>JAQJVL010000012.1:0-1401933 GCA_035578905.1 Stictocephala bisonia | reverse complement strand
GTGGAATGTAAAACAATGGTGTCTGTAATATTAAGAGGGTTAGATCTTAAATAATTTTAAACCAGGGAAGGTTGTAAGCTTCGTTTTATTCGCATTCGATTGTAGTGCTCCGCTCTACTGGACTTCAAGGTTTCAATGGCAATCTAATGCAGTTATTTTATTTATTTTATTAATCTTCAGCTGTTATAAAAAACAAATTAAATGAGTACAAACGTCGTGATTGGTAATTTTTACGTAATTAGGGCAAATGTCCAACAACCTTTGTCTTCCCTATCTAAATGAGTACATTTAAAATAGGCTTTAAATTGGGTGTTTATACTAATAAATTTGTAGCAACGCAAGTAATATGAGTAAGATACTGTAAATAAATTTTAATACTGTGATTTTACGTTGTACAGGTGTAACAAGCTCAGCGAGTGACGAGGTTAGCACGTGAAGCGTGCAAGAGTGTCCGCTAGTAAATATTACAATACCAGTTATAGGAATAATTGCATTTTTCGTTCTTAGAATTTAATTATATGTATAATGAGTGTCTAATTTGAAGAATTACTATACGCCTTGTCAATTAAAGTATACATTTAAACTAGTTATATTTGTTGTATCAAAAGACTATCTGACTAATTTATATCTAATTTTAAATATCTAATAATATTTAAAACCTAAAATAAAAGGTACTGTTGACAAGTGCCTCCATCAAAAAATAAGAAAAAATCTGGAAACACCAAACGTTCCAAGATTATTATGAACAGAAATGGTTGGCCAACAATGGAGTATTTAAGAATCTTGAAATAATGATAGCAAAATGAGACACAAAGGACTAGTTTCAGGATGAAAGCAAATTCAAATGTCGGCGAATAGTAAACAAACAGAGCCATTAATATACTTTCATGTGTTTTGTATAGTTTGAGGTTATGTTTATTTGATGATACTTATCTTTGTGATGATCGTTCGTGTTCATTAATTGTGTTACGATATAAATGCTAATGATTGGGTCTAGATCAACTTTGGTTTTTTTGGTTTAGTTGAAAAACTAACACATTGATCGAAAATTTATTAAGCAGTTTCCTCTCACCTCAAAATTTTTGTTTACTCAATTTTTATAGTGGTTACAATTGAGCTAGACTATCCAAACAGATCCTTTCATCGCTATAAAAACTAATTTTTGCCTGAAAATCATAAACTAGATTTTTACAGGAAAATTAAAATAAATCATAAAATGTAAATTTTCAAGCTGAACACGAATATGTACGAAAGAATTATGATTTTCACCCATAAAACACTTTTAACAAATCTAACCTAACATAACAAAACTGAACATATCCTTGACAAAAATTCGAGATTAGCATACATATCGGATGTCTGGCTTCCGGGAGGGCCTGCCGGCCGTCCCTCCGGCGAATTTGTGTGTGTGTTTTTATTATTATTATTATTTATAGTTGGTGTATAAACATAACCAAACTTATGCTAATTGTGTATTTACTCAAAAAAATTTGCGGGAATATAGGTGAATTCAGTTTATGTGGTTAATAGTTGGTGTTTATAATGATCGTCTAACGGAAGCTAATTAGAATTCGCGGTGGAAGTAGTTCTTACACCGTATCTCGAGAAATAATTGTCTCAGCCCAATATAGTTTTAAATTCTAGTTCAGCGTTAAACATTTCAAATGTTGTATTTTTTTAAAATTTAGTATGTTAAGTGGGCATGACAGTCTTCTTGAAATCCTGTAGAGCTCGAAATCAAATCTAGCAGAATGATCTTGGCAGTTTTTGATTGACAGAGAACAATCCCATTTATCAAAGATTTGCTATTAACTAAAGTAATTAATTAAAACAGTACATTAGAGCTAGTGTAATGACTGGGTTCCAACACATGAAACGGACTGTAAGATGTTTTAACAATAGAATATAATAGATTATTACTTTATTTAGATTGTCTGAAAGATCATTAATTCAATTATTATCTTGTTTTATATTCATATTTCGACAAAATCAAGTAAAATTGGCATTCAGTTCATTAAGAAGAATGTAAATTGGTTGTGAAACGGACAGCATTTATAACCTAAGGTCATTAAAGCGATGAATTAATTAATCGATGTAATGAATATCAAGCTATAACTACCCAGAAATATTCCAGCTACATTTTTGAGATGTCAATATTGATCGATGAAAGCTGGATCTTGAAATTACTTCTTCTTCTTTTTGAGAACCACTAGAACTGTTGTCATCATTATTTATGATTCTGGGTGTCGCCTAGTTACTATTTTGACCCAAACAAAGTAGCTTGTAATTGTTATAGATATTTAGTACATAGGCGTTTTATCCATACATCATTACATCCAATGAGTGTAGTCTCTCAATATTATGTCATGACATATCGAGAACATCTGACATAGAAGCAACTCATCTACAGTGTCTACTTATGTAATTTACAATTAGTATTAGATAATTTGTGTGGTTGACTTGTACCTCACATTGGTTGTTACTTTTTTACTAGTTTGTGGTGTCATCCAAGTGCTGTTAACAACGTCAACAGCAAGTCGATTGCGAGCAAGTCGATTTTACTTTTTTTTCAATGGGACCCAGAACTTTTATGAGACTAACTGCACAACATTAATTATTACTAATACTGAAGTAAATATTCATGAATATTCAATGAAATTATAAATACAGGGCGTTTCTTTTAAAATGTAACCCTATTTACAAGTATAGAAAATGAAGGTTTAAGATAATTACAAGTTCATAGGTTCGTAGCCCTGGTTCTTCTTCTTCTTCTTCATTAGCTATCAGCTGATTTACGTTGTTACATAATTGTTCACTTTATTTAGGTTTCGTTCAATATCATTAAGTTGAGGTTATAAACATTGTTTTGAGCAAAGACTAAAGAGTGCAATTGAGGAATATTTTAAAGTAAAATCGTTTGTTAAGACGCTTTGGAACAAACATTTCCAAGTAATAGTAAATCACCTGACGAAACAGACTTATTATAAAACTTAAAGAAACATATTCATTTTAATTTCAAATCATGGGTTGCGTTTTAAAAGAAAAACGCTGTATATAATCCGACATGTAGTTGCCAAGTAAACAAAACTAGATCTTTTTGGATTAGTTACTATTTTTTTTTCTCTTTTCTTATTTTACAGAGAACGAATATCATAGCATTTCTTAATTAACATAGTTCGTTAGGTTTTTGGATGGCGTAAATCGTAAATGCATGTGCATCGAAGCGTGACTGAGCAGGCTCTGAATGAAGGTTGTACGGGCGGCAATCCGATACTCCATGGATCGGACACGGCTTACGGAAGAAACATTTTTTACCGAAGTTGGCTTGTCTACCTTTCAGCGCCTTGTGAATCCAATACTCAATGTAGACCTGAACACGGCTCATGGAAGGAACTTTTTTATCGATGTTGGCTTGTCTGCCTTTTACCGCCTTGTGAATCCGATAGTCAATGTAGATAGACAACTGGACACGGCTCATGGAAGGAACTTTTTTGTCGATGTTGGCTTGTCTACCTTTTACCACTTTGTGAATCCTTGTGCGAGAAAAACGAGTCCAAACACGATACGAATCAACGATATAATCCTTTTGAGAGAGACTAAGCAATTTTAAAGGATTTTGCCAACCCTAAGGAAAAGCTATATTTTGAGTTATTGTCGTTGTAGCTGTACTGAATGTATTGCCACCGATAGTGAACTGATTTGGATAAAGACAGTGAGAGAGAGACAACGATAGACAGGATAGTCTTCAGACGGTGTGACAAAGATATAGTCGGTGCGCTCTCTCTCACACACACTGGCTCCGCATGATGTACCTGCCACTTGTCGATCTAGTGTTTGCAAGATCTCCGCCAGGATGAATTTTTGCCATGGGCTCTGCACTTCTTATGGAGTTTTATAATCATCAGTATTAGTAAGTGAGTCGGCAAGAAGATGTGTACATCTTTATCATTAGGTAATGATATATCGTGTGTCGAGCCGAGAATAAGCACATTCTTCGAGCTATTTTGTAGGTGGTCGTATGTATAAGTAAGTATATCTGTGAACTCCAAAAATTTCAAATATACTTACCACAATAGCTATACATCTTTCAACAATTAAAATAAATGGTTCCAAAGAATTGGCAAAAACTTTCCCCCATATTAAACACTAACAAATCAACATTTTGAAAATTACCAGTTTGATTCCAAAATATGTTGTTTTGCCATAACTCAAAAACTAGTCAAGTTAGAGACATGTGGTTTTTACTAAAATATTTTAAATTGTATTTAACATCTTTTTTGAAAATTTAATTAAAATCGATAGAGCCGTTTTTGAGAAAATTCAAATTTTGTACGGTTTTTGCCCATAAAAATTAAAAAATAATAAAATTTCAAAAAAGTTAAAAAGCTGTCTGGATATATTGGCTAAATACACCTACATACAAAATTTCATAAAAATTGATCCATCCATTTAGTTTCCAGCGAAGTGCTGGACACACAGACAGATACACATATGGACAGACAACATTTTTTCGAAAAAAACACTTTTTTTGGGTTCAGAGGACCCTAAAATGGATTTTTATATTAACTTGTAAATAATTTTTATGAACGATCATAATACTTTCTCAATTCTAACGTATATGGGAGAAAGTAAAAAGGTCTTTTTTACATTAATCTTGGAGCAAAACTTTTTAATCATTATCCTCACAAACATACCTAAAAGTGGAACGGCGCATTATTCTAATTACGTAGACGAACGGTCGGTAAACATTAATTGTTATTTTGTCATTGAATTACGTACAGTTTTTTTCATTAATATTTTGTATGGAACAAGTATATAAAAAAGATATTTTTAATCGGAACCAAACAACCACCATAAAATCAATGAATTTTGAACAATCCAAAGTTAATTTGTGTTCGTTAATGTTATAAAAGATCTATCAATACTGTCCAACTGACCTCATTTTTTCAATTTTATGATGTTAAAAAAACAGAATTCATATTTTTCCCAAACTGATGAGTCCTCACTTTACTTCACACCAGTTAGTTAACTATTAAGGTCCATTGTTTACAGCGTTAACAACATCCACTAACATTTCTTTTGTATTGTTTCATTAACTTTTCCTTATTTATTGTCTGTTGTTACTTTTTAATCTGTTGGGTCGTATATTCTAAAGATAATGAAAATAACTAAAAGGAAAATTGTTATTTTAATAAACGCCTGAAAATAGTTTGTTAAGCAATTTTTTTTAAAGAACTGTTTCTTTTTTAAGTTACTATCGTTCTCCGAGAACAAATTTTTTTTAACTTATCGAGTATTTTTCGTAAATATGTATTTACGAAAAGCTGAATACATACAAGATTACTTTTTTCATACAGCAGAACATAATCGTTTTTACGTATCTTAGTTGATTTTACATGCTCGCCAGTTACGCGCGAGTTTTTTTACCTTTTTGCGCAAACAGGAAATGCTACAACTACCAATTAAAGATATTACTTGCATTAACTTGACGTTCTTAGAAATATGAAAAACTTATAATGATCGTTATGAAATCGATAATTGTTATAAACATTAAAAACAACTATTGTGGTTAGCAACACAGAAACCTTGTTACATTTCCTACTCACTAATTGGAAATTAACGAGAGAATTAAATTTAACGATTACAAAAGCTTTAAGATATTTTATTGATATCTTTTCATGAAATAGTTCACAAGTTTTTTAATATTCTTCCTAATGTACTGAGTTTATCTTTCACTTTTAATCTACATTTCGCCTTCCTTTGTTGCCACAATTTTGATAGTGGTACAGTGTCTTTGTTATTAATTTATGTTTTTGTTATTTTCAAAATTTTGTCAGTAGTATATTGTTATGTTTACTTTGAGTTTATATATGTTTTATGTACAGGATGGAGAAAAATATGGAAACGCTTTCATAAAAACGTTATTTTTTCCATAGACAATTTGAAAATTTAATTTTTTTAGTAACTGTGTTCCATAAAGTATAATTTTTGATCAGAATAATTTTTTATACCGTTAAATAGCGGAGAAATAATATTGTTCTAATTAGATACTTTAAAATTCAAATGGCCGCTACTCTGGAAAGGATAAACCTTTTGAAGTCCGGTTTGCAGCAATCAATTTCTCTTAAATATACCTTTCATTTGAGGCCAAACTTGACCTAAGCTTACGTTGAAGATTTTCATTCAACTCCTCGCAGGCCATCCCCCTGAAAAGATGAACTGTCGCTAATGACGTCAAAAAGTATGTTCTTTGTAACCATGATCATGTACAAGTGAAGTCATACAAAAGTTGTGAAAGTGTGTTCATATTTTTTCCCACCCTGTATAAAGGCTTTTTTAGGCCACTCGTGTAATTGAACCGTTTGACAAAGAGCAATAAACTTAACTGGAAACCTAATAAAAGTCACATAGCAAACATCCCAAGATTACTTTTATCGGATTAAAAATAAAAGGTGTCCGAAATAATTGTCACAGGTTCGAACCTCAAATAGCAACGTAGGTCGTGTTACACCTCATTTTTAAGGTCTTTAAAGCCTTATCGTTGTGTTATAATCATTCTCAAAATATTCTTATCCCTAGGGCAGGGTTGCTCGAATGTAGATCAATTTTGCATATTTTTTTAAAGTAAATATTCTTGTAACTCCTTTGTACATCACAAGTACATAACATTGTATCCAATACGACCAGTGGCATGTTACTATCAAATAAAATGAAATTGGTTTTTTCCTCACTTTCAAAATTTGTAGAAATAATCATACCTTCATCACTACTGTACGTGTATGAGTGGGCGGGCGAGTCTAATATGAAAGTTATTTTGAAGTGATCACTCCCTAACAGTAAAACATTTTATCAGGGAATTAAAAACTATTCTCAATAGCTACTTAAGGAGAAAGTGTTGTATATATTGTAGGTGATAGGATAGGTACTGTTTTTGGTTCTCCTGAAACGGTGCCCGCTCAAAAGTTGTTGTCACCGACTTGGATACTACTTGAGAAGTCTGGGGTGTCCGTTTTTGGTGGTAATTATTATTTTTACTTTAGGTAAAGAATTGTTTAATTTAAAATTGAAACACTTTTGTGTTTAAAGTTATTCCATAGGACCAAAACAAGTTTTCACTATGAAAATGGGACTAGGTAAAAATGGTTAACACCAAGCTATACCGGGCTGCATATCAAATTAAAGGTCTCTAAAAATAAAACTTTTTTTATCTTTAAAGGAAACGTAAACGATTAGTTTTTTCAACTGCCTTGAAATACGTAACAAGTAAGTTTTGCAATTACTTGTTACGTATTTCAAGGCAGTTGAAAAAACTAATTGTTTACGTTTCCTTTAAAGATAATTTTTTAAGACAATTTTTAAAGTGAAAAGACGTGGGAGGCTTCACAAAGAAAAATATATAGAGGTCGTTTTCTTATGACCGCAGCGAACGGTGGCAGTTATAAGTATATTACAACTGGTATACTTCGCAGCGGTGACTTGGCAGTTTGGGGTGTCGACTTCCCAGCGGTGACTTGGCAGTTTGGGGTGTCGACTTCCCAGCGGTGACTTGGCAGTTTAAGAAACAGCCACCGTACAATCTGGAATTGTAAACAATACTATTCCTTCCTATTACATCCTCTCTCCATTTCCTATTACATTCCTAGTACAGTTGAACGTCACAAAACACAAATATATTACAATATAAGTACATAATGCACAAATATATTACAATACAATACAAAATGCACAATTATTATGACAATCGATTTCAGTTAACCACGCTCACCTTCCTCAGAACATAGGGATTCACAAAAGAATGATCTGAGGAAGGTGAGCGTGGTTTACTGAAATCGATCGCCATAGTATTTGTGCATTTTGTATTGTATTGTAGAATATTTGTGTATTTTATGCTTATATTGTAGTATATTTGTGTTGTGTGACGTTTACTTGTACTTTATATATACCAACACGTATTATGCTAATTAGACGACTATTTCCTATCTCTCCCTACTTGTTTTAATTCTTTTGCTATCGTCCATATTTCTCCCTACTACTTTGATGTTCTATTACTGTTGAGAGTTGTATATTTAAAGTTTTAGATTAATTATTTTGTCATTGTAAATTATTTGAGTTATAAATGTGTGTTCGGTAGGATCTTGTACGAACTTATTAGACCATTCATTGCAATTAGAGTCCTAGATAAGGTTAAGTGTAATAAAGGACCTCATGGTTCTAATTTTTTTTAATAAAACCCTTTTCAAATGAATTAATTGAATTAGATAAGGCCAAAAAGAAACGCATTCAATAGTTGAGTAAAACGTGCTTGGTACAGGTAACGTGAATCAGACTACGTCTCTTTTGAGATACGACGACTAAATTGAAAATTACAGGCCCATTTCAGCTTCGATTACATTTTCAAAAGTAATTTAGTTCATTTATCATCAAATATAATTATTTCCAAGATCACTCTGTAAAACGACTTTTAAAATGAGAGTTAATAAATATTTAATCTTTAAAGGGCACGCCGGGTTCCACCGAACTCCATACAAATTTATTTAGATATTTCTAAGTTTAAGTTTGTTACGGAAATTTACATCATGGCTCTGAGCATCAACCCCCACCATCGCCCACCTCAGATACCTTCTGTCTGCTGAGAAGTTAGTTTTCTAATTTATCTTGGGGTCCAGTGTACCCATGTGTGCTGTTTGTGGTTGTTTTTCCTCATTGTGTGCATATGGGTTTTATATTGCACTTTTGTAGTTATTTGTAAAGTAAGTAACATTTTTTTGTGTCTATGAAATCAATGATCAATTAAATAATGTACAAAAACTAAAAATAAACTTTTTTGACAAATTTACGCATATTTTAATGGTAAATTTTGTCTTTGTTTACGATTATCAATAAGTCCTAACAAACTTGACGTAATTTATTGGTTGGATATATTATGATATTACTGTTGAGGAATAGATACATTTTGTATATTTATTATTTTTACATGTATTTTAAATTTTTCTATAAACTCTTACAGCCTTCATAAATATATATCTTCAAAATGTTTAAATTTAAAAAAAAATTGTTATTTTTTAAAAAAATATTTAAACTTTTTAAATATTTGTTTGTCAATTATTATATTAATTAACATGTGCACAACAGCTCAAATAAACAAATAAGCCAAAAATTTTAATGAAAATGATTCATAATTTATATTTTTTACATAAAGTCCAGTAGACCCCAGTTTTCCGATTGAAGGACTAAAATATATGTGCCATTTTAAGGGTAATTTAACATTTATAATTTTAAGGTAATACATTTTCTCTTTCATATATCGTAGCTCGAGTCAAACAATCGTATGTGTGGCAGTGATATGTTAAACACCCTGACCCACTTCTTCATATTCTGGTTTCATATTTGAATATAAATTGCAGTCATTCTTAATCTTAAGACCAAGTTTGCATAGTAATCGAACTACCAGGAAATATAGTTAGTTGATATATAATATTCCGTTGTGCATATATGTTAAGGAGAATGCATACAAAGTGGTAGTATTAAAATTACCTTTCAATATTCAAAAGATCACATTCGAAACGAAATTTCATTAAATCGTTTATACTAATATTTGAGAGGGGGAGGTAGTATATTGTACATCTAAGCCTTCTCGCCCAGGTTTACATGGTCAATAATGTAAAGCGCTACCTGTAAGAAACGTAATTTCTACATTATGAGTTATGATAACTATGATTCATAAATATAAACTACTAATAATGATGTAGACTAAATATAATACTTTTTATTGAAGAATCGATGTTGTGAAAGGAAGATTTTTGTATATTCCGACAATCTGACGACATTCAAGAGTGTAAAAGGGTTACTCATGGCTTTTGAAATTTGATATATTATTAGTTGGAGTCTTCAGTCACATTCAATTTATTCTCCGTGCGAGAATTGTAAAAACCTGTAGTACGATAACCCCACACTTTTTATAGTCTGTGAGGCCACTAAAGGACTCTGAGGGATTAACTTTCCCTCCACCAACGCACGCACACTCACCGGCAGGGGCGCAACAGGCCCGACCTACCCCTCGCGGCTAGTCAATTACTTACCCAGTCGAGAGCCTACTACAAAATAATAACTTTGTGATGTAAAAGTTTTTTGTTGTCGTTTTAATTTTTTCTGTGATATCCATAAAATTTTGAGTCAAACGACACCAAATACGATATAATTACCATGATTTTTAAATATTCAAACAACAATCATTCTAATCATGAACCCAAAGATAAACGAAATAGTACTGTATATCGTTCGGTATACACCAAATAAAATATTTAAATAAATAAATGGTAAAACATGATAGGTTTCGTTATTAGTAGACGTTGATGGAACCTTGGTTACAAGTACGTTAAAAAAATACAAAAATTAATAATGCTACAAAATTTTACATTTATTAATCATTAGTTTCTTAACCTGTGCTCTCAATTTACACTCGTAAGTTTATGCTATATGCTATAATCACAATATTACAGATCTACATTTAAAATTTGAAGAAGCAAACATAATTCAATAAATTTATAATACTTTATACAACAAATAACGGTATTTACACGGACATGACAAATATATATAACAAATACTATAAAAAAGGTATTTATAAGCTATTTATAATACGTCATACAACAAATAATAGAACTAACAACAACATATATAAACATAAAAAAATTATAAAAACAGTATTTACAAGTTTGTACTACAACAGTAGTAAGTAGTCAGTATAAACATACAACCTACATGAAAATTTCACACCGAGGGTGATTAAATCCGTTGATTAAATTTCGGTAACACATAGAAACTTACTACTCTAAAGGAAAGGAATCGAGTTCTTCATCGGAGTCGTTATCGAAGTCACTATCTTCCTCAGAATCGCCCGGGCACAAGTTGATGATCAAGTCCTGCACACTTATGTCGTTGAGACCCTCACTTGACCAATCAGCATCTATGGATTTCTTAACGTGCTGGACGTACTTCTTCCACTTCTCTGGCGTAACGGTGGAGATGGCTTCCATAAACAGTTGTTGAAGATCTACAAGTTTGAATGTTTTATTTGTCTCTTTAACGTACCCTTTTAAGTAACCCCAAACCATTTCTATAGGGTTGTAATGACAGTGATAAGGCGGGAGTCGAATTACAGTAATGCCCATTTCAGCTGCCCTTACATCAATATCGTATTTAGGTTGAGGTGACTTATGCAGCTTGACAATTTCGTACAGTTCCCACTTCCGCAAATCAGCGTTAAACACTATGCCTTTTTCCTGCAGCCATTGTATCATTTTTGCTTTTGTAGAACTTGAAGTAGGGGCTTTGTCCTTTATTCTCGAGTGGTAAGGAGCATTGTCCATCACAATCACACTGCCTGGAGGAATGGCTGGGACCAACACTTCAAAAAACCAAGACTCGAAAACATCACCGTTCATCTCCTCGTGGTAGTCACACGTCTTTTTTGATTCAAACATAAGGGGAGGACTATTAATCCAACCTTGCTGCCCCCCTGCATGACAAATGATTAACCTTTTGCCCTTCCCCAGTGGTTTAGTTAATGTCCCCTTTACGCTGTCATCAGTCCAGCCTTTATCGTTGGTCAAGTTTGCATTGAGCCAAGTTTCATCTAAAAAAATTACTTTGTTCATATCTACATTGTGAATTTTTCTAAGAAACTGGCATCTCAGTAGGGCAACCGATGGTTTCTCCATCAAACATTTCCTACTGTTTAACGTTTTGTACACAAACCCTATTGATTTCAACACTTTGCGAAGTGACCAACTACTGCCATGAAATAAATCAGCATCTTTCAGAGAAATCAGAAGTTTTCTGAGAACCGGCACCTCTTTTCTTTCGTAATATCCTAAAATGTGCCGATGAATAGCTGATTTCTGAAAATCATCTAAATCTGTTTTGTATTTTTTAGTTTGTGACTCACGATTCTTTTTTGGTGTTCGGATGAGTGTCCGGCTTCTCTTAGTGGTAGATGTCTCTTCTTCCTCGTCGATACCATCTGTTGAAGTTTCAAGTTGGGTTAAATCACTATCTTCACCTCCTGTGGCCTTCACTGCTTCTGTAAGCTGGCTGTTGATGCGGCGAACAGTCCTATAAGGAACTTTACAAGCACTTGATACTCTCTCAAGAACTGTTCTCACATCCATAATTGGTCCCATATTATTTTTTTCTAAATAAAAATATTCTATAACAGACGCCACAATAGTCCTAGCTTGAGTATGCAAAATTTCCCTCTTTCCAGACGACATCGTAAACTGTAACCAATTTTCTTATAATAGAAAAAAATATCATTTGTTAAACACAGCACTGTTAATGACGGAACCTCACTGGAGCTATGACTCGCTATAAACTGGCACTTGTAGCACCCACTGAAATTCACAAACAACTGTATATCTGACGACTCGAAATTGGTGTTATCTAGAGACGCTTGTTACTTTGAACCCTGAGTCATTGTCAGTGACTCACAGAATAGCCAAACTGGGGGTTGAGTCATAAGAAAATGTGTAAATATCTGAAAACCTCATTAGCAGCTTTGGCTACAGATAATGTCTAACTGCATGGATTCAATAGTGAGTCGACATTCAAATGTTTAATATTGATTGACATTATTTGATGTTTACTTATTTAGACAATACGTAAACCATGACGTGTAAATGACGATGTTTAATTCAATCAATTTCATACACTATCCGTGTTTCGATTATTAGCTATTATTAATACTTTGCCTGTTATTTTAAATATAAACAAAAAAAGTAAAATTTATCTTGAAAAAAAATTAGAATATTAATGTCTTTGTTTAATTTTTGGAGGTGGTGCTCCATTTAATGCTATCTATATCATGTTTGGGCTACTTTTTCTCGCCTTTTTTTACTGATTTCAAAAAGAAACAGCTCAAAAAGCTACAACTACAAACGTAAATGTATCAACCACATAGTGAATGTTTATATGGCTATTATGAAGGGTCGAGTTCCAGTTAGGACGGCGCGTGAGTATCACAAAGAACGCCCCTTTGTCTGTGGTGTGAGTGTGTGTGTGAGGGCTGCTAATCCCTCAGAGTCCATCGCTGCCCTCACGACCAAAGAAGTTTTGAGCTAGCGAAGTAAAGCTTAAAGAAATCTGTACTTAAAGATTACAACGGAGACGAAGTTAGAGATTCAATGCAGATTAGCAGCAGCAGATATAATTTACCGGAGTTTAAACTCCTGAAAAGGTAAGTTGAATTGAGAATAAAAAAAAAACCCCGATTTACCAGATGTATGGACACTCACAAAAACCCTAAAACAAAATCAAAACATTTGAAAAGATAATACTTAAGAGGAATAGTTGGACCAATGCTAGAAGGAAATACATGGCTGATCAGGAACAAAACAATACAAAGAATGACGAGAAATGTACCGAGACGCTGATGTGGTTACTGATAGTGGCGCTGATAAAAGAATGAGACGGATGGGACATGTTGATGGTAGAGGAGAGAACAAACAAAGTTTGAGAGGGGAGACTAGCAGGAGTAATGCGCGAAAACCCAAAAGCAAACCAAGAATGCGCTGAAAAGACCCAAGTGGATAGAGATTAGATAGAGGTTGGAGCTACCTTACAGGAGGTCCGAGACGAAGAAGATGGAGATAACAGGCTAAAGAACACCTGGCTTTTAAGTGAACACAAGAGTAAGAATAAATAAAGGTCAAGTATTAGAACAGAGAAAACAGAAACAGAGGTCGCTTTTAATTGCTGCAGCGAACAGCTCAGTGGCAGTTATAAATATAATACGAGTAGTGCACGTCTTCATACGTCTATAACAATTATTACGTTTATCCTTCTGAACTTGAGGGAAATAAGGGAGGGACTGACAACGGTGCTGGACTGCCATCACATGACATACCGGAGAACTACTCGGAGACATAACTAGCATTGAGAAAGTATTGTGATCGTCAAAAACATTTTTTACAAGTTTGTATAAAAATCCATTTTAGGGTCCCCTGAAGTGTTAATATATATATTGTTGTTTCTGTCCGTATGTGTGTGCAGTTCGCTGGAGACCAAACGGATGGATAAATTTTTATGAAATTTAGTATGAAGGTATATTTAGCCAATATCTCCAAACCATTTGCTCTCTTTTTGAAATTTTATTTTTTATGGGCAAAACACATACAAAATTGGAATTTTCTTAAAAACGGTTCTAACGATTTTGATTAAATTTCCAGGAAAGATGAAAATTACAATTATAAATATTTTATTAAAACCCGCTATCTCTGACTTGACTAGTTTTTGAGTAATGGCAAAAAACATATTTGGGAATCAAACTAGTATTTTTCAAAGTTTTGATTTGCTAGTGTTTAATATGGGTGTTTAATGTGGGAGAAAGTTTGTGCCAATTCTTTGCAACCATTTATTTCTATGAGGGATTAGATTACGGCTGCTATTACAATCTATTGCTTGATAAAATGGTTGTGTTTCTATCCTGGTGATATTTCCATGTACGCTATACTGTAATGTAACCTCACGCGTGGATCTGAGTACTTGTGTCGGTCGAATCAAGTGGTCAGCGCCGTTCGAACTTCCCATAGCCAGTGTTAAACCACAAATAGGTCGGTACATAAGGATACGCTATAAAAGTTTATAGTTATAAACTTATTATAAAAGTTATAGAAAAGTTTACGTTATTATAGATTTATTGTTAATTTGATTGATGAAAATTTACTACACCACTTTTAACATGCTTATTAAGCTTTAGCAGCTTTATTACCTTTAACATTTAAAAGGCTTTAAGTTGCCTTTCACATATACTTGTAGCTATACATAAAGACGTGTACCTAAACTTACACCTCCTTTACATTTACGTAAGGTTGCCCTTCCTTTACATGTACTTAAAGTTACACCTCCTTTACATGTACTTAAAGTTACACCTCCTTTACACATACTTAAAGTTACACCTCCTTTAGACATACTTAAAGTTACATGTATTTAAAGGTATACCTCCTTTACATGTACTTAAAGTTACACCTCCTTTACACAAATTTAAAGTTACAACTCCTTTAAATGTACTTAAAGTTACATGTATTTAGAGTTACACCTCCTTTACACAAACTTAAAGTTATACCTCCTTTACATGTACTTAAAGTTACACCTCCTTTACGTGTACTTAAAGTTACACCTCCTTTACACAAACTTAAAGTTACACCTCCTTTACATGTACTTAAATTTACACCTCCTTTACACAAACTTAAAGTTACACCTCCTTTACATGTACTTAAAGTTACATGTACTTAAAGTTACACCTCCTTTACACAAACTTAAAGTTATACCTCCTTTACATGTACTTAAAGTTACACCTCCTTTACATATACTTAAAGTTACACCTCCTTTACATGTACTTAAAGTTACACCTCCTTTACATGTACTTAAAGTTACATGTACTTAAAGTTATACCTCCTTTACACAAACTTAAAGTTACAACTCCTTTAAATGTACTTAAAGTTACATGTATTTAAAGTTACACCTCCTTTACACAAACTTAAAGTTATACCTCCTTTACATGTACTTAAAGTTACACCTCCTTTACGTGTACTTAAAGTTACACCTCCTTTACACAAACTTAAAGTTACACCTCCTTTACATGTAATTAAAGTTACACCTCCTTTACACAAACTTAAAGTTACACCTCCTTTACGTGTACTTAAAGTTACACCTCCTTTACGTGTACTTAAAGTTACACCTCCTTTACATGTACTTAAAGGTACACCTCCTATACACGTACTTAAAGTTAAACCTCCTTTACATGTACTTAAAGTTACACCTCCTTTACATGTACTTAAAGTTACACCTCCTTTACATGTACTTAAAGTTACACCTCCTTTACATGTACTTAAAGTTACATCACCTTCTTGACATGAACTTCAGTTAGTGTGTGTACCAAATAGATATACGGACAGTCCTTATTACTGTGAGTGAGCCAAACTGTAAAACAGTTTGCTCTCGTGCCAAGTATTTTTATTACCTTCGTGGTACCGTGCGCGTGTATTCTATGAATTACAAAACCAAAGCTGGACATATTTAGTTGGGTTACCATTTAATTGTTTGCAATTATTACAACGATATAAGAACTAAACAATGCGTCTTTCCATGGTTACGTGCGTGAGAAAGTAAGCTTGTTACAATCTTCTTTATCATTAGAAGTTTGTACGTTGTTAACTTGGTACGTGCTCTTTGGTGTTAAGGCTCATCGACCAAATACATCTTAATGGAGTCCAGTATTTCCATGGTCAGTCGTCTCATGCGAACCCTACCTTGAACAAATGATTTCACAACAATAAGAATTATCAGTGAAACTAAGAACAAGGACCTAATTACATATTAGAAGCGAAAACAATTATTGCGTCTCTGACTGTGTTCTTCAGGACCCCCAACACTTTGAATGCTAGAAAATGAAACACGACGAGATTGAAGTGTTTAAAACATGACATCACTTTACATCCTAATGCTGCTTATCTTATGTAAGATCGTTCAGTCGAGGATTACGCGTGGAGCCTTTTTACCAGGCAATTAGCGATGTCATCTTCCATAACAATGTTTTTCTAGAAAATCAATTGTTAAAATTACACCGGAAAATTGTCCGTAGATGTTGATCTTGGAAAGGTGATACGTTATCAGAGGCGGCGTGGGGTCGGGGTCTCCCACCACTGCAGCGAAGGTCCTGGTCCTGGCCGTGCCGCCGGTTGCCATTAGACGGTCAGTTGGTCAGTGATCATGAAGGACTTTATGTCAGTGTTTGGCGTCTTGAGAGACCGCGGCAACACCACATACACCGCGGTCAACACTCAGGAGCCCACCTCCGAGGTCTACGCGCCCACAACCGCCAGCCTCAACCCCGCCGCCGCCGTCTTCGACAGATTCCTCCAGGGCCATCTTCATCAGAAAAAACAACGATCAAAATGTAAGTTTTTTTTTCTATAAACAAAAAGAAACCAACAATGACTGTCGAAGACAAGAACAAAATGTGTTTGTGTAGATTTATTTCAAGGTTTGATCAGTTTTTCATTGTCAAAACGAATACAATATTACTTATTACAAATACATTTCCAGGATATTTTGAAAAATCGGATGTGCAAAACGTCAATTTCTATAACGAACTACCCATAACAATAACAATTTTACCCATTTCGTAAACAATTTCTGAAATATTTCATTGAATGAATCGATGGCGAAGATAAAGTATTTTCATGACCATAGGATTATTGGTGACCGTAGGATTATTGGTGACCGTAGGATTATTGGTGACCATATTTGACCTTAGAATCACATCAATAATTCAAATTTATATATTTTAATTTCTAGAATACTTAAAAGTCTCTTTAATATCAATCGGAATGTATTTCAAAAATTTATTTTGTGTAGTATTTGCTGTAGCTGGGAGTTCACAAATTCAGGACAGTCCAGCTACCAGGAGGTCTGTTGCTCGTTTAGGAGTACCCAGGGGGTACGTATAGCTTTAGAAATTTACTATAGACCCGAACTGCACCCCCACGCCACTTCAAAAATGTAAGGAAACTTTTCAGAAAAATACAAGAGAATTATTAAACTTGTTTTATATGATCTATACAAACAGATAACAAACGTACATTTCTTTAATCAAATAAACTATTCTGTGTTTGGGTCGTTCTTTCTTTTTTTTCACGATATGACGACATTTAATTTAATTTTGGAACAATTTTAACGGTTCGGATGCTATTTTGTACATAAACTACCCAGAAATATTCCCTTTTATTGATTACAAATAGTTACAAAGAAACGAATTAAATTACCCATTTTATTTTCATGTAGTGAAACCTTTACACATTGAGCACTTTACAAAACATGAATATGTCCCAAATGTCGTAGGCACAGATTTTGTGAGAGGCAAAGTTCAACTGAAATTGAATAAAAGATCAATATGAAAAAGAGACTAAAAGTAATACATGAATAAAGATTTAAATATTTCAAAATAATAAACAAGAAAATGAGGACGTAACATTGGAATTAGAATGATAGCTGCAGTGCTTCTAATGCATGTATTGGTTAACTATTATACAAAAAAATAAAGTTATACTTGAACATAACATAGCATACTTTTTTAACTTGATTGTACGCTGTGAGTATGCTATATTGATTGAGAGTGATAAGAACTAAAAACAATATTATACAATTGGTATTATTAATGCATTCATGTTATTATTAATTGATTTCCCAAAGTAATATGTTTAACGAGAGAAATTATTGAGTGTGTCGGTAATATTTGTTAAACAAGAAAATTGCTAAACCAAAAAAAAAAAATAATAATAATAAATTAAATATATATGCAAGTTAATTAAAATTTTCAATTTTTCGTATTAAGAGTCTCCAGAGGCTGTCGGCCATGTTGGTTTTAATCCAATTAGAACAATATTATTTGTGAATCCATATTTTTTCGTTATTTATTGACCAAAAGTTGTGTATGAGATGTCATTTTAAACGTTATCATATTGCGCATTTGGTTTGCTTTTTATATTTTGAATACATACACCTAGTTTTGAAAAATAGGTGAAAATTAAAAATTCAAACTAAATATTTTTTATATTTTTTTACTATGAAACTAATTAGGAATTCTCAAAGCAATTCCAACGCAAAATGTTATTCTTGATAAAATGCAATTTATTTGAAAAATATCAGTTTAAAAATAACCGTGTAGTTTGGATACGCCATAGTAACCGTGATCGTAAAAAGATAACCGTGATTGTATGTCCGGTTCGAAAATAAAATTGTTCTTATGGGATTAAAATCAACATGCCGACAGCCTCTGCAGACTCTTAAATGCTTATCAGCCATTTGCAATTTTATTTCGGAGAACACTCGTAAATTTTCGGATTGACGATGTAATAGAATGTATATATTCAAATATTCGAATTCCCTTTAATAGATTTGTTTTTCAGCCGAACGAACAAATGTTTGTTATGGGCTCTCGATCCTTGTGTGGTGGTGATCACTATTCTACACTAATCTCTGTTGTCTGTTCAACTCACACCGACCAAACTAACACCCAATTTAATGCGTTTCATCTTCAATTTAAGGCGTTGACTCTCATGTCTCACCCTTCTTCAATCTTTTATCTCTCCTTAAACTTAAGGAGCTCCGACAGTATCACGCTCTTACTTTCCTGCACGCTGTATTAAAAACTGGCTCACTTAGGTACATATTTGATCGTTTTAAGCTTCTTTCTCAGATCAATTCTCATTCCACTCGATATGGATCTTCAGTTTATAGTTTTTCAGTTTTTTTTTTTTTTTTTTTTTTTTTATCTCTTTGACTAGTAGTTTACGCTTTGTAAATTAAGTTTTGTTTGAATTTTAGTTTTAGTTTGAAATTATATTTGATTTAGTTTGTATAGTTTTACACAAGGTTGAGTGGAAGAAAGGACTTCGTAGTCCTAACTCCACCTTTAAACAAAGATATTCATTCATTCATTCACCCAAACTAAACACCAATTCAAATTAACACTCAACCTCTTAACATATGAGGTTAAGTTAAGAGAGGAACTAATGGTCCTAACTTTGCCTCACTAAATAAAACTGTTCCATTTCAATCTCTCGTAATAATTTGTTAAGTGATTAAAGCAGAAGGTTATAAAATGGTTTTGTGCCATTATTATGTATGGACTTGTGGGATTGGTAAATTATAGTCCTGTCAGCGAATAGTCACAAGGTTGCCTACTTCCTACTATTTGACCATGCTTACTCAAAATTCACTTAACTCCACGTTTCCCTCGTCTGAGATTTCGTCCTAATGTGCAAGGTTAAGGTGCACACCTGTTTACCCAAGGTCAGAATGGTACCTGAGACCTGTTTACTTGTTTTAGCAAGGATGGCGCGAGGGTCAGGGTTGGTCTCTCACTCCGCTCTGGGTCTTAGAATTTGAGCGACAGTAATTAGTTTTGTCCCTCCTTATCTGTCTAGTCTATGATATATTTTTGAAATAGTTTTTCACCAGTTACATAAATTTCAGTGCTGCAGAGAATTTCTTATCGGTGCAGATTGTACGTGCACCCGAGTTTTAAGGTTGTTTTCTAAGGAACTAAGAGGCCTACGAAAACTGTAATCCCTCCATTGTTTTCCTCGTTTAATTTTACTTTAGGACATATGCACTTTTAAATTTTATTAAAAGATTTCATTATTTTTATCCTAGTTGGAACAAAAAAGTACCGGAATTTTGACTAGTTTTCACTGTACATCAAATTAACACAAAAATCCATTAATGTGTCGCATTTACATTTTTACACCTAATTGATATGAATGTTTTCTATAAGTTTTATCAATTTTATAATTTTAACTTTTCGATAAAAAAAATCTTATCAATTCCTTGAAATATTATTTTCTTGGCTTCTAGAGGTCCTAAAATTGATTACTTGGTCTTGTTGTAATCCTTAAGACATGTACATTACTTTAATATGTTTAAATAAATGCAGTGATTTTTATACAAGTTTAAATCAATTTAAATGTATCAATTTAAATTTATTTAAAGTTGATTTAAATTCACCACATTTACCTACACTTATTAAAGTAATGTATCGTAGCTAAACGTGTCATAAGGATTACAACATGACCAAGTAATTAATTTTACGATTAATTAAATCGTAAAATTAATTCTAGAAGCCAAGAAAACAATAGTTCATGGAAATAATAAGAACCTTTTTTCTCGAAAAGTTTCAATTCTATAATTGATAAAGCTTATAGAAAACATTCCTATCAATGAGGTATTAAAATATAAATGCGATAAATATACAGGTTTTTTAGTAATAACTGGGTAAATGATGAACAGTAAAAACAAGTTAAAGTGACGGTACTTTTTTTATTCCAACAAGTATAAAAATTATTAAACCTTGTAATAAAATTTAAGAAGTTATATGCCATAACGTACAAGTAAACGAGAAAAATAATGGCGTTATTGAATTTTCCTTAATTCTCTTTGTTATTTAGAAAACAACCTTCAAACTCGGGTGCACATAATTTCTGAGCCGACAGTAATTCCGGATTTCGCCGCAAATGTCGCTAGAGTAGCAACGTGCCTGCCTCACCAACACACACTAAACGTGTTACTCTCCCCTTGCTGGCATTTCTTGAAGGCACTCTTGCTGCATTTCCATTTATTTTTGCTCATTTGAAGTAAGGGATAACAATACATTTGTTGTTGTTACCTCGGGAAAAATAACTTACACGTCCTTCAAAAACTCCGAAATATTCATGAAGATATTTTGAAACCAGTATCCTAAAAGAACTAATAACTATTCTATCACTTTAAAGCAACTTAATATTGTTATTATACAGTTATTGAGATACATTTCATCACATTAAATAATAAAAATAATAAATAAACTTAAAAAACACATTAACGACCAAAAATGGGATATTAATTTATACTGTTGTATGCTACACTTTTTTCAATCAGGTTTATGTTCTGAATTTCGTTGTTTTAATAGTAGGCTTTACATTCTCGATGTTTAGTTCACCTTAGTGTTCTGATAAATTCGACGGTGCAAAGAATTTAGTTCCGGATTTCACAACTGTTGCTAGGTTAGTTTAGGTTAGGTTAGTGCTTGCCTCACTAACAAAAACTTGATCCCCTCCCCTCTTGGTCATTTCTTGAAGGCACTATTTCTGCATTTCCCGAACATCAAAGTAAATAACTCCCTCATATATAGTAAACTCTAGTAATATTTGTTGTATATATTGTAAGTGTACTATTTCGGATAAAGATTATTGTTCAAATTTCAACTCAAAATTCGTAAAGATGTAATTTACAACAGCAAAAAATTGATTACACTTAAATTTTTTTCCAGATTTATTTGACACAAGTTATTTGGTACCTCCTGTCTAATTTACTAAAAATGTACATAAAATATATGGCACGGTTTCTTAATGAGCTTTTTACGTAAAAAGGCTAAATTAGCTACATTTTATGATTTTATATCCATGACAATGTTTTCCCCTCTACACATTTATTAGTTATAAGACGACTAACGTTACTACTCAAAACAATTTCAAACTTAACTTTTGATCGAACACACTTAAAATGTACTTTTAGATTACAAAAAAAATTTAAATGACATATTGAGTTCAATCATTTCTATCTATATGCTGCAGTGTATATAGTTTTTTAAATTGTAATAGTTTTATATATTTTTCTGATAAATTTAGTATATTTAATTTAAGTTTACTAGGGTTTCAAACTCGAAATACTCATTATAAGTTTCGAAGGGACAAGCGAGTCAGCAACGAGTTAGAAATAACCATGATGATTTAGAAAAGTTCTCAGTTTAGATTACACTTAAGTTCTTATGATTGGTTTTGAAATTTATTGACTTAATAAGCTGCAATTTTTCTATTGCATCCGAAAAATTTGACATTTTCGTCCTAAATATATTTTATTCCAACATTACAATTTACTAATGTCGGCAGTATTGGTGCAGTGTTGTAACCCAGCTATTTAGGGACAAAGTGGTAGGAGATTGTAGGCGATAGGTTCTACGCTCCGTCCTCTTATACTGACACGGCGTCCGCTCAATGGTTGCTACTGACGTGCACACTAATAGGGAGGTCTGGGGTGTTCATGTTGGGTGGTACTCAAGGTATATTGTATAGGGAAGAGAATTAACTATCAGGCTTGTCACTTTCTGAAAATCATACCAATACTACGTGGTTTGGATTCCACGTAAAAGCTGTAGGTCGCTTAGTTACCCTGGCTATTAGGCTATTAATAAATTGCTTTTTATAAGGAATAGTCGACCTTAGTTAGTAACAATCCCTACACACCTTCATCTACACTCATCAAACATATTCGCCCATATCTCTACGATCGGTGTCTTAATTATGAATAATGAATTATATTATGGAACAAATAATTCCAAACCTTATTTAAATAAATACCTGAGTATTAATATTTTAACGTCCAAATTAATATATGAAACATTAGACGTAATTACTTGTGTTAATCACGGTGTTTACAATTTAGCATTATTTATGTCTACATAATGGACGTACCAGAAAACAAAAATATCTCCAGGAAATCTTCCAGAAAATAACAACATCCATGACATTAATGATGTTGTTATTGCATATAGTGCCTGAAGGCAGCAATGGTTGGGAGGCAACAATCAAAATGTAATAAAAGGACGTCAGTTCGGCCAACCTTTAGGTTATGTTTACATTATAGTTCTAGCATGGAAGATGCGCTTATATTGACTCTCGTTCGTGTCTCTATAATCCTTGTTTTTTACATGCTACAAACAAGAAAACTCTTATATAGCTCAATAAAATCAGTAAGAAATTAACGAGTACATAGTTGTTGGTTTGATAACATAAATAACTCTGTTTTTGAATCGAAAATCTTATCAACCAAATAGAATAGGATAAGAAAGTTAGTACTATATAGTGTACCCTATTTCTGGCAATATGACAAACAAGGACACGTGTTCACAACATCCATCTTATCGTTGCAGTTTTCACAAAACAATGCTCGCCTCGTCAGTTTTCATATTTGTCTTTCGTTTTCATTCCGTTTCGACAAAACGTACGTTTTGCTGTCTACACGCTACGTTATAGCGGATAGGATTTGTCATTGCCAACTTGACTTACAATAGCGTGTAAACCCCCTTTTACATGTAACACGTGAAGCTGGTTTTTACTAAGGCAACTCCTCTCTTATTCCCTTATTACTTTTAACGATTGGGGTGTCAACAAATATGCCTCTTCTGTGTTATACAATAAGGTCTTCATTGTTAAATATTTTTACTCTGAATGGCACGGGAAGCCTTCAAAGTATGTTTTTTTCGGCCATAAGATTAACATGGAGAGATATTTAAATTAGTCAAAAAGTAACAGCTGTTAAAATGTAATTTATTAAGTTGACAGCTGGAATAGTAATGAGAAAGTTATAAATTTCTTAATTTTATAGAGAGCAAGTTTGATTGATTCAGTGGACTTTTTTGGGTCTATGAAACTTATAAAATATAAAAAAAGTGAACGCATATCTGTCTGTTATCATTAGCTGTGAAATAAAATAAACGAAATTAAAACTTTTGAAATCGGCTAAGTAATAGCATTGGGTGTTTATATTTAGACTATAAATAGGTTACAACGCAAGTTCAACGATAGTTATAACAACAAATATTGTTCAATATAATATTTTGATTTTTATTTATATTAATACGTTATCTTATTGTAGTATAACATCCAGAATAAAGTATCTGCTATAGTAACAACAATATTAATTATACTCTATGTGTTAAAAGTTACAAATTTTGGGAGTGTAGTAAGAAGAAGTTGACCTAACCTCAAAACTCAGATAAAATAAGATTACAATTGAAACATAACCTCCCAAGTTCCGTATACATTACGAGACTTCTTGAAAATGTATGATTTTGAATAAAATTCAAGATTCCTAAGAAAATAAAACCATAATGGTTGTCTCGTTGGACGTACCTGTCACAAAACCCTTGAGGACTGAATGATAAAAGGTTCGTTAATTTTGTTTTTAACTAAAACCTATTTGACCTGTTTCATTTTATCACTAAAAAACTAGTTTTGAACTATCCTTTTTTAAATTTTATTGCCAATTCATGATTGCCAATAACTGAACTTGCTCTTCAGTACTGAACAATTATTTAATAGAATCATATTTAGTTTAACACACAGATAATAAGCACTATGACAGTAAAATTATAATAAAAAAGGCAGTGGACATTTTGATTCTATGTAGTAGTTGTTGCTATAACGCAGTGACAAAGCAAATTCCAACCGTTGTTGCCACATGTTCGTTCAGGTTACGTGTATATGTTCTGGAGTAAAAAGTTGGCCGACAAGAATGCCTAAGAAATAATTATACACAAAGGTGGATAATTATATACATATTCTGCAAGGTTATCATCATTAAGAAACACATTTATGTCTAATTTTTTTAGTTAAAACCAGTTTAGATTATTCTAACGAGTTTTTGCATCAGGAAACTAGCTGACCACGTAAAGATTTGCATCCAATGTACATTTAGTATATGTGTAAGGTTATATCTAAACAGTTGATAAAACTTATCATATATTTCTTACGGAGTTGTGGCAATAATTTACACAATCCAATTATTCAGATGTCTTACTACTATAAAATTTGATTTATATTAATTACAATTATCTAACTAGATGTTAATGATATAATTTATCTTATTTCATTTTATTCCTTGTATAATATCTAAGAATAAAGATAATACCTAAAAACCCAAAACCTGTATAACAATTTCAAGTCAATGAATTGTGTTTATTTATAAATGTATATATCAGTGTTATTTTGCTCTAATCTAATTATATTATTTAAAAGCTACCTTTATACAAACATTATAAATTTATTCGTGCATTTAAATTAAAAATAATAGAAAACAAATGTAAATCTCATTTATTAAATGTAATTTACATAAAATATTGTTTCAGCATAATTATCACACTGTAAATTAAATTCCTCAATATTACGAAATTAAATTTGACAAAGTGCAATTTTTGAAAATTAATTACTTAAAGAAAAGTAGATAATGAGTCAATTTCTCTAATTAATCCGATGAAATGGGCTTTATGTGTGGCTTACCAGCAGCAGCTGATTGGTAATTCTATTTAACTATAAAAAATTTCATCTAAGATCGATATTTTCAGCCCCACACCAACTTATATGCTAAAAATTTCCTTTTCTAATACAGCAATACTCCAGTCATCAATATTATATCAGTTAAATACATCAACAATAGTACAAATCAATAATAGCACTGCATTTAAATTTATTTAGTCTGAAATGTTGTTACTGTGAGACAAAATAAATAACGAAACTTATTAAATAAGCATTTTAAAATACGACAACAAATAAATAACTACAATATACTATCGAGTAAACACAATTGAAATGAAGAAGAAAAAATAATGCCACAAATAGATTACAAATTAAAAATCTTACAAAATTTTTACAACTTAAAACAAAGACGAAAATTACTATTAAAAGGATACTCAAAGCTCTTTTATCATATTGTTCAATTTGAACTTAGGTTATTTAAATACGAATATTACAAAATAAATTGTGCTGTATTTTAAAAGAATTTAAATATTATTTGGATTTTGATTGTATATTCAATTCTGTATTTATGCGTTTTCTAGACGCCTCGCCAATCTTGACTTTTTTATTACCAGTTGGTAGAATCAGGTCTATATTGTATGAGAAAACACTTATTATTCCGCGGAAATAAAACGAACATTCTAAATTTTTGAAAACGTTATTTTTCTATTTATCTCCGTTATTTTTCGTGATTTTTTAATAATTTTAAAAAAATTAAATGTAGTTTTGTGCTGAACACGAATTAGAAAACTATTTTGGTCTACGACAATTATTTCTCGAGATGTCATGGAAAAACTACGTTAACGGCAAATCACTTATGTGCCCATACGCACCATGTTAATAGGAGCTATGCCTAGACACCAAAAACAAATTCGCACGGATTCCTGCCAGAGTGACGGCCGGCAGGCCGTCACGGAGGCCAGGCACCTGAATTTAATGAAAATTGTGAATGTTTGTTGAATATATAGACGATTATGATAAGTTAGGTTATGTTAGGTTAGTTAAGTAAAAAGTTTATTTTTTGGACCGAAAAATTTATGTTGTTAAAAAACCAATTATATTTCCTTGTTCAGCATTTAAAAAAAGTAAAATGAAAACAAAATTTTTGGAAAATTCCAATTTTTAAAAAAAGTTGATTTTCACTATTACATAAAAACTATTTTTCGATTTTTCGGTAAAAACGAGTTTTTCGCGGCTGAAATCATCCTCCTCAAGAATTATAAACTCATATTTCGCCACTTTGTCAACAAGAAATCGCATTTTTGAGGCGTTTAGGAAGTGCATAATTATCTTAAATTCGATTGATTAAATTGGTTTGTATTCGACTGGCAGATTTCATCGACTAGGACCTTTGTCAGCTTGTACAATACTATGTAAGCCGAAGTCCAGCTACGTAGTATTATTGTCGGAGCATTGCCAAATTATTATCGGCGCAGAAATTATATGTACCCCAGTTTGAATGCTGTTTACCAGGTAACTAAGAGGCTTATCACAAATCCAATCACACAATTATTTTCCTCGTTTAATTGTACGTTATGATGTATACATGTATACATATTAGTATAAGTTTTAATAATTTTTATTCTAGTTGGAACAAAAAAAGTACCGGAATTTTAACTAGTTTTCATTGTGCAACAACTTTACACTTTTATTACTAAAAAACCCTGTAATATATAGCATTTATATTTTAAAACGTGGTTGACAGGAATGTTTTTTTAAGTTTTCTAAATTTCAGAATTTTAACTTCTTGAGAGAAAAACGATCTTTTCATTTTTCTGAAAGAACTTTCATTTTTCTTGGCTTCTAGAGGTCGAAAAATTAATTACTTGGTCATGTTATAATCTTTATGAAATTTAAATAAATTATGAAATTTTTATATGCAAAGATTTAAATTGATCAATTAAAAATCACAGTTTTTTCTTACAAATGTAACTGAACAATGCATTTCATATGGATTAGAACGTGACCAAGTAATCAATTTGTCGACCTCTGAAAGCCAAAAAACTTGTTTCAGGAACTTTTTTCTTGAAAAGTAAAAACTCTAAAATATATGAAACTTATAGAAGAGAATTAATTTTTTTCTTATTATAGAAAAGTTATCAGTTTACGGAATTTTTAGTAATAAATTTGTACAGTTGATGCACAGTGAAAAAATAGTGAAAATTCCGGAACTTTTTTATTTAAACAAGAATGAAAATTGTTGAAACTTATTTAAAAAATGCATATACCACAATGTATAATTAAACTATAAAAACATGGGTGTGATTGGATTGTTCATAGGCCTCTTAGTTTCTTAGTAAACAACCTTCAAACTTGGGTGCACATAATGTCTGCACGGACAAGTTGTACATTTACTGTTTATGTGGAGGCGTCATTGTTCGGTATCACTGTCGAGCTTGTTTTTATCTCGTCATATTTCCATGTAAATCATACTATATCAAATAATAGTTTATGTAAATATTCCTAAAACATTGACTGGCGTATTTGGAACCGGTTATTGACGTCAAGTCGTGCGTATTAACGTTTTTCAGTCATAGTAATTAATTGGTCCATCTGATCTATGACGTTGATTTGAATTTTACGAGGATAGAAAATACGATATTTTAGTTTCATAATTATAAAAAAATGTAAATGTATTATTAGGCTAGTATTTATGTGAGGGTCCAGTTCGAATAAACGAAGTACAATTAGTTTTTTAATAGTTTTTTAATTAGCATAATACGTTTTGGTACAAATACAGTACAAGTAAACGTCATACAACACAAATATATTACAATACAAGTACAAAATGCACAAATATTATGGTGATTGATTTTTGTGAACCACGCTCACCTTCCTCAGACCAGAGGGATTCACAAAAGAACAATTACGAGTACAATTAACACTGTTTTTTGTTAATTGTTTTTATGGATTGGCTTTTTTGTGCTTATATTTGTTTCATTCTTTCACAATGAATTCTTTTTCATCAACCATACCAAGTTTTTCGGTTTTTTTTAGACAACATTTCCAATGAAAAATATGTTGCCTTAATTTTTTTCCAATTTGAAATGTTATTTTGTGTTATACATACTGATTTTAGGTCTCGTTTACTGCACCGATCCATTTTATTGTTTCTGTTTCAGATCTATTTTAGGTCTTGTTTACTGCACCGATCCATTTAATTGTTTCTGTTTCAGACCTATTTTAGGTCTCGTTTACTGCACCGATCCATTTTATTGTTTCTGTTTCAGACCTATTTTAGGTCTCGTTTACTGCACCGATCCATTTAATTGTTTCTGTTTCAGACCTATTTTAGGTCTCGTTTACTGCACCGATCCATTTAATTGTTTCTGTTTCAGACCTATTTTAGGTCTCGTTTACTGCACCGATCCATTTTATTGTTTCTGTTTCAGACCTATTTTAGGTCTCGTTTACTGCACCGATCCATTTAATTGTTTCTGCTTCAGACCTATTTTAGGTCTCGTTTACTGCACCGATCCATTTAATTGTTTCTGTTTCAGACCTATTTTAGGTCTCGTTTACTGCACCGATCCATTTAATTGTTTCTGTTTCAGACATATTTTAGGTCTCGTTTACTGCACCGATCCATTTAATTGTTTCTGTTTCAGACATATTTTAGGTCTCGTTTACTGCACCGATCCATTTTATTGTTTCTGTTTCAGACCTATTTTAGGTCTCGTTTACTGCACCGATCCATTTAATTGTTTCTGTTTCAGACCTATTTTAGGGCTCGTTTACTGCACCGATCTATTTAATTGTTTCTGTTTCAGACCTATTTTAGGTCTCGTTTACTGCACCGATCCATTTAATTGTTTCTGTTTCAGACCTATTTTAGGTCTCGTTTACTGCACCGATCCATTTAATTGTTTCTGTTTCAGACCTATTTTAGGTCTCGTTTACTGCACCGATCCATTTAATTGTTTCTGTTTCAGACCTATTTTAGGTCTCGTTTACTGCACCAATCCATTTAATTGTTTCTGTTTCAGACCTATTTCAATTTTCATAAAACTCTACAATATGCTTTCTCTATTGGGTTCCATTTTCTTGATATGTCCGTAGAAATTTAACCTTCAAGTTCTCATATTAGAACGTACGTCAGAGTATTCTTCATTTGCTTTATTAATGATAATTATGTAAGTTTTAAAAGCAATATTTAGTGGGCATATTATTTTTCTTATATTCTTTTTATGAATTTGTTTAGTTACAAACATTATATTTAAAACTAAAGCCTCAGCATCATAGAGGACTCTAGTTTATTACTGTTATTATTATTATTATTTTGTTATTATGTTAGTACAACGTTTTATACTATGTTATAACGTCGAGGTTTTAAATATTTAAAAAGTGATTTTTCATCATAATTATGTTGTGTTTGACTGAAAGCAGCTGTCATTTTTTGACAACTATCTTCATTTGTAACTTTTTCAAGTCCCAATCCTTTTGTAAAATCAGTTAAATATTTGAATAGAGGAACTTCTTTGGTCGAATATTTTGTGTTAGGAGTTATTAAAATATGTAAAGTCAATTTTAAAATTAATCGATGAACACTACGTATAGGAGATACGGGATGGAAATCACCCCTCGTATTCAATTAGGGGTTTGTACTTGAATATATAGAAATAAGTAATTGACAAGTCTTTACCACAGCACATGTGCTTGTAAGGTGTATGTGACACTGAAACAAATAAATTAATTAGGTATACTAATTAGAGTGAATAACCTTGTAGAATCCAACTTATTCCAGTGTAAAGAAGGGATTGGCAAGGGTAATTACGTACTGTTTTCAGTTTTTTACCAAGGTCCTTCCTGGAGACACAGGAGCACTTCCTTTACTGCATGCATTCCTTAATGCTCTCTCATATAAACACTACTGTTCTTTATTATTATTAAGGGTCTGCAGAGACTGTCGGCCATGTTGGTTATAATCCCACAAGAGCAATGTCATTTGCGAATCCATATTTTTTCGTTATTTATTGACCAAAAGTTGTGTATGAGATGTAATTTTAAACGTTATCTATCATATTGCGCATTGGGTTTGCTTTTTATATTTTGAATACATACGCCTAGTTTCAAAAATAGGTGAAAATAAAAAATTCAAACTAAATATTTGTTATATTCTTTACTGTAAAACTAATTATGAATTCGCTTAGCAATTCCAACGCGAAATGAAATTCTTGATAAAATGTAATTTATTTGGAAAATATCCGTTTAAAAATAACCGTAATTTTCATGATAGTAAGTCCGGGTCGAAAATAACATTGTTCATTAGAGAATCTTGAGGGGGTTTCCGTCCAGCATGAATCTAGTTTCCTTAAAACCAATTTTAAATTTTATCAAATCACGCAAAACTATAGTCACTCCTTTAGAGAGTACATATATAACCTTTTGTCGATTTTAACCATTTAAATGTTGAAAATGCTCAATTTTGATTGCTTATAGGTTTTTACAATTTGTTGATATTTCGTTTCAATATCAACTAATTTTTGAAATTATAATGATTATAAATGCGTGTATATAAAATTTAAATTACGCTTAGTAATCAACTTATCCATTAAAATACCTACAGAATTACTTATCAAATTACTTATCAAACGTAATTGTATTAGAAATAATAAGTAGGAAATTCGTATATCCGTTTAAAATTTGTTTAGTATTGAATAGATGCAGGATTTTCAACTTGATGTTTATTTGTCCTAATGTTTATAGTATATTTAAATATCTTGTTTAACAATACGGGAAACCTGCTATACGTCCCCTGCACTATCTATATAATTCCTACATAATATATATCGATAGTCTGGTATCGATGAAGGCATTCGATATAAGATACATAACCTATAATATGACGATGTAATATGATAATCTGACTATGTTAACAACTATTATCGACTGGCAGCTGGATGATGTTCAGTGTCTCAATCACTCACTCACCCACCCTCCGCCCACTTTACCACCCGGTACCTCATCACCCACCCTCTGCTCACCTTACCACCCGCTACTTCATCACCCACCCTCTACCCGCCCTACCACACGGCACTATTTTACCCACCCTTGATCTACCCTATTACCCGGCACTATATGCCAGTGGCATTGACCGGCCTTGGGTTCCGACATTATCGCAAGATAAAGGAATCAAGAAACATCGAGCGTGGCTGTCCCTTGGATGGGTGACTGTCTGAGCGATCCCGTCCTTGCACGCAGCCAGCCTGCCCGGTCACTGGTGGTGGTTCGGAAGTCACCCTTAAGCCGTTTGTCTCCAGGTTAAGTGTTAGAGAGGGCTTCTTAGCCCCAAATTCACCTGGTAAAATAAGACATACTTTAACTGTTATATTCTCCACTCTTAAGCCATCCAGAGTGGCTAGTGTCCATCTCCCGATACTATATCAACGACTTTCCACCCACTCTACTTCCTGCCACTTAATAGCATAACCTCAACCCTTCATAAATCTTTCTTGAGCGGCTTTCCCTACCAATCCTACACACACGTCCCTTATTAAACAGTGAAAATGTATATGTACTGAGTAAAATGCTTTAATTTTATTTTTCGCCAATTCATAAACAGCATTCCTGTAAATAACAATTGGTTGCATAAACTAGCGAACTTGTCACCTCCAACATACTCTTGGCTAGGTGCCAAGTAGGTCGACTTGCTTGAGTTGTTTGGACGAGACTTTTCTTTTTGTTTTCAATTTGGATAGAAACAAGTTCTGGTTTTTGTGTAAAGGACGTTTGTTTATAGTGTTGCAATGTATCCGGTCTTGACATTCCGGGCCGGGCCAGTAGAGCTGGTTCCCGTGGCCTTGAACCTTCGCTTTCAGTTGTGCAGTGAAACTATCCCAGAGCTGGATCACTACATCTGCAAACCGGGAATGTGTTAATAGTAGAGTGGACTGTAGAGGCCGTCGCCCGTCACTGCTTTAGAGGAAGCCCGCACTCCGCTGAGGCAACTTCGTTTTATATTCTGTATAGACTATGGAAAATCACGTTTAATATTAGCATCTCTAACACATTAAAGCATTTGAATGCAAAATAAAAAATTACAAAAATATCAATTGTAAAGAATTTAAAAAATGTGTAATATTAACTAATTTTTATTTGAAAAATAACTGAATAAAGAGTAGACCGTACAATAAACATAATAATAAAAATAATTACCTAAATTTATATTCTTTGCACTATTTTTAAAACAATGAAATCGCATATTATACATAGACTCTTTTAATAAAATTAAGTGTATGCGTCGTATACCAACCTCATACTTTCTCGTATTAATGAATAGAATACGTCTAAATTTGATGCCCGACTGAAATATTTTCAAATTAATTATTACTTTTTGATAATTTTTTATCTGTTTTTCTGTGTGATATTTCTTTTTTAAAGTTGAAAATAAAATATAAAATTTGCCTTTATTATGTCGAAATAAATGCGAGTCTTAAATAATTTATTATTTTTAAAAATTAAATGAATTTCAAAATAATGATTTTAAATGTTTAAAGTGTTGTGTGAGTTACATATTTTGTTTTTTTATAAACCCAATGGAATTCAGGAGCAGTATACCTTTAAATTGAAGGTTCGCTCAAGTGACACAAGTTATCAGAGCTATTCGAGAGTGGGTGAAACAGAACTCAAGTGATACAAGAGTTATCAGACCTGTTCGAGAGTGGGTGAAACAGAACTCAAGTGATACAAGAGTTATCAGAGCTATGCGAGAGTGGGTGAAACAGAACTCGTGATACAAGAGTTATCAGAGCTGTTCGAGTGAGGGTGAAACAGAACTCAAGTGATACAAGAGTTATCAGAGCTGTTAGAGAGTGGGTGAAACAGAACTCAAGTGATACAAGAGTTATCAGAGCTATTTGGGATTGGGTGAAACAGAACTCAAGTGATACAAGAGTTATCAGAGCTGTTCGAGAGTGGGTGAAACAGAACTCAAGTGATACAAGAGTTATCAGAGATGTTCAAGAGTGGGCGAAACAGACCTCAAGTGATATAAGAGTTATCAGAGCTATTCGAGAGTGGGTGAAACAGAACTCAAGTGATACAAAAGTTATCAGAGCTATTCGAGAGTGGGTGAAACACAACTCAAGTGATACAAGAGTTACCAGAGCTATTTGGGATTGGGTGAAGCACAGCTCAATTGATACATGAGTTATCAGAGCTGTTTGGGATTGGGTGAAACAGAACTCAAGTGATACAAAAGTTATCAGAGCTCTTCGAGAGTGTTGGGTAGTTCTTTCTCTACACACCGTCTCCTTGAAATTTTATATATAAATCAGTAAAGAGATGTAGAGTCCTGTGTTTTCAAACACCTAACTCTCAATATATTTCAATTGAAATGCGGAATAAAGTGTCCACATACATAAATATACAAATTGTATAAGTTTTATAAAAAGAAGTAAGCAAAAATACCGGTTTCCATTCAGGGTTAAAATAGAGTGTTTATTCAGATTTATCAAAATTAATTATAGTTCAAGCACGAAGATTGATGTTGATGGTTGGGCCCAAGTGCTGACCTTGTCAAAAATGATGCCAGACACTCAGTCCTGATCCTTAAATTACCAATTCAATTTGTAGAACAAGTTTAAGGTCACATAGCTCTGTCCCTCCTTGCAAATGTTCAAGTAGTTAGTTTTTAACGATAGCTTTGTGTCCATTTTGGTTTCAACTAACGGATTCAGCACAAATCTTGATTCATCATGCACAACACACCAATTTGCATATTTCATATCTGTCTGATGATGATTTTGTTGAAGATAATATCTTGAGGGGTTATTGAAACACGATAAATTATGTTAAAAACACATTCAGACAGACAGACGAAAAACTAAGCGTTTAAGGACATATGTTTATAGGAACGTTTTTCTTATATTTCGTGTTCTTAGGTCTTGAACATATCCCGAAGTCTTGAAGGGTATTTTATGATACACGAGTTCTACACTTTCCCTGGGAGGAAAAACAGTTATATTTCTTTCCACCTTTTTTCTAATTTGAATATTTATACAAGTACAAATCTCTGACTTTACGCTCATTTTCTATTCCCCTCCTAACCAAATTTAATAAAATCTACATGATCGTTTTTCTTCGTTAAAATAATCATTCACCTTATGTGAGGAGGGGTGGATCAATTGTCTAACACATTCCTTACTTTTCAAATGATCGACAATAATCTTGAACGAAGCTTACTGTGGACTACATTTCTTTTCCCTCAAATGCTTTATGGGTACTGATGGTATTTATTTACTTAAGTTTAAACGTTCTAAGTAAAATATTTTTTAAAAAGGACAAACAATTTGAACACTTAAAATTATTATTTGGAACCCCGCTAATCCAAAAATAATTGATTATTTAAGAAGCTGTGGCTAGACCTAATTATGTGTTTTATGATTTACAAAAAAGGGTCAAAATTACAGGATATTATCACTGTGGACTGTGTGATTACTGTAGCTCTCAAAAATTTGCAACTGGCCTTGATAGTCCAGTTTGTATGCGGGCAGTAGGTCAACGAGGAAGCAAAAACAGGAAGAAGTAACGACGCAAATTATGTGTGATCTTCATAGGGGAGAAAGTAAACACACCGAAGGTGAAGGTGAGCAGGAGAACAGCCTTTAACAGAACTATTTAGGTATATCCCTGCTTTGTCCAGGACAGCGTCAGTATAATTTGACTGTTAAATTCCGTCTGAGAAACCTTGGTTTACAAGAGTGAGTGTACCACTACCACATGTGTAGTAATTGAAAGGAGGGTACACGTGTTGTCGTGTGTTATACCGTAATAGTGACCTCAGAGGGAGAGTGTAGTAGTGTGGCCTATGCCAGTTTCCATCAAACGAGTTCAATTAAATAATCATTAAAAGAAACATGCTTGGTTCCTCGCCAAATCGTGGTACAAACGGCCCTCGGTGGAACGCCTTCCATCTAACGGATAAGCCAATCTCGATGGATCCTCCTACCACCCTAAGTATGAACAGCTCACTATGGATCCTTCTACCCATCCAACTTGTAAATGATTCTTGACGAATGTTCACTCCCATCCAACATATATAACAGCTTTCAATGGACCCCCTCCTATCCAGATATTGAGTGGGTGACGTTTTATAGAGTGTTCTTAGCGTGGGTGGAGAGGCGTATATCGTTGTTGGCTCTTGGCATACTTGATATACGATCAACAATAATTGCTACGTCCAGAATGTTGTATTCACAACTGCAGAACTTCGAACTTGTTCTGTGTACACCTCAAGGTCTCCAACACCAAATTTGAACAAAACCTAATCCTGCTTACCATTATCAGCCGGTTGCGCAATGGCTTTCCTCGCCGTAAATCACTGCTGGGTTCTTAAGTAAGGGACTTTTCCGTGACAAATGACAGCTACGATCGTAAATTGTTGCTCCTATGGTTGCTGTTTTTTTTCAAGGAGGGAGTACGACATATTCAATTCCTTTATTGTTTTAAAGTGGTCCATATTTTTACTCTATCTAAGCCGACTACAGGGGTATAATTTATTTGTTCTTAATCCTATATTCATAGTAATAACAATTTTAAATCGCTGTATTTAATTACGAATACAAAAGTAATGTATCGTAACTGTATATTTCATAGGGATTACAACACGACCAAGTAATTAATGTTACGACCTCTAAAAACCAAGAAAACGTTGTTTTAGAACATTTATAAGTACTTTTTTTTAGTTAAAATTTTTTAATTTATGAAACTTTTAGCAAACTTTCCTGTAAACCACTTATTAAAATATAAATGTAAAACAGTAACAGGTTTTAGATTAATAAAAGCTGTTGCATGCTGGAAGCGTACTCTTAAAGTTTAATACGTTTGTTCGAAAAGTTCAAAGGGATTTTCACAATACACAAATACATCTTTCACTCTCTCCTCTGTTTTTATAAATGAAATATTTTTACTTTTTTGGGTAAAAATTCTATTATATAAAAACAGGAAGACGGAATCTTAAAGTTATACAATGTGCGGGAATTTATAAATTCTGAATCAATAATTTGGAGAAATTCCAATTAATTAGTGTCACTTAAATTAAATAAGTTGAAAACACCGAAATTGCGTAAAATTAACAAGGCGAAGATTATGTGATAGTTGTTTACGTCATTTATGCTTACTAATGACTTATATAATTATGAACAAACCATGCTTGGCCCCTAATAGCTTCGTGATGTGGTAATGAAGTGTTCATAACTATTTGTGTGCGTACAACTACAAGAATTATTTTGCACATTATTACTTAACTCAGTGAGTTGTTAAACAGTCTGATAACCTTTATTGCTGTTTAATTGCAAACTTGTTCTTCCATTTATAAAACAATCAGATGTTCTTCCGCTATATCTACGAACCGTAGGTTATCTAAACAGCACATCTAAACTACTCTAGCCTACTTCCTTGAACGGCACTTGATCATAATTTGCAGTTACACAGTGTGCCCGTAACCATGTGAACAAACGTTACCGCATTATTTGACAGGTCAATCCTAACAAATAATACAATATAACATGAGTGCCTATCTAGACTGATTTTCTGTCTGTATGTCTGTTTGTGATTTTACAAAAATCTAAACATCTCAAAAACGTTTAAAGATAAAATACTGAAATTCTGTATAAATATTTTATTGAATTTTTCAAATTGATGACAATTTTAAAAATTTCATCGCTAAGTATCTAAAAAACACGAGTGGTCGAGCGGTCTAGGCGTCAGGATGTTATACCTGAGTTAGAAATTGCAAAAGTTCGAATCCTGGCCTTGACTTAGTTTGTATGAGTAATATTCTCCTTGTATTGAACCTTTTCTCCCTCTTACTCTGTCTAATAAGTTCACCGCACATATCAATAGTGTATGGGGGATGGATAAAGGTTGAAAAGGAGATCGACCTCTCCTTAAGGGTGTTCATCCGGGTGCCCAGTTTAGCGTTCTAAGGAATTTTGTTCTAGATTTGATGTAGAATTTTGCCGCTAAGAGATGTAAAGATCCTGACTCACTAACAAACTAGCAATGTATTCCCCTCAACTCTCTCCCCCTCATAGCCCCCGCCTGCCCCGCCCCGCAAATTCGACATATGGGCATAACTCCCACATTTATAGTAAACTCTAACAATATATATATATATATATATATATTATTGATCTACTATTTTATCCAAAGATGACTATACAAATTTCAACTCAAAATTTGATCAAATATCATTTATGGACAAATAATTGGTAACTCTTTTTAAAAAATATTTTTTATAGATTTACTTTATACTAAGTTGATTATTACCTTTTTCCAATATATTCTCAAAATATTAATAAATTATATCACATGGTTTGTTTATGAGCTATGCACAAAAAAAAGCCAAATTAGTCACTTTGGGCAGCCATATCACCATAAGGATTTTTTTCCCGTAAAAAATGTATTACTTACACTGATCCTAACAATTTTATTCCTAACATTTTCAAAAATAATGTTCGATCGGACACCCTTGTGCAAAGATTATTCATTCTTAAACAAACATCTTACCAAGTCCATCAACAATCAATCATCAATATAGCCTATCAGAAACAATGAGGCTCTAAATCAACTCAAAGTATTTCATTAGTTTAACTTACGGCTTTAAATTACACAGCATGGCTCGCAGCAGTTTTTACTTTATATAATTGCCCATAAGGTGTTAGGTTACGTAACAGGCATTACCTGCATCGGTAATGGAGTTTTACTGAGATAAGATTACTTAGCAAACACACCGGTGGAAAATTACGAAGTAAACATTCAATTACTTTTATTAACGTAGGTTTGATTAATCCTCAACTCCCCATGTATAAAAATACATTCGCTGAATCAACACATACAATTTAGGATACATGATACAAAGAACACACATAATTTAGGATATATAATCTAATTAACACATACAATTTCAGATACATAATCCAATACACATTCAACTTAGTATATGTATCATCCAGGAAACACAAACAATTTAGGATATATCATTCAAATAACACATTTAATGCAGGATACATAATCCAATTAACACATAAATTAAGAAGACATAATACAATTGCCACGCACAATTTAGAATACATAATAAGATTAGCACATACAATTTAGGATATCCCATCCAATTGACACTTACATTTTGGACACACATTACAGTTAATATATACACTTTAGGATACGTTTGTAGAGTAACATATCAAATTTATCCTTTATATTATTTAGAATGAAATCGTTGAATCGACAAATATAATATAGGATACATAACGAAATCAAATAATTTAGGCTATACCATCCAATTAACACTTACATTTTGGACACACAATACAGTTAATATATACACTTTAGGATACATTTGTAGAGTAACATATCAAATTTATCCTTTATATTATTTTGGAATGAAATCGTTGAATCGACAAATATAATATAGGATACATAACGAAATCAACACACAAAATGTTGGATGCATTTTACTGAATTAACACATGTAGTGTAGGACACATAGGACTATCAGATACTTAGGTCAATAAAATGAAATTCTAATTTATAATTAGAAATTTGTAAATAGCAAACCATCTATACATGTATTTACAAAATAATATTCATTTATAGTTATAAAAACTGATAATTTTCGGTCACGTTAGAGATACGATTTCTCATGTAAACAATCAATGGTGTTCCTCAACATATCAGTATATACACTTCTTGTTGTGTATAATTTGCCAGCATTTCCTCCGACTAGACAGGAAGTGAACACCCAACCTGTTTGCATGGTCAGCGAGTGACCAGTCCTACAGTAGCCTTGGCCCACCAGCCCCCACTGTCATGGTGTAAGGTTCAGGTCAGTAGCTTTACACCTACCAGTCGTCAGTCGCTTCACAAACATCGTACATGATGAGTTATCCCTTTTGGCTGGTCATTATCCTTGGCCCACCAGCCCCCACTGTCATGGTGTAAGGCTCAGGTCAGTAGCTTTACACCTACCAGTCGTCAGTTCTTTCACAAACATCGTGCATGATGAATCATCCCTTCTGGCTGGTCATTATCTTTGGCCCACCAGCCCCCACTGTCATGGTGTAAGGTTCAGGTCAGTAGCTTTACACCTACCAGTCGTCAGTCGCTTCACAAACATCGTACATGATGAGTTATCCCTTTTGGCTGGTCATTATCCTTGGCCCACCAGCCCCCACTGTCATGGTGTAAGGTTCAGGTCAGTAGCTTTACACCTACCAGTCGTCAGTCGCTTCACAAACATCGTACATGATGAGTTATCCCTTTTGGCTGGTCATTATCCTTGGCCCACCAGCCCCCACTGTCATGGTGTAAGGCTCACGTCAGTAGCTTTACACCTACCAGTCGTCAGTTCTTTCACAAACATCGTGCATGATAAATCATCCCTTCTGGCTGGTCATTATCTTTGGCCCACCAGCCCCCACTGTCATGGTGTAAGGTTCAGGTCAGTAGCTTTACACCTACTAGTCGTCAGTCGCTTCACAAACATCGTACATGATGAGTTATCCCTTTTGGCTGGTCATTATCCTTGGCCCACCAGCCCCCACTGTCATGGTGTAAGGCTCAGATCAGTAGCTTTACACCTCCCAGTCGTCAGTCCCTGTCCCAAACATTCTGCACGATGACTCATCCCTTCTAGCTAGCCATGGTCTTGACCAACGTATAGGCCATCGTCTATTCTGGCATATTCTTTCTGATTGGAGAGTAGCTAGCGTCGGTTCCCCCTCATCCTACCATGCACATACCGTAGTATTGACCCACCCACCCACCCATACTCGTACGGTGTATTAGTCCACTCATAGATGTACAGAACTATTGACAATGTTTTTAAGCCTAAATGTCATTGTGATAAATACATTATCTCCTTTTAAAGATTTTTTATACTAACCTTTTATACTAAAAAACTAAAAACGGTATCGTTTACTATAAATAATCTTAAAGGTTGGTTTTCTTTTTTATATGTCTAACAGTAAGAATTTAAAAAAAGGGTGCATTTTGAGCTTCCTTTAAAACGAAATGATTTAATGTGATTATATGATTATACAAGTAAATGAGCGTATATTTGTGGCAAGACAATGATGCGAAATTTGAAGCAGTGATGGTGACACAGGGGCGGATTGTGAAGAGCGGCACGTCCTAGTGCGTGTCCGTCTTAGAAATAGCCGCATAACTGCTGGGCCTTGGAACTATAGCTTTCAGCGACTACTTGGGATTAAATAAAACAACTAAGACATATTAAGAATGGCAAGCGTGCCTTTGACTTTAAATGTCGACGTCATTAAAGACAACCGGAACTGTTTGTCTATTGTACAATGGGTGAAGCAGTGAAAGTGGATGCAAAGCCATATTCCTAAATAATTGATGAACAAAGAGGACTGGAAGCAGTAGTAGCAAATGTAGATTTACACTTTACTCTACAAAAAATTAAAAATATATTTTTTCACTACCAATGTGTGATACAAATGTTCATAAATATTGTATGATTTTTTTCTGTGAAAAAATCATGCTCTCATGCTCTAATGTTAAAAAAATTGTTTAAATCAATTATATTACACGAGTCTTGATTAAGTTAAATCCTGTGATATCATTATTTTAATGCACTGATTGTGCACAATTTTCCGACGTGTGAGAGTGAATACATGGTTTATGTGTGTGGGTACGAAGTCTCTTTTAATTATAGCTCTTATTTCTCCCTTTTGATGCCCATGTATATTTTAATATCCTTTAGATAAAAAGAAAATCCCTAAAATTGGGCTTGATTTCTTCCACCAATTTAATGAATGAAATGCATGGTCATATGGAGGTATATACCATGCATTTCAGCTATCGCTCGCTGGTATTATTCTCAGCAGCAAATGCTAAGAATGTCGGAGTATAAAAAAAGGTGTTGTAACCATTCTAGATATTAGCATATAAAATGAAAACTAGACGATGAAATTAAAAAAATATGGAGTGTAAATAAAGCTAAAAACACAAGCTATAAAAATATGCTAAAAATTTAAAAGGTTTTTTTTTTCAAATTCATGTCCCCCCTCCAAATCCGTAAATTCCCAATTATGATTGAAAACGTACTTGTTCACATTCTACCTACAGCTTACAAAGTGCATAAATGCTTGAAATGACATTAGAACAGTGTTCAACATGAATGTCCCACTCAAGCCACTATCAAGGTACATTCATAAGAACACAATGGATTCAACTTCCTCTTGGACAGTGCCATCTAATAACTCAGTAGACCAAAGCCCGCCATCTTGTCGAAAGAATCGTTAATGTAGTTTGTGTTTTAGCTCTTTACTTACAGACAATATTCAGAAAAATAATGGACGTATGTTTTAAATAATCAACGTATATATTCCTAAATTGCTATTTGTTTTACTTCAAGTACAGAGAGTCTTGATGAACAACCTTGCCATTCTGTCTCAATGATGACGTCATTAACACAAATTAAGAATAAAACTGGACCTAGAATAGATCCGTGGAGGACACCTTGGTTAATGTTACTTTGTGATCTGGCCACACTGACCTCGTGGGTGAGGCATTTCAGTGGCAGACCACGTACCCAACTTAATCACGTATATGTATCCAAATTTGCAACAAACTTGCGTACTGGACACAGTCAAAAGCTTAGAAAGATGAAGGGAAACGCTAAGAGTTTGTTCCCGTCCATCCAAGCCCTCCATTATTCCCTCAATAAGATTGTTATAAACGTCGATAGTTTATTTATTCTGCCCAAATCAGGTTTGACTAATAATTTCAAACTGTTGAGAAAATGAATTAACCCTTCATCAAAAGGTTTCTCAAAAGTCGTACTAAATAATCTAAGTTCGGGAATTGGACGGAAATTACAACTATAGGATCGTTCTTTTTCAAAATTGATGTTATATCTATAGTTTTTAGGTTAGATTAAAATACGCCTAATTGAAAAAGACATATCAACTAATTTCCCAGTGGTTTCAAAAGATGCTTTTAGCACTGTTTGAGTAGTGACCCTGATAAGCCCTGATAAGAAATGATATCACACCTATGCTCCGATTTCAACCCCTGTATAACCATTGCCACCCCCAATTTTTTCACACCAGTGAACACCATGGAAGATGCTGAGAAATTTCGGAATGTCATATTTAGTATGCCATTCAATTTTACTGTTATTCATAAAGACTACCAAATGTGGAAATTTTATTGAATTCTGTAGCCACTTTTTCAGAGTCTGGTAGTTTTTCTCCACCTACTTCAATATTGATTTAGATGAATTTGTATGTTGCTTTTTGGTTACAGAATAATGACATTCCACGCTGTTTTTGAAAAGTTCTTTAGTTTTAGGGTTTTTCAATGTCATAAGCTTTTTGTTATTTTTACAACTTTTTGTAAATTTTTGTATAACGTCCAAACAAATTTTAAATCTTTAATTTTGTTATTGTTTTAAAAATAGTAGTGGAACTTTAATTACTCTCTAGATTTAGGGATAACCTGCGTGATCTTTGAAATTTGCTTTTGAGAAAGTAAAAATCATATTATTTCACATAAATGCGTTAATAAAATCAATAGTTACACTATTCAGTTATTTATCACATTGTTTTGCGTATAGTTATTTTAGGTTTTCAGTATCTTTCAATAATTAACTTATTTTACTGTTGTATTTGAATTTTTTAATATCATAAGGTTATGCGTTATTCAGTTAGGTTGTTATTTAATTGTTACAAGCAGACTGGACGCTATCTACAAACCCGCAAGCAGATAGCGTGAGTCAAGCTTTAGTAGGGCAGTTACATTGTTATCTAAATGTTAAAGCTTAGCAGATAACACCGCCTAATTAAAAGACAAAAAACTGTGTTATTCGTTAATCATTTGTTAATTACTACAAAAAGCTGGACATTGATTTTTTTTATACCGGTCATTGTTCTACTTACCGAAAAATATTGCCGTTAGAGTCATTCATTGTTTGTTATAACCTCAAATCTCTAGATTAGTGTTTTATAGAAGGGTGCTTATTTGTACCTTTAAATATTAATTCGATGTATATAGGAAGCAATTTACGTTTAAATGTGTAAATTATACAATCCTTAAAACAGTTATTCAAGCGCAAATTATTGAAACTATTTTATTATAATATTAATTGACTTCTCTTTGGCGTAACCTCTTTGGTTTATGTGCATTTAGCTGTATAAAATCCCAATTACCTCGTATTTCGCCTTTGTAGCAAAAACTACTACCAACATAACAATAAATAAAACATATGAAACTAATAAAAGTATAATTAAAAAGTTTATGTGATTTATAATAACACATTAATAACACTTTATATATATTTACGTATATTGCTTTTTAATGGGTAGTAAGTTTAAGTTTGAAACGGCAAAGTGCTGAGAATCCAACACCACATGACTGATTGTTAAGCAATTCTCGTGATTCGAAAACATCTTCAATTTTTTTTAATATGAATCACATAGCAACCAAGTGCGATCTTATTAGATAAAAAACATATCAAAACAATTACAATTGTGGCTCAGACTCTCAGAGGCTAAGACTTCGTACTGCGTATTCCAAGGTTCGCATACCCAACTGAGTTAACTGTCGGTACTTGACTTTTTGAATAAAGTTCTCATACAGGCCAGCAGGCCCATGTTAAATAGCGAGTGAAGTTACAACAAAAATTGCGGCTTTTTCACTACCCTTACTTGGTGCACCATTTTATAAAAATGAGGATTGTCTTCGAAATTGGTGTTTCTTTATGATTGATTCGTTTTTCACAGACCCAAAGAAAAAATGTATTACAAAATCAATCATTCGGGAGAACACAGAACCAATTAACATATGTTTTCTTATTCCGATTAGAAATTCATATTTTCACTCCGATCGAACGTCCCATAACGAGTGTCTTTTGTAAACTGGGCTGTTCAAGGAATTTAGGGAATATACCTTCTATATGATATCAACTTTTAGTTCCTGTTACAAGACTGACTTCATGCAGTTAGGTAACATAGATATAACACCATTGTTACACTTCGTTGACAACTACGTCATTATCCCTATTATCCCAACTAACTAACCGCACATTGAAAATAATGTTTGTCTTCACATTTTGACAATAATTTCATATTAGCCTAAAGTATTTGTAGATGAACAATTGAAACCATTATCTGTATTTAGTACCACATTTTACACCCAAATCTAATGGTTTACCTTTTTGCTTCTTCGATTATTTATTTTCCGAAATATCGATTAGGCGTTCATAATATGAACAGTTTTTCATTCCTACCAAATAAAGTTAACTGAAACATCTTTTACATTTTATTAAACAGGGGTTTACGTTTTATTAAAGACATAATGGCCCGTAAACAAGCCATATAACTAGCTCAAACATTTTCCTTGTCATAAAATTGGATCACACATGTCTTTCAAAACGTCTCAGTGAAGCGTTTTCTGTGAGGGCATTGCACCTCTTACGACTTATGAGGCTATAAAACATTTTATAGCAGTCTTAATACTAAATGCCTATTTAATAGCTGTAAAACATTTTAAATATGAGTTTGGATGTATTTTTTTGAAAATAAAAACTTGTAAAAAAGATCAAATAATTCTTTCACAATTCTTCAAAATCCTTTATTTTGATAGGTTCAGAAAATGGTAAAACCTATTTGCAATCTGAATCCTCATTGCTTTCTATCATCATCATCATCGTCGTCGTCGTCGCCATCGACATCGGTTTAGCAGCTAGCTCTAGTCCCCGGATGTGCTGACAAGCCTCCTCCATCTTCTCCAATCCACGCAGAGTACGTTTTTCTTCCTCTATCTGCTGCAAATGTTATCCTTTAAGCATTATGTCTCCCTTTACGACATCCATCCATTTCCTGCGCGGTCTCTCCACTCTTATTTTGCCCATAATTTCCCTTTCAAGCCATCTTTTTTCCACCTTTCCGTCCTCCATTCTTTTGATGTGTCCATGACCGTTGACCTAATTTCATTTCAGATGCTTGAATCCTACTGAGGTCCTATTTATACAGTGAGGCCTACATGGTAGAACCTCAAATGGACAAGAAGTTTGTGGGAACCTTGTTCGTTTGACTTTTTTATACTTAAAACTCTTATTGCTTTGTAAAACATTTCAAATCCATATGCAATCTAAATCCTCATTGTATTGTAACTTATTTTTCTTTTTGTTTGTTTTCAAATAGGGAAACTATTCCTTTTCTTTATTCTTCATAGAAATGTTATGCTCTTTAGTATTTTCTTTTCTCTTTGATAAAATATTAGGATTGTTTGTTTGTGTTGATGACATTTTAAACTAGATGTTTCCCGTGGAAGCCTTACGAATATGGTACTGCAGATAGTTTGTAGATTTGTATTAACAAGAATTGTCTGGTTTTGTTATTAAATTGATGTAGTAACATTTCGTAAACTGGAGTTGAATGTTTGATTTTTGTCTCATTAATTTGCCCATATATTATTGAAGTTCAGTGTATTAGTTTTATTACATCATACACTACATACACTAGGATGATGACGTGCAGCTATTACGTCACACTTGAACGGCTACAAAACAACCATTTGGTAATCAAATCGCAGATACAAGGGGAAGATCCAAACATTTCCTACCAGTCTGTTTGTAAGGCGTTAATGATGTTTATAAATAGACGTGGCCAACTAGCATCAACACCCCTCAATCAGATGATGACAATTGTTGTTTTAGCTATTCCATGTTTCACTTTCCAGGAATCTGTCAGCTAAATAGTTATTTGATGAGATAATTTTCCATTGGTCGCTCTCGCGTATTCTCCCGTTGTATTTCAGAAGAGGGTTTTGAACCGAAATACAGTATAGATGCTAAAAATTAAATAGCAGAAAAATATGGATTCGAAAATAACATTGTTTTTATGGGATTAAAACCAGCATGGCCGACAGCCTCTGCAGACTCTTGTCTTTGTTAGTTTTTCGAAAACACCTTTTTTTCTCTCTATGGAATCTAGTTGTGAAGGTGTTGCAATTCAAACATTGTAAGTGCGTAGAGGATGATGATACACACTTCTATTTATTCATGCCTCCACGCCCAGGCATCATGGCGGGACAGAAGAACGCTCAGAATTGAGGGCTACAAATAAATGTTACTGGCTTGTAATGACAGGTGTATTAAATCAAACCAGTTATCACATTCGCTCAGTCCTAGTGTGACCTCTATGGGAAAAGACCTCTGAAGTAAACTATCATCCGATAAACAACAAGGATCTGGATAAAAACAATGCATAAAACTATGCATAAAACACGTCATGGTCATTATACGATAACTCGACGACTTTGTTTAATTAGTGATATTATTGATATTTATAAACAAGGAAATCAGCATATCAGCGTAACGGTCTGCAAATGGGGGTGGCCTATAATAACCAGTAATTTCCAACAAGAAGCAAGTACACACTGCCCCAAGGACAAACCCATCGTATCTAACAAGATCTATAACTAGCAACTAACTCTTGAACAGTTTTTCTAGGATTTATAAAGTAATAAAGTAGCTTAGAATAAACTCGATTGCATGGTCAAGAGCATTTCCAAGTTTTTGTTCAACTGTTTATCGTCAATTGTCAATGTCATCAGTCTGATTATCTCAGCTTCACATCAGAATTAACAATTTATTTCTGATACTATTCAACATGCACATTTTTAGTTATATCGAAATATTGTTTAAAATAACCTGAAATGTTGATTTACTTTCAACACTTGTCATACCACAATATGTACAAATAATGAAAAGAACTTGGACACAATGTTTATCAGTTTCAGTACATGGTCAGTTGCATAACAAAAACGTTTAACTTTCGATCACATAAAGGGTGTTTCTTTTAAAATGCAACCCCAATGTCAAGTACAAAAAATGAAGGTTTAAGATAATTACAAGTTCATAGGTTGGCATCCCTGGTTCTTCTTCTTCCTTGGCTATCAGCTGATCTACATTGTTACGTTGTTGTCACTATATTTGGGTTTCGTGCAATGTCATTAAGTTAAGGTTAGAAACTTGGTTTTGAGCAAAGACCAGACAGTGTTTATTATGGAGGAATTTTTTCAAACAAAATCGATTATTTTATGTCAAGATGGTTTCGAACAGTATTCTGAACCCATTGTATTAAATATATGAAGGCTTATTGTTAGTTGTATGTACTGTATTGTATTGAAATTCAACCCATTTCAAATATGGGTTGCATTTTAAAAGAAACACGCTGTATTTATGTTATTAACTGAAAGAGCAACATGCAACATATGCTTTTCTTATTAATTACTAAGACGCCGATCATAGAGATTTGGGCGAATATGAGAGGTGAATGAGTGTGATGAGTGATGAACGAGTGTAGTCATTGTTACGAACTTAGGTCGACTGTTCCTTAGACAGTGCCACTTTTACTAGTATCCCAATAGTAACTAAGGGTCCTACAGAATTACGTGGAATCCGAACCTCGTAGTATTTGTATGATTTTCAGGTAATTGACGAGCCAATTCTCAGTTCTCTTCCTTGCATAGCACCCGGATCCTGACTATCACCTAACATGGGCATCCCCCAACTCTCAACAACTCAGCCTAAGTAGCTGGACTACAGCACTGTATCACTAGTGAATGCAGTAATAAATAATAATAATAATAAATAAAAACTTAATTTATTAATTTCTAATTACCTCAATAAATAAAGAGAAATCAAATTGAAACTATAATAGGTAAAAAGAAGCTTATCCAAAAGTATTTTTTAGATATTTGGGTAATTATATACAGGAGGGAACTTGTCAATTTTACGGATACAATTTTTTTTTGCATAGTAGATACATAGCTAAGAAACAAGAATATGGTCTTTTTTCAGCGGAAAAGCCGGAAAAATAACGAAACTGAGGGAAAACAGAAAAATAACATTTTTTCCGTAAATATGTTGATGTTTGGACTCGAATTGTGTGTAATTTTCCCCTTATCACGAATATTCCAAGGTTTTTACAATCGAACCATTATTATTTATTTATTTTATTTATTTTTATTTATTCATAAGACGCCTATCGTCAAGATATGGGCGAATATGGATTTCGAATGAGTGTAGATGAGCGAATGTAGTCATTGTTACAAACTAAGGCGGACTATTCCTTAGAAAGTGTCATTAATTAACAGCACAATGACAAATGAACAGCCGGTGGTTATCAGCTGATCCTTCTCAAAATGTATTGACTCTGATTGGGATCGAACTGAGAACCTTTAGCACATGAAGCTGGGATATTAAGCACGTTACCGCCGGAAATGAGCCGATTTCAGTTTACGTTATGTTAGGATAGGGCTAGGTTAAGAAGTGATAGGTTAAGAAGTGATAGGTTAAGAAGTGATAGGTTAAGAAGTGATAGGTTAAGAAGTGATAGGCTAGGATATGTTAGGTTTGATTAGGTTATCTTGGGTTTGGATATGTTAAGTTAGGTTTGTATAGGTTGTTAGGTTTATTTAGTTCACGTTATGTTTGGTTAGGTTATGTTAGGTTTGTATAGGTTGTTAGGTTTATTTAGTTCACGTTATGTTTGGATATGTTAAGTTAGGTTTGTATAGGTTGTTAGGTTTATTTAGTTCACGTTATGTTTGGTTAGGTTATGTTAGGTTTAGTTATTATTAATAGGTTTATACCATAGTTAGTTAAAACCCCTCAAACCTAACCTAACGTAACCTAATCAAACCTAACATAAGCTAACCAAATCTAACATAAACTAACCAATCAATACCCAGCCTAGCCCTATCTTAAAAACTGAACGTAAACTCACTGAAATTGGCTCATTTCCAGCGCTAACATGCTTAGTAATGGTTCGACTGCAAACACCTTGTGATATTCGTGATCAGGGGAAACTTCCATATATGAGTACTCACATTGATATATTTGGTGAAAATAATATTTTTCCGTTTTTCCTTACTTTCGTAATTTTTCCGGCTTTTCCTCTGAGAAACTATTCTAGTTTTTTAGCTATGTATTTTCAATGAAAAAAATGTTCAGCCAAAACGTCCATAAGGCCTCTGTTCTTTAAATATAATTACCGATATTTGATTTTATGAGAAACAAACCTTTGAGTACATATGAGTTAAACCAATACTGTGTTTAAAAATTGTTTAAATTTAGCAGATATGTTATCAGTGCAAAAATAGTTTTATGACATAAATTTCTTTATGCCAATACGGCTTCCCAGAAAACTTATCTACGCAATACCCAAATTCACAGATCTAGGTTACAACAGTTTTAAAAATAGATTGTCGTCTGCTGGCTGATCCATCTATACTATAAATAAAAGCATTTTGATTGAAAATTATTGTTTTTTGAATGTTAAAATTGATAGAATGTTGTGGTGGTCCATTCACTTACTTGTTTATTCATTTTTACTTATTATTTTTTTCTTGTTTTTGTTAGTTGTTGATGATCACTATACATGCGTGCTTGTTATTATATTCATTAGTTAGCACTGAAAGTTAGCATAGCTGTTGTGGATACTTTTTTTGTTTTGATAGTTGTTCTCGCCGTTTTTTTATACAGTGATTTAATATATGTTTCATGAATAATATCTTATGTTGTCTATCATCTATGTTTTAACTGTGTATTAATATTATTCTGTTAATATTTTCATTTTACACAAAAACACAACTTCACGTTCAACTCAGTTAATGAGTCTTGTGAGACTGTTCCCTCGTGGGTATTTTAGCATGTGTTAATTTGTAGGAAATTATTTCTTACTTATTGGTTTTAACATTTTATTTTTATTTATTTTTGTTTGTATACTTCAGATGTGGATATTTTTAATTTTTTTTTCATTTGTCAATAATGACATGTTTTAATGAAGAGAATCGTCACACTTTTATCAATCAGGTTTCCGTCCATTTTAAAGTAGATAGTATACACAGGGTGTCCTTAAAATCCTACCCCCACCATATATATTTATTTAACAAATTGGAAGGAAATTACTTTCTTCGTGCAATGGTATAACCTTATATGGAACTATTTTTTCAACCATAAAAAATTTTTTGTGTTCCCCAAAAGGAAAGGGTGGGGGCTAATTAGAAATGTTCAAATGTAAAACCCCTTTAAGTGACTTCTCATTTCAAAGGGTTCATAAAAAACGAAGAGATCGGTGAAAACTAGACATTGCTCTCTCAAACCAATTACAAATTGACGGCCATAGAAAGTTTGATTTAACCTTAGTCAAATGGTTCTTTGAGTAATTTTTTACATCTCAAACATTAGTTTTCAGAGTACAAAGCAATGTAAACTTACATCAATTAATGTATTAGTGGTGTAATATCACGGTGCAGCGAGTAAAATGTATTGACAACTGGAATTTCCGAGAACTCCATGTTGCCAATGACAGTAGTATTTGTTAAATAATTGAACTACGACTTTGCCATAACAATTTTCTATGTAATTTTATTATAATAATAATAATGATAACATTTTATTGTCTTTGTACAAAAAATTTGAAGTGCAGAGACATTCAAAAATACTTATATACAGGGTGGAAAAAAATTATGGAAACGACCTCACAACAACGTTATTTTTTCCATAGATAATTTAATTTTTTTAGTAATTGTCTTCCATAAAGAATAATTTTTTATCAAAATAATTTACTTAAAACCGTTAAATAGCGGAGAAATAATATTGTTCAAATTGGTTACTTTGAAATTCAAATGGCCGCTAATCTGAAAAGGATAAACCTTTCGAAGTCCGGTTTGCGGCAATTAATTTATCTTAAATAATCCTTTTATTTGATACCAAACACGATCTAGGCTTACGTTGAAGATTTCGTTCAACTCCTCGTGGGCTGTCCCCCTGAAAATATGAAATGTCGCAAATGGCGTCAAAAAATATTTTTCTTTGTAACCATGATCATGTACAAAATTTCAATTTTATAAGTGAAGATATACAAAAGTTGTGAAAGCGTTTCCATATTTTTTCCACCCTGTTTATAACGATATAATGTATCATTTATATTGTATAAGGTAAATGTAAATATAATTTTATTTTTCTTAATAAATATATTTGTATCATTGTCTGTAAATTGATTCGTATTAAAAGTTTTTCAGGTCCTCGACATTTAATTATGGAAATACTAAATTCAATTTTTTGATTTTTTCAGTAAATTCTTCTATTGTATACAGTTCCATCTCTAATAATATACAGTTATTGTTCGAACTGATGTCCATTCACTGTTTTGCAGTGGTACAGTCGTTGGGTAAATTCTTCTCTCACATTTCCGAAAGTACGAATGGGTTTGTTATGACAAGGTCCAACAATCATATTATTTCTTCAATAATCCAATATTCAACAATTTATACAGATTTCTTACAGATAATGGATTTTAAATATTCCCAGTACTAAACTTGACAAAGTATTCTGTTTCAAACTGTTAACATTTCACTGTCTCTACTTCTTGAATACGTGGTTTTTTTTTCAAATCGAAATGCAATCTTATAAGAGGTAGTGACATACACTCTTTACACTCTTATGCAACTAGAGACAGGGACAACTACCGAACTGGTAAACACAGATCCAACAAGTCCAAGTTCATAAGCGCTTGCCTTCACAGACAGGAGCCCAATTTGTCAACAGTCTGCCAAATTTGATCAAAAGTGCCCCAATGCTCAAGGAACTCAAAACGCGTCTGAAGCAAGTTTGATTGCAGAAGCATTTTATAGTACAGACGCATTTATGGCACACAACTGGGAGACCCTATGAACACACAGGCCAGAGCTATGGTGGATAGAATTCGAATGGATGACTGAATAGAAAATTGTATTTTTGAAAGTGACTTTGATGGAATTAATGAATGGAAAATTTTAGACTATTTAATTTATTATAACTATTGCAATACTTTGTAATTGTAATTGGTCTGACGCCATAAAAAAGATTATTATTGTTATTATTAAATGACATTTTCTTAAGGAAACACTTTGTATTTCAACAAAATTTAAAATGGCAACAACCAGTGATAGGTTTGCAGGAGGATTTATTTGCAATTGTAATTGCAGGATATATTAGTTGCAAGTGTGCAGGATTGGATGGGAACGTCGCTGCGACCTGCATAACAGCTGATTGGCCGTGATTGGTCCAGCAAAGCCATTGCCATTGTGCATCCATTAGTTCTGCTGACCTACATTCCCTTTAAACAGCTGCACACTAGCATTTACTAGTCTCATAAGGATAGGGATGGCAAATACCGTCAACATATCGATATATCGAACTATCGATATATCGCAAATCAAATATCGATCTAATGATATTATTGAAAGAAAAATATCAATTTATTGGGTAATCTATATATCGAATTCTAAATGAGTCATTTGTTTAAAATTATGCTCCAACTATTATGTTATGACCAAAAATACACTCATTTAGAATAACTACTGAATGTACAGTTAAATGAATTTATCTACAGTACATAAAACAATTTGAGGTATGTGGGGTTGAATAAAAAATTCAAAATAAGAATAATGATACATTAAATAACTATGTTAATTTTAATAGAATAATTTAATAACATTGTTTTTCACATTTTAAAATGCCATTAGGCTTCTTATAAACACTAAAAACTAAACAAATTAATTCACTAAACCTATTTCCAATAGGCATCTTAGAGTCAGCGTTGCCAACTCACACACACTTCATTTACCCGTTCCACCCACTGGTCTACAAAAAACTACACTTTAGTGCGTTAACCTTACGTAAAATAACTAAATAAAGTTACTTTATTATGCGTCTTTTTTCGAATCGTAATGATTTTGAGGAGAGAGAATAATGTCAATATTTAGTGATATGATATATCGGACCAACATATCGATATAGCCGCTATCATCGAAAGAAAAATGTATACTAATATATCGATGTATTGTTGCCATCCCTACATACGGATTCTTCCCCAACGAAGCTCGAAACCCCTAACGAGATTCTTCTTGTCTATTTCTAAAGTGTTTTTGGAATCTGCCCATCCAAATAAAATATGAAAAATTGTTCCCTCACTACCAACATTAACCCATCCATCCTTCATACAACTGTGTATCTATACATTGATAATGTAGAGTTTTATTATTTTGGATCAGGAATTAATTTTGGTCACACTTTCTGAGATTATTAATTTACTTAATAAGTTTTATTTGTGGAAATTAATATTGCTTATATATTTATTGCAATCAGAATTACTATTTTTGGATTGTCTAAACAAATAAAAAATACGAATAATTGTGGTCATACATTTTGATAGGCTCAATCGATTCTATACATTATATATTTTGATAGCCCAGCAATCCGTTCTATACATTATACATGTTGGTAGTCCACCAATCCGTGCTATACATTATACATGTTGATAGTCCAACAACCTGTTCTGTAAATTATACATGTTGATAGCCCACCAATCCGTTCTTTACATTATACATGTTGATAGCCCACCAATCCGTTCTATACATTATACATGTTGGTAGCCCACCAATCCGTTCTACACATTATACATGTTGATAGCCCACCAATCCGTTCTACACATTATACATGTTGATAACCCACCAATCCGATCTGTACATTATACATGTTGATAGTCCACCAATCCGTTCTATACATTATACATGTTGATAGTCCACCAATCCGTGCTATACATTATACATGTTGATAGTCCAACAATCTGTTCTGTGCATTATACATGTTGGTAGCCCACCAATCCGTTCTACACATTATACATGTTGATAGCCCACCAATCCGTTCTTTACATTATACATGTTGATAGCCCACAATCCGTGCTATACATTATACACGTTGATAGACCGCCAATCCATAATATACATTACACATGATGAAATCCTACCAATCCGTTCTATATATTACCAGATTATTATATAATTATGGCAATCGTCAAATCAATATTAACTAAAATTTTAATAATCATGTCACATAGAAACCCGAGTGAAACATACAGCATTTCCACTCACACCACATTCATCATGCCAATTTCCTCACTCCCAGCGACGGTTGTCAGTCTTCTGATTGTGCGGTCACCCAGCTGTACGCGAAGAACTCGTCAGCATTTTAAAATACTTGGGACGCTTAACGCCTTGGACGTCGGGAACTTTTAATTGAAAAGGGCAAATTGTTGATGAAACGAACCCCTGCTTGAGAGGGCAAGTGCTCGTAAACCCCCGTCATGTATCTCCCAGTTCGGTAGGTATTCCTGTCCCATGTGTTATATGTGTGAATGTCTCAATCCCTGGTCATAGCTCATTTAGACATACTAAATAAGATTGTCTCTAAAATGTAGACTACGCAGGGTCATCAGTTGCAATACATTGAATACTCCTCCTCAATGATGATAAATAGAATACCTTTCAACGATAAGATGAGAAAACACTTTCACATAAAGTTATGTTCACGTTTAGTTTGTAAATTTGTTACCCTCTTTGTAAGTTAATGACACTATGTGATTACACAAACAAGGCAAAAGTGATTACTCGTGTGAAAAACTTGTTTGCCGACCTTAGAATCTGACCTGGTTTTCTTTTCTTACAATTGCGTCAAGTCGTCCGCTAGCGTCGATAATGTTGTTGCAGGTTGACTATTGTTGACCTGGTAAGATGATCAGATATTTTATGGATATCTTTTAAAACGTTACACTATATACAAGTACAGAAAATTAAAGTTTAAGTTCATAGGTTGGTAGCCCTGGTTCTTCTTGATTCTTGGCTAACAGCTGATTTACATTGTGGCATCGTTGTTAATTTTATTTGGGTTTCGTGCAATGTCATTAAGTTGAGGCTAGGAAACATGGTTTTGAGCAAACTTTGAAAAAGTTGTCCCAAAATTTACTAAACATGGCAGAACTTTGTAAAAATGCTAACAGTGGTTTATTTGAACACCATTAAACAAAAATGTCATTTAAATCATTTAAATACGAGTAGTAGTAATAAATTTTAATAATAACAAAATGTGTTGTATACAGGATAGAAACAAAATATGGAAACACTTTCACAACTTTTCTATGACTTCACTGGCAACAGTGAAATCTTGTACATCATCATGGTTACAAAGAACACACTTTTTGACGCCATTAGCGACATTTCATATTTTCAGGGGGGGGACGGCTCACGTGGAGTTGAACGGAAATCTTTAACATAAGCCTAGGTCGAGTTTGGTATAAAATTGAAGGTCTATTCAATAGAAATTAATTGCCATAAACTGGACTTCGAAAGGTCTATCCTTTCTAAAGTAGCAGTCATTCGAATATCAAAGTAACTAATATGAACAATATTTTTTCTCTGCTATTTAACGATTTTAAGTAAATTATTCTGATCAAAAATTATACTTTATGGAACACAATAACACAAAAAGATTAAATTATCAAATTATCTATGGACAAAATAAAGTTGTTATGAAAGCGTTTTCATATTTCACAAAAACATAATTTATTTCCATAGATATATTTATAATTTATTTTTTTTGATGGCTGTATTCCATAAAGTATAATTTTTTATCAGAATAATTTATTTAAAATCGTTAAATATCGGATAATAGAAATTAATTCAATAGAGTATTGTTCAAATTAGTTACTTTGAAATTCAAATGACCGCTACTCTTGAAAGGTAGCGGACCTTTCGAAGTCTGGTTTGCGGCAACTAATTTCTATTGAAGAGACAGACATTTAATTTGATACTTAACTTGACCTAGGCTTACATTAAAGATTTTCGTTCAGCTCCACGTGGCCGTACCCCTGAAAATATGAAATGTCGCTAATGGCGTCAAAATGTGTGTTCTTTGTAACCATGATCATGTACAAGATTTCACTTTTACCAGTGAAGTAATACAAAAATTGTGAAAGTGTTTCCATATCTTTTTCCACCCTGTATATAGGTTTTGTCTGTCATATCTATTTCAATTCATGGGTTGCGTTAAAAAACACCCTGTACATAAAACACGGTGACATCTCACCCTTTCAGTACGTGGTCAAACTTGTGAGGGGTTACGAATATCCTCCTACAATGACCGATACTGATTTTAAATTATGAATTTAAAAAATTAATCTATTTCTCTTCAGTGGATGACCCTTGAAAAAATATAAAGAGTCTACAATAAAACCTAAGTTACATTACAAGCCTCGAGGATTTTAAAAGGTATAGATAGCAACATTGAATTTATTTGATCTCAACAATAAACAAGTGTTTTTGTTTTAACTAATATTATGTGATCTAAATCACCTGGTGTAAACATGACAGAATCATGCTTTCAATGTAAATTACGATAACGGAATATTCTTCCAGACCAATATTACACGATGTGGCATCCAAACCAGCTATCTCAGCTCACAGACATATACCAGATAATTGTATGGACCAAACGTTTGAAAATGGAACGCCGTTCACGTATATAAGAGGTCTTTTGACGTGGTTTATATGAAAATTTGAGTTTTTACGAAAATACTTTAATTGTTGTGACTTGAAATAGTCCAAAATTCGAAATAGTGTCATGAAGAGTCCGAATCCAAAAGTATTGATTTTGGGTTAGCAAATGAACTCAGAATTATGGTTAACAGTAACATTCAAAGTAATTATGATGTTGAAGTGTCTTAATCCAAAAGTTTGGTTTGATTTAGGCAAAGGAACCCGGAATCAAACATTGAATTAACATTAAAATTCGAAGTAATTATGATTATGAAGTATCCAAATCCAAAAGTTTGGTTTGGGATTAGCGAGGGGATCTGGGCATTATGGCTAACGCTATAATTTGAAATAGTTATCATAAACTGTCCGAATCCAAAAGTATTGATTTTGGTTTAGCAAATGAACTTGGAATTATGGTGAACAGTAAAATTCAAAATTCATGATGAAGTGTCCGAATTCAAAAGTTTGGTTTGGATTTAGCAAGGTAACCTGGTCATTATGGCTAACAGTAAAATTTGAAATAGTTATCATAAAGTGTCTGAATCAAAAAGTATTGATTTGGGTTTAGCAATAGAACTAGGAATTGTGGCTTAGATAAAAATTCTAAATAGTTATGATGATGAAGTGTCCGAATCCAAAAGTTTAGTTTGGGCTAAATCCAAGGTAACCTGGTCATTATGGCTAACAGTAAAATTTGAAATAGTTATCATAAAGTGCCGGAATCCAAAAGTATTGATTTGGGTTTAGTAAAGGAACTCGGAATTGTGGCTTGTAGTAAAATTCAAAGTAGTTATGATGATGAAGTGTCCGAATCCAAAAGTTTGGATTGGGTTTAGCAAGGGAACCCGGAATTACGGCAGACTTCAATTCGAAGTAGTTATTATATGACTCAGTATGTATCACGTAATTCTAGACTCGACGGCACATTAAATCCTTGTTGCCCTTCAGGCCTTTCAGCGGATTTATAGTAATTTTTACGGAATTCCTGGCCTCTGAATCTTAACTTTCTGGATGTTATAAGGTACCTTGATTTTCCTCAGCATAAATTTTAAAAAATACATTCTTGAAAGTTATGGGTACCGTAACATATGATTATAATTTTAAATTAGAATACTAAGTTCTTAGAAATACAAAAATTTGTGACATATCTGGTTCGCCCTAGTCTGATAAAACAAATTTCGCACTTCCCAAAATACCTCATCAAGTCTATTAGTATATAGTCTTCTAATGTCTATATAGACTGGAATATACAGACTTCAGCTGCCTTTTGCAGATCGTAGTTATGATTTTATTTTCAAAGATTACAAATCAAGTCATCAAAACAGTTCATATTATATTACAAGAAAGTACGATATTCTCCTTTTTACATGTAGGCTGGTAGATAGCTGGCAGAGACCTTGCGCCGGGAGGTGGACAGGTTGCTGACCTTAACCAATTGGAAGTAGCCTCGTCCTTCCTCCCTCCATTCCTCAAAATTACCTAATTATTTAGTCAGTCTTGTTTCTGCCTAAAACTACTTTATCAGCTAATTCGTTTTTTATGTAACAAGCAATTTTTGTCGGCTATTACACAACAAACGGCTGGAGTGGGTTAGTAAGGAAGTGGCAGCTCTCGTCAACATCCTTAATAAATCGAACCCCACACTAAGTTGACTCAAATGTTTTCACGTTTTTTTGTCGCCATGAATGGCCACCAGTCACGAATTTCCTTCCGGGAGAAATTGTACGTCTTTCCATACTATCTCACGGCAGTTGCACAATATTTTCTGATCTGTTACATGAAACCCAGTAATTTTTCGAATTTATTATATAAAGTATCAGCATTACTATGCATTTTACTCAACTTGAATTTAATTTGTGGAAATATTCTAAACAAAATAAAATTATGGCACAACCTTTTGGAAATTTTGAAATCTGTAACTAAGCTTGTTTCTGGAAGTAAATAATATTAGAACAGTGTTTAATTGTTAAATTTCTATGGCAAAATAATGACATATTTCTTGAAATATTTAATGTTCCAATACACAAAATCCAACGTCGTCCACTCGTACTGACCACTTGGTAAACTGTGTTAGCCTCTGTGATAGGCTATCTGAAATATACAGATCGTACAAGCAATTATCCTCTTGCTAGCATACAGAAACCATTTTTGAGTTTTTGTTCTAACTCAATTGAAGAATGTCGACACTAGTAGGATTCCATAGTATCTATTGTAATAAGCTCTACGATGGAGCAGGAAACACGGATAGTGCCATGAATAAAATCACCCCAATAAACTGCGAATGAGTCTTTGTAGTTGCTTAAACCCTAGATATATGAGAAAGTGCACTTGCTACTTGAATTCAAATTGAGTAGATATGCAAAAAATCCTACGTAGTGGCAAGGAGAGAACGATTTATCATACATCTCAAAACACTTTTTGAGCATTAAATATAATAATCAATTATCTCTCAGAAAATGGAGCATCATAAGGTTTTTAAAAAATTGATTAACAAGGACTTAATTTTGCAGATAACTATCAACCTATATCACTACTTCCAATTTTGTCGAAGATTTGTTGTAAAAGAACTAGATCTTTTTTTATAACGGATTAAGGACGAATCAATGGGGGGAAAAATAGATCCACTTTGTAGGATAATAGAATTTGTTAATCTTAAAATATAGATGCAGTATAAAAATCCTACGTTGATAAATCCTACGTTGCATTCTGATGCTTTGGCCAATGACTCGTATAAGACCATTTTATACGACGTAGTCTACACGGATTACTCCAAATGCTAGGATTTATCACCAGAAACACCAAGTTATTTTCTTCCATAGAAACTATAATCGGTTTGTATTTTTCATTTGTTAGAATCAGACTAGAATACTGTGCCCCAATCTGGGGTCCATATATACATTACCACATATCATCAATAGAGGCCATTCAAAATAGATTCTTGAGATACTTATATTTTAAACGATTTAATATTTTTTGTCCTAGAGATCTCTCAACAGATATATTGAGAGTTTTGTTTTCATTTGAATCGTTAGCCAGTAGAAGAGCCAAATCAAATATCATTTTGGTGTTCAAAGTATTACACAATTTTGTTGATAGCTCTTATTTATTAGATAAAATTAAGTTATATGTCCCTAGAAGTAATTTGCGTTCATCCATAGTTTTTTACATATCTCGAAGTGTTACTGTACAATTTTATAATTTGTCTTTGTTTAAAGCACTTCGCCTACTAAATAAGTTTAAAACAGAAATAGATGTTTTTAATTCAAAAATGAGTTTGTTTTTAATTGAAGTAAATAAATTTCCTTCACTTTCATAAAATGGATATTCACTGCAATATTTAACTTCTTTTTGTTTCTAAAGTTATGTTTGGAAAAATATTATTTGTTAGCTCGCGCTACATAGTTGATTATTACTGTTAAGCCTGTATTATATATTTTTAGCATAGTTTACTTATTCTTGTACTGAAAATAATTGTTGTGTAGTTATAGTTTTGTCAAAATGGCTTTATTAGGTTTTTACCTGTAGCTGTTATGTAAAGAGTCATAAATAAATAAATAAATAAAGACCATTTTACTGGTCTTGGAGTTGAAATGTTAAACTAATATAGTCTGCTCCAAGTTATTTCAACTTTGTAATGAGAATTCCAAAAATGTGGTCACATCATCTTTGATTTATTCGGAATTGAAGGTCTAGAATGTAGAGATCTTTTTAAGCCCTTTGACTATGCTAGGTGAAATGGAGATTAGGGGTCTTCGATATCTTCTCGCTGATCTAAATATCTAAATATGTGTCCAGACTGCTGATTATGTGGTCAGGGAGTACATGACACTTTGTTGTACATTATTCACATTTCAGTATTGTCAGATATTTTCACATTGAACTTTTCACATATTTTCATTCAGTTTTTAATTAAATCAACTTAATAATATAAATAAATAAAAACACATCTTTATTTTCCTGACATAACTTAAAATGCCGGTCCTTGCAAATGTTGTAACATGCCCTTAGAAAGAGATTTATCAACGTGGTTCTTAAAAAATGAAAATATTCTTTTAGGATCTTTCTTAAACAAGATGATAATATTATCCTTTCATGCTGGAGGGACTTTGTATTTATGAACAAAGTGTGGGATTGTGTGGGGCAGTGATTTCCATACGAATAGCACAAGGGCCATGGACAGGTATTGTGATCAAGTTCATAGATAGCTTGGACCAGGCTATTCAAAAACCTGCCAAATGAATAAAATATTTTTAAAATTGTAAATTTAAATCTTGTCTGACATGCTACTTATGTCAAAGCGTTCTGCACGGTTAATGAGATTCACAATGTCAGAAGATACTTTAAAGTGTCAAATCCCTTCAAACTCCACCAGGCAATTAGTCGTAAGTCTATTTTCATCAATTAGTCGTAAGTATATTTCCGTCAATTAGACGTAAATCTATATCCGTCAATTAGTCGTAAGTATATATCCGTCAATTAGACGTAAATCTATATCCGTCAATTAGTCGTAAGTATATATCCGTCAATTAGTCGTAAGTCTATTTCCATCAATTAGTCGTATGTATATATCCGTCAATTAGTCGTAAGTCTATTTCCATCAATTAGTCGTAAGTCTATATCCGTCAATTAGTCGTAAGTCTATATCCGTCAATTAGTCGTAAGTCTATTTCGTCAATTAGTCGTAAGTATATTTCCGTCAATTGGTCGTAATTCTATATCCATCAATTAGTCGTAAGTATATTTCCGTCAATTAGTCGTAAGTCTATATCTGTCAATTAGTCGTAAGTCTATTTCGTCAATTAGTCGTAATTCTATATCCGTCAATTAGTCGTAAGTCTATTTCCGTCAGTTAGTCGTAAGTCTATTTTCATCAATTAGTCGTAAGTATATTTCCGTCAATTATTCGTAAATCAATATCCGTCAATTAGTCGTAAGTCTATATCCGTTAATTAGTCGTAAGTCTATTTCCAACACATTTTCATTAGTCTACTTAGACTTTAGTCTGCAGATTAAAATGATAAAATATTTAAGTAATAATTCAACAAGCAAGAAACGACTGCAAAATTACTCTTAAATGTGTTGGTACTATCATTCTTCTACATACAAAATAACTAGGTTCTACAGTAAAAATTTAACTATCAAATTTATTAGTTGAACGATTATGAGGTAAAGGAATAATATATGCCTATCACTTATTATTATTTTATGATATAAATTACGATTTACCTACCACCAACACTACAGAGTTCTTAATGACACATATAACAGCTGTTTAGGTTTATAATGTTTATGGTGGTGTAAGCATTGCTTCTTTGTAGTGTTCTATTGAAATGTCTCATTGGCACGCGAATAGTGTAGGGGAGTCCCATAATTTAAAATTTATTATAACGAAATTGTATGTTATTTTTATCCACGTTATTCCATAACAAAGCACGAGGAAATAACTATATAGTTGTGTATTAACTTAACCTGCAGCTGAATTGTATTAAATTAGTATTAAAATTGTTACATTGAAAAGCACGTCTTTTCATAATTTAGTTAATAATATGATAGTTTCTTTTGTGAGTTACCAGGAATACCTAGAGTTAATAGTATTTCCAAAAATGATAAACTCTTAATCCAAATATATGTGTTTGTAATTATGTTAGTTTTGCATTTTTTCTAATAGCTCATTAGTAAGGATTGAAACTATAGTCAATAATTAGTGAAAAAATATGTAGTGAAATTATTTCGTGTGTTATTAAAAATTTTATTAAATAGATCGGTTTCAAAGATTTCTACAAAATCCGGAACTATAACAACTATTGTGGATAAATGCTAAAAAAAGGAAGATATTTAAGCCATCAGATTTTACTGTTCATTCCAGTACAAGTAATATATTTAAAATTTATTTAAATGTACAAATTAAATATATATCACAAGACTAACGAATTTTATTTCATGTAACAGTTAAGAAAGCTTTATGTTGTGACATCAGTAACATATATACTGCAAGTTTTGTCGTGTAATTCCTTCTTTTGGCCTCTATAATTAATTAATTGTTTATGGATCATAAAACTTTGCTGAGATGTTTCTTAAACTATACACTAATACTAACTTAGCTATATTGGCAATTAGCAAAATGTTTCAACTGTAATGTTAAAATATTTCTAGCGTTGCATTGAAGACAAGTCAGTTGAGCGGCGCTGGGCACCAGTACTGTGAGAGCGTACTGGGTACACTACTGGGTAGAGCGGTGAGCCGACTCGCATTCACAGAACGGAGTGCGCGATCCAGTTAGAGTAGTATACATCGATGGTCCAAACTTGATTTTGAAAACATTTCAATAAATTATTTCAACAACCTGGCACTAGAGTGCATGGCCTCTCACTATCTCTGCAACTTGCTCTCCCTCCTCGGAAATTGTATCTGCACACATGTAACTGCTAATCCAAAGAGCTATAAAATAAATTTTAGCACTAATACCGTTGGATGTAACAGTCCTCTAGTACTGAAAAAGAATAAAATAAAACAAAAATGTGAACTGACTTTGTTATGTTTTTTCAAACTCCGTTAATAGTGCGATGGGCTTATAAAATGGTATTTCCAAAATCATTGTATATTAGCAATATTTATAAACATTTCAGTCTGCGTACGTCTTTCATCATGCAGGGTTATATGATATACATATATGTATAGGGTTAGGTTAGGTAAGGTTAGGTTATATGATATATAGACAATGCAAAGTAAGTAGTGAATAGAATATGTTTCACGATTTATTTCCTATTGGTATTTATTTATATAACAATGAACAGATATCCGACGGAAGCCGCCCACACTCCCGTTGGAAGAGTGGGAGCTTGGACCGCTAATTACCGGATTTAACCGTCAAAGAACAAGGGTCGACCACATACCAGGGGATTCCGGGATTTCTCGTGTCGGAAGATCCGGTTAGTCCCTCACCCATTGCCTCGCAAGGCCATCTATTACGAATTTGGGTATTGACGAGAATTGGTATTTTTCCTCCTGACTGTTGCTACGCTATCTATAATCTGTTATTCTGTAAGTTTATATATAGAAGTTAAATAACATTGTTGTAAACAGTTACAAAATACCCAAAACTACCCCGGAAAGTGGTAGAATAAATAATGTTAGTTCCAGAGTGGGATGGGGATATCTCGTGAACCCTCTTACACGCTTTCGAAACCACTTCAGTTGTAGGCCTGTGAGGTGTTTATTATAATAAATGTCCTTTTATTTAAATATTCGATAATTATATAGAACAGGGGCCTTGTCGATATTTTGGCCGAATTTTTTTCATAGTTTAAAAATAAATAAGATACAAGAATATGTTCGTTTTATCAGCGGAAAATCCAGGAAAATTACGAAGTATCGAAAAATATTCTTTTTATTAAATATAGCGTAGTGAGTGCTCAAATTTTGCGGAATGTTACCTTGATTACGAATATAGCAAGGGTTATGCATTAATAATAATGTTAGCGTAAGTAAGGTTATGTTTTGTTATGATAGGTATTGATATGTTTGGTTTGATTGGATAGGTTAGGTTTAGATTTGTAAGGTTAGGTTAGGTTTTGTTATGATAGGTATTGATATGTTTGGTTTGATTGGATAGGTTAGGTTTAGATTTGTAAGGTTAGGTTAGGTTTTGTTATGATAGGTATTGATATGTTTGGTTTGATTGGATAGGTTAGGTTTAGATTTGTAAGGTTAGGTTAGGTTTTGTTATGATAGGTATTGATATGTTTGGTTTATTTCAATAGGTTAGGTTTAGATTTGTAAGGTTAGGTTAGGTTTTAAGAGGTTAGGCAGGATTTTATACGAAGTTTTATTAACAGCCTAACCAAACCTTACTAAAACCGGCACATTTATTCTGGAAGTAATTTTTATAATTTTTTTCAACAATCTTGTGAGAATCATAAAAATTCTAGCTTTTTTCCGAACTAATACACTCTTGTGAGATGCGTCTAAATAAATGCGTTCCTAGAGTTACCATGAGTTTCGTAAATAGCGTTTTCCTACTTATTTATTATTATTATTATTTTGTATGAATTTATTTTAAATTATTTTGTTATATCTCACTATTTAATTTTATCTTTTGAAATAGAAAATGATAAATATTATAAATTTCCCATAATTTATTTATATTTGTTATTTATTTTATAATGTTTAGTAATTTATATAAAAAGTACTAATCAAATATCAAAAGTACATGCAAACTTTTTTACAAAAACTTTTAATTTTGTTGCTTCAAGAATTTTTAGTCAAATACTAGATGAAATTAAAAATATAATCATAAAAACAATGTTTAAGTTGGCTGAGAAGATGATCGTTGTTTAGAATAAATAGATTTTATTTTGAACGTGAAAAATAATACAATATAACATTAACAATTAAAACAGTTATAGAATAATAGGAACAGTTAGAATAATAAGTCATTTGTTAGAAATAATCAAATCATGCACATTGATAAGTGATAGCTGAAGTTAAATCATTTACAAAGTGAAGTACAAATTTGGAAACATGAATTATTATTATTATTGTTAATAAATGTTCATAATCATCTTCATTATAGAACAAATATAACATTATTTTTAAATTGTTTATTTTAACAGGCATTTTTGCTAGATAACTCTCAGTGAACAGAAAGTAAGATTATTTCCTTTCTGTTATCTTTTAATTAATAGGCCTTACACTGTTATACATGTTGATGATGAGAGGTGAAGGGGAGGACAATTACAGTGAAACTTATGTTTTCGACCAAGAAAAAAACTGCTTTATGTTGACAGTACCAACAGCTGAACTTTATATTAACTATTACCCGTTGAGATAACATTAAATGTTGTTTACAAATGATCATTGCCTTTTTACTATTTAATTTTTATAATTTATCAAGTTTAATTTAATTTTTATTGTATATTTAGTACATAAATATACAATAATAATTATAACAGTGATTTTTTTCGTTTAAATGTTTAGTAAATATACGATAAAAATTTTACAATATCGAGAATAAAACTGCCCACATGTGACAGTAATGGTGGCCAGTGAAAATTTAAAAGAAATAATTAATATACAAATTAACACTGATGTGTCCAACTATAATTATAATACAGTACCCCTCATTTCTGTGGCGCCTATCAGTATAATAAAATAAAAGTATCGCTAAAAAAAGAAAATAAAGAAACAAATCTAAAGCATATCCAAAAACTGTATCATGATATGTTTGTAGATGTCACGCTCAGTTAGTAACAGTGACTACATTCGCTCATCCACTTTCATCAAACTCATTCGAAATTCTTATTCTCTCATTTGGAGGGGCCGTAGCTAAGGCTTGCCACGCAATCGGAACGGGTTCGATTCCTGATAAGATCATTAATAGTTTTTGCCCTGCCGCTCCCGTGGTTAGGAAGTCACGTTAAGCCGATGGTCCCATTGGTGTTAGAGAGGGCTTCTCAGCCCTAACTTCGCCTGGTAATATAATATGAACTTTAACTTTTTTAACTTTATATACGTACGATCGATGGCTTAAGCATAAATAAATAGAAAGCCGTCACTAATCTAGTCGAGGAAACATTTTGATCCGTATAATTAAGAAGTGTGCAATTAATCGAGTATATTAATGGTTTAACGTTCTGATTTTGTTTTCGAAAATGTTCTTGATAAAACCCAAACATCAAACTTAAGAAATGACACGTGATTAGCGGTTCCACAATTTCAATGAAGCTATTATATGTAAAAAAAAAAACTCGTTCCGGGTCAAGGTCGTCTGTGGTAGTCCTATCAGTATGGGCAGTAAGGAGCGGAGCCTAGTGCGTTCCCCGTATCCAAACTGCAACTAATGAGCAATCACGCACTTCCTGAATCCCCATTCTCAAGGCTGGAGTTCAGACTCGCTACAGGTTCTAGTAGTGACAGGTTCTAAAACTTTTTGCAGAAGGCAAAAAAAGTAATGAGTGATCAAAAACTGTGGAGTTCCCATTTACGCACCGATCCCAGGGGAATGCAGACGTCGCAGGTTGTTTCTGACGTCACCACTCAGAAGACAGATTTACGTGGGCAGAAAACGAGGCTGTGCCTCAGGACTAGTTCTCTCCGTAAATTGTTTGAGAATAAATTACAATTTATTAAAATTCAACTTGAATAGTAAGTTACGATATTGGAATCGATGTAACTTATAGATGAAAAATTTAATATGTCGTTTCCATCCTGCCACCAGTGGTGGGAGGGATTGGGAAAGAGACGCCCTATTCGTCTATATTACGGTGAAGTGCTGTAAAACATGAATCAGCTCAATTTAATAGCTATAAATTGCGGGTTTTAGTTGTGGAAATTCACGATCAAGAAACTGAATAAAAGGGTGATAAACTACTTCCAAAGATTCAACTAACGACTTCACTATACAATATTCATTTCCAATAGCTGTAAAATGCAATTTTTTTTTACCCGAGTGGTTTAAGGCGTCAGGACTTTAAGCCTGGGAGCGAAACTGCCTAGACTGGAAGATTTATCAGTAATATTCATCTTCTACTGTAGTTTCACCCCCTTACTCTTTCTGAATAAGTTCCTCCATAGATCAATATGGGGTTAAAACAAGGATCCTACAAAAGGTTGTCTCACTCTCATTTGGTCTATATAAGCCGAGTGGTGACGTCAGAGGGAGACCTCCAGCCACAGAGTATGTGTATCTTAAGAGTATTTTAGAATTACGTAAATTTACGGTATTTCAATATTAATTTAAAGCAGCATATTATCTTTTTTCATGTGTTGATGAGTTATACTTACTTAGTAAATACTAAATTATATCAATATTAAAATCGGTCACTTACGTCAAATAAATAAACAACGCAGACTGTACTGTCATCGAGTACGAATATCAGATGTTTTATATTGTTGCATGTTGTCTTGTTTACAGCAGTGAATGTAGAAAAAACACAGCTGAGGCCTCCCTATGACGTAATAGCTACCTGCGCGATATGTTGTATGAGACATAGACAACCTCTTGTGTATGAACCTTGCGGTTAAAATGGAGATTGGCCTCTCCTTTAAAACAAGTCTGTTAACATCCCTCCCTGTGACAGAGACAGAAAACATCATTAAGGTATCCTTAATACCTTAAAAGGTTCAAAAGGACATTGCCAGAGTCCTATGGAAACTTTTGTTATTGAACGTCTCATTTCTTATCTTATTTCCGCTTAGCAAATGTACTTTTAAAAATAAATTTTGTTATGTCTAAAAAATGTTGTCACTCAGGAAACATTAAGATAGCGTCAACATATCGGCGGATACATTTATTGAGGTGAAGGATGTATCAAACACGTTTGCTGGATAAGTGTTCTAAGGTCCTTGATATATTCGACAATGTTTTTGTCAATGTCCATTGCATGGATACGACTCCATCGCTCAATAAGTTGTTCTGAAATTCGTAGTTTTGCAGCAAAAGGAAATTAGATAGTTTTGAAACAAAAATTGCCTAAGGTCGAAAAGTTATGGTCTTTACAGTTGATTTACAGAAAAATGGTCTACGTATTTTGAATTGTATTTCTGCATTTTGTACTTGTATTGTATCTGTAGCAACACGTATTAAAGACTAAATTGTAACTAAATTAAGAAACTATTTAGTTACAAAAACAAACACGTATATTTTGAAAAACATCAGTAGACTGAAATGAATTTCATTACGAATTACGAAAAGATGTTCCAAAACTACCTTTATTTATTTTGTCTGAATATTTGCCCAGTTTTTAATAAGAAATCTTGGATGGTTCAACACTGTGGTTTGTTGCTGAACAACCTTTCGGAGACGCCATCACTTCACTTTTAATTCTTGCCTCAATGGTATTTCTAGATTACTGACAACTGGAAGTGAATTTGCTACTAAGATTGAATTGTTTAAATAAAACTGTTGATTTTTCAAAGAGTAAAATAGCATCTTTGTTGTAGTTTAAATTTGAGATTTGTAAACTACTATCAAGTTTTTTCTGATAATCTTTTTCCTATTTTTCTTTTTATCTTTTCTTATTTATTAATTTGTTATTCTTTTGTGTGTACAATATTTATTTACTGTTTTAATGATGTTTTACATTTCTTCTTCTTCTTTTTCTTCATTAATTTTTATTGTTTTTTTTTTAATTTATTTTACCAAAGTCATTAATCACTTTGTTATTATTTGTTGTAAACGCAATATTTATTCATTTTTATTATTAAGGTTGTTAATTTTTGTCATTGATTAGTTTGTTATTTATTGTATGTACAGTATTTATTGATTGTTGTTACTTTTGTATAACAATCTTTACACTTGTTCATTCCTTTTCAGTTTTATCTAGTTATAAAATTGAAACTGAAATTCTACTTTTTCCCTCTCTCTTCCCTTTAAATCTATTATCTATTTTTATGCCAACTTTGTTCATTTAACTTGTTCAATTACTTAATATGTCACTTTGTTATACACAAATATTGTTATATCTTAAGATGATGTTGGTTGTGTTGTTTTCAACTTAGGATTTATATTACTATTATTATTAATATACAGGGTGGGAAAAAAATGGAAACGATTTCACAACAACGCTATTTTTTCCATAGACAATTTGATAGTTTAACTTTTTTATAATTGTGTTCCATAAATCATAATTTTTTATCAGAATAATTTACTTAAAGCCGTTAAATAGCGGAGAAATAATATTGTTCAAATTAGTAACTTTAAAATTCAAATGACCGCTACTCTTAAACCTTTCAAAGGATTGTGGCAATTAATTTCTCTTAAATAAACCTTTTATTTTATACCAAACTCGACCTAGGCTTACGTTGAAGATTTTCATTCAACTCCTCGTGGGCCGTCCCCCAGAAAAGATTATATGTCGCTAATGGCGTGAAAAGTAAGTTCTTTGTAACCATGATCATGTACAAGATTTCACTTTTACAAGACATCATACAAAATGTATGAAAGCGTTTCCATATTTTTCCACCCTTTATATTTTCCTTTTTGTATAGGCCTAAATTGTGTGCAACGTTGGAATGAATAAAGTGTTAAAACAAAATATATCAGAATTTTATATAGAATGAGTCTGATTGCTAATACGAAAGTAGTAATATAGATTAGCAATAGAGAATTATGGTTCTCTATTAAACAAAAAAATAGTTTCAACAACACGATGGTAAAATTATATAAAGCGTTTAAATAGCATTGTAGTAAATTGTATTTTAATATTATCTTCAAAGTAAGTCTAAGTCGAGTTGATATCAAGTAAAAGCTCTATTCAAGAATGGCACATGACTGGGAGATCCCAGAAGCGTATGACTGACGTAGGGTGAGAGTTGGAAAAATTCGAATGAATGAGAGAGTGTATGTAAGAAATGTATGTTTGAAAGGGTCTTTGTTTGTAGTGTGAAAGCAAAATTTTAACATTAATATTAAGCTTAACATTAACCAAGACAATTATAGTGAAATTGTCATGGAAATAAATATATTATTATTATTATTATAAGAGAAATTAAATGCCGCAAACCGGACTTCGAAAGGTTTATCCTTTCCAAAGTAGCGGTCATTTGAATTTCAACGTAACTACTTTGAACAATATTATTTCTCCGTTATTTAACAGTTTTAAGTAAATTATTTTGATCAAAAATGACACTTTATGAAACAAAATTATTTTTAAAAATTAAATGATCAATTTATCTATGGAAAAAAATAACTTTGTTGTGAAAGCGTTTCCATATTTTTTCCACCCTGTATATTGCAATATATTTGTGTGTTATGACGTTCACGTGTATTGTATCTGTAGCAACACGTATTATGCTAATCGAGAAACTATTTAGTTACAAAAAAACAACTAATGTTGTATTTTGAAAAACATCGATAGACTGAAATAAATTTCATAACAATTTATGAAAAGACGTTTCAAAACTACCTTTATTTATTTTGTTTACGTTTTATCCTATCAAACTGATGTGGATCCCATTGTTTCTTAACATACATTGTAAATAAATCAATTCAACGAGCGCAGGTGTAAAACGTCCTCTCAAAATTGAACGGTTTTGAACTTCAGGACGAGAGACATGCGTCTGAGTGGAATATTTTCTAAATAAAATGGAGGGGTCAGAGGTTTTTTCCATAGGCCTACTTCTGAACATTTCCGCACGGGACCTTGAGTCGCACTCTCCTAGAAGTGGAATCTGGTGCTATTATAGCCTTGGAATGGCCACTGTCCAGAAAAAAGCCCATCGGTCATCTACAAAACAGTGGAGATCCTTGGCCATTGAGGTCGTGGCCTACGTGGTGTGGAAATGACTAGATATACACGTATGTATAAGAATTCTCCCAGTTCGGATGTCAACTGATCCAAGGCTCATTGAGAAATTAATATCGATGTTTATTTACATCCTAGCTATAAGGTATCGATCACTCTTTGTTTCAAAATGGTCTATATGTGAATATGACCAAAAGTGAATATGAGGTTTTTACTTATCAATGTTATTTTATGTGCAACTGATGTAATGTAATGTAAACTGAATTAATGTCAATAATTCTTGTAAGTAGCGGTGATTGTTGGTGTGCAACTGAAGTAGCTTAATGTTATGTGTGTGGACAACAATGTAAAGTCATGCAAGTAGCGGTGATTGTTGGTATGCAACTGAAGTAGCTTAATGTTATGTGTGTGGACAACAATGTAAAGTCTTGCTAGTATCAGTGATTGTTGATGTGCAACTGAAGTAGCTTAATGTTATGTGTGTGGACAACAATGTAAAGTCTTGCTAGTATCAGTGATTGTTGATGTGCAACTGAAGTAGCTTAATGTTATGTGTGTGGACAACAATGTAAAGTCATGCAAGTAGCGGTGATTGTTGGTATGCAACTGAAGTAGCTTAATGTTATGTGTGTGGACAACAATGTAAAGTCTTGCTAGTATCAGTGATTGTTGGTATGCAACTGAAGTAGCTTAATGTTATGTGTGTGGACAACAATGTAAAGTCTTGCTAGTATCAGTGATTGTTGATGTGCAACTGAAGTAGCTTAATGTTATGTGTGTGGACAACAATGTAAAGTCTTGCTAGTATCAGTGATTGTTGATGTGCAACTGAAGTAGCTTAATGTTATGTGTGTGGACAACAATGTAAAGTCTTGCTAGTATCAGTGATTGTTGATGTGCAACTGAAGTAGCTTAATGTTATGTGTGTGGACAACAATGTAAAGTCTTGCTAGTATCAGTGATTGTTGGTGTGCAACTGTTATTTTCTATGAAGGTATTGATTAATATTAATTAAATTTAATTAATTTAATTAATGTTTTAATGTTTTAATTAATAAATTTAATTAATATTAATTAAAACAATTTACTAATATTTAGCCATTACTCTATATATTACATTAATCTATATTTAGTGTAATATATAGATTAATATATACACATTAGAATTTACTAAAAATGTAGGCGTACAAGACTTTAATAGCTTGACTTTGAACTATTCACTTATCGAAACATGGGACCTTTTCCGTTCATTCACTACAACTACTTTCGTTAGGTTATATTGGGTTTGGTTATGTTATGTTAGATTTGGTTAGGTTATATTATTTTTGGTTAGGTTTTGTTATGTTATGTTAGGTTTGGTTATGTTAGCTTTGGTTGGATTATGTTAGGTTTAGTTATGTTAGGTTAACCTAAATTATGGTTATGGTAGTGAGTTAACGGAAAATATCCGAAACATGTGGTCCATTTAGAAAATCTGTGAATATCCTTTCTTCCAATTAACATTCATTTCAAATCATAGGTAACAGATAGCTTTGGTGTAAACTGCTAAAAAAATTCGACGCAATAGATATTTCATACTCTGTCGTATTTAAAAGATATGCAAACAATATTAAAAATAAATAATATTAATGCAAAATAAGTTTGCCTGCCGCTTTAGGCATTAAAACAACGATTGCAAGAGTCTATATGTTTGTCCACAACTGACGCAAGTGCAACTGGTACTGAATACAATGTGCTTCCAAAAATGGTGTTGGCTGTTACTGTGTCACACTACTTTGCCTTGACTACTGTATGTGGCTATTTACACCTACTGCACCTTCACTTCCAATGTTGGGTTGTGTTACTCTGTCACACTACTTAGCCTTCACTACCAATGTTGTGTTTGTGTTACTCTGTCACACTACTTAGCCTTGACTACTGTATGTGGCTATTTACACCTACTGCACCTTCACTACCAATGTTGTGGTTGTGTTACTCTGTCACACTACTTAGCCTAGACTACTGTATGTGGCTATTTACACCTACTGCACCTTCACTACCAATGTTGTGGTTGTGTTACTCTGTCACACTACTTTGCCTTGACTTCTGTATGTGGCTATTTACACCTACTGCACCTTCACTACCAATGTTGTGGTTGTGTTACTCTGTCACACTACTTAGCCTAGACTACTGTATGTGGCTATTTACACCTACTGCACCTTCACTACCAATGTTGGGTTGTGTTACTCTGTCACACTACTTAGCCTTGACTACTGTATGTGGCTATTTACACCTACTGCACCTTCACTTCCAATGTTGGGTTGTGTTACTCTGTCACACTACTTAGCCTTGACTACTGTATGTGGCTATTTACACCTACTGCACCTTCACTACCAATGTTGGGTTGTGTTACTCTGTCACACTACTTAGCCTTGACTACTGTATGTGGCTATTTACACCTACTGCACCTTCACTACCAATGTTGTGTTTGTGTTACTCTGTCACACTACTTTGCCTTGACTACTGTATGTGGCTATTTACACCTACTGCACCTTCACTACCAATGTTGTGTTTGTGTTACTCTGTCACACTACTTTGCCTTGACTTCTGTATGTGGCTATTTACACCTACTGCACCTTCACTTCCAATGTTGGGTTGTGTTACTCTGTCACACTACTTAGCCTTGACTACTGTATGTGGCTATTTACACCTACTGCACCTTCACTACCAATGTTGTGTTTGTGTTACTCTGTCACACTACTTAGCCTTGACTACTGTATGTGGCTATTTACACCTACTGCACCTTCACTACCAATGTTGGGTTGTGTTACTCTGTCACACTACTTAGCCTTGACTACTGTATGTGGCTATTTACACCTACTGCACCTTCACTACCAATGTTGTGTTTGTGTTACTCTGTCACACTACTTAGCCTTGACTACTGTATGTGGCTATTTACACCTACTGCACCTTCACTACCAATGTTGTGTTTGTGTTACTCTGTCACACTACTTAGCCTTGACTACTGTATGTGGCTATTTACACCTACTGCACCTTCACTACCAATGTTGTGTTTGTGTTACTCTGTCACACTACTTTGCCTTGACTACTGTATGTGGCTATTTACACCTACTGCACCTTCACTACCAATGTTGTGTTTGTGTTACTCTGTCACACTACTTTGCCTTGACTACTGTATGTGGCTATTTACACCTACTGCACCTTCACTACCATTGTTGGGTTGTGTTACTCTGTCACACTACTTTGCCTTGACTACTGTATGTGGCTATTTACACCTACTGCACCTTTACTACCAATGTTGTGTTTGTGTTACTCTGTCACACTACTTTGCCTTGACTACTGTATGTGGCTATTTACACCTACTGCACCTCCAATACCAACATTGTGATGTGTTAATTTATCCCATTATTTAGCCTTGATTTCTGATTGTTGCCACCTATTGCGTCTTTCTTGTATTTGTTATACGGTTATACACATGTTTTACAAGATGTTTACAATATGTTTTTTTTTTTTTTTTTTTATTTCCTACAATTTGTACTATATTGATGTTCTCACGGAAATTTGTATTTACTTTGATGTTCTCACGGAAATTTGTATTTACTTTGATGTTCTCATAGTAATTTTTATTTACTTAAATGTTCTAATGGGTGTTTGTTTTTACTTTGATGTTCTCATGGCAATTTATATTTACTTTGATGTTCTCATGGCAATTTGTATTTACTTTGATGTTCTCATGGCAATTTGTATTTACTTTGATGTTCTCTTGGCAATTTGTATTTACTTTGATGTTCTCTTGGCAATTTGTATTTACTTTGATGTTCTCAAGGCAATTTGTATTTACTTTGATGTTCTCAAGGCAATTTGTATTTACTTTGATATTCTCTTGGCAATTTGTATTTACTTTGATGTTCTCTTGGCAATTTGTATTTACTTTGATGTTCTCATGGTAATTTGTATTTACTTTGATGTTCTCATGGCAATTTGTATTTACTTTGATGTTCTCTTGGCAATTTGTACTTACTTTGATGTTCTCTTGGCAATTTGTATTTACTTTGATGTTCTCTTGGCAATTTTTATTTACTTTGATGTTCTCATGGCAATTTGTATTTACTTTGATGTTCTCATAGCAATTTGTATTTACTTTGATGTTCTCTTGGCAATTTGTATTTACTTTGATGTTCTAATGGATGTTTGTTTTTACTTTGATGTTCTCATGGCAATTTGTATTTACTTTGTTTTTCTAATGGATGTTTGTTTTTACTTTGATGTTCTCATGGCAATTTGTATTTACTTTGATGTTCTAATGGATTTTTGTTTTTACTTTTATGTTCTAATGGCAATTTTTATTTACTTTGATGTTCTCTTGGCAATTTGTTTTTACTTTGATGTTCTCATGACAATTTGTGTTTTACTTTGATGTTCTCATGACAATTTGTGTTTTTACTTTGATGTTCTCATGACAATTTGTGTTTTTACTTTGATGTTCTCATGACAATTTGTGTATTTACTTTTATGTTCTCATGACAATTTGTGTTTTTACTTTGATGTTCTCATGACAATTTGTGTATTTACGTTGATGTACTCATGGCAATTTGTGTATTTATTTTTGTGTTCTCATGTCAGTTTGTACTTTGATGCTCTCATGTCAATTTGTATTTACTTTGATGTTGTGTTTCAGGGGTGTTCCTGACTCTGGTGCTGGGCCTAACTGCTCTTACGTTTTGCACACTTTTGATTGTAATTGACCCATACAAACTAATTTTTATTTCGGTAAGTATCTTTTACTTATAAATTATAATTAAATAAATTATGATTGATAACTATAAACCATACATACAATTATTTACAGAAAAACTATAATCAGATGTAGAACTTTTTAGTCTAAAAATTAATCATACAAAATCAATTTTTTTCATTTCATTTCAGACAATATCAATTATACAGTAATGACGTCTCTTAAATTTTGATGGTTTAATTTGTTCTCATTTTATATTACAAAAATAATAGTTTACAATATCCAAAAGTTATAATTGTTTGTGATTACGTTTTTGTTTGAAAAATTAGTATGACAATTGTTATATATCAGGGGCTTTTACAAAGTTTAATCTGTCAATATCAGTAACCTTTTTGTGAATTCCCTAATCTTCCAATGATTTTCAATGAATAAAAAGGCAGTACAGTAGTATGTTTTAAGTTTCTATTGATTAAAGCTGCAGGAACAAAGAATATAATTATTTTTTTCAAAAACATTGTCCTTATAATATGAATACTTTCCATTGTTACAAAACGTAACTAATATTATAAAATGTCCCATAACTAAAGCAGTTAATTAGGCATTTTACCAGGTCTATTAAAATGATCGGAGATGAAAATAATCTTTAAAAAATTATATGTTAGTAACCCCCTCCCCAAAAATTTTGCAGTTGCTTTGCTGCCCTGATCTTGCTTTGCTGCAATATGCAGTTATTGTTGCCATATTATCAATCATTACAGTGCTTATAAAATAGCAAACTATAAAATCATATTGCTGGCAATACATATCTAAGCACTGATCTCCTGTGGTGAACTGTATTAGCTTGACTAAGCACTGATCTCCTGTGGTGAACTATATTAGCTTGACTAAGCACTGATCTCCTGTGGTGAACTGTATTAGCTTGACTAAGCACTGATCTCCTGTGGTGAACTGTATTAGCTTGACTAAGCACTGATCTCCTGTGGTGAACTGTATTAGCTTGACTAAGCACTGATCTCCTTTGGTGAACTGTATTAGCTTGACTAAGCACTGATCTTCTGAGGTGAACTGTATTAGCTTGAATAAGCACTGATCTCCTGTGGTGAACTGTATTAGCTTGACTAAGCATTGATCTCCTGTGGTGAACTGTATTAGCTTGACTAAGCACTGATCTCGTGTGGTGAACTGTATTAGCTTGACTAAGCACTGATCTCCTGTGGTGAACTGTATTAGCTTGACTAAGCACTGATCTGCTGAGATGAACTGTATTAGCTTGACTAAGCACTGATCTCCTGTGGTGAACTGTATTAGCTTGACTAAGCACTGATCTCCTGTGGTGAACTGTATTAGCTTGACTAAGCACTGATCTTCTGTGGTGAACTGTATTAGCTTGACTAAGCACTGATCTCCTGAGGTGAACTGTACTAGCTTGACTAAGCATTGATCTTCTGAGGTGAACTGTACTAGCTTGACTAAGCACTGATCTCCTGTGGTGAACTGTATTAGCTTGACTAAGCACTCATCTCCTGTGGTGAACTGTATTAGCTTGACTAAGCACTGATCTCCTGTGGTGAACTGTATTAGCTTGACTAAGCACTGATCTCCTGTAGTGAACTGTATTAGCTTGACTAAGCACTGATCTTCTGAGGTGAACTGTATTAGCTTGACTAAGCACTGATCTTCTGAGGTGAACTGTATTAGCTTGACTAAGCACTGATCTTCTGAGGTGAACTGTATTAGCTTGACTAAGCACTGATCTCCTGTGGTGAACTGTATTAGCTTGACTAAGCATTGATCTTCTGAGGTGAACTGTATTAGCTTGACTAAGCACTGATCTTCTGAGGTGAACTGTATTAGCTTGACTAAGCACTGATCTCCTGTGGTGAACTGTATTAGCTTGACTAAGCACTGATCTTCTGAGGTGAACTGTATTAGCTTGACTAAGCACTGATCTTCTGAGGTGAACTGTATTAGCTTGACTAAGCACTGATCTTCTGAGGTGAACTGTATTAGCTTGACTAAGCACTGATCTCCTGTGGTGAACTGTATTAGCTTGACTAAGCATTGATCTCCTGTGGTGAACTGTATTAGCTTGACTAAGCATTGATCTTCTGAGGTGAACTGTACTAGCTTGACTAAGCACTGATCTCCTGTGGTGAACTGTATTAGCTTGACTAAGCACTGATCTCCTGTGGTGAACTGTATTAGCTTGACTAAGCAGTGATCTCCTGTGATGAACTGTATTAGCTTGACTAAGCACTGATCTCCTGTAGTGAACTGTATTAGCTTGACTAAGCACTGATCTTCTGATGTGAACTGTATTAGCTTGACTAAGCACTGATCTCCTGTGGTGAACTGTATTAGCTTGACTAAGCATTGATCTTCTGAGGTGAACTGTATTAGCTTGACTAAGCATTGATCTTCTGAGGTGAACTGTATTAGCTTGACTAAGCATTGATCTTCTGAGGTGAACTGTATTAGCTTGACTAAGCACTGATCTCCTGTGGTGAACTGTATTAGCTTGACTAAGCATTGATCTTCTGAGGTGAACTGTATTAGCTTGACTAAGCATTGATCTTCTGAGGTGAACTGTATTAGCTTGACTAAGCACTGATCTCCTGTGGTGAACTGTATTAGCTTGACTAAGCATTGATCTTCTGAGGTGAACTGTATTAGCTTGACTAAGCATTGATCTTCTGAGGTGAACTGTATTAGCTTGACTAAGCACTGATCTCCTGTGGTGAACTGTATTAGCTTGACTAAACACTGATCTTCTGAGGTGAACTGTATTAGCTTGACTAAGCACTGATCTTCTGAGGTGAACTGTATTAGCTTGACTAAGCACTGATCTCCTGTGGTGAACTGTATTAGCTTGACTAAGCACTGATCTCCTGTAGTGAACTGTATTAGCTTGACTAAGCACTGATCTCCTGAGGTGAACTGTATTAGCTTGACTAAGCATTGATCTTCTGAGGTGAACTGTATTAGCTTGACTAAGCACTGATCTCCTGTGGTGAACTGTATTAGCTTGACTAAGCATTGATCTTCTGAGGTGAACTGTATTAGCTTGACTAAGCACTGATCTCCTGTGGTGAACTGTATTAGCTTGACTAAGCATTGATCTTCTGAGGTGAACTGTATTAGCTTGACTAAGCACTGATCTCCTGTGGTGAACTGTATTAGCTTGACTAAGCACTGATCTCCTGTGGTGAACTGTATTAGCTTGACTAAGCATTGATCTCCTGTGGTGAACTGTATTAGCTTGACTAAGCATTGATCTTCTGAGGTGAACTGTATTAGCTTGACTAAGCATTGATCTCCTGTGGTGAACTGTATTAGCTTGACTAAGCATTGATCTCCTGTGGTGAACTGTATTAGCTTGACTAAGCATTGATCTCCTGTGGTGAACTGTATTAGCTTGACTAAACATTGATCTTCTGAGGTGAACTGAATTAGCTTGACTAAGCACTGATCTCCTGTGGTGAACTGTATTAGCTTGACTAAGCATTGATCTCCTGTGGTGAAGTGTATTAGCTTGACTAAGCATTGATCTTCTGAGGTGAACTGTATTAGCTTGACTAAGCATTGATCTTCTGAGGTGAACTGTATTAGCTTGACTAAGCACTGATCTCCTGTGGTGAACTGTATTAGCTTGACTAAGCACTGATCTCCTGTGGTGAACTGTATTAGCTTGACTAAGCATTGATCTTCTGAGGTGAACTGTATTAGCTTGAATAAGCACTGATCTCCTGTGGTGAACTGTATTAGCTTGACTAAGCATTGATCTTCTGAGGTGAACTGTATTAGCTTGACTAAGCACTGATCTCCTGAGGTGAACTGTATTAGCTTGACTAAGCACTGATCTCCTGTGGTGAACTGTATTAGCTTGACTAAGCACTGATCTTCTGAGGTGAACTGTATTAGCTTGACTAAGCACTGATCTCCTGAGGTGAACTGTATTAGCTTGACTAAGCACTGATCTCTTCTTTGGACTTTAATAACTTTATGTGTAAACAGCTAAGCATTTTTCCATTTTCTCTCTATTAATGAATGTATGAAAGTTAATTGCAATAAATGTTTACGAGAAAAACTTATTAATAGAATGGTTTTAAGCAATCAAAATACTTAATATTTTTATAAGTTGATTTAAAAAGTGAATTTAATGAAATTCAAGTTCAAACGTATAAAGTGACCATATAATAAAATTAACACATCAAATAATTGTCAATAAAAACATAAATGACCTGTACTAATAGATTATTTTATTAGTAAACTAACTCTAAGGAAAATGCCCCTACGGATAAAAATTTGTTTAAGAAGTCACTGAAACTGTATTATTGTGCTTGCACTTAAACAATCTGTTTTTTCTTCTTTCTTTTAGAAAATCAGGTTTAGCGATGGGTCGGAAACATATGAAATGTGGCACAACCCTCCAATCAAACTTATCCTCAAGGTGTACCTCTACAACGTAACAAACAAAGACGAGTACATGAGTGGAAAGGACACAAAACTGAAGTTCCAACAGATTGGTCCATACGCCTACAGGTAAGCTTTTCATTAATATGTGAATAAATAATTTGGTTATAATAAAATTCGTGGAACTATGCTCTCTATCAGATTACTCTGGATTGTTAGGGTCTGAAGCAGTAATCTATTTAACAAAAAGAATTTTAATCCAGAAGATGGAAATATCGCATATTTTAGGATGCTGTGAAACGGATAAAGCACACACTCCTGACAGTTTTTATACAATTCCAACTATAATTATTTTGCTGTAAGTGTACCAAAGTTATAAAATTAATTTTATATCTCCTAATAACCAACACATCAAACCTACTAGGTAACGTTTCTTTTTTATAAATTAAATTTCTCACCTAGGCTAAACACAGGTTTTTGTTAAGGTTTTTTTATTCTTCTCTAAAAAATAAACAAACAATTTTTACAAATTCAAGATATTAATTTATTTGCAAAAATTAAGTTATAGTTTTTTAATCAACCTACGTCCCATTTAGTTTTATTTAGAAATAATTCATCTTGAACACATAGCACACTAATCAAGAGGGAAATTCTAATTTAGGGAACACCATCTTTTATCCCACCAAATGAAAATACCCTCATACAAGATGCCAGTCTGTATACAGTTGAGGTTGCTCTATAGGAGACAGTGTTCCAATCTTGGAGCTCCAATTCGGGTACATCCTAGTTGCGCCCTCAACATACCTTACTAATGAGGGTCAGGATAAGGGACATAAAACCAAACATCCTAGTTGCGCCTCGGCCGTTTCAGGTAGAATATTAAAGGACCAGCGGTCACCCCCTGCCACATTGTTATGTGGCGGAGGCTCGGAAACTCATTATGGGCTAACTCCTAGACTTTACAAATTTTTTATTTGAAATCCATCCAGCTCTTACCTCATGCCCAACATACATGCCAAAGACACTTGGAGTGGGTGTTATTGTAAGGGTGAGGTGACATTTTTCTAATAAATCCCAGTTAGTTGTGGTCAGTTGTAACGAAAAGTGTTTCGTAGAGAAGTTATTTATTAAGAAATTGTACATTTAAGTATAGTTTTCATGTAGAAGTAATAGTTTTTTTTATTTAGTATTATTATTCAGTATGGTGTTTTACTAAAATGGGTTATAATTATCTATGTATAACTTTTAGTATATATATATATATATATATATATATATATATATATATATATATATATATATATATATATATATAAATATATTTGTGCACTTGGAATTGTATATTGATATCATGTATCTTGTAACTGTTTTAATTTGATGCATTCATTAGGTTACCATTTAAAATATTAAACCTTTTATTCAAAGTCTCTGTGTACATTTATAACTATCTTTATGTATGAAAAAATCATTTTCATATTTCTATATGTATTAATTAAATATAACATTTATATAGCAAAAATGTTTGTGAGTATTTTTAAACCTTAATATATTAATATAATTTTGATATCACACTATTATAACACAAACCCTTTATAACTAGCCTTTATATGTGTGTGTTTATATATATTAGAAATGCATATAAGAAAATTCATACACTTTATATAATCTATTGAAGAAACCGATAGTTTGTAATTGTATAGACATGTAGGCCTACGATTTTCAATACTAAATTGTACAATATTATTGTAGAATATCAGTTTGGGAAAACAACCCAGTGAATACATTTTAATTGTGTTTTATAATTCTTAGTATAGCAAACTGAATCTCAAAGCCAATTTAGTCACTGCCATTCTTTATTAAAATACACTTACTCGTACTTTACATGCCAGTTTTATACCATTCCATATAAGCTCTCATGATACAAACAATTCAAAATGAATGAATAGATAACAAATTAACTATTTTAACAAGTTGACAATTGAACTACTAGAAACTTCTTGTGTGGTAGCCATCTATATATCGATGGTAGCATCATGGTTCAGAGCTTTCGTTTTCCTTGAAGGCAAATCACAAAGACTTGTCGCTGAGGCATAACTAGGACGTTCCCTCCAAGCCGACTTACTGATCAGTCACAAACTTTCCAAACTTGCTCAATCATGTTAGTTTCAACAAGTTGAAACACTCCTTCACCCACACCCCTACTGTATCATCAATATAAAAGAGTAATTCTCCCCACTACTTACTTTTTTGATTTCCTTTAACAACTTTACTTAGGATAATATAAGAAAAATTCCTAGAGAAAAAAAAACATAATAACAAAAGGCTATTGTTGTTTTGTCTTTGCGTGATGTAATAATAGATAGTAAGTATCAAAAACAAAAGGATAGAGCACTATTAGTAAAAACAATTAAAATGCTTATATGTTGGTTGTATTTAGAGAAGGAATGAGACACGGGAACGTGACATTCAACCCTAACGGGACAATGACGGCTGTGCCTCTTCACCCCCTCACCTGGTTACCGGAGGAGAGTAACGGCACAGAGGACGACATTGTCGTCATGCCCAATATTGCTCTTCTGGTCAGTACCTCCTTTGCTTATCGGCTTGTTGTTTTTTAGCTATAATTATACAAATTTAAAAAAATATGTATTTTGTTTTTTTTTTTTCAATCAGATTTTACAAGACAAATATCTTTTTTAATTATAGTTATAATTTGTAGGGAGGAACAGAAAATTGAGTATGTTGTCAATCTGATACTCATACCAGGTTCGATCAGTTCGTTCTTTTACCTTAAACTGGTTAATAAATTGACTATTGCAAGTCTATGGGAATCCACTAGACCCATGGCTAATATGACCATAAAAAATTCTTATTGTATTCGCATTATGAATAATATTGCTATAGAAATGTAATCAACCATTTGAAATAGCTGTTTGAAAGGATTTTTACTTATCTATTACTTACTCTTACTCTCTCTTACTCCATCGGCACTTCAACCCTCCCTGGGTTTTGGCCTGATGAACCATCTGTTTCCATCGAGCTCTATCTTCGACCACATCTGACTCCCATTCTCTTCAGATCATTCAGGACATCACCCTCCATCTCCTTCTTTATCTTCCTCTTGGACATGTGCTTGCTGGTGTCCAGCCCACAAACTGTGCCGGCATGGTGGCTCAGTGGCTAAAACTATGGACTGCGGAGGGTAAGGTCCAAGTTTCGAATCCACTGAGCCAATGGTCGGTACTTCACTCCTTGAATAAAGTTCATACATAGGCCTGTAGGCCCATGTCAACTGGCGAATGAGGTTTTAGTGAAAAAAGAGAAAAGTGAAATTTTCTTGACCAATCTCCTGTTACTCATCCTTGATATGTGTCTTAGCCGCCAGATTCTCCTAGCCTTTATGAAGCGGACAATATCCTCACCCTTTAAAGCTTCTGGGAAGTCTTTGGTCTTCCTTCTTTGCCATACTCCTTGTATAAATTCTGGACCATAAATTCTTCCAAGAACTCTCTTTTTAAAGATTCTTAACTTATCAGTCTTATTTGGGGAGCATCCATTCTTTGTATACTACGACTGGTCTGATGACAGCTTTGTAGATCCAAAGATTGGATTCCTTATGCAGAAAGTTGGTGATAAAAATCCTTTTGTAGGCAAAATAACACCTTCCTCCAGCGGCTACTCTTCTTTCAGTTTTCAAAGAAACTTTATTATCAGTTGTCAATTTTAACCCAGATACTTAAAATGTCTACTTTTTCTTTCTGTTTTCCATTTATATCTAGTTCTGTTTCACCTTCCGGTCTCACTCTTGACATCTTCTTATATTTAGTGTTGTTCCAGTTTATGATGAAGCCTACTTTGCTCACATCTCTCTCAACTTACTGTAACTTCTCTATCATTACTATCTTGTCTCTGCAATGTCATCTCCATATGCAGTAATTTGTATCATTCTATAGAATATATATATTTATTTACTTATATATAGGTACTATACATAAAATTTGATATGTTTATTATTATTTTTCAGATTACTATGATAATTAGTTGCAGGTAATATTTGGAGATGTTCTGTTATAGGCAATAGCCAATGTGATGAATGACGCTACGTTTTTCACCAGATTTGGACTAAATGTGCTGATAAAACGAGTAAATGCAGAGCCGCTAGTCAGGATGACAGCCAGAGAGTTTATGTTTGAATACCAGAGCACACTGCTTTCCATCGGCAACAAGTTCTTACCCTCTTGGATATATTTTGATAAGTTGGGCCTCATCGATCGTGTAAGTGAATTCTTTTACTCAAATTACGAAATTTTAAATAAGAAATATAAGACAATTCCATATGTAGACTAATAAGGTTGCTTTTTGTTATGATTATGTTTCATAACTATCTCACTATGTACAAGTTCACTCAATATTCTAGAATAGGTTAAATATGAGTTATTGACATTATCTAGATATTGAGCATAAATGTTATATAATCTTACTATTAATTACTAATTAATCTTACTATAAGAACCATGAAAATAACAATCTATGTTTAAATTAGTAATAATTTGTAGGTAGCATAGTTGGTAAAAGTATAGCTTCATAAGCTAAAAGTTCTCAGTTTGATCCCAATCAGAGACAAACAAATGTTGAAAGAGATCAGCTGATAACCACCAGCTGTTCATTTATGATTGGCTTATTAGTTGATTACTCTTTTTAAAGAACAGTCATCTTTAGTTTGTAACAAAGACTTCAATCATTCAACAACTTTACTTTTTTCAGATGTATGATTTTACCGGCGATGTAAGTACAACCTACACTGGTGAGACAGACCTAAGACTCGGTGGTCTCTTTGAGAACTACAACGGCCTTCCATACCTACCCCAGTGGAAAGGGGAACCTTGCAACAAAATCACTGGGGCCAGTGATGGGACCAAGTTTCCGTCTTTAATCAAGGAAAATGATACACTTTGGTTCTTTAGGAAATCCTTATGTCGTTCCATGCCAATGGTAAGAATATTATTATCAATTTGTGTTACATTTTAACATTGAGGCACATTTAAGTGAAGCTTTCAGTTAAAAACCTTTAGTAGGTGGTAATACTATCACAGTCTAACAATATACAGCTATGACACTTCCATTGCACACAATATACAGCTATGACACTTCCATTGCACACACTATACAGCTATGACACTTCCATTGCACACAAAATACAGCTATGACACTTCCATTGCACAACAAATTCACCCCCATATTTTGCACACTTTAGTAAGTATACAATTAAATATCTTAACACTTGCAACCATTGATATATAATTTTAAATGTAATCCATATAAATACCAGTTTGAAATAGTGGTACTTCGTGGACTACTATTTCCACGACATTAACAGACTAATCTGGGATGTCCATTTCGGGTTTTAGTCAATGCTTATATGTTTTGTAAGGAAGACAACTGAGTGTCAGGCCTGTCAGTTCACTGAAAATTGGATCAATGTTACGTGGTTTGGATTTTACGTTGAGCTGTAGGTCGCCTATTTGCCCTGCCTACTAATACGAGTAAATAGCTCCCTCTAAGGAACAGTCAACAGTTATTATTACCAAAGGCTAATCTGTCTACCAAGGGCAGATACAGTCTTTACATGCAAATCTATACAAGCACAACTAATTTTTTCACCAACCGATTATTGCTAGGAGGGCGAGATCCTGGAAAAATGTTCGTAAACACATTGTACATGAAGAGTGAGCTCTAGGATATAGTCTTGACCACACCCTCTGTGTGGTTCAGTTTACTGTCCAGCTCACATAAATTGGAACGACCTCGAATGGTATTTCAATAAATCCAGTAAAAATTGACAAGGAGGCCATAAACAAGGGAAGACGGATGTATACGAAGATCTTGGGCTGACCAGGACCTGTATAATATGTTGGAAGTTCTGAGAGGGTGTATGGAATGGGGGTCCACCCCTCATCATTTTTTGAAAATTTAGTCTGAAATTAGCGTTGATTGAAAGCTTTATGAATCATATTTTTACTTAAGGTTTTACTTATATATGCTCTTAAATCAGTACAAAATATTTATATAATAGCTGCACTATAGTTTGCATGTAGCTTGGAAAATTCATGACAGCACTTTAATGTGTAGCAGACTGTATCTGTTGTCTTTCCAAAGACTCTCAAGTGCACTTCCTTTAAAGACCCTGTTCTAAAATTACTTTTAAAACATTTTTTATTGAAAATAATTTATAATATTTTTTATTATTAATTGATTGCCCATATTTATTTTGCTGATACATGACAAAAATAAATAACTAAAATCCGACAATCGTATGCTTTCTTATTTAATTATAAAGTATTTAATAATACAAGCCAGAAAGAAAATCATTTTACTAATTTTTCAAGACTGTTCAACTAAAATGTAAACAAAACCAAACTATGTGTTATCATAAATTACAAAAAACAATCAATAGAAACATTAGTTTATTTAGGTCGGCAATAGGATATTGTGGGAAAGACCTTATTGTAGCAGGGCAAAGCAAAAGATGGGTTTCAGGGGAGGTTTTAAAGAATTCCACATAACAGCCTGTGAGTGGTAGAGATACAGCAAAAAATACAGTCAGTGCACCTGTATGGTAGCCACTGAACACTGTACCACCATCAGATCAGGGTGAGGAACAATTTCAATGTCCTACGTTGATGGGTTGCGATTGCTTACATACACTCAGCAAGCGTTCACTCTCTACATAGTATATAAACAATATTCCAACAAGATAGTTGTGAAAGGAAATAATTATTATAATATATTACATTTTGTATTTTGTTTTTAAAAAGGTAGATGAAGTAAGCTCCTTACTTCCTATCAAGATGAATCGCCTAACTAGTATGAAATTAGAATAATATATTATTATAATATACCTCCTGAAAGTTCAACGTACATACATAATAAAAATACATTACCATCATACATGTATGGGTGATAAGTGGGTTAGTACCAGTATAAGGGTGGGTTGGTCAATACCGTTGTATGTATATGGATTGTAGGTGAGTCAGTTCATTAACGTCCTACATGTATAGATGGGTAGGTGGGTCAGTACCACCATAAGGGTGGGTTGGTCAATACCGTTGTATGTATATGGATAGTAGGTGGGTCAGTTCATTAACGTTCTACATGTATGGGTGGATAAGTGGGTCAGTACCACTATAAGGGTGGGTTGGTCAATACCGTTGTATGTATATGGATTGTAGGTGGGTCAGTTCATTAACGTCCTACATGTATGGGTGATAAGTGGGTTAGTACCAGTATAAGGGTGGGTTGGTCAATACCGTTGTATGTATATGGATTGTAGGTGAGTCAGTTCATTAACGTCCTACATGTATAGATGGGTAGGTGGGTCAGTACCACCATAAGGGTGGGTTGGTCAATACCGTTGTATGTATATGGATAGTAGGTGGGTCAGTTCATTAACGTCCTACATGTATGGGTGGATAAGTGGGTCAGTACCACTATAAGGGTGGGTTGGTCAATACCGTTGTATGTATATGGATTGTAGGTGGGTCAGTTCATTAACGTCCTACATGTATGGGTGATAAGTGGGTTAGTACCAGTATAAGGGTGGGTTGGTCAATACCGTTGTATGTATATGGATTGTAGGTGAGTCAGTTCATTAACGTCCTACATGTATAGATGGGTAGGTGGGTCAGTACCACCATAAGGGTGGGTTGGTCAATACCGTTGTATGTATATGGATAGTAGGTGGGTCAGTTCATTAACGTCCTACATGTATGGGTGGATAAGTGGGTCAGTACCACTATAAGGGTGGGTTGGTCAATACCGTTGTATGTATATGGATAGTAGGTGAGTCAGTTCATTAACGTCCTACATGTATAGATGGGTAGGTGGGTCAGTGTACGAAGTACATAACATTAATAATTGATTTCCTTCAATACAAGTACAAGGGTAATGTTCTATGTAAAGTAAGGAATAATTTAGCAGATAATTTACTGTTTCTCATTTTACAGGTAAGTTTTGTTTCTTGATTTGGATGTACACAATGTTGCATGTAATAGTAGTTTTAAAAAAATTGTTATTATAACAATACAATTATTAAAACATGATTTTTCAACTCAATACAAAGCTTGCCAGCACTTCAGAAAGAAAGTATCGCATAGTTAAATATTATTACTAATTGTGATGACATCATACAAATTCTATTAAGATTGACAACAAATATAAAAATCGTATTTTATAGGTAAAGGTGGGCGAAGAGTACCACGGTGGCATCAATGGGAATCGTTACCATTTCCCCAAAGGAGTTTTGGATAATGGAAAAAATGTGACCAGCAACAAGTGTTTCTGTCGACATGACAAATGTCTCCCAGAGGGCCTCGTTGATGTAACTGATTGTTATTACGGTGAGTTGATTTTGAACAAATAACTATTAAAATACAACATTCATAATTAACTTTGAAACCTTAAATACTCAGCAACTCCAAGGGCAGAAAACTCTAAAAGACATTAGAAATCATTGTCATTCAAACGATAAAAGCTTGACAAACCTCTAGTAGAAGTAGTAACTTACAACCAAATACTGCATCCTTCACCATGTCTGTAGTCTGCTAAGATTCATATTAAGATGAGATTTGGCCCAGCTGCCAATAATTGTATGATAGGGATTGGAATGTTTGTCAAAAACAGTGTGTAAGAGATAGAAGACCTCCAGGAGTTGTGTAAGTGAGATATGGAAGATCTCCAGGAGTTGTGTAAGTGAGGGCTGGAAGATCTCCAGGAGTTGTATAAGTGAGAGTTGGTATAGCTACCAGGAGTTGTGTAACTGAGGGTTGGTATAGCTACCAGGGGTTGTGTAACTAAGGGTTGGTATAGCTACAAGGAGTTTTGTAACTGAGTGCTGGTATAGCTACAAGGAGTTTTGTAACTGAGTGCTGGTATAGCTACCAGGAGTTGTGTAACTGAGGGTTGGTATAGCTACCAGGAGTTGTGTAACTAAGGGTTGGTATAGCTACCAGGGGTTGTGTAACTAAGGGTTGGTATAGCTACCAGGGGTTGTGTAACTAAGGGTTGGTATAGCTACCAGGAGTTGTGTAACTAAGGGTTGGTATAGCTACCAGGGGTTGTGTAACTAAGGGTTGGTATAGCTACAAGGAGTTGTGTAACTGAGGGTTGGTATAGCTACAAGGAGTTGTGTAACTGAGGGTTGGTATAGCTACCAGGGGTTGTGTAACTAAGGGTTGGTATAGCTACCAGGGGTTGTGTAACTGAGGGTTGGTATAGCTACCAGGAGTTGTGTAACTAAGGGTTGGTATAGCTACCAGGGGTTGTGTAACTAAGGGTTGGTATAGCTACCAGGGGTTGTGTAACTGAGGGTTGGTATAGCTACCAGGGGTTGTGTAACTAAGGGTTGGTATAGCTACCAGGGGTTGTGTAACTAAGGGTTGGTATAGCTACCAGGGGTTGTGTAACTGAGGGTTGGTATAGCTACCAGGGGTTGTGTAACTGAGGGTTGGTATAGCTACCAGGAGTTGTGTAACTAAGGGTTGGTATAGCTACCAGGGGTTGTGTAACTAAGGGTTGGTATAGCTACCAGGGGTTGTGTAACTAAGGGTTGGTATAGCTACCAGGAGTTGTGTAACTGAGGGTTGGTATAGCTACCAGGGGTTGTGTAACTGAGGGTTGGTATAGCTACCAGGAGTTGTGTAACTAAGGGTTGGTATAGCTACCAGGGGTTGTGTAACTAAGGGTTGGTATAGCTACCAGGGGTTGTGTAACTGAGGGTTGGTATAGCTACCAGGGGTTGTGTAACTAAGGGTTGGTATAGCTAACAGGAGTTGTGTAACTGAGGGTTGGTATAGCTACCAGGGGTTGTGTAACTAAGGGTTGGTATAGCTACCAGGGGTTGTGTAACTAAGGGTTGGTATAGCTACCAGGGGTTGTGTAACTAAGGGTTGGTATAGCTACCAGGGTTGTGTAACTGAGGGTTGGTATAGCTACCAGGGGTTGTGTAACTAAGGGTTGGTATAGCTAACAGGAGTTGTGTAACTGAGCGTTGGTATAGCTACCAGGGGTTGTGTAACTAAGGGTTGGTATAGCTACCAGGGGTTGTGTAACTAAGGGTTGGTATAGCTACCAGGGGTTGTGTAACTAAGGGTTGGTATAGCTACCAGGGGTTGTGTAACTGAGGGTTGGTATAGCTACCAGGGGTTGTGTAACTGAGGGTTGGTATAGCTACCAGGAGTTGTGTAACTGAGGGTTGGTATAGCTACCAGGGGTTGTGTAACTAAGGGTTGGTATAGCTACAAGGAGTTTTGTAACTGAGTGCTGGTATAGCTACCAGGAGTTGTGTAACTGAGGGTGGGTATAGCTACCAGGAGTTGTGTAACTGAGGATTGGTATAGCTACCAGGAGTTGTGTAACTGAGTGCTGGTATAGCTACCAGGAGTTGTGTAACTGAGAATTGATATAGCTATCAAGAGTTAAGGTAGCTAACCTGGGAACATCCACCTTAAACATCTTAGTTTTTTCCGTATATTTAGAAACATTTGTATAACACAGATATGTTTTGGAAAAGTTACTAAACTGTTTTTAGTTTCTTGCTTAATATTATTGAATGTAAAACAAACCTAATATTGAAAATATAACATTTTATTTGATAAACTTTAAGTTTTCATCCAGCACATATTCCCTTTTCTTCAACAAAACCAGTGCCACCCGCCCACCCATACCGTACAGTGGTATTGACCCATCCGCCCACCCATACATGAACAGTGCTAATGTACACTGTTCATGTATGGGTGGGTCAATACCACTGTGCGTGTATGGGTGGGCGGATGGGTCTGTTTTTTTATGAGAGAAGTCTTTGCATTTAAGATTTGCGTTTAACATATATGACTATATGGGAGGTTTATGGTTAATTATTATTTTGGACTAATCAAAATATGATTGTTTATTTTTTAAATTTTATTCTGCTGTTATATTTGAGCTGTTTTTGTGATAATATTTTACTGCCTACAGGGTTTCCCATTGCACTGTCATATCCTAACTTCTTGGATGCTGATGAACAACTTGTCAAAAATGTAGAGGGTGTACATCCCGATCGTGACCGTCATACCACTTACTTTGTTGTAAATCCTGTAAGTTTTGTTTTTATTTAATAATGAAGTGAGATTAGAATTCACTCATACGGTACTCAAACGTTACATTTCTTAAAAATGTTTTTAGTTTTCTACTTCGTAACAGCCTGCAATAATAAGTGTCATCTCCAAATGGCCACAATCACTAAGAGGGTACGGCCAGTTAATAATAAGTGTCATCTCCAAATGGCCACAATCACTAAGAGGGTACGGCCAGTTAATAATAAGTGTCATCTCCAAATGGCCACAATCACTAAGAGGGTACGGCCAGTTTTTGTTCAACAGGCCTTTTTCACTTTCTTCAATATTCGTTTGAAAATTACTAGGGAACTTTGTTGAAAGTAGAAAATCAGGTCATGTAGGAAGGAGATCCAGCTGCTGGAGTGTTGGTAGTTGCATGACTTCCTATCCCAGTATCAAGCAGAGGGATCAAGGCGCTCTCTGGAACAATATGAGTTCATTAATAAATTCTTCAACATTTTTAATGATTATTTTTCTGATAAAATATAATATATTTATTCACTAATTAATTGTTGGTAATGTAACACTAAATCTTATTTACCACTGTACGGTATGGGTGGGCGGGTGGGTCAGTACCACTGTACGTGTATGGGTGGGCGGGTGGGTCAGTACCACTGTACGTGTATGGGTGGGCGGGTGGGTCAGTACCACTGTACGTGTATGGGTGGGCGGGTGGGTCAGTACCACTGTACGTGTATGGGTGGATTACGGTAACTTGCTGATTTGGAAATTAAATTTAAATATAGGGGACCTATAAACAATTAATGTTATATTTTTTTACATTAAACAGTAATGGAATTTTATAATTACGTGGTTTTTAAAAAGTGTATCTGTCAGTTGTCTACCTTCACTATGCACACACTGCTGCATTTGTTTTCTAAAGTTTTCATGCATGTCAACTGGTAATCTGGCAATTTCAGTGGCAATATTACCGGGGTGTTAGGGTGGCTGCAATACACCTTAGACTTCAGGTAACCCCAAAGGAAAAAATCACATAGGGCTAAGTCTGGTGAGTGTTCTGGTTAGATCAGATCTCCTCCCAGTTCAGAGAAATAAGCTATTCAGGAAATGTTTGCCTAAAAAAAAATCATGTTAACTCTCGCTATGTGTGTAATGGCACCTTCTTGTTGAAACCATGTTTACTGTAGTTTCATTGCCTCGAGAGATGGCTGGAAAAAATCCCGCAGCATATGTAAGTAACATTCAAAATCTTCAGTTGCAACATGACCGTTATGTTGAAAAAGATAAGAGCCAGTGATGCCTATTTGTGATATGGCGCTCCACACAGTGACGCGGCCCGAATGTAGCGGTCTCTGGTGAACTTCTCTGTGGTTTGTATTGCTCCAGTACATGTGTTTGAACTGTGAACTGAATCGCAAACGAAAAGTACGCTGCACTTCAATGATAGAGTGGGCATTTAAAAATACGCTTAAACACAAAATGAATGCTTCTCACGTGTCCACTGCATGATTGCGACTGAAAGGGGGCTGTCTCGCCCACCTTACACATTTTAAGGGATTGCCCCACCTAACATATTTGAAGATATTGCCCTCTTGTCCACCTAACACAATTAAAGGTATTGCCTTTTCGCCCACCTGACACATTTGAAGGTGTTGCCCTTTCACCCACCTAATACATTTGAAGGTATTGCCCTCTTGCCCACCTAATATATTTGAAGGTATAGCCCTCTTGCCCACATAACACATTTGAAGGTATTGCCCTCTCGTCCACCTAACACATATGAAGGTATTGTGCCCTCTTGCCCACCTAATACATTTGAAGGTATAGCCCTCTTGCCCACATAACACATTTGAAGGTATTGCCCTCTCGTCCACCTAACACATATGAAGGTATTGCCCTCTTGCCCACATAACACATATGAAGGTATTGTGCCCTTTCGCCCACCTAATACATTTGAAGGTTATTGCCCTCTTGCCCACATAACACATTAGAAGGTATTGCCCTCTTGCCCACATAACACATTTGAAGGTGTTGCCCTTTCATCCACCTAACACATTTGAAGGTATTGCCCTTTCACCCACCTAACACATTTGAAGGTACTTGTACTGCCCTCTTTCCCACCAAACACGTTTGAAGGGATTGTTGTCACCCTCACCTAAGACATTTGAAGGGATGGATTACAATTTTGTTATATACTTCATAATTTTGTTCACCATATACTCAAATATAAAGTATCTAAAATAATTATTGCAGACTTTTTTAACACTTTGAGTGCTGGTCCTAAATACGGAAGCCATTTGAAGAATGCTGGCCATTTTTGGTACTTTTGAAAAATTCATAGATTTAAAAGCATGAAACACAGAAAATGTCTACTTAACCCTCCAGAGGGCGCACGTCGGTCTTTTAGACCGAAACTCACGATTTTCGTCATTACTGAAAAAATAAAGCAAGCGGAGACTCCCCCTCACAGATACTTGTCAGGGAGGGGGTGAGCTACAAAATGGTGGTGGTCGGGAGGAGTTAGTTCTTATCTGACCGGCACAGTGATAACAACAGCTGGAGATTGGTCATTTCCACCGATGCGCCCAACGACGTCTTTGTACGCGATCGGTCGTACAATACCACTGTACATGTATGGGAGGGTGAGTTGGTCAATACCACTGTACATGTATGGGTGGGCTGGTGGGTCAGTACCACTGTACGTATATGGGTGGGCGAGTGGGTCAGTACCACCGTACGTATATGGCTGGGCGGGTGGGTCAGTACCACTGTACGTATATGGGTAGGTCAGTGGGTCAGTACCTCTGTACATCAATACCACCGTACACATATGGGTGAGCGAGTGGGTCAATACCCGTACGCGTCTTTGTGTGGCTTGTGCTGGGAATGACGGAGAAGAAAGTGAAGATGATCAAGCCTAAGATATGTGACAGTAGAATCTTTTTATCAAGAATCGTTTTATCTTTTTAGTTACATAACCTTATTTTGTATTTTTTTAGGTTAAGCTATGTTTTTATGTCAATAAACATTTCAGATACTATGTAATCTACTTATTTACCTTCATTTCCATCAAATCTCTGTTCTTTTTTAATAAAAAAGTTAATTCGGTCGAAAACGCCGATGCGCCCATTCGTGTCTCTAAAACCCATGCGCCCTCTGGAGGGTTAAATGTCTGGATTCTATATTTCTTCTTCTTTTTATCTCTATATAATTAGAATTATAAATCACATTTTTTCATCTCATAATATCAGTTTTTTTAGTAATAGTGTTTTACAAACAAACAAAAAATCAAACCAAGGGCAATTGAGCATACAAAATAATTTTGAACATAACTTAATTGCCCTGTTCATCCAAAACTAAGTAAAATAAGTACTAATAAAATACTTGTTTTTTATTTACATGCTCTATTTACACTTTACAATAGAGTCCACTCACTGAATAATGGTTCTGAACTGTGCAGAAAAAAGCAGTGCAGTCTAGCAGCTACAACTCAATAATTATGGCCAAAAACAGTACAGTGTGCGCATTCTAGCAGTGAAACAGCTCACTAACATCACTAGAGACCATTTAGAGTACCAGACTCCATATTAATACTCAATAGGTTATTTAACATAATTAAACATAGATTCCGTAAAATTACGGGATCCGCATTCTTTGGAAGGTACGCTACTCTGTAAAAATACAGGATCTGCAGGCAAAGTGTTAAAACACTCTTTTTCAGTTAATTTAATTTGCTGTCATCATTTTGTCAAATGGATTATATTGATAATTTTTTTCAAATAATTTCTTACCATTATGTTTAATTCAAAAGTTCAACTCAATCAAACAAATAATTCTAAAGCATTAATGACATAGTGAAATATACAACATTGTATGGAAGTACTAATCCAAGGAAGCCTTCAAATTTTAGTTAAACATTGTTACGATAAGGCACTGATATTTCTATTTAACTTTATACTTTTATGGCTAATCTTAAGACTAAATTAAAATTGCCTATTGTCTATTAGAAACTTCTTTTTTGAAAACTTAAGTCTAACCAGAATGTTTAACGAAGTTATTTATTCATCCTTCACAGCTCTATTTGTATGGATTAAATCTTAGCACTATTATATTACAGGAAACAGTGTATTTCAATAAAGTTCTTTTTTAGGAATCTGGCCTTCCTCTGGAACTGTCCGTAAAGATGCAAATCAACATGGCACTTGGTGACCTGAGTAACATCGCTAACACTGAAAAATTCAGCAACCTTGTTTTGCCTATGCTATGGACAGACATTGTAAGTACATATATTTGAGCAAAATCTGGTCATTATGTATTGCAAAGGGGATATTACATACGAGGACATGCTCGTGAGCATGTCCATATCAGCAAGTCCGCGATTTAGTCCTCCCATCTAATAGGGGCTTGTGGACATGGACATGCTGATGTAGACATGCTCGTTTGGACTTGCTCAATAGCATGTCCCCGCGTGTAAGTCAACAAGTCCACATCAATTTAGTGCACTGCGCATGCGCGCCTCCTTTTCCCTGCCAGTGCTGCCATGCTGATTTATCGTGTTGATAATGTTTTTGACATGTTTTCTTGTTGTTTTCACTATTTTTTATCGTTTTCTTTGTCATTTTTATGTTTAGTCTTTTATTTGTGTTTTATAGGTATTTTATTTGACTATTAGGCCTATAAATAATTAAAAATTAGATTAAATCATATTCCAGAGAATTTTGAACTAAACAGTTTATCTCGTTTATCGAGGGTAAAAATTAAGGAATAATTGGAAAACCAACTAAAAAACAACTAATAAGACATAATTTTTACTGTTTCGCATTCTCCCTTTTTAATCCAACAGAAAGCCCACAAGAAAGTCTTTGCATGTAATAGATCCGTCAGCAAGTCCACAAGCTTGCCAACCAGCATGCTCGGAAGCATGTCCTTGTGTGTGATACCACCTTAATACTGTACTAGAACAAACATTATTTAAAAATGTATAAAGTGTAATATTTTGCCAAGGTCATAGCTATACTGTATATCTGACGTAAAAACATGTGAAATGGTTATGACCCTACCACCCACCCATACATTTACAATGGTATTAATGCCATCATACTCCTTTTTCAATTCTATCCTACATTGGTGGGTAGATGGGTCATTTGACCACTGTACATGTATTGTATATAGCAATGATCTTAGCAAATTATAGTTGGCGAGTCACGAGAAGTCTTCTGAACTTCATGCCTCTGTGATATTGAAGGAGCTTATTTCCATTGAAACAGAACAAGTCATGTAGTGTACATATCATAATTAGTAATTACGACAGGTACACTATATGACTTGTACTGTTTTAATGGAAATTAGCGCCGTCAATATCACAGAGGCATGAAGTTCAGAGAACTTCTCGTGATTTGCCGACTATATTACACTTTTATTACAAGAAAGGAGGTAAAACATTTTAGGAAAGTTCTGATTAAATAGAAAGTGGGTAAAGCAATTTGTAACTTTTTGTAGCTTGTTAAGGAAGTTCTTAACTCCAGATACTAATTGTAGTAATTGTAATTTGAAATGTTTCAATTACATAGTAAACAACAATTAAAAACACAGTAAATACCTGGAATAAATTAAAATGAGTTGATTAACCCATTTAATATGTTATTTTTAAATATTTTGTCATTATCACAATTACTGTCCAACCACTTTCCTCCACTCTCACTCACAAAGACAGTTACAGTCCACCTACTCCTCCCCTCTCCCTCACAAGAACTACAGGCTACTCATCCCTCTTTCACAAGAACCTTTTACACCCCTCACTCCCTCATTAAGAACTATTACTATATACTCATTTCCCCCATCGTCCCTCTCAAAAACTATTACAACCTGCTCATTTTTCTTACAAAAACTCTCAAGGGCCACAATGGTTGTTCAGATCTACAAAATTTTCTTACATGAACTTCTACAATCCTTTTCTTCTTTTTAAGGACACAATCAAATTCACTTACTTCAACCAGTTCTACATCATGAGGATACTTACTCATTACTCACTCAATTTCTTAAAAACTCTGATGCATCCCACTCTTCCTCATGATAACTCTTACTGTCCACCTGTCCTCATACACAATCCTCTTAGCAATCCTCACACACAATCCTCACATCAATCCAAACAATCGAATTTTATTGGGGCTTTAAATATGCTATTATTACACATGACTGAAAGAAACTATTGAAAATTACTTATATATGTATCTGATATGCTGTTTCAGTATTTCACATCACTTCCACCAAGTCTTTCTACAAGGTTCTACATTTACTTGAGAGTTGGACCTGTTGCACAAACAGTGATGATCTATCTTTTCCTTATTGGAGGAGTGTCCTTCATCCTTTTGAGTTTAACATCTGCATTTTGCATACCAAAGGATATTAGTTCAAAAGAATCTTCAAATGCTTGGAAAGGAGATGCATTCCGACACGAAGTCTTAGAGAAGGAAATGAACAAAGAGAGACTCAAGGATACAACTAAGAACACAAAAGAGATGGAAGTCTACTACTGTTCCCTTCTAAGGTCTGGAAATGAAGAACAGAGTCCAGAATTGGACGACTCTGTGCTACAAAGGACGCTGAACAGCTTTGAGGAGATTGAAGTTTGATAGTATTGAGTTATTTCTTGTAATTTATTTATCTCTGCGCAGAAAGAGACTGGCTGTGTGCTCCGTAGTAATTCTCACTCGGGGATTTCCCTAGTCATGCGATCAGGGCAGCAGTAGCAGAACTCTCTTTTCTCAATAATCAACATTCATAGACAAGAAATACTTTGTCAAAGGTTTGTTTTTAAATGGAAATATCAAGCCCTGTTTCAGGCAAAGACACTGAGAAACGTACTTTGTTATAACGTTTATTTTGCAGGTGTAAACTATGAGAGTACAGCAATACAAACATTCTTTTAATATTGTTTTTAATGTATTAAACCTGCTTTTACCTGAGATTACAAATTAAACTTCCTGTATTCCATTGAAGTTTTATGGAAGTAATGTATCTTAAATGTAAAATATATTTTATTTGCAATTTATATGTGATATCTTAGTTTTAAGACAAAAATATTCTATGTGTAGTATTTTATTTTTGTATACATTCAGAAAATTCATTGCACTTGTACATAATCTCAGTTGTGACATTCAACTCAACAATAGTATACTACAGCTCGAAATAAAAAAATATTAAAATGACAATAGTAGAATAGTAGATTACATATTATTCTGTAGAGATTTTTACTGTAGAAGCAATATTTTGTACTCATAATGCTCATGTTTTGTTCTTATAAAAATCACAATTTTCTAACAGTGCACAACAAAGCACGCTGTACAATTTGCAATTCAATAGTTTCAATAACTTTACTTCATAAAATGTGGTAATTTATCACTATATTTCATGTAAAGTCACAATGACAGCCAATTAGATTATCATTACTTTGTAGCACTCCCGCCCAAGATAAAAACATGGTCAACAAATAATATTTACCCTTGAAACACAAGACATAATTTTGATCTTTTATCTTTCAAATGCTTGTAACATTCTAATTTATTTTTTACTCTTTAAACATTTGTAACATCTGATATTTCACCTTTCAAACATATGTGGCATTTCACAGCTCCAATTACATTTTCCAATCACACAAGATCCTCTATTATGTAAATTATCTTTAACTCTTCTTTAAACAAATTACTTTTTTTTGGTGGAATGTAAAGATTTAACTGTATGTGAGCAAATTTAAAGCTTGTACCTGCTTTCCGCGTTTGAACAAATGCAATGTAAATTTACATCAAATACCTGTTTAAACATGAATTATTAGGTATATGTGTTCTATTTACAGGTCAAGGATTAAACAATTAGGGAAGCGCACACATCGTCACATAACTTAATAACATATTTGAACATTTTACCATGAATTTGTTAGCTCAAGGTATTAAATTATATTCAAAAATGTAAATTAGGTACATGCCTTGGAGTCCTGGTAATTAATTGTTTTCAACCCCGTTTACTCGATGTTTGCAGTCAGCTAAGGTTGTATAGAAGACTGTTACAAATAACATAAAAGACAGAGGACAGTCTGTGTCATCTCTTACACAACAGAGGACAGTCTGTGTCATCTCTTACACAACAGAGGACAGTCTGTGTCATCTACACAACAGAGGACAGTCTGTGTCATCTCTTACACAACAGAGGACAGTCTGTGATTTGTTGTCATCTCTTACACAACAGAGGACAGTCTGTGATTTGTTATCATCCCTTACACAACAGAGGCCAGTCTGTGATTTGCTGTCATCCCTTACACAACAGAGGACAGTCTGTGATTTACTAAAATCTTTTACACAACAGAGGACAGTCTGTATCATATCTTACACAACAGAGGACAGTCTGTGTCATCTCTTACACAACAGAGGACAGTCTGTGTCATCTCTTACACAACAGAGGACAGTCTGTGTCATCTCTTACACAACAGAGGACAGTCTGTGATTTGTTGTCATCTCTTACATAACAGAGGCCAGTCTGTGATTTGTTGTCATCCCTTACACAACAGAGGACAGTCTTTGATTTGTTGTCATCTCTTACACAACAGAGGACAGTCTGTGTCATCTCTTACACAACAGAGGACAGTCTGTGTCATCTCTTACACAACAGAGGACAGTCTGTGATTTGTTGTCATCTCTTACACAACAGAGGACAGTATGTGATTTGTTATCATCCCTTACACAACAGAGGCCAGTCTGTGATTTGCTGTCATCCCTTACACAACAGAGGACAGTCTGTGATTTACTAAAATCTTTTACACAACAGAGGACAGTCTATTATTGTTTGTCATCGTTTAAAATTGCAACTTTTCCTTTTCAAATATATACACAACAAAAGTTAACTACAGACTGTCATTGTGCCTAAAATATGACTGTACATTTTGTCCCATCAGGCTCCAAGCCAAAAGAGACTGATGAGGATCTAGGATAAAGTGTTGATTCAGATTTGAAGCTTCTTTGAGTAAACTTGACTTTGAAAAACTGTTAACGTTTTTTCATTGGGGTAGATTAAATTTTAATAGACTTTGAGAAAGTTACAAATCATATTTATTTAGTTTTAATCACAAATTTATAGCTATGACGTACCTCTAAGGGTCTAGTACGGCTCTCTAACATCTTTCATCAACTTTAATTTCAGAGTGGACAAAGTTACTCAGTTCTAGTGGAAATTGTTATGAGCTGACCAGACCTATTAATTCCACATGGCTCTGCTTTTATAATTGATCATTTATTTAAAAGAAATTTATTGTGAATTCCCAATGTTTATTAATTTTAACCAGAAAATACTTTGGAAAAGAAATAAGATTTCAATTAAAAATCGATTAATAATGATTAATTTATGTCAAACTTGGAATGGTGGAATGATTGAAATGCAGTCACAAAACATGAAAAGACGATTAGTTTCATTAATTTTTGGCTTTTTTTTAAATGATTTATTTTTTTATGATCCCTAGAACTCATATTTTTGTTGGTCTGGTGGTAGTAGTTTAAGGTCCTAGCAATTTTTCTAGAAAATTTGCTAGCCTACATTGTTAAAGATTTTACGTAATTCATTTTTATGTATAATTAAATTACTAATTTTGTTAGATCAATTAATGTTCATGTTTTAAATTCTAATTGAATCATTTATTTATTTGAATAAAGGCATATTTAGGAGTTGTTTGAATTGTATAGTTGTTTTTATATTTGTTCAGTAAAAGAATGTATATAGTTTACTTTATATCTTGCCTATTGTATTTTAAAGTAGGGTGTATGCTTCCTGTTGTTATAGGCATGATAACAGTCAAGTCATAATTTAGTAATTCACTAGATCTTATATTTTAAAATATGTACCAATATTAAAGGGTTAAGTAATGAAATTAATGACACAAATCAATAACATCCTTTTAATGTTTCTAGGTCTTTAAAAAATGAGTGTGTTATAAGTAATTCTGCAATTTATGTTAAGAAAATATTTTGCTTAGTAATAATTTCACTTAAGTAAATATACTTCTAAAACCGTTCAATAACCAGCGCTTTCCTTAATTAAAGTGTAAATATGAAAGAATATTGGTTGATAGATTAAATTAAATATCTTTTCGATTGATGGAAATTAAAACAAAACTAATCCTAACCAAAAAAAATTCTGCAATAGATCAGATCACTTTAACATTCATGATATTATGTCTTTCTCAATTATTTCCCAAAGTTTAGGGTGAAATACTTTTAGTATGTTAATTGAAATACTTCGTTAGTTGTACTATCTGCTAAAGTGGGTGCATTAAGAGTAAATTAAATCTCAGGACGTCTTAGCTTAACATATTTTTATTCATCATAAATGGAGCTACAAAAATTTTCTCATTACTGTGAGGTTGCGATAATCTGACTATTTGTTTGTCTGAGGTAGTCGAATCACAAAAAAGAACAGATTATCATGGACCCTTTAAAAAGAGAACTATTTATGAAAGAATCAACACTGTATTCGTTATATGTAACAAAAGTGAAACTCAGGAGTTATGAAAACTCACATAAAATAAGACACAGTACATCTGCCTACAAAATAAATGCAAAACGTATCTCAAAAGTATGTATTAAAAAACAATAAAGTACACGCTGAAATAAAACTACTGAATCACAAGTTACAAACTCAGTAGACACATACGTGTGCTCATCTGACAATCTGTGATCTACAGTACTGTACTAGATAGATCAGCTGTTTTACCGACTTGTCTCGACATGCAAGCGGTGCCAGGCATGTGGTCTGATTACTGAGGGGGTCGGACTAGCGCAACCTCACTATATTACTGAACACTAAAATTTACTTTAAACACTTATTCAGAGGACTACAACCACATTTCCTGGGGACAAACAATAAAGAGTCTGAGAACATTTTTCTAAATTTGAGCATAGGTAGAGTTGAACATTAAATGAAAAGTCTTTAACAATAGACAAAATGTGCAAAATAAACTTCAAAAAGTGCATTTGCCACAAAATGATGTTGCATTAGTGCATTAAATTTCAAACTGTTTGCATATCGTTTTACTTTATAAATACAAACTATAAAAAAACAAGTCATCATAGCACTGAACCATATCATTATGGTAGAAATCCACTTTTCGAGAAAATTGACTGACTTTTTATTTTCACTTAAAGATACACTGTTTACTCACAAACAGGCTTTTCATTTTCCATTCTTTAGTAATTGTTCTTAAAAGTAAATTGTAACATTTTTTCATATCTGTTGTTACCAGTGTGAATGAGGCAACAAAACAATACAATAATAAAATAAAATAATGCTTGTTTTCTTTAAGATGTCGAAATTATAAATTTACCAAACCCTAATCTGCTGTCATTGTTTTCCTCTGTTGCATTTGTTCACATATGGCCAAGTTAGGACTGTCTTATTCCAAACCTTTATTAAATAAACATTTTACTTTATTTTAACTTTACAAATTTGATATAAACTGTTTCCCTATTGGTCAGTGAATAAATAAAAAAAGATTGAATAAAAATAATGAATAGAAAAAGAAAAAGAGAACATATAAAAGTCATTTTGTTGCATATAAACCATTTAAGCTAAGGTCAGGACCATTATGTTCTATGGATAAGACCTTTCATTTTGTGTAACTCAAACTATGTTCTCCTAGAATGAGGTACAATTTAATGCAAGTTAAAGTAAATTTATGTCCCCTCTAATAAAATTTCAAATTTTGCAGCTCGATCTGTAATATCTGAAAAATATTACAATTTGGTAAGCGGGCTGTGAGGTATTAGGTGAGTCTCAAACACACGCACACTCACTAACATGGGCGCAGACCTCTGCCAACAGGTAGTGACTCACCAGTCACCACCACCCACTAAAAAAATGCAAGACTACATTTTTTTAATTTTTTCTCTTAGTATTAATTCTTTAAGATAAATATAAAACTACAAAATATAAAACTACAAAGTCTAAAAACAATATAGTTTAAAGTGTATCAAATAAAACTCCACAGCACAACAAAAAAATAAACAAACTTTCTACTATATAATAACTATATTTTTAACACTTCCTAAAAACAAGAGGTAGAACATAAAATAGATATTTAACTAAAAATAATATTTTCTTATATATTTATATGCTGAAAAATATTTTGTGGTAGCAATTAATAATAATAAATGAAATATTAAAAAAAGTTAGAAATTTTAGATAGCTTAAACACTATTACAATTATATAACAAACAAGACAAAAAATGAAATCATAAAACAAACATAAACTACGATATTAGTGGGTATGTTCAGTTGAACATTAAATAAAGTTGAACCTCAGGCGAGTGTGTATAGCAGTAATAGAGAGGATCCATAATACCTCAGCCATCAAAGTCCACCTGCAAAACTATGGGCTGTTTAAAGAATTATTTGACCTCTTATATTATTTATTTTATTATATAATACAAATACAATAAATTGTTAAACAGTTATTTTATTGTAGTTATTCAAATAATATTTTTACTTAATTTTACTTTAATATTATTTAGTTATTTGTATTCTATATAAAAATTAAAAAAATAACTTCTACAAATTAGGAAGTATGGAAAGATGTTTCATTTTATCTTAAGTTTGAAAAATGAGTTTAGAAAATTAATCCATTGTATGCTGAAAACAAATTGGTAAATATTTGTTTCATGTTTTTAGTGTAGTAATAAATGTTTTATTTGATGTTTTATACAAACTGTATTTAATACTCATTTTTGTCAAAACATCAGAAGATATATATATATATAGAAATAAAAATCAATTAATTAAATACTAGAGCCCAACTGTAAGCAACAGAAGAAATATCAAAAACCTTAAAAACTAAAATATGCTGGGCACACACATTGAGGAAAATGGATAAAACAGGTGGATTCCAACTGTGAAGTATTTATACATACAGTATGATAAAAGTGACGAAAATGAAAGATATGTACCATCAAAGGTAAATGTGTGTCCTGGACTTTTTGAAGTAATGATATTGTAATGAACTGAATCTGATACGGTACCATATAAAGTATTACGAATTCAATTGTTTGTGATGAAGTAGCTTAGACTGTCTCTATCATAATATAAAAGAAGACAATGTCTTTCAAACAAATAATAAATAAATAAAATGTCAGAGATTGAAAAAAGACCTATGCATTCCTGTCTGCTTATCTTGAGTTAGTTCAATATGACTGTAATATTGTAGATTTCCAAGAAATGTTATGGCATATTCCAAATAATTTATTAAACTAAAAACATTACTACATTAAAATTAACTTATTCTGAAATTCAGATAGTTCATACTATTCCAAGGTTCAATTCCAAGGGTGGCAAAAGGAAAAATTTTACCTCAAATCCCTTGAAATTGACCTAGCATCGTGAGGCAATTGGGAACAGTAAGAAACACTGGGACTAGTGGCGCAGTGATGTAAACCAGTTACTTGGGACAAATTGTTGAGGAGACTGTAGGCAATAGGTTCTATGCTTAGTCCGACATGAAATGGTTGCCATCAATGTGGACACTACTAGAGAAGTCTGGAATGTCCATGATCCGTGGCAATCAAGGTCCAGAAATGTTGTGTAGGAAAAATAACTGAGCATCAAGTTGAGAATAGCCAGGATAACAAGGGACCTACAGCTTTACATGGAATCTGAAACACGTATTATTGGTCTGATTTTCAGATAACCAACAAGCCCAATACTAAGTTCTCTTCTATATACAACATCTGGACGCTGACTAACACCCAACACAGACACTCCAGAGTTCCCTAGTAGTGTCTATGTTGATGGCAGCAATTGAGCGGATACTGTGTCCGTATCAAGATGACCAAGCATGGAACCTATTGCCTATAATCTCAAACAACTCTGTCACCAAGTACAAGTCCACTGCGCCACTAGTTTCGACGTTGTATAAACAATCACAGTGTTGAAGCCTAGTCCAAACCTGACTATAACAATGCTGCAACACAGTGTTGACTAAAATAAAAACCTTAACCTGTCAATTTGGACATGCAACACCTGTTTTCGTGTTGAACCTTATAACTTAGTTAACCCAACATTGTGCTATAAATTGTGCAACCTAAATCTTGCTCTGCCTGCTTACTCTGTGAGTTAAGGTGCAGGGGGATGGACTGGCCTGACAACATGAGTTGTCTCATTCACAAGGCAATGAATCTACCCTCAACTTCGGGTAGAAGAAGGACAACAGGAAGTGTGTGTAGTCCCTTAACTGTAGTATGAAGTTGGCTGTAGCGGCCGAGCCAGAGTGGGACTTAGGCATACGACTAATACAGGAAAGTTCAATTGATTCTACCAAACATTGACCTGGGTAATATTATTTATTTAAGTCTTTCCTTCCAACAATACATTGGAAAATGATGTTTATTTTAAATGTTTACCATAGTAGAACTCACTTTGATTTGAAAACGTGATGACTCATTCAATGTCTTTTTGAAGGTTTAATAAAAATTATGTTTTTATTTCAAACAATTTTATTTTTATAAATATTGTTGAAAAACATTTCACATATACTAGTTCAATTCATAGTATTGTGTTTCTGACCAGTATAAACATTCAAATCGATACAATTCTGAAAAATATTGTTTTTGTATTTATTTTATGTCACATTGTATAGGATAAAACAACATCCACACCCTGCTTATAACGACTATAAAGAGCAATCCCCATTATATACACCAGTGGTTCCCAACCTTTCTAGCTTGGGGGCCCAGTTATATACTTTTTTAAAATTTCGAGGCCCACCTAGAATATATATATATATATTCTTATAGGTATAAATTTAAATTGTTTTAGATAGGTTATTAAATTAAAACATATTGGGTAAAAGAGAAAAAAAACACTTTTTACTGAAGAAACTTTATTTACAAGTACATTATCAAGGCTGTCCGAACTTAATGGGATTTTGACATTGTTTATCCTGTACTAATGTATCAATATCGGGAACGAAACTTGAAAATTTCAACCTTAAGTCACTCTCCACATTTAACTTATTCCTATACTTATTTTTGAAATAAACTAAAGTAGAAAACGCTCTCTCACATAGATAAGTTGTTGAAAATCCCAGTTGTCTTAGTGCTATTTTGCTGATTGCGGGATAGTCTTTTCACACATTCATCCAAAAAAGAATCAATGGGGTCGTTTTGAAACTTGATTTCAGAACCTGATCACAAGACAGCTCAATCAAAGAGTCCTCTTCACTTGAAGGCATGTTAGCCTTTTTTAAGTTATCTTCATCAAAAGGGTTTCTGATCCATTGAACTTCATAATCGATTTTAGGGAAGTAGCGCCTACAAAAAATATGAAAAGACTTAGTTTCTTAGTTACAGTTTCTTAATTATAGTTTCTCAGATCAAAATAAAAAGTACAGAGACACAAAGCATAATATACGAATTTGAAATAAAAATGTTGATACATTTATAGTGTGAAATTAAATTTCAAATTACCTGAGATTAGATGCCAGAGATGAGAGGTGATCTTTTATGGTTGCTGCTGTTGGTTCATCAATTTTGACTTCGATTGTTTCAAGGAAATCGTGTAGTACAGGAAATGCATCGAAAGCATTGTTTTCCACTTTTTGAGCCCATCGTCGAAGTTTTACTATCATAGCTTCTATCTTGTCTTGTACAAGAAACATATGAGTATTCTTGCCCTGAAGATTTAAATTAAGAGTGTTGAGGGCACTAAAAATATCTGTCAAATACGCCAACCGCTTCAGCCAGTTTTCATCGGTCACGCATTCTAAGAAAGAACTTGCACGTTTTCCATCATATTCGTCCTCCATGAGGAAAATCCTGAGTTCATCACGAAGTTCAAATAATCTTGATAGCACTTTACCTCTGGATAGCCACCGAACTTCACAGTGAAGTAAAAGCTGTTTGTGTTCACTGCCCATTCATCACATAAAATACCGAAAAGTCTCGAGTTTTTTGGCCTTGATTTGATAAAATTAACGATTTTTACTGCATCGTCAAGAGTTTTTGTCAGACTCTCACCCAAACCTTTCACTGCAAGAGCTTCTCTATGAATGCTGCAATGTGTCCATTTGACAAAGGGAGCTACTGATCTAACTTTGGCAATCAAACCAGTATGAACTCCAGACATAGCTCTTGCTCCGTCAGTTGTCAAACCTACACACTTTGACCAATCTAATTGATTTTCTGTGATAAAATTGTCAAGCGACTTATAAATATCCCCAGCAGTGGTTGTTGACGGTAAGCTATTGCAAAACAACATTTCTTCTTCAATATTTCCATTGAGTTCAAAACGAACATAAGATAATAAATTTGCCTGACCAGCTACGTCTGTACTTTCATCAAGTTGCAGAGAAAAATATTCACTTTGTTTCAAAACGTTAATGACAGATTCCTTTACACTCTGTGAACATTTCATCAATTCGTCTTTTGACAGTAGTATTGGATAATGGAATTTCATTGATTTTTTTGGTACCTTTCTTATCAAACAAAGCATTACTTATTATTTTTGCTGCAGGTATAATTAGGTCTTCCCCCACTGTGTGAGCTGATCCCTTCTTTGCAATTAACAAAGATAGTTCATTTGAAACTCTGGTAGTTATTTTGTTTTGTTTGGAAGATTTTTCCATGGTAGATTTAGTCATCGATAAATTTCTTTTCTTTATTTGAAAATATTGGAGAGACTTTCCTACACATTCTGGATGTTTAGTTGATAGATGCCTTTCAAGTTTTGAGACTTTCATACATTCGTTGGATAGCATTTCAAAACAAATTACACACTGAGGCAAAGGCTCTTCTTCATTATCAGAACACACAAATCCGAATTTAAAAAAAATCAGGATTATATTTTCGACTATAAGTTTTACCTTTCTTGGCCATTGGGGTACTACTCGAACTTGGCTTATTTAATGCCTCACTAGTTGTAGAAGTGGATGAGGAAGGTTCATCATTTGACACATTTCTCTTACGGCAAGATCCCGTCCGAAAGCAAGCATCCATATTGACTTGTAAGATGCACGTATCTTACAGCAGACACAGTAAAATTCGAAACGTAAATACAACCACTGCCACTAAAAATGTTACTTCCGCATAATTATTAATCCAAATGCCAACACAACACTACTACCACAACTGAACTGAACGTGACAAGGTGACAACCACTGCACTGAGTGCAGACTGCAGAGAACCGGTTCTGTTTTGACCGTAGTAAGGGTAGAAGGGAGGAGAGAGCGATGACCTTGCCGACACTGTTTTACAACAACACACTCTCCACCAGGCCAAGCACGATCGGAGACAATTCCTAAATTAATATTTTATCCGCGACGACCTATTTGCCAATACCGTACTTAATTTCCACGAATTTAATATAATTTTAAGTTTCACCACGGCCCAGTAGCAAGCGGCCCGCGGCCCACAAGTGGGCCCCGGCCCACCGGTTGGGAACCACTGATATACACCATTACATATGTCATACCTGTATGCTTTTAACATTTTAAAAAAATTATAAAATCATAATAATAATTATTGTTTGTAATTTTGAGAAACAAAGTGATGTATAGAAAAAAATGTGATTAATAAAGTAAAAATGTATAGGCTATAAAACAGGGAAAAATTACAAACATAGTAAAATATGTAATATTCAGTTAGAAAAATCTCAATCTAAATTATAGAATAAAAAGTTGTCGATGAATTGTTCCAAGTACATGCAATATATTTATGATCTTCACACACTAAACAACCCACCAATGTTCAATAAATCCCATTTTAATATGTAATTGGCATCAAAATTAACAAAACTGATCAAATATAATAATACTAGTACAAAATATAACTCTTTAAAATGACGTTTTCAGTTCTGCGATGACTTACCCACGGTCGAATAAACCATCAAAACTGTCTTGCAAGAACTCATGCACAGTAAAACCAACTAGTTGTCAACAAAAACATCTGCTATGCTTATAGGACGGGATTAAGGACGGTAAGAGTGTTAGATTATTCCTGGAAAGTCATCCTGGTGAGGTGCAATGATGGCCAAAAATACAAAACAAAAATTATAAGTTGATGTAAAAAAAGTACCAACCTGGTTTTTTTGACCGGGATGTGAGTCCTCGCAGGCTAACAATGACCTGGATAGTGTTCTTTATTTTAAATGTTTAAGATTGACCGGGGAACTGTAGGTTTAGTAACTGATCTGAGTAGAGGTTAGTTAGTTCAAACTTAGCACTGTTAGCCAAAAATGCCATAATTGGTTTCAGGAAATAGGTTCATCAGTTATGATATGCTCCTTTGTGGGTGGTGCTAGTTCATATACTGATTAGTTTTGCCTCTACCAAAGCACTTGAAAGGGCTTAAAATATGTGAGAAGTTCCCTTAAATTTCCATACCATGCCCACTACTGTTGAAATGGAAACCTCCCAGAATTCCTGCCCTTAGACAATAAATTGTATTGATTGTTTGGCACATGAAAAAAAACAAGTATTACATTTAAAACATATATTTATTTCTACTTTCACATGTAACATGTCCACGTTAGTGGTGCAGTACTGTAACCCATCTACTTGGGGCCAAAGTGTTGTAGAGATTGTAAGCAATAGGTTCTATACTCAGTCCTCTTGATACTGAAATGGCACCCGCTCAATGGTTGCCATCGATGTTGACACAATTAGATAAGTCTGGAGTGTTCATGTTGGGTGGTATTCAGGGTCCGGATGCTGTGTAGGGAGACGACTGAGTATCTGTCTTGTCAGTTAGCTGAAAATGAGACCAATACTACGTGGTTCGTATTCCACGTAAAGCTGTAGGTAGCTGACATAGCTGGGAGATCCCAAGTGACAATCCAGCTATCAAAGTGGTTGTTTGTTAGCATCACCCAGAGAAACTTCATTAAATTGGTTGGTAGAACTTGAGCCAATACCCATTTTTGAGGTGGATGGTTATCATTATCAATGACCTATAAAGAGTTCAACCTAGAAATGCTCACCTGTATAAAACAGTTTTCTACAAACCCCTTAGTTCCTGTATAATTCTTCATTCATATATAACAAATTATATTTAATTCTTAACCATTCAACTTATTTTAGGAAAGATTTATATTTCAAAATCATAGGAGTTGTTAATAATCCATTTTAATAGTCTTAATTTATATCATTAAAGAATTGTACGTTTAGATACAACTAGTTTATTTTTTGGTAAATAAACAAAACAATACAAATACTTTTGAAATGTTTATTTACATGCAATAACTTGAAAAATACAATAGTGTACTGTCAATTCTGCTCAATAAAAGCATGAAACTCATATTTAAAGTAATATTAAAAAGGTACCCACAGCGTTACGTCTTAAGATCTAATACAAAATAGTAAAATATTTTATTGGTTTTACACAGCATATGTTTTTAGAGTCATATCTGGATTCTTTGGGCCTAAACTAACTAAATACATCCATTTTAACCTGAAAGACATTTATGTTTAAATTAGATTATCTTTCAAGAAACTTCTAAATTATTAGAGAATATCACAATTATTGGCACATTTTATATCTTAAACACGTACACTAGCTCAGAGGATAGTTTATCACTATAGGTACGCTTAATGCTAATAAAAAAAATCTGTAAACTAAAATTATGGTAAATTATAATAACAAAGCAAAAGCACAGAGTTCTTAACATATTCTTAGACATCACAGATATTTTATGACGAGAAAGGTAACCAAAGATAGTTGGAGTAGAAGACTGTTCAGTCATACTCTGCACCAATGGTGATACTCATTTCCCCAGGCAGGATGAGAGTCTGGTGGTACCAGCTGTTTGTGTCCAGAACAACTGAAAATCACAAAGCCAGTCAAATGGAGTACGTAAGAAGAACACTTAAATAGATATAACAAACTGGTTACTAAATAAGTGTAGGCTACATTTTCCAAAAACACTCTCCAGTATCTTATTAAACGATAAAATGCCTCCATAAATAGACAGAGTCTCCGGCTCAGTGTTCTTGCGTGTGTCCAACGATGTCTTTAAACACTTCACAAATATTTAAATTATAAATTTAGTTTACCCTATCATGAATATAAAATGTAAAATAATTAAATTCATTTAAAAATTACAAACTGCAAATGTAGTTTACATGGACATTCTCCAATAACATTTTGATAACTTCTAACCCAATATTACATCAAGCTTTATCTAATAGCTCTAACTGTACGTAAACTTGTAACTGCAATAACAATATAATTATAATCCCAATAAATTCCAATCATCCATGGTGTCATAAAATGGCTTCATTTCGATCTCTTATTAAAAAGACTAGTAGAAGTACCGATGGACAAACATGATTTTAATGAAGAATTCAAAATAATCAAACAAATAGCAATGGCTAATGGTTACAAACCTTCCACAATCGACAAAATATTACATAAAATAAAAAATAGAAACATTTGTCAATAAGAACCAGAAATTAGAGCATTCATCTGTGTTCCCCACAACAGAATACTTAATAAAGCAATTAGAAAAACCTTTAAAAAAGAAAAAATCTAAATTGGTTTTAAAACAAATAACAACGCATTTAACCTAATACAAAAGAAATCCACAAAATTACATAAAACCCAAGATATATTTGACAAATCAGGAATTTACCAAATTGAATGTTCAGACTGCCCAAACTATTATATTGGACAAACAGGACGATCATTTAAACGAAGATATAATGAACACATACAAGCTCTAAAATCAAACAACAGAACTTCAATGAAATCTTCTTTTGCAGAACACTTATTAAACAATAATCACAACTACACAAATATGAAAACCAACATGAAAATTCTAAAATTCGGTTCAAAAAGCAAAAAAACTAGATTCTCAAGAAGAATTTGAAATTTATAAACACAACCAAGAAAATCCCAACAATTTAATCAACACCATGTTAACACAAAAAAGAAACCCAATATTTGAAACAAATATACATATAAGAATCTCAACACACACAATGACAACTAACCACCAAATCAAAAAAATTTACTAATTTAACATATGTTTTCTTTATGATAATTATTTATTTAATTTTATTTGTTTTGTAAAAATTTTGAAAAGTAAACACATATACACCTATGAAGATGGCATAAATGCCGAAACCGGTCGTGTTGATTTAATAAAAAGTTGTTTAAGGGTGCTCAGTTATTATTTTTTATTATAACATTATTATAAATAGCAGCCCTAGCAATTACAACTTTTCTATTGTAACTGTAAATATATGGTCTCTTTGTTTGCTGGCTTCCCCGAGACGAGACTGGATAACCATTTTTTTTAAACTAGAAATGGTGAAGTAACAAACAGGCAAATGTTCTTAAAATCCAAACAAACATTGAAAAGAAAATATGGCAAACTTACTTATCTCCCCAGGGTTGACAATTACTTCCATACTAGCACATTCATAGTAACACTCCGGGGGAGGCTGAAGAGTCCATTTTTTCCTTCCACTTAGTTGGGCCTGCCAAGATGGATGACTAACACTGTCCACCTGCCAACGGAAAATTTATTCAATTTCCAAAGTGAGAAGCTTTAGAAAGACATTGAGGAAATACAACTGTAGTTAGAAGTTATAAATAATTTGTATGCAAGTGATTCTTTACGGATGTTTAACATGCTCTTGTTTAATGTTAACTTATTTTTTGGATCCCTTCATTCTCGTTTGTCTCCTGTTATCTTTAATCTGATCTATGATCTCTAATATCATGTTAGTATACTTGTTTCTTTCAATTTTAACGACTAGAGTTCTGCAAGGGAGCTTACGTGTTAGTATATATATTGTATGGTTTGTTGCCAGCTACCATTTGTTAACTTTAAAAAGCTGTGATATGCAGTTTGAAAGAAAAGTCCCGGAACAGATTCATAATTTTTTAATGATTACATATAAAGCAATAAAACTTGGTACATCATTACTGCACCTATTAATCTACTTTTTGAAGTAACTACTATTTTTGTGTCATATCAGGGGGATGGCCCACAAAGAGTCAGAAGAAAATCTTACATGAGAGCATAGGCCAAGAAGTACATCAAATTAAAGTTCTTTAGTTGTAGAATATAAACCCACAAATCTGAACTCAAAAGGTTTGCTCTTTAAAAAATGACGCTGGTTTAAAGTTTTATAAAGTTACATCGAAGGTCCTGTTCTAGACAGTTTAATATTGGTTTCCTAGCTCAAGTTGGGAAAGTTAAACTTTGCAAATGTCTACTCGATTCAAGATATAGTTTTTTAGGGTCAGTCATGAACAAGGGTTAGCAATTTGATCTTTTACTCCAAAAATATTTGGTAAGTAAGTGTCACTTTTTTCCAATAAAATCTTTGAATATCTGTCAATTTGTACTGGGTCAACCTTATTAAGTGCTGTTTCTGGTATTCATCTGTGCTAGACAGTTCCTTTAAAATGATGTACATCTTGACCTATGCTATATTTAATATTTTTGTCAAACTCCTTGTGGACCATAATCCATTGGAAGTGACCAACTACTCCTAAAAACTATTTCTTAAATTCAGTAGGATTTACAAAGTTTAACTTTCCCAACTTTAGCTAGGAAAAGAATATTAAACTGTCTAGAACAGGACCTTCATCGTAACTTTTTAAAACTTTAAATCAGCATCATTTTTTAATGAGCGAACCTTTTGAATTTGGATTTATGAGTTCTACTAGTAAAGACCTTTAATTTTTGCACTACTGGACCTATGCTCCCATTTAAGATTTTTTCTGACCCTTAGCGTTAAAATGTACTATGTTTAAAACAGAACCTATTAATTTAGAATTAGATTGGTCCTCAAAAGGGCCTTTTTTTATTTTGTGTGGTAGCTGCCATAGCTGTGATTTCACAAAATTCCACAGTCCAGCCACCAGATTTTGGAGGAATGTTGTTGGTTAACTCTTTATATAAATTGTTGGCAATAATCAAACTATATTTTAAGATTTATATCTTATTCATAGTTTTTGTAAATGCCAACAGGGAAACAAAAAGGGGATTCTGGTGTCCTGGAATCACCAGAATCCAAAACTGATTTGAAGGTATATCACATCAAAAGATCAAGTGGTGAAGATCATCCCAGACACCCTTACACAAATGCCAGGAAATTCTGTAAGAGATCCAGCCCTATTTGTGGATTTCGGGCTGTGGCTTTGTGAAAAAGAGACATGTACAGTGATTTTGACCCCACTAATCACTAGTAATATGTCCCCACTAGAGTGCTTTAACGTTTAAATTACGTTTCAGGATTCAATTCAATATGCGCTAGCGCAAGCCTTTTCCTTGTCCACATTCGTGCCTCACTTCAGTGCAGTGTCTTCAAGATGGGAGAAGGCGACTCATTTTTGTTAGGAGGTATCAGTGTTGCATATGTAGTATGAAGTCAAATAAAAAAACTTAGAAAGTTGAGGTGATCAATTTACATGAAGAATTATTTTGAAACCCATGATTTTTGTATTGTAAAGATTCACAAGCTAATGACAATGTTTTGTTCAAAAATTTCTCAAGAATGGCTAAGAACAGTTTTGACTCTCTTCTTAATATGATCATACAATCAATTGAAAATTTAGACCCATATTTTTTAGAAGCAATACCAGCAGAAGAGAGGTTGGTGGTTACTTTGCGGTTCTTGACAATGACAAATAGTCATACACCTATACTAAAGGAAATAATTTGATAGTCAATATTTAACAAATTATTTCCTTTAGTATAGGTATATGTATCGTTATTTTATTCTATGAATTATTTTATTCATTTATATGCTATGTATCTTTTTTAAGTTATCTGTCTGACCAAATCATAATAACTTATTGTTTAACTGCCTAGTTTTACACACAGGTGAATAACCTATGAAAAACTTTTTTCCAGTATGTAAAATATTTAACTTAATGTGAACTTAAAAAAATAAATAAATTGATTTTCTTTTCTTTCATTTTTTTTTTTTTTTTTTTTGACAACCAGTGATAACTATTCATCTTTGATGTGTCTACTTTGAGTGTCAAAACAATTCATATCAGCAATTATTGTTCCTGAAGTGCTTAAAGCAATAATCACGTGTCTCAGGCATTTTATTGAGGTAAAGAACATATTTCTATTTCCTAAATGTCTCTCAGTTATAACATATTTAATAGCTAAATATCTATATGATTTTTTTTATTTTGGAGGAACACTGACTTCGTATATATACAATTGTAAAATTGATAGTCTTTGATGATAGTTAGTTAGTTGTACATAATGTCACAACACACTAAAATGTCAGGTAGTCCGTGGGGAAGGCACGTTGAAGCGCACAATAATCCTACTGTGGTGGAACTTCGTTTGTGGTCTCCAAATGGGCATGCTTAACGCATGTGCTCTGGTGACATGGCATGTGCTCCGGCATACGTAGAAGAATGCGCTTAAGCGCATGGTTAAAAGGCATGAGTTTGGACATAGCTACACACACATTCAATGGTATTAATTTTACCAAAATATTACTGAAGAACTAGGGCGGGCAGATGGGTCCCTTGATGGGTGGGCTGGAGGGTTGTCATCACTGGACATTTCTGGTAAATTTCTCGATTATCTTAGTATCTTTGATGAATATCCAACGTAGCAGGTTCTTTGTAACTTTCATTACACCCACTATTTGTATATGGGTGGGTGGAACAGTCATTAATACCAGTTGTGTATGGTTGAGTGGAAGGGTCATTACCACCATTTGTATATGGGTGGGTGGGACAGTCATTACTACCAGTTGTGTATGGTTGAGTGGAAGGGTCATTACCACCATATGTATATGGGTGGATGGAACAGTCATTACTACCAGTTGTGTATGGTTGAGTGGAAGGGTCATTACCACCATTTGTATATGGGTGGGTGGGACAGTCATTACTACCAGTTGTGTATGGTTGAGTGGAAGGGTCATTACCACCATATGTATATGGGTGGGTGGGACAGTCATTACTACCAGTTGTGTATGGTTGAGTGGAAGGGTCATTACCACCATTTGTATATGGGTGGGTGGGACAGTCATTACTACCAGTTATGTATGGTTGAGTGGAAGGGTCATTACCACCATATGTATATGGGTGGGTGGGACAGTCATTACTACCAGTTGTGTATGGTTGAGTGGAAGGGTCATTACCACCATATGTATATGGGTGGGTGGAACAGTCATTACTACCAGTTGTGTATGGTTGAGTGGAAGGGTCATTACCACCATTTGTATATGGGTGGGTGGGACAGTCATTACTACCAGTTGTGTATGGTTGAGTGGAAGGGTCATTACCACCATATGTATATGGGTGGGTGGAACAGTCATTACTACCAGTTATGTATGGTTGAGTGGAAGGGTCATTACCACCATATGTATATGGGTGGGTGGAACAGTCATTACTACCAGTTATGTATGGTTGAGTGGAAGGGTCATTACCAACATTTGTCATTACTAGCATGTGATATTGTTTAGATGATTGAAATTGTAAGCATTCTAGACCGGGGTCATGAAACTTGAAGAGCTTTCGTTTGAAGCGCCCATGTGTCTTGAATTATAGATCTAAGGTTCAGTTTATATAACCACTGGTAAAGAAATCATGTCTCAAATAAAGTTTTGCCAATTTAAATTCAAGAGCTATAAATAGCATCATCATGTCTCTTGACAGTCAAGCAGACTTAAGAGATATTGAATACACAATGTTTACCTATAACCTTGTATTGAACTGCTTTCTCGTCCTCATTTCAAATATTACATTTGAATTTGAAGACATAATGTTCATATTGACTTTGAATAAACATATTGTCAATGTGGAGGTACACTGGGTGCCTAATTCATACACACGGAAGGCAATGAACATCCGCATCTTTTGATTTGGAGAAGTGCTTTATTGGTTCAGAACCATCCAACATATGACACCATATGGAAAAAGCGAGGGTTTCCACAGAGGAAAGCGCAAAAGTAGATAATTGTCTGAGTTCAGACAACAACCTTGAATTGCTGTATAACAAGGATATTAGTGAGTGTGAGCCTCCCTTCCCCCAAATATATTAGTGGGTGTTGGCTTTTTCATCATGAGAGAGTAGTACATATTTTTGTTGATGATGGAGGATGTTCCTCAGTATATTACGTGTTGGTAGGAATACAACACAATTAATCTCACACAACACAAATTTATTACAATCTAAGTACTAAATGTTCAATAGATGAACATAAATCCTCATTATGGTGATTGATTTCTGATAACTATGATTCTTTTATGAATCCCTCATGTCTTAGGAAGGTAAACGTGGCTTACCGAAATGTATCACCATAATATTTGTACATTTTTTACATATATTGTAGCTGTAATAAATTTGTGTTGTGTGACGTTCACTTGTATTGTGGGTATTTGCAATAAAGTGAGAAAACAAAGATTTTCACTTTGTTTGCAAACTCAGCGGTGTAAGTCCATCATTGGGCAAAAATTCTATTTCAGGCTGTCTGACAAGTTAATTCTGCACAAATCCTGAACTATAAAGTCGTAAAAACCATGATGAAGATCTCTTTGGCACTGTACAGCTGGAATCCTCATGTAACTGACTCAATGTTACCACACCTCCTAGAAAGGACTAATATGGAAAAGCCTTATCAGGTAAGAAATAAGAAAACACTACTAATAACTAAAGCTTCCACTTCCAGTAAAAACAGCATCAAGGTGTTACTTGCAATATTTATATCACCCAACGTTTGCTGTGATGTAGCATCCTCAATGGATTCTCACACTGTCGTTACCAGAAGCTTTAGTTATTAATAATGACACCAGCCACTTAAGTCTACAAAATAAGAAAACACTACCATACTGACAGAGGTTCTTTGAATCCATTATTTTCTAGGAAAAACAATCAGCACTGTATCTGGAAAATCATCTATCATAGGGATTAGAACGTAACTTCACTAATTTTGCATTTCCTTGTTTCAAGACTAAAAATATTAACCACTTAAAAGCGGATAAGGATTATTCATCTCTGTATGGCGAGGGACTCTCTAACATAAGAGCTGAGATTTGTTTACTATAAGGCATCCTAAATGAGAGAGTCATACACCATAGCTGCAAACTGCTAGTGAAGTTCAAAGCCACAGAACGTAGTTGATGCTTAAAGACATGGCTGTCAAAACATTTCAGAAGCAGTCATGGAACAAGTTTTGGTAAAGTTACTGTAAGAGCAAATTCCAACAAATCAATTTGATATACTAGGGTGGCACAATTCCTTCCTGAAATTACAGTATGCAATATTTTGCAAAAAGAAGTTTCATCCGTTTAAGTTATACTACTTGTCAGAAGATGATCATGATCTCCTGGACCCCTCCCAGGCAATCATCATGGTATTAAGGGGCATGTAAATGATTAGCATCATGATTTGGTTGGCATGTGGAAAGACTAAGCTATTTCGATGCATGTTTAACAATAAAAATGACTTGACAATGCAGTAACGTGAACTGCTTCTTGATTTACTTCCAGGGTTTGGGAAAATCAGAATGGTTAATACAAAATGGTGCCCCCCCCCCCCCCATTATAGTACACAAGTTGATCATTGGCTAGATGAAAATTTCACCCACTGGATTGATTGTGGAGGATGAGTGAAATGAGCCTCATTATTTCCAGATTTATACCTGATGAATAGTTCTGTGTGGGGTTATGTAAAATTCAAAGTGTACAGAATCAAGATTACAGACAGTCATTTACCAGAGTCATCAAATTGTGTGTCATTAAATTATGCTTGAGTTAGTGGGTTTTGAACGCTGGAAACAGTTTTCAATTTTCTTTCCAGAGAGCCATATTGAACAAATATTGAGAAATATATTGTATTAATTATATTAATACAATATATTATTATATATATTATATTATATTAATAAATAAGTTATATTATATTTATATAATATATAAGTTATAAGTTATATAAGTTATATTATATTATATTAATAAAAAATTATATTAATAAATAAGTGCATTATTAATTTTATTGTGGATGGTTTCTTCTAATCCGTATCGTGCGGGGCTTTTCTGACACCCTGTAGATAAGAATACACTCTTTCCTGCTCCCGGTAACAAGGTCAGTTATTAAAAGGAGGACCAGAGAATTTTACTGTTCACACCAAAAAACCCAGAGCTCTTCACATTTATTGGAATAGCACATTAATCCAAGCTGGACATGAGTTGAAAATCTTACAAAAACTTGATATCAAAGCCACAAACTATTTATAATTTTAAATATGTATTTAATAAAGATTATAAATTGTATCTATTTGAAAATGACTGTTATACCCGGCAAAAAACCAACAATATGAAAAATTTTGCTATCACTGGAAATTTCCCCTTAATCTTGCCGCTGCCAGAAGAAAATGCCACTGACTTTGAGTGTCAATGTTTTTGTTGGTAGATACAATCATAAGTTTGCTAAGTGTCTATCAACTCCTCTGACTCTACCACATAACCTGTAATGTTCATAGGAATAACTTACATGCATTTTCGCTCCATATCCTGGACTCCCCATGAAAATCCAATCTACTTTTTTATTTTCTGAAGTTTCTGGAAGAAAATATGGTCTGGAGTATTGTTCCTTTAATATCTTTGCCACCTCATTATCACAGTTACTCCTGAAAAAAATAAAATTCACATACTTTAAATCAACACATTCCTTTTAAATATTCAATATCCTTATTTATTTGCCTATTAAAATGTTAACTTCTGCTAGGTATCTTTTTCGATTGTGTTAGGCTGAAACACAATGAGCATCTACAGTACTTGGCAGTCAGTTTAGATTGATCTCTGTTTTAAGTCACCTACAGAAAACTGCCACTTAAGTGAGAACTAAAACTAACATTGTGCAGCAACTTGCTGGATCATCATGGGGAGCCAACGCATAAGTTCTGCTCACAACAGCTTATCTCTGATTTATACCAATGCTGAATATTGTGCTCCATCTGGCTTAACAGTACATATGTATGAGAGGTTGATATAGAACTAAATAGGTCAATGAGGGCTATCGGCGGTTCCCTCATTGCAACTCCTCTACCAATGCCTTAGAGTGTTGTGCAACGTCTCTCCACCGGATATAAGACGTAAAGAGGCACTTCTCAGATAGTTCAAAATGGTCTTTTCTACTCCGAATTGCCCCATTTTGCAAGTTATACCAAAACGTGCATCTAGAAAACTATATCTTCGACTAGCTCCCCAGTTAATCTCAAACAAATGTTTACCAAAAACCACCTGGGCATTGACTTGGGATATATTTGATGGTGGAAACAAGTTTATGAAACCCTATGACCTTCCTCCTAAGAGTTTATGAGTGGAATGAATCTTCCTCGTAAGGAATGGAGTATGTTAAGTCACTTTCAAACGAGTGTGAGAAGATGCTACAACTGGAAATATAAATGGGGAATGGCAAACGATCAGGCATGTGATTGCAGAGTCAACGTTCAAACTATGGATCACATAGTTAATTGACCAACTGCGTTCTTTTCAGGGGGATTAGGTGGTCGTCATTCAATCAGAGGAGCAGGTGTTGAATTGTTACGAAACCTGGATTTAGCTCTGTGATGGGAGATCAATATTTAAAGACTAAGACACAAGTATTTTATACTGAAGTTTTTATTTTATTCAGACATTGTTAATTGGTCTGTTTTTTAAATTTTTATTAGTTTGGTGGGTAGCTGGCTTTGAAAACCATACAATACACTATAATATATACTAGGAAGTATGTTCAATAATAGAAGACACTGAAATCTGGAATAAACATGTTCATTCTGGAATAAATGGTTTTCTGGTGTTGTACCTATGATGTTTCATTACTATTTATAACAAAATTCTATTAGCGATGGCCTGTAACTATCGACTCACCCACCCACATTACATGTCTACACTTTTAATTTCTAAAATCACAAGATAAGATTAAACACAATGTAACTAGGCACTCATAATAGCTCCAATAATTTGATGCAAGTTCTCAGGTTTGGACAAATTAAAATTAGAAGATCTATTCAGTTATACAGTACAAGTGCGATGAGAATAGTATATAAGAATATGTTGAAAATTCCATTATTGCTTACCCTGAAAAACTGTTTAACAACCGTGAGATTGTTGACAATGTTGTCGGTACAGGACTTGTTTGCGGCTGATACTGTACATAACAGATGTTATAATTCACGTATACAGGGTGCCCCGCAACCATTTGAACAAAACTTTGCCATGATGTTCAGCAGATCAATAGTAACAAGTAATACAATATGTGTCCTATATTGACTTGGTTTTCTGTCTTTGTGTGATTTATGCAAAAATCTAAATATTTCAAAAATAGTTTAACATTAAATAGTGAAACTCAGTAAGAATATTTATCTAAATAGGATAAAGTTTACTGAAAATGTTTGTTTTCCTCAAAAAACTGTTTCAAAATGGCGACAATTAAAATATTTCATTGCTAAATATCTAAAAGAGCAATGACACTTTTTTACTGTTGCCATTTTGAATTGGATTCTTTGAGAAAAACAACAATTTTCAATAAATAGTATTCTATTTAGATAAATAATATTATCGAGTTTCAGTATTTTATCTTAAGCCGTTTTTGAGATATAGTATTAAGATTTTTGTAATGATCACTAACAAACCCAAATGGTGATTTAAATTTTTTTTACGGAAGGTAACTAGAGGGGTCTAACTTCAATACTAATTTGACTAATCATATCTCCTTTGAATTTTATCAAGGCACCTTCAACAATTTTTTTTTATTTTTGTAGTAGTGTTGTTCTTTATGAATTACTTTTGCCTCATCCCATTTAAATGTATACTCATTTTTCCATGCATACTGTGCTGATTTAGAGCTGTTGGTTTCAATATTCTGATTGTTTTTCTTGTGTTCATTTATGTGCGCTAACAAAGGACACACACATTTTCACCGATGTATTCTCTTTGGCATTTGCACTTTATGCTACAAACTCAATTTTTTTAAGCTTCCTGTTCATTTATTGCTTTATTTTTTACAAAATCCTGTCTTTAATGATTATAATGAACGAATACAATGATTATTTGGTAACTAAATGTTATAGAGTCTTAAATGTCTAAATGTTATACAGTCTTAAAAAATTCATAAATGTCTTAAGCATTATAACTCTGTAATATGTAAACTTAACAATACAATAAGTTTTACTTACCAGCCAACGTACCACGGCTTGGTGCCATCCCTCATGTGTGCTCGGTCATCACTCATGTTGAACACTTCCTGAAGGTTCTGGAATTCAGTCTCGTAAGGGAAGAATTGGCAAGCGATGTGGTCCCGACTGCCATTGTACAAGTCTTTGAGAAACTGGAAACTGAAGACATCACGACCTGGCCAGGAATGGGTTCCGTCTACAATCACCACAGGTCGTCCAGTATACGCATACCTAGGAGGGCATAGGAAACTCAAAATGAAAATAAATTGGTAATAGACTTATCATTAAAACATTAAGTTACAAAAACCATCTTAACGATATCAATACAGTTTGAATGGATTAAATTTAAATATTTTTATTTTAAAATAATTGACAAATTAGTAGAGTGAATGCACCAGTTACCGACCACGAACCAGTTACTGACCAATTGCATAAAAACACATTATATTAAGTGATATTTATTATATTTTTTAATGTTTATACAACCAGTATATACTCAAAGGCTTTTTAAATAATGGGAAATTTAACTGTAAAGTCTAGTCTTTGTTTGGTAGTTACAGGGAATTTTTATAAATGGCACTACTGGTATTATGGCGGTTGGATGTGTCTCATATTACATCAATGTGCTCAGGGTAAGCAACTATTTATGTCTTCATTCCCTCCTAATTTTAGATTATCTACACTTGTGTAGGTGTTTTTCTAAACTTAAAAAGTTCAAGAATCCCATATAAATTATGAATTTTAAATATTACCATAAACAAGAAATAATAAAGAATGTTCGGTAATTAGATCAAAATGTTATGTTTTCACCAGTATTCGACCGATTTGGTCAATGCTATTGAAGAAATACGTAAACTATGCCATTTCAAAAATGAACATTTTTATTGTTCTTAGAGTCAAAGTAATCCTCTTCACAGATTCAAGAGTTCCGCAACAGTGGAGAGGAATGGTGTGGAGGCAAATCAGCAAAAGAACCGTCTCAAGTTTAGAAACAATTTTTAAATATATTTTGTCACAGGACAGACCTGATTTAGTCAACCCTTCCACCTTGAACAACCTTCAGGTCCTACCAAACTGTAGCAATGCTGACCTACCTCAAGATAATTTCTCAGAACAGCTAAGCTTAGTCTTAATAGAGTAACCTCATCAGTTCCCAACAATCAAGACTTGGTACAAAGAAAACTTAATTTTGTGGTTTATACCGTCTTAATGGTCTATCTTGCAGTAATCCTAACTTACCTCAAGAAAGGCAAATTAGAAATCAGGTTAATATTGATTTGCCAACTGCTTCAATTTCTAGCACTCCTGACTTTGTACAAAGAAGTTCTAAAGATCTCTCTTGCCTTCAAAACAGCTAGATTTTCTTGAAAACAGACCTCAATTTGATGAGCGTCCTGATTTAGATATGGTATAGTAATCTCGTCCATAACCAGCAGCCACTCTGACCCAACTCAAATGATTGATTCAATCCATGATGAAATAGATAAATTCAGTTACATTGTTGGCCCCACCCAACCAACCAATCAGCAAGTGAAAAACAACTGTCCAACTCAAGATGATAATCAACTTCAAGGAGGCTCTCTCCCCAAACCAAATATGTGCTTAGTAACACCTACAGTCAACAAACGTACAACTAATGTCATTAATCCAGCCTTTGCAGACTGCGTTTTTTGGCCCTCTGAGTCTCCAGTGAAGAAGGGAGGAAAGCCTCGAAGAAAATCAAACTTCCAGATGCTATAGGTGCTGGAGCTTGGGTGGAATACTGGGAAAACTAGAAGAAAACAAAACTGTTAAAAGAAGAGAACAAAAGAAAGATTTGAAAGAAAGAGAGAGAAAGAGTTAAAAAAGAAACAGACAGAGAAACGATTGAAAAAAGGAAACACAAAAAAAGGAAAAAGACAAAACGGTTTTCATCTTCAAAAGAGGAAGACAATTGCCTTGTGGAGATGGAAGACCATTCGAAATTGGACATCAACTTAGCTGACATAATAAAACCAACAACTCCTACATCAACGGAAAAACTTGAAAGAAATCCAATGGGAAATGATTACGATTTAATCAAATTTCCATTTGAAGGAGGAGATAAAGAAGCCTATTACGTGAGAAAGATATTGAGTGTTAAGAAGAGTGACATTTCAGTTTCATGTCTACGTAAAAGTAAGAAATATGAGAATAAATTCATTTTTCCACAAGTTCCGGACACTACAATTATTGACAGAGATCAAATAGTGTAAGTTTTAAAACGTACGCTGTTAGCTGGTACAAAGAGGCAACAATCTTGTGTGCCATTCGATGTTAACTTACAGAAGTTTAGTGTTTCCTAGAAGTACTAAATTAATAACAAAGATAATGTAGTCTATATTACAGGGAATTGCAGTTTTGTAACCTTTTTATGTTTTGTAACAATAAACCCAAGTTTCATGTTTTTTATTTTATGTTATCCACAAATTATTACCTTTATTTGCGTAAGAGTAATAAGCTTTCTACACTACATAATTTGAAGCTTTATACACTACATAAAGTACATATCTAAATATCCAAGTTAATATATTCACCTAATAAAATTAAATTTTTCTTGGTCGGTAACTGGTATGGTAGTGGTTGGTAATAGAGAAAGTGATCGCTTATTAGTGATTGTGGAAGATTCCACTAAATACATATAAAACCTCATTTTAAGCAATACTAGGCATAAACATAATATTGCATAGTATAATAAATAGGTTAACATTTAAAAGAACACAACTAATAATCTTAACTTAATTGTAATGGATAGTTTACAATAAATTTTTAAAGTTTAAACAACCTGGTCACAAATTCACCCTAATAGTTTAAAATTCATTTAAACATACAAAAAGTGAGAATTATCAACAAATCACTGTACAAGGTTCTCAAACTGTAGTACAGTCTTCAAAACCTTACACAAGGTACACTAAACTTGCTATAACACTCATCATTATATAGGCAGGCGATGTCAATCTAGCGGACAGAGTAACCTCTTCACTGACATTATCCTATATGGTTACATAATTAATGCACTGTAGTCATCCAGACCTTCAAGACTTGCTATAAGTCTCATTATTACTTAGGCAGGCAATGTCAATCTAGTGGACCAAGTAACCTCTTCACTGACATTGTCCTATATGGTTACATAATTAATGCACTGTAGTCATCCAGACCTTCAAGACTTGCTTTAAGTCTCATTATTACTTAGGCAGGCAATGTCAATCTAGTGGACCTTGTAACCTCTTCACTGACATTGTCCTATATGGTTACATAATTAATGCACTGTAGTCATCCAGACCTTCAAGACTTGCTATAAGTCTAATTATTACTTAGGCAGGCAATGTCAATCTAGTGGACCAAGTAACCTCTTCACTGACATTATCCTATATGGTTACATAATTAATGCACTGTAGTCATCCAGACCTTCAAGACTTGCTAGAAGTCTCATTATTACTTAGGCAGGCAATGTCAATCTAGTGGACAGAGTAACCTCTTCACTGACATTATCCTATATGGTTACATAATTAATGCACTGTAGTCATCCAGACCTTCAAGACTTGCTATAAGTCTCATTATTACTTAGGCAGGCAATGTCAATCTAGTGGACAGAGTAACCTGTTCAATAACATTGTCCAGTAAGGCTACATAATTAATGCAGTGTAGACAGCCAAACCTTCTAGACTTGATATAACACTCATCATTAAATAGGCAGGCAATGTCAATCTAGTGGACAGAGTAACCTGTTCAATAACATTGTCCAGTAAGGGTACATAATTAATGCAGTGTAGACAGCCAAACCTTCTAGACTTGATATAACACTCATCATTAAATAGGCAGGCAATGTCAATCTAACAATCAGAGTAACCTGTTCACTGACATTGTCCAGTAAGGCTACATAATTAATGCAGTGTAGACAGCCAAACCTTCTAGACTTGATATAACACTCATCATTAAATAGGCAGGCAATGTCAATCTAACAATCAGAGTAACCTGTTCACTGACATTGTCCAGTAAGGCTACATAATTAATGCAGTGTAGACAGCCAGACCTTCTAGACTTGATATAACATTCATCATTAAATAGGCAGGCAATGTCAATCTAACAGTCAGAGTAACCTGTTCACTGACATTGTCCAGTAAGGCTACATAATTAATGCAGTGTAGACAGCCAGACCTTCTAGACTTGATATAACATTCATAATTAAATAGGCAGGCAATGTCAATCTAACAGTCAGAGTAACCTGTTCACTGACATTGTCCAGTAAGGCTACATAATTAATGCAGTGTAGACAGCCAGACCTTCTAGACTTGATATAACACTCATCATTAAATAGGCAGGCAATGTCAATCTAACAGTCAGAGTAACCTGTTCACTGACATTGTCCAGTAAGGCTACATAATTAATGCAGTGTATACAGCCAGACCTTCTAGACTTGATATAACACTCATCATTAAATAGGCAGGCAATGTCAATCTAACAGTCAGAGTAACCTGTTCACTGACATTGTCCAGTAAGGCTACATAATTAATGCAGTGTAGACAGCCAGACCTTCAAGACTTGCTCTAACAAACATAATTACGTAAGAGGGTCAGTTCAGACCAGACACGTTCTACACCTTCCATGTATGATTACAGGTTACAAACCATTAAATTTGACGCCACATTGATCAACTTCAGAAAGAATATTCTTGTTTGAAAAGTGATTATTTAATTTTATTGATACATGTATTAGAAGCTCACAGAAAGTTATTTGAAAATAATAAATTTGCTATGAAATTTTAAATAACTAAATATACTATTTTAAATATTTAACTTAATATTAACTGTAGTGTCAAGGTTTGTACATTTTATATTGGACTTCGTGTAATTTAAATTGCTAAATATCATCCTGTAAACAACTTTTATCTTGTCATCTTGGAAGTGTTCCATGCATTAATGATTGTTCTGTTTTATAGCAAAACAAATTGCATATTAAAATACATTTATTCATGTTTAATCTAGAATCCAAATTCTGGAGAACTTAGCATAATCCATTATAATGTTCAAGGGTTAGGTGCTAAGTTTGACATCTTCCAAACTCTTATTGAGGAAAAATGTCCTGATGTATTTATCATAACTGAGCACCAGAGATCTGTGAATGATTTAGAATTGTTTAGATTTGATCAGTATAAGCTAGGTTCTTTTTACTGTCGCAGTAGTCATAGAGGGGGAGGGGTAGCAATGTACATAAGAATTAGTCAAGGTATTGAATACAGTCATATTGAATGGATCTCTGATTATAATGTAGATAAGGATATTGAGATGTCATTATGTAAAGTAAATTTTAAGGGGTATAAGTTTATAGTATTGGGTATATATCGCTCTCCATCTGGATACTTTGATGTGTTTATTGACCGTTTGAATGAAGTGCTAAACAGATTAAATGTATTTACCAAAGTACTACCCATAGTCATCATGAGGGATCTAAACATTAATACATTAGAGTACTCCTATCAGAGTAACTGTTTCTCTGATTGTATTAATACTTACTTGTTAAAAGATTTATTTAGAAATGTGCCAACAAGAGTAATTGGAGACTCAATAAGTTCTATAGATCATTGTGTAACAAACTGTTCTGTTTCTTTTGCAGAAATAATTCAGAATCATAAATCAGATCATACTGGGCAGTTTGTCAAAATTGTATGTAATAATACTGAAGTAAAAGGAGGAGAAGGATGTTTGTTTAGAATGATTAGATCCTCTTATAGAAAAATTAACATAGGTGTTCCACAGGGCTCAATTTTGGGACCTTTTTTATTTATTTGTTATGTAAATAGTTTTCCATGTTTAGATTGGTATTTTGTTATCATGTACGCAGATGATACATCTAGTTTATTATGGTCTAGCAATTTAAATAGTTTAGAAAATAGTATTGAATCATTTTTTGAAATTGCATTAAAGTATTTCAGAGAGAATAACTTAAAATTAAATGTAGATAAAACAGAAATGTTGCATTTCAATCAACTAGGGGTTAATCCATCAATAGAAAACAATGAATTGTCTTTAGAAAGATCTAATTCTTGTAAGTTCCTGGGTTTATTTTTTGATAGCAAGTTTTCTTTTAAACAACACATTGATTATGTATGCAGCGAATTATCTTCAAACATTTATTTATTGGGGAGACTTGCTTTTTACTTGCCATTTGAGATGCTCCGAATAGTATATTTTGGTACTGTTTTCCCTTACTTATCCTATGGACTATCTATTTGGGGTAGCACTTATACAACATACATTCAAAGGGTATTCATACTTCAAAAGAGAGCCATCTGAATTCTTTGTAAGGTTAACAGAAGACAATCATGCAAGGAACTTTTTATATCACACAAGATTTTAACAATATATGCAATATATATTTTTCAAGTAATTTTATTAGTTAAAAATGACAATAAATTTACTTTAAGAAATGAGAATGTACACAATTATCACACTAGAAATAGGTCAGATATGTTTAGAATTACTAGAAGATTGGCTGTTACTAGCAAAAGCCCTTATGTTCAAGGTTCAATTTTTTATAATAAGTTACCTCCACTATTGAAAAATATGGAGGGTGATACATTCAAAGCTAATCTTAAAGAATTTTTAATTCAGAAATGCCCTTATGATTTACACTTGTGATATTCATGTTTAGATATAGAAATACAATATGTATAATGACAATTAATTTAATTTTTGTGTATATGCGTATTTTTAGTTAGAAATGTGAGTGCCCTTTAGTTACTTTCATTTTGTTGCAACATAAATTAGGGTCTTAAAATTAGGTTAGATACATTATTTTAAAATTTGTTTCAATAATTAGATATATTGTAATATATGTTTAATGCTCAAATTATTGTATATATTATAGTTTATAATATATCCTAAGACTTTTTGTGGCTTGTACATATGTATTTCTAGAATTTATTTGACAATGTTCATGCATTTTTGTAAATGTTCCGAACAATAAAGAATTTTGATTTTGATTTTGAGAATTAATTAACAGATGTAAGGTTAGAAGTAAATTTATTTTAATAATGATCTCCTATAAAAATGTCTCTTAACAAATTTCAATTTACACCCTCAAACAACAAGTTTGAGAAATTATTTGGAGGGACTTTGGTCAAAAACTTGCATGACTCAAATATTATTGCATGTAAGGTAAGGGAAGGTGGTATTTTAAAGAAATTATAGTCCTTCTGCTCTGTAATGTATTTATAATCCAAAAATATTCACTATAAAATTATTCAAATTTCACACAGGTTTATTTCTTATCTGAATATATTCCAAAAGCAAGGTTACACATGTGGTGAGAGCCTCATTGTTCATACTCAAAGTTGTGAAATAAATTAAAATAGTTGGATCTTCCAGTAACAATGCACAGCCTTTGATCAATTTGAGTTGTTTTTACAATTCTTGCCAAATCAAACAGTTAACAAAACCATTAAACTGGAATTTGCCAGTTAGAAATGTAATTAGAGTAGGAATTTCATTAAAAACTCTAACTAATGTGCGGTAACTATAACTAACTTAATTTATAGAATATAAACTTTATTTATTTTATCATAACGACAGTACTTAATTTAAAAAATAAATTTTCTAAGCTGTGGGTTCAGATCTAAGTTTTCATTAAATCCTTAAAACTCTAAATCAGGATTTATTACAATTAAATCTAAGGATAATGATTTTGTAACAGTAAGTTTTATTAGTCATTTTTTCTTCACGCCATCATTTCTGATCGAACCAATCCTTTGATATGCAGCATTAAACTCTACCAAATGAGATATAATGTAAGCTAAGACTCGACTCATGCCTACTTTTAAGATTACTATGACACTCTTCATGAACCATCCCTCTGATTTAGGTGTATGAAGGTTAGGTTAGGTGTATGAAGGTTAGGTTAAGTGTATGAAGGTTAGGTTAGGTGTATGAAGGTTAGGTTAGGTGTATGAAGGTTAGGTTAGGTGTATGAAGGTTAGGTTAGGTGTATGAAGGTTAGGTTAGGTGTATGAAGGTTAGGTTAGGTGTATGAAGGTTAGGTTAGGTGTATGAAGGTTAGGTTAGGTGTATGAAGGTTAGGTTAGGTGTATGAAGGTTAGGTTAGGTGTATGAAGGTTAGGTTAGGTGTATGAAGGTTAGGTTAGGTGTATGAAGGTTAGGTTAGGTGTATGAAGGTTAGGTTAGGTGTATGAAGGTTAGGTTAGGTGTATGAAGGTTAGGTTAGGTGTATGAAGGTTAGGTTAGGTGTATGAAGGTTAGGTTAGGTGTATGAAGGTTAGGTTAGGTGAATGAAGGTTACAGCATGAAAAGTAATTAACATGTAGTAGCTTGCACAAGTTGATAGATTTTATCTCCTGTTATAAAAAAAGTGTTTCTATATTTTTCAAACATACTGTATTATTTATGTTGAAAAACGTTTTATTTAATTTAATTTCATCTGCCCACAATCACATTCACAACCCCATGACCTCTCACCCCCCCCCGCCCCTGCACTGACAGCCCAAAATCCCATGGGCTCTCCCTGACAGCTCAAATGTCCACAATCTCCCCCTTAGAGGCCACACGCCCCAGAGCTTCCCCCGACAGCCCACAAGACTACAGGTTCCTCTCGACAGCCCATGAATTACCCATGACATCCCACACACTCCACCGACAGCCTACAATCTCAGGAGCTCCCCCTGACAGCCCACAATCCCACAAAATCTCCCCAACAGCCCAACAATCCCAAGAGTTCCCCACCAACAGCTAACTATCACATAAGCTCCTCCCGATAGCCCAAAATTCTAAGAGCTCTCCTCGAAAGCCCACGTAGCCAGGAGCAATTCATGTCCGCCCAAACACCAGTGATCTCTCTTGATAAACCACAAACTCCCCCCTACAGGTCAAAAGCCCACGATCTCTCCCTGAGACCCCCCCCCTCACCGCCGAGATTAACCTGACAATCTACGCACCCATGAACTCTCCCCATCAGCCATTTCAGTAAGGTTTAATATCACTAGAACAGTGTTCATGAAGAGTGGAGCAGACAAATTAGCATGATCTTTACTTCCCATGAGCTCACCTGGTAACCCACAAGACCAAGTGCTCGCGGCGACAGGCCATCAGCCAACAAACCCACGAGTTCCCCCTACATCCCACAAGCTCCCCCGACACCCCACCAGCACTCATCCGCAGCCCACAAGTACATGAGCTCCCACTAACAGACCACATATATACGAGTCTCCCACAATTCCACAAGCTCTGTCTGACAGTCCACAAGCCCATTAGCTCCCAATGACAATCCACAAGTCCACAAGCTCACCCCGACATCCTACAAGCACTCCTTCACAGCTCACAAGTACATGAACTCCCACTGACAGGCCACATATATACGAAACCCCCGACATCCCACAAGCTCTCCCCGACAGCCCAAAAACACACGACCCCCCCCCCCCTATGAGTGCTTAAAATAAAAATCAAGCATATAAATGCTCGTATACCCACGAGCTTTCCCGATAGCCCACCGGCAATCCCGATAGCCCACAAAATAACGAGCTCCCCCTAACATTCCACAAGCTTACGAGGTTTCCCATTCAGCCTACAAGTCATTCCAGTGAGGTTTATGACTACCAGAACAACATGTATGAATAATGGAACAAGAAATCAGTATCAATTATGGCAGGCAAACGAAGTACTTGAGAACCGGTGTCCGAGTGGTCTAGTAGGCATTAGGACTTGGAGCTTGAGTCATAATTAGCGCAGGTTGGAATCGTGGCCTTGACTCAAGCTTTTTATCAGTAATATTCACCTTGTACTGTACTGGTTTTCCCTCTTACTCTGTTTGAGATCAGTCGTCTATGAGGAATGGGCATAGTAAGGTAAAAGAAAGAGGTCGCTTTCCTCTTTAAAAAAAATATTTCAGAAAAATAATCAAGAAGTATAGAGGATGATGGCATTAACGCATGTTTGAAGTCAATATATTATCTTCAAAAGCTTGAGTAAATCTAGGCAAACTTGAGAAACCACAGACAGCCTAGCAACATTTACAACAGAGTTAGAATTCGAAATCGCAAAATATCTAATACAAGGATGCATATATTCTGATTTTAACTACGCCTAGATGACAAATATTTCTGTTTGCCATTTACCCAGGCTTTGGCCTGGATAAAACGTTATGAGGGTCGGTTTACTTAAAAGAATATATTTATTAACCTGTCGGCGCAGAATCTATATAGCCTACCAAGTTTGAAGGTTGTTTACTAAGAAAATAATAGGCATACGAAGAATCCAATCACACCGTTGTTTTCCTCGTTTAGTTGTACATTATTAAGTATGATTTTTTTAAAGTTTTATTGTAAGTTTTAATAATTGTATCCTAATCGGGACAATAAAGTACCGGAGTTTTTCACTGTGCATCAACTTTACACTGTTATTACTAAAAACCACCTCCGTGTTCAATGTATCGCACTAACATTTTAATAAGTATAACACCTTTTAATAAGCTTCAAAATTTTCATAATTTTAACATTTCAAGAAAAAACGTTCTTGTCAGTTTTCTGAAACAACGTTTTATTCGCTTCCAGAGGTCGTAAAATTCTGAACCACTTGGTCACGTTGTAATCCTTGTGAAATTTATAGTTAAGATACATTATTTTTACTTGCCTAAATGAATGCAGTGGTTTTACTTTTATTTAAATCAATTGAAATTGATCGATTTAAAGTTATTTTAAGTGTATTAAATTGCTGCATTTACTTAGGTGAATAAAAGTAATAATAACTATGCATTTTATAAGGATTAAACGTGACCAAGTCAATTAATGTTACGATTTCTATAAGCCAAGAAAACGTCGTTTCAGAAAATGAATAAGAATTTTTTTCTTTCAACGCTTAAGTCCTAAAATTTATAAAACTTACAGAAAACATCCCTGTCAAGCACGTATTAAAATAAAAATACGATACATTAACGATTTTTTTTAGTAATAAAAGTGTAAATAAAGTAAATGCACATTGAAAACTAGTTAAAATGCAGTTAAAATGTGTTGTTCTAACTAAGATAAAAATTATTAAAATGTATAGTAAAATTTTAAAAATTCATATAACATAACGTACAATTAAACTAGGAAAACAATGTTGTGATTTTTCGTAGACGTCTTAGTTTCTTAGTACACAACCTTAATCTCGGGTTAACATAATTTCTGAGCCGATAGTTGTTAGTAGCTCGGTTTGCTTAGGGATGGCAACGATATATCGATAAATCGGAAATATGTCGATATATTAGTATCGATATTTTCTTTCTATAATTTCGGCTATATCGATATATTTGTCCGATATATCATATCATTAAATAATTACGTTTTCTCTCTCCTCTAAATTATCACGATTGAAAAAAAAACTAATTTCAATTGCCTATTATGCGTACAAAATATGCATCGAAATAATAAAGCAACTTATTACGTTTTTTTACGTGAGGTTAAGTGGAAAACTGATTTCCAAACTTTTGTTTTTAAATGGTTTATTTGACAGTTATTGCAAGTAGGTTTAGTGAATTCATTTGTTTAATTTTTAATGTTTATAAGAAGCCTAATGGTGGATTACCTTGTTTCAATCCTTAACTTGACGTGTTGAAACTATTAAGATCCGTGACTCATTTATTTATTTATTGACATATAATATTTCACAACAGGTTAGATCCCATTTATAGTGAAACTACACAAATTGTACGTATAACAAACAGTGCAAATTAGACATAAATGTAAAGTATTTTAAATTAAATAAAAATATTACCATAATAACATTTTTTCCTTAATAAGTCTGCGTGGCGGTAGTGCAATTGTACGAGTAAGTAAATTGTTATTTTTAAATGTGAAAAACAAAAATAACAATGTTATTTCATTTTTCATTTATGATTAACATAATAATGACAGGTATAATGATTCTTATTTTGAATTTGTTTAATTCAATATCACAGACCACAACTTGTTTCGTGTAGATAAATGTATTTAATGTTTACATTCAGTAGGCTATTCTAAATAGTGACAGCAAAACATAAGTGAATTTTTGGTCATGACGTAAGAGTTAGTGAATAGTTTTAAACAGATAAATCATTTACAATCCGATATATCGCTTACCCGATATATCGATATTTTTCTATCGATGTTACCTTTACATCGATATTTGGTTTGCTATATATCGATGTGTTGAAAATATTTGCCATCCCTATGTATGCTACGCTGCTCTCTGGTATTTGTAATTAATTGATACGAGGAGCCTCCTGGACCGATTCACTTAACATCCTCGAAGCTTCATTCATAACTGGTTCAAAGACAAACAAATTAGCTCAGGTCTAACCACACAGAGGACTTCATTACCGGTCAATTAACGGCTAATTAAGCTAATTGAACGGAATTTACAACATTAAATCAATTATTATTCGTGTTTAACATTCTTATAATTTATTTTATAATGAACTAATACAATTGAATAATTAGCTTTCACATTATTTTGTAAATTATTTTTATAGATAGTATTTTATTAATCAACATAACAGTGTGAGCATTAAGGTTAAGACTGTTCAGTTCCTCAGTTTAATTTAAATTCAGTATTTCCAACTATTTTAAAAAGCAAGCCTTTAATAAACATTGACTAAAACTTTATCGGATACACTGCACTTTTTCGAAAACTAATTTTTGGATTGATACCATAATTTTACTCTCGAGATTCCTTAATATGTCATTAGTCATATTTATAACATTTTCTTGAATACTAATCAACCAGATTTCCGACTTTTAGATTTTAATTTTTTTGACCTAATTTATTTCGAACTAGAATAAAAGTGTAATATACAAAGATAAATTCAATTATCTTCTTATAATTTTATATTTTAACAAGCACTTTTAGTAGTTGTAGTATAAACCTATAAGGTTTAAGAGAGTTATCTTATTTTAATTTGAGATAATTAATATATATGTCGTTTTTATTTTAATATGTAAAATACAAAAACGATTTACTCACATAACACGACATCTCCGGAACCACTGAACAGATTTGTATGAAATTTGAAAAAATTAGATTTCTCGAAATGTTATTCCTAAGGGGTATAAACAGCCCCTCAACATCTTCCTGTTTCCACACATGTACAACTGGCATTAATTTAATAATTTATTTCAAGCAGCTGATACAAAAAAAAACAAAACAAAAAACATAAACATGACTCAAAAGCTTGGTTAATTTGGTTTTTATTGTGAACTTTCAAAGGTAATTTCTACTAACTCTGACATGATTGCAGTGCTTTGCATCCCCTAAAGTAGACTTATAGGATTTCCTAGACTACAAAACTTTATTTATATGGGAGAACGGCAGCAGGCTGAGTTTTGATGTTGATGTGATGGTTAAAGATCGTCTTACTTTACCAGGCGAAGTTAGGGTTAAGAAGTCCTCTCTAACACTTAACCTGGAGACCAATGGTTTAAGGGTGACTTCCGAACCACCACCAGTGACCGGGTAGACGGGCTGCGTGCAAGGATGGGATCGCTCAGACGGTCACCCATCCAAGGGACGGCCACGTTCGATGTTCCTTGACTCCGTTATCTTGCGATAACTTCGGAACCCTCCGGTCAAGGCCACTGGTAACCTTGAGAGAACCACGGAGGGAAAGGTAAGCAAGCGTAGAGAAGCAAGGGATGTTGACTAGTAAATACCACATTTACATACTTCAAAGCAGTTTATGTAATTTTTGATCACTTTCCAAACGATTCAAAGTCGGAAAACTCGTATCCCCTTGCTCTCAGACACCAGTAAACCCTTTGTAGTGTTTCCTACTTGAGCCAAGGGCATCTAGTGTAACAGTATCATGCCCCATTTAGATTCCAGCACACCCTTGAGACGTGTTAATGCTCTTCTTTACATAGGAATGACCCTACAACACAAATATGGACTCGTCTAAGCAGGCGAGGGGAACTGTATCTTAATTGTGCATCTCTTCCCTCTAAAAAAAGCCAGGGAAATTTATAGTTTTCTACAATGGAATGATTGACAATTCCGATATTTTTCCTGTAAATGTAGTTATGACCAAATACCCGGTCGAAGACTTTCACCGAGCCAGGACCTTGCAAATTAGGTAAACAGCAATTAGATCAAATTACTTTTTTTAACGCCTATCAGCTACCTTGCTTCCATTGACCTTCAGATCAACTTTTACCCTGGATATAATTACCGTAGTTTTAGTTTCTCCAATTCAAGGCGTTGTGACAGTTTCATTCTTATAGATCTTGCAGCTTTATGTAGGATGAACCTCTCTCGTAGGATGATAGACAGTGTTGAATCGCTTCTGAACTGGCGTGGGCAGATCTGACGCCAGTATCCCTATTTACAATACCTTGATGTATAAATAGGGATGGACACTAGATCAGTCATGTAACTGCGAGGAGTCTATCCAAACAATGGATCACACAGTTACAGAGTACCCCGTACGCCCCATAGGTGGGGCCTTTACGTGTATAGGTGGGAGGGTGGGTCAACACCACTGAATATGTATTTGTGGGCGGGTTGGTCAACACGACTGTGCGTAAGTGGGTCAGTCAACTCCACTGTACGTGTATTTGTGGGCGGGTGAGTCAACACGAATGTGCGTGTATGGGTGAGCGGGACGATCAACCCCACTGTACTTGTAAGGGTGGGTACCTGGGATTATTGTTCCATATAATAAGTTTATGTCTTTTAGTTGAGTATTGGTAAATTTACCAAAATACCTAACTGGTAATAGGTCTGTAATTTTATCAGAGATGAACATAGCATGTATCCCGGTTTTAAAAATTCTTGTTTATAACCTACATTTGAATGCTACCGAAGAGTACATAAACTGAAGATTGGTGTTTTTAGTTTGGCCCCGAAAGAATGCATTGAGAATGGTACTGTTTTTAAAAAGTTAAGAAATGTTTAAATATGAGGGCATAAAAGTGGAGAGAATATCTTAGGAGGAAGGTTGCGTGAGCACTCGTTTGACAAGTCATTGAGTTATTGCATATGAGTGTGGTATTTAAAACTAGGTCTGTAGTAGTCCTAGACCAAAGCGGTGGAGTCACCTTTACACATGAACTATGCAATTCTAAATGACCTTCTTCTACTGTTGCCCATTAAATGAGGATAGTAAAGGCAACTATTAAAAACTGCTCTTTTAATTAGTAATTTTCTGTCATCAGAGAAGATCTAAACACACTTACTTCATAGTGAAAGTGTGTGTTAATTCTTTTAAAGGCAAATGACAGTATCTGCGATAGATAGTTAAAAATTGTTTCAATAATAGGTTACAACATTAATTGTGTATAGGTCATTTTTCATCTACTTCAGTCAAATAGCATTTATGGGGTTACTTCTTTCGGTATGTTGACAGTAGGTTGTTTTGTATCTACTACGTCCAAATATCCTTTATGGATTTATTTGTTTTGCTACGTTGACAGTAATGATTGAGTAAAGGTCGTTTTGTATCTACTACGTCCAAATATCCTTTATGGGTTTGCTTCTTTCGGTACGATGACAGTAGGTCGTTTTGTATCTACTACGTCCAAATATCCTTTATGGATTTACTTCTTTCAGTACGATGACAGTAGGTCGTTTTGTATCTACTACGTCCAAATATCCTTTATGGGTATACTTCTTTCAGTACGATGACAGTAGATCGTTTTGTATCTACTACGTCCAAATATCCTTTATGGGTATACTTCTTTCAGTACGATGACAGTAGATCGTTTTGTATCTACTACGTCCAAATATCCTTTATGGGTATACTTCTTTCAGTACGATGACAGTAGGTCGTTTTGTATCTACTACGTCCAAATATCCTTTATGGGTATACTTCTTTCAGTACGATGACAGTAGATCGTTTTGTATCTACTACGTCCAAATATCCTTTATGGGTATACTTCTTTCGGTACGATGACAGTAGGTCGTTTTGTATCTACTACGTCCAAATATCCTTTATGGGTATACTTCTTTCGGTACGATAACAGTAGGTCGTTTTGTATCTACTACGTCCAAATAGACTTTATGAGTTTACCTCTTTCGGTACGATGACAGTACATCGTTTTGTATCTACTACGTCCAAATAGACTTTATAGGTATATTTGTTTCACTACTTTGACAATATTGATTGAGTAAATGTCGTTTTGTATCTACCACGTCCAAATAGCCTTTATGGGTTTAGTTGTTTCGCTACGTTGGAAGTAGTTCGTTTTGAAACTACTGCGTCCAAACATCCTTTATGGGTATACTTCTTTCGGTACGATGACAATAGGTCGTTTTGTATATACTACGTCCAAATAGCATTTATGGGTTTACTTCTTTAGGTACGATGACAGTAGGTCGTTTTGTATCTACTACGTCCAAATAGCCTTTATGGGTTTACTTCTTTCGCTACGTTGACGGTAATGATTGGGTAAAGGTCGTTTTGTATCTAGTACGTCCAAATAACCTTTATGGGTTTATTTGTTTCGCTACGTTGACAGTAATGATTGGGTAAAGGTCGTTTTGTATCTACTACGTCCAAATAGCCTTTATGGTTTATTTGTTTCGCTACGTTGACAGTAATGATTGGGTAAAGGTCATTTTGTATCCATTGTGGCACTTTTTCGTCAATGGAGCTTTCTATGGGTATCGGATTTTGAGTAAAGGTCGTTTTGTATCTACTACTGCCAATTAGCCGTTTTGGGTTTACTTCTTTCCGTACGTTGACATACAATACCATTGTATGTGTATGGGTGGACGGGTTGGTCAATACTACTGTACCTGTATGGGTCAACACCACTGCACGTGTATGGGTGGTCGGGTGGGTCAACACCACTGTACGTGTATGGGCAGGCGTGTGGGTCAGTGCCACTGTGCGTGTATGGGCGGGCGGGTGAGTCAATACAACTGTACGTGTATGGGCAGGTGGGTGGGTCAGTACCACTGTACGTGTATGGGCGGGTGGGTGTACTTACACCAGTGACTTGGAAGAACTGTTGTGGGACTGAACAGCCTTAAGGAAGGAGTAATATAAATAAATCTCATGATTACTTCATTTAACTATCAACTTATGGATAGAAGTAACGATATGGATCATTATTTATGTTATGATTGTGTACTTCAAAACAAATATTTTATAAAAAATTATAATAATTCGACTAAAGGAAATTATTAAAATTACAAGTAAATTGTTGAACAGGTATGAAGGTATGAATATGATTTATGAATAAAAAACTAAAATGGAATTGAACTTGTACGGCATAGAATCCTGTTTCATAATGTTAATTGAGAAAAAATAACGAGGTGTTTAATTTAATAAAGGTATTCTCATAGGTGTTATATTATAATGAGCTAGACTATTACTTCTAATTAAAAGTCTAAATGAAACAACCAATTACCGCAAAGCCACTCTCCCGATGTAGGCTAAGAGTTATGATAAAGTTTGATCCCCTTTCTACGAGTATATTCCATTTTCAACCAGTTCAAGTAAGTAATCAGATGTTTAGACACTCATTCGACAGTAATGAAAAACTATTCTCTGGATCTTGTAGCAGTTTACAAATGAAACCAGAATTCTTTTTATTAATGGTTACATCCACTGATCAAAAACAGGATCATCCAACATTTTCAAACACTGGTACAGAATTAAAATTCCACATGACGGACGGGGCATATGTGTTAAACCGATTCTTCTAATATGCCTGGTAACATCGTCTTCTCTTTACTTGACAAGACAACACTTTTTCCTCGTCTCTTCACGTCTTGTTTTGTCTCGGCAGTGTGTGGCTGGCCACGACAAAAAGTCAAAATAAGACAAGACAAAACGTTTTGCTTTTCCTGTCATGTCTTTTTTTGTCTCGGCAGTGTGCGGGTTGAACACGGACGAACTTGGTTCGCCGAACTTGGTCCGACAAAGTAAGCATGTTCCTTGGACGCCACACACGGAAAGTGGGAAAGAACAGTAACAGTTCGCCATTGTTGCTTTCAGTTTCTTCCTATATGCAAGAATGAGCTGTTCAAATGTTGCAGTTGCTGTGATTGTGTTAGTTGAGTGTGGTGTTTTTAAGGGGGGGAGGGGTAACGTGAAAGGGGAAAGTGTTCATAATTAAAACTTTTAAGTCATATCAGAGAAAATAGTGTGAAGGACAAATTACTTGATAATTACCGACGATGAATTTATCTTCTCATTTAGATATTGGGATTGTGTACCCCATGATCAGTGATGAAGGAGAGAATGTTATAGCACCAGAGTTTTGGTCTGTACTTACTCTCTTAAAACGATCCAGATATCATGAATCCCTTAACTTTTCTGAACTCTCTTCTAATACTTAACTTAAGTTCCTCAGTTCTAGCTTTAAGGAACTTAATGCCAGTATTAGAACTAGTTTCTTGAATCAAAAGCAAAAGATAGTTTAATGCCTTATCACACGTCTTGTTTCCATCTCTATCATCACTTTTGACTGTCCATAGTCACGGGTACTCTCTAAACGCTTCTATGAAATGACTGAAATAAAAAGTAGGGTTCATGAAGTTAGCACTGTCCTTGTCGAGCATTTTGATGGTAGCAAAAACAAGCTCTACTCTAGCTACTCTGCTAGAGTAGAAATTGATAAGGTAACGATGAAGATTCGGCGTGGGCGAACCGAACAATCTTTTCCAACCCAATGGAGGACGGTTCGTCACGTAGCCGTTGCTCATACAGGGGTGAAAAATTGCGAACTTGGTTCGTGCGAACCACGTTCGGTGTACCATTTTCGGCGAACCAGGTTTGTCCGTGTCCGTGTAAGGAACTTAATGCCAGTATTAGAACTAGTTTCTTGAATCAAAAGCAAAAGATAGTTTAATGCCTTATCACACGTCTTGTTTCCATCTCTATCATCACTTTTGACTGTCCATAGTCACGGGTACTCTCTAAACGCTTCTATGAAATGACTGAAATAAAAAGTAGGGTTCATGAAGTTAGCACTGTCCTTGTCGAGCATTTTGATGGTAGCAAAAACAAGCTCTACTCTAGCTACTCTGCTAGAGTAGAAATTGATAAGGTAACGATGAAGATTCGGCGTGGGCGAACCGAACAATCTTTTCCAACCCAATGGAGGACGGTTCGTCACGTAGCCGTTGCTCATACAGGGGTGAAAAATTGCGAACTTGGTTCGTGCGAACCACGTTCGGTGTACCATTTTCGGCGAACCAGGTTTGTCCGTGTATGGCCCCTTTTAGAGGATCATTCTTTTGTGAATCCCTCTGATCCGAGGAAGGTGAACGTGTTTTGCCGAAATCGATCACCATAGATAGTATTTGTGCATTTTGTGATTATATTTTGATATATTTGTGCATTTTGTGCTTATATTGTAGTATATTTGTGCATTTTGTGCTTATATTGTAATATATTTGTGTTGTGTGGCTGTATGTATATGTACCAACACGTATTATGCTAATTAAAAAATTCTTTTAATATTACGATAAACATCTCTTCTGTAAAAGAACAGTCAAAGGCCATTATCTGAATCAACAATCTAGTTCAGAGAAAAAGAAACAGAGGTCGCTTACTGATGGCCGTAGCGAACGCCTTCAGTGGCAGTTCTAGATAGATTTATATATATATATATATATATGTGTGTGTGTGTGTGTGTGTGTGTGTGTGTGTGTGTGTGTGTGTGTGTGTGTGTGTGTGTGTGTGTGTAGTAATAATTACTGTACGACGTATATACTGGGCGATTTGGGGGGTGGGCGGATAAGGTAGGGACTGACAAGGTGCTGGCTTAGCCATGGTATGGGAAACTGAAGAAATACTTACTCGACACTCGTTTAGCGCACTTTAGGATGCGACCTCTGTTTCCTTCTTCTCTGTGAATTCAGGTAACTCCATTCGTCCCGAGTTTCAAAATCTTGAAAACTACCTTAATTTTTCTTGTTTTAGGGATTTTGAACACAACAATACAATAAAAGCATAAAAAATACATAAATGTATAATACTTATTGTTTAAACCGAATATGTGCAAGTTGTGAAGTATGAAACTCACATTACGTTTTTTTCTGGTTTTAATGAATTTCTTTATTATTTCTGTATATTTCAGAATCAGTTTATTGGTTCAATATATTTATAGGTTTGCAGTGGCAAAGTTGTATTTTGTATTGAGTTTTTTCTGGCGGTTTACGTCAGAACCAGCTCACTTTCAAGCCTCTGGGTAGTCGTTAGTTACACGACATATTGTTGGGTAGTTAAAGGCGGGTAATTTACTCACTCACTTGTCCTCAAACTCCTTGGGTGAAATGTTGGAAACGGAGTCTACGTGCGTGAGCCCGCGGCACATGGAGCAGTCCACTGTAGGCCGCACCCAGTTGGCTAGACGCTCGGGCAGCCAGACTGCGCACTGAAACACCCCACAACTTGACCATAGGCATTGCCATCTTTGTATATGTTATATGGGTATTTATTTACAAAGAGTATTTCTAATCTTTTAATGTTTAACAAATAAAAACCAATATAAAATTATGTTGCAAGGCTAAATAAATCAAATTTCAATGAGTGAAATACATCAAAATACTTTTTAGTTTTTATTTTATTTACTTTTTAGATGTTTATAGAAAATCTAATTTAGTTGCACCATATTATTGATGTAAACACTATGCAGACGACGTGTAGACGACATTTACCTCCAATTGCTACCATCTCACAATTATTAAGCATGTAACCGCCAGAAATGAGCCCGATTAGGTTAGGTTATGTTAGATTTATTTAATGGTGTTATGTTAGGTTTCATTGGGTTAGATTAACACAAACCAATCTAATAAAACATGCCTAACCTAACATAACCAAATCTAACAATACCCCAACTATGCTTACATTACTCCTGGATAGCTATACAGTGCCAATCAAGCACAACTCTAGCATTGTAATTACGTCACACCAAGATAGCTATTCAGTGCCAAGCAAGCACACATCAAGCACTGTAATCACGTCTCTCCAAGATAGCTACACAGTGCCAAGCAAGCACACATCAAGCACTGTAATCACATCACTCCAGGATAGCTATACAGTGCCAAGCAAACACACCTCCAGCACTGTAAACACTTATCTTCAAGATAGCTATTCAGTGCCAAGCAAGCACACATCTAGCATTGTAATCACGTCTCTTCAAGATAGCTACACAGTGCCAAAAGACCTCTAGTACTATAATTACGTCCCTCCAAGATAGCTATTCATTGTCAAGCAAGTTTACTTCTAACAATATAATCACATCACTCCAAGCACAATGTCAAACTACATTATATGTTTTGCCAAAGTCCATTGATAGTAAAGGATATCCAACGGTATTTTCTTATAGGTTAACTTACTTCTACTAGCATCTTTAGACCTGATTAAGATGTTTATTGATAGAAATTGAAATGCAGACAAATTTAACTTATTTATTTCACTAAATAAAAAATTAAATTTCTAAACTAATCGACTGAAGAAAATAAATACTAATTTATGAACTCATTATCTTAAGAAATTAGTTAAATGGTTTAGTTATTTGGGAAGTAGCTAGTCTCTTAAAAGAACCTTCCCAGAGTTTGCTAGAGCTATGGTGGGGATCTTAACAGTGGCTCAACGTGTGTATCACTGTCACGTTCCACATGGGCTCTGTATTTCTTAATTAAAACTAGGCTCAACAAATTAATCTTCGCAATAATTACAATATTTGCTTTTCAATTAATAAAATTCTTAATTACATTCTCATGAGTGGTCATTGTTGCAAATTGCAGATCATAGACGGATTTAAACGCTTAGCTATCAATGTTATAACTAATAGAAAACTGATTTGTCTTACTCATAAATAACTGTTAGATTAACCTTTAATGTATTGTTTTTTTAATGTTAACTGGACAGTATTAAAATAAACTAGGGGGCACCCCAGCACGCTTCATGTACCAATCCCGTCACTCGCTGCGCTAGAGACACCTTGGCCTTCGGCCTCGGCAAGTGACTTTTGACAACGAATATTGGTGGTTAAACTGTATTAAGTAAAATCATAATATATACATTTATTTCTAGTAGCTCACTCATTGCACTGGAATTGCAACCTATTTACAGTTTAAATATAAACGTCCAATGTTATTACTAAGATTAAACTATATCTATACATTTTCAATATTATAAACATCATTATTTACCTTTGAACAGCTGTTACTTTTTGACTAATTTAAATATCTCCCCATGTTATTCTCATAGCAAAAAAAAAACATAATTTGAGAAATTCCTGTGTCCTTCAGGAAAATGTTTTTAAATGAATACCTTATTGCACAACCACAAATAGTGGCAAATTTTTTGACACCTCAATTGCTAAAATTTATTAGGAAATAAGGTAGTAGTTGCGTTGACAAAAATGGCATCACGTATTACACAGTGTGAAAAACAATATGGAAGCACTTTTACAACAATGTTATTTTGTCCACAGATAATTTGATAGTTTTTTTCTAGTAATTGTGTTCCATAAAGTATAATTTGTGATTAGAATAATTACCTTCAAACCGTTAAATAACGGAGAAATAATTTGTTCAAATTAGTTACTTTGAAATTCAAATGACTGCTACTTTATAAATGATAAACCTTTCGAAGTCCGGTTTACGGCAGTTAATTTCTCTTGAATAGACATTTAATTTGATACCTAACTTGACCTAGGCTTATAATGAAGATTTTGTTCAACTCCTCGTGGGCCGTCCTCCTGAAAAGATGAAATGTCATTAATTGCGTTAAAAGGTATGTTCTTTGTAACCATGATCATGTACAAGATTTCACTTTTACAAGTGATATCATACAACAGTTGTGAAAGCGTTTCCATATTTTGTTTCCACCTCGTATATATACAACAGTTATGAAAGCGTGTCCATACTTTGTTTCCACCACTTATATATACAACAGTTATGAAAGCGTTTCCATATTTTTTCACCTAGTATATAAAGGATTTTAAAATGTCCTGAAATTAGCTGTACGTTAAATACCAATGTTTTTTTTATATGTGCTTCAGTTTATTTTATAGCAGCTTTCGGCTTCTAATGGTCCACCCACTGTCACTACACATGGGTATTTATCGATCTCACCTGAATATTTCACACCTTTGAATATTTCTCTTGATGGTGAAAGACTATTAGAAACTTGTGTTGCAGACATTTTAGTGGTAAAAATTGGCAGTTCTCTTACATGGTTCTCTAATACTGTCAGGATTGATTGAACAATTTCATTTGGAATTTTTGTTTTGAGAAATGTAGCTAATTGGAACATGTCAGCATAATGAAGGCAGCTTACTTTAGCTTTTATGAAAGCAATATTTTGTATTCAATAATATACTTTGGGGTGGTTCCTCCCAGCAACATTTAAATAAGAATTTTACTCTTCATGCAAAAACGAGCTATGACATGTATGGCTAGAGTGCCACCTAGGTCTAGAGTTGCCATACATTTTCATAGTAAAATACGGACACCAGGTTTACTTGGGTGTCTGACGGAGGGGGGGGGGTGAAAATCGTCTTTTATGATGATTTTGGTTGTTAAATTAGAAAAAAATACTTTGTGATACATAATTTAATATGGTAGTTATATTTATAACAAAACTATATTTTAATTTCAGAGTAATACAAAATTAGCAAACAATTATTTAAAGTAATTCATTCAAGTTTAAGTTGGCAGAACTCAATAAATTGTCATCAATCTGCTTTAAAATGTTTAGGCATCACCTCTAATATTTGTACTGGTACTAGCTGAAGTCTGAATCCAGTCATATTTTTCTCAAGAGATTACCTTTTTTAAGAAAAGAACTATTGCTTTTAATTGCTTTAAAAAATTCAGTTTGTGGCATGTCATTGCTAACTTTGATGCTCAGAATAGCTTTGACCTTCTCTACTACTCTACTGACAGTCTGTTCCGATCGTGTGTCCAGACATTTTTCATAAGTGAAAAAACTTGTTCAACCGGTGCAGAAGTACCGGGTAGAGAAAGAGCAAACTACAACAACACTCTTTCAAAATGTTCGCTCTTATTTTGCTTGAAACTGAGGGGAGGGAGGTGCGTGGTAGTATAAGTGCATACAACACAACACACGACCTCTCACGATTGTCGATTGACCAAAGTAATAGCAATACAAGTTTGTCTTTTTTACAATTTAAAATATATTTTTAATACTAAAAGAACGAAAAATACTGACATCTACCAGGTACGGTACGGACACGGACACAGAATGTAAAATACAAACCGTCCGTACAAAATACAGACATCTACCAGGTTTTTGCTTTGTACGGTACACGGACACAAAATGTAAAATATAAACCGTCCGTAGAACCCAGGATACATTTTGGAGAATATTTCAGTTATTTAATATTTTCCCTGTTGAATGCCTTTATTATATTTATTATAAATACTTTACATGCATTTTGCCATTTCTCTCTTATAACGCTAGGTTTGAATTATGCATAAGCCTCTTATAATTTTCAAACTAAACCTAGTTGCGTTGGTTCTAAATTTATCCATGCTCTACCTTTAAAGTTAAGATACAAAGGTTAGCATTTAAAAACATCTTTAAAACAGTTTCTTATTGATGGATGTTTTTATAATTTAAGTGATTGTTGTTTATTTTAATTTAAGAAGTTGTAATACAATAATTTTAGTTTAAGCTCTTGATGTTGCTCTTTTTTACTCTTGTTACACATTGTAATAATGTTCAATAAATGACAATGAGGAGTATGAGTGATCCTGCACCTTGCGTTAAGTAACAATAAATGACAATGAGGAGTATGAGTGATCCTGCACATTGCGTTAAGTAACAATAAATGACAATGAGGAGAATGAGTGATCCTGCACATTGCGTTAAGTAACAATAAATGACAATGAGGAGTATGAGTGATCCTGCACATTGCGTTAAGTAACAATAAATGACAATGAGGAGTATGAGTGATCCTGCACATTGCGTTAAGTAACAATAAATGACAATGAGGAGTATGAGTGATCCTGCACATTGTGTTAAGTAACAATAAGAATTATTTATAAATTCCATATATTTTCTTTCGCGTTCACGTAAAGTAGTGCTTATTTTAGATCTACTTACAGTTACGGACTTACCTACCTACCGACATTGATTAAATTTTTTAGTTTACTCTCAACTTCATAAACGTATTTTCTAATTTATAAGACATAGCTGATACATACCCTTTCGTTGTAGAGATCATATCCCTGCCACTTGATGATGGCTCGAGCCAAGCCGGCGTGGGTGTACAGCTGTAGGGCACATCCCACGGCGACAGTCACTGTGGCGACGCCGGCCAAGAAGAAAGCCAATGAGGAGTGTCCCTGGTGCTTGGAGCGAGTAGCCAGGAGCTTGGCGGTGGCCGGAAGACGGCTCGGGTCCAGGGCGATGGAGTCCAGGCGCTCCAAGATCGCCGCGAGTTTCTCGGAGGCTTGCTCCATTGGTAGCGGCCAGCGAGTGTCTGGTTGAGACGATAAGACGGCCCCCACTCACCCGCCACCCACCTGACAGCCTCCTTCGCTTACCGGTAACCCGACTGGAAAACACCTCATCTAGACTCAACGACTGGAAGTGATAAGTTTTATATACCCTCACATACTGCTTGCTGTATTGTTGTTCTTCGAGCAGTGAATGTCACTTGTAAGGACATTCACTACGTAAATCACGTAAGGAAGTGTCGAATCTCTTTCCGTTGTACTTGTTGTACAGTTGTTGTACACTTGTTATCATTTCCATTGGATAGATAACAATGTTTCTGAAAAAGAAATTTAAATGCAGAATTTTCATACATTTATGTATTCGAAAATTATTAATAAATTATTAAAGACAATTTATCACCTTGGACAAAAATAATTTACAAATTTATGATTTATAATTTAAACCATGAGTAAATAACATACAATAAATTTTAAATAATAAAAAAATCAAATATATAAGAAAGTACTATCGAATGCGCGTTGCGATCAACTCTTTTGTTCCATAAAAATATTTATAAACGAAATAAATTTTAACTGTACATGCACAAACATGAGTCATTTTTAATACTTATTTGTGTGGTATGACTGAAAACTAGTGACGATTTATATCTGAATATTGACTAATATCTCAAATATTTGTATACATCAGTATTGTTGTTTTGCCATTTTATCGAACAAAATGTTAAATGTAAATTATTGATTCTATCAGTAGGAATTATGAGTAGATATTTAAAGAATTATTGTCTTACTGTCTGTATTTCATATAATTAAATAAAAGTTATTTTTGGAAATAAGCTTTAGTGTAAGAAAGGACTTAATAGTCCTAGCTCCGACTAATAAAGGCACCTTTCATTTCATTTCATTATTTCTTCGTCGATCATACAATTGTGTACCACGAATGTAAAGTTTAACGTAAAGTGACCGCTTAATTTAAAATGTAAATTTTTAGATTAATTCAATATCCAAAAATAGTGCATATGATCTATGTACTAAAGTCACTCACTATAAACAAGAATAAAATCATAAACTATTTTCTCCTTCATCACACGGTGGGAGTTTAGATTTTATAAACATAATTTAATACTTCGTTGAACTAAACTGACGTATATAATGACAAAATGTTAAACTTGTTTAGATGAAAATCTTTTATTAATTTAATTATAATATTCGTTTATGAATTATGGTGTGAAATTACATTCTTTGTTTCGTTAAAATTCGTATGATCTTATCGCATAGGCTTACACAATTTATTAATAAACCAGTTGTGTATTTAATTCAAACCAATTGTTTATGAATTATGGTTTGAAATTACATTCTTTGTTTCGTTAAAATTCGTATGATCTTATCGCATAGGCTTACACAATTTATTAATAAACCAGTTGTGTATTTAATTCAAACCAATTGTTTATGAATTATGGTGTGAAATTACATTCTTTGTTTCGTTAAAATTCGTATGATCTTATCGCATAGGCTTACACAATATATTAATAAACCAGTTGTGTATTAATTCAAACCAATTGTTTATGAATTATGGTGTGAAATTACATTCTTTGTTTCGTTAAAATTCGTATGATCTTATCGCATAGGCTTACACAATATATTAATAAATCAATTGTGTATTTAATTCAAACCAATTGTTTTTTTACCCATCGAGGTATCGACTCAGTGAAAAATTTAATATTTTATTCTATTTTGACTCCAAATTTTATAAATTCAGTATCTAGTAAAATTAAGCACATTTTTACTAGCTTTTACATCCATTGGTGAAAAACTTGAGCCCGTATCTTTACCGTGAATACTTTCTATTAATAATAAAACAAACCGTGTAGATGGAACAAAGTACGGAATTTTTCTTGTATTTTTTTCCTTTACTTTATCGACAGTTCTTCTGTGAGTCCCGCTTATGTTAGGGAGGTAAACGTGATTTGTTGAAATTGATCACAATGGTATTTGTGCATTTTGTACTTCTGTTGGATTACTAGCAGTGTACCCGTCCTTCGTACGGGGTTTACGTTGATTTATATTGTGCTTATTGCATTCAGTAATACAAAACATGTACCTACTGGCATCTGTATAATACAAAAGTGCGTTGTGTTCACAGTTCCCCAAGGAAAGAAGACGGTACGTGCCACGCGCATCTCCTATGATGTCACATGTGAAATAGCGTGAAACTATGTGTTCTAATTCCCGTAGTTTACAATTCAAGCTGATAAGTGGTAAATAACTTGCCTACAATAGTAAAAACTCTAAACACTGAAAAATGTGAAAACACTAAATATAGCTGAGTGCTTCAATGCGATAGGTAGATTTAGTTACCGGTATTTTGTAGAATTATTATCAAACCAGGTGATTTCGCCCATATGACGTCACAGTCTACTGCGCAGCCTCGTCGTGATACCTACCGTCTTTTCTAGTTACCGTGGTTGTGGTTAGGTTTGATCCGGTATTTACTTCAGAACTATGTAAGTTATTTATTTATTCCAACAGCTGATTAATGAAACTATTATAAACAGTTGTCAAGTTAGTATTGCTATAGGGGTTTCTTGATGGAATTTCAAAATAAAGATAGGCCTATGTGATAATCAGAAACCCTAAGAATGTCCATGCAAAGTTTCAGATGAATGGGTTCAGTATTTTTTGCGTGATTGAGTAACAAACACAAACACCATTATATTTTTATATAATAATAATATATTTGTATGCTATGACGTTCTCTTGTACTGTACCTGTACCAACTCGTATTATGATAGTTAAAAAACTATCTTATAAACTATCACATATGTACACAATTATAAGAAAATATATAATACGGTACAGTAAATAAAATATGATAACGTTATCAATCAACAATACACAGACCAATTATTTTCATCTTCTTCGATCTTTTTCGTAGAACAAACGAACCTGAAATCAAACCGTGCTATTTGTTAAATGTAGTCTTTGAAGAATGTTTACTTGATAGAACACTCGCACCAAATAATGTATCATTAGTAACAATATTATTTCATCAATACACGCAACCTGTTACTACATTTTTACAATTAACTCAAACTTTAAGAAAGCCGTATTTATCTAAAAAAGTAATAAATACTTAACATTCGGAAATAAATATATTACAAATTTAAACAAAAAACTATGAAAGTATAAAAACAAAATTTACTTCACCACACGTGCCATCGACAATTACTGTAAACACTACTGCACAATCTAAAAGCAACCGGGTAAAAAGAAGTAACGCTGATTTTACAGTGTACATTAATTTTTCGCAAGGATGCACGATGTAGCCAGGTTAACCTTAAGATCATATTTAATCCATTTTGAGCAAACTTTGATATTGATGCTGAGGATAATATTTTAAGTAGAAATTTAAATTACTATTTTAACTATTATAAAGTTTTATATTGATTGTTACAACAAACATATTTTTTTATATTACTTCATTTCTAATGTGAGGTATTTGTTTTAGCAGCTTGATATGATCAACGGATCCGTCGTTAGGTATTTGTTTTACAGGTCGATATGATCAACGGATCCGTCGTTAGGTATTTGTTTTACAGGTCGATATGATCAATGGGTCCGTCGTTAGGTATTTGTTTTACAGGTCGATATGATCAACGGATCCGTCGTTAGGTATTTGTTTTACAGGTCGATATGATCAATGGGTCCGTCGTTAGGTATTTGTTTTACCAGCTTGATATGATCAACGGATCCGTCGTTAGGTATTTGTTTTACAGGTCGATATGATCAATGGGTCCGTCGTTAGGTATTTGTTTTACAGGTCGATATGATCAACGGGTCCACCGTTAGGTATTTGTTTCACCAGCTCGATATGATCAACGGGTCCACCGTTAGGTATTTGTTTTACCAGCTCGATATGATCAACGGGTCCACCGTTAGGTATTTGTTTTACCAGCTCGATATGATCAACGGGTCCACCGTTAGGTATTTGTTTTACCAGCTCGATATGATCAACGGGTACGCCGTTAGGTATTTGTTTTACCAGGTCGATATGATCAACGGGTCCACCGTTAGGTATTTGTATTACCACCTCGATATGATCAACGCGTCCGCCGTTAGGTATTTGTTTTACCAGCTCGATATGATCAACGGGTCCGGCGTTAGGTATTTGTTTTACCAGTTCGACATGATCAACGGGTCCGCCGTTACGTATTTGTTTTACCAGCTCGACATGATCAACGGGTCCGCCGTTAGGTATTCTTTTTACTAGCTCGACATGATCAACGGGTCCACCGTTAGGTATTTGTTTTACCAGCTCGATATAATCAACGGGTCCGACGTTAGGTATTCGTTTTACCAGTTTGACATGATCAACGGGTCCGCCGTTAGGTATTCGTTTTACCAGCTCGATATGATCAACGGGTCCGCGTTAGGTATTCGTTTTACCAGTTTGACATGATCATTGGGTCCGCCGTTAGGTATTCGTTTTACCAGCTCGATATGATCAACGGGTCCGCCGTTAGGTAGGCCCTATTCGTTTTACCAGCTCGATATGATCAACGGGTCCACCGTTAGGTATTCGTTTTACCAGTTTGACATGATCAACGGGTCCGCCGTTAGGTTTTTGTTCCACCAGTTCGACATGATCAACGCGTTCGACGTAAGGTATTCTTTTCATCACCTCGACGTAAGGTATTCAATTTACCAGCTTGACATGATCAACGGGTTCGATTTAAGGTTTTTGTTCTACCAGCTTGACATGATCAACGCGTTCGACGCAAGGTATTCTTTTCACCAGCTCGACATGATCAACGGGTTCGACGTATTTTTACTCTTTTATCTCTACTTATTTTATTTCTTATGGTCCTCTAGCATTACGCAATGTTTACAGTTTTTGCTGACTCAACCCAACTTTTTACATTGTTAACATTAGTAACCAAAGCTGTTTCTGCGAGATATCCAGGTACCCAAAAATAATATAAGGGAGTCACCGATTTGTAAACGTGCAAGCTATTCCAATTGTCTGGCAGAATCGATACACGTGGCAATTAACCGAGTTGAGGATGTGGATCGTAATCTTTCTCAATTATAAAGGCTTTCACTTTCAGGTTTTATTAATAGTAGCTAACACAAATTATGAAATACAGTACCTGAGTGCAATGCCCGAGTTGGTCTGGGTGACGGTGGGCTATCTATGTACCAGATTTACGTAACTCTAATGTACAGATGAAAAATTTAAGTCCCACTCTACAGATGTAACCTTAAATCCCCAATGTACAGATGTAACCTTAAAACCCCAATTTGCAGATGTAAACCGTTAAGTCCCAATGTTCAGATGTAACCGTAAAGCCCCAAAGTACAGACGTAACCGTAAAGCCCCAATGTACAGATGTATGCTTTAAGTCCCAATGAAGAGATGTAACCGTAAATCACCAATGTACAGATGTAACCGTAAGGCCCCAATGTACAGATGTAACCGTAAATCCCCCATGTACAGATGTAACCGTAAAGCCCCAAAGTAAAGTTGTAACCGTTAAGCCCCTAAGTACATTTGTAACTATTGTAACATTTGTAAGCCCCAATTTACAGATATAACCGCAAAGCCCCAATGTACAGATGTAACCGTAAAGCCCCAATGTACATATATAACCGAAAACCCCCAATGTACAGATGTAACCTTAAAGCCCCAAAGTACAGATGTATCCGTTAATCCTCAAAATAAAGATAACCGTTAAGCCCCAAAGTACAGATATAACCGTTAAGCCCCAATGTACAGATATAACCGTTAAGCCCCAAAGTACAGATATAACCGTTAAGCCCCAAAGTACAGATATAACCGTTAAGCCCCAAAGTACAGATATAACCGTTAAGCCCCAAGGTACAGATGTATCCGTTAATCCTCAAAATAAAGATAACCGTTAAGCCCCAAAGTACAGATATAACCGTTAAGCCCCAAAGTACAGATATAACCGTTAAGCCCCAAAGTACAGATATAACCGTTAAGCCCCAAAGTACAGATGCCGCAGATAATCTACTGTACATATGTGACCGTTAAACCAAAATGTACAGATGTAACCGTTAAGCCCCAAAGTACAGATATAACCGTTAAGCCCCAAAGTACAGATATAACCGTTAAGCCCCAAAGCACAGATATAACCGTTAAGCCCCAAAGTACAGATATAACCGTTAAGCCCCAAAGTACAGATATAACCGTTAAGCCCCAAAGTACAGATATAACCGTTAAGCCCCAAAGTACAGATGGCGCAGATAATCTCCAATGTACATATGTGACCGTTAAACCAAAATGTACAGATGTAACCGTTATACTCCAATGAACAAATGTAAACGTTAAGTCACAACGTATAGATGTAACTATTAAGCTCAAATATACTGATGTAACCGTTACTCCACAAAGTAAAGATAACTGTTAAGCCCCAAAGTACAGATAAAAATTGATGGACGTTGTAGATTTTAAAAAACTATTGACTCATGTATACAGGATCGTGAATGAGCCGAACTGGAGGGTTTGACGACCTACATGATACATATATTTCTGGAAAATAATGAGCTTACTAATTTTAACTGTCTTGTATAACCTGCTTGGGAAGGAAGAAAGGGCGCAATTCAGAGAAAGGTTAGTAGGCCTGCCGGTGGTTCAGAGCCCCGATCATGACTTCCTGTCAACAGATTTTCACAAGAATACGCTCCTCTTAACTTGTTAGACATGCTAAGTGCTAATTACTAACAAAACGATGACAATTCAAAGCGCTAATCCGATGAGCAGACATCTGTGACGTATTAATTCTGGATCACAAGTTTGATGCTGAAACAACATTTCAAGTTTTGCTTAGAAAATAGTATTATTATTTTTAAAATCAGAACATATTTAATACAGACAGTTTACAATGGAATAAAACAATTTACACTTGGTGCAAATTTATTCACTTAAATATCACTATGACGTTGTCCGGCAAGACTGTGAAAGGCTGGAAACCTCTCAAGGCTATCGACAGCCAACTTTACGTCAGTCGTGAGGTAGTCGAGTAGGCCGGGACTGCAGTGTGCTCGAGTTGCGATAATTACACTTGGATTTTCATGAGAAGAGGTGGCTAGTTGAATGCGCGGCTGCACAGGGTATTTCGCATGCGCCTGTAGCTGGGAGCTCTGCTCACTGTCCCAGTCAGAGGCCGAGTCTTGTAGAGTAAAATAGCTACGTGCCACTCCAAAAACACTTAATTTCCTTTTTATTCGTGGCATATGAGTATAACTATTCCTTTTGAACTCAGAAAATTATCAAATAGAATACAGGATGTCGAGGCGTCAGCGAGGGAAGCTGACGTATTTCTATGGCATCCAGCAGCGGGGAACCAGCTGTTACTTAGCAACATGGTAGTAGCAGGTAGTAACGGCTGATGATAGTCTACTGTGTTACCTCACACAGCCCCTCTTACCGATTCTTCCTGAACGACCACTTCTTCACGTGAAATTTGTTCTGAACTACCTGGGTTCCATTTTGGGATGCTCGAGTTGTGAGAAGTGCCCAAGAGGACCTCTAAGGCTGTTTGGTCAAGATGTTTTTTTTTTTTTCGATTGGAATGTCTTTACGTACATCAGCTATTAAACGCTTCCCAAGTAGTTCTTTCATAAAAATTATGTTTATAGTTATAAATCCATCACCTCAAAGATGCGAATTTGGGCTTTCTTGGTACATACAGAATTAAGAAACTATTTTCCCGATTATTCCAAAATTTTAAAAACAGACCCTCACAGGACTGGTCTTGCTCATTAGTTATTTTAAATTGCGTAATTTTACTGCATATTATCAATTTTGAATAATTAATGCTGTATGTTTGTTTTTATTTTATTACGACGAGAAATACAGTGTCGTGTTTGGCATTAAATGCTTTTTAATATCACACAATTTACAAAATCGGTTAACTTTATATACTGAACTGGTGAATGTACTTTTACCCGCATGTTATATTACAATACAATCACGTACAGCGAGACAGCACCCGCACCCGCAGGATCGCGCTTCAGGACCAGGATCGTGAAGGTGTAGCTGGGAGCTACGGCTGTTATAGGCACTAGGGCCTCTTCAGCCTAGGACAGGTAGATGGAGGGTAGCAGGACCGATACCAATCGTGACTGCACGTGGCAAGCAGGCAGCTCGGGTCTCCGGAAAGAAGTCCCCAAGTAATCAAGGCCCTTGAAACAAACAGATGAAAAAACATGGGAAATTAAAAATTGTTTTAGAGCTAACTGAGGGTAAAACTGGGGTGAGAGGTGACTATGTTTGAGCATTGGGTGTGAGGGGATATCCTTAGTTGGACTTCAGTAGTAGGTTGTGTGAAGGGTGGCTAGTGGTTGCAGGGCTGGAGGTAGAAATCTTCCTGCAATTATACGCGACCCATCCCAGGGGAGGGGTCGGGGTTGGTGTTTGTGTGTGAGTACCTCGAGTCAGACGTAAAGCTAGCGCGCGTAGCGGATTTAATTAAGAGACTGCAGAGGCTGTCGGCCATGCTGGTTTTAATCCCATGAGAACAATGATATTTTCGAACCGGACATACAATCACATATATCTAAATTAAACGGTTATTTTTAAACTGATTTTATACAAAGAAAGTGCATTTGATCAAGAATAAAATTGCGCGTTGGAATTGCTTTGCGAATTCCTAATTAGTTTTGTAGAAAAATATATAAAAAATATTTAATTTGAAGTGTTTATTTCCACATATTTTTCAAAACTGTGCGTATGTATTCAAAATATCAAAAGTAAACACATTGTGCAATATAATAACGTTTACAATAGCACCTCAAATACAACTTTTGGTTATTAAATAGCGAAAAAATATGTATTATTTTTTAAAAAATATATTAAAACCAACATGGCCGACAGCCTCTGCAGACTCTTGAACTAGTTTTTGAGTTGCGACAATCTATCTGCAACATCCCGCCAATTTAGTCAATAACTTTTCAAACCTCAAATCATAAATATTTTGTCTACAGCTAACTTCATTTATTTTGAATTGAATATAAATATAAAATATTGATAATTATTTTAAATTTACTGTGAATTCTAACCCGAACACTCAATGAAATTACTTTTTAATTACTCTGACATTCAAATATTCATGAAGTCCATTTAGACAATGGGCTGATTTTTCCCCCATTGATGATTCATCATTGTTGTTTTGGTTTTATTAAACAAAACAAAAAACGCATCGAATTATGAATCGTTTATAATGTATGTTGATAATTTTTCTGGAATTCAAACAGACACGAAGCTTTCATTTTACTAAACACTAGTGGATTTGTTACAGTTAAGACAAAAAACAGATGAAAATAGAAAAGGATTCGTTCATTAATGAAAAAAAATCAATTCAGTAACAAGCTTGATTTTGTAAAATGTGTATGTTTAATGTATCTGTGTAAATAAATTAATAATTATTTGTATTGACACTTTATTATTGACACCAATATAGCCATGACCCTCAACTTATGTGTGGCCACAGAGAAAACAGAAACAGAGGTCGCATACAATAGTGCGCTAAATGTGTGTCGAGTAGTTACAGGTATTTGTCCAGTTTGCCACGTGAACGGTGAAGCCAGTGTCTTGTCACTTCCGTATGTCCCACTTATTCTCAAGGATAACTGTAGTAATTATTACCACACATGAATAAATATGTACATTAGTTGTAATATATTTATAACTGCCATGTGGCGTTTGCAGCGCCCATAAGAAAGCGCCCTCTGTTTCTTTTTTCTCTATTGTATGACCTATTATTGTAACCTTTTTACTTGACGTTTTTCTATGTAATAATAATAATAAACTTCTTTATTGCTGTAGGACAATACAAATATTACATAGCATGCGTCAAAAGGATTTACAAAATAAAACAGAAAAAACATTGTGTTGTGGACACTTCAGCCATACAACAAGATTTGTAATCGCGAAAATAAATTTGATCTCAAAAATAAATTTGATCTCAAGCCGATGATACCCCCTATATGTAGTCCATGAACTCGTTCACAGAGTAGAACACGTTCGACACTAAAAAGCGTCTTAATTTTGATTTTAATTTTGGTTCACAGTTTGCGAATCGAATACACTATGTCACAAACACTGATTATAAATTAAATGTATGCTAATTTATCGAGTGTACTTATACTAACAGCATTTCCAAGATAGATTTTACTATTTTTGTAAACTTTATAATTCAGTATATATTAGGTAAATTTAGTAATGTTAATTCTGCAAAACTATTGAACGTCTTAAACGCTTCTCTTGAACAATATTTATCCTCTTACAAAATAAATAAACACGTGCGAAAAGTTTATATTTACGTTAATTCTCTTTCAAAGTAATATAAACAATTTAGTTTCACAGCTTTTATCACTGTCAATTATAAACGACAAAGACTATTAATGGTTCTATTATTTATTTATTTAATAACATTTAAAAATGTAAAATAAATAGTCATTAAATAAATGTTATAAACTTTATAACAATTAAAGCTTTAAAAAAGTTTACTTTGACATAATAAAATCGGAGCCAAGCAAAATCTGTCGTTATTAAGACCTTTATATACGGTAGGAAATTGTTTCAAGGTTAAGTTTTATTGGTAGAACCAAACTTCTTGTATCCGCCGGGCCAGACATTAATACAAGCCACTCAAACAACTTTAAATAAATACATCGAGTAAGTCACTTTCGAAATTTAATTTAGTTATAGTAAGTCGAAATCTGAACGTACGATTTTGGAAGTAAACCAAGCACTTGCAGAGGTGGTTGCATGCTTTGTATCGTGTGGGTCTGATTGAGTTACCGGTAAATTGATAGCTATCGGTGACACCTGCGACACTGGCTCACCCATCGACCAATCAGTGGTCTTTGAACGTAATTACAAAGCAGAGGTTTATGAATGAAATCTATCGGGCAGTTTCCGAATTCTTGTAACGTTCAAGAGTTATTTTTGTTTATAAATCATGCTACGGCGTTGTTTAGTTTTAACGTGTTATTGTAATATTGCACGTATGTTATAATATTTTGAGAAATAAAGTTATTTTTAGTTCAATATATATTTTTTATAATTTGTAGTAACAGTATACGATTAATATTGATGCAATCGTTGACAGCATTTATCTAATTAATCTGTTTTTAAAACTGTTAAAAGAGTATTAGAAGGTTCTCCTTATCAATAACAATTTATTTTCCTTATGAGAAAACAACAAATAGTATTTACCAAAAATTAGCTAAAAATAAATTTAAAATCGCTAAATTTACATAGACATATGAAATTGAAACTTAGTAACTAAATATTTCATAAAGATTACAGCGTGGCCAAGAAATTAAATTTACGATCCCTATAAGTCAAGAAAACTTTGTTTCAGGAAATAGGTAAGAATTTTTTCTTGGAAATTATAATCCTGAAATATATCAAACTTACAGAAAACATTTCTGTTAACCACATATTAAAATATAAATGCGATACATTAACGAGATTTTTAATAATAAAGTTGATGCACAGTGTAAACTAGTTTAAAATTACTGTACATTTTTTATTCCAAGTAGAATAAAAAATATTGAAACTTATAATAACATTTAAAAATGCATATGGTATAACAAAAAATTAAACGAAGAAAACAACGATGTGATTGGAATTTTTCTAGGCTTCTTAGTTTCTTAGTAGGCCTAAACAACCTTCAAATATGGGTAGGGCCTACACATAATTTCAGCGCCGATAGTATTGTGTATGTAGTTGCTTTATTTGATTGATTAGCCATACAATTAAACGCTTTATTGAATTGACAGTCAAATATTAGCACAGAGTACATATAGTATTACATATCAAACACTCTGTGCAATAGCACAGAGTGTCCTAAAAGGTTTCCTTTGGACATTCCTCGTCACCTTCTGAGTAAGAACGTGATTTACAAAGTTTCAAGTTCATGAATCTGAACCCTCTTCACGGTGGGCTGAGAAGAAAATGTAAAAATTAATGAACATTCCTAAACTTGCCGATGTCTGTAATAGTCTTGAGTATTCTTGAGAACAATATAATTACAAAAACTATATAAAAAGACAATTCAAGGTAAGAAATAAATATGTAAAAGAGTAAGCTTCCGGTACATTTGATCAGGCTTCTTCAACAGCATCAAACTGGTAGTGTATCAAAACAAACAGCATATGACTCAATCTCATTTCAAGTGGACATACGTTCTTGTCTTCCATGCATTATTTTATCTTGACCTTCTAGTTTACGTTCCATATCTTGGTGAACCGGTTGGCCTAGACTACGCCACATGTTCCTAACTCTGTTCTAAAACTACTTACCTTTCAGGTAGTTCAGATTACATCATTCGGGACGTTGTGAATCGAGTTTCCACTCTACTATGAAGGTTTTCACAATACTTAAAATAGTGTATCACCTACAATGAAAATAAATAGTGTATCGTAATATGTCGTTCAACTTCAAATTATAACTAACTTCGTTACTGACACATGCCCCTCTCTCCCACCCATATACACCTACAGTGGTTACACTCTTCCCCCTCATAAGCATAAAATTGTGTGAATTTCCCTCCACTCATACACACCGTGGTGTGACCCTCCCCCAATCATACACATACAGTGATCTGACCCTTCCCCCAACTCATATACTTACACTCTCTAGCATTATCAAGAGAGTGCAGCAAGGATTTAGCTGTGTCAGTTTTCAGAGTTCTTAATCTTCTTGTATATATCTTCACATTCTCAGCTCTATCCTGGTGTTTATTCTTTTCTGAAGCCCTTAGGACACACCCCTTAGCAGAGGAAATTACAAAGGTTATGAAATTGATCATCGTTCTTTATTAAAGGTGGAATGAACCTGATGCATCTTCAAGCCTTGATGTAAAGTCCTCCCGGTCAGCTTTGTTAAAGTTCCAACTAGATCGGGGAACAGATTGCATAACGGGAACCTGAATTCCTATTGATATCATAATATGCCAGTATTGTGAAAAGGGGAAGGCACCAAGAACACTCCTTCTGATTGTTAGGGAGTGTTAACAGATCGTTCACATCTTTCTCCAAACTGTATCACTATGTCTGCTAAAAAATGTAAAAATGATGTCGATGTCTTATTTTTCTTTTCAACCTCATTCTCAAATCAGTTCTGCGTAAACTGCATTCCCATTATGCACCAGTGGATTATTTTCAGTAAAACATATCCAACTAACAAGGATAAGAATTTTCGCTACCAGCATCTCTTTTGTAATTTATCTACATATATAGATCTAAAGGCCCTCAAAAATAGGCTCACTCACTTTAGTAATTCACAGATTCCTCGATAAGTTAGGTATGTAAATTGTTGTGTCTTTTAATTCTAAAAAAATACTGTTCAAAATGTTAAACTAAATCCATTAAATTTTGTTCGTATCACTTACAGTTAGTGCATAAAACAGCTTGAGCATAACATCTGTACTGATCAAGATATTCAACTTCCCCACCACCACAAAATGCATAGACTGTTCTTTTTGTCCCTTGGTGAGGATGGATACACCAATATTTCACTACCCTTATTGCAAGGTTAACTATTGAGCAAACAAATAAATGAAAACAAAAGTTTATATACATTAAATATAGCAGATATTTTAATTCCGTCATGATAACTTTTATCTCATTTTTGTTTTTCATGGGATTTTCATTTCGTGAATAATCTCTATCACGAAATCACTAGACCTAAAATTATTGTCATTAAAATTTAGATCCTATCACTATGGTGAAGCCTATTGTGAACTTTAGAAATTTCAGCTTCATTTTTATTAAAAATTTAACCAGTATGCCCTTATAGCCAAAATCTCTTAAACATCTTTCCTAATAATTGTATACTTCTGCTCACTACACTAGTGAAAACTAGGCTGTGACGATTAAAACTTTCCTCATTCCCTTCTAAGACCCATGTCACTTCCTCTTTATCGCTCAGAGGTTAGAAATGAATGTTTAAAGAAGAAAATCTAAAGTACGATGAGAAAGCCTAATGAATGATTTTAAATTGGGATGGGAATGCTTACTCAGGCTTTTTTTGGGGATATATCTTAAGAAGACCCCCAAACTTCATTTCTTCATAATCTTTGTTTAGGTGGGACAGTCCAGCAACACTGATTAGTATAATCGTACATCCACAACCCACTTGCCAGCTACATCACTCCACTTCCCACCCACAACGCCAAGGGCCTGAGCAATCGGGGATATGTCTTTTAGGCCTCAAGTCTTAAACAGGGCGTAATGTAATAAAGAAGCGTTAGGCTTCTTAACAAACATGAGACAGAAAGACAATGTAAACGATGGACTACGAGACAAGACCTTCTGAATTTCTAAATAGTTTGTTTAAATCTTACCATTTGTAACAAGATATTTAGATTTTTCTGGCAGCACCAGTAAGTTCTTGACTCTGGGCTGGAGCTTCTGAACCCCTGAACAATCATATACACGACCTCCTCTCGCAGGATTATTACTTCCTCAGAGAAACTGTTATGGCCAACAAGCAAATTGGCTTGCTAAGTGGTCTTACTGTTAAGTTTCTTGATTATCCTACAAATATTACAATAAGTGCAGTTAAAACGCTATAAAAATATGATATTTTTGAAAAAAGGTAATTGCAATAACTTTTGCTTTAAGGAATGTAGAAAAGTATTATTTTACCAAAATTGAATGAAAATCCTGATAGCAAATGAAACAAAGTTAAAAATGTGGCTTCTATGCTGGGCTGGCTGATATTTTCTAGCCTGTGCCCTCTCAATGTTCATATTCCCCCTTTATTCTTCTCCTTATTCTATTGAAAGTTTTTAGTCTTCCCTCTCTCTAGTTGGCCATGCTGCTCTCTTTTTCATTTTTTCGGTCACACTCAAAGCCAGGGCCAGCCTAAGAGCTACTGTGTGTATTTTCTGAACTGGCTGTTGGCACGCCCCCCCCCCCTTTGATGGAGATATAAAAAACCACCTGTCCTTCAAGGTAATGAAGGATCTACTTCTACAGCTATTCGGATTTCAAAATTGGAGGATGGTAATTGTTATCATAAATTATACTTAATTGTCTCATAATAATGTAGGCCTACTGTACGTGTGTGTTCATATTGTTCACTTAAAATAAAACTAAAATCCTTGCTTTAGTTGTAGAAAATGTCATGACTGTGATCTGTACTTAATTTGGTTTGCACATTCAAGAATTGTTATAGAAAAAATTATAGTAAAACCCTGAGTGTTAATGTTCTGAAATATTTTAATTTTAAATAATATGTGGTACTCTTTATTCCATGTACAGAATAGTAATATATTTTTTATTGGAACTGAATAAAGGTTTTTAAAACAGTTAAAATATAAGTAAAAAAATAAGTTTACCTCCAAAAACCACTCAAAAAAGTTAATTTTATTTCATTAATGGTTTGGCATTTTTAAGTTACAAATAATGATATAGGAAAAAATCAGCGCTTAAAAAAATTCATCCTTGCCAAGAAAAACTTCTTTTTGAACTTGTCAAGTCAAAACAGTCATTGCATGCAGCAGATGTAGGGTGATCATGATTGGAGTGGACTGTAACAAAATTGGCGAGGGTTACACTCACAGATGGCTGTAGCGTGCAGATGTCTCACATAATCATTCTACTGAAGGGCGCTCGTAATCATAAATATCATCACTAAAAGATGGCATTGTTGTTATTTCAACTATGTTTAGTAAAAAAATACAATAAATGAGATGTGCAATGTTAATTTTTTTTTTAATTAATGAATGGCAAATGAAGGGCCAAGGGGAAAACGATGAGAGTCATTAACATTTCATTTTCAAGATTAATATCTCGTGTAGTAGCTCCACTGCCCTACTAAACAGCTGTGGGATTGTTATTGGGAAAAATGATGTGAGTCAGGGGATATTAAAGAGTAAAGAATACAGGGAAGAAGAAAGAATGATGAGGGTAGTTGCCACAGAGGAAAGAATGATGGGAGTCAGGTTGTTTTCACTTTGCTTTTGGTCACGTGGTTTGCTATTTTTGTTCCTGCCATTTTGAGGTCATGTATGGTTCTTGTTTGAAAGTGTCTTATTGTTGTATTGTGCTTTAATAGTTTTTAATTATATTATTTGGTTCAATTAAAAGTGTTAACTATTATTTTACTATGGAGTTAGTAGGGGAAATGGAGCATGCATCAAAAAAGAAACCTAAACTAGGTAGACTGATAGAAGTTAAAAAACAGATACTAAAACAAAGTCATGAGGTACACCCTAATTGTCATTGTTCTAGACTAAAATGTTTTGAAGTAATAAATGAATGTAGCAGAAAGCTAGTTGTTCGAAATTTCAATGAGATGAAAGATTATAATGAACAAAACTTGTATTTAGGAGGCATTATAACATCAAGCTTTGTTAAGCAACGTAGACCTAGAAATGATGATCCAGACAGCCATACTTATTCATACAGCTTCAAGATAAGATATTTTAAAGAACGTAGTATTGTTGATGTCCCTGTTTGCTATAAGGCGTTTATATCAATCCATGGTATCACCCATAGAAGAGTACAGACACTGCAATCTATGCTTTTAAGCAAAGGTGCTGTAGTGAAATATGGGCGTGGATGTCATGACAATAGGCCTCACCAACTATCTAAGGAAACGGTGGATAAAATGTTCATGAACACATAAGATCTCTTAAATGTCGACGATCTCACTACACTAGACATGACTCAAGAAGGGTATATTTACCTGAAACATTATTTATAAAGAAACTTCACTGTCTATATTCTGAAAAGTATCCCGATAATCCTGTGTCATACGATTCGTATAGGGCAATCTTTAATACAAAATATAACATAGGTTTTGGATATCCACGAACCGATACTTGTAGTACGTGCGATCAGTATAAAGTTCGTGAGCAGGACTTACACAAACAGATTGCTGATAAAATTTGTGATACTTTAAAGATTCAAGAGGATTTTAAAAAATGAACGAAATGCAAGATTAACACTTAAGAAAGGCAGATTCCTTTTATGAGAGAAAGCGCTTAGTAAGAAAAGCAGCACAACAGTCAGTTGAAATTGAGGGAATTTGCATGGACTACCAAAAAAATCTTTGTACACCTAACATATCAACAAATTATGTCTATTACAGACGTCAGCTTTCATACTATATTTTTAACATTCATATACTATCGACACAAGAAAGTACTTTCTATGTGTACGACCAAACTATTGCTCATAAAGGATCTGATGAAGTTTCATCGATGCTTTATCACTTCATTTTTAATTTCCTCAAACCAGAAGTTCGCCAGTTGACCGACCATATTCTGTGATTCATGTGCAGGCCAAAACAAAAACTTTACGTTGTTCAGGCTTGCTTATTTCATTGTTCATGTATGTGGTCGGCTCGACAGTTTGAAAATGGTTTTTCCTATCCGCGGGCACTCGTATATGGAATGCGACCGCAATATGGGATTAATTAATCAAAAATCTTATTTGCGAGGTGCCAGATGACTGGATTACTGTGATCACCAACGCCAGGATAAAGCCTTGCCCATTTACTGTGTTTAAGTGTGACCAATCAACTTTCCTTAGATGGACTTCTTTTTTTGGAACACTGAACTTCAAAGAAAAGTGTCCGTTTCCGTCCAGACCAGTCAGGGAGCTAGAAGTCAATATTGGAAAACCAAAAATGCTTTTATTCCGTGAGTCGTACAATGGACCTTTTAGTAGCGTTTCACTAGTAAAACAAACCGAAACTGTTGAGTCCTCAAAAAGAAATAAAAAGAAGAAGAGTGAATTACCCAATATTGAAATGGAAAGACACCTGGAATTGCGGCCAAAGCCTTTGTATAGTGAAAAAATACCTGTACCCAAAGTAAAATATCAGGACATGCAAGTTTTGAAAATGTTTCTGCCTATGGAGTCTCAACTATTTTATACAAATTTAACAACCAAATCAGATAACACAAACAATGATGACCATGATGAGATTTTCGGGTAAGTTTTACAACTTTTTTGTGTAGGCTAACCTAATAAAATATTCTGACAATCAGATATACTTACTTTTGTCATTTGATTGCTAATATTTTGTAGACACAAATATTACTATAACTGTGTAAGCTTTGTATCTCAACAGTAAAAGGTATAATTATCCTGAATTTTTTAGGGAATCTGCGGCCTTGACTAAAGAAAACTCACCAAAATCGGGGACAAAGAATAAAATAAAAAAATCAATGAATAATTCCAAAAAAGGACTTGTAACTATTACATTGTGTTTCTAATATCATTAGGTTAATGTGTGTTAAATAAACAGTGGGTAAAATATTGAAAACTGAAAACTTTGTTTACTAACTCTCATCATTCTTTCCTACTACGTAGTGACCCTCATCATTTTTTGCAAGTATGGATTGTATTATAATTGTTTATATGACAATAAAGTAATATAATAGTGTATTTTATTATTATTATCATATAAGTCAAATAAAGAGTAATATTTGGAATAATATCATGCTGTTTATATACACTGTTTGTGATACCTTCGTATATGATAGGTCATTAAACTTTAAAATTAGATTTTCTCGGTTTCATTCCATATTGACTCCCATCGTTTTCCCCCTTCAACTATTCTAGAAAATTACATAATTTATAAATAATTAAGTAATTTCACTATTTCAAGGCCCCTTTGAACAAATAACGTGTGCTCTGTACGCGCGTTAGGCAGCTCAAGGCCGGCACTTAACCTTGAGGATGGCAGTGCACAACTTGCAAAACCAGTAAAGATAAATAGGCTGACTTTAATTATGAACTTTTTGCTTCTCAATAGTCTGTTGTTTGCAATAGCCATAGATTATTTTTGTTTAGTGTCTCTAATTATGTTCTATTATTTGCAGAAAGTAGTATTTCTGATACTACACTTTTCTCTTGCCATAGAGATATTAGACTGTCGCAATATGCAGTGTATGAATTGTATGACGCGCTACCATGTGAATTATGACATTAGCATTAGATAATGGGTCCACGCACCGAATGAAAGTAATTCAAAGTACATTCTCTCAACTTTACTACATTTGAAAGTGTTTACTCTGTTAGTCAGTGTTTAGTAACTTGGGGGATTTTAAGGTAGAACCATGCTACCTAGCTCAATATGAAGATGCACAGGCAATACGATTTTTATTTTGCAAAATGAGTTGCTGAGAATGTTTTCTAATCCATGTTTCAGAGATCACTGTAATTTTCTACTAGTTCAAAATAAAAATCTCACCTCCGTAAATTTGTACATATTACCGTGTCTTTTGCTAACAAAGGAAGAATTTATTGCTTCACTAGGTGGTATTAATATCCATTTCTATGAAACCAGAAAAATAATACTTCGTTTATTACTTCGTACAGTCTTGATAAAACATTCCTGTTGCTGGTTTCAGATTTTATAGTAGGTCCATTTCCGTACATGACCTACCCAAATCAAAATTCCAAATACAGTAATTGTTAAAAATTGGCTTATCAGACATCCAAATTTTTTAGAATCTTTGGCGCTGACACTAGCACTGTTGGACACATTACAATCATTTTATTGTTGTAGTGCTGTACTTTTTATATTAAATCCTGATGTAATATGAAATTGTTGTTATTGTTTAGGAATAACATGCTCATTAGCAATAGGAGGAATAGGAGCCAAACCGGCCCTGGACAGAGCCTATAATTTTGTTAACTCTAAAATATCTGTGGGCAAATACATGGACATATATTTATGGAAATAAAATTTATAATAAGCAATGCCATAATAAATACAAGCATTTTGTACTTGTATTAAACTTAATGCAGTACAAAACATATCATAATTAAAATAATAGAATGTAATATTTGCATTTAATGTAAATTGAATTAAATATGGATTATGAATATTTATCGATTTAATATAGTACTACTTTAATTTTTTTTTTCAAAATTAACCTACAGAAAACTCTATGAGCAGACACTTTCCAGCTGAGAGTTAATTAACTCGTCAAAGGCTAAGCAATAAGCAAATGCAAAGTTATTAGTTAACACTAGCAAAGTCAATGCAATGCAATAACAATGGTGTAATTGTAATCGTTAATTTATTATCAATTTATGCTATTCGAACACACATCTTGTGCAAGGAATAGTTCTGTGTATTTTTTAATTAGTTTATTGACCCTAATAATGCATATAACATTTAATGAATTATAATCATAAATGGCTCAACGACTCCCGCGGGGTTTGTGTTCAGGTTGGGTTGGGTTAACTGTTGACTAACGAAACCGGAGGGATAGGATTGACAAAGTCAGTCTAACCTCAACTTTTGTGTTTTTTCAATGGTTGTTATTGTAAATTAAAGTCACAGTTACATTTTTATTATATTTAAATTGTTGGTTTTAACAGTAGTTTATTCGAAGTTGTAACTTAATTTTTGTCTGTATGTATTACATCATAAAACTTGCTCTTTTGAAAAGGTTGGGCTTACAATATTTATTAAAGTAGGCCTTAATTTCTTAAAACAAGCAGTTCGTGTGTTAATCTCCATGGTGAGTACTGTTGTAATGTTTAGAGGGTTTGTATATGAATTGCAGTGAATTAAAGAGTGCTGTATTGGCTGTTACAAACCACTACTCAATTCAGTTACTGACTGAACTGGTAAATATATATATAGGCTACACATCATATGGTTTGTTGTCAGCTATAATTTATTAATTAAAGAAAAGATCAAATATATAGGCTTAGCATAATTTCTGAACTCCAATTCTGGACTTATTACTCTAATTTTCAGAAACCTATCCTGGGCATTTTTTAAGAGCATACAATTGGGCGCAAACACATATAGGCCTATGGTACTTTTTACAGATTGATTTTTTTTTTTTTTTTTGCTATTGCACTCTAAAAACTGTGAAGAGTTTTCTTACTAAGCTGTAAAATATGCATGATTTAATTATTTTACGTACAAGTAAACGTCACACAACACAAATTTATTACAATATAAGCACAAAATGCACAAATATTATGGTGATCGATTTCGGTGAACCACGCTCACCTTCCTCAGACCAGAGGGATTCACAAAAGAATGGAAAACGGTGTTCATCAACTCAATTTTTTGTTGTTGAACACCGTTTTCCATTCTTTTGTGAATCCCTCTGGTCTGAGGAAGGTGAGCGTGGTTCACCGAAATCGATCACCATAATATTTGTGCATTTTGTGCTTATATTGTAATAAATTTGTGTTGTGTGACGTTTACTTGTACTGTATATGTACCAACACATATTATGCTAATTAAAAAACTATTTTTAATTATTTTAACCATAGGCCTACATTTAGCTATGCACGTCCCCATTCGGTGGAGAAAGTAGACGATATGCAGCCTGCATTAAAATTTACCATTCCTTGACGCTACCCCGGACTTTTGTCAATCCTGGACTGGTTCCACGGACACAGTCATCAATCCCGGACTGTCCAGGGTTATCCAGGACGAATGGTAATCCAACTAATACATATATTTGGAACAAGCTCCAAGTTATCTTGGATATTAATAAAAATATGAAGTGATATTCTGTCACAAAACTAAATCCAAGCCATTTAAGTCCTGCTTCACTGATTTTGTTTATGCTAGCTAACCTGTTCATAAAGGGGCGCAGGAGGCAATCTGTAACTATGTTATCCATTGTTTGGAAAGACTCCCTGCAATCATATGACTAACCTAGTGTCAATCCCCATTTATATTTTCATTAGTTACATCTGCCCACACCAGTTTAAAAGCATCTCAACAGTGTCCATTCCATATGAGGGTCGTTTATCCCACCTATAGGTAGAATATTTTATATGCTGGAAGCTAAATCCTAACCCATCAAATTGTAAGTGAATTCTTATTATGAATCTTATATACAGTATCCTGTAAAATCAATGTGGAACTGTTAATAAGGCTAGTACTTCTATTAGATTTTCAAAACTTATGTGCATTTAGTGATATTCAAGTATGAAGTTAAATTTTAGTTTTTAATCTAGGCTTATTAGACAAAAACTAGTTCTTTTCTAAAACCATTTTTACTGAATAAACTCTTTTTAACAAATTAATGAAAATGCAGAGCAATGAGCACCTCATTTTGTTCACTGAATATGAATCTGAAATTTCTTGCAATGTCTTTTGACTTCTTAAGAAAATGTATAAAATTCGTAGGAACTAATTTCATGATGGTATCGCATTTCTAGCCCATCCCAGAGGTACAAATCTTAATTTTAACTTGAATCTCACAACTTCTATTAAATACCACATGTCATTGAAACTAAGAACCAAGTCTCCTCTGATGAAATACATGTAAATTTGTGTTTGCTGTTTACTTATTTACTGTAGTTAAGTGTTTTTGATGAAATATGTGCATATTCATCCACGGACACAATACTATCATACAAGTACTTCTCATAGTTTTTCATGTTCTTGCATGGATTTATTTCAAATATTTGATTTTAACACTAAAACACAAGTACTTCATGCTATAGGTTTTATTCTCAACTTTTTATTTTCGGTTTTTAACATTCAGTTGCTTCATTTTTTCAGTGGCTGGTTGTAAAAACTGTACAGTAACTTATATTAAACAAAAAACTTAATAAAAACTGTTTTTAAACATGTTTAAACATTTCACCATACCAAAAATTGTTAAACTCTGAAAACATCTTATTAATGCACACTATCAACTGATTTTTTGTAAGATGACTAGGGAAAGACATTTGAGATTTCTTAGTTAATATCCATTAAATGTCAGTTGAATTCAAGTATACACTTTATGGAGGTAGGACGCCGGGAAGTGCCTCAACATTTATGTAAGTGAATCAGCTTCATCTTCAAAGCTATGACATAAATGAACTCACCACATTTCTCTCTTAATAACCAACATTTATGGGAGTGAGTCAGCTTCATCTTCAAAGCTATGACATAAATGAACCCACCACATTTCCCTCATAATAACCATTGTGGGAAATATGAGGGATCTGTGTTAAAAAGGGCAGAGTATGTACAGACTTGTAAATCAGTTTAGAGATAGTACATACATCTGTTTGTAGAAAGTCTGATGCTCAGTGGCAGCTAGCTAGATTTTGAGGTTATGTAGTCTTATTCAGTACAGTCACATGGTGTTAGTGGATACATTCTTTCATGAGATATTCCAACATTAAAGTACATTATGGATAATCAAAGTGACACCTAAGAAACGTACCTTTTAAAAATTTGATTGTTAAATTGAAATGTTATATGTAACATTGGTAACCTCCGGCTAATGTAGAAATCCTTCCCCTAATTATATGGTTTTATATTTGTATGTGGTCGTTATGGTGTTGTTATGGGAAAATTACAAAGCTAACATTTTTTGTTGTACTTTTCATGTATGAAGTAATTTATATTTTCAGGCTGCGACATTGAAACCGTACCTGACTGCAGTAAAACACACCCTCACTGCTGCATTGTGTGTTGAAAACTTCTCCTCACAAGATGTCGAAAGACATAACAAACCAGAAGTCGAAGTCAGGTCTGTTAAATTGAATCATGTTCAACAATATTCATGATTTAAATTGATAATTCTTACAGCAACACTTCCTCAAAATCTACAGATTCCCAGGAAACAAAAAAATCACGTTATGTTTTTCCTAGTTTACCACTTAAATGTAAGAAATCACAAATAAAAAATTAAATTTAAAAGAAATTAAATATTCTGTGCCTCAAAACACAATTTTAAGTCCACTGATAATATAACAACTTGCTAAAATAGGTCACTAAAATAGATGTTGTGTCATTTATTATGTATCTTGTGTTTGTGTTGGTGGATTTAACTTCTCAGCTTAGTTTTCTGATGTTGTTATTATATGATTCTTGGTCTATATGATCTCACTGAGATAAGGCCACACACAAGACAAGAAGTGAAATGTGATGCATAAGCTCATCAAATACATAAAATAAAAATATAAACTTGAAAACCATAACAAAGTTTCTATGAAGACCATTTAAAACTAAAGATTTATTACTATAGATTTTAAAATTTCTTTAAGCAAATTCTTTGTTTCAGGACTAGCAAAGAACTTATCCTTAATCCGGTGCTGATCAGTAGAAACGACAAGGAAAAAGTGTTGATAGAAAGTTCTATCAATTCAATTAGAGTTAGCATAGCTATCAAGCAAGCAGATGATATTGAAAAAATCTTATGCAAAAAGTTTATGAGATTTATGCAAATGCGAGCCGAAAACTTCATCATTTTGAGACGGAAAGCTGTCCAGGTTAGCTATTTGGTTAAATTAATAAATACAGACATAAGGAATGAAATGAATAACTATAATCTATATTTTCTGATGACAACCCTGTCAAGATGCTATCTACATTATCGGTTATCTTGTAAATAGTGTAGATAGCACCTTGACGTAGTTGTCACTGGAAAATAAAGATTATAGTTATAATTCCGCCACTTAAGCCTAAGATCAAAGATAATGAAATGGATAGTTGCCGTATGTTCTTTATTGGTGTTAGTTAAATATTTCATATATGTACAACCCTCAACTACTCAAGATCGGTGTTGAAGCAGTAACTTTCGTAACTGAACAATTTCAGATCCAATTCAATATCACCTTTCGGCAACTTTGTAGGGTTTAATCCATTAACCCTCCAGGTGCTAGTTGATAGATTTCTATCGTAATCGCACTCCCATTGTTTTAGATCAGTTTTACTGGTTTCTACTATATATATCGTACTGAACCGAATAACACTAGATTCTAGAGCTTGGAGGTTACATGGTGATGTTATGTGTGCTCCACTTGGCGAAAAAAACTGCCGACATATTAATATTTATTTTCAAGTGAACACAACTGTGTCATTGTCATGGCTGAAGGAGTTGTGTATGTTTGTGTTTATGTTTGCAACAACCCCAAGTATATAAAAGTATATGCTTTTATGTTCAGTGATAAATTGCCTAAAAAATAGTTATTTTAGATTTTTTGTACAGTTCACTCACAAAAATCAAAAATCGATATTTTGAAAAATAAAAATTAGTTTATAGAAAATTCTAAAATTCTCCTAAGTATAGATAATTTTTGGCTGATAGTAGGCTTTATTAACCTAATTTTTTCTGATAGCCAAATTTTTCAAGTTTACAAATATATATAAGGCCTACATGTGTCTAGTTTTCTGCTAAAAGTAAGTTTTTTTAATGTTTTCCTTGAACCCTGCAAAAGAATGAAACGCTGAAGCAAAGAGCTGTAACAAGTGTTCTCTATTGGTCTCTGTTGGCAGCAACTCCTTTTACGTTTTTCCAACTCCCCTCACTTATCTTGCCTCCCTCTCAATGCCTCTCTTCCACATCTCCTTTGGTCGTATTCACTTTCTTTCTCCTTGTGGGTTTTAGTGATTCTTCAGGGTATAGTCAGGTTTCCTCAACATGTGACCTATCTACCTCCACTTTGTTCTCTTTATTTCATCATCATAGATAAGCAACTGGTTCGTTAGCCAATATAGATCTTTGTTGGAAATGGTGTAGCTAATATATATTTATTATTCTTCTAAGGCAGCGAACACTTGTAATGGATGTGTCACCGTACCCATACAGCAAAACTGGTTTGACGTTTAAGTTAAATATTCTCAGCTTAGTTTTCTTAGAAATATGTATATTTTTCAACAGTGGGTACAGGTAAACGAAAGCAACATTGTCTTTCTTGATGTGATTTTTAACATCTTCATCAGCTACAGTGACCACATTGCCAATATACACAATGGAGTTCACCTTTTCTACAAATAAGTGTTTTGGACTTTCTTATTTGTTCTCATTTCTTTCATCTAAAGAATAGCTGGTCCATAATTAGGTTATAACATTATGTTATCGTATGAGGATCTATTAAGGACCCTCTGCTGTAAACTTGTAATTCAAATTGGAATGTACTTGATTCATTGTTAATTTAAAAAGTAAAGGTTTATTTTTTGTATTTAAATGTAAATATTACTAAGCACGTAGATGATGAAAGTTTATGACTTGCTATTTCAGAAATGGAACGATCAATTTTGTACACAATTTTAGATTTTTTCATATAGATAGTGATGACTTCATTAATTTTTATGAAGGTAAGAAAATTTGTCTGAATTTCAGTTAAAATATTTAAATATATATATATGTTAAGTGTTGTATATACATGGAATATGACAGCTAAAATTGTTGCCACACTTCATGTTAATGTAAACATAATTTATCATACACAGTATATAATATAATTACAATTATACTTGACTACTGCATACTAAACCATTAGTAGAAGTCAGGTATCTTACTATTGTATAAAAATCTAATGATGTCTGTGTGTGTGTTACTCAATCACGCAAAGACTACTGAAAAACATACATCTGAAATTTTGCATGGACATTCTTAGAGTCTCTGGTTAACATATAGGCATATCTTTATTTTGAAATTCCATCAGGAAACCACCCAAGGGGTTCTAAGAAGTATCAATGCAACTCCTATTGGTGGCGCAGTGCTGTAACCCAGCTACATGGGAACAAAGTGTTTGGGAGATTGTAGGCGATAGGTTGGATGCTTGGTCCTCTTAATACCGACATGGCGTCCGCTCAATGGTTGCTATGGGTGTGGACACTAATAGAGAAGTCTGGAGTGTCCATGTTGGGTGGTAATCATTGTGTGGATGTTGTGTGGGAGAGATAACTGAGTATCAGGCTTGTCAATTAGCCGAAAATCAGACCAGCACTACGTGGTTCGGATTTCACATAGAGCTGTAGGTCCCTTAGTTGCCCTGGCTGTTGGGCTATAATAAATTGCCCTTTCTGAGGAACAGTTGAACTCAGATAGTAACCAAACTACACACATCCACACTCATCCTACACTCATATAACCATTCATATTCGCCTTAAAATACCAACAACGTTGTGTCGGCGTCTCATATGTAACAATGTAAGAATACGGCAATACCAATTTTACAATTATTTGTTTATTATAGTTATATTAATCAGCTGTTAGAATAAATAAACAACTTACATAGTTCTGTAGTAGCCTAAATAATACTGGACCAAACCTAACCACAACTAGAAAAGACGGTAGATATCACGACAAGGCAGCGCAGTAGACTGTGACATCAAATTGGCGAAATCACCTGGTTTGATTATTAGATAAAATACTGGTAACTAAATCTACCAATCGCATGGAAGCATTCAGCTAAATAGTGTTTTTCCATTAATCAGCTGGAATTGTAAACTACAGGAATTAGAACAGTATTTTTATGTTTGTTGTTGTCGTTTCGCCCATGTGACGTCATAGGAGATTCGTGTGATACCTACCGTCTTCTTTCCTAGGGGTACCGTGACCACAACACACTTTTACGTTATACAGATGCCAGTAGGTACATGTGTTGTATTACTGAATGCAATAAGCACAATATAAATCAACGTAATCCCCGTACGAAGGACGGGTACTCTGATAGTAATGTATATGTTAAGTGAAGGTTATTGAGGAATAGTATTACTTTAAAAGTAACATACTCTCACAATCAGTGACTTGAAAATAGAATGACACAAACTAATTTGTCTTGAAAACCCAAACCTTTTAACAAAGAAGTTTTATTTAAGGGCATTGATGTTTCTAACCTAAATTTAAAATTTAATGTTTATAACTTTAATTTTAAAAACTTATAACTATTTTTTTTACTTTTGCAGTGTTTTATATTGTTAACTTCATGCATGAGTTTTAATCGAGAATATAACACATGTTACAGCAAATCTAAATGAAATAATGGATTTTTATTTTGAATTGGAATTCCTAAAAGACTTTAATTTAATGTCCTGTTTTTTGCCAATATGCTGAATCAGGCAAGTCATAAATTCCAACAAGGTCATAAAGGAGGCAGTTTGACAACTGTTTTTACATTGTAATTGTGCTTTTCTCCTCAGCTGTGAACATTTGGTCTTTGAATTTTTTATAGAAAAATCAACTAAGGCTAAATACCACTATGAGTTTTCTTTTCTCAAAGCTATTGCTTTATTCTATTGTTATGGATCTGTCAAATAGCCCATTATTGACAAATTCTCAGATACATAAAATGTTTTTGTAACTAAACTACAATATTATGTTATACTTTTAGTATGACATCACTGTAGTGTTGGTATACCTACCACAAAATCACATTGTTGCATTAATGGCTAATAGTAGCTACTTCCAAAGTGTTTCTTAGTTGACTGTTTTTGCAAAAACGTAAAGATACGGATAAACAAGCTTGTATTACCCATGTTTAGAACAAGCTAAGTTAACTTTGGAATGCTTGTTTTGTTTTACAATTACCTAGATATAGAACAGTTTATTTCGTAGTAATTTAATTTTAAATTGTTTTATCAGAATCAAATAACATACAAAACTATTAAAGAATTAAAGTGATAAAATGTCAGATACTTGTTAGGTAAAATGAATCAGCCAAGCAAGTGTGTGAGTTTTTAAGAGACATATGTAATAGAAATAAAAGTAGAACTGACTCCTGAAAATAAAAAAATACATGGCCAGGAGTATAGTTGCTAACTAGATTTAAAGTGAATTCCTTCTAGAATATCATATTTAGAAAAAAACCATATGTTACTAAGTCGTGAAAAAACAAAGTACATTAATTTTAGTCAAATAAAGGAAGTTCACTTTTCAAATGAAATTATCTAAAGATGCATGCAGTGTCTTTGTGAAAATTCTCATTCTGTGGACTGTGCAATTGTTGAGCAGACTGATAATGTAAAATATTTAGGAGTGGCTCTTGATCAGGGAATTAAATGGAAAAAATACATTGAAAAGTTAAAAATTAAATTAAACAGTGCTTTAAGATATTTTTATTTTTGTATCACCTATGTGCAATGAACAGATATTGGGAATGTTATACTTTTCCTTGGTTCAGAGTACAATTGAATATGGGCTATTTTGTTGGGGAGGGACTTTTGAAACTAATATTAACCAATTTTTATTCAACAAAAAAATATTTTTTAAGAATCATTTAAAAAAGGTGTAGAATGGAACCATCATACCTATTATTTGTCCATGTAACAATCTTGCCTAGTAGGTTAAGAACAATATAGATAATCTTCTCTATGATTTTATGTTACTTGAGTAGGAGAAAAATGTTATAACTTTTAGATTATATTTCAATTAATTTGAACTGTTTATGCACAATTTTTGAATTTAAGTTTAACGTTGGAACCTCTACACAGGCTTTGCCTTTAGAGGTCCTAAATTTCTTTGAATGATGTTTTGTTTTTATATGTGTATGTTTGTTTGTGTAATTTCAAGGAAATAAATATATTCTTATATGTTCATCAGTTGTTATCGGTCCAATTCGGATGAACATAAATTTTCCATTTTGCACTCTGCACTAAACCACTCCTTCATCCATACACAAAAACTCACGATACTGAAACTAAATATGCAGCAAATCTATTGAAACTATAGTTGCTAATGAACAGGCTCACCCTACCTAGGGAGCATTACATAAAACATTTAGTAAAACAGCGCTGCACAAACCCAGGGTAATTAGTAGCGTGTTGTTAACTTGTTTAGATTGGCAAAGAACATCTAGCGGATGAAATTAAAAACATTTAGTATCAAACAAAGCACAGGATGCAATGACAAGCTCACCTTGTCACTTGTCAATATGCCGTTAGGCTCGCGCCGTGCATGACGATCTATTTCGTCAGTGATTCACATTGGTTTAAGTTATTTTTCAAGGTAGGATGGTGGTTATGTTTAACCCTTTGAATCCTGGGTATTTTTTTTAAATATCTGCCAAACATCCTAGCATTTTTATTGTGGTATCTGCCAAAAATCCCGGGTCTATTTTGCCAATTTTGCAGTATTTTACTAAAAAATTAATTTTTCGCTTGTTTTTTAATAAAACCTCATGATTCTTTTACCACTTTATTCCAAATAAAGTGTACTACAAAACTGCATAAATATAAAATAAGTATTCAAATTACAAATTTTGTGTAAAAACAAAGTACTTACCGAAAAAAATTTTTGCCGAAAACTTTTCACTTTTTGTCCATGAAGGAAGTAGTACAAAATTAGATATGACAAATATGATTGTATCACCTTAAATCCCATTGTTTATTTAACAACTTCATAAAATTTCATCACTTTATCACAAAAAATAAAATAGACAATAATAGTTGTCAAGCTGTCAGCTGACCGCCATAGAGATCGACGTGAATTGCAATGCTCAGTTGATTATAGGTTATAAAATAATTCAAAGTGCTATATAAAGTTCAGAAATAATTTATACATAACCTATGATTCTTTACGGTCAGCTTAGTATAAAACGTGTAATTTTATCATAATTTAATATTAGAAAAACAATTTTTTGTGAATGTTCGTATATACGGACGTTGGGATTTCTTGCAGATACCCTTCAGGTCCGTATATACGAACACCGGGATTTCTTGCAGATACTTTTCAGGTTCGTATATACGAACCTCGGGATCGTAAGGGTTAATAGAAGGGATGGAAAACAATCCAATTTATGTTTGAAAATGTCTTAACACATATCATAATATTATTTAGATGTTGGTACCACTAGCACCTTCTTTCAATGAGATTAAACAGAAACTGCCTTGAATGTAGTGATAAGGGGCTTTTCACTGTGTATTGTCTTCTCACAATTTTTTGTATTCTGTCTGTGGATCTTCTCATTATTAGCACTGACTATAGAAACAAATAGTCTGACCAAGCCAGTGTATTTGCTGTATACGTGTTCATGTGGTGCTATCTAACAGTGATTGGTTCCAAAGAAACACTTGGACAACTTTTAGTAAACTATTAGCTCAGCTATAAATCACTTCAGTGTGTGCTAGAGAGAGGCAAAGAGAGGGATGTAGAGAAATGAGTAAGACAGCTGGCACTACTTGTGAAAACCAAACATGAACTAATTTCACAGAACAGGAAAACTAGCTTCACACGACTCACATGAGCCTTCTTGTTTCTATAGTCAATGCAATTAGCAAGACTTGTATCACTTATTTTATAAGCTGTAACCTGGCTTGTTTCATATTCCTCTCTTGGTCTCAGCAATTACCAGAATGTTGTATGTTCTTGATTTCAGCTGGTCATCCTTCTTCAAGAGGTGATCACTTTCTTTCCCTATTCTACGTTCTCACTTGAGCTATAATTCTCTGTTAATGTTGTTCTCATGAGAGCTGGGTTACTGTAGTCTATCCTGATTTAATAGGAAATGTTACCATAGTTAGTTTTCTTCTAATTGTAAGAGTATTCCTCTTACCTAATTTAACCTCAAATTTTATGTTAGGTTAAAGGACACTAGGCCAGGAATTAGTATATGAATGAATAAATGAGTTTATTTCCTATAATACCAAACATACATACAATCATTTGAACAATTAAGAAAAAATCTGCCATTTTACAAGTAGTGTGGGCAATTACAAACAAAATAAATTACTTTTTATGTACTATAAACTAGAGCCTAGAATTATGTACATTACATGTTGTATGCCCGCTGTAACATCTGTGGACAAAAACAACTAACTATTAAACATGCTTAAAACTACTACTCTAACACATAATAAGATACCTTACATCCTTTTGACCATAAAACCAAGTGATTGTCTTGTCTTTTAGATATATATTTTAGAATTAGGAGAGATAGGACATCAGCTTACAAGTCCACTAACACCACGGTAGTAGTAAACAAATACAAAAGAATCACATGTGCACAAATTCTTCATGCAAGGAGGGGGAGAAAGAGAGAGAGAGAGATGGAGAGAGAGAGAGAGAGAGAGAGAGAGAGACGCTCTGTTTAAGGTGGAGAAACACTCTCTCTCTCTACTTACTTGAAGAAAGTGCGAGTGGCACTGAAAATTTGTGCACATGTGATTCTTTTGTATCTGTTTACTACTACTATGGTAGTATTCTTGAAGAAAGTGCGAGTGGAACTGAAAATTTGTGCACATGTGATTCTTTTGTATCTGTTTACTACTCCTAAGGTAGTATTCTTGAAGAAAGTGCGAGTGGAACTGAAAATTTGTGCACATGTGATTCTTTTGTATCTGTTTACTACTACTATGGTAGTATTCTTGAAGAAAGTGCGAGTGGAACTGAAAATTTGTGCACATGTGATTCTTTTGTATCTGTTTACTACTACTATGGTAGTATTCTTGAAGAAAGTGCGAGTGGAACTGAAAATTTGTGCACATGTGATTCTTTTGTATCTGTTTACTACTCCTATGGTAGTATTCTTGAAGAAAGTGCGAGTGGAACTGAAAATTTGTGCACATGTGATTCTTTTGTATCTGTTTACTACTACTATGGTAGTATTCTTGAAGAAAGTGCGAGTGGAACTGAAAATTTGTGCACATGTGATTCTTTTGTATCTGTTTACTACTACTATGGTAGTATTCTTGAAGAAAGTGCGAGTGGAACTGAAAATTTGTGCACATGTGATTCTTTTGTATCTGTTTACTACTACTATGGTAGTATTCTTGAAGAAAGTGCGAGTGGAACTGAAAATTTGTGCACATGTGATTCTTTTGTATCTGTTTACTACTACTATGGTAGTATTCTTGAAGAAAGTGCGAGTGGAACTAAAAATTTTTGCACATGTGATTCTTTTGTATCTGTTTACTACTACTATGGTAGTATTCTTGAAGAAAGTGCAAGTGGCACTGAAAATTTGTGCACATGTGATTCATTTGTATCTGTTTACTACTACTATGGTAGTATTCTTGAAGAAAGTGCGAGTGGAACTGAAAATTTGTGCACATGTGATTCTTTTGTATCTGTTTACTACTACTATGGTAGTATTCTTAAAGAAAGTGCGAGTGGAACTGAAAATTTGTGCACATGTGATTCTTTTGTATCTGTTTACTACTAATATGGTGTTAGTGAACTTGTCTTCTAAGGTAAGCTTGCTGTTCTTTGTCCCCTAATGAATATACTAATTATAGTCTCAGTCCTACGCATCGTTCATATCACACACTCAATTTAGGAGGATTATTTTAAGAACATGTACAAACATTTAAGGCCTTTGGTGTAAATAAAATAATTTTAATGTGTTTGTATAGTTTATTTATGAATATAATCACTATGTTCCTCAAAATAATGAATTTTACTGTTGACATGTTTATGATATTACATTTAAATTGATATTTTGTTGACTTTGTGTACATAGTTTTTATTTCTTTTAAGGGCTACGATATAAGTTTTCTCATCACAAACTTTCATACGGAACAGATGTACAAACATAAACTAGTCGACTTTGTCCTGCATTTCATGGAAGAAATTGACAAAGAAATAAGTGAAATGAAATTGGCAGTGAATGCTCGAGCAAGAATCGTCTCAGAAGAGTTTTTGAAAAGGGTATGGTTTATCTTATACCTTCATACTTCTGTAATATCTAAGCTTTTATTGCAAATGTTTAGACATTAAGTAATTCACTATTTATTACCTAAATTTTTAATTCAAATAAAATAAAAAATCACTGTATTCAAAGTTCAATTACACAAAGAATACAGAATTACAAAAGAATGTCACTTGCATAGACTATTGGTCTGTGTGCAAAAGAGAGCTCCTCCAAGGCCTATGTAATATTAAATTACTAACAATGGTATTCTAGATATTAACATTTAAAAATAATACATCTTAATTAGTTTGAATTGTTTAGTTCTAAAAAAAGTAACTTTTACAATAATGAAAAGATCTTAAACTATAAACCAATTGTCAGGCTAAATAATAGCTAAAACATAGAAAGAAAAATTTTGAGAAGAAAGTCAGGCAATAACGGGACTGTGTTTAGCAATAATAATTCAAAAAGTCATTTATATTGGAATTGAAGCAAGTTCTCTACGTTACCGAGGTAAGTTGAAGAAGCCACTCACTGATCGTATGCTTATACACAGCGACACTGGCGCCCTCCAAGTCAACAATTTACTGTGTTAAATTTTTATATAGACATTGAGCAGGATAAAAAGGATTAGAGTGATCTAAGCTATCATTCAGGATTTTTTATGTTGTAATTGTTCAATTCTTTGCATTACCGTGCATTAAAATGGTAATGCAGTATAGTTGTGCGACTAGCTACTCATAGTGCCAGCGTCGCGCTAGCAACTCAGTGCTGCAACGAAAGTCTTGAGACTGTAGGTTGTTAGACTGTTATACAGCAAACCCTCCAATTGAACTGGTCATCATAAGACTTGTGTATTGAGTCAGGTGGGTGAACAAATAGTTATTTTATTTTTATTTGTTGTAATGGTAGAGTGAGGATGTACAATGACCTTTATCAAAAATATTGTTCTTTCTTTACAGTTCAAAAATAATGAGAAACGACTAAGTAAATAGCTATAGCCAAGAATTTTCCCAATTTTGCACACATATTTTAGCTAGGCTATTACATAGCTTAAACTATTTATTTCAAACTGTTTGTACTCTATGTTTTGAGTGTGTAATATGGACAGATATATGTTTGTCATCCAATGAGGATTTATAAACACAACAATTCTCAGGCGTATAAAGACCTCACGTGTACTGTATACTTAATTGTGGCACCGTGGTCTATGGGCGGCAATACACATGCAGTGGTATCGACCCATCCGTCTACCCATACATGTGCAGTGGTATTGGTCATACCCAGAGATATCTGTACCACCATAATATTGTACTGTTATGGCCAGATATGGGAACATTCGGTTATCAGAGGTTTGGATATGAGATAGATTACCTACATAAACTATCGGGCCTGCATGCTATTGGCGTGACGACATAGGAAAAGGCGGTCAGCGCCGCGCTCTGTTAGTAGCCTCCACAGCATTTCCTATTTAATGTTTACTTGTAGGCATAACAACGATAAACTGAAACGTACATAGTTACTGCATCAGGTTTTATTATTAATTTTAGTTTTGATTTGTATTTATTATGAGTTTGAGGAAATAAGCAAACATCTTTGTAAATGGACGCTTTCATGAAAGTTTGCACTGTTTCTTCGACTTCAGGTTTTCCTTCTTTTATTGTCATTCCTTCAGTTTTTCCACCCTTGTAAGTTACGTCGGATCGTACATAGACCTCATCAACTAAAATATTTACAAACAATTCACTGTTTTCTCTCTTTGTCTTGAGCGCCTAATTTTACTTTGAAACTGTCTAAATACCTGTGAGTTAGTACTTTAGTTGACTGTTGCGTAAATCTATACAATCTGCAGGGCAAGTAAAACAAAATGTACATGCCCATATTAACAACTTTGTTGAATATCGGGGTGATTTTGCTACAATTAGTCCAAGCTGTTTCTTGAAGAATTAGATTTTTAATAATCATTGTCGTTAATATTTTCCAAAAATTGACATTTATTTATTATTTCTTGGAATAGCTTTATAAGAGATGAAAAAATGTATTCTTTACTTTGTTGCTCTTGAGAGAACAATTTATATGATGCATCCAGAATCAATATTAACTTGGACCACAAGTTACAAGTTAAGTCATTAGTTGAGCCTACCATTCTAAAAATATGTTCACATATATCTACATTTTTATAGCACACTATATAATAAATAATAAATCGTTTATTTCCGCAATTATGTACAATGTGAACAAAACAATATTTTCTTGGGAAAAGTAAATAACTACCAACATCCAGTAACTGGTAGTTATAATACAAATAATAGATAAAATAAAGTCACTCTTAGGTGAGTCTTCTTATAAATACACCTCACTGAAGCGTCCACTGTGAAGCGTGTGTAAAATAATACAAAAGTAACCTACTTAAATAACCTATTAGAAGTACACACACACACACACACACATATATATATATATATATATATATATATATATATATATATATATATATATATACATACATTATAAGTTTTATTGCAAAGTAAATTAACAAACTATAGATGTAAGTGTGCTGATATCTGTAATATCAATTAACCACTTTTTTAGCATTTTTGAAAATAAATTAAACCTGTTTAATTGTTTAATTTCTTGTGGCAAAAAGTTGAAACACTTTGGGCCTAAAAACAAAAATGTTTTAGAGAAAAATACTTTATTGACCCGAGGTCTGATAAAATGTTGTTGTGTTCTACTTCTTGTTTGATAGAATAAATTGACTGTACCAGTGTTACCACTCATCTTGTAAAACGTTTGAAGAACTTTGAAAATAAACAGATTTCTTACTGGTAATATTTTAAGTTGTTTAAATAGTTGTTCAGTGTGATCTTTAGGTTTTCTAAATAACATTATACGAATAAAATACTTTTGTGTAACAAAAATCTTATTTAATAAATAATCATGAGTTCCACCCCAAAACTTGATTCCGTATCGCAAACGAGAATCTACAAGTGCAAAATATAACGTCCTTAAAAAGGAAGCATCGCATATATTCCTCAGAAAATAAAATGTTCTAATAGATTTTCTTAACTCTGCATGAAGTTTATTTATATGAACTTTCCAACTCACTTTACTATCCAGCCAAATCCCCAAATATTTTACTTCGTCTACTTGCTCAATTTTTTCACACTTACAGTGGTCTACGTCTAAGCATGATATTTATAATTATAGTCAAAAGAAAAGCCAAATAAATCAAAATTTAGAATTTTAGTCTTTGAAACATTGACGGTCATTGCATTGCTGTTACACCATGTCCTCAACAAAAATAAATCATGTTCAATGGAGGTTTTAATTTCTTCCCAACTATCAAATGAATAAAAAAAAGCTACGTCATCATATTCTTATAGTTTGCATCAATTATTTACAAATACAGCAATTAAAATTGTAGGTGACCCTTCCTCAAGAACGTTTGACTTATAAAATATTACTTTGTTTTTCTCATTTAAAATCAAATATCCTAATTTATTCTGATAGTGTTTCTTAACATTCAATCTAAATTACGCAAAGTTTAGTATATTATCTTTCCTAGCATTTTCAAAATATTTCTTTTTTTTAATACTACCGATTTAGTGTTGTCTTTTTTGGCTGTCTTTTTTTTCAAGGTTTTAGGTATGTATGAAGGTAGACCTTTAAAAATGGTGGCATATGCATTTTTTAATTTAGGTTTGTCTCTTTTAAAAGTTAAAATTGATCTGTCTGGCCTTTTAACCCTAGATCGTGAGGAACGACATAATTTATGCTGTTCACAAAACCCCTTCTTAGAGTGAGGAACGGCATAAATTATGCTGTTGCATTAAAATCAATAAAACATATGTTTATTATCAAGCAATAACTACGAAGTTGGTACCAATCGACTCAGAATATTCTGTTCTATACATATCAGATTTGTAATAATTTTTTTTATGCCATTATATAAACGTAGAAAATAAAATTAGAACGTGCAACTCAAAATTTCCGCCCAATTCCCACCCGGCGGAGGTCTGGAGGGAGTAAAATTGCTGATGTTTGACATATTACTGAAGAATAACCAGAAGACAGAATAAGGCGTACCAAATGTCAGTCTGTAGAGAATGAAATACTCTATCCAAGAAAAAAATATCATTCTCTTAGCTGCATTGGGTATTTTACAACAAATGTTTTTGTATACCCTTGTTTACAATGATTTCCCAAAAGAGAGAGGTACGGCATAATTTTTGCTGTTGATAACAGTTTAGCTAATAATTTATTTATTGAGATGTAAACTAAAAAAAAATTAGCTAGATAGAGAGTTGTTGAGTTGATCAGTACCACTTCGAGCAAATTTCGTGAAGTAGGTTGGCAATGGTTACGTGACAAGTTTTCACTTTACTGGTAGAAGCAGAACCTGTCAACGCCACAGGCAGAGTAGACATAGCCATTTTTACTTGTTGCGCGTCTGATTTTTTTTGTGAGTGTTTTATTTTACTATAACAAAAAATAGTATGTATTATTTCGTGCAATCTAAATAGATTGTTTATTTTCTTTACATGAAAACAATATGACATAGTATGTTATTATATTGCGCGAAAACCTTATTTATGGCACTACTGTAATAAATTTTTTATATTTTTATTCAGAAATATATGTTCTATCAAGTTGTACTGTTTTATAAGTTCCCAAACATTATTTTATATTTTTTATAATGTTTACAATTTGAACTATTTTTTAGTGTCGTTTACAAAATTTGCGCACGCTGACTTATGGTACTATAAGTTTTATACTTTTTGGAATATTTTCATATATTTTACATTTTCTTGTAGCTATTAGATTGTCCTAATACATTACATATAGCACAAAATTATACATACCCCTTATTTTTAGATTGTTCTGTAATTTTTCGCTGAAATTTTTCGTTTCCATGGAAAAAGTTTTATTTTCCCAATAAAATCAAAATATAAAAAGTTGTGTATGGGTACAACAATATGACTATTTTTCCTAAACAACTTTTTCTTGTCTATTCAATGGTGATTTTTTTGAATTTTTAAATGTACTATTTGATTACCTACAGTGATCACTGTATCTTTGCACATTTTTTCATTTTTGCGTTTTATGTAAACAAATACTTCCAAAAAAAACCTACTAGTTTATCTAAAATGTAACAACATATTATTATAATGCACTAAATAATAAACAATTTGGCTATCTTGGAATTATTTATAAAAAATGTTTAGTGCTCCTAAGGAGTGTTTTAAATTATAATTTACGTACAAATCTTTAAAAATGTTTTCAATCTTCGTGACAGTAATTATTTACTAATTCTTTTTGTAAGTGTTGATGGTAGTATGTGAAAGTACAGTTCTTGAGAAGAAAAACGATATGATAAAATTTACATTTGGAGCATATTTAGTATTTTTTATGATTTTTACAAAAAAGCTAGCGCAGCGCTGAAAAAAGGCTCTAGAAGTAGAGAGCACACATTGGTTCACCTGATGCTCACGATCTAGGGTTAGTGGAATATTCTCTAATAATGTCCGATTCCGTAAAATGATCTTCACATATGACAGAATATGTTGAAGGGTTAAAAATGTCTCTTGTGTTTGGACCGAATCCATTGTTGTTTACGAGATTGATCTTTTTGAAATTAATACTACTAGGTTCATAGTTTAATTTACATCCAGGAACAGAACATTTTAATGACATTTTATGTACAAATGAATAATATACATCACTTACACAATTTTAAAACTCGTAGATTAGACAAAATAGTGTGCATTTTAATAATTTTAGCACACTGGTATGCCAGTCACGATACAATTATAGCAGTAATAGTAACCCAGTTAAACCTTAATATGTGAACGATCAATATAGTTGAACACAAATTAATAAGGCAGTGAATGAAGGAAGCTCATCTTGTGTTTGAGTGTGACAGACAGGGCGGCACGGCAGTAAAGATCCGCCGCTCAGCCTGACGTCACACCAGTAGTGGGGGAATAACATGCAGGTCAGATAGTTTACGTAGGCCCCGGTTTACCGTACTGGTCATTTTAGTCTGTATTATTAATCTCCGATCCTCTTAATTTAGCAGTTCTATAAATTTAATAAACCTGTAAGCTACATAGACACCGCTGTACCATTGACTCAGCCAACTCCAGTGCAAACACTAGCCTGCGACCTATCCTTTTTCAATATCACTTCCATAACCATCACAAGATGTTGTACGTTTAAACTGTGTAGTAAAGTTGTGTTCTGGTGTGTGTTAACATTAACATTGCTATAAAATAACATTGTAGCGGAGTGAGTTATACAATCTGAAGCAAAGAAAACTAGAAAGAATTATAAGAAGACTACTATTGGGTGGATGAATTCATCCAGTCTAAATTTAAAATAACTTTACTTCAGTTTATGGTGACTGGCAATTAAGTAGCCAGGTATTTGACTTAACTTTTTTGGTAAATATGTAATTTATGGTTCCACCAATTTTCATGATTTTTTAGCTAGTCAATATTAACTGCACGAACATGAATCCATAGAAATTTCTTGGTGGAAATACAGATTTTGGACAGAAAACTTGATAAAAGAAAAATCATCTTTACACAAAAAACTTTGTATATAACATTAATATTATGTATTGCTAGCCTGATCAGTTTTGTTAAATATCTCGGTTTTTATTTGTCGTAGGAAGAATTGTGTCGTATTCCTGTTTAGGAGAGAAAAATACACAATATTAATGCTATTCATATAGTTTTTAGTGTAAGAAAGTTTTTTTTATTTTTAATCTGTATTTGTGTGGTTAGTATTGACTTGCTAATAAAAAATTAAATCGAATGGGACCCATATATATTTCATATTTACCATTTTTTAATCTGGCTAAGCAATATTCATCCAAGCAAATCAATCGTCGTTTATCATAATAAACAGCATCAAATGGGTCAGATACAAGTTAGTTTGAAATGAAATGGGCATATAGAGTTAGTTTATTTTTTCCAAATCATTTTTTAAACTTGGAAGTCAAGAAATCATTAAATCTTTAATTTCCAAGACATTCTTCAATGATTAGATATTTAGTACATATTCCTGTTCCTTTAGTTCTTAACGATTATTTTATTTTTGGCAGTTTAAGGCTTTACAAATTATTACCCTTTTTGACAATAGATAATAAATTAAATTATGTTACATTATAAATTGCCTCTTTCATTGTAAAATTCAACTAAAGCATTGTAATATATTATTCTTTACTGTTTGCAATTTTTGTGATTCATATTTTCTTCTTTTTCAGTTTTGAATATGTATGCAGTTGGGGTGATTGTATTCTGGCATTGTGCAGTCTAACAAAAGCCTGTTTCTATAATAACTGCAAAGGTTGTTTCATTATAGATACGTTATGAGTCAATTTTATACTGTGTTTATGTTCTTAATTGTTCAGTTTATTTAAGAAAACTACTTTATATAAGTTGTATCAATAAAATATTTTAGTATTCTTGAATTTCTCTTCCCCCAGTTGTGTCTGTAGTAATAATAGTTATGATTTATAATTGGATAAAAGTACAATTAAGTTTATCATAATTTGTGTTTTTAACAGGGCTTTGATGTTTTATAAATTAATCTTAGAGAAAAAATGAAAATGTAACATAAAACTATCATTGAAATGGCAGTTCCTGCCAATGTGTGGTGCCTCAAGTGGTTAAGGCCATGGAGTCCAAAGTTTGTATTCTTGAAGTTGAGGCCTTTAGGCCCATGTGAACTGGTGAGTAAAGTAAATGTATTTGACATATAATATGCAACTAATGATTATATTGATGAGCATAAATCTCTACTGCAACACGTATATAGGTGGGTAGAAGGATGCCCATACATGGCTTGACCCATCTACCCTCCCACACACCTACTGTGGTATCAATCAATTCATCATCTGGTTTGATTGATGAACATGATTATATGCTGGATCTCAGGTATTTTAGCTGGAAATACTTAGTTGCTGTTACTTGAAAAAAGTTGAAAAAATAAAGGAATGAAAATATTGTATTCGAGATCGGAACAAATGAATTTAGAAATTAATGTAATATAGGTTATAGTATGTCGGATGAGAAAAATGTCTTACACTTACTGCTCAGGCAAAGATTTTGCTACAATATTTTTTTTTTATGGGTATTGACTATTTTTCCACTATAATGTACAAACGTGTCTGGATATCTTAATGATTTTGTCAATGACATTAATTTTGTAATTGTAAATTTAGTTTGAAAATTCTTGCAGCATTGTATAATTAATGTTATTATTCTTATCCTTAAAAGATAAGGAGGAAATTTTACTTACTATTTTTCATGAATTACTAGTTTTACATTGTGTTTGGTTTAGTAAGTGTATATTGCAGGATCATAAATACACTAAAGCAAGTCATAAATATGTAGGACTGAACTCAAAACATCACGTAATTTATTCATAAAATATTTTATTCTTTTTTTAGCCAACCACATATACTGGGCAGAGTGGTAGATTTATTCTGAGTTTTTGTTTTCAATATTGTACATTATGAGAAGAATAAATTGCATTATTTAAGTCTGCTCTATTCGTAAATGAGACTAATATTAGTCAATTCATTTACCACAACTGTGGCGGCAGCCACACGGCAGCAAGAGGAACTATCGCTCGCGCATGCGCGGAACTCAGAGAGGGGGGTTGACGCGACGTCAGTGGTGCCGCCAGCCCTAAGGACGTCACACCACGCCGCAGCCCAGGAACCGGATCGGACGAGTATCTTAGTTTAAGTTTCAGGCCGAAATCTGGTAATATGTTTCATTTGGGCTAAGCAATCAGGAAGGGGGGGGAGTAGAACCAATTATGTAGCCTCAACTAGCTAAATCTTCTAAATGTAGGAATTACCTAATCAGAGGGCACGAGGGGATCGCAGCCAACCAATTAGTTTAACCTCTTCTTAATTAAATTATCCTTTTATCAATTAATAAATTTAGAGCTGATCAAAGCTGGTTGTGATTAATAGGGAATCCGACGAATAGAACTCACGCGGCAGAGGCTCGTCGAACCCACACGCTTCTAAATTGTGCGGGGAACAGGGGTCAAATAATCGTATTATTTACCACGGCCTCAGCTCAATTAAATTTAAAAACTAATTTCCGACCTATCCACCCCGGTCCCCCACACAACTAAAATAAAACTGAGCATCAACCTATTAATTCGTTGAAAACCAGTTTAAAATAAGAATCTGTCCACAACAAAAACAGTTTTGTGCTAATATTGAGTGAAGTGAATAAAAATGAGTAAAAGCGTTTACTTTCAGTGTGACAAGGAAATACTTGCAAGTAGGTGAATAAAACAAGAAAAAGATAAATACTCGTAGTAATTACTAGTCAATAAAGTATTTGCTTATAAATGAGGTGAATAAAAAAAGTATTTACTCACAAGGAAAAGTATTTACTCGTGGATTCGGGAATCTGCCCAGGCCCATGCTAGCACCTCTTACTAAAATGTCATTGCAAATATTGTAATATATTTTTGTCACTTTTAACCCTTTTAGTGCCGCACGACACGCTCCGTGTCGATGCATTTCTGTGCTAAAAATGCCGTCGACACGGAGCGTGTCGATCCGTATTTAATTTATTATAGTACTATCTTACTGTATTAACTGGCTAGTAACGATGCAGACAGCTTCTAAAGGCGTCGAAGTACTTGTTTCAATCGATGTTTCGATGTACTCTTTGATATATCGATGTTTCATTTGTTTACAAAGTTGCGCTAGTTGTTTCGTTGTTTGTTTACATTGTGCCGAGCGGTGTTTGCGTGTGTTTTCAAATAAAATTTTTAATCATTTTTATTGTAAAATGGATAGAAATAAAGTAAACTGTGATGATTAGTGTAAAAAAACAATTATAAATTCAATGCTTCAGTAAGGAGACCTGATTTTTCACTCTGAATTGAACAATCAATAAGGTATGAAATGATATATTTTCTATATTATTCTTTATGATTACTATGGTTACAACATATTTTAGGTATAGAATAAGCTCCTAATATAGTAATTTACTTCTTATAACTTTGTTTTTTTTATAAGAATACAGAGAATAAATTTTTTCCATAATATATGTTTTCGCCGTAAATTATCGTATTATAAAATATTTTTATTTTGCAAAATATTGGGAATTGTTTGCATGAAAGTAATATTTGTTATACTGGTTTTGTTCAGTTTTAGATGCACTATAAGACAGTATTACTGGAAAAAATTTAAAAAATACTGAAATATACTTTTATGGACTCAAAGTCAAATTTTTATTTTTATCTTTTTTACATGTTTTTTTAGTTTATAAACACTTGGAAGACAATATTTTAAAATAATTTACAATCAAAAGGTGCAATAATAATCATAAAACAAAATAAAACTTATATCAAAGGTTTATGACCAAAAATAAATTTAATATGATTTTTGTTGTAAACCCTTACATTTTTGCTCAGAATTGCTTGGCACTTTTCACCATAGTTCAAGGTCACGGCACTAAAAGGGTTAATAGTCATACATATTTACGGATTCGTTTAATAATAAGTTTAGTAACATATAACCCTTTTTGTGTCGTTATTTGTAAAGTATAATTTAAATATTCTACACAGGAATAAGTAGTTTTTCTAGAATAACGTTGGGAAGTATTTGCTGCATGCAGCTAACACTGTTCACTTGAACTTTGTTTCATTCGAGTCTGAGATTGCGACCTTCATGCACCCATAATTTTTTTCAATAATATTAATATAAATGTGCCAATGCATCATGTATTTATTATTTGAATAAGTAAATAATATGTTATTTGAATTGAATGAGTAAATAAAGAAATGTGAATTAATAACAAATAAAATAAAACATGAAAAATAAATATGAATTAAACATCAAAATAAATAAATGTAGGCCCTAATATGTAATTTGACAAAACTAGAAAATAATTTTAAAAATCTCCAAAATATTAATGAAACAAAGATTGGAGGCTCTCACTAACGTGTTATAAATGTACAAACCCTCTGGTGCTATACACGCCTCAAACATTATACACAGTGTGCTTCAAACGTGAGCATGTGTCAGAAGCATGCACACACCCACACATGGGTAGGCACCTGCAATACATACAAGTTTACGTACTCATATGCACATAAGCTCTATTGTAAGTAATGGTTTCTATTTTTGTATATTTTTATTCATTTTTTTTTTTTTTTACAGTCTAACAGATTGGGTGATAGAAAGTTTATTTTTTGCAAAAAGGCTAGGGCTTTTATAGCAGACTCTTGTTCTATGGTAGCTATAGAACCATCTTTTACATAGTTTACTTTAAGTTGCATCTTTTCTCGTTTGATTTTCAAACGAGTCAGTTTAGGGCAGCGGTTCTCAACCTTTTAGCACTGAAGATAGCTCACGCCTCCCCTCCAGTCAATAATTGGTTGGTTCAAGTTAGAACAGTGAAATTATGAAACTGACAATGCTAACTCTACGTTAGCAAAAGCTGGGATGCAAAATAAAAATCCAGAAATATTTAAATACGAAAGTTTATTTGATGGTTTTGAAAGTTTTTGTTTTTTAACAAAATATACATTTTTTAATTTTTTTCTTTGTACCCTCACGCCTCCCCTGAAATTCTCTCACGCCCCCCCAGGGGGGCGTGCCCCCCAGGTTGAGAACCACTGGTTTAGGGTACCCTCTGGAACATCTACAGGTGAGTTGGCGCTAGATATCATCACTCAATCACTACTCAAATATGAACAGAACGTGTGAACAGTAAACAGGCGTGTGGTAAGCAAGCGTCACACGAACGGATGCTAGACGAGCACATTAAGACCTGCATTGTTTCAAAGGTATTTACTTGGCTCCACAAGGTTGCAAGTATTTTACTCGCAAGTATTTGCCTAGTAATTCCTCATCAACGTTAAGTAAAAGGTTTTAATTTATTGACTGTTTTGTTTTATTCACTTGATCGACACGCTTTTACTTTATTCGTGAGAAAATACTTCAAGCTTTTACTTGGTTTTTGTTCACTTCACCCATTGTGAAATGTACTTAACTGAGACAATAGTTTTATCAAAGCAATGTAGATTTTTAACTCGGGAATAAAATAAAACAGCTTGAATCAGTATAGATCACAAGTATCATAGATCAATACTTGGTTGTTTTGTACTTTACAGGATATTTGCAGCCATTTGTTTACTTACTCGTATTCTTAAAAAAAAGCTAATTACTTTCTTCTATAATTAGTGGATGAAAAGTGTTTCACAGTAAGATACAAGTACAGAGATAATTGTAAATGTGAACAATAAAAATAATCAATTGGAAACAACCTAAACTCTGCGATTTGTCTAAACACTTCCAACTCCCTCTAGTGTCCTCACTATACCATACTACAATTCCCCTCTCACACATCATGTCTTACTTCATCTGCCATACTGTAGAAACAAAACTTAAAGAGATCCAGGCGGTTCAAGAAAAAATAATTGACAGAACTGGCAAATAAATTTACTTCTTTATATACAAGAACAAAGATATACAATTATTGTTTACTTAATATTTAATACAATAAACATATAATGATATAACTTAAAATACAAAATTATGTCTATATAATATGAAAAAATTTTTTTTAATCTAGTTTAATAAGTATAATGAAGACATTATCACTTGTATATATCATTTACAAACACAGGGTGCAGTTACAATTAAACACCGTTTGCAAGGACGGAGAAGGATTTGCACAATTGTAACTATGTTCACCTGCGTTTTCCACAAAATAAGTGATACAATATACATTTTTTCTACTGGTAATCAGTACAATACAGTAAACCATATGCTGATGTGATTCCCATTTGTCTCCACAATACCAAACAGGTTTTTATATGAAATTCTGAGGACCAATTTAAAATTAAAAGTATAAACTAAATATCCTGATCAAAATAGTCCTTTGATCAGAATATACCTGTTTTGATTATAGATTTCTGTGACTTATTGAAATAGAAACCTAAAAGGTCAGTTACAGTGAATCCTCTCATATAACTGAATCTTCTGATATCCTGACTGATCATAAGGGGAAAGAAAATGGTACTATATTATGAATGTTTAAAGCGAGGATGTATCTTTAGATCGGGTAGTATAAAACAGTATTTGGATAGTAAAACCTCTTCTGCAGCAATCTTTTGTGACTTGTCAAAAGCTTTTGACACTATTGACAGAAACATATTGCTAGAAAAAATGGAAAATTATGGATCAGAGGACAAGCAATTAACATAATTAAATCCTATTTTGAAAAAAGTTTTCAGTTGGTGCGAATAAATGACCAAAGTGGCTCATATGACTCCGATTGGCAAATTTGCCGTACAGGATCCCACAGGGATCGATATTAGGGCCGATTCTTTTTTTTTTAATTTATGTCGCAGACTTGCCCAAAAATGTGGATTCCACCTTTTCTAATACAATTCAGTACTCTGATGACACTACTGTAGTAGTCCAAGAAGGGAGTCAAGGTGGTCTTGATCATAATATTGAGGATTGTATTTTTAATTTAAGCACCTGGTTTAAAGAAAATGGATTAAAATTAAATGAAAACAAAACTGAAATAATCAAATTCAAAACTCGTGAACCTTTACAAAATTCAAGTAAAACTGAAAACTTTTTTATAAATTTTTAGGGATAGCCAATGATGTGAAATTAGAATTTTCTATACATATTGATACTTTAAGTAAAAAATGAAATTCTTGTTTTACTCTTAAAGTACGAGGGTCGTCTCAAAAGTAAGTTACACTATTTTTTTAAAGCCGTTCTGTTGGCGCCAGAAGTCTGGGAGTCACGGAGTATTTGCGTCTGGGCGTAGTGGCAGCACTGTAAAATTCCTATGCGTGTGCGTCGATCGATCGGCCAGTCAGACTACAGGCAATATGGAGACACCACTTGTTCCTACCGCCGATTGTGAAATTCGCGCTATTATTCGTTTTTAACAGCAAAAAATAAAACTGCTACTGAAATTCATCATGAGTTGTGTAGTGTTTATGGTGAAGGTGTGATGTCAAGGCCAATGGTATCTCGTTGGCGTCAATCATTCATTGAAGGACGGACAACACTGCATGATGAACAACGAAGCGGCCGCCCCTCCACTTCTCGCGCGGCAACTGTTGTTGAAGATGTCAAAAAGGTCATCGACACCGATCGGCGCCTGACTCTTGACGAAATCCTTTGTCAACTGCCTTCTAATGTGGAAATAAGCCGTGCATCACTCCACAGGATTATTTCTGATGATCTTCATCTGTCAAAAGTGTGTGCAAGGTGGGTTCCACGCCTTCTCACAGAACAGCACAAAGAGCAGAGAGTTGATGCTGCTTTGCAATTTCAACAATTTTTCGATGATGAAGGAGACAATTTATTCGATCGAATAGTGACTGGGGATGAGACCTGGATCCATCATTGGACGCCTGAATCGCGAAGACAGAGTATGGTGTGGAAAGGAAAGGACGAACCAACACCAAAAAAAGCGAAAGTTGTGGAATCCGCTGGAAAAAATCATGGCGACGGTTTTTTGGGACAACAAAGGTGTGTTATTGATCGACTACCTTCCTCGTGGGACTACAATAACAGCAGCACGGTATTGTGAACTTTTGGAACAACTGAGAAGAGCAATCCAGAACAAAAGAGGAAAGTTGACGAAAAAAGTTTTTTTGTTCCATGACAACGCTCGCCCACATGCTGCTCGTCAGACCCAAGACCTGCTCACAGATTTTCGATGGGATGTTTTTGGACATCCACCTTACTCCCCCGACCTTGCACCAAGTGACTTTCATCTTTTCCCACACCTCAAACAACATCTTGGAGGTCGGCGCTTCGCAAATGACGATGAGCTGAAAGAAGAGGTTGAGAGTTGGCTAAGCAATATGGCGGCAGAATGGTATGATGAGGGACTGAAAAAACTGTTACCACGTTACCAAAAATGTTTAGAAAATCATGGAAATTATGTAGAAAAATAAGGTTAACTTGTACTTTTCAAAATATATCATTTAAAATATTTTCTGATGTTTTTTATACTTTTAATAAAATAGTGTAACTTACTTTTGAGACAACCCTCGTACTATCAAACTCAGTTAATCAAAACATTTTAAAAACTGTTTTCTTAGCAACTATTCAATCTAGAGTAACTTATGGGTTGGTAATTTGGGGAAGTACTTGGTGTGAAAATTTTAATATAATATTTCGAATTCAGAAAAGGGCCATTAGAATTTTACATCATGTTCCAGTTGATGAGCCCTGTCAACAAATATTTCAAGGATCAAAAATATTAACTTTACCTTGTCTTTATATTTTTATGAATTATGTAAATACTTCATGAAAAATAGAATCCTTTTTGAAAATCACACGAATGCGTATAACACAAGACGTAATTTCATAATATATTCCTCGCACTCAACAGCAAAATTTGAAAAATCTCCCGATTTTATGACCCGTAAGGTAATTAATAAATTCTTATTATTGGAAAGATACACAGACTTTAACAATTGTTTTTTGAAGAAGGTCAAGCAATATTTGTATGACAATGCATTTTATACTTTGAATGACTTTTTTAACAGTAGTGCTAAGTTAGTTTAAGCTTTGAGATGACATTGTACTTGTACTCATCATCAATGTATGACTATTCTCTATGTACATACTTGTATATTTATGGAGAAATAAAACTTTTATTCTTAGCTAAGTAATTGTGCCTTATTATGCAAAATGCTCCCTTCTGGTGCACTAATTTTATGACAGACATTTTTCTATAAATTCATGCTAGTCGGGCGAGGCCGTCACAGACATATGCCGTTGAAGCGGTCTGTTTTCCAGTTTAAGCGGTTCAAACATACCATTTTGAAGCGGTCCTATCCATCACTACTACAGTAGGTCCAACCTGACAGCCCTCCTCCTCGAGTTTCAATGTTATTCTTTTCTGATACAGTGTTGCTTATCACTTCTTCTTGTTTACTCTATTGATTAAGTCGTGTTAGAGTATTAATTAATGTTAGCATACAATATCCGGATTGCCTGGCTCCACATTAATCTGGATATTTGAGGTTTTACTGTATGTAATTTTATTGGTAAAAAAGTAAAACGACTGAATCATGTTTAAAAACTGCTAAAACTTAACTTACAAAACACTTAATAAAAAGTATTTTTCAAATACATCTAAATAGAAACAGAATAATAAGAGAAGCCCACAAATAATAGCCACCGCAGTTTAAAAAAAATCACAAACTATCTATTGTAACTACTTCTCCTAATATAAAAATATAAGTTAAAGAATATCGTGAAAAACAATAGTGATAAAGGTTGACACAGACAAACAAAATCATTTTTATTTTGTGAGCGTAAAGTCTGATAGGTGAATTTAAAGCTCATAGCTTTATAGATACAAAACAGTAATATTAACTTCATATTTTACGACCCTTATCTAGAATAACACTAAACATCACAACTTTAGTCAATATAGTTTGCACAGCCATTCATCCGAAATCAGCCCAAGTTGGTTGACTTTTGTATTGAAACCTTCTTGTCAGTTTTGCCCCCACATAATAAGCCTAATACAAGCCCCTAACAATTCAACAGAAATCAAAATATCTAATCCTAAAGAAAACTAGGAGGCAGTGAACAACTCCTTTAATCTGGAAGAACTCTGTAATAAATGTTTCATGTTTTTATCATTCATGCTTATTAAAACTAAACTCCAGAACTATACAAAGACAATTAAAGGCAAACATGCATGATTATTTAACTCTTACCGGGCTATTTACGGATTTATCCGTAGCAATTTTTTTTCTCTAGCAGACAAAAGACAGATATATTCGTAAAACTGAACACCTATTACTACTTACACAATATGTATAAGTATTTAAACAGTTCCTATACTTCATACGGCAATTGTGATTTCTATTGCAGCTGACACACTATTCATAGATCAGCTGTAGGAGAGCTCGCGCAGTCAGCTGTTTTTACAGTAACAGCTATTTTATTCTGACCTGTAATATTTTATACACTATCTAATTTCCTGATGGATTTTAATCATATTTATCTAATTGTTTTATTTTGTTTTTGGACATATTAAGAATATATGTCATTCTTTCTAAGTTACTTTACAGACTAACTGTCTAACATTATTATGCCAAAAAAGTTAGGACAAATAAACTTCATTAAAAATACAGTATTTTTCTTACTTGCTCTTTATGTTGGAACCAAAATACATACAAAAAGAAAGTTTTACTTTTTTACTCCAATCTAAAAAAATACACATTTAGCAAGACATAATTTAGCCCGGTAAAGGTTAAAATGTCTATGAAAGGTCATCTCATACGACCATCGCAAAAATATAAACAAGCATACATTAAAAATACAAAGTAGCCGCAACACAAGGTTGAAGTTGTATAAAGGCTTTGCACCTAGAATTGTGGCGTATTATAGCTTAGATATTAAAGCATAACCACTCAACTGTAACTTACATAGATAACCTTCAATTATTTTATAACTTAGCTTATATTCTCAAAAAATTAGAACTTTAGTTGAAGGAGTTCAGAATATAGGCTAAATTGATAAACTACAATCTTATATTCAGAGCAATTCTTTTTTTTATTTCTTTTTTTCCCCCAATTTAACAAAGCTGATTCCCATAAAAGTTTTTGCCAAAGCAGATAATTTTTTGAGACTGTGATCCAGTTCAACCCTAGATCCGGGCCTAACAAACATTTTGTGTTCTAGGATTCAAAGTGCTGCCAACCTTTTTTTTACCAACATAGCGTAGTGAAATTAGTACTATTCGATGCAGAATTTAAGCAAAAAACAAACGCAGAGCTCAAGTGCGCACTTCAAATGACCCACCACAGCAAACGTTCATTGGTTAAAATTTTGTTCATCTTTGATAAATACTGCAGCTTAAACTTTTTGCCGGTAACGGGTCGTTCTATTACAGATCGATAGGAAATTTCATTGTCTTCATAGCGGTCTAACTTGCAACCATATTTCCAATAAGTTATTTATATTTTTATTGAAAATATTTTTATTGGTTAGTATTTAGCAACTAAATGGGTACATTTTGAGTATCTTGGAATTTTTCCTACAAGTAACAAAAACACAATATAATCAATTGAAATTTTTCACTCTATTCAAGATGGTACAATGTTGTTACCCCAACTATAATAATTTTATGTGAAAGTATGATTCATGAGAAGAAAAACGATATGCAGTTTTACAGTATAATGTACCACTTCATTTACTATTTTTTATCGAATTTACAATTTAATTTCAGTCCCAAAACAAGCCAACTAGTTGGCGTGTTTTTCATTGCCCGGATCTAAGGTTAAAACTAAGACTTGAGTGGCAAATTTATGGATTATACGAAGTATGAAATTGGAGCTGTATAATTTTGTGTTTCCAAGAGTGTGCCAAAGTCATATAGGTTTACGACAACGTTTCAAATAAATATATTACCAATATAAGAACACTAACTTTATATCAATACAATATTATATCATTTCAAATTTACATTTACTATTAATAATTATTGTAAGAATAATGGGTGCACATACACACACACACACATATATATATATATATATATATATATATATATATATATATATATATATATATAGTACAGCAGGTAATGCTGTTATATCAACACAATATCGAAATTTGTATTTCGACCCTTTCACCTTTGTTTTTTGTAACTTAGAAACAGTAACAAACAAAATAAGATATTTATACTAATTTATTGTAACACATAACAATGTAAATACCAACCTAGAATAAAGAGTTAAATAAAGACAATATCCTTTTATACATATGATTTTAAGTATATAATAAATTTGAATTATCACAGTTTGTATTATGCTATGTTAGAAAAGAGTAAGCCAGGTGCTACTTAATAACAGTGGGAAGAAATCAGTGAATTTGCTGATTTACCTACACATAAAGATTTACACCACAAGACTTAATTGTGATAAAACAACAATTGTAAATAATACGAACCTTATTTACAAACTAACTCAGCACTTTCAGTGCTGTGTAATTAAATACATTACATCAGTACCTTATCTATCAAAAAGGTACTGCATATTATTGCTGAAAGTAATCAATAGCAGATTTGTTGACAAGTTTTCTTGGTATAGTACTGTGTATTATACTCATATATTTTTCATTTTGCTTTTAATACTTGTTATTACTTTTCCTTTTCATTCTATTATGTTTTCTAAATCAATTTTGTAATTTCAACTTATTCTAAACTATTCATAACTGATCATAAAATAAACTATTCTTCCACAATATCTTGTTATTTGCTAATGTATACTTTCTAATAAAGTTTCCCATTTCCAACTATAAACTTAAATAATTAGATTTTTCATTTTGAATACAATCTAGACAGATGAATCTGAAATTGTACCAAATTAATGTATAATACAGTGTTTGTAATTTTAAAATAAATATACTATAGCAGCTTTATATATAATAAACTGTAATTTATGAACCAATAAAGGAATACATTGTACCAACTTAATATAAAATACACTGTTTGTAATTTATGGACCAATAAAGGAAAATAACAGCTTCATCACTTTAACAATCTATTCATATCCTTGTTCTGGCGTTGTATTGTTATGTCAGCTCTTTCTGTTTTGCTAATAATATTCTCTACAAGGTCATTTTGAGCATCCATTTCTTCACCAAGTCCGTAGGCTAAGCCTGAAACAAAAATAAACGTCAAAGTTAGACAGATAAGCCTAGACTACAGACTACTGTCGGAGAAAAAATTATTAACACTTTAGTTTGAGCACTGTATGGAAATAAAGTTAACAAGAAAAATAAAAATTACATTAAAATTTTCCTTGTTTATTTCCGTGGTTTTAGTGTAAAGGTCACATTTTATCTTTTAGTGCTTTTTTTTTGTAAAAAAAGAGCCTGACTTCTAGTGCATTTTACCGAACCGTTAACTTTAAAACAGCATTGCCACATTGAACAGCTTAAGTTATTTGAGTTTCCTCTATAAAAGAGAGTATATTTTTAAAACCATTTAAAATTACTATATTATGGTTTTTAGTTAAACAAAAAAAAATAAAAAACTTAACAACATTTGGCGTTACGTTTGCAAATCACTTTTAATATACTGGTGTAGGTTTAAATAGTAGGTGGATATAGTTGGAAAATTCAATTCGCTAAACGTATGTACATCTTGGGATCAAAATAGTAACACAAACACTGATTTATGAACAGAAGTAAACTAACAAAATATTTTTTTGGTAAAACAGTTCTTATGGGAATCAATCCAAGCGGAAGCCACTGGAACAGACCTCAACACAGCAACGTTGCTTTGTTTTGCCTGCTCCGGAAGTCAAGAAGGTGCCACGATTTTATACCCCACTGCACTCTGCCCTGCATTTCATTATCAATCCATATAAAATCTCGTACAAGTATTTTATGTCAATGTTTGTTCATTTTTTGAAATAATGGTATTGTGATCTACAAAACAAAGTTTTACATATTTGATAAGAACCTTTTAGTTAGTTAAAAGTTCATAAAACTCTAGGATTTACCTTGTTTATCATTATCTCTGTAAGTATATGGTTGGATCATTAACAATGTGTGAATCATTACCATCATCCATGTATGGATAAGAATGTATCAAATGCATGCATACATTAATACATGATAATGTATTAATACATGGATACATGTATTACAAGCACGGTTAGTCAAAGAGTCAGTCTCTTTCAGTTAGTCAAAGAGTTGATAAATGACCTATTATATTTTCAATGTGATCTGGCAAGGGTGTTTTATTGGAGGAAGCTTTGAAGTCAACGCTTTTGTAAGAGCATTAAAAATCAGGCTCTTTTTAATTTTACCCACCATTAAAAAAAACTTTTAAAAGATAAAATGTCCCCTTTTACACTGAAAAATGCATAAATAAACAAGTAAAATGTTGTTTGTCAGCTGACACTGTATGGACAAGCTGGCCTAGCAGAGAGCGGAGGCCTATATCTTTGTATCAAAGAGTAAGTACCTGCTATCTGCCAGTGTTCCTAGAAATCCTGTTGTATTACACGTTTTGGCATTACTCCAACATCAAAGCCATACACTAAACTTGAAACATTTCTTAACACATTCACGATGGTCTCATTAACGTTTAAAAATATACTAAACATGGAATACATTTATACACATAACAAACATTGAAACACTGAAAAACTTGTGGTAGACCTCCTTGAACAACTTCTGACACAAACGTCTGCCGAGACTTGCCTGAAGTTACTGCCTGTTATCTGCTGAGTTTTGACTGCTGGCTAGTGAGATAAGACAATAGACAGCACATTGAGTCTTGGCTGACGGGCATCAGAGGTTGACCTATCACATGTTTTTTAGTGTTTCAATGTTCGTTATCTGTATAAATGTATTCCATGTTCAGTGTAATTTTTAAACTTTGATGAGACCATCATGAATGTGTTCAGAAATGTTTCAAGTTTACTAGAAGGATCTGATGGAGCGTAACGCTGAAACGTAAACACCAGTGATCCAACAGGATTTCTAGGATCACTGGCAGATAACAGGTATTTAATCTTTAATACATTCGTCAAGCTGATTCACTAAAATAACACACAAATGAAGATTATATATTTGTTCAATGTTGGAATTGATATATTTTATATCAAACCTTTAACTAATGGGGACTTTATAGTTCTAGCTTTGCCCCTAATAAAGACGATTTTCATTTCATTTCTTGTTATGGGGGTTAGGGGGCATAGACTCTAATGAGCAATGATAGTCAATAGAGTAAACTATTTCTTATTTTAATCTGTGATATTTCTCGTATAGGCTGTAAAGTGCCACTTTAAGCTGACTCCAGATAGACATCTGCCACAGTTGCCAACAGCTTTGCCTTTTGTTTGATGGAACAATTTCATCTGTATAAAAATCCCAAATACGGACATAATGGGGTTTGTGGGCATGTGATATTAGAGTAGTTTAACTTTTGAATAGTCAGCTCTATATTTAAATGCTAAAGAAGTATTGTCACAATGACTTACCTTTTAATCTTGTTATAGAATTGACCATTTCACTAAGATTGTCATCTATTTGGCTTTCAGGATTGCTGGTTTTCAGACTTTGTCTTGTTTCTGGTCCGAGTCCTCTAACTCGCAATCCTTTCGACAAAAACAAACATATTTATTCACTGACAAATACAAATATGACATGGTAAATTACTCTGTGTAAAAATACAAGATAAATCAGTTATACTGCCAATAAGAGAAAAAATATTGAAAATGAGTCAATTGTGGTCCTTGCTGACAAGTACTTCCATACTTAGCGGAGCCAAAGAATTGTGTATTTTGGAAACAAACATATTCTGTAATTACAGATAATTATCCTAAAGCTATTGATTTTGTAAAGTTCTAGGTAGCTAAGTCAAGGTGAGAGCGGTTGAAATCGTTGACTGGAATGGTTCAATTAATATATAGTCACAATTCTCAACTCTAAAATAATTACGTGTCAATAAGTATTCTATTCCAATATTTTAAATCATTACATCACAAAAAAATAATTTACTAATTATTCTTGTAATCAAATATATAAACAATAAATGAATACATTAGTTAAGATATATAATATAATTGTTGTGTGCACTATTTGCTGTGAAATCTGACGACTTATTCTCGCCCACACGGAAAAATCGCCTATACGAGAATTATATTTCCAACACAGAAAAACATGTTTGTATAGCAAAACGAAATAAAATTATTTTCTGATTCATATTAATATTTCATCAAGAAAAGTCATCAACATTATTGTGTTAGCAGCTCCAGGATTTGCAGACAAGCCTTCTTCATCTTCTCCATTAATAACCAACATGTTTTCTTATTGTAAAACACAGAGAATGACCTGCTGTATTCTGGTTCAAATAATCTTACTCATAACCGAGTATTTTTTTAAGAATATAATATATTAATTCAGACCCTCACAATTCTTTTTAAGATTATAATAGATTAATTCAGACCCTCACAATTTGTTTTAGATTATAATAGATTAATTCAGACCCTCACAATTTTTTTAAGGTTATAATAGATTAATTCAGACCTTCACAATGTTTTTAAGATTATAATAGATTAATTTGGACCCTCACAATTTTTTTTTTTTTTTTATTTAATCTTGAATATTTAAACGATATAGGATTAAATTACTGTTTCTGTTGAGATCATGAAGTAGCATTGCAGGTCGATATACTCTATTATCTGTACTAGGAGTAACGTTTATAAAACTGTCCGAAAACAGATGCCGAATTACTTACATTGTTTGTCCAACAGTTTTTACAGCTTTGCCATTTGAATGGTTGAATGAATAAATTAATAACAGCACTCCTAGTAACTTCTGTAATAATATAACGTTGTATACTTACAATCATTTTAAACATGTTTAGCAGCGGTATTTATAATGGATAATTTCACAGTATAAACAGTATTTGAAATATTTTACTATCAGAAAAAAATTTTTTTTTCAAAAAGCCTACAGTAAAACTGATATTTCGCAACATTATTTATAAGTCTTGTGTTATTTGAGGGAGTTTTATTAATATATTCAAGATTTTAAACTGATAGATAATAATATTTGGAGATTTCCTATGTTCATTGCATTGGAACTCCATGACTTCCAGTTCATCTTTGACGGTCGTGGTGAGTTGGTCTCGTGAGTGTAGTGATGCGAGGACCCCTTCCCCCCCACCTCAGTGGAATTGGAAGTAGGCTGAATAAGTTGAATATTTGTCTATTTAATAACCTGCTTTGTGTTTTGTTGATTTTTCCATAATTTGCATTTATTTTGTATCTCATATTTTGTCTATTTAGTAACTTGCTCTGTGTTTTGTTGAAAAAATTCATATTTTGCATTTCTTTTGTATTTCAGATTTTGTTTTGTATTTTGTATAATTATGTTATGTGTGATAGTTTTTTAGCTTTTTAAGTACACTATTGTCTATTGGTCAGTAGCGTAGTTGGTTCAATCCCAGCTTCATGTGCTGAAGGTTCTCAGTTCGATCCCAATCAAAGTCATAACACATTTTGAGAGGGATCAGCTGATAACCACTGCTTGTTCATTTGTCATTGGCTATTAATTAATGACACTTTCTAAGGAATAGTCAGCCTTAGTTTGTAACAATGACTACATTCGCTCATCTACACTCATCACACTCATTCGAAATCCATATTCGCCCATATCTTGACGATCAGCGTCTTATGAATAAATAAATAAAAAAATAAATAAATAAAATACATTTGACTTTCATAACAGTATTATGTAGTACCTAAGCATGGAGTGTTAAGTCTTTTCTTGAATCAGTTTGGGTTCACGGAAAAAAATAGTTTTAGATGTAGGCTAAGTTAGTAAGTACATCTGAAGATGACAGGAGTTTGTTATACCTGTTGAAACGTTGTGTTTGTTTCCTAAACACTTGAAGAATTGGAAATTTCCAAATATTTTCTATCATGAACAATCCAATGCTAACAAATAACTTTCAAACAACAATTTTGAAATTGTATGTATATAGCACACTCAAATATATAAGGTACAGTTAAAATTTTTAACTCAATCAATTGAACTCTTAATGTAAGGACAGGAAAACGCTCAATTTTCTCTTTAATGAAAATGTTATTAATATTGTTAGGACGATTAATAAGTAATGTGAGACTCAAGTAGACAATGGTAGATACTCTTCACTAGGTCCTTATTCTTAAGCCTAGAGAGTCACTGGAGGTCATAAGTGCCCTTTGCCACTTTACCCGAGATCTTATCCAACTGCCAACTCCAGTTCAAATAATCAACCAATACCACACCCAATAGCTCAGCCAAATCAGACATGCCCACATTAGTGTCATCAATGATTAAAGATGGAGTCTGGTAAGGTAAGATAGAGTAGGATAAGAAGTTATCCTACCAACATGTTTAGGCCAGTCCCAAACCCAACCTTAAAGCAAAAGTAGTTCCCAATGCTAACTCCTTGTCACCAATTAACACCATGGCATATAGAAACTCAACAACAACCTGAAAAATGGCTTCAACATCTTAAAAGCATCCCCTCATAACAAAGATCTCCTAGGAAAACCCCCAACTGTCACTTTCAGACAAAATAAAAACCTCCGCAAAAACTGTACCGGGTCGTTTGACCGGTACATTTTGGTTACTTTCGTCGTGGTCTGCAGGGCTGCCTGAGACCGCTCGTGCCCGGCGATTCGCTTACTTTGGTGGCCGTTGGCTCGGACTCGTTCGTTCCGTGTTCCAGCTCTTGTCTGTCAGGTTGGCCGTCATTCTTCTGGTTTCTCTGTGGCCGTTCGTCAAGACATGCTCGGCTAGAGACTCCTTAAACTCCAGGGTCCTTGAGTGGGACGTTCTCCCTCAGCCTGCTGTCCGGGGATGGCCGACCATCTACACTGCCAGCCTGGCCTGAGGACCATGTATAGAGGCCATTTACGATCCTGCGGCCCCACCTACATCCTTGGGTAGGAGTCTTCTGTCCTCAGGTCAGTGCGTTCCATCTTGTTTTCCCGGCGGCTGAGCTGGGGGGTTGATAATAAGAAAAAAAAAGAAGAAAAAATGTTTGTGGAACTATTTAATGTGGCCTAGGCCTAAAACTTGAACTTTTACAGTGATTCTATGAAACAGCCATGGGGACTTATACGTATTTTATTAAAGAAAAAAAAACTTTTAAAAGACACAAAGAACTTTTGATGTTAATATTTATTGTTATTTAGTTTAATTAGTTTATTTTGGTTGTTATATTTTTTTAGATTTTATATTTGTTAGGTCCCTATGGTTAAGTTATGTTATTTATTTATATGTTTAGGCCTAGTGATTGTTATTTATATTTTTGTTAATTGTATTCTGGATGTCTTGAAGTGACTTTTTACTAGAACGGTACCGTGTTATATTTTTTTTAAATTGTTTAATTTTTAAACGTTCACCAAAAGGGGATTATGGTTCTTCTACTTAACTTCCTATCCGGAGCCGCCCAAGGATTCCGGCTTACTCCCTGGCCTCGGTGGAATCATGGGATGTGGGCTAAATTGCCGGGTTATTTGGGGTTATCAAAATTGTTTCTAAATGTTCACTCTTAAGTTGTTAATAAATTTCTTACGTTTTGGGTGTCTCAGGCCAGGCTGCAGATAGGCCATGTAGTATGTAATTGTTAATTGTGGTATTTATAGCGTTTGTTATCAATGTGTATTATCTTGTTAATTTTAGTGTTTCTTGTTATTTATTGAAGTGCGAATTAATATTGTGGCCTTCCGCCTTTTATATTGTGACCTTCCACCTGCCAGTTTTGTTTGTTTTCTTGATAATAAATTAGTTTCACTCAGCTGCCGAGTTTTATTTTGACCCTCCAACTGCCGCCCGTGACCCCATCGCTTGACTTGTTTTGAGCCATCCCCCAGTTGGCACGCTTTCCAGCTTTGGTGGGGGGATGGGTCTCAAAACAAAACAACCCAACCTGTCCTAATCCTAGAAAAAATTTTGTAAAACCTGTCCTATTCATCTCCCAGCCACATCATTTACCAGCTCCACTACCTTTTTAACTTACAAGATACCTGGAAACCACACTTTTGACTCCACCAACTTAATCTATCAACTTCAGTGGCAACATCACCCTGCTCAATAAATCGGTTTTCCCAGTTAAACCCTGAGAATACACATGAATGGCCATAGACATGATTGCAAAGTCCAAAATCCTGAAAAATCTGTCTTTGTGCGTTCCCTTCTCCAAAGCCAAAATGTTGACCAGTGTTTCACCCTAAAGTAATCAGATCACTTCCTTCCTATGTCAATAGTTCCCAACTCAGAAAAATGGAACTTCTGGATAACTAAATCCTGTAACCCTCCCAATTTCAACATCAGATAGATCACGAGTCACTGCAATCGTACCTCTCAACCATCAGCAAACTAACTTCATAGACACAAACTAAAAAACAAAACTGCATTAAAATTTGAGAATTGCTCTGTGGATATACAACACCCACTACTAGCCACCCCCCCCCCTCTCCAAAGCAACAGTTGAAGTCAATCTCTACTTACCAGAGGAAAGTGCCGCCAGTGGCACTGAAAATTTATATCATCTGATGTACCTTCATTTGTTTATTACTGTAAGGTATTGGTGAGCTTGTCTTCTTAGGTAAGTTTGCTGATTTCTTATCTCTCATAATATAATAAAATTACATAATTATTAGTTTTAAAAATACAAAAATTAAGAAAACTCCATAATACAACAGTCCGTTTTCACTAATACATAGGCCTATAATTTTATTATTAAATTAAGATGGTGCTATGCTCCATGTATCTTTTTAAATCTAAAATTATAAACAGGCACTAACTCAACACATTTGTATGTAAAGAAACTAATAACAAAGCTGTTTGAATTCTATGATCTTACAATTGCTTATGACTAAATGATTTAACTAACCTGGATGATCCTGAGATGAACCTCCCGCATAAGGTTTTGTGTGCTCCATAGCGTCCAACAATGTCTGGTTAGAATTTGTGGTTGGCATATCTACTTTGGACCGACTGCCTTGAGGTTCTGTTTTCCCACTAAGGTAATTCTTAAAACTTCCAAATGCACTCTGAAAAAAATCTGTTGTTAATATTCTTCCAACCAAAAATATAATTTTATATTAAAACATAAGGTCCCTAATGTATCTTATACAATTAACAACATGGAAATAGCTTCATATTGCACTTGACATTTTAAGAGCATGACTAAGTCTTTATTTATAAAAAAAAATCCAAGCATGAAGTGAAAAATAGGTTAAAACATGTAACTAAATACGCAGCAGGTTTACGATTGTTTATAAAAACAGTGACATTCTCACAACAAGGTTTAATAATGCTTTGATACTTTAGTTAACCTACCTTGATTCCTTGGAGATGTTTTTGGCTGAATCTTAATGTTGTGTTAATTTCATCTAGCCGTTTTTCAGTTCTCTCCAATTGTTCTCTTTGGCGAAGCAGCTCCTGAAATTGAAGTTGGTTTTTAAAAGTATAAATGAGACTTCATGTGACAAACAGCATCGTAATTGAACAGAAAGAAATGGTAAAAGTTAAACTATGTACATTAAAACATATTCCAAAATATTTTTAAATTATTTCACACGCTCATATAAATAAATAAATTTTATTTTGAGGATGGCACAATAATTTATTTGGCCACCCTGTGAATATGAGGTTAATAACTTCTACGTTGTTATACACATGAGAACATGCAAAGGCATACACTTTAAGTGTAGGCTACAGGAAGTTTATATTTTAAAGTATAAACAGTGTACTATTTAACAGGTTGAAATGTACTAAAAGATACAAAACATAATTTTTTGTTGATTTATTGTATTTATTTTATTTGAAAGGGTTTTTCATAAACAATTTTAAAATATAATTTTAACTATTTTCAAAGGTTTACTTAAAAATAACTTTCAAAGCAATGCACATCCCTCTTTATTCGTATTACCAAAATTCCTGGATGCAAAATTATTAATAATTACATCATGGTACACAAATGGCTAGAAGCTTGGATCTAAGCACAGATGACTAGTTCTACCCAGATAGCTGACATTATTCAAGAAAAGCGTATGCGCTGTTTAAGGAGTATGTAGGCAACATGCACTACACGACTGTGAATTTAGGATGCAACATTGCCGCATTGAACAAGTATTAAACCTCAATTATTATTATCAGCTGATATTTATTATTTTAATATTCGTTTTTATATGGTTAGTTGATTGAGTTCAATCTGTTAACACCGCCCAGTTGACAGCCGCTCGACGCACTCTAAAGCGGACAGTAGACACACTACGAAAAATGTGTTAACACTCTTTAGCATGGGATTGAGCTATCTGGGTAAAGTTAGTTATCTGTGGATTTAAGGCTTGGTATTGTTTAGGAAGAAGAAAAGGTACAAAATAGAGCAGAACCTTTTATAAATTTATACATATATGATTTAGTTATTTACATACATCAAAATTCAAATTTACTCAATTTTAAACACACAGTTCATGATCATAACACTCGTAATAAAAACAATGCTGATATCAGTCACTTCCGTTTAAGTAAAACACTTAATAGCCATATGGTAGTATCTTTAAAAGTGTACAACTTCTTAGAAAAGAATATTAGCTTATATCCCTTTCAAATATTTAAAAATAAATTCTACTCCTGGCTATTGGAGAACCCATTTTATAGTTTAAATGAATTTTTTAGTAAGAAAACGATCAAGTTTTAATTTAATTGCTTATTATAAACTATTTATTTATTGTAATTTTATGAACTAACTTTTAATCCTTTTAAAATTACTGTTAGCTGTAAGAATTTAACTTGGCTGTAATATTGAGCTGCAATTATGACTTTATCAATAATGTTATACATTTATATGGCAAATAAAGAGTATTATTATTATTATTATTATGGGATTCGTGGTTGACATATCTTTTCCATAATTTGTAAACAAATACGAGATTCTTCAGTGAAGAAAGATGATTTTGTGCTCTTTAGTTCTAAGTAAAGACAGGAATTCACGAATATTTGAACATAATTCATAGCCTTCAATGGAAACATAAGTATTTTATAGATAATCAAATAAGGATTTTATTTTTCATTTTTTATTTGTTATTTTTTTAGAGGAAACTATTTTTCTTAACACATTGGTCACGGCGGGCACCTGTCGGTGCCCAGCCGGCTGACTCTCAGACGGGGCGGAAACCGTTCAGGCTTCTATGCCCCTATTCGTTACATGTCGGGATTTCCACTGCAGGTATTGGAACAGTTGGCTGTAGTTCTTGCAGCATGGTCGTTGTGCTGTGATAGTCTTTCAGTTCGATTACTGAAGCCTGTACAGTATTGATTAGTTTTTGTTAGGGAATATTGTTAGTGTTAGTGATAGTTTTACTGTTTTATTTGTGTATAGTAATGGCTGGGACATCTAGAGACATGGATGTTCTAAAATATGACTGTGGACGATTTTAGCGACTACTCGGAGAGTACTTCCGGCAATGAGTCGAGTGACGTAGATGGGACTCTTTAGTGGTGCTGCGGGACCTCATAGGGTCCCGGAAGTTATGAAGTGTTATAATATCAGTTAATAAGAATTCAAAATGTTTTTTCCTCTGATAGATGATATATTTCATTATTGTATACAATATATATATCAATAAATAGCAATAAGTAACATTTTTCTTACAATGGGACTCTTTAGTGGTCCTGTGGGACCCCATTGGGCCCCAAGATTTATGACGCCATATTATCACCTGAAGAGCATTGAAATTGTTTTCCCCCTAAAAACTGTCTTTTTCCATTAAAATAAATTTTAAAAATTGCAAAAAATAATTTCAGCTTCGTTTCAAGGTAAGCCTCAAGTTCCGCTGCAGTGAACGTGTTAAACAAGAAGTACGGTAAGTCTAATAAGAGCTTATTGCATTTAAATGTTATTCCAAGTCCAGTGGCTACATACAAGAGTCACATTTTATCTCTTTTACATTTTTATTAATTATAAAAGACTTCAAAAATAATAAAACGTTTTGCATACTGTTCTTTGAATGTTTAAATAAAAACTGTTCAATAGATCGCAAATAAATTTGAATACCATAAGATATAAAGTATAAGTTAGGCCACACTTCATGAAAAATTGGAAAACTCAATTTTAACATATAATCAAAAAATCTAAGTTTTGTACAAAAAATCTAAGTACATGTAGCAAAAAATTATACATACCCCTTATTTATAGATTGTTATGTAATTTTTCACAGAATTTTTTGTTTCCGTGCTAAAATGTGTATTTTCCACAACTAACTAAAATTATAAAACTTTGTGTTTTATACTTACAATATGACTATTTTTCCTAAACAACTTTTTCTTGTCTATTCAATGATAATTTTTTATAATTAATACCACTGTACGTGTATGGGTGGACAGGTGGGTTAATAACACTGTACATGTACTAAATGATTACCTACAACTTTGCACATTTTTTCATTGTTGTGTTTTATGGAAACAAACAATTCCAAAAACAAAAAACTAGTAGTTTATATAAAATGTAACACCATATTACTATAGTGCACAAAATAATGAACATTTTGGCTATCATGGAATTATTTACAAAAATTGTTTAGTGCTCCTAAGAAGGGTTTAAAGTTATAATTTACGTACAATATTTTTTAATTTTTTCAATCTTTTCCAGACAATAATTATTTACTTTTTTTGTAAGTTTTGATGGTAGTAAGTGAAAGTACAGTTCTTGAGAAGAAACCCCTAAATGATAAAATTTACATTTGGAGCATATACAGTATTTATGATTTATTGAAAAAAAAACTTGCGAAACACTGAAAAGAAGCACTGCACAGTTGGGAGTTCATAATGGGTCACCAAGTATTCTCCATCTAGGATTAAATATGTGATCTGTGGACATGTTCAAACCCTATAAAGTAGTTAAATGAATGATTTTTTTGGTATTTACCTCAGCTGTAGATACTCCGATTTCTTCAGAATTTCGCAGCAAGCTCAATGATCTTTGTGATGACTGGACGATTCTATTCTGAATTTCACTCTGCTTTTCCAAACGCTGTTGGTGAAGATCCTGAAGATTAGAATGACTATTATCAGATGAACTGTTATTTATCATGTAACCAGAGTTACCAGAAGGTGGATGCCTTAAAAATTCTTCATCATCAACATCATCCTCAACTGAGAATAAGGATGTTTTGTTGTTGCTTAAATAATGAGAACCAGACATGCTAACACGTTGTAGAAAAGCAATTGTCTAAAATAAAAATCTAAGGTAGATAAGCAACAAGGCTAACAGTTAAATTTTATGGTAGTTTTACTTCCTCAGTGAATTAACAATAATTAAAATTTACTTCCCTTCTTGATAAAATTAGGCCCAATACAAATAAATTTAACCTTAAAAAGAACCTTCTAACCAGATGAGGATGAGACTTTCACAATATTAATTTAACAACATACTTCAATTTCTGACAATGAGACTATGACAGGAACAATTTACTTGGAAGTACAGATGAAAGAGCAGAACAATAACACAACCAATAACCAAACTACATACGCTTAACTAAAAAAATATTGGCTAGAATCCAAAATTACAAAGGCTACCAAAAACAATAACTGACCAGCTGCAAAAGTACGTTACCTCAAAATCTAATGGTGAAAAGATCTAAAATACCAGCTAAAAATCTACAATTAATTTATTTATTTCACAAAATTAGTTATATTTCACTAACTAAAACTTCTCATATAGGACACTCTAATTGATGGAAACTAACTTTACATTTGAAATTTGTAGAGAATCTTCTGCCACAGACTCTCTATTATAGAAGGTTTATGCTTCTGCTTTATAAAGTTAGGTCATCAAAATACAATTTCTTCCAACCTGGAAAACTAAAACAAAAATAAAGTTTAATTCGTGCACGAAATGCTAAGTTTTTACTTTAAATTTGTAAAAGATTTCAGTTTGATTAATTAATTACCAAACTTTTTTACGCTAGTCAATCTTACCAGACCTAAAAATGTCCTCACTTCTCGAAATGCTCATGTCATTCATTAATTAAAACCATGTTTTTTTCATTAATTAAAACCACAAACCAAGTACTTGTCCGCCCGAGTCGCCCCTGTAATTTCTAACGGAAAATTTAAATCCCTAAAAATAACCCCTATTTATTGGAAACGTGAAAATAATATTGTCTGGGTTCAACATAGTTAGATCTACATCCAGGCTAAATTTCAAAATATTACAACACTCCGAGGTCGGTAAACATTTATGTCAGTGATCTCAACTCAGCTTTATACTATGGTGATTTTTTTAGTCCTCAATATCTTTTAATCTGGTTTTAGAAACCAACACAACTAAATTCAATAAGGCAGTACATATACAGTATCTCGTCTTACTGCCTAGCTTCACTACCAGCACTGCTATTGTTTTTAAGATTCGTGGCTCCTGATATTCATCGCGGTTGAAATTATTCATTTTAAGATTGTTCTTTTATCAGAGAATGCAAAAGCATACATGCACCCACATAAAGTTTTCCATATTTTTCGGTTTCTTTATATATCACAATACTCATATATATTCAAGATTTTATTGTTGAAACATGCATGGTATGTATAACATTGTCATGTATATTAGTGAAGGTATAAGAAACGACAAGGTATCAAAAAAGTACACCCGTATTTATTATGAGAAGCAGTTTATTTTTCTTATTCAATCATACTATAAAAATAGTCTTAAGTAGAAGAGGGCCATCTTGATCGTATGAATAAGATAACATTTTCTGTTAAAATAGTTAATACCATACTAGGAATTATATTTCCTTTCTTATCGTTTGTTGATAAATTACATATAGTTTATTGTAGTAATAAAGAAACTCATGATAATTACACTACTCTAACTTAGGCACTGCTTAGTACTGATGTTATTATACACTTTTTTTTTAAAGTAGTTGTTACAAATAATAAATAAAAATGCTTTTATTGAGAGTGATTGTCATTTTACAATGTTTTTCACAATTACTCATCGGTCTTGAAACTAATTAACCACTATGTAAATTTTTTTATTCATCAATCAACCTTCATAGGCATAATATGCAATATTTCATTTATTAATAACAATCTTTGTGACAAAATACTTAATGATATTGTTTTTATAACTGTTGCCAGAGAAATTTCTGATGTTACAGAGTAGACCATTATACAATTGTGGTACAAAATATGAAAATCCTCTTCTGCCGTTTCCAGCCTCACTATAGAAAAATAAAAGGTGATTGTATTACCGAGTGATTCTCAGCCAAATATTTTGGCTGACCCTCTGTCAGCGCCCAGTTGATCAGGCAACATGTTTCAATCCTGCATACGGTTCTTTGAATCACGAAACACAAACACATGGTTACATTTACATAGATTGTAGACAAATAACAGTGTACTATACTACAATATAGCAGTGTTTAGCATTCTTTGGATTCTTTCATACATATCATCTTTTGTTATGCTTTTTCCATATGCACGTAAACATTAAAATAGGATGGAGAGCATACGGGATGGGACAAGATGCAACTTAACCGATTTCGGCAGATCTAATCGAAACCGGTATATCCCTAGTAATTTCCCTAGCGCTTTTTGAGTGTCATAGGCTATGTGGTTCGATAATGTGAGTCCACTATACAACACAACTCCAAGTGACATGATAGTATCACTCACACTAAGGATAAGGTCTTCAATTTTTACTCTAGTATTGTCCTCTCCAACAAGGTTTTCGTTGTAATGTTGAGAATAATGCACTTGTCTGATTTAATTTGATACCATGTTGAATTGGACACAATCTTATGTTTTCTATATTTGAGTTTAGGTTAGTTGTTGCCATTCTATGAAATTATGGTTCAAATGAGATATGCAGTTGGTAGTCATCTGCATACATACTGACATTGTCTGACACAACTGTTCATGTCAGCTGTATACAAGGTAAACAAAAAAGGCACAAGCAGGTAGTTAGGCAACTTCCTTGAGAAACACCTGGCCACAAACAAATCATCAAAAATGTTTATTAGAACTGTGCAAGTTCAGTGATTTCTCTTTAATCCCGGCTGAAATGTTGGCATAATATCTTGCTTTCCAAGGAACTCGCACATCTGATTACTGACCAGCTTTTCCACAATTTTAGACATAGTAGGCATAATTGACATTTGTCTAAAGTGGCTTGCATATGTGTGACTTACAAATTTCGCATGCTCACTTTCCATGTCACTAGATAATTTCCTGATATCAGTGATTTATTCATTAAGTGGGTGATATATATATATATATTGTATGGTTTTTGTCAGGTACCATATTTAAAATTATATAAAAGATGTGTTTTATATTTGGAAAACACTCCAAAAGTTATTAGATATTAATAAACATTTTTTTAAAATAACAAGTGATCTCCTGTCACAAATCTAAATCCAATTCACCAAGCCAATTAAAACATGCCTCACTGATTCTATTCTTATTTAATTCTTTAAGTAGTGTGCCTGACATCTTATTTCTGGATTATCTATGTTACACAGCACCGGGAGCCAAGGCAGTGTAGTTGCCATGAGAGTGCCATTAGTAGCTCTCATGCCTCTATTAAATTGAACATCAATCACTTTAGTATGTGCGCTATTTAGCCATACGGGAGCACTATACGAATAAATGAATTTATTCCGTATTAAATGTACAATAATAAAACAGAAAAACAACTTGGAATTAACTTACCACTATTGCAAGTAATGTGGTCAGTGGACAACATAATTCAAACAGGTTTCTTATCAGAGTCCAACAAAAATGCATGTTGATATCAGCCGAGCTGCTCTCCGTGGTGTCTACACTTGACACTGATAAACATAATATCTTAAGACACAACACAATCCCTCTACTTGTGAACAAACTTATAATACGACTTCAATATGACTTATTAAATTTTCCTCTAAATTCAATATTCAACAGCAGAATAAACCAGTGACAAATCAGTAGTACGCAGGACGTGTGCGCTGGCTCCCTATGTTGTTCCAGCAATATGATGCAGTTCATTAGCCCTGGTATAATTTTAGCTGCTGTTTTTTTAAATATGGCTTTTAAACGTCAGCGATCGATCTAACGTTACTTCCAGGTCCCAGGTACTGTGGATGATTATTGTGGTGGAGTTTTCCCCATCTACAAAGATGTTTAATTTTTTATTAGCTGATCAGTTACTTAGGTTGGAGCAGGCTACTTCGAGTTTTGAAGGGTTAGGATTCAGCTTCCAGGTTCTAAAATATTCTTTGAAGGTTGCGGGGCGTTCGAGGAGTTCGATCTGTTTGTGGGCGTTTATTCAGTAGATTTGAAGTCCTTGTATTGATAAGCTAAGGCAATATCGTTTCCGTATATAAATGTTCTAGACTTGGTGATTGGGATCAGCGGTATACACGTTGAATAAATTTGAAGCAAGTACGGACCCCTGTGGCATACCATCCTTTAGCTGTCTAAAAGAGCGTTCTTCACTACCGAGATAAACTTACTAGCCTGGCACTAATCATTGACTTCAGAATTCGCAAAAGAAATGAAAAGGAAAGGGGGATGTAGAACTTTAATAACAAACCGTTGCTCCATAATATGTCATAAGCCGCTGTGAGATGAACAAAAGCTGCATTGTTTTTAAGTTGTTTTCAAATCAATTCTCAATCAATTATTTCAGAGCCAAGATCTGGTCGCTACAACTTCAGCCAGGGCGAAAACCAGCTTGCTCAACTGGAACATTAGAATCAAGAATGGGTGATATTCCGTTCTATAGCAGTCTTTCCAGCAACTTTTAACAAACACTGAGAAGATATATATAGGCTTCCCACTTCCCACTCGCTCAGTATCTTTACAGGCTTCAAAACAGCTACTACTTTGAACGCGTAAATGCTTTTGGCAAATTACGTGTAGCTAGTATCTTATTATAGACTCAAGACTGTTTGAAGCCACTGTTTAACTATACTACCAGCATGCATCAGAAGTTCTTGAAAGATAAAGTCAAGACCGGCTACTTTCCCTGCTTGTATAGTGGAAATCGCCCTGTCTAACTCTTTATCCGTGAAATTTCTGGAGACTTCCAGGGGTGCCAGTTGGCTCTATTTAAGTTCAGTCAGTTTGTAAATCACATGTTTGTCAGAAGAATGGTGGGCTAACTTTGATAAACTGTCTTATCCGTTTAGCTATATTAGAAATCTCGGGTGGAGTACTTCTCCTTGATTTTGAGATTTACTAGTAGAGTTTCCTTAAAAGTGACCATTCTTTTCTAATGCTGAGAGTAAAGTTTATATCTTTAACAGTTTTTACCCATTTCTTTCTTCTTGCACTGTCTATATATTAAGTGCAGCAGATGAGCTAACTACCTTATCATGTAAATTACTATATCATCAGCGCCAACTGCTGAGAGGTTATTTCATTCATAGCAGTCTTAAATTCTTTAACAGACACAATTCCTTACATCTGAATGCAATATACCTTATGCCTTAGGGAAATTCTTCATTCAGAACAAGCTTCATATTCGTGTTGTATACATTTTCCATTTTTTTAAGTCTTGTGAAACAACTTCATTTGAGATAACATTTATTTATTTCATCTATTTTTATATCTGAATGTAATTGCTTACTTTCTTTATTTCATACAATACAAATAGATTTGTAGCATATATGTACTTCGTACTACATGTTGTTAGAGCAATAATTTCTTCCAAGTTTATTAAATTCGTACTCTATACAAATGTTGATAGTGGGGCGTGGCGTATAGGTGAGTGTGTCAGAAATTAACAAAAATAATTGATATGTAGGAAGGTTGTTATTGTGGGTTTACGGTTATGGTACACACCCGTACTATAGTAGAAATTTAAAATTTCAAACAATTTCAGGATTTTAGTCGGCAGTATTTTGTAAAAATTAAACATCTTTAGGAAAGTAATATGTAATTGTTGAACATTTTAACTAGATTGGTTTACTCATGGGTATCATTTAGACTAATTTGTTTGTGATATTTACTGTGTTGCTAATTGAGTGCCTTGTTCATAGGAAATGGAAAGTAAGTTTTGTTAATTATTGTGAGCTGTAGGCCTGTTTTTACTTTGTTAACGTAAGTTTTTGTCTTTATTTTAGGTTACTTACAGAATGAAAAGTTTTATGTGATGGAAAGATTGTCTGATTTTGACCAGTGAAGGTTCTAGTTATGTTTCAATAGAGTATTTGTAGGGTCTGTTCTCTGTACTTTTATTCTAAATTAAGAAAAGTAGTTTTTGGATATTGATTATTTCTTCAGTTTCCCGTCAACATACAAGTGTGAGTTCGAAACAAAATAGTTTATACATCTATCTTTTACGCTTAAATAAGATAGGCTTAAATAAGATAAGCTTGGGCCCTAGGCTTATTTACATGCTTTCTTGCAAGATAAGTTGATGATGCCTATGCAATCAAGTATATTTTATATTATCTTGTATTCTTCTGGGAATAAAGGATTTTGAAGATAGTTTTTAGTTATAAAAATTAGTTTTTTCAGACAAATTTCTATGAGTATAGTTATGCCTATGAGTATTTACAACATAAGGTATCTTGTGATAAATTTACGCTGTTTGATGTAATGTATTTGAAATTTTGTCTTGAAGTAATGCAGGTTTTTGTGGGGAACAAGAACGTGAGAACCATTTGTCTTCATAATTCTTAGTTGTCATATAAATGTGCAAAAATTTGCAATGAACTGCCTAAGAAAGTGTTTTGATTAGGCCTATATAGTAGCATTCACCCACCATATAATAAACAAGTGTATAGCTTAGTTTTACTGCTGGGATGATTAGGCATATATAGTAGCATTCATTAACCACACAATAAAGAATTGTATAGCTTATTTAAATTACTAGTGGGATGAACTGCAGGCTTTTTTCAAAGTTGACAAACTCTCAATTGAAAATTTGTTAATATTTTAGTTTAGGTTTGGCTTTAAATTGACTATAGAAACAAATAGATTGCCCAAGCCAATGCATTCGCTGTAGACCCACGCGTGCTGCTATCTAATGGCGATATGTTTCAAGTAAGCGCTCAGATGGCCATTTGGTGTACTAGTAGCTCATCTATATTATTAACCCTAGATCATGAACATCAGATGAACCATTACGAACTCCCGACTGCTAGGTCCTTTTTTCAGCGCTTCACAAGCTTTTTTTGTAAAAATCTAAAAAAAATACTAAATATGCTCCAAATGTAAATGTCAGTGAAAAATTACATAACAATCTAAAAATGAGGGGTATGTATAATTTTTTGCTATATGTACTTTATTAGTACAATCTATTAGCTACAAGAAAATGTAAAATATATGAAAATATTACAAAAAGTATAAAACATAACACCATAAGTCAGCGCACGCAAATTGTGTAAACGGCACTTTCGATATTGCAAACCTAAAAAATATAAAATAATTTTTGGGAATTTTTATATCAGTAACACTTCATAGAACACATATTTTTTTAATAGAAATATACAAGAATTGTTAGATTACAGTTTGAACAACTTTTTTATCAATAGCATAAATTATGCCGTACCTTGCCGTTGGAAAATCACACATACAGGGGTATACATAAACATGTTTAGTATAACTCCCAAAGCACCTCCAACATTGCAGTTTGTTTTGTTGGCTAGAGTATTTCATTCTCTGCAGACTGACATTTACTACGCCTTATTCCGCCTTCTGGTTATTCTTTTGTCATGCGACAAACATCAGGCATTTTCCCGCTTTGCCAATTGAGCGAAAGTTTCTTGTTGTATGTTTTAATTTTATTTCCTACGTTTATAAAATTGCATAAAAAATTATTAAAAATCTTAAATGTTAGAACAGATTTTTACCAACAGATTTTATATTTGATTAGTACCAACTTTGTTGTGATGACTTGATGATAAAACATATGTTTTATTGATTTTAATGCAACAGTATAAATTATGCTGTACTTCACTTTTAGAAAGGATTTTGTGTTCAACATAAATTATGTCATACTTCACGATCCAGGGTTAAATAGCTCAGCAATTAGTCACTTTCAGCGTGTGCTGAGAGAGACTTAGGGAGGATAAAGAGACATTGGTTGATTGCTGACGCTACCTGTCAAAACCTAACATGATTAATCTCATTTTTCACAAGATCCATAAGAGTGGATAGTCTTCTTTTTTTATAAAGTCTTTGGTTTTACACATGAATTTGTTGTTATATAGGTCAAAGTAATGTATTTAGGTATTAATTAACTTTCTTGGTCCCTCTTAATTTGTACAATATATTTTACCAAAGATTAATGACCATACAAACAATTCTGCCAGTGGAGATTGTTTTGAACTACAGAAAAACTAAAAAAAAAGAAAAAAAAGTGTTCGTGCTCAATAATCATTGTGTATAGTATAGTCAGTTCTGCTGTAAAACTGCTCAGCTCAAAAAGCATCTTCCATTTGGGTCCACCTAACCTAACCTAATTTTAACGATGCTACGTTTCAAACATTGTGTTTTTGACAAGGTCTGGTTTACACTAAACTTATACTCTTGATGACCATATGGTACATTACGTGATTCGTTGTAAAAGTTGGTTTTTTGAGTTATCTTGAGAAAATATCTTCAAGAGGTTGTACATTATGAGTAGTAAAAATAAGCAGTGATTAAACAATAAAAAACACACATTGTAATATTCATAAATAAACAATGAATAGAGCAAATAAATTAAAAGTTAATGACCATGACTACATCTTACAAATGGCCGGCCTAACAGGCCAAATGGCCCTATTATTAAGAAACCAAACTGCTAATATATTTGACTACTCACTCATACAGTAAAAAATTGGGAAATAACTGCTTCTATAATTATTTTGATTTATAAATATAACATGCTAAGTGTCAGAAACAAAAATAAATTTCAAATTCGTGTTCAGTGTAAATAGCCTAACGTGTCAAAAGAATGTTGATTACCTAAGTAACAAAAATATATTGTAAATAACATACAGTAAGCTGAAAAAAGCAGACAGCCTTTTCTAAATGTTAGCGGTGAAAATGAGTTTTCCACTGAACAAAAACCATCATCCTTGAAAATATAGATTTATTATTGTCAATTTGTAAAAGTAGTTTATAATTTGAAGGGTGTATTTGTTCAGTTTTTATGGTATCTTTATTATTCAGGGGAAAACTAGATTTTATTGAACAGATCACCTATTTTTAAAGTAACCTTTTTTTTTAATGCATGTCCGTTCCCTCGTATGAATTTCCAAAATCTTCAATAGGAATTCGAAAAACTTTTTCACCTACAATTATTTCGCAAGATAAAGGAAAAAATTCTGTTTGCAGCAACTTCTCTAGGCGGATGGCTACAGGAGAAATGATTAACTAAACACTAATTTATGTAAGGTATTTAAATCAGAGGGACAACAGGCAGCCGTCTTAGAGCTCCGTACTTCGATTTTAACATAAATCTCTCAATTTTGTTAAGGATATTCAAAGTTAGCTTAGGTTAGGTAATTGAAGAGTATGTACCGCTAAAGTTTTTGTAAGCTAGAAAAAATAATTTTGCTGGTGTTTAGTATGAAACTTAAAAATGAAAAAAAAAATCTGTTGTTTTTGAAACTTGGGGTTCTAAATAGTTTCAAAATCAACCCTTCATCTCCTCTCTCCGTGAGTATCAGTTCGATTTTACCATTTGATGTTATATATATTATTCTTAAAAGGGGTTAGTTTACTGCAAACCCAAATAATTTTTTTCTGTTCAGGGTAATAATCCTGCTAAGTACAAAAAAATTAAAGACTATATTTTAAAAATTAAGCTTTTTAATATTCCAGTGAAAATTACTGATTTTCAAATGTTTTGGTAAAATATTAGTTAGGACTACTAACATTTTTTTATATATATAGAATGTAATTTTGTTTCAGTGATGAAGATTGTTCTTTTTTTATGTCCACTGTTTTTCATAATCAATGCACAAGAAGAATCTTCATGGAGGTGTCCACAATACTGGTTGACATTTCAATCCTCGTGTTATAGATTTATTAAATCGCCCCTTCATACACGCAATGATGCAAGGAGAAACTGCCAGGTAAATAATTGTTATTTTATTGCATACAAATTTTGAGTTAGTCAATTAGTATATTCATTAGGAGTGATAGGACATCAGCAAACTTACCTTAGAAGACAAGTTCACCAACACCAGAGTAATAGTAAACAAATACAACAGAGTTTTATTTCACAAATGTGTTATCCCACTGGTACTTTCTTCAGGTGAGTTGAGAGAGAAAACTACTTGTCTTGGACTTATCTTCATATTGCTGGACTCAAGGTAAGTTTGCTGATGAATATACTAATTTCTGGGCTTTTGCCTTTTAACCTAACCTAAAATTTATTTAACCAATATATATTGTTAATTATTATTTTTAGTTTTAATTTTAGATTATTTATACATCTGTAATTGTTATGCATTAAATATAATGCATAACAATTACAGAAACATAACACTTTTATATATATTTAATCAAAGGGGCAACAGGCAGCTATCTTGGAGCTCCTGACCTCAATTATCCTTTTGTATGGCTGCATGGAGCCCACCCATAGACATACTGTGGTATTGACTCACCTGCCTATCCATTCACGTATGTACAGTGCTATTGAGTCACCCGCCCACCCATTCAAGTACAGTGGTATTGACTCACCTGCCTGCCCATTAATGTACAGTGGTATTGACTCACCTGCCCATCCAATCACGTACAGTGGTATTGACTCACCTGCCCATCCAATCACGTACAGTGGTATTGTCTCACCAGCCCATCAATTCATGCTCTGTGGTATTGACTCAACCGCCTACCCATTCACGTACAGTGGTATTGACTCAACCGCCTGCCCATTCATGTACAGAGGTATTGACTCACCTGCCTGTCCATTCACGTACAGAGGTATTGACTCACCTGCCTGCCCATTCACGTACAGTGGTATTGACTTACTTGCCCGCCCATTAACGTATAGTGGTATTGACTCACCAGCCCATCCATTCACGCACTGTGGTATTGACTCAATCGCCTGCCCATTCACGTACAGTGGTATTGACTCAACCGCCTGCCCATTCACGTACATTGGTATTGACTCACCTGCCCATCCATTCAAATACAGTGGTATTGACTCACCCGCCTGCTCATCCTTATATGTATACTACAATTGCTCCACACAAATAAGATGACAAGTTATCAATTATAATTTATTTAAAAATGTGTACTATTTTCCATATATTTTAGGTGTATTGTTAAAAAAAGAGTTAGGTTTACAGTTAATAATTAATCAGCTTTTTCTTAAGTACATATCTGATTTAAGAGTAGCCTATCCTGTATAGTAAATCAGGAAAAGTACATTGTTGAAATGACTAATTGATCAGCAGTGCCAAGATCCCAGTCATTATATGAGCAGATTAATTAAATAATTATTTTAAAATGTCATCCCAGTCACATGATTGACCATCATCATTGCCATTAAAACATGTGTAAACTTTTTTCAGTTGTACCTCCGAAATATACAAGCTTGATTGTAGAATTGCAATATCTGACAGTACTTTGATCGAAAACAGTTTTATAAAAACATTCTTAGGGATTCCCGTAAGTGTTAAACTTGAAACACTTATTTGGAAACATATTTGGTTATTAAGTACGGTGTTGAGGTTTGAGGTGTGACATCAGGAGCTTCATTATTTTTTTACTTCCATAAACATCTTGCAAGCTGCCTTTTAACAAATTAAAAATACTCACTATACCTTGTTTGTATATTTCTCAAGTTTTAATTTTTGTAAAGATTAATTTTAGTCACTTGATTGAGAATCAACATTATCACAATTATGGTTAAAAAATATACCATACACAGGCTTAATATTTTTGAGAGAACACCCAACTATATGGGTTTGAAATTATTTAATACATTTTTGAATACAAGTTAATATAATTTTCTGTTGTGTGTATATATATATATGTTTAATTTTTATCTAATGTTGTCCAAGTATGGATAAAAAATACTCCAATCTTAGTTATTAATTAATTGACAAAGTCACCTGTTTTTCTAGCAGTGCTAGAACTGAAAAAAAATTGTGATAGCAAAGAAACGATTTGATTTGGAAAAAACAACTTCATTAGTAATTAATAAACAAAGATACTTAATCATGTTTTCTGTGCCAGGCATACGAATCTGACTTAGTGAGTGTAAACTCGGTGGATGAACATGGATTTCTACTTTATAATCTGCTGTGGCAAGACCCTCAACATCGCCGGTGGTACATCAGTGCCCACCAGCAAACGCCAGGCTACTGGGTCAATGAAGACGGCTCACCACTGCCAGATATGGAGTCAGCATTCCTGCCAGAACCTCCTGAGAACACTCCTGCCAGAGATTACCTTGTTTACAGGTACATGTTAATGTTAGTCCACTGAAGGTTCCGTGTTGATTATATGACTATTATAATAACTTTAAAAACATACTTTTGAAAATATTTGTCATATTTTATTAAGTTAATTATGAAAAGGCAGATTTATTTAATTTTAAAGCAGAAACGAGACATTTTTCTGATGTTAACAATTGAGATTTGACATCACATTCAGAGATTGGGACATTCAGACATCAATTACAGCTGCGTATTCTTTAATTGTATATGAGTTGTCAGTAAAATATGAACAGATCATATGGCAATTTTTATTTGTTAAGAATAACTTGTTTGTCACAAATAATGGAAATGAAACGTTCAATTCGATCGTTTGGTGTTTATTTACAGTAGATTTGTTAGTTGTGTGTTTTGTTTATGTTACTTAAAACTGTCTAAAATAAATGGTATTGATCAATGTTTTCTAGTGAAATTGATAGTCTTTTATTATTAAGTGATGACGATGATGGTACCAAACTACAATAGAAGGACACGCAAGTCCTATAAAAATGATTAGCTGAAAACAATCTGTAAATTTTCTTTCTGTGTATATTTAGGCCTACTAGGGAATACTTCAGCATTTGTTTTGTCATAAGTTTATTAATTTTTTATAAATAATAAAAATTTGTATACGTCCCTGTTCGGACGCCAGAGATGTGATAGTATTTTCCTCGGGGGGAAATTTCGCACACAAACTCACCTCTCAGAAGGAGGTTTCGAATGATCACCATCAGAATCGCCCAGTACGGAGATGTGGGATAATTCCAGGTGTCGGATTTATCCCACATTATATTATATCGATGTTATATATTACATTAAATTAAATGTAATATAACAACGATTTGAGAATAAAAAGAAACTCCTGAATTACTACGTTAAATTCCGATAATGCATGATATACGATAGGAACTATGCCATTCAAGATAATAAATAACGACATATGAAATATTAAGTGTATAACCATTCTACTAGTGCTATTAGTGGCCAACTAATTCAACTACTTACAAAATATACGTATGTAGTGATCGTATCAGGAGTACCAAACCAGCACGACAAGTCGGTTCCGCGTTCACCAAACGAATGCCGGCTGGCTCTGACCTCTTTGACAAAGAAAACAAGTCAAGGAGGGCAGAATCGGTGGAGGGGGTTTCAGAGGTCGGAGGGGAAAGCGTGTTTCACCAAACAGCTGATTGGAGGTCTGCCGGCTGGACACGAAACAGCTGGGCGAACAAGTTTAATATTGTTACTTATGTATTCTTAACCCCCTCAAAATTCAGCTCGTTACGTTACAGTGTAACAGTTATTATTTTTATATAAGGAATTAAATTATCTACTGAAATGTAACAAATACATAATTGTGTGTTGTATTAAGTTGAAAATGACGATTACTTTCATAATGTATATTTTAATTTTTAATTTTTTTTTGGTACAAACTTTGTAGCAAATTATGGTGTCGGTTAGCTTTGTTATTACAGATTACAAAAATATATAAAGTTATAGATCTAATATTGTCAGAGTATATTGAAAAAAATTAAAAACTAAATATTTTCATTTTCCACAAATAATTGGATTTATAAGGTGATCAAGTGTCAATTTAATAGGTCAGCAAATGGGTTAAAATTGATATAATTTGTTTGCACAAGTTTTCAGTATTGTTCAGGATATAATTTAAAACTGGTGTATCGTGTCTTGAAGTATATTACAATAAAGTTAATCATATTATAACCATTACATTGGTATTTTATGACATATTATTTAAAATATTACTTATTAGTTATAGATTTAAGAGTTACTTTGTAGCATTGTTAAATCATTTAAAATGTGGGCATTTTTTTCCTACCATATTAGATCATTTTAGTTCTTTTGAGCACATGGTTAAAAACATATTTTTGTTAGGGTAAGTGTAATTGATTTTATTGCAGTGCTTTATTTATACCATAAAATGCGAGTTTCAATTGAGGGCTTATTGTTGTGGAACTAGAATAATATTTCAAATGTGTATAACCCAAAAAATGTAAATAATCTGTGTTTTGAAACAATCATTTTGAATGACATCCTCACACTTGTTCCAAAACAATCTGTAAAATTATTTATAGGAGTTTAAATATTTGGATTGTGTGTTTATGATCCCTGTATTATTATTCCATTTTAAAAACATTTTTGAGGGAACAATGAAATTGTGTAGGTAGACAAAGTAATAATGCCAGATTTGGTACTCGGTAGTAATGAAAGGAAAGAACAGCAGCATATCTGGAACCGTAGATAGAAACACATTTATATCACCAAAAAAAAGAACAGGTTAGTAATATTTTGGGGCCACTGGCCCCTTCTTCAGTCACTAAACGTTGTCTTCCTTGATGCTAAAACGCTTCTTGTATGCATCATCCAGTTTTTTTTTTTTTTTTTTAGATAGTACTTGCATATTGATTCACTCTATCTGTATTATCTTTATCTATATTAATGAAGTAGATAAATTTATTGTAAATGAAATTATTATTTTCAGCTTTTCCAACTCATTAAAAAAGTGGGGTTTGGAAAAAGTAACGGGAGAGGAACTTTTGTTATACATATGTGAAGCACCTTTGACCAAGCTGCACAATATAGTCTCTGATGACCGAACATACCAGTATGGCATTGACATTGAAGATCCACTCAAAATACCGTTGGGGCCTTACTTTATTAATCAACCAGTCGATGTTGTGTTCGACCTTTCTAAGAGAAAAATCACCAATGATGTCTCTCTCAGGTAACAGAAACTTGTTATAATTCATTAGAAAATTATTAAAGATTTTTTTAATTTTACGAGTGATTTTAGTAACAAAAGAGAAGTGTAAACGTTTTTGTGTTTGTAATGTTTAAAAGTGATTAGACCTTAAACATTTCACAATGAGCACTAAATTAGCCAAAATGTTTTGTCTTGTTTATGTTTTTTTTTTGCAGTTTGAAATAAATTAAATTAATTCCAATGATATTCTTATAAAAAAAAGGAAACGTTAAGGAAAAAATGAAACGTGTCTCTACCTCTTAGAAATGGAATTTCGAGAAATCCTTTCTTAACGGATCTCTGTAATACAAAAGCTAACTTTAATTCAAATTTCATCAAAATCTTTTGCGTTATCAAACTTACAAACTGAACATTTTTATTTATTTACAAAATAGCTGTTATTAATTTACTAAAATGAACCCAACATTATCCTTATGGAACAATCTTTTAGGGGCGGTTTCCACCCCTTAGGAGTATTTTATGAAGATGAAAATACTTTCCTATTTAAGACCTAAAGAAATAGTGTGTACAAAATTTCAGCTCTCTACCTTCATGGGAAGTTGGAGAATTAATAGGATTTTGATAGTTTTTTAACTGTCATAAAGAATTAAAATGTGTATTTTTATGGTACAACATTTGAAGTTGTATCATTATATAAATATAAATATATAAATTATTATTATATATATGTATATATATATATATAAAACATAATTTTAGGACAGAAAGTAGGTCAGGTAAAGCAGTAAACCATACCATAATGAAGTTTCGACAAATGATATACGTTATATAAACTAGGACTTCCCCGCTACTTAGTGTGCTCAAGTCTACCTTGATCTATGGCACGTTCACTCATTTGGCTACCTCAAGCCTGTAAAACGATGAACAAACAATGTGTATTATTTCCAATTCCAAATACATAGGAAAACACTTTACTTACATTTATCAAAAAGAATCAAGTTTTTTTCTATAATGGAGGCATCATGCCTTTAGCATTATTAAATATGAATATGATATATACAAAAAAAAATTATCATGTTTTCCACTTAATAGTGATTTTCACGCATATAAGGAATAAATCCATGGACAATACAGAAGAACTGCTATGGCAGGAATTAGTTTCTTGTTTCATGGTGTGTGTGTGCTTGTTTAATGGCCAGAAACTATGAAAAACAATTAACAATTATGATAAATTTTACAAAAATGTAATAGAATATTTTCATGATCAATATTTTTACTGTGTTGCAGAGAATGTATACTATAAATTTTAGTTTAGTATTATCCTAATTAATTTATTTGTAATTTTAATTTGTAACATGATTTATATTTTGACACTGTCATGAAAAAACCATGATACAAAATAAATCATGATACAAAAAACCCACCCGCCCACTCATACACGTACGGTGGTATAGACCCACCCGCCCACCCATACACGTACGGTGGTACTGACCCACCCGCCCGCCCATACACGTACAGAGGTATAAATACAATTTGTTAAATACAAAAAAGTTAACTTTGACAATAAAGATTTCTAATTCTGAAAAAAGATAATATAGAAGACAATGAAGAATGGAGAAAGAAGAATAGAGTTGACAAAAACTTCCATACTAACAAATTCTAATAAATAATATTTTAACGTGTGTGTGCCCTGTTTAGTGGCCCTTTATTACAAGGGTGGCTGTACCCTGACATAAAATTTTAGTGTTAAGACACTAAAATTGTAGAAAATTTTATTCCTGACCTCTTAGGTTTTGTAATATTTAAAATGTATAAAGTAGTTTTAAGTTGTAGCCCAAAAACGTCAATCATGCATAGGCATGATTGGTAGAAAGTATTTGGAGATTTCCAATGCTTAAACGTGGGGGCGTGGCTCAGGCGCACGGAGCAGACCTGTGTGCCGGAGCCACGCCCCTTGCATCAGAGTGTCCTGTACTCTGCCCACACTCAACGTGTTAAAGGACGCTATGAAAGCGTTTACTAACCTTTTTCAAAAGTAAGGCCAATTTATGAAATATTGGTCTTATATGGACAAAATGTGATGTAAAGTTGTAGCAATTAAATTCCTGACCTACATACTTGTCAGTTGTGAATAACTGTGTATGGTCCGCTGCCAGTCTTCATCTTTAAAGGCTGCCATATTGTTCAGTGACAAAGCTAACTTTTACGAATTTCTCTGTAAGTTTCAGACCAAGAGCTGAATATTATAAGAATAAGAGTAATTCATAATTTTACATAGTGAAAATGAATGGTGTCAGTTTGACATTAAGTATAACATTCATTGTCTAACTTACCAACAGTGGGCAAGTTGTATTTCAGATATTGTAACTGTAATTAAAAATAATTGTATTCATTTTGATTACATTCATTCATAAAACTCAGAGAAGGAGTACAGTGGTAAATTTATTATTTATCAGTACTAAGGCTGTATATTTGTTTTCACCATGTGTGGCCACATATATAAAAAAAAACTTACCCAATGAAAATATTTGTTTTCAATAACTCATTTTTGTGAGTGTGTAGTGTCAATTTTTGACTATAAGAAGTAGTCTGCATATGTGAAAGGCTCAAAATAAATAATTCTTTTGTATGACTGCCTAGTCGGCCATAAGCCCCTGGTGAATGACTGCCAACAAATTAATGTCCAAGATTTGTTTACATCACTTTATTTTGTAATAACTAGTTAGTAATATGAGGGATTAAGTAAAAAAACATAAAAGATTGAAAACCACTTTTGTCAGGTCAATTTCTAACAGTTTTTCACAATTAGTCAAATCTGAGATAACATTTTTTAAAACATGCTACAGAACACAATTCAGGTTGGTTCGTAGAAGATAAAGACATTATTTTTTATTTTTCCTTCTTTGCAGTATATTCTACATCTTTTTTGCTTAATGTTATTCCTAATTTCTCAACAACAACAAAAAAATAAATAAATAAAAATTAAAAACAGTAATAGAAACTCCAAAAATAACTGGAAACTGAAAACCACGTCCTACTCGTGGGATACCGTGGAAGTGCGGGACCTACTAGCAAGCGAACCCGGCAAAGACAGGGCGAAGACTGATTTAATAATGCAAGTGAGGCAGTATGGCTGACTAGACAGCATCAGCCACCACCTGCTACCACCACTTGGCCGACTAGGCAACCATGTGGCCACTAGTGGTTGGATAGCGTGGCCGACTTTACGGACATGTAGCACTGAATGTGTTAAGTTTTCTTTTGAATGTGATAAAATTTGTAATTCATTTTAGTTGACTAATTAATTTAAATTAATTAGTTAACAAATTATAAAATTTTACTCCCATGTGAACTGTCTTTTTACAAAAGAATTTCAAATTGTTTTGTGCCACTGCTATATTGTTTTTACTTCCAGTGTAATACTGAGGGTTATTAGTGTGTCACTGTTCAGTGCTATATATCTGGTCTACTTTTTGAAAAAAAAATAAACACATGCACTTTTTACAGTCATAATTTTTTAATTCCAGAAGTCCATTTATTTTACATTTTCAGTCCATTCCAGTCGCAGAATAATTTGTAAAGCTTTTTCTGAATTACTAATATTACATTAAAATTTTTAATTGATTTGACCCATACAGAGAAATTCCAAAAATAATATGTGAAAAATACAATGACTTTAAAGCGTCAGTTTTACGTAAAATTTGCCATTCTTTTTAGGGCGTACAGACCTGAATTCAGCTTAGAAATCAGATTATCTATAAGTCTTGGAAAACAGATTATCTATATGTTTATTCCAACTTAGTGACCTATCCAGAGTTAGACCCAACAATTTAACTTTCAGTATTTTAGGGGGTTAGTTATAGTTTTTTTGAATGAGTTAGTGGTATAATATAGTTAGCTTTTTAATATAAGATTAGCTCTGTCCATTAAAAGTCATGCCTCCAAACCCCATCGTATGCCCTTAGTAAACGTTTAGTTTAAATATTTCAATTTCAAATTCATCTTGTCTGTACAAGGCCAGCCAATAATGACTCCCATCAGCCTGCACAGCTCAGTTCATCATGCTTTTCTTACGAGCAATTTGTTATTTCTAACTCCCTATAACTACCCCAATTTATAGAAGATATTTATGAAAGGTTTATCATCTTTTGTAGAGTTTTAATGATCTTATAAATCTATTTCAGCATTTAACATAAAGCTCTTTGCCTAGTGTTCTTTATCAATCTTATATTTCCACCTTCATCATTTTTCATTCATAATTTGAATTTATTTTCATGTTTCAGCTGTCTTGCTGGAGGTTATCCGGCCCCATCATATGAGTGGTTCAAGGAAGATTACCAAGGAGATAAATTGGTACCAGTAAAGATTGATCCTCTACAAGATGAGCGATTCACGATTAGCGGAGGCATGCTTATAATCCACGAACCCAGAAAGGTATCATCCATAAATAACATCATTATAATTTTGGCCTGGGGTTTTAAAGAAGGGGTTTGGTAACATTTACTGCCTTGGTAACTGAAGTCCAAAAAGGAAAAAAAATTGTTATATTCTTAATATCATTATATATTGAGAGAAAAGGGGAGATCACTGACAATTATTTATATTAAAGGCATTTTAAAAAAGTTAAAGATCATCTTATTTTACCAGGCGAAGTTAGGGCTTAGAAGTCTACTTAACCCGAGTACCAATGGTTTAATGTGACTTCCGAACCACGGGAGCGGCAGGGCACAAACTGTTAGTGATCATATGGGTATTGAACCCAGACCAATTGTGTGGCAGCCATCGCCTTAGCTACAGCTGCTCCACAACTTACACATATACATTTATGATCTAGATTATCTATTTATTTTTTGGGGGATCAAAAATAAATAGAAATTACGTAGTTGTAATAGAAATAAGTTCCAAGCCTATTTTTATAGCTCTAAAATGGTCCATGAATGTAATTAATAGAGATAGTGTACTGCTGTGAATTGTTACTGTGGATGGTTAAACGGAAATATCCTCACTTGGTTGGGTTCTCTAGCTGCAGATTGTGTAGTCAGTAACAACTTTGTTGGTGTCAAGAGTCTCACGCAACCTATCCAGATAACGTATGGTTTTCTGTTACTCTGCTCTACTAACAACAATATTTGGTCTGTCAAAATTGATTAATTTTATTACAATTTAATTTCTACAACTTAATGCTTTTTACAGAGGAAGTTTTAATATATGAACTTCTGACAGTTTTGTACAGGTTCCAGAAGTCTTGGAAACCTAACCTATTTGAAAAATAGTCGTGGAAATCTTCAAAAGTCTTGAAAAATGTTGCTATCTAGTCACTGATGTTGTTAAATCAGTTTTTTTGTATTAATCCTAAATTGCAGCAGTGAGCACAGTACTTGGTTGTAGAGGAGAGGAACACAGTAACCTCATCGTAGATATTGCTTCTATACTGTACACAAAAATTATAGTAAAACTCAGTGCTCCCTCTGAGGTGCATGTATACTCAAGGTATACTCATCCTAAACACTTTTAGGTTAGGTTTAAGGGCACTAGGCCAGGAATTAGTATATTGGAGAGATAGAACATCAGCAAACTTACCTTAGAAGACAAGTTCACTAACACCAGAGTAGTAGTAACATACACAAAAGAAACAAAAAATCACAAAATTTTTTTGTGCCATCGGCACTTTCTTCAGGTGAGTAAAGAGAGAGAGATATTGCTGGGTAGGTGGCAGTGGTGGGGGTTGTACATCCATAGAGCAACACTCAGGTATTGATGCAGTTTTTTTCAGTTGGTATATATGTATGAAGTTTGCTGATGGGGAAGGGGTTGAGGGGAAGAGGTCTATCTTATGTTCAGATTAGGTGGGTCACGGGATTTTTTTATCCATTGGTTTGCTAATTCCATCCTTCGGAGTTGGGAACTATTGGCATGGGAAGGAAGGGATACTTGATTAGTGGTGTAACACTGATCAAAATTTTGGTTATGGAGAAGAATGTGGGCAGATACAAGTTTTTCAGGATTTTGGACTTTGCAATCATGTCTATGGCCATTCATGCGTTTTCGAAGGGTTTCTCTGATAAGGCCGATATATTGTGTAACCACAATAGTTAAGGCCATGACCACGTTAATCAGATGACCTCACCAGTGTAGCTATGTAGACATTCTGAGTATATGACAGTTCCAGTGTATCAACTCTTACGTCCTGAGTATGTGACAGTAGCAACACATACACCCTGAGTACGTGACAATTTCATTGTATCGACACCCACATCCTTAGTATGTGACAGTTCCAGTGTACCAACATATACATACTGATCGTGTGACAGTTCTAGTGTATTGACACATACATCCTGAGTGTGTGACAGATCCAGTGTATTGACACATACATCCTGAGTGTTTGTCAGTTCCTTTTGGGGCAACACATCCCCTAATGGTATATTTAATCTTTTGTATAGAAAACAAAGTATGGACCAGAATATTTTTTGAAGTCATTCTATAGTTTACGTTTTGTTCTATTAAAACGTATAAGGGAAAGACAACGAAGAAAATGATTTTTAGGACCATTATTAATTATCAGTAAGACACCGATGGTCAAGATATGAGCGAATATGAGGGGTGAATGAGTGTAGATGAACGAGTGTTAAAATAAAAATTAAAAAAAGCAGGTTTAAACAACTTATTGATATTATTCAAAAAGTCATTCACTGCAAATTGAAAATACTATAATTTTTCCCAGAATGGAACAAAACTCAACCGATCTAGCAATATACAAATAAAACGTTTCTTAAAACTTTGGGTAAATATTGTTTAGAGATTATCTTTCAAGTCAAATATACGGAAAAAGCATATTAGTAGCTCATAGTATAAATTCAAATTGTTATTTCAAAGTAGACCTAGTTAAAAACTAGTGGCTTGTGTTGGTCAATATAATTTTACTGTAAAATTATATAAGGAAAGGAACACATACAGTTATATATTTGTCTCAGTAACAGTAAATTACAATATGAAACCTTCAACTGATGATTAAATCACTTTTCAGTGATACGGTGATTTTAGGCGTTTTGCGAGGTTAGCTTTAATAATATGCAAAAATACAATAAAGGTCATATACTTTTTACCGTATTATACATCAAACTGTTCACAAAATTATGCTCTATTAGGTAATAGAAAATGTAGAAACATGCCAGTATTTAAAAAAATCCAGGCTTCATAAAATTCTGTCATTTTTTCGTTTTTTACTTTTGAGCACTATGAATTGTCTAAAAAATCCAAGATATACAAAATTGTCTAAATTTTATTCCGAATAAAACCATATTACAGACTTACAGTTTTAGAAGAACAAAAAATGAAAAATTTGGAAAACCAAACATAGTGTTTAGGTCAAATTTTGCCCAATTAGGTACAAAATGTATTTACAAATTGCTTGAGGAAAAATATGGCCATAAATGTTACCTGAGGCACAAGTGACATGAGAAACAAATGCTAAATAGGTAATAGAATTACAAAACTGCAAAATAAAAAAAATATATGATACGAGTATATTTATAAAAGACTACAAATCTTCAATGTCACTAACTTCATCATCTAAACAATGTCTAATAGCACTAAACCTACTAATTTCACTCATGATAAAAGCTAAAATAAAGAATAAAACACTATAACAACCATAACCTGTAACACGTATCTACAATGAAAATAACACATCAAAACTGTGAGGAAGACAAAGGTTGTTGGACATTTGCCATTATTACGTGAAAAATACCAATCACGACGTTTCAAATTGGTAAAACCCAAATCTTTTCCAAGTGCTAAAAACTAAATTACATCTAAACAAACATGTTCTAAAACTACATTCTTAAACTAATAAACTTATCTATATTTTAACGTAGATCCTAGAATGGCGTACAACAAAATGAACTTCTACTAAATATAAAAAAATGTTAACTGGGTGAATTAATATAACTTTATAAATTTAGTAGAAGTTCATTTTGTTGTACACCATTCTAGGATCTATGTTAAAATAAGTTTATTAGTTTAAGAATGTAGTTTTAGAACATATTTGTTTAGATGTAATTTAGTTTTTAGCACTTGGAAAAGATTTGGGTTTTACCAAATCGAAAGGTCGTGATTGGTATTTTTCACTTAATGATGGCAAATGTCCAACAACCTTTGTCTTCCTCATCTGATAATCCATCATTTAAGAAAAAATCAAAACTGTGTTGTGAATGAGTAGCCGTGTCAGTTCACTAGTGCAAACGCTCAACGAATACAAATAGCTGATTATATTTATCTCACACCGGTCCACAGGCGTACGAATAGTGCTTCAAATTACATAAGTGGAAACTCTCTTCTCCATTACTGTTCAAAGTATGTGATTTTTGCACATAACATTTTGCCGTAGTTATGGAAAATAGAGTGTATCGCAGAGTGTGTGATAGCATCACTGTAAAGTAGTGTTAATGTATTGCACAGTGAGATAGCATCAGTTGGAGGGTTAAACAATAATCATAGCGTAACAAAATCCAATAAATTGTACTAGGTTGTGAACCAATCACCTCTAAGAACCTCTAACTTAGTTCTAAACAATACATTTATATTAATGTTGGAAATTTATTAAGTCCAACTTCTTTATTGATATTAAGTTGGAAATCAAATATTTAGCCTCTCTGATATATCGATTACCATATGGAATTATTTCAGTCATCAATTTTTTTTATAATGTTTAGAACTTAAGGTCTCAACAAACAATGTAAAGTAGAGCGTCAATAATTCGGACATTAAAAAACCGGAATTTCAATAATCTGTCAATAAATTACTGTGTTTATTTTTTCATGTTTTAATTTGTTTCAGTTAAAAAAATTTAATTGTTACCAAGTATGTTAATATTATGTTTGCAGGTAGAAGATCGTGGTTTGTACCATTGCAAAGCGAGCAATGAATACGGGACTATAATATCAGAAACTGTGAAGCTTACTTTTGGCTTCATTGGCGAGTTCAACCTAAAGCGATCACCTGAAACGGGTGATGAGAATTGGGGGAAAACTGTTTACTGTGACCCACCTCAGAATTTTCCAGGTAAAATATCGTTATATAGCTTTATTTAAATACAGTAAAACCTGTCATATCGAGCCCTTTGATATCTGGAACCTCAGATAACTGGCCCGGTGACAAAGACAAAGAAATGTCAACTCTCCATTCCGTAGGATAAGGAGGGTCGGGATGGGTGAGTTGTGTAATGGGGATTTCCTGTGCAACATACCTTGCTTGGACTATTTTAGAAAACAATGACCTTTGTGTGACGTTGTCATTAGTTACTATTGTTTTACCATTTCGAGTGCATTATTATGAGTAGGTATTAATGTATGCAATTTTATAAACATAATACAGAATATTTCATGGAATAAAAATTTTGCTCATTATTAAACATTGTATTATTTACGAAGTGCCTTCAAAAAGTAACCGCTATGTATTTGCTATAGTAAAATGATGTCTTTCTTACGATAGTTCCATACCCAGCTTTTATTTTTTCTGGCCTACCCTGGCACCGAATTAAGCCGGGTATAACAGTATTTACTGTACTTAATTCAATATTTTGTGCTTGCAATATATTTTGTCTTTGATAAAACTGAAATTTATGAACACTAACAAAGATTGAAGGGGTATAAATAATAATTATAATAAAATTGTAATTAGCATATTCCTAGTTTCATTAATGCTAAAAGAACAGTAACATTGTTCTAATGCATGGTTAATAAGGTAAGGATTCAGTGAAAACAATAATATGTACTTAAGTTATCTTGATGTAATTATATAGTTGTAGTAGAGTTTTTGATGAAAAAATTAAGTAAAGGTTTCTTTTTTCAGGTGTTAAATATTACTGGGCAAGGGACTACTTTCCAAATTTTGTGGAAGAAGATAAGCGTGTGTTTGTGTCCTTTGATGGATCTTTGTACTTCTCTGCCTTGGAAAATATTGATCGGGGAAACTACAGCTGCAATGTTCAAAGTCGAGTTTCAGACACTGGACGCAACGGACCTTTTTTTCCTCTATACGTCAATCCCCACTGTTAGTATGCCAACTCTTACTCGCCTCTCTTCCTAAATTTAATAACTATTGTACAAAGTGCGGAATGTGGCTGGGTAGTTTGACTTGAATTGTTCAAACTTGGAACTAAAAGAAAAGATAGAAAAAAAATAGAATTAAAATGATTACAGAAGTCTTATTTAAATTTTACTGTAAAATTTATAAGTAAGGACCAAACTTTAAAATTCACTGTCTAATTATAAATTATTGATGACCATTTTTTTTTTTATTATCGTAGGTTTATTATTAGTAACCTGCAATAATATATGAACACTATAAAATGACTTAACAAGATTTGCTTTTTTTTTTTTTGTTGCAGCAGAGCTTGGTATGTCTGAAACAAATTGTATTTATCCCTGTAAATACATGTAGGTAGCCCTGTCGTATTGATTCTCCCTCCCACCCATCCATGTGCTGTGGTTAGGCCTCAATTCTGTTTCAATTAGCCAGTCCATACATCAAAAGAATATCTTCTATATCTTAATTAATGTTCCATAGTTTTAGATAATATAAAAACACTAAAAAAAATAAAATACATTATGAAAAGAACAGATTATCACAATAATAACTAAAAAGTGAATAATTAAGTAATAAAATAGGGATTTAAAAATAATTACTACTTTGCATTTACAATTTATCATAGTATTACCATTGTTGTGAACTTGTCAGTTAAATCAGCTGTTTGAAAAACAAATCACATAACTCATTTATCTAACCTTTTTACTTCCTAGATAGTTTATATGTGCAGAAAAACATTCTTTTACCAAAACTCCACTATTTGTAGGTCTTAAGTAAAAATTAAGGTATCAATAGATTTTTATTAAAATTATCTAAAGATTATTGTTTTGGTATTCAATTGACAAACCTAATTGTTTACAAGATATCTGGAGTTAAAAATTTTAAATGGCCACCATTTTGAAATAAATCAATGGCTCTTTTTCTGAGTTAAATAATGTTAATGTTAAGTAGGTTGAAAAAAGTTGAGTCATTCAGTCAAACCATTCTGGTGTTATTGTTTTGTAAAAGGCGCAAAAAGAAAGTATTAACATAGTGGAATTAAAAAACAACCCTTCACTTTTTGTTTTAATTGCCAGCTAGGTGGCTCAGTGACTAAGGCTTCAGATTGCAGAGGGCTTTGTCCAAGGTTCGAATATCCACTGAGCCAACGGTCGTTATTTCACTCATTGAATAAAGTTCACACACAGGCTTTTAAGCTTGCAGCCCACGTGAACTGGAGAATTAAGTTTTTTTTCAATGAAAAGAAAAGAGTATCCGAAAACAAAAAGCCAGGACACCTTTTTTTGACACCCTGTATATTTACAGAAAAAAATACTTTTTTAACTTTTCTGAAAACATAATAAATTGAAAAAAATTAATCAGGTTACTGAATTTAGCAATATTTAATGCAGAGAATTTATTAAAAAGTCTTTACTAGGGACTAGTGAAATATGAATCATCAGGACCAATTTGTCTCCTAATAATAACTGAGAAATTTAAAGAAGGTGCAAGTTTTTAATTCATTGGAAATATTTAGATGAAGGCTAAACAAATTTTCATGACAACATGAAAGAGCAAGAATTGTTCCAATCCTCCTATATGTAAGTTGTTTATTTTATGAAAAACACAAATGGACACACAGATAAAAAAGTAAAACATAATAGGGTATGAGCTTCTTTGCTTGGTTTTGTATCTATTATCACCCAATGAAGCTATATCCATCCATCCCAAATTGCCTACATGTTGTAGAAAAACAGCTGATTATTTCAAGATATTAATTAAAAATCAGCGGTTAATGTTGTGATATCCAGTAACTAAGAAATTAGTATTATTAGATTTCCACTTGTGAAAATACCTTAAAACCCAGTAAACAATATGGCGTAGCTTATTGTAATAAATAAAGTTTCAATAGATTTGATATAAAATAGTCTAAAATGTTATTTGTGTAAATGTTTTTGTATTATAGTAGACTCTCTGTTATCCGAGGTAATTGGGACCGGGACCACCTCGGATACATAAAAACTCGGATAATACAGAGGTTATGGTCAAAATAATGTTAAAGCCATGAAAAGGAGTGGGGCTCAGGCTGCAAGGATGAGCTTCCTCTTTACTGCCTTTGGAATTCTAATGTTATCTGTTCTTTCAAGTGCTGATAGTACTGATAAGGAAATAGGCAGACTGTGGGCAGATATTTTCTGACGAAGTTATTTTGTTTTTCTTACGGTCTGACAAAGTTATTTTATTTATCTTTTGGTCAGAAATTGTTGTTTCATTGTTCTGTTTATCAGCACTTTTCACTCCTGAAACATTCCTGATATGAAAGCTATCTCTCCCTTTGGTTTTCTGGAACCAGAACAGGTTCTTTTATCAATAACGATAGAACTGGCCGGATTACTGGGGGGGCTGGACTGGCGCAGGACCGCATTATAGAGGGACTACTGTATTTTTTTCTTCTTCAAATGATAAAATGTTGGCATTTTGAAATGGAAAGTGATACTCTTACTATGTTTCTAGATTGATCCATAATTAGCTTACCATGTGCCAAGTTGCAATTCACTAAATTTTATAGTCGTGCCCACTTCTCTCGAAACATCCTGTGTATATATTTTTGTAAATTATAGTATTTTTTAATCAGATATACTTGGTTTTGTAAGTACCTTGAGCAAATTCTTGTACTAGATACTCTAATAACATTATTTGGTTTTACTTTACAGCAAACCATCAACAATTGAAGTTCCCGAACAACTTTCCAAAAGCATTCCCAGATGCTCCAATTGCTGGAAAAGAAGTCAGGCTCGAATGTGTTGCGTTTGGATAGTAAGTAAAGGTTTATTCTGTTAGTAAATATGTTTTGGGGGTGAGGGCATTTAAAAATTTAAAATTTTTATTTTTATTTTTATCTATAACTTGAGGTCATTTCTCATGGTTAGCATTTTTTTTAAAGTTTGATCTATAAAATACTGTAACGGCATCATCTATATTAAATACATGATAATAATATATTGCTCCAGACAAATTTCATTTCTCTTACAGGGTTTGTCAGTGACTCAAAAAAGTTGCTTCCTTAGAGCAGCTTAAGAGTCTCATAAAATGTTAAAAGAAAGTATCGTGCCTACGGAAAATTGATGACAGTAACACATACAAAAAGATAACATTTGTGAAATATTTTTAGACTACTGGTTTCATTTTTAGTCAGTAGAGAGATCGGGATGCACACTGACATTGAAAGAAGGTTGACCAGGCATCAGGGCCAACTGTACTTTACTTTGTGGAGTGTGCAGTTCTTTGATGGGTTATGGTAAGAGTGTACCACCTTTAGATGTGACCTCTGTGTTCAACATGGCCAACTGTGTATGTGTGTACTTGCGGCCATTAGATTATTTTGAGAAAAGCAATAAGGCTCGTCATGAAATCCTAGTGAGGAACCCTGCTCTATATAGATCCTGGCCATGGTGGCGATGACTGCCACTAGCAATCTCATTTGTTTACAGAAAGTAAAGGGACAAGTTTTTAAATGCTGCGTGGATCTTAAAAATTAATATTTATGTTATCAAATTAATGATTTAGTCTACTTTACATTTACATTGGATTCAAGTGTATTATACATTTTTTTGGGAATAAAAAAATCATTCTTTCTTTCCACAGCAAAAGGTCCTCATGTTGGGATGACATTCTCTTACTCATAGTAATAAAAGTGGCAAATCATATTTTCGATCCCATTTGTAATATTATCAATCAGAGTTTCATAGAAGGCATTTTCCACCACCAGTTAAAATTTGCTGAGGTAAAACTTTTATTTTAGAAAGGAGATAAAAATAATCCAGGAAACTACCATCTAGTTGCAATTTTACCAGCTTTTTCCAAAATATTTGAAAAAATCGTTTATAGACAAATTGAACATTTTATTGAAACTAATGACCTTTATACAAGTAATCAATTCGGTTTTCGATCAGGAAAACATACAATATCAGCAATCTCTTCATTTATGAACCAAGTCACTGCAAGCATAGATAGTTCAGAGCGTACAGCAGCAATATTTTGTGACCTTGCTAAGGCTTTCAAATGTATTAATCATGTAATTTTATTAGATAAATTCAAATTTTACAACTTTTCTGACAAAGCCATATTGTGGTTGAAGTCTTATCTCTCTGGCCGCTTCCAAAGAACCATAGTATTGAAAGATGGTAAAAGATTTTGTTCTAATTGGAAAACAATTATTAACGGTGTCCTCAAGATTCAATCCTTGGACCACTACTTTTTCTTATCTACATAAATGACCTGCCTCACTCAATTTCATCCTCTTTAATTTTATATGCTGATGATACAATATTAATAATAAGAGCAAAAATAATTGATGATTTAGTGACAATAATTGACCAAAATTTAAAACAGCTTTCTTTCTGGTTTCAAGTAAACAGTTTACAGCTTAACAGCGAAAAAACTCAAATAATGAACTTATGTACAGCTCAATCCAGAGACAATACAAATCATAATTTATGCCTCCAAGGAGAAGAGATAACATTTACAAATACTTCAAATGTTTTAGGATTAACAATCGATAACAATTTAACTTGGAAGCCTTATTTAGAAAAACTCATAAAGAAATTAAATAGATTTGGTTATCATATGATTATTTTAAGAGACATAGTTGATTTAAACACAAGGATTATGGTCTTATATGCATTTTTCTAGTCAGTTCTTCAGTATGGCATTGAATTTTGGGGATCTACTAATATTAATAAAACATTTAAAATTCAAAAGAGAATATTAAGAATTAGGAAAATAGTCTTTGCAATTAGGAGAACTTCCTGCAAAAAACTATTCAGGGACTTAAATTAAATTGTCTGTACCTTTTTTATAAATTTTAAAATGAATAATGTTTATTAAAAGTAAATTGAATTTCATGTTAGATGAACAACGCCATCATTCCTATAATACAAGACATAAAAATCTCTTGTATTCTCGGCATTGTAAAGTTTTATATGAACAGAATGGGGGGGGCAAATGTTTAATAAATTGCCAAATAACTTGAAAAGTATTGGAAAAAACTGAACACTTATCAAAGAAACTTTAATTGATGAAGTACATTATTCTGTAAATGAATATTTAAATGATAGTTCTTTTTAAACTTTATCTTACACTTATTTGGTCTAATATATTTTTGTTTTCCTCAAACTCCAATTGTACGAGGTGCAGCTAGAAAAAAACCGGACTAGTACTGGTGAAACAATAAAACGAATGCAATAAGGCTGAAAGTCGCGTGGCCTGTCACGTGACTCTCGCTCCGCCTACTGCTCGAGTTTCATCTGCCTCCTGCACTCAGTCTGCCCGTGGCGTCTGTTTTAAGTAGTTGACGTTTTGTCTGTGCGTCGGAAAATGTTGAGTGTACAGAAAGAACAGCGTGTTAACATCAAATTTTGTTTCAAACTAGGAAAATCTGCAAGTGAAACGTTTGTAATGTTACAACAAGTGTACGGCGATGATTGTTTATCGCGAACACAAGTGTTTGAATGGTTTAAACGATTTAAAGATGGCCGCGAAGACACCAGTGATGACACTCGCACTGGAGACCATTGTCAGCAAAAACTGATGCAAACATTGAAAAAATCGGTAAACTTGTTCGACAAGATCGCCGTTTATCAATCAGAGCAGTGTCTGAGTTAACAGGAGTTGACAAGGAAAGTGTTAGGCAGATTCTTCATGAAAGTTTCAACATGAACAAAGTGTGTTCAAAAACGGTTCCAAAGTGTCTCACAATTGAACAGAAGGAACGCCGAAGAATGATTTGTTCTGACATCCTGGAAAACATTGAAAGTGATCCCACCTTCTTACAAAATGTTATTACTTGCGATAAATCGTGGTTTTTTACTTTCGATCCCGAAACTAAACGCCAATCGATGCATTGGAACTCCTGGTTCTCCACGACAAAAAAAAGCACGAATGTCAAAATCGAAATTCAAGGCAATGATGATTGTTTTTTTTTTGACATCAAAGGGATTGTGCACATTGATTGGTTACCAGAGGGACAAACAGTGAATCAGCATTACTACATTAGCGGCCTGGCTACCCTACGTGAGCGAGTACGGAGAAAACGGAACGATTTGTGGAGAAAAAAGTCATGGATCCTTCACCAAGACAATGCCCCAGCTCACAGTGCGTTGTCAGTAAAGACGTTTTTGGCAAAACAACATTCCCATCTTAGATCATCCACCCTACTCACCTGATTTGGCCCCCCTGTGACTTTTTTCTTTTCCCTAAAGTCAAGTCAGCTTTGAAAGGAACTAGATTTGAGACTGTTGAAGCAGTAAAAGAAAAAGCGACGGAAGTAATGTATGGACTTACCGAAAATGATCTGCAGCATTGCTATGAACAGTGGAAAATTCGTATGGAACGGTGTAGAGACCGAGGAGGAGAGTACATTGAAGGAGATAACATGAAATTGTAAATAATTGTAAATAAATGTTTTTTCCAGCATCAGTTCGGTTTTTTTCTAGCCGCACCTCGTATATGTACCGTAGGTAATGTAACGTTTAAACTATAAACAATATTAAAATGTATGATAGGCTCCTGACTTTAGGCTTTTACCTTTATGATAGTTTTAGACTTAGGCCAAGTTTGACAATGTCACCTTTTTCTTCAGTTTGTACTGTAAATATAAAATATACTTATGACAATAGAGGAATATTCTATTCTATTTATTTATAAGAGTAAAATCCAAAGTTTACTAACTAAAACCTGTAAGATTATATTTTCTGTTTTTGGTTAATAATATTAATGAAAAAACAACGTCAATATTATTTTAAAGGTAAAATTACACCTACTGTATTTGAAAAATTAGAACTTTGAAATAAAATAAAAAGACAGTAATAGATATTTAGCTGTAAAATAACAATTTCCATAGAACTTATGAAGTTAATTATTACAAACTTAAAATACAACAAAAACTAAATAATTGAATTATTTTAAGATAAAAATCATTAATTGGGGATTGACAGGAAATTATGAGATGGTCTAGACAATGCCACATTTTCAAAACAATTGTCCCATTGTTTTATAGTGGCTGGTGCAGATATTCAGTAGACAATATAAATACAAAACTAATTGTGCTTTAGTTTTTAATAAAATGTTTAAATTGCTGAGGAAGCTTGTGAATATAAAACAGATTAAGAAACAAAATTAAATGGTGGCCAGTGTTATTACACTTTAACCAAAAACAGAAAATATAAATCTTACATGTTTAAGTTAGTGAAATTTAGATTTTACTCTTTATAAATAAATAGAATAGAATATTCCTTTATTGTCATAAGTACATTTTATATTTGCAGTACAAACTGAAGAAAAAGGTGACATTGTCAAACTTGGCCTAAGTCTAAAACTATCATAAAGGTAAAAGCTAAAGTTAGGAGTATTAGACAGAGTAGTGCAAAACACAATCCAACGACAACTAATTATTAGTGTAATGGGAATATGGTGCTGGCCTGTAATACTGGTCTGAGGAGTGAAAGTAGAATTATATTACTGAACTGAGGAGTGCTAAGGGTTCTGCAAATCATTTTCAACTCCGATACCTATTGGCAGTCTTTGTTTTTTCTGTCTTTTTTTTAAGGTATTCCTTAACCTCTTAACGACCACGCTCGCATATATGCGAGCGACGTAATGTCCCGCCCGTGGGCCACGCTCGCATATACGCGAGCACGTGTATAGGGATCGTATTGCCGGGTGCTGTGGTGTCATAGACGATCGTATTACTTCGTTTTTGGTACGAAAGTATTCGGGAAACTTCGGCCTTTCTCGTAGTGTATTTTGTTTTTGACTCCGGGTGATTACATCTCTGCGTGCATTTAATTTCTAAGTCGCGCCAGCTGACACAAATTCTGTTGTGCTCTTTGCCGCCAATGTGTTGTAGCTGAATGTAAACAAAGTGAAATGGCGAAACGTAAACTGTGTGTTGATGAAATCCACGAGTATTTTAGTCGTGATGACTTAAGTCTATCTGATAACGTTGAAAGTGATTTTATTTCAGACATTTCTTCTTCAAAAGTGAACAATTCAATAAATGAAGTAAATGAAAACGTTATTCCAGGCCCGTCTGGAGATGGACCTACAACTGTTTCAGAGGGCATGTCCGATATATTAGATGAAGGTAGAAGTATAAATAACAGAAATGTAACTTTTAGGCCTATTGGAAGGTTTGATCAAACCAATGACATACTTAGGCCTACATTGTGCCAAGCTTCCAAAACAAAAGAAAAAATTGTATTCCCCTGGAAACATGATAAATAATGGTTGAATACCACACCCTTCATCAATTTTAGAGTAAGTTTATCAAATAAAATTAGATTTTTAGTAATTATAATGTTTCGTAACATTATAAACAACCATTTTATAAGTACTCTTACTGTATGTTAATTTTAAAAATAAATAAGTTTTTATTGTTTTATTGTATTTTATTGCTTTATTACCTAAATAAGTACCTAAAAAGTAAACTTTATTTTTATAAAATATGGTAACTTTCACTCTTTAAAACATTAAAAATTAAAAGTTTCAAATGAAATACTTTATTTATTTATTCAAGGCTTAAATACAAACATATGTTTGAATACCTATTTTTCCTTAAAAAACCTGGTCTGGGGGGGTGGACAGCTGATAAAAAACTCAGCTGTTAAAGGGTTAATTTAGTCAGTTTGTATCCGTCCTGACATAACTTAATCTTAAGATGATGTTTTTCTCTCTTCCAACTTTCTAGATCTGATATCTGGATAGCTCTGTTTATCAGTGTGTTCATAACAGCACTCTTCTCTTCATGAAGTTTACTGTTTTCTCAGATCTTAAGATCAAGTGCGTAACTGAAGATTCAGATTCAGTAAATACTTGTTCCGTATAAATTAAAGCTTTTAATTTGTTTGCTTTTAGAGAAGTAAAATATTATTATAATTGAATTCACAAACAAATTACCTGTCAGTGTTTATAAATCCTAGCTAATTGGCCTTACCAGTATTTTATTGATCCAAGATTAGTACCGTTAAGTGTTACAGCTAAATAAATGTATTAATGAGAATTATTGGGTAATAGTAATGTAAGACCTTATTAATATTGTGTTGTTTTTCAGTCCAGTACCTTCGTACAACTGGACTCGACGAGGTGCAAACTTACCGAGGCAAGCTGTGTTAACATCATACAATCGTGTTTTGTTACTAAGTAACGTTCAAGTGGAGGATCAGGGTGAATATGTGTGTCGAGCAACAAATGATAGAGCTAGTATCGAGAACAGTGTTGTTCTTTCAATTCAAGGTATTATCTGTTTTTTACTTGAATACAACTTACTAATTATTTGAATATCATATAGGCCTAGTTGATGAATAAATTTAACATAATTTGCTAGATAATTAAAGAGCCAGACTATATTTAGTAATTTTGCAGTGTTTTTAGTGTACACTAATTTATTCTATTGCTTGTAATCAAACCTCTTACAATATTTTATTTCTAACAAACTATGAAACAAAATTTACTACAGTAAAAGCACATGTACCCCAAAAAATTCAGCTCGAGTGCTACTACTCAACTCAAACAGACAATATTCTTTATTGAACATATTCTTTAAGAACAGTAAAGTCAAAATTACTGTTACAAATTTAAGGTTAAAAAGTATTGTTAGAGCTTGTTGTCAAGGAATTCTTTTTTGGAATAGAATGGTCTTTATTGCAGCCATGTTGTTAACTGGTTCTTGAAGCGGTCAGGTGGTTCGTTTCTGAGACGTTCTGTTAGGTGGTTGAAATACAGAGCCCCTTTGTAAGATGGCTTCTTTTCAAAGAGGCTTAGATGGTGAGGGGTTAGTGTCAAACCTGAGGCATTTCTTGTGTTGTGTTGGTGGATATATCTATTTCTTGTCTGGTTTGTGGAATGGCATATAGGATTACTTCACAGATGTAAAGTGACGTTACTGTAAGAATTGTTAGGTCCTTATATGCATCACGACAGCTCTCTTAATATTTAAGGTCTGCTAAGCATCTTATTGCTCTTTTTTGGTGGGTGATGACTCTTTTAAGGTGGTTGTTCGAAGTACCTCCCCATACCACTATGCCATACCTGACGTGTGACCATACTTGGGATTAACGATTATATTTAATCGTTACTTTTTCTATTGACTTTGTAACTTATTCGTTATTTTTGGTAATGTTTAACTTCTAACTTTAACTAGTTGAAAATTTGGCTAACGGTTAAAGTAACTCAGTTAATTTTTCAAATGTGATAAAAGGTGCCATTTGGTCCGAGGAATGTGGACTGGGGAGAAAGTATCTAAAACTCAGGTCAAAGACCGATTGTTTTCATCATCCCCCGTCACCAACAAGCAAGGTCACTGTTTTGAAGACGCACCCCCTCCACTTTAGTCACATTTTACTGTCTTATAAATAAAAAAAGGCGGACCAAACAGGTATACCATTTTTGTGGGATTGACCTGTCCCTGAGGTGATCATTTCATTTGACTAGTTTATGTTTAGGGATAAAGTTGAGATAGTCATTTAGTTATCTTGTTTTAAATCAACGTGTTGGGCCTAAGCTTGTCTATCTTTCATAAACTCTAATACTGTAATTTTACCTGTTTACCTATCTATATAATTAATTAGGGAAATCAGTTGTATTTTGACGTTAATGCTGTCAATACTTGATTAATTGATCATGCAGAATTACATATCTAAATTGTCCTGTTCAAAAGTAATCGGGAAAAACTATTTAAATGGTTAATCAAACCAACATTTCCTCAACCGTTTACTTTATTTTAAATTAGGCTTACTAGGTAAAATCAATCCATTATATGATACCACGCAACAGAATAAACTATCTTTAAGATTGCAGAACATATTTCAAGTAACAATTGCTATATTTCGTTCTGTTTTCATTATTTTACTTTCAGCACTGTTGAAAATAAAAGATAATGATAATACTATCTTTAACACGTTGAGGGCTAAGCCTGAAATGACAAAATTCATTCTAATCCTAAAAAAACACACCAATAAACAGAAAACACTTATGGGAAGCGAAAACACTTCCGAATTTGCGAATGACGCACACAAATATCAATAGGTTCGTATACAAGGGCCTGACAACGTAACGTCCTACCTCTACGAGATCCGATTTCACACTGATGAATCAACCATGCAACTACAAAGGCGGCAAAACCCGCCGCCAGGATGCGCGGAGGGTCCGCCGGCGCGGATTTATCCGCGCGTAGCCACCAACGTGTTAGTATTAATATTATCAATGATAACTAGTTTTGTATTTTTTTAATGATTGAGATAGTTTTCATAATTTTTAATTAACTTATTTCAGTAAGAATAAAACATGCACTCAGAATAGCAAATTCTTAAACATCTAATAAACGTAATTACTTATCGAAAATAGTATGAATAGATCTGCTTTCACTCACTTATAGAGTGAGTATATTTTGTTCAGTTTTTGTTTACCGCTAATCGGCCCATACTTTCTTATCAGTGACCCTTCCTTATCTCCAGCCCGATAAAAATCACTTGGGGTCAACATGTCACAATATTATTTGGCCTTTCTTATTATCTGCGCCAATTAAAAAAATATTTTGTTACCGTGAATTTCCTATAAGATAGTTAATGATTTTTTAAAGTATAGTTTAAAAATGTAAAACTTTAATTTCAAAGACTTATGTCAGTTTTTGTTAACAATTTTAGAAATTAAATTAAATATTTAATTTTTAAGATTTCGGACAGTTATATAACAAAAATTACTGTAAAAATTACTATAGTCTAATTAATAGTATTGTATAGTAATTTATTATAAATAGGCCTATTTATCTAAGATATTATAAATAATAAAAGATAATACAGGTTAAGTATTTGTTTATGTATATTTTACTGTACCAAAACTAACTTTTAACTTTCAATTTCAGTTTATTTTCTAATAATTTAACTTTAATCAGTTAGTTTCAATTTATTATAACTTTTAACTTCAATTAGTTACTTTTTTAGAGTATTAACTTTAACTTTATTCAGTTTAAAAAAATCATTAACTTTCCCAAGTATGCGTGTGACTCAAACAAGGCATGGTAAGCTGTTTTTGAAGTTTCCAGGTCGCTGACTTGCTTTATTCGCCTGATAACATATATACCAGAACAGAGTTTCTTGCATAGTTGGTCAATGTGCTGTTTTCATGTCAATTTTGAGTCCATTATAACGCCAAAGTATTTGGTATTATTTTGTGCCTGTAGTCCAGTAACTGATACATTTGTGTTTTTGTTTTTAGTGGAAAAGTTGAGTTGGACGGTTTTCTTTTTGTTTAGAGCAAGTCAATTTACTGTGTAGTATTTTTTTGTCTTGTTGAGGGTTGTATTGGCGTATCTATTTAGAGTTTCTATTGATTTATTTGTTAGTGTGAGTACAGTGTTGTCTGCATACATTGTAGTTTGGCAGTAATCTTGTACCTGGTGTGGCAGGTCATTTGTGAGGAGGAGAAACAGGACTGGTCTGAAGACTGATCCCTGTGGTATTTTCTCTTTACAGGGGTAATCTCAAGAGTGTACTTTATGAAGAGTATTGTTTGCTACATTCTGAATTTCAACTATTAGCTGTCTGCCATTAAGGTAACTTTGGAACCATTGTCCTATTTTACCTTCAACACCTAAACCTCCCAATTTTCTAAGAAATGTCTCGTGATTAAGGCAATCAAAGGCCTTACTAAAGTCGAGGAACAGACTTGTGACTTGGTGGTCATTTTCTAGTTGGTCAATTATGTGCTCTGTAAGTTGAATTAATGCAGTGGTTGTGGATCTGCCTTTAGAAAGCCGTGTTGTTTGTTTGTGAACAGCAGATTTTGGTCTAGATGGGTTATAGTCTGTTCTGAACGATTTTCTCAAAGATCTTAGAAAAGGTTGGTATAAGTGATATTGGTCTGTAGCTTTTAGTGTCTGTGGCTGGTTCATTTTTGTACTTAGCGTATACTTTGCGGTTTTCAGCTGTGAGAGGAAAACTGCTTGATGGAGAGACTTGTTTATAAGGGCGGTTAATGGGTTGATCAGTTAACTTCTGCATATTTTGACCAGTTTTGCAGATATTTCTTCTGCACCTGATGAAGTTTTTGGCTTAAGTGAATATATTGCTTTTAGTACCTTATTATGTGTTGTGGGTTGAAATTCTAATTTGTTATCTGTAATAGAAGATAAGTTAACTTCGTGGTTGTTGGTGTATGTGTTGATGTTGTTAGCTTGCAGTGTTTTTTCAGCAGCTGTTGAAAAGAAACTGTTTAGGCTGTAATGTGCCTTTGACCCACCCAGCCTCCCATACACGTACTGTGCCATTGACCCACTTGTCCTCCCATACACGTGCTGTGTCATTGACCCAATTGTCCCCCCATACACATGCCGTGTCAGTGACCCATTTGTCCTCCCATACACGTGCTGTGTCATTGACCAACTTGTCCTCCCACACACGTACTGTATCATTGACCCACTTGCCCTCCCATACACGTACTGTGCCAGTGACCCATTTGTCCTCCCATACACGTGCTGTGTCATTGACCAACTTGTCCTCCCACACACGTACTGTGCCATTGACCCACTTGCCCTCCCATACACGTGCTGTGCCATTGACCCACTTGCCCTCCCATACACGTACTGTGCCAGTGACCCACTTGCCCTCCCATACACGTGCTGTGTCATTGCCCACTTGCCCTCCCATAAATGTAATGTGCCTTTGATCGACCCCTAAACAGTGTATTAAACTGTTTAGATGATTTGCTATTTTAATTGGATCCTGTGAAATCTCCCCATTTATTAGGAGTTGTCACTCATCTGCTATATTGGATTTTGATTTTCATTCATTGTTTATTACCTGCCAAAGTGCCCTAGACTTGATATCAGCGTTGTTTTTGATATATATAAAACAAATATATATAATTGAAACAGTTTAATCTGCAGAAAAAAAAAACTCTTTCTTCTAAATACATTTTACTTAAATACTAAATCTATAAAATGACATACAATATTTCCAATAACTAGAGAATTGGTAACATTTTATTTACTCTCAGGGTATGATTGTTTACACTTTTTGCACAAAAAAGTATTTACTTTAAATTTAAAAAGTATACAATTTAGTTAAATGGAAAATAATGCTCAAATTAGTATGCAATTGAAATTTACCTTGAAGAAATAACAAAACTTATAAGCCTAGAGAAAATTGAAAAATAACCTGCCATTTTAGGTCTGGTCTAGCAATAAAATTTATTCTAAAACAAATCAGAGGTTGATGTAATTGTAATATGTCAAAAATAAAGAACAAAAACAAATACTAATATAATTAATTTAAAAAAATTTTACTAATTATTGAAAATAACTATTTTTATTGACTATTGGTTCTTTTCTCAATTGGTGATAATACTGAATTTAAAAAATATAAATGCTACTCACATTCATAAAAAAACATTACAGCCAATAAATAATACCATGAACGTTTTTAGAAATTACACTATACATTTTGTTTTAAATTTAAGAAATAAACTATATTGGGTCAGTAAATGTTAAGTCAATGCAATTTAAAACATTAATCCTTTAAACGTTAGTCCAATTTAAGACTTTGTAAAAAAAATAATAAAAATAAAATTTAACTATTTTAAAGTAAAAATGCTAAAGACTCATTTTGTTTAATTCAAATTCAAATTTGACTTTTATTCAAATACTTTTTCATACAATATTAATCTTAAACATTTATTTTCAATCCAGTTCCCTAGGTTTTGTATGCATTGTTTTTTTCATTACAAGTCTAAATAAATAAACTCTAATATCTTAAGTTCATCATAAAAACTTTTTTTTTCAAAATACACAATAAAACTAGAAGCATAATTATTTTCAGAATGTTAGATGAGTTGTAAACAGAATGGAATGTTTCCAAAGTGTTTTTTATCAGACAGGAAGTGATAAAGGGTCATGATACAGTAAACAAGGGTGGAGCTCAGGGTAAAGGACAAATGGGCTCTGGACTCTTGAACAAAAACTGAATGGCTTTAATTCACTGTCTTTGCGTGTGAATTCCTATTTATTAATGATATGTGTCTCTTTTCACATACTGATAAGAAAGTGGCCAGACTATGGACTATTTTCTCTGACTTAGATATTTTGTTTATCTCGTGGTCAAATCGAGTACTGATAAGGAAGTGGCCTTCTAATCACGTACCGACAAGGGCAAATATTTTCTGATAAAGATATATTGTTTATCTTGTGGTGATGTTGTTTCATTGTTTTATTTATCAGCACTTTTCACACCTGAAACACTTCTGATATGAAAGCTATCTCCCCATTTACGTTTTCTAGAACCGGAACCGCAGGACTGAGATTTTTCCATCAGTTCCGGTTCTTTTGTCAATAACCGATAGAACCGAGAACCGACTTTAGGGACTGACCCATTCCTACTTCAAACTATTTAATCAAGCCTTACCCATTCATTATCGATATTTAATGATTTTATTTTTGTTCCAGCTGAACCTAACTTTACAATTCCACTAACGGACAAGCATATGGACAATAAAGGAGAACTAACTTGGACATGTGAAGCTTTTGGTATTCCGGATGTGACATACTCTTGGATGAGAAATGGTGAATTGCTAGAGGTGGAGAAGTTACCTGAAGAAGATAAGGATAGATATATCATACAAGACAACGTTCTAACCATCCGATACCTAGATCCTGAAAGGGACCCTGCCATGTACCAGTGTCGTGCCAAGAATGATCTCAAGACAAAATACTCATCAGCGCAACTGCGAGTTTTATGTATGTTTATTTATTTTATTGTATTTGACTCTGAATATTTAGCAACTTTAGATTGGTTGTTTCTTTTTATGTTCCACTATTTGATTCTCAGTTGTGATTTTATTTCTAAAAATATTTTGCCAAAAATATCAATTGCTAGTTGATTATAATATTTTAATCACACTGTAAAACCTTGAAATATAATAATTTAGGTAATAAAATACAAAACATTTCCAAGACATGTAAAAAAAGTAAATACAACTATGTGCAGTCATCCACAATTGACACCACGAGCTGACTGTAAGGAAGGAATAGCCTATAATTAATTCTGATCTCTTAATTGTGTTTACATATCTCTGAAATACATATTTGTAAGTGGAATAACAGGGCAATCAAAAAAAGTGGATAAGGACAGCACTTTCTGTTGATAAACCGTTGTTACGTTGTTTAAACTATCTTAGTATTAGATTTTTTTATGTGTAGGTATATATTTCTATAGCATTATTTTATATTTATTAAGTATCTCTGGTTGATTCAATCCTGTTGAAGACTGATTTTGAAGTGACAGTTCAGAGAAAATGTACTTTATCTTTTTAGTATTGACTGTTATATGTAAATTCAATTGAATAAAAGAATATTTTTTTGCATTGTCATGTTTAGCATTAAAACCATCATTCAAAAAACGACCTCTGGAAACAGAAACGTATGCTGCAGAAGGTGGAAACGTTACTATTATTTGCAACCCAGAAGCTGCTCCTAGACCAAAGTTCACCTGGAAAAAAGATAGCAATGTAATAGGTAAGTTTTTTTAGGTTTGAGCCAATTTTAGTTCTTAGATCTTATGATTTTTTGTGAAATTGTGAACAAAAAGTCATTAGCTTACATTTTTATTTTATTTTGATAATTAATTGGGTTTTTTATTAAATATTACAATACAGACATTGCATTACAATTATCATATTTGTTCTTAGTCCTTCCTGTCTACATTCAAGCTCTCAAGCAGAATACAGACTGTACTTTTATGGATTATTCACTTGCTCATAGTATTCAATTCAATTCAATTCAATTCAAAATTTCTTTATTTATGTAAATGTACACAGGTACAACAAATAGCGTCATTTTATATATCATCAAAATTTGTTCTACAAACTAATAACATAAAATCATTGGCCCTCCTTAATTCTTTATTACAGTAGAGGACTACCTCTAACTTTGTAAGTATTCATCTATAGAATACAAGGCTAACTTTATCAAATGTTCTGTGGCTCTAGCTTTAAATTTATGAAAGTTACTTTCTATAGTGATATGCTTTGGTAATTTGTGCAAAAACTTTGTTCCTATAAACTTAGTATTTTTTTTTTTTTTTAATTCCAATTTATGTGTTTCAACGTGTACTTATTCTAGTGTTATAAATATGGTTATTTGACATTGGAAAAAAGTTCTGTTTTACATAAGCTGTAGTTTCTAGAATAAAAAGACCATATACTGTCAGTATTCCCAAGTCAGCAAAGATATGTTTAACTGAGTCCTCTTTTTTTAACTTGCACAAAATTCTTAAAGCTTTTTTTTGTTGGACTAAAATTTTATCTAAGTTTCTCTTTTTTGTAGCTCCATATATACTTATTCCGTAAGTTAGATGTGCATGAACTAAGGCAAAATAAATTGTTTTTAAAGTGTGTAGATTACAGCACTTTGCCATTTGCCTCAACGCAAATAAGCCTGTTGACATTTTACCTATTACATGATCAGTATGCTTATCCCAACTTAGGTTTTCATCAATAAAAAGACCTAAAAATTTTGTAACTGCAACTTGTTCTATTATTTTATCATTTAATACTATTTGTGGGTTTATTTTTTTTTTCTTGTTTGTTTTGTACAAAAAGAGATAAAATTGGATTTACTTAAGTTGAGATGAAGATTTTTGCTATTTAAGAATTCTTTAACAGTAGACAGACTAATAAATGATGAAATTTCTACATTTTCTTTAGTATCTCCTTTTATTGTTAAGTTTGAATCATCGGCAAATAGACAAATGTTGCTACCAGCAGGGATAACATCCGGTAAGCCCTTCAAGTAACAAAGAAACAAGAGTGGGCCCAGGACCGACCCTTGCGGCACGCCATGCTTGATTATTTTTATTTGTGAATTAAATTTCCGAATATAATTATATTTATTAGAACTCTCTGTTATTATATGTTCAATCTCAATAAACTGCCGTCTATTCTGGAGATAAGATTCAAACCACTTTAGCTCTTTTCCAATAATTCCTAATTTTACTAATGTTTTCATAAGTTCAATATGGGACACACTGTCAAAGGCTCTTGTCAGGTCTAAAAAGATGCCTAACACCTTTTCCCTTTTATCAATAGAGTTAATTATTGATTGGACGAATTATATTGCGGCAGTAATTGTCGATCTTCCTGATTGAAACCCATGCTGTTCTTTGTCTAAGAGTTTGTGGTTGACTAAATAATCTACTAACTAAATATAAATAACTCTCTCAATTATTTTCGAAAAAATAGGTAGCACCGATACAGGACGGTAACATGACACATCCGTGGGAATTCCTTTTTTAAAAATAGGAATCACTCTGGCAAGTTTCAAAGAGTCGGGGAATACACTGGAAACAATAGACGAGTTGACCACGTGCAATAAGGGTTTCAATATTATGGGAAGTACTTTTTTAACGATAACTATGGAAATTTCATCACTACCAGCAGAAAACTTATTTTCAAAAGATTTGATTATTTTTTCTAAAACCTCTTCCGTTATTGTTCTAAATTTAAACCTAAACCTAGCTTGTGCTGGAGGGTTGCTCTCCAACCATGAATTCTGATTCTTTTGAGGAATTCTAGGCAAAACAGAACTTTCAACCACGGATACAAAGAAATCATTAAAAACATTTGCAACTTGAATAGGATTAGTAACTAAAATCCCAGCCCGTTCAAAAACAATATTAGGGTTTGAAATTGATTCCTTATTTATCTCAGTTTTTATAAGATTCCATGTCATCTTTGATTTATTGTTAGAGTTACTTATCTTATTATCAAAAAAAATTTTTTATTCATTGATACAATGTTTTAGTTCTTTTTTTAAATTCTCAATTAATAGTTTGGTTTGATTTCTCTTATTTTTTCTGAATTCTTTTTCAAGTTCAATAATTTGATTTTTCTTACATTTTATTTCATCTGTGATCCATTGATTAGATTTTTTGTCTTTTATATTTACCAAAAGTTTTGGAAAACTATTACTAAAACAATACATGAATACATTAAAAAAAGTGTCATACTTCTTGTTAACTGACGATTGATATACCTCCAAAAAAGACTCCTGTAGTAATCATTTATTAAAACTTTCTATATTATTTAAAGAAAAAGTCCTACGGTATTTTTTTGAAATTTTCTTTTTTGAATTCAAGTTATAAATCTGAAATAATTGAGCATCGTGGTCAGAAATATGTGTTATTAGCCCTATTACTTTATTTTCATATTCTTTAATGTTGCTAATTACATTATCAATAGCTGTCTCAGATTCCAATGTTACTCTTGTCGGAAAGTCAACCTTATATTGTAGGTTATGTAATTTCAGTACACTCACAAAGTCATTATAATGATTATCTTTTTTTAAAACATTAATATTCAAGTCTCCTATTAAAATTACATTTTTATATTTGTTAGTTAAAATATCACATAACATTTCAAAATTAGACAGAAAAGCATAGAAACCCCCTGGTATTGGGGATCTGTAAATACAGCATATTACACATTTGAACTTTTCTACTGACATTTCAACCAGACAGCATTCAAATATTTTATCAATCAACAAATTTTGAACAGATGGTATTACTACATTTTTTGTATCAAGATGTTTTTTTGATAAGATCATTACTCCACCGCCCATTGAAGAGGATCTAGCATAAAAGGAAATTATTTTATAGTTAAGAAAATGTAATATTTCTATTTCTTTTTCATTCATTTTGTGCTCAGAAATTGCCATGATATCAGGATTTATTTCTTCTAGATTAATTTTTAAAATGTCCAGTCTTGAGGGTAAATGTTGCACATTTTGATGCATGATTAGAATTTTATTTTGAATGCTATCTTGGTTGTTACATTTTAAAGGAGGGCCATTTCCAGAGTAATGCTGCATAAAAAAAGAGTCAGATATAGATGGTTGTGGAGTGCTGTGCAGGTGTGAAGGATCTCTGATAATTGTGGATGAATCTAGCTGGCTTGAATACAGTTTTGCTTCTTCCTCCTGAAAGCAACTGCTGGGTGTCACAGTCCGAACTAGTCAGTGGGAAAGACTGGTAGCCTCTGGATTATGTTTATTAATGAAAGCTGCATTGTTCACTTTTAAGCTTTGGAGAAACTGTGAGTCTAAGATAGATTTTTCAGTGAAACCATGAAACTCAGTTGATGAGTTAACTGTACAGTTTGATATACTTGGGTCACATTCAAAATCCTGAGTGTCAGTAGTGAAGTACCCAGTCGAATTGGCTATGCAAGGGCTGCCAAGATGTCCATTCTCCTAGCTCATATTATTATGATTGTTCATGATAGTTTTAGAGATTGCTTGACACAGTTTTCTCTTCCCTTTCAGTCTTAAGTGCAATCCATGACTTGTGTGGTCATCCCTTGTCATACGTATATTATTCATGATTAACATGTTGGGGGTGTTAACAGCTAAATCAATTATTTACTTGTTCATTTCTCTATTGATTCTCTGTATTGTACTATTGTAGGATGGTTTGGATAGTTTATCAAATCTTAATAAAATGCCGGGAAATATGACATTTGTTTTTTCAGTTATATTTTTGATAATATTAAAATCCAAGTTTTGTTTTTTTGAATTATTTATCATATCTGGAATGTCATTAGAGCCGCCTATTACCACTACATAGTCCTTTTTTGTAAACGATGAAATCAGTTTATTTACCCCCTTCGTTACATCTTGAAATCTTGCATTTGGTTTAAATATTGTCATTACTTTGTAGTCACTCTGGAGTTCATCTTGTAATATTTGCTGACACTTGCGACCATGACTATCCGCAATAATTAACACTCTGGACTTATGTATTCCATGTTTATTCTTTCGTGGCTGCTGGAACTCTGGTTCTGATGACTGAGTATCTGTATTCTTCTCTTCCAAGCTTGAGTAAATGTTATTATTGACATAATTATGAGATTGAATTAACTTGAGATTATTGTGTCTATTTGATCTGAGAGGCACTTTTTCCCATTGGCTATCATATATATTAGAATAAATATTTGATGCTTGAGTAGGTTCCTGCGTACCAATACTCAAAGTGACACAAGAGTGTGTGTCGTTATGTCCCCTCAATGTGCAATGATCATCCAACATCAATGTGTGCAGTACCTCCCTAGATATGTCATACTTGTTATATAGGATATATGCTAAAAGGGACCTCTTTTCTATTAATTTCTTCTCTGATATAGCAATATGTTTAAACTCATAAAGGTTTGACTTCTTAATTCCCTCCTTTATTATTTTCGTTATAAAAAATTCAACTGTGTAAACCACAATCATACCCATTCTGTTGTTGGGGGCTTTCCAAGTGGATAATGTTAGATTTTTTTATTATTTTCCCTTGCTATATAATTCTGGAGTTTCCTTGCTGTGACTTCAGCGTAAACCATATTGTGATTTCTCACAGAATCAAAATGATAAAATTCGTTTAAGCTCTTGATATAAATGAGAACACTCCATTGTGAACCAATACTTCCTGATTTATACAGCTGTTCTGAGTCATTTATCAGTATAATTAACCCTTTTAACCCGGGCGGACAATATATTGTCCGCCGAAAACTACGCGAAGCGTACGGGCTGACCCTATATTGACCGCCGCAGTACTCGTCAAACGTACGGGCGGTCAATTTACTGTCCGCCATATTTCATACTATTAAATAATTATGTAGGCGCACCTTATGTATTCGAAATTATTTTGATAATGTTTTATAGTATATAGTCTGCACTAATAATGAGGCTATTCCAATATTTTTAACGCCTTTTACTTTTTTTATTTGAAATACTGAGGTAAAGTTTTGATCTGATCAGTAGCCTCAGAAGTTGTCAGCTGTCTGCATTCATCATATGGTGTTGTTGTGTTTATTTACATTGTGTTGTGAAGCAAAAGTTCTTTTTATTTTATTATATTGTAGTTTTGTTGTGTTTGTTCTAATAAGGGAACAAAGTATGACAGGAGCAACAGGCAAAGATCAAGAACTATCTGTTCTCTTTGCCAAGAGGGCTGCCATCCAATGTGTATGCCCAAACATGTTTGCAACTAGGCCATTTCAAATTTTAGCTTCGGACTTCGGTTTTTGTAAATATATAAACTTAGTGATAAGTGTAAATAGTGTGAATGAATTTCTTATACAGTGGGAGTGGAACTATGTGAAAGAGATATTACATTTGAACTTATGTGAAGCCACTGGTAAGTGATTTTTTTAATTTTGTTCTTTTTTTCTAAAAACCCGGACATGACATTATTATTTGAATTTGCAATAGTACAATTATTCCTTGGCCTAGGGTTATGAAATTTATATATGTTGTAGCTAATAAAATATTGTACTGAAAAATGTCAGTTCCCATGGTAATATTCTTTTTATTTATCATAGTTATTCACCTCGAAATATGTTTTTGTATTTTTTTTTACTATAAAAACCTAATAAAACAAATTTAAAAAATTATTTTCTGATTTAAATATAGTTAAAAGTACATTAATAAGTTAGAAAATCTTATTGTGCAAATTTTGGTACCAAAAACATTGTAATAGCTTGAGTATAAACAAAAAAATGGCATTTTATATACATACACATAATAACCAAGAATTTAGCCTGCTGCGGTTTTGGAAGACCAGTAAAAAATTAGTATGGAAGTTGTAAGTGACAATTAATTTTTTCTCCCGGGTTAAAAGGGTTAAGACTTCATTTTTATCTATGTCAAGTGGATCAAGGAAGTGAGTATAGTCATTAACACACTTAATAGCATGACTTATAGTAGGGTTAAGTATCATACACAGTTTATTTTTCAAAAACTTATCACTTAATAAATCAAAATACTGTCTAATTGTCTCATCAGAAATCCATTGTTTACCCAAGAGCTCATTTACTGTGGAAATATTTGAAAAATTTATCTGTCTGAACACTTTCTTGCACTATTTCTATTTTCTCACTCAATCCTTTTAAAGATTTATTTAATGAAGTTTTTGGTGTTAAACTAATATTTCGCTTCTTCACCTGGGCTTTACTTCTGGTGATAACACCAGCAGAATTAGGTCTAGATGTTCTATTTACTACAGACATTTTTATAGGAAACTTTTCTATAATTTATTAGAGATAAGGTAAGTTCTGTGATAATTTTAGTTGATTATTAAAAAGTACTTTGAGAAATATTTAAAGTTTTTTCCTAATATTTTTGTATTAATAGTAAACAAGGAAAGGCGATATTGTTTTTATTTAAATAATGTCCATAAATAAAAGCACAGACTTATTTGTATTGTTATTGTTATTTGTATTGCAATAAATATTTTTCAATAAAGTTATTGTACACAATTCTTCTGAGCCAAGTTATGAGATATTTCCAGACTGAGAATAAACAATAGTATTGTAAACAAGGTTCAAAGTCCATTACAGAGATAAGCCATGAGAGACCACACTTATTGTACATCAATTAGCACAGGTGTTCAAACAATAGTCAACCAGTATTGCTCTCCTTGACTAACGTAGTGCTTCCCTTTTAGCTCTTTCTGTCATAGAATTATTTCTTTGCAAATTCTTGTTATATTGTCTTTTTACTTTAACCTGTACAATAGTCAATTAAGTCTAATAAATTCTCTGCCTAAACAGTGGTGCTAGTGTTTATTAATGTTCAGAATTCCTATGTTCAAAAAAAGTTATTATACTGTAAGAACATGTGACTCTCAAGACTACCTATAGTCTTTTCATGTAAAATGGATTTAAGTAAAAAATTTAATTAAAATAATTAAAACTGCATCACTAGGAATATATTTAATATTTAGTTATGGAGTCTGAAACCCTGTTGTTTCTTCTATTGTTCCAAAACTTGTAAAAAATTAATACACAGATAAGTCACTGCAAGTCACTGTCAGCCATCTTCCCAAACTCCACATTCTTGTTTTGCATTACATAACTTGTATCCAAGACAAGTTTAGAAAAGGGTATTAATTTTTTATTTAATTATTAGCTAAAAAATTGCCTGGTATTTCTGGCTTTCTCTTTGTAAAATTGTCCGGTCTCAAAAGGGTTAAATTATTATTTATGAATGATTAGAAAGGTTGTCAATATTTTAAAATATTTTCAACGAACAATTTAAATTCAGTGCACACAAACAAAATATTGATAAACTAAATCTGTAAAAATGAGAAATTTTGGTTGTTGAATGAGATGGAAGATTGTCAATATTTTTGTAAGGTATATGAAAAGGCCTATTGTTCAAAAAAATATGTCTAACAAAATGTTTCTCACTGTAGTTCTTTTTCAGGTTTCTGTAAATATTCTTCCATTTATCTTCTTTTGATAATTTACTATTTTCTTTTGATATAATTTTAATTTCTGAATCTTGGCTCAAGCCTAATATTTCAGATAAAAGTGTTGATCTATCTGGATTTACTATTCATCATAATGATCGTCTGTCCAAAGATGGTGGAGGAGTTGCAGCTTTTGTCAAATCTAATTTGCCCACTACAATACTGTACTGCACTTATGACATTGTCAATGCTATTATGTTATGAGGCAAATAAATGATTTATGATTATGTACTTCTCTGACACCACCAGGTTGGGGCGACCTGAATACATGTTCCTTGATGTTTCTATTAATAATATTCATGTTTTAATTTCTTTTTGCTATAGGGCACCTAATCTTGGCTTTATCACATCCTTGATCTTATGGCTCGTTATAGTCATGTCATTGTAACTGGTGACTTTAACTCATACCTTTTAGGCCCTGCTACTTACGATCAGACTTCCTTAACAAGAATGTTTCACTCTTGTAACATGACTATATATATCCTTTACAAGCAACCCACTACACTGCTGCTACTGATACCTGGCTGGACGTCATGGCTGTCTCTGACTTGTCTCATGTCGTACACCATGGTCAGTGCCCCCTGCCCTTGGCCTGTCAAGACACGATTTGATATTTTGTGTATAACCACCCCAAAATGTGAATCCAAATTCATCTTGTTTAGGAGACTCAATTATATAGATTCTGATGCACTTCTGGCTGATGCACTCATAATGCCTTGGCATGATATAATCCACGCTCCTGATGTCAATGCTATGGTAAACATGTTTAACAATTTCATAATTTGTCTCCTTTATAAGCATGTTCCCTTGATCTCTAAGAGGGTCACAAAGAAACCAACCCCATGGATCAATGACTACTTACGTCAACTTCGGAGATTAAGGGACATTGCTTTTCGTAGGGTTAAAAGAACTAAGCAACATAACTAAGGTTGGATTGAATATAAAAGACTAAGAAATAAGACTCAGCAACAATTTCACAATGACGAGATACGATTCTATTATAGTTCTTTCTCTGGAGTCAAATGTAATAAAGGCTTGTGGTCTAAGGTCAAGGAGCTAGGTATTGGAAAGTACAACAGTGAAAAAACCTGTTTCTCTTGATCTTAATGTCATAAACAAATATTTCACTAACATTTCAATCGATCTGTCCAGAGCTTGTGACTTTGTCAAAGAGCTGAATGCCGCTCCTCTTTGTTGCCATCAGTTCTTCTTCACTCCGGTGACTGAGGCTGATTTGCTTAATGCTTTGATGAGGATGACTGGCAATGCAGTTGGAGCTGATAAAATCCCTATTAAACTTCTCAAACTTACTTTCAGTCATACTGACTGCGATTACAGCAATTTTCAATAAATCCTTGAATATATCTACCTTTCCATCTGAGTGGAAATCTGCCATTGTGCGCCCTCTACAAAAAGTTTTTTCACCTCAAGCTGCTTTAGATTTCAGATCTATCAGTATCTTGCCAGTGTTGTCAAACTGCCTGGAAAGGTTAGTCCATCGGCAGACGTCATCATTTATGGAGAGTGCTGGATAATTGTCCAATTTCCAATCTGGATTTCGTTCAAGATTCAGTACTGCCATTGCCCTTCTTAAAATTACTGACGATATCCGCTCTGCCATTGACAAATCCCTACTTACCATCTTGACCCTATTTGATTTTTCTAAAGCTTTTGACTGTGTTTACTATCCCCTTCTTTATATAAAAATGTTCTGTAGTGGTTTTTCTGATGGTTGTATTGACTGGTTCAGGTCATACTCGACGGGCCGTCGGCAGTGTGTAAAGGTTGACAACAGTGTATCTGACTGGGAACTGGTGACGAGAGGTAGCCTCAAGGTCACTTCCCTCTGAAAGACGCCTACTATTATAATTAACATTAATAGTGATATCCAGTCCGTCTCAAATTGGGCGGTCAAGCATGGCTTGAAACTCAATGAGGCCAAAACCCAAACAATATTGTTGGGCTCTTCTAGACTTACTTCCTACATTGACCTGACAAATATACCAAAAATCAAACTTAACAATACAGAATTAGTGTTTTGTGACAAAATTAAAAATTTGGGACGTATTATGATCAAAAACTTGAACTGGACTGATCAAGTTACTGTAATGTGTAATAGAGTTTTTGCTGCTATACATACTTTGAAAAGATTTGCCAGGTTTTTTCCTCTCAATGGTAAAGACTAGTTTTCACTCACTTTAATTACTATGATACTAATCAATGACATGTCTGTTGAGCTCGCGGAAAGATTACAACGTGCCCAAAACTACTGTATCAGATTGATTTTCAACCTGAGGTGAAGTGATCATTTTACTCCATTTTTCAATCAATTATCCATCTTAAAGTTAAACTCTGTCAATTCCATGTCTTGATTTTGTTGTACAATATTCTTCAAAACCAATCTCCTAATTACCGGTCAGAGCAATTTGTTTACTTGTCACAAGTTTGTGTGTGAAGAACTAGACTTGGAGATTCAATGTTAGTTATTCCAGTTCATTGCTACACCACTTTCAATAAATCTTTCATTGTCTCTACGTGTAGACTCTGGAATGCTCTGCCTGATAATATCAGATCCATCGATAAGCATCTCGATTTGGGGCGGAGGTGAGGTGTTATCTGCCGCGGGCCTTGCGGGAGTAGTGGCTGGTGGTGTTATGGCTTGGTGGTGGTGGTAATGAATGATCGTGCTGAATGAATGACAAGAAAACTGTAATAAAAATATAATATTATGTATTGAGATAGTTAAATTATTTTTAGTATAAGTTTAAGTGTAATTTTCAATTGTTTAATGTATTTAATACTTTTTCATTGTAATTTATATTTTATTTATCAATTAATTTTTTCTTTTTCTTGTTAATTTTTATTTTTGAAATGGTATATAATCATGTATGCTGAGGTTAAGTGGCAGAGAAGGCTTTGCAGCCCTAACTTCGCCTCATGAAGTAACAATAAAGTCGTTTTTCTTTTCATTTCATTTATAAATAGTAGACGTTAAATGCTGAGGTATCAGTCTAGTTTACTTATCTTACATGCACATCTTGGCATGGTTTAAACTACAGAGGCAGCTAGTAGTCGTAACCATACATAGGTGAATGGAAGAAACTCGTAGTATGAGATCAAAGCTTGAATTTACTGTTGAATGTTTTTGATAAAGGCATTTCAAAAATTCAAATTACGCTGTAATATTATAGGTTCTGGAGGTAGACGGAGAATTTTGGAAAGTGGAAATTTAATCATTAGCCCAGTCTCCAGAGATGATGAAGGCATGTATGTGTGCATCGCACAGAACCAGTACGGAACAGACGAGAGTCATGGCAGACTGATTGTCCTACGTAAGTAATCATAAACAATATTTATATTAAATACATGGTACTCACTTATTTTGAACTGAGTACATTTGTTTTACAAATTAATTTTTAAGTTAGTGAAATTTTTTAAATACGTAGAGCCACGTGTTTATCTGAGTTACCTATTAATTAAACTGTAATTTCATATATATATATATCTTTACCTGCCAGTCCACATGGGCCTGTTTATTCAATAAGTGAAGTGATTGTTGCTCAGTTGGGGATTTGAACGTAGGATTTAGCTTACTGCAGTTTGAAGCCTTAGCCACTGAGCTAACATGTTGGCTCAGTTACATTTTCAATACAAATAACCAATTTGCTTGTTTGATCAAAATTCAGTGTAAATTTATGTTAAGAATTGTATTCAAATATGCAGTGCCTTGAACCACTGATGTAAAGATGACATAATTCATGTTTATTGGTTCCTAAATTTATTTTAGCCAGAACTGACATAGCCAAGTCAACTTTATTAACATATTACACTGCCGACGTGGTGGCTCAGTGGCTAAGGCTTCGGACTGCGGAGGGCAAGGTCCATTGTTCGAATCCCCACTGAGCCAACGGTCGGTACTTCACTTGTTGAATAAAGTTAACGCACAGGCCTGTAGGCCCATGTGAACTGGCGAGTGAAGTTTTAATTTAAAAGAAAAAATGTATAAAATGCCCTTCTATTTTCCCCGAAAAAATATATAAAATGCCCTTCTATTATCGGGGAAATCTGTTTGAATTTTCTATATTTGTAATTTATATTTATTGAATGTAAGTGACAGTGCTGCTATCTATCTCAAAATTTAATTTCATATTTCAAAAACAGATTTTCCTCGATTTTCCTTTCTAATTTTATTGTTTTTATGTTGACAATTAATTACATTAGTATACTGAACTAGGCAAGCTCTCTGATATCAGTACTTTAAAAATGAAATGTTCAATTGAAAATATATCTACCTTTATTTAAACTTGTTTTAAACACTTTAACATATGTCAGTCTAGAAATATAAATACTTAATACTATAATCATATGTTAGTATTAAATATTATATTTTATGTTTACATAGTATCTGTGTTAAGGGGTTAAGCTGGTGTCTTGCCTCACAGCTGGTCTGGGTTCGATGCCTGATGTGACCACTAATAGTTTTTGCCCTGTGCCGCTTCCTTGGTTTGGAGTCATGTTAAGTCGTTAATCCCCAGGCTGTCTTATAGAAGGCTTCCAAGCCCTGGTAAAATAATACGATTTTTAACTTTTATTTTTTATCTTCAATAGCTAGCTGCTATTCTATACATTTGTTTGGTACTTGTGTATTGAAGCAACCTCTCGAACTAGTCCAATCATCTGTACTGATATGTCATCCTTAACTTACCCACACATGTCACATGTACGTTGTTGATATCCTGCTAAACCACTCATATAGGTATAAACCGTAGATTTCCTGCCATCCTACACAATTTATTTGGTACTTACTTGTGTATTAAAGTGACCTCTCCAACTAGTCCAATCACTAATACAGACACAGTCATTCATAACTCGCCCACACATAGTTGATGACCTGCTCACCCTATATACGTTATGTAAAATGTTTCAGGTGGACCTACGCTGGTAGAAAATTTGAGTCCTAAAATAGTGACAGCAGTTCAGAGAGATTTGTATTTAAGATGCCAAGCTGCATCTGAAGATATTCTTGATATTGCGTATATCTGGACACACAATGGACTTCGTATACCTCATAGTGAATACGAAAACACAAATATTGTGAGTGGCTTTTTACAATCCTACACTTATAACTCTAAAAGGTGGTTGGACATTTTTGAATGTTTTGAATATTATTTAAACTAGATATACAGTAAAACTTCATTAATCCGGAATAATTGGGGCTCTAACTAGTCCGTATTACTGAAAGTCCGGATTAAATGAAATAACGCTAACATGAGAAAAAGGTACATAGAGTACAATAATGTGTATAGTATATAAAACGTGTATTTAAGTCTAAATTACAGTACCAATATAAGAAAAAGAAAAAAATTACTGTCAATGATAAACAACTCATTCTAGTCCTTAAAATTTGAGGGTCCTGGTTCATTCTCATTTGGTTGACATGATTTGTCCACTGGTTTGAAAAAAACTACTGATCTGTTGTTTCCCTTTAGAGTTTATTTCATGAACAATGAGCTGACGAAGATGCCTTAAATGTTCGTAATACTCAGATATGTTGTCAGTGTTACTGCTAGCAAATTTAACAACACAATCTAAGTGGTCAATTATTTCATAAAGTTTTAGTTTTGGAGTTAAAGTGTCATCAGCTTCATCACAGCCGTCTTAATCTCCTTCGTTACAGCAGTTATACTGTCCACTATCTCCCCTTCTGTCAAAATGTGCAGTACAAGTAAACGTCACACAACACAAATTTATTACAATATAAGCACAAAATGTACGAATATATTACAATACAAGCACAAAATGCACGAATATTATGGTGATCGATTTCGGTGAACCACGCTCACCTTCCTCAGACCAGAGGGATTCACAAAAAAATGTGGTAGCCCGGGTCTTGGTCGTCTACTTCTAACCACAATTCGGTATATTCTAATGTAGCAGCACTTTCGCCAACTTGGTATGAACAAACACAGCCATACCACGATCTGCACATAGCACTGCATTTTTTGTAGTACAGTATAACATTTCTATTTTTAGCTGATCATAATTTGTATTACTTTGTCAAATGGTAGTCCGGATTAAGAGAAGTCCGTACTAACGGGGTCCGGATTAATGAGGGTTTACTGTATTGCATAATATACGACAGATATTCTTTACTATTTTTCACAAAGATTAACAAAATTGCAACAATATAATTACACATAAACAAAATTTAAAAAATGTTTTGAAGTGTTTCAAACCCTATTCACAACAAATAAAATATTGGGACCCCATTTGATAAAATATTTTATTACTATGCAATTGTCAAAAGCCTCTAAATTTGATCATGTTTTAGAATATATCCTTGTTTTTGTTTTGTACAGTAAACAACTTGTTATTTATCTAATAAAATAAACACTGATCACTATTATACAAAATCCAAAACAAATAACTTATGTTATGCTTATATCTCAGTAAACCATTATATTTCTATTCATAATTTTTCATATTGACTTTTACAACAAAAAGTATATTGAGTTATTGTATGCTTGAAAAAAAAAAAAAAAATACTGATTTGTAACTTCCACTCAAAACGCAATTTAGGATTTAGCAAAATATCTAATTAAATAAAACATACTCCATATGGTTCTGTATTGTATTTATCAAAATTACATTTAAATCCAGTTATTGAGATTGATTGTATAAGTAGAGTTTAAAATAATAACCCCTTTATGATTAAATGCTTATATTTATTACTATTATTATGTATAGGGAGTCTGCATGCCCGATTTTTGGTAAACTGGAAATAGACACAACAAACAAAAAACAAAGTTGGTAGAATATTTCAGGGTCACTGAACAACCTCGTCAGTCCTTTATTTATTCATTGTTTGTTTGTTTGTTTATTTATTGTTGTGATATGTAGAGTTAACAGAACATGCATGTGTAATTCAACAATTAGTCTTAGCGCACGGCCAGTGACAGCTGGACATAGGCGAGGAGTGAAGAGGGGGCTCTTTTATGAAAACATTGGCATACTCAAACAGTTGTATTGAAGATTTGTTAAATAGCTATTATTACTATCAGCTTATGTTTAGTATTGTAATATTTGTTGGTAATATGGTTAGTATTGACCCACCTACCCTCCCATACACTTACATTGGTATTGACCCATGTACAGTGGTATTTTACCCACCTACCCAATAATACCATTTATTTATGTTGTTTAATGTAATTACTGTTGTTTTTATTCAGATTTTTATCATTGTTATTGTTATTGCTGTTTTAATTCATAATTTAAATGTTTGGTTATCAGTATTGTTTCTAAGTTTATATCAATTATGTAGAAATAAATTTATTTCTTACTTTCAATTTTAGGTGATAAAACTCCCATGAAGAAGACGCTAAGCAACCTTAACTCATTTTTGTTTTTTCTTTCTTTTCAGCGTTGTTTCATTATCGGACTAAACTCTTGCTTTCTTTGATCAGACCATTTGGGCCCATATTGCTTCGGTTTCTCTGGCCATGGTTCAACTTTTTATATGTGTATTTTGCTTTTGTATACGTCTCTGTCTAGGATTTCTTCTTGTTTTGCGTTTGCTTTTAGAAGGTATTTTTGAGTTTGTATTAACTAGTTGCTTGTGATTTTTAGTGTTGTTGATATGTTGTCTATCTTTTTTGTCAGTCGTGTTTGTGGTAGTCTAGTAGTATGCCCGTAAAATGTTGCCCTTATGACTGTTTTCAATATTTGAGTGTTTTTCTGTTGTTTTTTTCATTTGCAGCCTGTATCCTTCTTCTGTTTTTCTCAAACCAAGTATTTTTTCAAGTGTTTCTCCTTTCTTCAGTCCTTCAAACTGTCCTTTCATGTTTAGTGCTAGAGTTTCTCTTGCGTATAGTGCCATTGGTTCGATTACTATCTTGTAGTGTAGAATTTTTGTGTTTATGGATATTGATTTCTTGTTGTAGATGTTTTAACTTTTAGTGCTCTTTTAACTTTTTGTTAAGGGTGTCTGAGTACTTGAAACTTCGAGTATTTGATCGAGTATTTTATTACTCGAACTCAGCTCGAAGCTTCCGAAAATACTCTAAGTTCGATCGAGTAGTTGTATTTCACAAAATATCAGATTTACTTCTTAGTTTAGTTTTAAGAGTAAACAGTTTTATAAGTTATGAATAAAAAATGTGCGCTTTCTTGTATATTATTTTACCCTTGATCATACGTTATCAGTTCGGTACACGTAATTATGAACTAAACAATACGCCTAAGATTAGGTAGTACACGGCGACAGTCAAATGATCTAGTCGACATAGTAAACGAGTTCGTTCATTATGATTCGAACTGCTGGTTAGTGTTTTTATGACCCAAGAAAGGGGACGAGAGATCCAGTTCAAGATGCTCAAAAAGACCTGTTACCGATACAAATCTAACAGTATGTACGCCGTGGAAATTATGCATATCGCTCAATCAAAAGGGTCCCAAGAACGGGTCACTTTACATCCCAAGAATCGAACTTCCCATCTTTTATAGGCAATTTTCCCATCTTTTTGGTATACATACATGCAAGGAACCGTTCAGCTCCTTTTCGGAACTGAAATATTGTATATTTCTCACAAGTTAATTGAGGTCTATTTTGTTTTTTAATCTGAGCAGGGAATCGTACAATGATTTTACGTAAGAAAATACTTTATCATATCATATAAAATATGGTAATGGCGTTCTAGCAGCGTTTGACACAACATTATTGATTTATTTTCCGTCAATTAAAAAATAGAGATATATCCGTGGCGAACGTCTATTAATGATTATTCTGTAAACACCTAAGATCGCCAAAACTGTGTGTAACATTTGCACATACGATATTTTTTCCTGTCAAAATGTTGAAGGTTTTCTAAGTTAGACAATAACACAGTTGGAGTGTAAAAGGTGGTAAAGTCTGATAGTTTTGATTAATAAACTCATTGAATGGTTCCCTGTTCACATTGACGTTGATGTCGATGTAAATTGTAAAACAATCACGAATCAACCCAAGTGAGGGAGAAACAAGTTGGAAGACCTTTTCTAAACAAAATATGACGAATTCAGAGACTCGGAAAATAATTTTTATTGAACCGAAGCCTTATCACACGTCTCGTTTTTTATTCATAAGTTTATAATTTAGCTGCCCAAAATCTTCACTGAATCACTAGTTGGCACTTAGCTGATATTTCAGACTGCATCTCGTTGTCAATATCGGCTAGACCTATTATATTAGCCACCTATGTCTATGGTTTTCATGAATTTCTCGTTATGAAATAATTATTTATCTGTTGTTCAGTTTAGCCTCATGTATTGAAATAGTTTCAAGTTGCACACATTTCATTACCAATCATAATTTAAAAACCAATTCATCCTAAGCGACTTTAAAATTTATTTTTAGTAAACCTGCTTAGTTATTATTATCAATCGATTAATAATATCAATGTAATATAATAATCAATGTAATATAATCAATAATAATATAATATCAATCGTCTTTGTCATCCATATTTTCAAATTTGATTATATAATTTAGAGCTTATTTCCGGTTAGTTTTAACCTTGTTATTACTGAATTAAATACCCACAGAATACAAATCCACTCTTCTTGGCGTGTACACAATCAAATTTTTGTTGAGAGGAAGCAATTCTGAAAGCAAATGACTGCATTGGGCGATGACGCCTGAATTTTTGCATCAGTTTGGTTGGATGCAGTTTTTGCCAACAAGCCTTGCTACGTTTTCGCGGTGCACTTTGAACTGAACCACCAGATAAACATATCGGCCGGCTGTGAAACAATATAATTGGCTTGCATAGAAAATCTGATCTGTGATATGAATGAACAGATTAAATCTTTATAATCCACGTTGTTTCAATTAATAATATACTTTCTTAGTTTCTTACATCATATTAGTTATGAAAAAAGGAAAAAGGTTAAACAATACAATGCCACATAAAAATATCAGAAGGCAGGAAGTAAAAAGTTTTATTTATCAAATGTTACAGTTACAAACAACAAATCAAAAGTATTGTGTTCAGTTTAGATGTATATATTTACAAATCTGGCAAAACTTAATATAGGCTTAGAATGGTGTCTGCCTTTTACAGTTGTCTTGGGTGAACAGGAAATCCTTCTGTAAATACTTGCTAGAAAATACTCGACACTCGAAAAAATGCCAACTACTCGACTCGGTTCGAACTCAAAAATCACTACTCGCACACACCTACTTTTAGTATTCTCACTTTTTGTACTTGCTTTTCCAGTCCTGTTGGTCAATCATCTTTAATTATTTTCCCATGTTTTGTTTTTATTCTTTTGAGTTTGTTTTTGTTGCAATAAATTCTATTTTTTTTTTTTTCAAAAGAATGTTGTAGTCCTTCTTTCGCTGCATTTCTTTTAGAATTTCTATTTGTTCGATCGCTTCCTTTGGTTTGTTGTTATAATTGCTAGATCATCAGCAAAGGCCAGGTAGGGTTTGTCGACTGCTTTGTTTCCTCTTCCCAGGTGTATTGAGTTCCACTTCAATTTGTTCTTCAGTTCTTTCTCCCATTCTTTCCTCACTTTGTCCAATGCTATGTTAAACTGCAGTGGTCAGTCTCCTTGTCTCACCCCGGTTTTTATTTCAAATGCATTTGAGATTTCGCCCACAAATTTCACATGAACTAGAACCGCTAAAAGAATGAGCAGCGAATGTAGGACTACGAATCTCTTTTGAAAAAAATTGAATTTATCGCAACAAAAACAAACACAAAAGAATAAAAACAAGAATGTGTGTCTGTTAGAGTTCTCACTTTCAATAGTATTTATTCCAATTAATATTGTCATTTTTATTGTTTTCTGCTGATGCCAGCCTGAAAGTTACATGAATAATATGAACTTTGAACTTTTCACTAAAACTTAAAGCTGGTGAACTACTTTTTATAGCATATTAAATTTTGTTTCATATTTTAATGCTAAATTGTAATTGGATTTGTATATGTTGTTCAGCATACATAAATACATACAATCTTATATAGTATTGTTAATTATAGCTTATATGAAACACTTATCCTTTATGATAAATAGTTATGAAATTTGTTGTATTTTAAATTACAGAAAATCGAAGGAGGATCACTTATTATTTACAACATTACACTGGCAGAAGCTGGTGATTATGAATGTATTGTGAAAAGTGCTGTTGGCCGAATCTCGTCAAAGACTCAAATTATGGTTGAAGGACCTCCTGGGCCTCCAGGTTAGTAGAAAAAAGTCATAAGGACTTTTTTTGTACAAATGTAATAAGTGTACAATTTTAATAGATGAATTAGTATTTATTTAATTAGCAAGCACAAAATTACTTAATAAAAATAAATATTAGTTTACATCCAGACAAATGTAAAAACTTACATTTTCCTGTATAAGATAGGAAATGTACAGTATCTTTTCTAAAGATTTTTTTCACTTAAAAAAAGACAGAAAATCGTCAAAAATAATATTTGTTCTTTTCAAATATTTATTTTCATTATTCTTAATTAAAGACACCGCTCGTCAAGATATAAGCGAATATGAGTGCACATCAGTGTGATGAGTGTTGATGAATAAGTGTAGTCATTGTTACTAAGTAAGGTTGACTGTTCCTCAGAAAGAGCTATTTATTAAAACAAAATAGCCAGGGCAACTAAGGGACCTACAGCTTTACATTTATTTACATAATACGTAATTTTAATTTTGTGTTTTTTTTTATTTATTTATTTAAATTATTTGTAACAGTAAAATAGTATACAAAAATTATGCGAGTTTCTTAGTCAAGCCGAGTAGATACTGACTTTGTTTGGATACTTCAAGATTAAATGAAATGTTCAAAAATTAAAATTATATTAATTTAAAAAAATATATTTTGATAAAAATAAATTTATGAAAAATGAATACAAAATTAATCATCAATAAATAATAAGCATTTGTATTTTATCTATAATACCTAATAAATTTACAGTGTGGTTGTACCAATATCATAGACCACTTATATAAATAAAAGAAAGGAAATTAAATAAGGATTGTCTTTTCACAGGCAGAGCCAGGTCTGAAAAGTCCTCTCCTATGATTAACCCAGAACCGACGGCTTAGCTTGATTTCTCAACCACAGGAGTGGTGGCACCAATTGACAAGACAATGTCTTAAACCCTTAACTACAGCTGATAGAAATCAAAAAGCTCTTTATATTTTATGGCAATAATCCTATAAGAATTTTCAAAAAGGTGTCTTTATAATATGAAAGAGAACATTTTTTCCATATCGTTAAGTTTCTCTTAATGTTATGTAAAACAAATAGGAATTCCACAGTACTTAAATTATTATTTTACTATGAAAGCTTATATTAATCTAAGGGGTAAGCTATATAAGTGTGTTATGGTATACAATGATACATATTTTTTACAATTGTTAGTAGAATATTTGAAAAATAGACTTTTGTATATTTATAGACATGGATTCATAAAAAAAAAAAAACTAAATTGCAGTTGGTTTTTAAATACTTTATTTTAATTATGTGATTGTTTTACAGTTGTGTTTTGTCCTAAAACACTGTTTTTAAGGTATCTGGATTTTTTGTCTATCCATTAAATAAATAATAAAAAAAAAAAAAACGCTGTCTTCATTTTACATATGTAAAACAACCGTAGGAAGTAAAAGTAAATTGAACTACCCAAAAACTAAATTGAATTTTTATTTATTTTGCAGGTGGTGTCTCAGTTGTGGATATTTCCAAATACTCAGCGACAGTGCAGTGGACTGATGGGTCAAACAACGGTCGACCCATCATTCGTTACATTGTTTCAGGACGAACAAATTGGAACAATACTTGGACCAATATTTCAGAAAGTATGTTCTGCAATTTTAAATCTGCCTAATAAATAACTTTGATTATTTTTAAATCTTGATTACTTTCCCAAATTTAAAGGAATATTGGGATACAGGAGAAGAATACTTTTAATGCAATACTTTACTTACTAAGAGCTAAAGCTTCCGGTAACAACCGTGTTAAGGTGTTATTTACAATATTTAAATAACAACTTGACGAGGTCTTTACTGTAATCTTTAGTTTTTAGTAATGACACTGGCCACTTAAGCCTACAAAATAAGATAATACTTTACTTGATCAAACGTGGGGCCAACAAACAAGTTGTGCATACTTCTATTTTATCCCAGGTTTATTCAACTGCCAAATATTGTAACCCCGTATGGCTTAACAGTACTCATGTACGAGAGGTTGATATACAAATACATAGGGCGATGAAGGTTATCAGAGGCTCCCTCATTGCCCCACTCTACCATGGCTTCCAGTACTCTGCAACGTAGCTTCTTCATATATTAGATGCAAAGGGGCACTTCTCAGAATATTTAAAAAGATCCTATCTACTCCGAATTTCCCCATTTTGCAAGATATCCTACAACGTGCATGGCTATTTAAATCTAGAAAACCAACTCTTCGAGAACCTTCCCAGTTATTTTCAAAAGAATTTTTGTCTAAAACCAACTGGGCATTAACTTGGAATATGTTTGACGGTTGAAACAAGTTTCTAGTATCAGACTCTATGACCGTCATCAGTGTATGACCCCATGACCTTCCTCGTGAGGAATAACTATGTTAAGTCGCTTTCGCATGGGTATGGAAAGATGCAACTACTGTAAATATAGTCAAAGTCAAACTATAGATCACATAGTTAATTGACCTATTGCAGGGGGATTAGCTAGTCTTCATTCAATTGGAGAAGAAGGTGTTTAATGGTTAAGAAACCGGATTTACCTATGTGACAGAAGATCAATATTTAAACACTAAGACACAAGTACTTTGTACTGTAGATTTTATTTTCTTTAGATATTCTTTTATTTTTTTTATTTGTCTTATTTCTTATCCTTTTATTGTTTTGGTGGCTGGCCTATGAAAGTCAAACTAATAGGCCTATGAAAGTCAAACTAATAATAAATTTCATATCACTTATATACTTGATCAAACTAGGTTAGTGTTAGGTATTCTTGTTTTTTGCGTTGGAAGTTTCAGACTAAATAGCACAAAGTGTTCTCCATGAAAAAATACATATATGTTTGCCAATTTAATAGTGATTGGTCCAATGTGTCAGAGTATAAACTGCAGCAGCAGACATACAGATATATCAATATCCAGGCCTATATGTATTTATAAAAGGAGTTTGTGTAATTTTTCATTGCATAGTCTTGTTATTGTTGCAGATGTTATTGCAAAAGAAGTGAACCGCTATACAGGCAGAATGGAAGGTATATTAGATAATGTTTTGTTGCCGTGGTCAACATACGAGTTCCGAGTGGCTGCAGTCAACATTCTTGGTTACGGCTTACCATCTGCTCCCTCCCCTATGTACAACACACCACCAGACAAGCCTCGACGTGCCCCGAGCAACGTAGGAGGTGGTGGAGGGAAAATAGGAGATTTAACTATAGCTTGGACGGTAAATATAAAATTAATTGCTAAGGTTAAAGTAAATTGAAATAGGAATTAGGTTGCTGAAGAAATTATTTAACGATACAAGCTGGGATTTGTGGGGCTTTCTGTTTCCTGTCTAGATGCGGAACTCTGAAAGTAAAATTGTATTACTTCGTGGACTTATATATGTATATTAATAATATATATGTTAATAAGTAGCACATCTCTTTTATTAACATAAACTGTACCAAAAGATTTAATATGGCCAATCACAATCAGTGTATCTAAATAAATAGAATTATTTATACTCATTAGTTCCTCAGTCTCAGCGTTACCACTGAGGATGCCACATAACAGCATGGACAAAACATGTGGTTATCTTTAGTGTAGATAGCACATTGGCGTGGTTGTCACCGAAAAATATAGATTCTAAATATAATAATAGTCAAGTGAGTTGATACAATTTTATTCTCGCCCCTATATTATTGTCTTGATTACTTTTAATATTTCAGCTGGAATATTTTTTTAAATGTATTTCCCTGTATAAAAAGGGGTTTTTGTAAAACTCTTGGTTGTGTGATTCAAGGCTAATGTTGAATTGAGTAATAACCATATAAATTTATTATGGTTAGGTGTAAGAGAGGACTTTTTAGTCCTAACCTTGCCAATTGTAACATAATTGTACAATTTCATTATTTCAATAAAGACATCTTTCATTTCATTCATCCATTTCATATTTATGATTCGTTTTTAATTCGCTTTCAAATGTACAAAAATAATTAATTGTATCTAAAATATACAAACTATCAAGAAAAATTCTTTGTTCATGTAAGCCTACTTAGATCAGAATTTACTTCAGTTATTTTATTTTGTAAATTTACCTATTTTTATTTCACAAATTATTTATATTATTCCTATTAATCCTTCAGGGTTCTGGTTCAGGCTTTAAGTTACTGGTATCAGACCATATGACTGTCATCAGTGAAATGAACCTTCCTCGTAAGGAATGGACTATGTTGAGTCGTTTTCGCACGAGTGTGGGAAGATGCAACAATTGGAAATAAAAATGGTGAATGCAAATGATCAGTCAATGGCAGCAAAGTGCAATTGAAACACTGCTATGTTCTCTTCATTCAAGTTTGCCATGTTATTCTTTTGATAAATTTGCATTTTGTAATCTTCTGAAATTATTCCTATTTATTGGAAATTGGAAACTGTTAGTTTGAGGTTGACATACTTGGCTCTACTTACAATATGAATTCCATCATTTACAACACTCAGAAGTGGGTAAACATTTATGTCAGTGAATGACTGATCCCAAGTGATCTTTAGATTAGAATGATATATTTCATCATTTTGTTAGAACCTGTGCCATACAACTAACTCATCCAAGCACTTTATATGATTTAAGTAATAATTTCATGTTACTTTTTGTTCAAAATAATGTTATCTCAATCGTTGCCTATAATGAAAGAAGGATGTTTGTACACAATTTTGTAAACCATGATTACTAAACATGAAAAGGAACAGAATCAATGGACCAAACTCACAGGCATATCCTCGCTTTCTTCAATATTTATTTAATTTGAATAATATAAAAAGGAAAAACAAATTTGGTATTATTACTTTGGTAACTTACATTATTGTATTTTTTTTTTTTTTTTTTTTTTTTTTATGCTCGACTGAATTACATTACATTTTCATGAATTGAGTTTGAAAATAATATTCTAGTTTATGCAAAATAACATGTATTTGTTTCAGCCACTGCCTCCACAAGAGCAAGCTGGCCCAGAGATTTACTACAAAGTGTTTTGGAGAAGGCATGGTCACGACAGTGAATTCCAAAGTCTGGAACTCAAAGAATTAGGTAACATTGGTGTGACGGTTGTCAGGATCCAACAAGATTTCTACTACACCCAATATGATGTTAAAGTACAGGTAATTTTCTCATGTTAGGAGACATTGTAATTTTAAGGTACCTTTAATCAAACAGTTCTATATTTACAATGTTTTTATTGAAGGACTTACATGGTTTAAAATTATTTCCGTGGAATAGCCATAGCTGATACAGTGGAACCTTGATATATTGAATCTGAAGGGGTTTAAACAAAATATTTGTTATATCGAGTAATTTGTTATGTTGAGGTTCGTTATATTGAGGTTAAAATTGAAAATATTTGTTATATAGAGGTGATTTCAGCAAATAAAGACATAACCTCTGTAGACTATTTAGTGAATGAATTAATTAATACAAAATTAACTAACCATATTTTGGAGAATAAATTTGAAATAATGCAGATATGAACCAACTCTACAGAAAAAAATTATTTAGTGTTACATAACAATACTCAGTACAACAATTTTACATTACTGTTTACTGAATTAGCATGGATGTATGATTTTTATTTACAATATAAAAATACTATTCATTGAGACTGTCTTTACTCTGACTCCTAGAGAAAAAAATTTAAAATGTTGGTCTGCTTACTTGAGGTTATGTCTACCATTTACAAGTACGCTAAAAATAATGGAACAGAAGTAAGCGCTGGGATAAGGGAAGCTAGGCAATTCTCATGGCCACTGTCAGCTGAAGTGAAATTCACTTAAAAGTTCGCATAAAAATATTTGTTCACTATACCGAATCTGTTAGAAGTACATTTTATTATATAAAGGTTAAATTTGCTATGTAGAAATTGATGGTTAAAATTTTTGTTAACCTATGTAGGAAGATAGAAAATTCATTACATTGAGTTACCGGGCATGATTTATTCGTATTATAGAGGTATATTTACTGTTAAGTATTATAGCTAGTTTAGGTTGATTTTCCAATATCTGTTACATCAAGGAATTTGTTAAATTGAGGTTCGTTACAACAAGGTTCTACTGTAGTTTCAAGTGCTCATTTTCCAAGCTTTTAACTCTGGTGAGATACGAAACCTTTTTTCCTGTCGTTGAAAAGCCATATTAAGCCGTTGATTCTTAAGTTAAGTGGTAAATCAGACTACCTAATCTCAACTTTACTGGAGCAATATCTATTGTTATTTTGCTAAAATTTACACTCATTACCATAAGTACCACATTTTTATTGCAGATTTGTCTAAATTCTAAATTAATTGAAAAATTAAATAAATTCATTTATTTCAATTTATAAACTCATGTACTACACAAAATAGATTTAGGAAGTGTTTATACAATATTTATTGATTGTTGTAAAGCGTTCTGTGCTGTAGGCTAAATTACAAAACTATTCTTAGGCCTAAACATTTGTTTGCATAAATTTCTTCCCTTGATATTGGTAGGGCCCAGATATATGATTGTAATCCATTGTGATGTCTCAATGCTTATAATTAAAACGCCATCATCTGCGTCGGTTATACCCATCATCAAGCCCTCAGAAGAGAATTATTACTGTTCTCAGTAATCAGCAATTAATAAATAAATCAAATAAAATAAATTTTAAAATATGTTAATAATGCAGATTGTTTACTCCTATCTCTAAATTACTATATTATTGATTTTTTTTTTATTGATCAGACTGTGACTCGTACTCCTCTGCACTGTCCTCACTGCGTGAGAGAGGTCATTCTCACTGCTGTTAGAGTTTCCAGCCATATTTGTATTTTACAAACAAAATTCAAACTATAAATAAAATAAAAACAACTTTATCACTAAATATAAGGCTACACGTAATCAACAATAAATAAACTGTGTAGAATAAAAAACATGAGCAAACCTCGGAATGGCACGCACAAAGAACTATAGTTATGTTTGTGAGAGCCTGATGACGTAAGACCATTCCCTTTCCACACGAGAGCCGAGCTATGGCTGATTCAACAACAATCAAAACTACAAGCAACGATTATACCATACGCCAGGCCAGGCATGCATACTTGCACACGACTGGAATACCCGTTGTATCCCACCCAATGTGTTAAGGCAGGTGCTTGTTCCTTTTAGTGTGTTCACCAACCAGCAATATTCTCCTGTCATGGTCTTTTTTTGCAAATTACGCAAACAGTAGTAAATTTCCACCTTGCTCTCAAGGGGTTAATTGTATTTTAATTACAATAGATTTTCGTTAGTGTATATTGTTTTGTTAGTTGCTACTAAGAATAACGTTAGATCGTTGAATCTAATGTTTATATTTTAATGTTCCAACATACTAATATTTTTTCTCTTTGTCTTTTGTTAACAATTTATCATGTTTTCATTTAGGGCAGTTGTAAGAAAGGGCCTAGTGGCCCTAAATTCACCCTTTTGTAAATATTTTAAGTGTTTAGAAATAAATACATTTATTATTATTATATGCGCACTTCAGTACAAGTTTGAAGTGCCGACCTTAAAGGATCAGTTTAGATGGCCTTCAGGTTGTTTATACTTGAAAAGGCATATTAACCAACATGATTCCTACAAACATGAATTCTGGTGACTAATCTACCCTATTTAGAACATGAATTCTGATTGTGAACCACAGATATATATTTATATTTCAGTATAATCTATAAATACATACTTTATCCTACTGATCGGATTTTGATTGTGTTAATGAATGCTGTTTCGTTCTGTAATTTTACATTTAATATAGTATATATATGTAAATTGTATTACAGCCATTCAACAGTATGGGAGCAGGACCTGAGTCGGAAGTAGTGACCATTTACAGTGCTGAGGACATGCCTCAAGTTGCACCACAAGCAGTATCAGCTCTGGCGTACAACTCTACCTCTCTCAATGTCAGTTGGACTCCAATTGACCAGACAAGGGAGAAGGTCCGAGGAAAATTGATTGGCCATAGGGTGAGTATGGGTTTTCTACCAAGTTCCCTAACGACTTAGTGGTGGCTTTTAAATTAATTACAGAAGAATTTTTGTATGGCTAAGAAGTGTTATCCTTGAATTGATTGTATAAACTCCTTATTTTGTTAAATTTAGAAATATGTGAAAGCGAAGATTGACTGGTACTCAATAGAAGGGTATAAATGGGATGAGCCTACATCACATGTAATCTAAAAATAAAATATCAATCATCGCAATATTTAAAAAAAATCATAATGCAGATTCCGTTTTCCTAAAATTAAAACTTATTTGGTAAATCTAGTTCAGTTAATATATGTTTCCAATAACAACAGGTTCCAATTTGAGGGTGTCCCAATTTAAAGTTAAAGGCTGCCTAAAGAGAGCATTATGTCTCCAAAAAATCTTGACCAATCAATGCATGCAAGTTGATAGGAAAAGTGATTTTGAGGATGCAATCTGACTTGTGCATGGTCAGTTGGTTTATATGCCATTGTTTCTTTCCTTGTAAAGGTAATAGTCAACTTTTTAAGATCCCATTATTAAAGGTTTGCAATAGTGAATTTTCAGTTTCGTGGCTGGATTGGCCTGGAATATTTTATCCTGAGAAATGTTTCGTCAAGCAGGATTTTTATAAAATAATTTATATTCATTTACAATAAAACCTCGATTATCGCAAAAAAGGGGCCTAAGGCATTTTTCGATTGTGAACATTTCTGATAATCCGAAGTTTTGTTTTATAGGTGTTATTTTATTATTAAATACTCATTTTCTTGCACAAATGTTCAATGAAAGGTACTGCTATACACAACAATAGTCTAAGTATAAATAAAAACTGTTAAAACAATCATTTAGTTATAAAATAATCCTTAATCTTCTTTTGTCGTTTTTTGTCATGTCATGAGATCTGACTGATATCATGGTGCATTGTTACAGTTGAAGTACTGGAATGAGAAGAACAGAGAGGAAGATGCAGTGTACTATCTAAGTAGAACAACTAGACCGTGGTCTCTTTTGATAGGTCTGCAGCCTAATACCTATTACTATGTCAAAGTGATGGCATATAATGCAGCAGGAGAGGGGCCTGAGAGTGAGAGATTCCTTGGTAAGCATTTGTCAATTTTGTCACTGTTGTTTTCATTTCTGTGTTTTGGATATGAAATCCTCATCGATAAACATTGAATATGTCATGATTTTACTAGTAAATTGCATATTTTGTGTTTTGTAACTTATATTGTCAATTTTTTTCTTATCGTATGTATGTTGTGTGAAAGTTATTTGTTGGCGTTGGATTGTTCATGATTGTTATGTATTGGAGTTTTTCAAAGGTTCTATAGTTTAGAAAAAGCACAACTGTTTCAGTCTGATAGGTTAGTTCCATAGTGTCAACAGGTATAAAAATGTCTGCCGTCCTTATGTGTAACTTACTAATTTAACCTAAGGACAACAAGTAACTTGGCAAATGGCTCCTTGGCTGTAGAGGTGTGCCAAGCAGTTCCACACGTAAAACATTGGAACTAGTTCCACTAGAGCTCCGAAACGGTTCCATAAACTAGTTCCGTTGAAATGATTTCTAAAGATCAATTCAGAACCACGAAGGTGCGAGGCTCGTTGCAGCCCGATCAGTCCTATTGGGGTTAGTTCCAGTTGCGACCTCATTGCAGCTAGTTCCTAAGAAGAACGTGCTGCAACGAGACAACTTTGTTTACCAGTTAAATTTTCTTAACTATGAAGATATGTTTTATATTTATATGTCTACAGTATTATACAACTGTCACTTTCTGAAAACACAAAAACCTCCGCTAAATTGTGGTCCCTCCTAAGCTACCTGATCCTAACATCCTGACCAGTCCTGAAGACCAGCAACCACCCAGTTCTGCAATAAGAAATCTTGCAAAACCTGCCCAATTCATCTCCCAGCCACATCTTTTACCAGCTCCAAAACCTACTTAATCTACAAGATACCTGGAAACCATACCTGTTATTCCACCAATTTACTTTATCAACTCGTGCTAGTACTGTCCTGCCCAAAATATCGGTCTTACCACTGCTTCATAACCAAAATGTTAACTAGTGGTACCACGAAAGTAATCAGATCACTTCCTTCCCATGCCAATAGTTCCCATCTCAGAAGGATAGAATTAGCACACCAGTCGATTACTAAATCCCGTGACCCACCTAATATGAACATAAGATAGACCACTTCTCTTCTACTCCTCCCCCATCAGCAAACTTCATTTATACAAAATGGACAAAACAGCATTATTCTGCGATGGTTAAACTAAAAATAAGCAATTCTTTATGAAGCTCAAGGTTGCAAATTTAAATTACCACCATTTTGTGTGCCACAACCTTTTTAGCTCGGTTATTGATGTTTTATATTTATTTATACATTTATATTTTCCTCATGAAGATAGTTAGTGTGATTTGTATTTTTAACGTCACCCTGATGTGTTAAAAATTGATAGTTGCTTCAAAAAGTACATTTTTCGTATAGGATTGATGTGTTATATTTAAATGCTGAGTCTTATTTCAAAAAAATTTAATACCAACAGACATCAAGTGGTACCTTTTAAGTAGTTTTAAGTATATTTCATCAATAGATAAGATTTCATCAATTATTTTACCAGATTTATAAAGTATTTTCTAACATTGGGGGATAACCTGGTATTATAAAAATTATATTTAAACAGAATATATCTTTACTTTATACAGAACATGATATGATTGAATGTTGTAAATTCATAGTACAAAAGAGGTTATCTTTTTCAGTCTTAACTCTAATAAATCTTTATAACCAAAGAACCGATTTTTTTTGGTTGGCAGCTGGCATAGATAGGAGATCACAATTCAGCTATCAAATTCGTCTTTTGGTTGTCACCAACCAGGGGACATGTACATCTTAAGGCGACAAATAACTTCATCCCCCATACTGAATTTCGTGCTCCCCTGAGGTTTAACTGAACTCGTGTACGAAAGGTTGAAATTCAACTAAATAGGGTGATGAGGGCTATCAGTGGTTCTCTAATTGCAACTCTTCTTCCTTAGCTTCTAGTGCTGTGCAACACAGCTCTTCCGGATATAAGATTCAAAGGGGCAGTTCTCAGTAGTTAAAAAAGATCCTACCTACTCCAAATCTCCCCATTTTGCAAGATATTCCTCAACGTGCTGGGAGACTTAAACCTAGAAAACCACCTCTTCGACTAACTTCCCAGTTAATCTCAAACAAATTTTTGCCAAAAACCAAGTGGGCGTTTTCTTGGGATGTATTTGACCAAATTTCTGGTATCAGACTGGAATGTACTATGTTGAGTCGCTTTCACAGGAGTGTGGGAAGATGCAACTACTGGAAATATAAGTGGAAGTGGCAAATGATTGCGGAGTCAAAGTTCAAACTATGGATCACATAGTTATTGACTGCCCATAGCGTTCTTTTCAGAGGGAATTAGCTGGTCTACATTCAATCAGAGAAGTAGGTGTTGTGTGGTTATGAAACCTGGATTAATCTCTGTGACGTAAGATTATAATTTTTAAACACTAAGGCATACTTTGTACTAAAGATTTTAATTTTATTCTATTTAAATATTGTTTATTAATTTTGTAGCTGGCTTTCGAAGCCATATTATATATTCTGTAATAAAGTTAGACAGTGTTGTGTAAATTTATATTCAAATCAGCTGTTGACTTAAAGCTAGAATAGCCCTTCTCTACTCCAAAATACCACTAGAGTTATGTTGGATGGAGATTATACACGTGGCACATCATGCTAAGTTGATAAGAGAACAGAGCTGTTTAGTTTCTTCTGAATGTATGAAACTGGATGAATTGATATGGAGTGGATATTTTAAACCTTTTCTAAAAACTTACAATACTAATTTGCAGAAAAAACCTACCGAAAGCCACCCCAGAAACCACCTTCATCAGTTCACATGAGAGCTCTGAACCCCACGACTGTGCGAGTGGTATGGAGATATGTTACGCCCAGTCAAGAAGAAGAACCTCTCATTGGATATAAGGTAATAAAAACTATGTTTTATAGAGTCTAGAGATATAAATCAAGATTATTTTAGTTTGTTGGGATATTAAGAATAGTGTGTTTTATTGCTACATTTTATTCAGCTATCAAAAAAATTGCAATGTAAAGTACAAAAAACAAGAAATTTTGGAAGTTTCTAAGAGTAACTTATGTTTGTCAGGGCCGTAAACTCAAAGGTCTTTGTATCATGTTTGTGCTCTATTTAAAAAAATGTCTACATGTTTTTAAATAAAGCAAGCCTATTTTGTAAAGTGTTTATCTTATACCTTTTGTGTAAGTTTTTATACCTTTCTGCTTAAATTGTTTCAAGTCACAATTAAGATCAAACGGTATTGATAACAAGTGCTATAATAATTATTCTTTAAACAGTATAAACATAATACTTAATTAACCTATTGGTAGAAAACAAAAATGGTGTCATCACAATAGATAATATATGGATCTCATGGAAGGATGAAGATGTACTTTAAGGGTTATACATAAATGTGTTCCTTTCTTGCAGTTGTAAGAATTGTCAAATAATAAACTAAAAATAATATAATAAATTTCAGTGCACATATAAAATCTTACACCAATATTTTTTTAAAACTATAGTGAAGTTTGTCTTATTATTTGATCCTTTTTATCGCAATCCAAGATTCTCACACTTACCGTTGTATACCTTTTAGTGCTTTGGCATCTGGCATCTTCCACAACTTTTGTATGACTTTATTTGTAAAAGTTAAGTCTTGTACCTGAACAGGTTACAAAGAACATACTTTTTATGTCACTAGGGCCAGTTCATCTTTTCAAAGGAACGGCCCACGATGAGTTGAACGAAAATCTTTAACATTAACATAGATTGAGTTTGGTATGAAATGAAAAGTCTATTCAAAAGAAATTAATTGCCTCAAACCAGTCTTCGAAAGGTTTATCCATTTCCAGAGTAGCGGTCATTTGAATTTCAAAGTAACCAATTTGAACAATGTTATTGCTCAGCTATTTAAGGGTTTTAAGTAAATTATTCTGATCAAAAATTATACTTTATGGAACATAATTATTTAAAAAATTAAATTATCAAATTATCTATGGAAAAAAATAACTTTGTTGTGAAAGTGTTTCCATATTTTTTCCACCCTGTATGTGTAGTTTTAAGCAGAAATAAAATATTTTACTGTTTCATTATTTGAAGGGATATTGAAATGTTGTATTGACTCCTCGAGGATCGTTCCCATAGAAGAATATCAGTACATTGTGTAAAGTAGGTGTTGCCTAAAGTAATCATGTGTGAAGTTTTGTAGCTTCATCTGATATGGTTACAATAAAATTAAGCCATTCTTTAACATGGGCAGAAGATCAGTATTGAAACATTCGAGTTCCGTCGTTTTGTTTAGGATTAACCTTTTTAGGTCTAAATTGTGGCATGATCTACTAATTAAGACCTTTAAAATGGTATTCATATCGACCTATGCTTACATTTAAGATTTTCTTCTGACTCTTAGTAGGCCATCCCCATAAGGAGGTAGCAGGTCACTGAATTATGTTTTAAAATAAGTTTTCATGTCCAATAACTTGATACCAATTGTTTTAGTTGTATCTTAAAAATTTTCAAATATATTTAATCTGGTCCGGGACTTTTTAGACACCCCGTATTAATTATTAATAAATAATGAAAAGTCATTAGCTGTTTCTATATTTACAATGGGTTGGCGGATAAAATACAATCCATTACATGAATGGATGCAACACCAATACAAATTAGATATCATAAATATAAGCCTATATTAGACTTGATAATAATGATTTATTCCTTCAAATTCTTAACAAATATACAATAAAAACTATACAAACTTAGGAATAAAACTGGCCTCAGTTTCCAGTAATAGTGGCCTGTGAAAATGCTTAATATATTTGCATTCAATATATTAAGTTGGCTCAGTGAATTGTGTAAGCAGCTGGGAGAATACATTCATTTGTTTTCTGGCAAGAGTCCAAAGTTTTTTGAACTGTAGTAGCACCATTGTTCTCATGAATTGTATACATATTAGTAAAAATTTTATTTTTGTAGACATATCACTGATATAAAAAGGGTTTTCCTTGGTGCATTTTGTGTATTAATCGCTTTTCTCTTAGCTGTCAACTATTTTCGTGAAAAACGTATCTGCTACAATCGTGCTTGTATAAATTTGTATTATATTGCAGTTAATTTTCTTAAATTTAGTTCTGATGTAGTATTAGAAATAATTCTGTCTATGTACATTTGATGCATTACAGCTTTGAATGGTTCTGTATTTGTAAAATATAATTAATGAATGCGATAAAAATAGAAAGTGGAGAGTTAAGAATTAACTATACATAGAATAAAAGTGGATCAATCTTCACTTTGTTTTAGAATATGTTGTAACTCACTGCCACCACGATCTGATCACACAAACGATTAATGTTAATGATGTTTTTGTAGGTGAGGGTATGGGAAGTGGACCAAGATATGAGCCTAGCCAATGACACCTACGTACCCATCGGCAGAGAACTAGAGGCTACCGTCTCCAACTTGTCCCCAGGAAAAACTTATAACCTCCGTGTCTTGGCATTCTCGAATGGTGGGGATGGACGAATGTCATCTCCTGCATTAGTCTTCCAAATGGGTGAGCAAGAAAGTAACGCAAGGGGGTAAAAACGCAAGTAAAGCAAAAGGGTAAAAATTATAAAAACTTTTTTAAATTATTTATTTGTACATTGCTCTTAGTTTTTGTTTTTTTTTTTCATTGAAAAACATAAATTAACATTTTTTTTTTTTAAGTCCTACATGCTTCAATCAATGAAATTATGTACATAAAAACACATACTAATGAAATATTCCTTCAACTTTTTTAAAAAACATATGGCCTACTTTCTTCTCAAATGTTTTGTGGGAGTTATTAAATATTGTCATACAGGTATGATATGGTCATTTCCTAAATGTAACAGTATGATGGCTTAGAACTGCTAACTTATTGCAATTTATGGTGGAATGGTTGTGATGTAAACCATTTTTTAATAAAATAGCTTTCATTATTTTTAAGGTATATGCAGAATTCATTCATATACAACTATGTCAGTCAGAGTAAACAATTTTAATTTCTTGAATAAAGACTGACATGATTCAGTTAAGCATTTACCAGCTAAGGATCGAATGGACCATTTCTGAATTTTAAATATTCTATCAAAATGTGCCGTACTTGAGAGACCCTAGAAAATGGTCTCATATCTCAGTACTGACTTGACATGGGCAAAATAAACATGGAGCAATGCCTTTTGGCTACAGATGGATGGATGATAGGCGATAGAGGGCATAATACTGAGCAGAACACTTTTCACTCCTATTCTTGATAGCTAAACTATCCAGCCCTGAAATGCAGACTAAGTGTAAAAGTCTAGTAATGTTGACAATATAAAGAAAGTGGTCAGTTGTTAATTGTTGTATTAATTTAAATTGTTGATAAATTAACGTTAAATACTATCAATTTATCAAATAATTTTTACTTCATTACCAAACTTTCACGCTCACAGTTTAAAAAAGTTGCTTTCTGAATTTTTCAGTACATTCCTCTAATGACATTTTTTTAATGATATTTAAAATTCAGTGTTATTATGGAATGAAGCACCCACCCACCCGCCCATACACATACAGTGGTATTGACCCACCCATACACATACAGTGGTATTGACCCACCCGCCCGCCCAAACACATACAGTGGTATTGACCCACCCGCCCACCCATACAAGTACAGTGGTATTTAACCACCCGCCCTCCCATACAAGTACAGTGGTATATATATACATGATTTAATTGACCAAGTCAACTACGAAACACATAAGAATGAATTTTGATAGCCTAATCACTTACCCAGCACAAGATTCCTTGAGACCTACCTACAATCCATATTAACACAACACTTGATAGACCACTGACCTTCCCAGCACATAAGGCATCTGACAGACCACCTACTTAATATACTAGACTAACCACACTCTACATACAAGACTTTTGATTGACCACTCACCTACTAAATACACAGAAACTTGATTAAACACCCACATACTCAACACAGAGTCATATTGATAGAACAACCCACCTTGTTCTACATCAATATAGAACAAAAATGGGCCACCCGCCCACCCATACACATACAGTAGTATTGACCCACCCGCCCACCCATACACGCACAGTGGTATTCATTCATTGTAAGTGGAATCAGTGGAATCAGTACCACTGTAAGTGTATGGGAGGGTGGGTGGGCCAGTACCACTGTAGGTGTATGGGAGGGCAGCTGGGCCAGTACCACTGTACGTGTATGGGAAAATTCAGCAAACTAAATAAATAGTGTTAAAATGTATTGCTTACTTAATTTCATTGTTTTCATTGTTGAAAATTAAGAGTTAAATACTCGATTACTTGTCGCCTATACTTTGGTGACTATCTAGACATTTCTTCTTATCTGAATTTTCCTTAAAGAGGGCCTTGCACAAGAACTATCAGGAAATTTTTCGTTATTTAAATTGTTGTATTTACCATTTATTTAAATTGTTGTAGTCCCGACCATTATTTTCGACTGTTGCTACAATAAAATGTTATATAAGTCGTGAGTGTTTGGCAGTTGTGTTTGTTTCGGGATCTGTACATTTGAATAGCTAAATTTCAACTGGAAGAAGTGGGTTAGTCATGATTTATTTACAACGGCTTGGCAGTCATCCATACTAAGACAGTTTTCTCCATTAATCGTTAGAGGGAGAAACTCAGTTGTTGATAGAGATGGGTTTTGGGCATATGTATAAATTGTTTAATGTAAGATTGGTATTATATCAAACTATTTGAAAAGTGAAGTCTGCAGACAGTATGTTTCATATTTGATTTATGTACTTTATTTGGATTAATTCTATTTTATTCTTAAATTTAGTTGAACTTTTCCAATGAGTCAGTGTTTTTTTTACCTAAATGACATTTCTAGAGGTAAGAAATTCTTCTCGTTCTCAAGTGGCCTAAATTAGCTTACATTTATTTACTATACAGATAAAAAGAAGAAAGGCCTGAAGAACAAGTCCTGTCATAAATAGATTTTACAGACTTACAACTTATTACAAAATTCAAACTTAAAAAATAAACACAAAAACAATAACAAATCCGGAAATTCAAGAAGCAATATCAAAATAAACCAGTCAAATTACAAAACACTTAAATCTTAAATGTACTCTGCACCAAGTGGAGTTTTTTTCTTCATAAAGCGTCATATAGTTAAAAAGCGCTGATTTATTGGAAAAGTTCAACTAAATTTAAGAACACTAATTTCTACAACAATATAATGAATTTCAAACAAACTGTAATCCTATTTGTTTTTGTATAGGAGAGCCAGCTTCATTCCGCAGCGCAGGAAGTCGACCAACAATCTCCGCTGTCGCCATAGGATTTCTGCTCCTCCTCACCACTATCCTCACCTCTGCCGACTACTCCACTTTATAGCTGCAAACTATGTAGTTAATACAAGTTAAAGTGCACATTTAATGTTTTAAGGATACTTGAAAATCAGTCACCCCGTGATAAAGCTTGTTATGACAAGTGAATGAACAATGGAGATGTCTATAAACATTACATTAAGTTAATAGATAATAGGCCAAGGTTTAATTAGTAGTTGAGACAGTACATCAGCAATCTTATTTGAGAGCATAAATCCACCAGATATATTTAGATGTCTATTAGTTGACTCTCTAGTAAGTTGCTGATGGTCTTATCATCCCTATTAAATTAATTATAACACTAGCAATTTATTTTAATTGTTGAAAATCTTTGAACTGAGGAGATCAGAGTCTCCCTTTATACCGTCCTTCTATTGACATTCCATAGAATATGTTAAAAGGGTATTTGACAATTTCATCTGTTACCAACAGCTATCCAAAAAAGTAATTTCAGCTTATTTATATGTAAAGCTTGTGTTGTTTGCAATGAAAAAATCTTGGTAACAGTATATTTTTTATCAAATTATTTTAGAACATAAAAACCTTAGATTAGAGATTGCCAACTATATCATGTTGATTGTACTTCAAATTTTATTACATTTTTAAAAGTAAATATTGTTGCATGGATGGATTAGCACTGTATGTTTGTCTTAAGTGTAATTATTTTCTGTGTGTATAGTTCAGCTGATAGTAAATAGTACTCAAAAATAAGAAAAACGTTTTTAAAAATAATAAACTGAACAAAACTTAAAACTTATTTTAAATAGTCATATATGTACATATGCCATATTGTTACATATCAAACAGATTGCAAGGATTTCTTTCAAGATGAAAATAACAGCTGTAGTTTTACGTCCATTTTATTTTTCCAAGCACTTCTTTTGTGGTAAAGGCTTCTACCAAAATTATTTATTTATCGCACCTTATTGGATGTATTATTAATATTTTTTTATCAGTTTACAATTTATTGCTCTTAAATGGTATTTTGAAACACAAGGATTTTAATATTAATAATTAACCCTTAAAGCGCTGAGTGATTGTTTGTAATTTTGCGTCGTCTGTCTTCATGTTCCGTATATATACGCATCAAGCGCTAGCAGTAACTTCGAAAATGGCAGTGGTTAGTAAAGAAGTCATATTTATTATAGTCGTTGTCTAGTAATCAGTTCATATGATTCATAACCGAATAACAACCTAGAAATAGTGTTAACCTTGAGCCACGGAGCTCGCTGCTGCGTATTTAATTTGATCTAAGTTTATAAATATCGACTAGCGTAAATATATGGATACCGCGTTATGGGCTATTGTACACATGCGCATATATTCGGATTCTGCGTTTTAAGGGTTAATCTTGTTTTATACATCTTTTATATTATTGACATATAAACTGTAATATTAAGATTCAAAATTGAAGACAGGTTGTGTTTAATGCTTATAATGAATGGTTGTTTTTAAAGAAATATATCATAATTAATTTAGTGCCTAAACTGTGATGGCTTTATATTACTTCAGGGAATATTGTATTCTTATCTTCCATTATATTTAAATTAACAAGCCAAGGTCATATCCATTGAGTCACTGAATGTAAAATGGTTATGTTAAACCTGTTCATACGTAATGCCCTAGTGTTAATGCTTCATTAATTTATTAGTGCTGTAAAAGCTAGTAATTTACAAAAACTGAAGCCAAAGAATACGAGGTCTGGTAAAAAAATAGTTTGATCAACAATATAACGTTCTTAAGCCTCCCGTACATGCGTGGTAAACTGTAACACCAGTTAACGCACGAGGACTGAGAGTCCCCTACTAAAAACCATTGTAGTGGCCTCGCCATTCCAGAGCACGGAGTGATGCGTGCGGACTGTGAGTCCCTAATACATTGTCTAGCAGCGCAATTTGCATTGTGCAACCGTGCTTTTGCTCTCATTGACACCATTAAATAGTTTACATTTTTATTTTTAACTAATTAATGTATTTATTATGGATATGGGTTAAGGTACTAGGAACCACAGCCATTAGAAATACTTTCTAATGGCATCTCACTCCGCGACGTGTGCACTGGAGGGTTAATAGGCCTTCACAATTTTAACATCACCCCCTTCAATGTATTCCCTCCTCTCTATGTCCACTACTTGTATTTTTTGTTTTACTTAAAACTATTTCTTACCTCTATCCCCCTCAATGTTTTCATCTGTTATTGACTTAAGAATTTCCAAAGATTTCTCATCTCGTTTTTTTAAATGCTTAAAAATCCCTGAAAAACTTAAGAAAGCAATATACATTCATACTATATACTCCTTTCAATAAACATTGGACAAAATGGTGGGACCTTTTAAAAAATCGTAATGGTTAAATAAAAAACATGACCTTTTTTATGGGAACATTAATATTTGCTGTGTCTAAGTAGTCAACAGTACCCGGCTGACTAAATGGTCATCAGCAGTCGGCTGACCAAGTGGTTATCAGCAGCTGGCTGACTAAGTGGTCATGTCATCAGTAGCTGACTGACTGCTGGGTGTTAAGTTTGACCTTAGGCCTCCACTTTAGTCGAGCTAAAACATCAGGCTAGTTATTTTCAAGCCAAACCTCGTGTTTACTTTTGTGTTACATATTCATATAAATATCAGTAAAGTAAAAGACAAGTTAAATAGTATTAGTTAATTAATTAATTCAAGAGCCTTAAATAGAAGTAAACAAATGTGGGTGGAATGGACCCATAACAAGGGTTTGATTTGATCCCTCTTTTGCAATCAACAGAAAAATCAATCTAAAATTTAACTGGTATACTAAAGTAATTTAATATGAGAGTAAGCATTTGTATTTGCCATTGTAACCATCAGGGTATTATGTTAAGGAAATATACATATATATATATATACATGTATGACATCAGTTTAACATAGATAAGTTAAATATTTTGTGGTAACGGAAGCAGTGATCTGAAATTGTATTACGTATGTTGTTGAGGTAAGCACTTATTTTAACACACAAAAATAAAATAAATGTACCTAAAACATATTTAAAATGTTGATATTTATAGATTTGTAAATATATTTTTTTTAACTTGACATCTAAAACTTTTCATCCAGAATAGATTCAACATAGAACACAATGTGAACATAGAACATAGAACGGATGTGTTTTCCAGTTTCTTAACCCTTTCCACTCGTATGTCGGATGCTGTCCGACATAATACACGCCAATGACGCAAGTTCTGTTTGATTGTTTGGTTATCATTGTTCCCAATTCGTGCTGCTATCATGGGGAAACTAAATTAACTACAATCGGTCGTTATGGGGACTGGAATATCACGTGATGTTATTGTTATTCTTTCTTGTTTATTCTAACTTTTAGTTCGATGTTTCGTTAGTTGACACTTGACAGTAGTGTAAAAATGTCGGCTCATAGTAGTCCAAATCTTACAGATGCTGAAGTAATATAACAATTACAAGGTTATTTATCATATGGTGAATCAAGTGAAGATGAAGGTGTTAGTAATGATGAAATAATTCTTCCAACATTAGAAAATATCTAAGAAAGTGACTGTGTTGTACAAGTAGACCAAACTGTAAATAGTGGTGATGGTGTTATATAATATTTGAACGATATCATACCCTATTACTAAAAAACTTTTTAGTTAACTTTTGTTTTCTTTCCATTCTATCACATAAAATATACATTTAAGTGTTTAAATTCTTTTTATAACATTTTAATTATTGCATAAACATTACAAATACTGAACCGCTTCTTACTACCGAAAATACGTTATAATATTACTATCTGAGGATGCAAACAAGTAAAAAATTAATTGAGTGGAAAGGGTTGAGTTGAGAATTATTACTGTAAAATAGCCCAATAAATTACATGCAATTTTATAACAGCTGGAACATTCAAGTATATCCTTAACCCAAGGAATGTCGGTCGCCTCAATTTGAGGCGATGTGATCGTTACTACAGTGTCATCGCCTCATTTTGAGGCGATACGCACTCGCTGGAATAAGACTGTTCTACAGTCGTACTAAATGTCAAAGTCATTTGATATATATATATCAGCCTGTAGAACGTGAACCAATGATTGTTTTCATATCTTTGTAATGGCTGTACGGCTTTACTGCACTCATGCACAACAGCAGTTTGTTGTTTCCTTCATTTGAGCCGTCTGAGACTCCGTTCGCCATTGCCGATAGAGTGTTTACATGTTTAGTTATTGTGATTGTTTGTGACTTGTGTTAGTACTTTTTTGTACTTTATTCCTGTTTATTATTATCTTACTCTTTATTAATACAGTTTCAGGCATTTTGTGATTATTTTTTCTAGGGAATATTTTTTTATAAACATATGGGTGAATGCTAAAATTATCATTTTTGTTGCTTGGCTACATAGTTATTTGTTATTTTTTCCTCTTCTTGTGTAAATATTGAAAAACACAATCATATGTTTTTTTTATTAGAAAAAACTTGTTTACAACTTGTATATCTAAGTTAGCTTCTAATAATACAATTTACACATATAAATGACCTACAAACTGTATTTATAATTTTTTTGTAAAATTTATTAATTTTATTAAATTTTGTTCAGTTTAACTACCTTTTATTCATATCTTTCTGATGAAAATGATATAGTTTTCAACTATGTAATGCCAAAAATGAATTTATAGTGAATTTATTAAAAACATCTGACAAAGCACTGGAAAACAGGGTGACACTGGGTAACAGAGGTACTGACAGTCCTTGGGTTATTGAGTCAATCAAAATTCTGTTGTTGATAAATAAATTGTGTCATCTCGCTTGAGGCATGAAGGCAAGGCACAACTGTATCTTGTATATTACATCTTTATAGTGATTTCATAAATTGAACGTCATGAATAATACGAACAAATATTTCTGCTGTACAAAACTAGGGTGTTTATATTTTTAAGGCCATAAAGAAACCACCTCCCTTTAAAATAATTACCTATAACTGTGTTAAGTTAACAACAAAGTAGGTGTGGATTGAATGTATTATCTTCAATCTCAACATATGCAGCCTCTCTAAAGCCTTAATAACCAGAAAAAATGTCTGGCTTGATTGCTTAGTAATTGAGACAATTTGATCAAAGTATAATATAAACACACAGTAGCGAAGCTTGCCGACCAAGCGATGCTATTGATCCTTGGCGGTGGTATAGCAAATAAACAACAATTTGATTTGAATATCTACACTCGATTATTGCATTGCAACATAAGTAAACTGCCATGCTATCTAGCGGAGAGCTTTGTGTCGCAGCCACTAGGATCGCTAGCGTCAGCCGGTTGACAATTCTCTTGAGAGTAAGCTTCGCTACTGTGGTTTGCTATTAACTTATCAGAGGCAGTCACATAGCTATAAAAATGGAAACTTAATATCAAACATACCCACTGTTCTGACAAAGATAATAGATTAATTAGAATCTATACCTAATAGTTTTATATGCATTTACATTATTTGAAGTATAATTATAGGCATTTTAACTGTGGTTGTCAATTTTCTATTTAAGTTCAGAGTAAATTAAATTACTAAGAACAAAGAACATTAATCTTATTGTTGTATATTGCACAAAAGTTTATAAATATCTACTTGCAGTTATTTAAGACTAGTTATTTTTTATAATTTTTTTAAATTTTAAACTTAATTTTGTTTTGTTTGTGTTTATGTTATCTGTAATAGTAATTGTACAGTGATAATTTTAAAAAGTGCATTGTTTATGATGAATTATTTGTTCATGATTGTATGCTAGTAATATTTCTTTGTCAGTTTCTTTGTTACTAATTATGCCGTCCATTTTTTGTAAATATATATTTTTATACTTAAAAAATATTTTCTAAGCTGAAATTTTTAAATAATATACACTTATTTGTCTTATTGTTGCTTTTGTTTATTGCCCTCCAAAATTTGTTTTACAGTTTTTGTAAGTTCAACAAACAAACAAAATTATTATTAATTTAATGTAATTTAACTGTAAATAATTAGCTAATTTATTCCCGATAGGACCAAATGCATAACCTCTCCCAAAATGAGCCATCCTCACTTCTCAAGATGTTGCAAGACTTTTTGCAACAATCATAAATTCAAAGAATTCTCCCTGTACACTTCATATCTCTTGATTGTGTAAATTGAGCACTCGTGGCTGTTGACTCTTCTTCCCTGCTTGGCTACCAGCCTGTGCCAATTATCAGTAGCTGACGGCCACGTTTCGTTTCGCAGTTGAACATTAATGCAGTTGAAAATATTTCACGCTAAAATTGTTAACGTATATATTTCAAATTTTAGCGTGCTTTACAGTAAAAATGTGATTAGTGTTTCTGAGATAAAACCTATTGTGTATTATATGCTGTACTCAATGAGGTCATGTAATGTTGCAGTAAATATGTGTATTTTATGCATTATAGTTTATTTATTTTTAGGTAATCAATTTTTAATTATTTTCTTTATATGAATAATTTATTTAGTTTTCATATAGTACCTATATAATTATTGTTGCTGGATAATTTCCTATTTGAGTTGTGTGTTAATTTTTTGGTTTCTTGAGTATGTTAAAGTTAGAATGAATATTTACAGATGTCACGGAGCGGAGGGTGTTGACTTTTTAAGTTTAGCTTAATATTAAAGCTCAACTGTATTATTATGACAATCTTTTGTATATACTTTTTTTAACTAACCACATTACTGGAACTGTGGTAATTATCATTCCAATGAAAATTGTGTGATGAAAAGGATTGTGTGATCTACGGTATCAAATGCTTTGCTCAAGTCACAAAAAATGCCCACTGCATTGAGCTTTGCGTCACGTGACCAGAGCAGTGAGCACAGTATCTATGAAATTAAATATTGCTGTATTTGTTGACCTATTTATCAGGATAAACTCCAGAGATTAATGCTACATTTATTATTAAATAAGTGAAAACATGCTTTATGAAAGGAAAGCACTTTTTAAAACAGTCTATATCATCTATACCCGCAGCATGTGTATCCCCCAAACCCCTCACTACATTCTCCACCTGTAGCACTGTGACCTCACTCATATACATGCTATTTAATGGTGAGAAAGTTGTTTTGTGACTGTATGTGTCACTTGGTCCTGGAGTAGAAATGGCTGATGAAAGATTTGAAAATTAAAAATTAAAAGCTGACACTAAAATTTGACGATCTTTTTCAAGGGAGGTGAGCTTCATTTTCTTTTTGCAATTTTTTTTAAATGTTGTCATTGATAAGTGACCATATCTTTTTGGTTTGATTTGTTGAGTTTTATTCTTGGGTGTCGAAATAGTTTTGTTTACCATTATAGACCATTTTTTTGTAATCTTTTTTCAAATATTTAAGCTTATTGTCTAAATCTATTGTCCTGATTCTGATAGAGAAATTTTATTTTATTAGAATCTTGAACAATGTTTTGGTTTATCCAGAGATTTTTGCGAATGTTTATTTTTTTCCTTTTGACTGGAAATGCAACATCAAAATGGTACATAATAATATTCTAAAATACATTCAATTTTCCATTTACTGAGTTTCCACTGTAAATAACTGTCCAGGTTTCATTTGCTAGGAGTTTATTGAAGATATTGATATTGTCTAAAGTAAAAAATCGTTTTATTATAACTACTTTCAGCTAAGTTTTTGAGTGTTTTTAAGGATACGTTTACAAATGCCCAATGATCAGAAAAAGGCATTGTTAAATTGTTAGCTGATTTTTTTACTTGATATATTGGTAAGGACATTGTCCACAAAGTTCATTGATGTTGGAATCACCCTGAGCGGTCTCAGGTGATAAACGTCAATGAGATCAAGAAGGGCACAAGTTCTTGTACATGAAACTCCATCAAAGTAAACATTAAAATCACCACAGATGACATTTTTATAGCCTGGAGTACTTACAACTAACAATAAGTTATTAAAGATGTCAATGAACCTTTTACAGACTCCATTATCTGATCTATAAATTACAATAACATGTTTCAACTCAAACATTTTTATTCCACTACACTCACAATCAAATTCAACAGAGACATTTTTACAAGGCTGATTTCTGCCATTTCTTAATGCAATTTTTAAAATATTGCAACTCCACCATGCTGAGAGACTTTCCTGTTAACAATTGATAATTTTGTATTACCTAATAAACTACAATTAACATTTGATCAATCCATTCATCCATGTCTGTAATGCAAACTATATTCTGATTTTTTTTCCGGAAATGTAATACTGAAATATCTGCATTTTGTGGAGTTTTAGTTGTTCTATTCTGTATTCTTATCTTATTTTGTATGACTTGTTGACTATTTCTAAAAAAAGTTAACATTTAAATTTATTGTTTTTTGTTAACATCAGATGCAGAAGTGTGTGCAAGTGTAGATGTTTGTAATTGATCACAACAATGAACATTCTGAGAAATTATTCCTACATCACAAGAAGATAACATATCAACACTGTACTCTTTAAGCAGCACTTCCTGAGCACTAATATCAATATCACCATAGGTGTAAGCTGTGGAAAAGGCAGGGAGCCTCTGGATGGTGATCTCAGCGCCTGAGCGTAGGGGACAGAACCAGGTTACACCACAGGAAGAAGAGAAAGAGGCTGCTCGGCTAATAGAGGGATGGAATGGTCCAAACTGTCACATTCTGCTGCGCAGTCGTAGTTGTTGGTCACGGAGTAGAAATGGCTGATGAAAGATTTAAAAAGTAATAATTAAAAGCTGACGCTATATGGTTTTGACAAGAAACAGGAATACATGAGGAGTGGACAGATGTTCTCATGGTTCTTAGTTTAGATATTATGATTACGGATTGAGATAGCCAACAGGATATGCTCCTACTTATTATTCCTTTTCCTTCCTGGTTTAAATGTAGGCCATCTTTTCGATAATGCTTCTCGTAATTCAGTAGATGGTTAAACATTAAGTACTTTATATTTAGTTTATTGGAGAGAGATAATAGCCAGGAGTCGAATTGTTCAATCTGAAAAACTTACATCCGTTACATGGTTGTTGGTAAAGGTAGGGCAGTTCAGTTTCCTGATCATGTTATCCTTTCTTATTAACCCTTTGGGGACCAAATGACTATATTTCACCATTTACGTTTTTTCCCTTGAGAACTGAAATGACGAAATATGGTCATTACTAAAATTCACGTTGAGGACCGAATGACGATATCCCGGTTTGTTACATATAACATCCAATTTACCACTTACAATAACTTGTACGTCTTTGGCATGATACGCAGATGTTTGAGAATGCTTTTTAACGTCTGGAGCCAGCTGTTAGAATATATCGTCAATCAAAAGAACTGACAATAATAGACAGAGAGCTAATTTTAACAGACGAATCTGACAGTACTAACAAAATATTTCATGTTATATTTTTTAATTTTCAATCCGATTGTTATAATTTTTTCTGTATTTGTAGGTGATTAAGTTTAGACTTCAATAAAACAGTTTCCAACGTGTAAAATATTTGTTGTTTACAAGCTGTAAGCATACAAAAAAACCATTTTTTTAAACAATATACTTTTTATTGACAAAATATAAATATTTTAAAATTATAAGATGACTTTTTGGACATTTATTCTAAAAAAGTACTCAATTACAAACATCCTGGTCAAAGAAGTACCCTTGTATCTTTATTTGAACAGATGTTATAAATAAATGTATGAAGACTTGCGTTTCTCCGAAATTTCAGCCTAAATATTTTAGATATCGCACTTGAAAAGTGAGAGAAAAAATGCACACTTTTTTTGGTCGGTCCTCAAAGGGTTAATGACATAATAGGATTGTTTTTTTAAACAGATTAGTTCATTACTGTCATGCAGCCTTCATTGTGACTCACGTAGTTGGAAGTATCGTTTAGATGTGATAATTCTTTGTTTTAAATTTAAATACAAGCAAATTACAAAACTATTCTTGACTAAAAATGCTCAACAATTCGGTGCAGTCTCTAAAAATGTCATCAAATTCATAAAATTGTCATCAAATTCATATTTACAATGTTAAATTATTAAAGTACATATATTCCCATACCTATGGTCAATCAATCATTTGGAGTATGTTTCACAGTAAGTCCAGTTTTGTTCTAGCAATAGAATTATTATTTCAAACCTTTTTTGATCATTTATCATTTCCTTTCTTTCATAAACACTATTTTTACCTTTAACAATGAACATTATAAATTGAAAAGGTTTTTCTTTAATATTCATCTATTTGGTAAGCCTGTGATGGACCCTCTCTCTCTTAGTCCTGCTCCAATGGTTTTACTAAATACTCGGAAGTTTCGGGAGAGCAGAATAATATAGTATGTTACATTTGCAATTATGTATGGAACCTGCAATGGATTCTTCTCAATTCTCCTCCCCTAATGTTTTCAACTGTGCAAAGTATGAAGGGATATAGGTTTTCATTAGCATCTATATTTGAAGACAGCAATGGAACCTTTTACTCAATGTTTTGTTTTTCCAAGTATTCAAAGTATCAGGTGTGCAGAATAATATAAAAGCTTTATTTTGCATCCAACTTCATATTGCTCCTTTGGTTTATCCAAACTTTCAAAAGTATCAGACAAGCAGAATAATTTTGATAGTCTCAAAAACACTTTAAGCACTGACTTAAGCAGTTTTTGGAAAAAATGCATATAATAAACTGTATATAAAATACAGTTGCTATGTGTAAACTTTACTTTTAGAATGATAAACAAACAGTCTTACTAGTGACTTTCATGACTAAGTTTATCCAATAATAAAAATTGAAATTATTTCTATAAAACAAAAAAATTTATTCCTGAAAATTTACTTTTTTGACTTAAGCCCTCCTCAATTATTTTGTTTGCCTTGTGTTTCTTTTTAAATTTGCAAACAAAAATGTTTGGGTTGTAACTCCCTTTTTGATTTGAGTGGACTTAACAAAATCAGCTAAATAAAAGTCATGAAAATCCAAAAGTCGTCCAGTGTGTTATGGATTTGTATAATGTTGGTAAAAAGAGTTGACATAAGTTTGAACAACACTTTATAAAGATGAACAATTCCTTGTATAACCAAAAAGTAAACAAACTTTTTAAAGCGGTTAATTGATGTTACATGCATCAAAATAATCTTTTATGTCATGATTTAAAGTTTAATTGCAAATTGAACCATCCATAGCTGATCACCTTTTCCTTTGTTAAATTTCAAAATTGTATGTTCAATATTAGTATGTTAAATGTTGGTTTGATGGAAAAATGGGCACAGCAGATATCTCCAGTTTGGAGTTCCGCTTGTTGTTTCTATCTGCGCCCAAGATGGCGGCGATGGTGACAATCACTACAATGCTAATTATAAACATATGGCCTTCTGTTTTCATTGATGACATATTTTTATAATAACAATAATCTTTACTTACAATTTATTGCCTTCTACACATTAATTTAAAAAAAAGCTTGATTTGATATTTGGGAAAAGGAATAGGGGATTTATCCGTTAATTCAATACCAATTACTAAATTTCTTTTATTTTCTTTTGTTTACTACCACTCCTGATAACGTGTACTACTCAGGAAACCGTTGTTCACACATTTTGATGTCTTTTTTGATAAAAAGGAGAGGCCGATCTCCTTTGCAACCTTACTCTACCCATTCACCATTGAATATTGATATGTGTGGGGAACTATCAGACGGAGTAAGGGGGCAAACCAGTACAGTACAAGGTGAATACTACTAATAAAAACTATCAGTCAAGGCCAGAATTCGAACTTGCCCTTACCTCTAACTCATGCTCAAAGTCCTAACGCCTTAGACCACTCGGCCACTAGTTCTCCCTTTTGTTTGGCCTTTCTTGCGACTTTATCTAATCTTAGCGATAATAGATGTGCGCCCAAAACTGTAATTTCGGTATTGAATTAACGGAAAAGAACTGGAAATAAAATTTCTCATCATAATATTAATAAATTTCTTATTCAGTGTAGGTCAATAATACACGTATTCTCCAAAACCAAATTATTCTGCAAATGAAGATGTTTCAAATAGTAACAATCAGTTTAAAATGCACAGTACATTCATTCAACAGATACGACTTTGGTATGAAATAGCCGCAATTAATGAAGGCAGGAATCAGCACAGAACAGTCTGGTACTTAAGTAACAAACACTACACATGACAAAAACATACAAGTAAACAAACGTGAATGTAGACATTGGAATGAATAAGTGCTTATCAGCTAACATTTGCATATCCAGGGGTACAAAATTAAACATAAACACTTTCTTAACTGTTTTACTTAAAAAATAATCATATTTCAATATTACAAAGCAAAATTAGAAATAAATTATTCAAAATTACGATTCACTACATGGATATTAAACATAAAGAAAATGCTTGAAGCAATTTAATATATCATCGGAAAAAAGAGGTTTTAATGGTAAGGCTGAGACAAAAACATCATACATATCTCCTGGGTTTCATATGCATAGTAATGGATTAACAGTCCTACATGTAGTTATAAAGCACGTTAAAGAGTTGAACAATGATCACATATTTCTTCTGAAGTTAACAAAATCAATTAAATACCGTACCGTAGTATTAACAGCAACAGTGACTATATCTATGTTAGAGATTTAAATTCGATAAGTCATCCATAGCAAAGGGTAAAACAGTAATCTGTTACAAGGATGAGTAGCAGAACTAATCTGAATACTTGGGAAGCTGTAAATAGTTGAGTATTGAATTATGTTACAATAATATCAATATGTACATGATATTTGTACATTTATACAATAGATAACAAGCCAAAGCCAGGCACCTGAAGAATTAACAACTCGCCTCACGTGATTATTTACAGAGCACTATCCCGTAGTAAGAGAGTTACAATACACAAATACATAGTAGATAGAATATTGTAAATGCAGCTAAAACATTATTGGGAATAAAAATCACATAACTATTTACAGACATAACAGATAATTATTTTAAAAACCAAACAAACAAAAAATCATCTTTAAACAAAATAATGGGATAAAAATCAATAGTAAATGCATAAATTGCTCCCACTTCTAATTATTTTTAAAAATGTTTATAGAATATAAACAGATTTGTTTTTTTATAAAATCATTAGCTTAAACTAATTGTTTTGATATTTTCCATTTCGCACTTTGAGCTTTTGGAATGTATTTATTTCACATCACCATTATGCACTGTTAAACATAACCGCTATTTACCCACCTTGCCAATTCATTATCAATATATATTTGGCAAATACGTCTTTTTAAACAGCAACAGCAAATAAATCTTTAAAATCGTATGCAATTTCATATAGGTTATTATTCAAATGCATTTCAGTCTAAAAACGCTCATTAATTAATGAGATATTTTTACCTACCATTAACAGGCTGACAACTGTGTCTACATACTAACGTGGACTGCCACAGTACAGTAGAGCCTCGACAGTTCGACACTGGTCATGGTGACGTGCCACAGCAAAATTGTTGTATGAGGCAGGATGTGCATGGTTTAGCCAGATGCAGATCAACAAAATCACAGTTATCAAAGTTAAATATCAGTAAAACTTTTTTAATTTAACAGTTAATTTTTGTTTAAGTTACTGAGCTACTGTACTCTTTCTTTTTTTCGTTTTAAAATAAAACTTCACTAGCCAGTTCACATGGGCTTGCAAGCCTATGTGTGAATCGAAGTTACCGACCGTTGGCTCAGTGGGGATTCAAACCTTAGACCTGCCCTCTGCAATCCGAAGTCTTAGCCACCATGCTATTTACTGTACATTAATAACTACATAATGTAACTCCATACCAATTCAGAAGGACATAACATTGTTACATCAATACATAGCTTAAAGCTTATATTTGGTTATGTTAAACTATGAACTATTAATGAAAAATTACAGTTCAATTTATTTATTAAAAAAGTGTTTTCCTTTCATGTTTACTGTGTATTCCTTATGGTTCAACATTTTGATAGTTCAACACTCTCATATTCCACAAAGTGTTGAACAATCGAGGTTTTACTGTATTACGTGATCAATTTGGATTCTACAAATTTCCTTGTCTTACACTGTTTTCTTTTTCAAAACAAATTTATCATTGTGTTAATTTTTTAAATCTCAATTACAACATATAAAAATGGATATACGTACATGACATTTAAAAATATATTTTTCGAATACATAATAATGCATTAGAATCTGCACTGTCCTATAGTAAATAATATTTTTGTGTGATACACAGAAGTCTATCTAGGTAAATTAATGGCCAAACATCTGAAAGCCTTGGATTTTTTGTGTTCAATTGCCTTGAGATTATTAAAAATGTTTTTGTTATTTAATAAAGACTTCAATCCCTAGTTCACAAGGGCTTTCAGGCCTGTGTGTGAACTTTATTAAACAAGTGAAGTACTGACAGTTAGTCAGTTGGGGATTGTAACCTTGCCCCAGTCGGAATCCTTAGCCACACAGTCGCACTGAGCCAATTTGCCATCATGTTTACAAGTTTATTTACTATGTTTATAAAACACTTCAACAAATGTGTTTGAGGTACAGCTGTTTCACCCCAAGGCAAAACTGATGAACATTATCCATTCCTGCACAGTATGCCAAAAGCCTCTCACCCTATCATTGAGAATGAGTACATGGATTGTGCCTTGCAAAAGCTCCAAAAGCCATTCAACCGAAATATTGTTATTTGGCGAAAAACTACAAACTCTGATTTCACTCCGCTCTTGATGGTACTTCACTAAACCTGGCAAATCATCACATTGTAATCTATTGTTTAATTTTGATATATTTTAGAGAAACAAATGGAAAAGCTCACATAGCCAACTAAACGTAAGAACCTATAGTAAGTTAAATAAATAAATCAACTTCGAAATAACAAACTGTCTCTTATAAAAAATATGACAAATGTCTGAATTTTGTTACATATTTTTCCTGAATTCAGCATTATAACTGAAATAGGTAGAGATATTACCTGAGACTGAAGTATGGGGCAACTGCCAATGCCCCATACCACCTGCCTTAGTAGGTTGGAGGCTAGAGACCTGACTGATTCTTACTCACACAAATATCCATTCTAATTATAAAATACAATTACTTCGTATTAAAACTGTTTTATCCATGAAAATGACAAAGAACGGTAATCAGAGTTATGGTTTTTAAAGATGTTTTATGCTTTGGCAAATATGAGGACTGTTTATAGGTATCCTTTAGGCTTTAGGAAAGATCACACTAATTATTTTTTTCTGTTGTCACCAGTAAAACAAATGAAAGAAATTCAATGTTTTATTACAGTTTCAGTTACTTTTTTAATTTTATTTACAGAGATATAAATCATCTCCATACGGGTAAAACCGTTGTTAACTAAAAGGGATGTTAAAAATATATATTTAGATATATATATATATATTTTAAGAGACCGATCTCCCACCAAGGGGAACTTATTCAGACAGAGTAAGAGAGAGAACCAGTACAGTATTAAGTAAATATTACTGACAAAAACTTCCAACTCAGGAAGATTTTGAACATAACCTCTAAACTCAGGCTCTCTGAGTTCTTACTCAGCCACTGGCTCTTCCCAATTGAAAAAAATTATTGCAGAAAAAAAACAAGAAATTGAATTAATTTGAATCCTCTGTTGTTAGTCAAAATCTTTCTGTTATCAACACACATTGAAGTTGTTGGAACTTGGAGCCATTCCTAGCAAATAATTTATACTTACTTGAAATATCAAAACATGATTGTTATTTTGATCAAGTAATACATACTAAGATACCTTGAAAATATATATTGATGAAATTACATTTTTTTGGAAAACTTCGTCATGGATAATGATCCACTATTGACAAGACGGCAAGACTGTCACCCTTTAGACAAGGTATGATTTTAATTAAATCAACATAATTAGAGTGATAATGTAGTTTTAGCAAACATTACAGCAGAGAAACTCAAATGGGAAACTGATATTACAAATTAACCAATTTCATTAATTATTATGCTATTGGCATACTATGCATATATATATAGTAAATTTATTCAAATTGTTTTGTTCTCTTTACTTGTTAGGCTCTTTTTACATTTAATTGGTAAAACTAAATTATTTACATGGACTAGTACTAGTATCTTAAATGGACAATATAATAATCATACTTATAAGACTTTTATTCCATAAGCTGGTGTTCAAGGACTCTAATAACACCGTAACATACTTGCCATATTTATACGTTCTTATCAATATATTTATGACACAATCTTTAGTTAGTGTTCTCAATATGTAATTAATCTCTTTTAAATTCTACCACTCAGAACCGTACAATCTGCAGGTGAGTATGTTTGGCCAGTTATTTAGAAGTTTCATGTGAAAAATAATCAATGGGACTTTAAGAAAATAATCTCATAAGATTCCTCACTGAAAAAATGTAAATATCCATATTAAGTAGTATACCACATGTAGAAAACATTAACACTCTAATAACAAAGTATTGTCGTGTTTTAGAACCAAATAACAAAGTAAGGCTTCAAAGGCCTTACGAAATAGGAGGTATAAACGATTCTTGTAGAACTCAAAGAGTCGTTTGCTGAAACATTTGAGATAAGCAAACCCTAAGTAGTTATTAGTTTCATAATAATAAATTTATCATGTTGCTTTCTTATTTAATTTTATGCTACATTATAAAGTGAATATTATAATATTTTCGAAAGTCTTTGCGTTTTTAAACATATATACTTTTTTAACTTCACTTGTCAGTTCAAATAGACTTGCAAGCCTGTGTGTGAACTTTATTCAACAAGTAAACTAGCGATTTTTAGCTCAGTTGGGGATTCAAAACTCGGACCTTGGATTCTGCAGTCCCACACCTTAACTGCTAAGCCACCACATGGGCAAGATCTTAAAACTAGATTTGTCCATTGTGGGTTTCACTTCCAAACCGCCTTCCTGTGCTCTAATTTGGAGGTTTTATACATATAATTAAGTCCAACTGCAAGTACCACAGCTACAACTGCACTAGCGCAAATTTGTTTTGCACAAGATTAGCCGTCAAGCTGGATTTAAGCTCTGTTATGTAAAGCCGAGTTAACGACACTATACTTACTAAACTTTTACAAATTTTAACCCTTCAAAATAGCCTTAAAAGCTAGTTTTACAAATTATTGCTATGTTTAGTCTGGACTCAACATAGTTAATTAGAGTCCAAATTTCAAAATTTGTTAAAATATTCGAAAGAGGATAGACATTGATGTCAATAATACCAATCGAGCTTTACAGTAGTGTTTTTTTTTTTAATTTTACACAATTTCAATAAGTTTTTTTGTACTTGTTGAAGAAGTTGTTTCTTATGGTAGGGTCACTAATCAAATTAAAAATCACTGAATTCAAGTCTATAGCACTGAATATTTCAAAGATCATATCGAAAATGAATATAAATATCACAAAAAAAATATTGAATCACAATCACTGTGTTTTATAATATTACATCTTATTTGTAGAAATAAGATTTTTGTATTCAAAAAATTCACTCGCCAGCTCCCATGGGCCTGCAGGCCTGTGTGTAAGCTTTATTTAACAATTGAAGTTCAGACCATTAGCTGTATTGGGGATTCGAACCTTGGACAATGACCTCCTCAGTCCAAAACCTTAGCCACTAAATCACCACGCCAGCAAAGTTGAAAGAATGAGTACATCATATGTGAAATGAATCAAGTAAAAATGACAACAATCAGTCCTTGAACACAAACCAATGTATAGCAACAAGGAGTTAGTAAATAATGTATAAACAAGCAAGCATTAATTACATATTTTCAATGTTACCTTTTCAAGCTCTGGTCTAAGTAGCTATTGACTACATTTAATACTAGGTTTTATAAACATGAGTACTTTCTAAATTGAAAAAAAAAGATACGTATACAGATGTATGGAAGTAGAAATAATATAATGCTAACATTATCAAAACCATATTTAATAACTCCTTGTTATTGAAAATGTGAAAATAAAACATTATAACTAAAGCAAAAGGTATAAGTGGGCCCCAGAATGATATTTAATTGGAAGGAGTACTGTATCTCTTCCGACATTCTAAATGTATACTCAAGGCTATTGCAAATATAAAAATATGTTTATACTATAAATATATTTAAATAGTTTATTAAACGAATCTACACTATGATACATAAAACATCTAAATGCTAACCCAAATTAATTGGACTGAAGACATGTTCATATTCATTTGAACAAATTTTGGATTGAAATTATTTTGATATATTTTTGTTAACTTATTCACATGTTTTCACAGGATAGCATGATCGGTGGCAATAACAGAGGCTTGATCTAAAAACAAAAGGAGTTTTGGAGACTGCAGTCTACAAAACCACCAACTATGTAATAAAGTATTTGAAAATATACACAAAACAATAATTTTTACATCTATACTACTAATCTTTCATAAATATAAAACTCAACACTATAGCATAACAGATAAATCAATACAACTGAGAAAGACCAAACAACTGTCGGAGCCACCAGATTACAATTCTATGATAAAAAACAGACCACTGTTTCATTATTTTATGTGTAATGGAATAATCTTCTCTATTTATTCATTTCACAAATATTGCTGTTTGAATATTCAATCGTCATCCATGTATTAATGAACGGACATCCTAATGTAGATGTTTTATTTTTTAACTTAACTCGCCAGTTCACATAGACCTTCAGGTCTGAGTGTAAAATTTATTCAACGAGTAAAGTACTGACCGTTAGCTCAGTTGGAGATTGGAACCTTAGACCTTGACCTCTACAGTCCGAAGCCTTAGCCACTGAGCCACCAAGCCGGCGAATTGCCGTAATAAAATTCAAATATCCAATAATTTGGATTAGCTAGTTTTAATTATATTCTTAACAAAATATATGTATATATATTCATAACAAATGATAAGTTTGATGTGAGACACAGGTTTACCAATCTTACCAATCACAGTAAGAGAAAGATTAATATTATCAGTCTAAATTACAACAATGAATGGAATATAACAACATCACACCTGTGATTGAATGCCACAACATCGGTTAAGCACATTCAGGTAGAATCATTATGTGAACAAATAAACAAAACATAACTGCTTTATTTAAAAAAATGTAACCATTCTAATACTACTTTAAGACGAAACATGAAAAAGTAACTTTTATTTAGATTAAAATCTAAAAACTTTAATAACATTATAGATTTATTTAAAGTTATCATCATGTCAACAAATCATTAAAACATATTACCACAGTAAGGTATTAAGTTTATTAAATGATATGCTATGCCAATTAAAACCAAGAGTAAACATTTTAATTCAAGAACATATGATACTTATGAAGGGGTAATGTTCATATACAGATTAAATATAATCTACTACAGATTAAATACAGTATTGCAAAGAATAATTTTTATAATATAAATCGCTGTTTATGAAAAAATCCTCTTCCAAAGGTTTCATTTTTAATTTGAACAAAAATCCATTAACTGTTACTTATCAATAAAAAAATAACATAAGAACATTAAAAAATATTTATTCATAAAAAATCCTAAAATGTCTTTATAAAATAGGATTTCAGACCTGATGAACACAAGTAAGTTATTTTTGTAACAAAATAAAAACTAATCAAAGCTTTTTAGATCAATAAATTTCTTTTACCGTTCAGAGATAATGCTTTGAGTTTCCTGGTATGCCTAAGTCAGGGTTAAACATGCCTCAGCCCATACAGGAATGTGTTAAAATAAACTTAAAGCACTATTATATAACTAAAATTAAATAACAAATAGTTAAAAACCTTATAAAATATTTGATAGTTACAATACATGATGTAACAAGAAGTAAATGTGACACTGATGAGAGAGGGAGTCTCAGGGGTTACTGCCGGCAGCGCCACTGTTGAGAGCCATGCGTTGCATCTTTGTGATCACTGTGGCCGCGTGATATGCTTGCTACAACAGATCATCATTTAGTGCATCAATTAAAATACAATAACCATGTTCATGACATGTATAGCCAATATTTCTTAATTTTTAATGAATTTGTACAATGAGGCTGATAAACACCAAGTATCTGGCTGGAGATTATACATTGTCAAATCATACTTTTTTATTTTTATTAAAATCTATAAACACTTATATAGAATAGTTATGAATAATTACATTACTACTCAATTGTGTAGATTAATAAAAGTATATGAATCACCCACTCTACATACAGATAGTTGAAACAAAACAGTACCGTAGTTGGCATTTCTACATCATAAACAGATGGCTCTGACCTATGTGATTTCAGCTATCTGTATGTAGAGCGGGTAGGCCAACTACTGTTACATCACAGACATATATATACGTAGGATATGTGGGTTTACCCACCCTACATCTAGATAGCTAAAACGCTACAGTAGTTGGCACTTCTACGTTATCTGAGAGGACAATCCGTAGGGAGTTGGTAGAAGAACTTATAGTCTGAGAGCTTTTACTCTTCACCATTACCTCCTCTGTCCATCCTATTGAACTGCCCTTGAACTTCATAGTATAGTGAGTGTCAGAACCTAAGTTATTCTCCCCACATATCGGCACCTTACTGTCGCTGAACACAGAGCCATAAGCTCATTGAAAACCAATGACGATATCATAACCCTTCCAACTGATAAAGGCTCCACCACTGTCATTCTAACAAATATGATTAAATTCATGACATTAACCACCAGTATTAAAATTCTTTCGCTTAACAAACACTTGACTGACCCCATTGAAAAACATAATGAAGAGCTGAGGAAGGCTCCTCCTTCATCATGCCAATCACCAAAACCTAACCACTAACAAAATCCTTCTGTTCAGTGAGTGTCCCATTCCACACACCCCTAGCCCACCAATACACCTATAGTACTGTGGCATTATATTGCAAAAAAAAAAAAAAACGACAAGGCACCATTCCTCCTTCTTATTTGCCCATTGTGGCAATCTATAATTCCACCACTGAAAAACTTCTGCCTTTGCCAATGACAAACTCCAACATCTGGTACAACAGCTTTCTTCTCAAGTTCAGGATATCGATAATTTCCTCAGTCTTCTTTCAAATCACTCTCCATCTTTTCCTCCTAATATCAAACTGGTTAGCATAAATACAACTTCAAATGGTACATAACTGCAAACTATTAGACCGTCCCTACATTACGTGGCACCTACAGAGGGAAGGGGATTCTCGGCAGTATTAAGCACCGTTACGGGGAATGGTAAGGAGGTTCTACGCAGTGTTACATAACTATTAAACCTTAATAAATTGTTTGGATTCATTCACAAAACTTCTATTTTTTTCCCAAAAATATGACATTTTTAGAAAGATTTTAAAGTTTCTCCCCCCATTAGAAAACAAATTGAACAAAGTCTAATCAACAACTTCATCATAAATCAAAATATGCATGAAAGTGAACAACAAATTTGAGTGGGGGAGGGAAGTGTTGGTGACCGTGTTACATAATTTTAGAAGGGAGTTTGGTATTACTGTTTTACAAGTCCATTACAGGGGGAGGGGGTCTGAAAAGACAGATTTTAGTGTTACATAATTTAAGGACGGCCCCTATGATATGGTATGGTTTCTTAAAAATTCTGTCATGCAAAATAAACAACCTATAAAACGATTAATATACTACATTGTAGGTATGGTGCCTAAATTTTAACTTCAATATTGGTTTAGCCAGTGGCTGAGCAGTCTCAGGACTTTGAGCCTGGGTTAGAGATAGAGCAGGTTTGAGTACGGTTCACCTGCTCACCCATTCACATACTGTAATATTGAGCCACTCACCTACTCATATATACACATGGTATTGTCCCGCCCATACATGTACAATGGTATTGACCACACCTCCCACACATTAACATATGATGGTATTTACCCACCCACTCACACATACATGTACCCTGGTCTTGACCCATATTTCACCTATATATGTAAAGTGGTGATGATCTTCTGCCCATCCATACACATAAGTGGTTGATGCCTTTCTCCCACCCTCTCATAAACATTCAGTGGTAAACTATCAACACTGTACATGTATGGGAGGGTGGTAGGGTCATCACACAGTACGCGAATGGGTGGGTGGTCCCTAGCCACTGTCATCACGCTGGTGAAGGCAACTAGTAAGGCATCTTTCACTTGGTCAGCACACACTATATCAGTCCCATGAAATGTGCCAGTGGCCTTGACCGGAGGGTTCCGAGATTATCGCAAGATAACGGCGTCAAGCAACATTGAGTTGCTCCTTGGATGGGTGACCGTCTGAGCGACCCGTCCTTGCACACGGCCCTCCTGTTCGGTTACTTGTGGTGGCTCGGAAGTCACTATTAACCGTTGGTCCCCAGGTTAAGTGTTAGAGAGGGCTTCTTAGTCCTAACTTCACCTGGTAAATTAAGACCACCTTTAACTTAAACTTCACTTTAGACTAATATACCTAACACCCAATGCCTAGGCACTATTGAACACTTCCTCATTAAGCACCCCTACAACACCAAATCCAGCACACTGTTCTGGTCCAACTCAGTTCACCCTTAAAAAAACCATTTCCAAAATTCCAGCGATAACTACCTTCAAAGCAAAGGCATTGAAAGGATACCCGCATGACCCCTCCTGTGCAGATCTTATTTTAGGGAAACTGGAGAAGCTTACCTTCAAAAGCAATCTGTCCAACCCCCTCTGCTGGTTTTGTTTCATTGACAATATTTTTATGATCTGAACTGACTCTGAAAGAAACCTTGAAATCTTTCTCTATAACCTACAAAACTTTTCATCTCTAAATTTCATCTGGCAATCTTCTTCTGAATATATTGCAGGAGGACAAAATCTTTCTAACTGACCAATAAACAATAATACCTCTACAACCTAGCCCCCTGACCCAAATGTATAATTTCCTCTCTTAGAAACCTAAATACAACAATGAACTTGTCAGTTCCTTCCAAGAGAGATTATCCTCTATCAATCTTTTAAAAAACCAAATTTGTTTAGCCCGGTCCCCTCCGTGAACACGATTGACCATAAATACGATTGAAAAACTTCAAAATCCTAAAAAACCTGTCTCTGGCCATACTGTTCTCAATAACAAAAATTTGTATCTATTTAACACGTTAAAGAAGAAAAAAACCATCCATTCCATGACATTATTTCTAGGTTCAAAAGATTAACATTAGCACACCAATGGATTGCAAAATCCTCTTCCATCCTAATATAAATATCGAATGGACCAAATATTCTAGCTATACCCTTCCTACTCCTCAAATATTAGCAAAATTTTTACTTAAAAACTGTATTATACTTTTTGTACATTTCCACCACTGCCACTTTTTTTTTGAAATATAAAACTTCATTCGCCAGTTCACATGGGCTTGCAAGCCTGTACGTGAACTTTATTCAATGAGTGAAGTACCGACCGTGCCAGTAGCACTGGAAATGTTTTTTATGTATTCTGTATTTTTTGTGTACTGTGTTAGTGGGCTTGTCTTCTTAGATAAATTTTCTGATGTCCTATCTCTTCTATTACATAAATTATTTAGATAGTAAGCTGCACATACCACATTAAACAATTGTTTAATATAAAAATAAACATTACAGGACAAAATGTTTATTTTTCATGTAATTTTTTGTTAAGTATAACATGATAATCAAGTTTTGATAAGAAAATAAATCCTATGGTCAGTTTTACGCTCCAGACTGAGTAGCTAGAGATATATATGGTGACTAATGGACTCCTCAAAAGTTTAACCCACAAAGACGCTTTAGGTTTAGCATTGTTTAAATAGTGAATAAAAGTACCAAAAATCATTTAAAATGGTTGAGATTCAAACACTAGAGAGTTCCACCTGTCACTCTGGTTCTAGTGGCAAAAACAAGAATTACACCCATAAAGTTGCAATACAACATTCACTTGCAGAGAGCTGTAGCTGATAAGAACGTCCTGTCGCACCTCTTGGTCAAGTGGCTAAAGTCGCCATCTCTTAGGCCTAATGAGAACACAAGGCCTCGTTCTGAATCCCAGTTGCGGTATAAAAGGTGACTGGTGTAATTGCATTAGTACTGTCCTTCTGCGGGTACAGGCCAGTAGGAATGACAAGTCTCAAGCTCTTAGTTAGAGACTTGTCTTTCCTAGGTGTGGCGACATGACAGAATAATGTAATGTTGACTGTTTATTCAGCACCAGTCACCACAGCATTCGGCTCACTTTAAGTTTGAAATTGACTTATTTGACCTTAAAAATGTTTTAGACTAATTCAGTCACCAAAGGGTTAAAGCTGTTATATAAATTTATTTTATTAAAAACTAAAGGACGAAGATGAAAGCAGAGTATAGAATTTATTCTCTTCTATCAGGCAATACTTATTCTGACAACTTATGTTACTAATCCATTTAATAGTTTTTATTATCAATACTTTTTTTCTTTATTTTATTTATGATATCAACACCTGAACTTAATAAGCAATTAGAGAGTTTGATTTATAACTAGTACCCTAATCTTATTCTGAATTTGCTCAAAAATTATAGATTTAATGCATTTATATGTTCTTGTAAAATTTTAAAATGTAAAGTTTATATCTGTTAGAGGTGAAATACGAGGGCTGTTTGATAAGTAAGTGACTTTTGGAATTTCCTGTGTAGTAACTTTATATGGTTACTACGAGTTTTTATGGTTATTTAGCAACACTGCTTCCTTAAACTGTAATCTATGAATTGACAACTTTCCAATTCTGAGCAACCTGTCTAATGAAGTTACTGTTTGACAGCTGCTGAAAGCAGAAACCTCGTGAATTCTAAAAGAAATTGGAAAAAAGTTAATTTCGTGTGCTGATCAAGCATTATTTTTTGTGTAAAAAAAAAATAAAAACCATCAGTGAAACCAAGGAAAGACTTGATAAATACGATGGGGACTCTGCACCATCCATTTCAATGCTTAAAAAGTGGTTCAAAGAGTTCTATTGTCGTCGTACCAGCTTAAGTGACGCCAAATGTTCAGGTTGCCTAAAAATGATCATAATGCCAGAAATATTCCATAAAATCAATGGAATAATGTTGGATGATCCGAGAATTAAAGTGAGTGAGGTGGCTGAGGCTGTAGGTATCTAAACTAAATGGGAATAGATCACATATTACACGAATATTTGGACATGAAAAACTATTCGCAAGATGGGTGTTGTGATTGCTGACACTCTACATAAGTGCAACTGTGTGACCACTTCAAAGGAGTGTTTAGTGATGTTCAGCCATGATCCAGATGATTTTTTGTGGCTTTTTGTAACAGTGGACGGTACATGGATCCATCACAATATACCAGAAACCAATCAAATATCGAAACAGTGGGTTTCTCCATGTGAACGTGAACTAAAGATGACCAAGGTGAGTCTGTCAGCCAATAAGGTCATGGCCACAGTTTTTTGGATGCATCGATTACCTTGAGAAGGGTAAAAGGATTACCAGGGAATATTATTCAGAGCTTTTGGACAGATTTAACATTGATTTTTAAGCAAAAACGACCGCATTTGATGAAGAAGAAAGTGCTGTTCTATCAAGACAATGCAAGGGTACACACGTGTCTAGTCATGATGGCAAAATCCATAAATTGGGCTACGAACTGTTAACCCGTCCAGCATATATTCCAAATTTAACACCCTGAGACTGTTTAATTAATTCCTGTCTCCAAACCTAAAGAAATGGCTGATAATAGAGAGTTGGATGATGAAGAGGTCATCACTGAAACAAATGCCTATTTTGAGTGCCTCAAGGAAACCTATTACATGGAGGAAATACAAAAATTGGTAAAACAATGTACTAAATGTATCAAGCAGAAGGTGATTATGTTGAAAAATAAAATGGTTATTTGCTGAAAAAAATTTTTTCTATTCAAAAGTCACTGACTTATCAAACAGTCTTTGTACTTTAAACTCAGTTGACTGATTTTGAAGATGTCAGGCCATGTACAGTCTAAAAAAAAGCGGCACTACTTTGGTAAAGTACCAGGCTAAAGTAACCACACATCTTTACCACTTTATACACATACTGAACTATAACAGTCCAATAACTATGAGAGCATACATCAAAAACTACCACTGCAATAAATTTTCACATTGATAAACCGATCAGTTATTATAGCAAACATTTCAATATATAAAAATTGTAAATATAACAAAAATATGCATTAAAATCAAATACAACAATACATACAGCAGCGAAACAATGCAAGCATAACATAAAAAGCATGGGCCACGGTCAAAGTGAAGAGCAAAAGGCGTTTATACATAACTTCCAAATGTTTGAAACACCAACACATAAAAATCTTGAATACTTGGTTTTAAAGCTACCTACTATGATTTAAATAATCATATTTAATTGATAGTAGAAAACAATAAAAAATAAATGAACCTTATTTCAAATAAAATTATTTAATTAACTAAATGAAATACCCTAAATGTATTCCAGTCATGACTATTTTCGAAAGAAAAGCCATTCTTCAAAATCAATTTTCGCCTACAATCAAGTATATTATATTAAACATTAATACATAAAAACCTTGATAGTTCAACAATTTGTAAAAGTATGAGAATGTCCATCTGTGAGGAATGTATCGTAAATGAAGAAAAGGAATGAAAGAAAAAGACGACTCTTCTATAACGACTGTCATTATGGAATTATCGGCTGCCTCAGACATTGGTTGCCTAATGATAATAACTAAGTGATTCAACATTTTGTTGATAGTAAGGTAAGTTACCACCTTACTGCACTAGGTACACAAGCAGTGGTATTGAACCATCCACCCACTCATATACGAGCAATGATATTGAACCATCCACCCACCCATACACAAGAAATGGTATTGAACCACCCACCCAACCATACACAAGCAATGGTGTTGAATCACCCACTCTCCCATTCACGAGCAATGGTATTGCACAACCCACCCGCCCATACACAAGCAACGGTATTGAACCACCCATCCGCCCATACACGAGAAATGGTATTGAACCACCCACCCAACCATACACAAGCAATAGTATTGAACCATTCACTCTCCCATTCACAAGCAATGGTATTGAACCTCCCACCCGCCCATACACAAGCAATGGTATTGAACCACCCACCCGCCCATACACGAGAAATGGTATTGAACCACCCACCCAACCACACACAAGCAATGGTATTGAACCACCCACTCTCCCATTCATGAACAATGGTACTGAACAACCCACCCGCCCATACACAAGCAATGGTATTGAACCACCCACCCGCCCATACACAAGCAATGGTATTGAACCACCAACCCGCCCATTAACGAGAAATGGTATTGAACCACCCACCCAACCACACACAAGCAATGGTATTGAACCACCCACTTTCCCATCCATGAGCAATGGTATTGAACCACCCAGCCGCCCATACACAAGCAATGTATTGAAAACCACCCACCCACCCATACACGAGCAATGGTATTGAACCACCAACCCGCCCATTTACGAGCAATGGTATTGAACCACTCACCCACCCATACACAAGCAATGGAATTGAACCACCCACTCACCCATTCACGAGCAATGGTATTAAATTACCGACTCGCCCATACACAAGCAGTGGTTATTGAACCACCCACCCGCCCATACACGTGCGGTGGTCATGATAAGAGCATAGCGAGTGATGGGGTTGGCACACAATGTGTGAAGAGGGATATCCTAATTTTGATATAATCCTGCTCATCCCATAAAGTATGGATCACCATCCCACCCAACCATTCGGGTACACTGGTGATTCTAAACTGTACCGCAATATCTTCATGAATAGTTAAAAATTTAAGAAAACTAAGCTTTGCATTGATGTGATAGTGTATGTCCTACTGGATTGGGATAGAGTATTAGAGTAAGGTAAGTCCTCTTTCACATTACACCATTTTGTTGGTACAAAAATATTTTGTACGTAAAATAATTTTTAGTCGACTGAAGAAGGATATAGGACCTTTCATGTTGCACTATTCCCACACGGACACGATTTTTTTCTGTGTAATAGTCATCCACTGCCACTAGACCTTGAGGATTTCATGTCGTCGGTTGGGCTCAGTGGCCCACGGGATCAAATGGGCACTTGCATACATTGTACGGACGCTGACGTAGTTCTTACCAGTCGAGCTTCACATATATACAGTAGTTTTTCTTTTGTGCAAAAGATGGATAGCATCGAAAATGACATTTTGATAGACCATAGTAAACGTTATTCTGATAACTTAACAAAATGTTAGCAACAAATTGGAATAGTTTATTATTACCTGAACCTCATTTAAGTGTTCATAAATAATAATATTAAATAAAATAATAATAGTTTGCTGAGTTTATAATAACTATCGTGAACATTATTCAAACATGAAATCTCCCCAGAGAAGGCATATTTGTTTTAAAACAGTTAAAATATATATAATGTAGCATGTAACCATTTATAGTATTAATATTAAGTAGTATATAATTTTGGTTGACATTTTAAACAGTGCATATTTTGTATTTAATTTCTTGTAGAATAATATGGAGATTAATATTTATAAAACTGTGACATAATTTTTTTATTATTGGTGGCTTTCAACCAAGATACCAAAGAATGATACTAATAAATAAATAAATAATAACAATACGAAGATCAAAACGGGTTTCACTCTCCCACTTATAACTGAATAAATAATGGATGATTTGTTAGTATCATTCTATTCATATTTCAAAAGCAAACATAAATCCGAGAAAGCTGCAACTTTTTTTGTAGTATTAATTTTACATATTACCATCAAATTATAAATAATATATATTTTGCGATGACGTTAAAAAAACCACAGTGGGATTATTTGTTCGATTAGTTGTGTTAATATCCATATTAACAAAATCAGACAAAACTACTATAGACGGAAGTCACAACTGAACCGAGGTTCACCAGTTCACACACCCTTTTGGACAGAAAAAAATCGTGTAGTGTGAAAGAGGCCTAAGTACTTGATGTCAACAAAAATTAGTCCCTCTTATTGATACTCACTTAGACATTGTTATTTTGATGATCTACAACGGGCTAAAGTGTGCACATCCTATCACAGACAATAATTGTCCCGTGTCACCCCCACCATGGACTATGTCTAAGTATAAGGACTATCGAAGTATCGAGTGCCAAACTATACAGATATTATGCTGTGTTTTTCCCTTAGTCTCATAATGGAGTAATAAAGTAAACAATGAATAAGAAAATAGATGTTCACTACTTACTGACAACTTAACACATTATTGGTATTAATATATCATTCATTAATAAACATGTATAATGTGCAACTCTGCAAGGAGTAACATAAATATTCGCTACAAATTAGAGATTTTTGTTTTTAATTTGTTAAATTATCAAGACAAAGATAAAAGAACCAATAGTAAATGACCATTGGTAAAATTAGTTTATTTTACTACTTACTAAATCGAATAATTTTCAAAAAGCCCAGAGTCTCATGTTACAAAAAGCCAGCAATCAAAACTGACAGGGAACTATGCAAATACCGAGTATGGGTCTAAATCTGATAGGTACTTCATTTTATCAGTTGCCAATTGAGTAAACTGAGCAACCATCCACTAAACTCTAAATAACTAACAACAACGTAATCTGATCAGACATCAAGTCAACATGAGAAGTTCTGTTCAGTCTACACAACAATCTTCCAGACAGCCTGACCAGTCTGAGCTGTGGTGCTTGATTCTTAGTGCCATATCTACCTCAAAACCAAAAAGAACAGCAGATGGTTGTTTTAGAAATTATAATGGTTTTAAGACAAATTTATAAGGCAGTAGCAACTTTGTTAACACGTTACCTGCCATAGCCAAAATTACTACTTTTCCCGTGATTGCCAAGTTGCAGAGTTCGATACAGCATGGAAAAAAATAATGAAACGCTTCCACAACTTTTGCATGACTTCACTTGTAAAAGTAAAATCTTATACATGACCATTGTTACAAAGAACATACTTTTTGTCGCCATTAGCGACATTTTATATTTTCAGGAGGACATACTTCGAGGAGTTCAATGAAAATCTTCAACATAAGCCTAGGTCGAGTTTGGTATCAAATGAAAGGTCTTTTAAAGAGAAATTAATTGCCGCAAATCGGACTTTAAAAGGTTTATCCTTACAAGAGTAGTGGTCATTCGAATTTTAAAGTAACTAATTTAATCAATATTTCTTCACTATTTGACGGTTTTAAGTAAATTATTCTGATCAAAAATGATACTTTATTGAGCATAATTAGTTAAAAAAAATTAAATTATCAAATTATCTATAGAAAAAATAATGTTGTTGTGAAAGCGTTTCTATATTTTTTTCAACCCTGTATATTACTGTGTTTTCTTTATAGATGTACTTATATCATCCTCAACGTTTAAGTTCTAGTTTTGTTATGTATATACATGCTAAATAAAATGTAGGGACCAATTGGACTGGAACGAAATTTTACTATCATAAAAATTGTTAAAAAATGATGTTCCAGTCCAATCTGCCTTCAAAATGTTTTTCATTTCTAGTGAGTTGTTTTCGTTTGTTGAGTTGGCTAGCCTGCCTTACCGAGTGTCTGCTACTTGAAACATAACCTTACTCACGTGCAACACGAACTAACGTTCTGTATACCGTACTCAAGTACCCACACTTTCCGATTTTAACCAATCTGTCAACAGTTACATTGACCAATATAAATAATTATTATTTGTACAAAGTAAAAATATTCATTAGAATAAATTAAAGTAGTGTTTTGATTTATATTATTTGTAAATTATTATGATGAAAAGAAAAATTCCAAAAACATAACCAAATTTTCAACATCCTGTACAAAATGTTTGTAGCTAGGACAGCCATTGTTGTATAGAACTTATTTTGAGAAAATTGACACATAAAATGAATTTCTTAAGTAAACTTTGAATTTTTTGTATATTTACTAAACATAAATTTTAACTTTGACTATAGTAAATAATTTTTACTTAATACAATGTTTGGAGTAAAATTAATTTATTTCTAAAATATTATCTCTAAAAATATCATAGCAGTCCGATTGGACTATAAAAAAGTCCTAAATTTTACACAAGTTCATGCTTCAACTGAGTTACTATAGTTACAGCTACGAAGACGAAACTTGTTCTTCTTACAGACCCATATCTAATGGTCTTTTGAGTACAATTTCTAGAGTAGGCATTAGTTAAAAAACAATGTTAGAAACAGGTGACACCTCCAATCTGATCGGAGTGTAATGGCAGCTAACATGTTAAATAACTGTAACTTTAAGACAAAGTAAACATGAAAAAACCTGAATTTCTCATCCTAAAAAATGTTATGTTATTTTGTAGCTAATACCATTCAAATTGATGTCACAACATAAAGGTGTTACAGAAAGATGCTAAATACTAATTAAGTACCCAAGAGTGCCTACTTTTAATTAATTGAGTGATGTACAGGGTAAATACAGTGTTATAGAAATATGCACTGTGTTTTCATCAGCCACGAAGGAAATGTGCAAATTATTCTAGGAAAACAAAAAGTATCGATAACATGGAGTTGCTTTGCTTTTCTACTCAACAAATAACATTAACAATTACATGATTCCAGTTAATATACAGTTTTTACAATCACCCAAAAAGTAAACTTTGATTGATATCCATACCCCTTGCAAACTCAGCTCCATGATAACCTTGCCTTCTACGAACTCCGCTCTGTGATAAACATGCCCCATACAGATTCGCTCCATGATAACCTTGCCTTCAACAGACTACTCTGTGATAAACATACCCCATACAGATTCGCACCATGATAACCTTGCCCCCTACAGAATCCACTCCCTAATAAACATGCCTCCTACAGACTTTTTATATATTGAACATATCGCATACTAAGAACTACATGACGGTAAACTTTGGTTGATGATATTATTTTTTATAAATTTTTTTTAAAACTTCACTTGCCAGTTTACATGGGCCTATTCACATGGAACTTTATTCAACGAGTGAAATAATGACCGCTCAGTGGGGATTTTTTACCTTGGACCAAGCCCTCCACACTTCGAATCCTAAGCCACTGAGGCACAACGCCGGCTTCCAAAAACTGTTGAACTTGACCATTTTAAATCGTACTTAAAAAAAGGAAGTTTAACATTGCATGCACTCACATTTGCTAGCATATCTGTAATATTAAACCATCGTTAACTAGGTGAATGAATATTACATATTTATTATTTGAAAGCTAATAATAAAAAAAATATATGAAGAGTGGGCAGTTGAAAAACATCACTATTAAATTCATAAAGACTAAGGAACAATCGTATTGTACTTTATCCTTCTGCGATATTGTTCAAACTAAGGAAATAATTAAGAAATTTGATAAACTCAGTGATGTATATATATATATATATATATATATATATATGTATGTATATATATATACATATATATACAACATGGGTTACTTGAGTCAAGTTTCTAGTTTGTCATTTAAACCTGACTTCATATTACATTTTGAACTCCCCAAGAACTAACAATAAAGTTTCTGTAAACAGAATATCACATGATAGTAGAATAGACATGATCTGAAAGCATGAATGTAATATATGATCAATGAAAAGCACTCACATTGATGATCTAGAAGGATATTGTTCAAAGAAAAAGGTACGATGTTTTACTGAATGTAATATATGATCTAAGAAAAGGGCTCAAATTGATAATGAATATCCATGATCTGAAAGGGCGTAGTAAAAAGAAAATTGAATGGTGTATCACTCAATGCAAAATTTACAAGTCCAATCACTAATCTGAAAACATGTAGTTAACAGAAAATGAAAATGACTCAATATCATAGATGATAAAGTTTACTTTTAATACAAGGAAAACTGATTGTTTTTTATAATACCTTCATTATCAATCTAAAATGATCTGAATAAAATTATAGATACATTGAAATGAAATGAAAAATGTCTTTTTTGTATTTTCTTCTTATACCAATGGAGAGGTTAGGACTATGGAGTACTCTCTTACACGTTAACAATTATTACTAACTATTATTTGCCAGGAAAATTATAAATATGCATAGCAATGGTCAGTTCTAATACCTAAATCTAAAATTTAAAACCCTCATACCTCATTGAAACTTCAGTCAAACATACAGCACTTTTTCTCACACATTCCTTTCATTCATGTCAATTTCCTACTTCCGGCACCGATTGTCAGCCTTCTAATTATACAGTCTCCCAGTCCTATGCCATAAACGTGTCAGCACTATCAAATTTTTGAGATGCTAAGCAGCATTTAAGACAAGTTTTTTTAAATGATCCGGCAACATGTTGACAAAACGAACACCTATTTTTTAGAGCAAGTGTTCGTGGACTAGCGTCCTGTGTTTCCCACTGCCCCTGGTATTGTAGGTACGTACATCCCGGCCACATATCATAGTGCTTTTAGTGATGAAAAATAAAGTAGTTTTTCGTATGTAAAGGCTAGCAATGTCAACAGTTGCAGTTGTTTGACACGCCCCGTTTTGTTATAAATAGTTTTAAGTAAACTAGTTTATCAAACTCAGTTTTATTAGTACATTAGGAGAGTTAGGGTATCAGAAAACCTACTAACCTAAGAGAACAAGTCCACTACCACAGTGCAGAAGAAAACAATAACACAAGACAACAAATTTTCAGTATCACTGACACTTTCCTCACTAACTACTCACCTGAGCAAAGTAACAGAAAAAAAAAACACTGCAAATTTGTTTTATGTATCGTGTCTTGTATATTTTTTCTCTTCTGCACTGTGTTAGTGGACTTGTCCAGCAATAAAGTTTGCTGATGTTTTATCTCTCCTATCACACAAATTTCTGGCCTAATGTCCTTTAACCTAACCTCAAATTAGTTTTATTAACAATTAACTTTTAAAGTTTTCTTTTGTAAGTTTTCCAACAGCACCTAGAATAGTTATCATATGAAAAAATCAACTTTCAGAAAAAAATAAACTCTCAAATCCGTAAAATCTGCTTGGTAAGAAAATAACCACTCAAAATAAGTTTAACTGTAAGCAGTAATGCAAGTTCTGTACACTGCGAGGAGGGGAACGATTGCATTACAACTGAACAGTCATGTTTGGAGGACAAATCAGTGTTTGATATATTTCAAATGGAAAGATACATTTTTAATTTAATATAAATAAACCCAAAAATATCTCTAGAAATAAAAATGTGTTGTACAGCAGAAACAGTTTACATCATATTCGAACAAATAAACAGCAACAACCTTTCTGACAACATAAAAATGAGTGAAAATAAACAGAAAAAATGTAAAGACGATTAGATGCATCAAACCCGGAGTGAACCATGCGAGAATACCTTGCTGGACCTCTGATGTAGTCTCAACCTCCGATTCCTCCTCGATGGTCGTACACTTGTGGCCTTCTTCTTCCATATTGCTAGAACTAATCAGAGCTAACCTCTGCATCTTGTGAACCATTGTAATAGCATTCATTAATTGCTGCAAACAGATGTTTGTTCTGTACACCAACGGCATCAAAAAAACACCAACCATCTTGCCACTCAACAAATGCTCAATTAGTAAAACTCTTAATAAATTTTCAACTTAGTCTTAATTTGTTTTTATTTTGATTTCTTTTCTTATTTTATTACCTGAGGACAATTTTGATCTTGGTCAATTATTGTTTTTTTTTATAACAATAGTAAAACAATAATAATATTATTGTGATATTATTATAACAAGGTGCCCAGAACAGATTCCCCCGACTGGTATGAAAAGTTTCAAAAGTGATAACTTAATAGAAACAAAATATCACTATAAAGTTTCTTGTAAATCAGTAAATATTTAAAACATTGTATGAATAACATGTAGTATAGAACACTTACAGTTTGATAAACTATCTAAGAACTAAAATAAATCAACGTTTCTCCAGTATAACCCACCCGCCCACACAATCCATGTACAGTAGTATTGACCCACCCATCCAAACATACACGTACAGTAGTATTGACCCACCCACCCAACCATACACGTACAGTGGTATTGACCCACCCACCCAAACATACATGTACAGTGGTATTGACACACCCGCCCACGCATACACATACAGTGGTATTGGCCCACCCACCCTCCCATACACGTACAGTGGTACTGGCCCACCCACCCTCCCATACACGTACAGTGTTACTGACACACCCACCCACCCATACACGTACAGTGGTATTGACTCACCCAACCAAACATAAACGTACAGTGGTATTGACCCACCCACCCACCCACTCATACACTTACAATGGTATTGGCCCACTCGCCCACCCACACACGTACAGTACAGTATACTCAAATGGCACTTTGAGCAGAAAGTTTTGTTGGCATATTGAATTGTAATCAACAAGTAAGAATTTTTTTGAATTGTAGAATTACATAGCATTAGTTCTTCTAACAATGTTAATTAATTAATTGTTAAATTTGCTAAAAAGATGATTTTAATGATAAAAGAATTAACTATTGATTTATGTAGAACGATTTAAAAATAACTAAATCTTTGTTAACAACATAACCTAAGAACACAAGCCCACTAATACCTTGCAGTAGAAAAAGCACAAAGAGAAAACACATTACACAAATTTGATTTCTCTTTGTGTGTTTTCTACCCTAAGGTGTTGGTAGACTTGTCTTCTTAAGTAACTTTGCTGATCCCTCCTAATGCACTAATTCTTGGCGTAGTGTTCTTTACCCTAACCTAAGAAATGTTTATTAAATCACCGGATTAACACTGCTTGAGGCATTGATTTTTAGCATTTACCCAATTTACCCAATAGTTACAGTTGGTCTCTAAAGTTGGTCTTCCACAATGAAATGTACTACCAATATGGAAAGTAACTGTTTTACTTGTATTGACCAGTTATTGATTACAATTAGATCAGAAGAGTTATATACAATTTATGAAGTATTTTCTTAATTACATAATTTGACATGTAGTATACATAATTTATTTATTGCATAAATAAAATCCAATTCAACATAAACTGTCTTTAAGTATTTTTCTGATGGTAACATTTTGATGAATTGGCTATTAATAATATGGAGTATAAACATAGCTAATAACAGTTCTGTTTATACTCCAGCTTCCACAGTAATTGGGAATTCAGCCTGTTGAGGGAGCTTTTGCAGTAATTTAAATGCCTCAACTTGCGTTACTTGATTGTTATAATATAAATGTTACATTAAGTATTACATTAATTTGCAAAGTATTTTACTTCTTACCATGTACTGTATAAGTTGAGTGTTTGCTGTGTTTTTTCATGATGCTGTAATAAAGAATTTATTTATTTATTTAATTACTATTTATTGAGTTTCCCAAAATAATATGAGGAATAGTTCTACTCATTATAATAAAAAACTTATTTGTTATATTTACTAAACAAATTAAGATTTACTTTCTAGTAATCCATAAATAGACGTTACCTTCCATCGAGACTTAGCAAAATTTTTCTTGAGCTGTTCTGATACAGTTCCATGGATATTCTTGTTACTGGCAGCATTTCCAGAAATCCTATAAAACATAATTCCTATTACAATCCAATCAAATTCATTTATTTGTCATAAAAATTACAAGATCTTTGACAATGTCAGAATTAAACTTTATACAAAGTTAAGTCAGGGTTAATAAGCTATGATAATAAGTCTATGACATTATTCAAAAATTGTATTTAAATTATTACAACTTTACTAAATATAGATTAGAAACTTAAAAAGATATTGTATCGTAGGAGAAAAATTCTTCTAGGGTATAGAAAGGATTTTCCAAAAGCCAAGAATGGTATTTATTTAGAAACAAATATTCATCATATTTGTTGATTATCGACAATAAGTGGTTGTATATATTTAATGAAATTACTGAGTGGCTGTTTAGAGTTTTACTTAACCTGTTAAGTTTATAACTGCAAGGTTCTTACACTTTGTATCATAGAAATGATTTTCACTATTGGGCTTTAAAATAAATATTTAATTATATCAAATAGATTTATGATGGTCTGAATTTTAAGGTTTTTGAATAAAGGTTTGCAATGGTCCAGATTGTGTGCATTTGAGATTATTCTGATAGCTTTTTTTTTTAAGAATTAAAATGTCATTGAATATACATACAACCAGTCCATACATGCATTGCCCCATACAACCAGTCCATAACGGAAAATGGACTGAAAGAAAGAAAAATCAGCAGTTTTTACAAAATCTGTATGTACACATAAAGTCAGATGCCTTAGGAGATTGTGTGCGTGCATGCGTGCGTGCGTGCGTGCGTGCGTGCGTGCGTGCGTGCGTGCGTGCGTGCGTGCGTGCGTGCGTGCGTGCGTGCGTGCGTGCGTGTGTGTGTGTGTGTGTGTGTGTGTGTGTGTGTGTGTGTGTGTGTGTGTGTGTGTGTGTGTGTGTGTGTGTGTGTGTGTGTGTGTGTGTGTGTGTGTGTGTGTGTGTGTGTGTGGCCTGTGCATGCATGTACGTGTGTGTTAATCTACTTACAATAGATTAACTGAATTCTAAATTATCGAAAAGTTAATCTATTGGCCTTGTTATCAATAATTAAGCATAAGTTAAGTAGCTGGCATAGGTAGGAGGTAACCTATAAATTGAGATACTGCTTAAAAAATTGTTGATTTATAAAATAAAAATGTAACTTGCCAGTTTCATTTTACACAAACTGCAGGCTTGTGTATGAAATTTATTTATATAGTGAAGTACCCAAGCATCAGCTCATTTGGGGATTCGATTGGACCCTGCACTCAACAATCCATAGGCATAAACACACCGACTCGGTGTTCGTTTGGCACCACCCAAGTGGCACATGCTTAACAACACCACTCCCCCACCCCAGATAGAAAGTTGATTCATATATCGAGACTACCATTACACACAGCTTCCCATTATAAAACTTCCTGTCTAGTAACAACTAGTCATTTGATCGAGGAACAAGTATCTATTCACAAAATTTTGAATCTTTCTTCCAAGGAATAAGTTCTACTGAACTGGTTTCAAGCTGATATTCGCAGATGCAACTCATAGAAGTTCATATTGAACCTGTGCTGTGACTGTGGTATAGAATTTCAGCCTATGGAACACTTAGTGATTTAATGCCTGTAGAGTTAATGCTGTAATCTTTTTGTGTTCTGATAAAAAAATAGTCAAATATTTGCCACATTTATATGGGTTTGAGCTGCTCTCATGCATTTTCTCCCTTTCACCAGCTTGCTTCCAGCATGCAAAGAATTTAAAATTTCCTGGTACTGTATTTTTGTTTGAGTTTGCCTTGTTGTCTCGGATATTTGGCTAAAAACTGCCCTTCTGCATGTGTGGCTTTATTCGTAGTATATTGTGGAGGTGAGTAGCCATCCTGGTAATGTACTTTCACAACAATTTTGTTACCATCCTGAACTGAGGTATCTGAGGGCCTTGAACTTATTCATTCTGGAAGTATTGCCTGTGCCTGTCTGAAAGTGTAAAAAAGCAACTCTCTCAACAACCTTGAAGAAGATGACAGTGTCATTCAAAATCAGTGATTTCTTTCAAGAGTGACCATAATGATCCTGTATAAAGTTAAAGTTAAAGTTAAAGTTTGTCTTATTTTACCAGGCGAAGTTAGGGCTAAGGAGCCCTCTCTAACACTTGGGGACCAACGGCTTTATGTGACTTCCGAACCACGGGAGCGGCAGGGCAAAATCTATTAGTGGTCACATCGGGAATCGAACCCGGACCGGCAGCGTGGCAAGCCAGCGCCTTAGCCCCTTATCTACGGCCGCTCCCTTATTAACGCTGTATACAGGGTTAATAAAAAGTCCGAAGAGGTTGAATATTGTTTAGACCGTTACAGATAAAGGTACAAAACGTTGCACATTGCTGCTGGACATAAAAAGCTATTTTACCATGTATTCAGTGATCCACTACCTTCGTAGGGAGACAGCCCACTAGGAGTCTGAAGAAAGTCTTAAATGTTAGCATAGATCGATATGCATACCATTTTAAAGGGCTTAGCTAGTAGAATATCATACCGCAAATTAGACCTCAAAAGGTTCATCCTGAACAAAATGGAGGCTCTCAAAAGTTTCAATATTGATCTTACGTGCAAGATTTTTAAGCCACCATTTTGTGACAGATAAAGCTTTTTAAGTGTGGTTTGCGGCATTCTTCTATGCTTGACCAGCCCTTTAAAATGATGTGCATATCAACCCATGCTTACACTAAAACTGTTCTACTGACTCTTCATGGACCGTTTCCATAGAAGAATAGCAGGACACTGAATACATCTTAAAGTAGGTGTTTGTGTAAAGTAATCCTGTATGACGTTTAGTAGCTTCATCTGATATATTTATAAAAAAATTAAGCCATTCTTAAACTTCCACATAAGAAAAGTATTGAAACTTTGGAGCACCGCCATTTTGTTTAGTATTAACCTTTTGAGGTCTAATTTGCGGTATGATGTTCTACTAGCTAATACCTTTAAAATGGTATGTATATCGACCTATGCTTACTTTTAAGATTTCCTTCCGACTCCTAGTGGGCCGTTCCCCTGCGAAGGTAGTGGATTACTGAATACATGGTAAAATAGATTTTTATGTCCAGCAGCAATGTGCAAAGTTATGTACCTTTATCTGTAACGGTCTAAACAATCTTCAACTGTCTTCGGACTTTTTGTATAGTCAGAATGAACAAAATAATTGTGAAAGCACTTGTGAGAGTAGTGATCCACAAACTCCTCCGTCCACACAAAGATGTAATCAAACAAAAGGTCAGCCTAGTTTAAAAACGAAAAAGGTTGATAGGGTAATTTAAATCTGGACTAATGACTCTTGAACCAGTTGTTTATCATCTTGACTCACCAAACAGGGGAATACAATTGTTTTAAAGATATCTTCTTTAAAAGCTATAACGTAGTTGAAACATCGTAGCACAGAGGATTAGAGAGGTGCTGTTAACCCAGCAGTCGAGAGACTAATGCTATATGAAAAGGCTGATGATTTCGCAAGTACCCAGAAAAACTGTTTGTCACTTAAAAGATTAAACAAAGTGGAGTGATATGCCACCCCATGTTTATCTTTGAACATTACTTAAAACCATATTGCCGTCGTAAGATTAAAATGGATTATTATTGAAAATTCACCAGTGAACATTTGAAGGTAGTCACTTTTTGTAAAATTCAGAAGATTTTATAATTATTTTAAGTAAGAATTCCATTGTGTTGCATTTTACAACAATTGTAAAGTTTCTTTAAACAATGCCTTTTTGTATCAGTAACATGCAACTATAACGATGAAAAATTAATCTTTTTAAAAGTACCATGTTTTTAAAATGCTCTTTTTAATTAATGTATCGTTTATATATCTTTTTTATTTCAAAGTCTAAAAAGTTTAAAAGCAATAACTTTTAAAATATTTCAAAAAATTTATAGGAACTTTATTTCCCTAGTTTTATTACTTATTACTACAGTTCATTCCTTATCCTATGGTTAGTATTTATTTAAACTGTATTACTGTAATTAGTTAATTTATGTATTTTAATGATGCATTAATGTGTAATATAAACTGCACAATAATACTTATCCTTAAAATTTGGGTCTGGAGTTAACAATAGAATGTAAGTTCCATGCATGTTTCTGATGTGCACATCTAGGTAACTTTTATTTATATTGAATGTATACTGAAATAAATCACATACATGCCTAGAAATACGAGTAACCCAGTTTTAAGAAACAACTTTTATATGCCAACAATGAGACAAACAATGAATTGCTCTAGTCCATTGCCAATCAAAGAAGAAACCTTTGAGCATGTGCATTTTGCATCATTTGACACAGAACACACACTTTTTTTGAGGAAAGCAAGCAATTTTTGTTTTTTCTAAAGACTTTAATGTTTTTCTCAGAAAATCAATTATCACCAACAATTAAAGTGTTTACCCAAAATAATTTTCAAACCCTAATTTGAATATTAGAACTGCATTTAAAGAAATGTTTTCTTTCCTTCTCTATGGTTTCAGGTAATATACCTGGTTTGCATGTATGAACATGAATTTAGTGTAAATTTACATTAAACTCATGTTTCAACATAGAACTGAAATATGCTAGAAATCTCACCTTTTAAGGTGTATTGACTTTTTATACGTGCTAGGAGTAAAAAGCTGTACTTAAGCACTCAAAACAGTCTGAGATACCAATGGCTAATGTAGTCATGAAGCCATTTAATGTAGAAGCACCTATCTTAATTGACAAAATTAGGGCAAATGAACATCGGAGGAATATTTGTTGATAATACATTTTCTTTGCTTTATTCACTGCTTTCCACTCAGCAAGAAAATCCCAGCACGAGTTTATTTGCTGAGTTCTTTTTACTAAAAAAACATTTGCATTAACTAACGAATTGGATAAAATAATGTAATTTTATAGTTTGATTCATATAACCTATCAAACCAATAAGAAGTTAACTTGGTATGGACAAAATTTGTATTTCAACATTTCCCATTAGGAAACGTCTAAATTATGGTAATAAAGTATCAATAAACAATAAATATTACTACTTGAATATAATTAATATTTCTTGAGACAAAAGAATAGTTAAAGTGAAGAATGCTTTATTTACCATGGGTGAGCAAGGGCCTGTCGACATGTGAATCTCTTGTCCACATCCACACACATGAGCTGTCGAATGAAACTCTTGGCTGAATCACTTATATCATCCCAATATGGTGAGTCAAATTCAAACTCCCCTAAAAAAACAATTGTTATTACTCCAAGTGTGATTTTGATTTTTGAAAAAACTCAAGATAGCTCCCCATCAAACTTCTCACACACATAATACATATTGCAGCTCTCCAATCCACTACTCCCACAAATAACTCTTTTCACAACTCTCCCACCCAATCCTCACACACATAACACTTCTAATGGCCCCCTCCAACTTCTCACAAACATAACACTTTTCACTGCTCATCTGTTCACTTCTCACACACAACAATATTACTACTTCTAGTTCAAATAACACTTTTCACAACTCCTCCACCCCCTCCTCTAAATCATAACATTTTTCACAGCTACCCTACCCACCTCTCACACACATAACACTTATCACAGCTCTACCAAGCTCAATTGACAATTCTACCAGATCACCCTCACATTAACACTTTTTACAGATCCCCACACAATCCTCACACATGTAACAATGTTGACAACTCCGATATGATTTTAGATAGTCTTACTATCTACCCCTAACACATGAAGAAATGTTATGGCCACCTACCCAAGCCCTATCTCTTGATGTCCATCCTGATAACCTTTCTCAAAAGAACATGACATCTTGTTTGTAGCCCTCACAAACTAAATGTAAACAGACTTACCTTTTGGGAACATCAACTGACATTGCATACAAACATCAAGCTTACTCATCACCTTTGTACAGCAAATTATTTATCATTTAAGTATAAGTTTAGATAACCCTACAATTCCATCATCTCATACATAAACATCCATTGATGCCCCTCCCCGCTCTCCCGACACAGACAAAACTTATTACATCCCTATTTACCCACTTTTATCCACATTCAGGGTAGAAACAATATATGGAAACACTTTCACAATGTTACTTTTTTCCACAGATAATTTGATAGTTTAATTTTTTAAATAATTGTGTTCCATAAATCTTAATTTTTGATCAAAATAGTTTACTTAAAACCTTAATTAGTGGAGAAATAATATTGTTCAAATTAGTTACTGTGAAATTTAAATGTCCACGAATCTGTAAAGGATAAACCTTTCGAAGTCTGGTTTGCGGCAATTAATTTCTCTTGAATAGACCTTTCATTTGATACTAAACTTGACCTAGGCTTACGTTGAAGATTTTCGATCAACTCCTCATGGGCCGTTCCCCTGAAAAGATGAAATGTTGCTAATGGTGTCAAAAAGTGTGTTACACGATGATGTACAAGATTTCACTTTTACAAGTGAAGTCATACAACAGTTGTGAAAGTGTTTCCATATTTTTTTCTACCGTCTATAAGTTTTTATTACATACTTAGTACCTCAGTAGTATTTAGCATAAAAATGTGTTCAAGAGTTACATTTTTCAATAATCACTAAATATTTTATAATCATTTATGTTATAAAACTTAATGTTTTATATGGTTGACAAACTCAAAGTTCAGTTCAAATAACACTTTAAATAAAAATGAACGCTTACGACTGTATTTATACTTTTTACATTCTTGTAATTCATTTAAATTTGTAAAACTATTTTGTTAGTTCACTGATGAAAAGATATATCTTGATTGAACATATTGATTTGATAGCAAATCTATGGATACCTTCTTCCTGGAAAAATTCTCAGTACTACCTGATGTTTATTCAATCATAGGAGAAATAGTAATCATTTAATTCATACAAAACTATCAATTCTAGAAGAGTAGTACCTTTTAATATTTGTGCAAAAAGATTGGCATCATTTTCATCATAAAATGGAGGGTAACCGCAGAGTAGAATATATGAAATAACGCCTATACTCCAGACATCCACTGCTTTTCCATAGGGTTTCTGAGCCAATACCTCTGGAGCTGAAAAACAAAAATTGTAATTATGCTGATACTTGAAAAAAATTAAGAACTAGTCTTGGCACGGAAATTATGTGAGTTTGAAGGTCGCTTACTAAATAACTAAGAGGCATATGAAAAATCCAATCACACCATTGTTTTTCTCATTTAATTGTACATTATGACATGTCCATTTTAAAATGTTATTACTAGTAATTTTTATCTTAGTTAAAAAAGAAGCTGCATTGTATCTGGTGAATTGTATCTAGTTTTCACTGTGCTTCAACTTTACACTTTTATTTCTCTAAACCCCGTTAATGTATTACATTTATATTTTAATGTTTACTTTAAGTTTAGAAAATTTCAGAATTTTACTTTTTCAAGAAATAAGGTTTCTATCAATTTCCTGAAACAATGTTTTTTTGACTTCTAGAGGTCGTAAAATTAATTACTTGGTCACGTTGTAATCCTTATAAAATGTATGATTACGATACATTATATTTATGTGCGTAAGTAAACCCAGTGATTATGATTGATTAGAATCAATTTAAAATCACTTTAAATTGATCAATTTAAAGTCATTAAAATCAGTGTAAAATCCCTGCATTTATTACTTAAATATATAAAAGTAATACATTATAACTATAATTTCATAAGGATAACAACGAGACCAAGTAATACATTTTACGACCTCTAGAAGCAGAGGAAACGTTGTTTCAGGAAATTAATAAGAACTTCTTTTCTTGTTAAATTAAAATTCTGAAATTTATTAATCTTATAGAAAACATTCTTGTCAACCACAATAAAATATAAATAATCAATTAATGGGTTTTTTAGTAATAAAAGTGTAAAGTTGATGTATGGTGAAAACTAGTTCAAATCCAGTACCTACTTTTTTTAGTTTCAACTAGTGTACAAATTACTAAAACTTATAGTAAAATTTTAAATTGCATAAGTTATAATGTATAATTAAATGACAAAAACATGGGTGTGATTGGATTGTTCATAGGCCTCTTAGTTTTTTAGTAAACAACCTTCAAACTAGGGTACACTTAAAATTCAAATCTTTATTGCATGAACTTCAAGTACAGCAATTGTGTCAAAAAAGTACAATTGAAGTTATATTGGGAAGTAAAAATAGTTTCTAAGGGTTAAGAGTTAAGCAGCTACCCTTATGGCAATGAGATTAATTTAAACAATGATACAAGTTGGTTGTCTGCAATAAAAAGGAAGGTTAGTGTAAAAGAAAGAATACATTTGGAGCAATATTAGAATCAGCCACAGTTATTGTCGGTCCATTCCACACTTGGATTTTCTATAAACTCATTCAGTGAGTAAGCAGGTCTTTCAAGAAGCCATTTCTTCAGTTCTTCTTTTAGTTTTCTTCCAGTAAGGCTTTGGATGTTGGTTGGAAGAATGTTCTGTAATTTGCATCCCGCATATGATGGCCTCTTCTCTGATAGGGTGGTTCGATGTTTTGGTAGGATGTACCGTTCAGCATGACGAGTGTCATAAAGGTGAATGTCTCTTCCACGTAGAGGAGACTGTTTATCCAAATGCAGTATAACCTCTTGAATGTATAAGGTTATTACAGTCATTATCCCAAGGGTTTTAAATGACTGTCGACATGACTTTGTGGGTTTGAGTACTGCGATGGCTCTAATTGCTTTTTCCTACATAGCAAGAATGCGGTTTAAGTTAGTAGCTAGGGTTCCACCCCACACGATCAAGCCATATCTTATGTGTGACTCCACTAGAGCATAGTGAGCAGTTTTTGCTGTCGCAGGTCCACTAGTCCACTTAATTCGATGTACTGCATAGACACCTGAGCTAATTTTTTTTACATACCTAGTCAGTATGCATGTTCCAGGAGAGGTCCTTGTCTATGATCAGTCCCAGAAATGTTGTATGGTTTTCTAAAAGGACATCTGGTGTTGGTGGGACTTGGTATTTTTTGGTACTGAAGTGCACTTGAATGGTTTTGGAACGGTTAACTGCAAGATCGTTTAAGGAACAGTACTCAATTATTTAGTTCAAAGCTGTAGTGGTGTCTTCTTGTAACCCATGAGATGATCTGTTCTATGTCAGTGGAGTTGTATCATCTGCGAACATTATTGGTATGGCATTGTAGTTTTAAATGAATGTGGGGAAATGATTAGTCAGTAAAATAAACAGAACAGGTCCCAGAACAGATCCCTGGGGTACTCCTCATCTTATAGGTAGTGGGGTGGACTTGTAGGTTTTCAGTTGGTTGTTAGTCACTTGTTTGAGTTCTACTACTTGTGTGCGCCCTGTTAAATAGCTTAGGAACCAGTTTTTTTGTAAGGCCTCTTACTCCAAGGTGTTCTAGTTTGTTAGACAGAAGTTAATGTCCCAGACAGTTGAATGCCTTGCTGAAATCGAGGAAGATTGCAGTGACAAATTGTTCGTTATCTATTTGGTCAATGATGAATTCGATTAGGTTGGTGACTGCTGATGTTGTTCATTTTCATTTCAGGAATCCGTGTTGGCTTTCAGTTGTTAGGTTGTTAAGGTTTGCATTTAGTGATTAAGTTTCTGCCCTGACAGTAAAAATAGTTTTGATAAGTAAGCATAAGAGTATATGTATTATATATAAGTATAATACATATATAAGCATTACATTATATATAAGTATTACGTATAAGAGTTCTTTGATATGATAGCCTTCCATCTCCAGTCCATTTATGTTTGGACTTTTCAGGGGCTTTATTTGGGATTATAAGTATCACAAGAGAATACTGCATTGTTGATTCCTCAAGGGAAGTTGGTGAAGCAATCGGAAGTGCTAAAGTGGCCAATATTGACTGCAATGTCACTGAAAGTTTAGCTCTTCTAAATTATTTGGTAATATTTTTCAAATTTATAACGTTTGAAGAGAATTCAAGTTCTAGAATATTGTCAAAAGAGCCTCTATATCAGAAACATTAAAGAATAATCCAAAATGTTTTATGATCCAGATATAGAAGACCGTTAACTTTCTCAATATTCTTGGACTTTCAGTTTAGAAAAAGAGAACTTTCTAAAATATTCTAAAGACCAGAAATATTCTTTTATGAATACTATTGGAGATGGGATATGTTTGAATTCAGAGGAGTATTTGTCTTGGGAGAGGAATGTGTCAATATACGTTTTAAAATAAGTAAAAATATTAAAGGAAGACTAAAAGTAACTCAAAGTGAAATAAATTTTAGTTTTTATTAAAGGGTAAGTGAATTGCTAAAGATAATGGATCAGTATAGTTAGAAATTAGAAGGAGATAAAAGGATTCTAATCAGTAGAATGAAAATTCAAGAGGATGAAAGAATATGTAAAAGAGAGGATATTTTGCCAATTATAAATAAAAAAATAAACAGAAAGCAGACAGAACAGACGACTATTGAAACAGAAGACAAGCAAAAAGTAAGTTCAGCTTTAAGCAAAAGAGAATGTGTTGTTAGTTGAAGAAAATTAACAATTGGAAGGGACAGAATTAGAAAAGAGTCAATCAAATGAGATACTCAAAAAACCAACAGAGAACTATAAAACGAAAACAATTGCAAATACACAAAAGAGACAAAACAGTACTCATGGTTCCCTGTTCTTGGGCATGGCTTTGTACTTAGATCATTGGGAACATAACTAATATGGTAATAAGATTAAAAGATGGAAAAGGAGATGAGTCCAAGGCATTCTGACTTGAAGTAAAATAGTGAGCCAAGTTAGCCCTGAGTAGCCAGTCTTAAATAATTTCAAGCAAGCTAAAATTTATAGTCAATTATCCTACTTACAATTAGCCAATTTAAATCTGTAAAATTTGCCTAAACAACTAATTTCTGTAGAATAATTAAATGTGTTAAATACCCACAATACATACCAACATAACCTGGAGTTCCACAAGCTGTCGCCATAATTCCTGAGTCCTCCATTTTGGAAAGCCCAAAGTCACTTATCATTATTTTACTATCTTCATCTGGACTATAATAAAGCAGGTTTTCTGGCTGTAAAATATTTATACATTACATATAAAATATTTAAAAATTATTTGAGAAAGTGAACTTTAGGAAATATTGTAAATTAATAAATAAAAAAACATCAAAATTAGTTATAAACACTATATTTCCCCATTTATAATTATTTTGTATCTGTATTTGTTCATTTCTTAATAGTTGTATTTTCTGATACAGTAATTGATTTACATTAGTCATACTTATAGTTCAATATATGGAGAGAAAATCAGTAAAATTACTAAAACAGATAAGATAATTAACAAATATACATGACAAGATCACACAGATGGTGATGCCACAGACCCCTACCATGGATAGACTAGGCAATCATTCCAGTGACCACCCACAAACAATACAAAAAATACCCTAAAATAAGCATTCAATGTACATAAATAAGATAGGTTGGTGCAGTAAAAATAGCCTGTAGTTCTCAGGATTGCGAGAGTGAGCGGCACTTCAGTAGATTGCTCTCACCTCTTGACATTGGACTCTTCTACTAAAAATGTACCTGTCTACGAGCGTTCATACTCACTGAACAGAGTAAGAAATGTGACAAATATTTAAAATGGGGGAATTTTCTAAAGTGTTATCACGAATAACTTAATTGTATTTTTTCTGTATATTTGTCAGAATAATATGACTATGATTATCCTAAAAAAAGGTTGGCATTTTTATGTGTTATGATGACAGTTGTGTTATTAAGTATAGTAAAATTTACAGTGATCAAGAATAATTAATTAATGAAGATAATGGAATGAATTAATTAGTTTTGTTCAATATTCTGGAATGTGAATTAGACTTCAGTTGATAAATTACCCACTACTCAAAGCATACAAACTTGATCCAATATTACAGCATGAAGACTAAATTCCCCAGAATTTGAAATGAACAAACTACTGTCCATGCAGAAATTATGTGCACCTGAGTTTGAAGGTGGTTTTATGAGAAACTAAGAGGCCTACGAAAAATCTAATCACATCATTATTTTCCTTGTTTAATTGTACATTTTGACATATGCATTTTTAAATGTTATTACAAGTTTTAATAATTTTTATCCTATTTAGATCAAAAAAGTACCAGGATTTGAATTAGTTTTCACTTTACATCGCCTTTATATTTTAATACCTGGCTGATAAGAATGTTTTCTACACGTTTTATAAATTTTCAATTTTTTTCCTATTTAAGAAAAAAAAGTTCTTATAAATTCCCTGAAACATTGTTTTCTTGGCTACTAGAAGCCGTAAAATTAATTTCTTGGTCTTGTTGTAATCCTTTTGACATGTATAGTTGCGATACATTACTTTCATATTAGTTAGTAAATTCAGTGATTTTAAATCGATTTAAAATAACTTTTAAACGATCAATTTCAATTAACTTAAATCAATATAAAACTACTGCATTTATTTACACATAAGAAAGTAATGTATCGTAACTATACAGGTCGTAAGGATTACAACAAGACTGAGTAATCAATTTTACGACTTCTAGAAGCCAAGAAAACAATGTTTTAGGGAATCGATAAAAAATTTTTTTTTTAAGAAAAAATTCTAAAATTTATAGAAAACATTCTTATTAACCAGGTATTAAAATATAAATGCAATACATTAAATAGTTTATAAGTAATAACAGTGTAAATTTTATGTACAGTGAAAACAAGTTCAAATTCTGGTACTTTTTTGTTCCAAATAAGATAAAAATGATTAAAACTTGTAATAACATCTAAAAACAGATGTTACATATCTGTGCTAAGTGGTCAGATATACCGGTGGCTATAACTATGGTTGATATATCAGGGCCATCCATATTTGTGCAAAGTCTATAGAGATTTGTGTTTTGTGTTACTCTGGTGGGAGGAAGTTTAAGTCTTCTCAAGTTGTAGCCCAGAAGAGCCTCTTTCAGCTTCTGTGCGTCTTCATTCATGGTCATATTGTTAACATTAATGTCACCCATTACAATGGTTTGGGGATCTTGTCTAGTTCGGCAATAAGGACTTCAATTGCCAGATCCAAATTATTATTTGGTGGTCTATATACTCCTAAGATATAATGACAACAAACCGACTATACCAGCTGTCCTCACTTCTATCTCAGGTCCATTTCCTCCTATGCCATGTTCCAGCTGTACTAGATTCCAGTTCCCTCCACGTTTCTTGCCCACCAATTGTCACCTAGCACGATGATATAATAGGCGGAGCTTCCCACTGCATGAACACGAAGTGTCAAAGTGGCACATTTTTATATCACATTTTTCCAGGAAGAGTATTGAATCATTAATTGAAATATGGGAGGGTTGAAATATCTCCTGGGCAATTTGTTTTAGCCACCCCCCTCCCTCCCATGTCGAACAGTGAAAATCTGTTAAAATATGCTCTGGTACTGAACTGAACTGAATCATATAGTTTAGTTGTAAGGGAACTATACGCGTATCTCAAGTCAGTGTAAAGTGAATTCAGCAATAGAATGGACAAGCTCCTGTTCCATGCTTGTTAAATGTATTCTGTGCAAGATATTACATTCTTAAGTCGTGAATTTTTGTTGGTTTGTGATTTACTATCTAATTTGCTATAAATCTTAATTTCTCATATTTTTGATGGCATGAACAAGTCACTATGTCTAAAATTGGTTTGTTAGTTTAAAAGATTTATTTCTGAAATGGATTCACACTGTAGAATTTGTAGCCTAAGCACTGATTATATGTAACTCAAGCAATTTATGTCCATTGTAATATTTTTAGCATTTTAACTCTCAGATCTGAATGTAAACAGATAGATTTGTTAGATGAGGTGTTTGAAAATTGACATCCTAATATTATTGAAATAAAGTTTAGTTTAGTTGCCGGTGTGGTGGCTCAGTGGCAAAGGCTTCGGACTGCGGAGGGCTATGTCCAAGGTTCGAATCCCCACTGAGCCAACGGTTAGTACTTCACTTGTTGAATAAAGTTCACACACATGCCTGTAGGCCCATGTGAACTGGCGAGTGAAGTTAAAAAAAAAGAAAAGAGAAGAAAAAAAATATTTTAGGGGAAATTGTTTAGGCATACAAGAATTTGGTTGAATCAAATTCCAGGAAATTAACATAAATGGGTTTAAATGTACATTAATTAACTTGAATAAACATTTCCCTATTTTTTCCATTTTATTATTAGCTTAATTTCAATTAAATAATATCAAGATATGAAGAATAAAAAAAACAGATTTAAAAGTTGTACAGCAGGTTTTGAAATCAGCAGGTGACGATCAATAAAGGCGTACAAAAATATTTTACAGCAGAAAATTAAGTACATTTAACAGTAGAAAACGTTTTTCTCTGGAGGGTTCACAACAACAAACAATTGGAAGAGGCAGCTCTGAAAAGACTATCTACTAGCAACTCAATGGAAAGGAAAGCGGGGAAATATATGATAGGCCGTCAGAAGTGATATCTCTGGAGCTCTGCTTACCTGACGGGATTGATCTGACGTGGATTTGATAGATGAAACCAACAAGTGACCAAACTTTATAGATATTTCAGAGATAATCTAATAATTATGGCTCTGCTTTAAAAGAATAGCAACGACAAATTTAACGATTTAAAGTAACTACCATTGTTATTATTTAGAATATACAGTAAGATAATAATATCCAATAAAATAATGTCTTACTAAAGAAAAATAATAATAACAAGGAAAACACATATTGAGAAATGGTACCATGAAATATCTACATGAATATAGATCATAGATCCTGTTACGTATCGGTACTGGATGCTACAGGATGTTAAATAATTAGAACTAGAGAAGAAAGAAACAGAGGTTACTTCCAAAAGTCTGCTTAATGTGTGTTGAGTAGTTATTTATCCATGTAATTTGCCATGACATTACATGTCCAGTACCTTGTTAGTTCCACCCTTATTCCCCTAAATCCTCAATTATAAACATAGTAATTAGTTGTAATCTGTTTATTAAGCGTTGTAACTACCACTGAAGCGTTCCCTGCGGCGATTAGAAAGCGCCCTCTGATTCTTTTTCCTCTGTGTTAGAAGAATATATATTGACTATGCTAACCGCATTGAACAAAGGAACTATTAAGTAAGGAAGCTGTAAATCGACTGACTTGCAGAAGGAAAAATGAAAGGTACAACTTGGTGATGGTCTGATGGCTTGTGACCAATGGGGTAAGTTTGCTGCATCACACCATATTGAATGATAAAAAGTGTTGATTTTACACTAGGATGGTCCAGCTAACCAGTTTATATTACAAACAATAGTTATACTAAATTAACAAATTACAGGTATTTATTAATTTAAAAATATACATGTGCGCTAGTGCGTGTCCTTGTATATTCTTGTAACAGTGGAAATAAAAAGACATTGAAGTATGGGGGTTTCTGTTTGATAAAGGTAAAAATAGGAAACCATCACTGATTAATTCCCCTTGCCTAGTCTCGCTTGATACAGAATATCAATAAAACTATTCAAAATCAGTATTGACTCATTCTCACACACGCCATTTTCCTATTTGAGAATTTATTTAGCCTTTTGTTGGTGAATATTTAGTATGCAGTTCTTCATTTATTCAATGCCAATTTATTTGTATGCATAATTTGTATTATATTTGTTGACTGTGTGTCTATAAAAGTACAAAATAAACAGTTTTTATTTGATATAGAACTTGTAAATTGAATCCTTATACAAATTTTTTAAAATGTTACAAATGTTTGAAATTTTTAAAATTTATATTTATTAAGTTTTACAAAAAAGAGTTTTAAAAATTATTTGTAGTGTTAGAAAATTATTTGTTATAGAACTCATTGTAAGCCTCTATTTAAAAGTCTTCATGTTCTGACTGTCCCTTCTTGATATTTATTGCATTTATTATTGTCCAATTGACCAAATTTATAATTCATTCCCACAAATAGCTCGGTTCATGATCATTTCACTAGGCAGAACAACTTTCTTAGAGTTAGACAATATATACCCACCCATACACGTACAGTGGTACTGACCCACCCACCCACTCATACACGTACAGTGGTATTGGCCCACCCGCCCACTCATACACGTACAGTGGTACTAACCCACCCACCCACTCATACACGTACATTGGTATTGACCCACCCGCCCACTCATACACGTACATTGGTACTAACCCACCCACCCACTCATACACGTACAGTGGTATTGGCCCACCTGCCCACTCATACACGAACAGTGGTATTGACCCACCCGCCCACTCATACACGTACAGTGGTACTGACCCACCCGCCCACCCATACACGTACATTGAGATTGACCCACCCATACACGTACATTGAGATTGGCCCACCCATACACGTACATTAGGATTGAAAATGGAATGCACACATAAGTGGAATTAATGGGGATCTAAAGGATCTTTGCAATAATAACTTTTTAATGAATTCTTTAAACACTTAACTCAATACTGAAAATAGGTCCTTCATAGAAATGTTAATCTTTTATATTTCACCAAACAAAATAGCTTAACATTTTCTAGAAGGTTGTTTTCTAAGGAAATAAGAAACCTACGATAAATCCAACTTACACGTACCCACCCATACACGCACAGTGTATTAACCCACCCACCCATACACGTTCAGTGTATTAACCCATCCGCCCACCCATACACGTACAGTGGTATTGACCCACCCGCCCACCCATACACGTACAGTGCTATTTTATGCTATTTAATGGTTGTGGGGGGAACCGCAATTCAATAAATCTACTATTGAATTGCGTAAGAAAATTTATAATATGTTACCTCCAGAAATAAAATATCAGGATGATAAGAAATTTAAAATTATCTTTAAAAAATTGTTAACTGAACTTAGTGTGTATAGCATTAAGGAATTTATAATTTATTGTAAACAGCATCAACAATGTGTGTAATAATAATAATCAGGTAGTTTAACATCAAGTCGCGAGCAATGTTTACAGCAGTAACATGACTAACCATATCTAATGTTATTTCTTAGATTTATTAAGTAATTGACGATGCCAAAAATGTAAAATGTTTTTATGGCAGTAAAGAATTTGATTTGATTTGTAATTGTTTATTAATTTATATACAGGAATGTTTATTAGTTGGATAGAAGAAGCTAAGCCACCATTATTCACTCTTTTTTTATAATCAAGACAGTTTAGGACTTTAAAATCATATTTAGACTTGGCACAATCAACAAAACCTACAATCACAACTAGTATGACTGTTCCACATTTTGTATATTTCCTAATACAATACAACCTCAGTTATCCGGCCTAATGTGGCGGCAGATCATGCCACATTAAGCTTTTAGGATACATTAAGTTAAAGTCAGATAAAGCATAAGGTACAAAAAACTAGTTTTCTAACAAAGAACAGATTCTTGTTATAAAAATCACATACAGGATGGGAAGAGAGAGAGGAGTGCCTATTGCAATGCATGAATTCAATGATTGAATACAATGCAAATCGTGAAGGCATGGTGAATTTTGACAAGACGAACATGGCCAACTACATATTGTCAAAGTTTTTTTCTTATAAGACATATGTTTTTAAAAAGAACTGTATTTTACTCATTTAAAATTTTAACATCAAATGTTAATTTACTGTCCGTTTAGTATTTTGATAAATAGTGTTATACAGTATAGTGTTAGTGATTTTAAAAGGATGTACAGTAAATATATCCTTTAAATGAACGAGGACAGGTTTTTGCTCCACCACAGTAAACAAAAGACTGACAATGCTGGAGGTGTGTACGTAATGAACTCTTCTACTTCCAAGTATTAGAAATGGGCTCTTTCTGCTGCACTGTTACAGAAGTAAAGTTCTGACTGTCTCTTCATTATATTTATTGAATTTGTTATTGTACATTAGATCAAATTTAGAATTCTTTCCCACAAATAGACGTGATCATTTCACTAGGCAGAACAACATTCTTTACATGGCTAAAGAGTTCATCCACAGTTGTAACTTTATTTAATAGAACAATTATTTTTGTCTGATTGTTAATCTGGATGGCACGGACAGCCAGTAAAGCAAGGCCGGATAATCAAGGTTGAAATGTGGAAAGTTCAAAATTAGCAACATAGGGAAAAGATTATTTTTGTTGGTAATTCAATAATTAAAATTTTCATTGAACCTTTTTGTTAAAAGATTTAAATACAAACCTTTAAGTCTCTATGAACTACTCCTTGTTCATGCATGTAATCTACTGCTTCTAAAACTTGTCTAATTAGATCTGCAGCGTCTTTTTCCGTATAGGACCCCTTCTCAACTATTCTATCAAATAGTTCGCCTCCGGTAACTCTGTAAAATAAAAATGTAGTACCAGTAAATAAATTAGTATTTAGCAATAAACAATAAATTTTGATATAATTATTCATTTAAACAGTAGTCTAAATAAACTTGACATCTTTACTTATAGTGCGTAAGGTTAATTAAGTTCTGCATACATCAGACTATAACTCTTACCCATACATTGATACATGAGCGTTTCCCTGAGGGATTGTGTCCATTCCCCTGGAGTCATGTACATTGCTGTTGAAGATTTGTGTAAACTACCAATACATGCACATTCCCCTGAGGGATTGTGTCCGTTCCCCTAGAGTCATTGCTCTTGAAGCAAGTTATTGCTGTTGAAGATTTGTGTAAACTACCAATACAATTAGTCTTGAGCGTTTCCCTGAGGGATTGTGTCCATCCCCTAGAGTCATGTACATTGCTATTGAAGATTTGTGTAAACTACCAAAACAATGAGTCATGTGCATTCCCCAGAACGATTGTCCATTCCTCTAGAGGCATGTACATCTCTGATGAACAGTTGAGCCAATTGCCCATCTAATGAGTCACTTACGTTCCCTGAGGAGTTGTGTCTATTTCACTAGAGTCATGTGTATTCCTGATGGACAGTTGTGCCAACTTCTAATAATATCTGACTATCTATGATGGGAGTGTTAAGGAGATGATTAGACTAAGAACAATTTTTAGTGCTGTTTATTTGATGTCTTATAATCTAAGTTGTTTTTGCATGAAGAATGCTTGATATTCCATCAATATTCTCTTGGTCTGCCATGAAGAATTCTTGACAGTCCATCAATATTCTGTTGGTTTGGCATGAAGAATGTGTGATGTCCTTCAATATTCTGTTGGTTTGAAATGAAGGATGTGTGATAGTCCATCAATATTCTGTTGGTTTGGCACGAAGAATGTGTTATGATCCATCAATATGCTGTTGGTTTAGCATGAAGATTGTGTTATGATCCATCAATATGCTGTTGGTTTGGCAGGACGATTGTGTGAGAGTCCACCAATATGCTGTTGGTTTAGCACGAAGATTGTGTTATGATCCATCAATATGCTGTTGGTTTGGCACGACGATTGTGTGAGAGTCCACCACTATGCTGTTGGTTTAGCACAAAGATTGTGTGAGAGTCCATTATTCTGTTGGTTTGGCACGAAGATTGTGTGAGATACCATCAATATTCTGTTGGTTTGGCTTGAAGAATGTCTCAGAGTCCATCAATATTCTGTTCTTGTTCAGGCTGACCTGCCTAAAGTAGACATATCTATGTGTTGAATGTGTAGGTGAGATGTTCAGAGTTTTGTATCAATGTTTATATTGATTTTTATGGTAAAGAGTAATACTGTAATGTGGAAATTAAAAATGTAAGTTAAATAAAGTTTTACAAATCAACCTAACTATAATGTAGTTTTTGTTTACTTAAGAAAAACTCTTAAATCTGTAATTCATATACAGTAGAGTCTCATTATCCGACATTCTGTTATTTGACATTCCGTTTCAACCGACATCACCGTCCTGAAATCACCACCGTAATAAACGTCTGATTTTCCGAGATAGTCGGGACCGGAACTGACTTTTATACAACAAAAATCGGTTAATTTGTTACAGAATTTGATTGATTACGTATTACGTGAATTACGTAGCAATGCAATACAGCAATAAGTAACTAGTCAACTACTGTATTTTTAAAGAGCAGATACAGCAATTTTGTTGCTTACTGTCTGACCTTACGTTCAGTTTTAGTGCGGGCTGTAACTTTTTTTCAAAACCCTAAATTAGTCTTTTTAAATTAAATAAATACAGTAATATTTTACCTGTACAAAGTTGATTTATAATTATTTAATTTTATATTTAGTACATTTTTTTCTTTTACATTTCTTTCATTTTAGGTATTGTTAAATAACTCTGTATTTTGCAACTTATATATTATACTGTACTGAAATTTTATTACACTGTATTTCTTATTGTTATAAGTTTTATTTTGTGTTCTATAACCCAAAGTAATGATTGTTTAAACAGTACTAAAGTGTTAATTCTTAGTAAAATGCATTTAAGTACTTAGTTATACAAAAATTAGCATTTTTATTGCAATTCGCTATTATCCTACATTTTCACTTATCCGACGTCATCACAGCCCGTATACGTTGGTTAAGCAAGGTTCTACTGTAGTTAAATACAAAGAATTAATTCATTAGTTTTTACTGTTACCTCCCCATATCACAACTTCATTCTTTTTACTATTAAAGTTACAATGTCACTCAAGCACAATTTTCTGGAATTTTCAGTTAATTTTTTATTTTATATATATGTGTGTGTACAGTATACACAGGTTGTCCAAAAAAGTCCCTGACCGGTTAAATATTTTTTGAAAATTTATAAGATAGAGCCAAAACAATTGGTAACAAGTTACTGGACATAAAAGTCTATTTTAACACACAATCAGTGACCCGCTACCTCTTTATGGGAACAGCCCACTAGAAGTCGTAAGAAAATTTTAAATGAAAGCATACCATTTTAAAGGTATAAATTAGTAGAACATCATACCGCAAAAATCAAAAGGTTAATTCTAAACAAAATGGCAGCACTCGAAAGTTTCAATACTGATCTTATGTGCGTGTAAATCAACCTATGCTTACAGTCAAACTTTTCTACTGACCCCTTGTGGACCGTTCCTATATAAATAGAAGAATAGCTGGGCAGTGAATACATCTTAAAGTAGGTATTTGAGTACAGTATTCATGTGTGAGGTTTTGTAGCTTCATCTGATATGGTTACAATAAAATTAAGCAATTCTTGAACATGCACATAAGATTTTAAGACAAGATTTAAACTTTCGAGCGCCGCCATTTTGTTTAGAATTAACCTTTTGAGGTCTTAATTTGCGGCGTGATGTTCTACTAGTTAATACCTTTAAAATGGTATGCATATCGACCTATGCTTTCATTTAAAGTTTTCTTACGACTCCTAGTGGGCTGTTCCCCTAAGGAGGTAGCAGGTCACTGATTATGTGTTAAAATAGACTTTTATGTCCATTAAGTTGTTACCAATTGTTTTGGCTCTATCTTTTAAATGTTCAAAAATGTTTAACCGGTCCGGGACTTTTTGGACACAGAAGTATATATTATAATTTTGCTTGAGTGATATTATAACTTTATTTAGTAAATAGAATGAGGTAGTAATATGGGGGAGCGAACAGTGAAAATTGCTCTTAACTTGATAATTTGGGAAAAATTACCTTCTCTAATTTTAACACTGTTATTAATATCATTAATTAATAGTGCTTTGAATTTAACTATATGAATTACAAATTTAATAGTTTTATTTAACTATACTGTGGCTAAATTTATACCTTTCTAAGACTTATCTAAACTTAAAATCTATATAATAATAGTAATAATATCCTTAAGAAAATTATTTGCCACATTTCATTAGTTTTAATATACAGTACTGTGTATTTTAATACTTGGCCCTGTTTTTTTTCTTTTTTTTGATAACTGGTGATTTGTAGGTAAGTCCTAACTTGTATTTGAGAATACAGTATGTAAAAGAACTGTAAAAAGTAAACACTAACGGTAAATATAAGGGGGCAAATACTGTTATAAAAACAATAGCAATTAATGTGGAATTAGGATTAGTGCAGGGCTAAGTATACTTGAGTAATAATCTTATGAGAAGTAGAAAGAAATAATTGCCATGAGAAATTGCTGATACAAAAAAGGTGATCAGAAAATACCTTTTGTTTGAATAACGAACGAAACCACACAGTTTTGTTAAATTACAAACCCAACTCCGGTTAAGGCAACAGTGAAATATGTAACAATTTGATTTGCAAATTGTGTCTGTGAAAAGTTGGATTCTCTAATAAAATCAGTGAAGTGAAGTTTCAATTTATGCTTTGCAGTAGAAAAGTTTTATAGTTCTTATTGGAAATCTGATAAATGGAGATACGTTGTTTATAAAGGCAGGTTATTGAAAACTATGGCTGCTCATATTTTGTATGGGAATTGATAAAGGGTTTACGACTGTATAAGTCATGAACTGTTGTAACTAGTAAATAAACTACTAAGAACGTACATTAAACATTTAGGACATTCAAATTAATTTTAAACCATTCTTCATAAAACATCTATAAAGTGGACTGATAATGTCAGAAACACGATGGACACACCATTTACCCCTTAAATAAACTATTCAATCAGTAAACCAACATTTAGTTTAGTTTAGAGAGCTCTGAGGCCATTCCTAGATTGCACTTCAACCTCGGGTTTATTGTGCTCCCCTGTTACCTATTCCAAGCGGCTTTAACAGCTCTATTTTTCTCCAATCTAACTATTATTAATTCTTCTGAGAGCTCATCCTTGAACATTCTCCTTCTCCTGAGCTTCAGAGAAGCTTCAGTTGAGTGGCAAACTTATTTTTCTCACTCAGTTAATAGGTGTTTGTCAGACTGAAGATCCTCACTACAAAACCGGCAACTGGTGTCTTCTCTATAGATACCAATATTTGCCAGATGTTTTCTGAAGTGGTTGTGTCCAGTATTATAAGCAATCACCGTCTTGATGTCATTCCAATTCATGGTGATGAGTGATTTGGTCAGCGTAGGTTGGTTCCCCTCACCACAGATTTTGCAAAGCCTTTGCTGTGAAACTGCCACCATCTGCTTTGGTAACGATTTCTCGCCAAGTTCAGTATTTCAGTTTTGGCAGTAGAAGGTCCAATGCTACTTACTGGTTCAGGCCCTACAAATGAAGTCCTCGCTCCCTAGCCTCTGTGAGGCTGCTGTGAACATTATTGAGGTGGGCCAGGGCAAAGAAAATTCAAAAACACTCCCAAGTAAGTCTTGAAGTAAACATTTGGTTACAATATAATCAAAAATTCAGATTTTTTTAGTCTGCTGGCCAAATGTTAAGAAAGTCACTTAAAAATACGGTCCTTACGTAATGATTGGTAAACAAATACATTACATAGTTAACAATATTCTTTCAACTATTATTGTGGCAGAATCTATGGCAAATCATTACAAAGGGAGACTACTTAAAGCGAACAATTAAAACAACTGGTAGTTGAATTTCATTCTAAACTAAAACAGTTTTGTAAGCAAAGACTGCCATTACCACAATACAAGCAGTTACTGTGGGAGTTTAAAGCCAAAGTATTACAGCAGAGCAGGTTTACAACCTACTAGATATTCGGTACATCAGTTCTCCTATCTAGCACTACACCTCACAGTCTAGATTCACACAAAGGTCCTGAGGCTGTAGAGAAAAATAGAGTCAAATTTCCTTCTTTTTTTTTTATATAGATATTTTTGATGCAGAGAATTTTTTGTAGACAGTCAAACTAGTTTTGTTTGATGTTACCATCAAGAGAACCAACTGAGATAACCCTTATTCTCTGTTATTTTGGTTTATTTGTATCTAATGAGTAATATCTTACAACAAAACAGTTATAATATTATTGATTAGTCATGAAAAACTGCTTCTAAGAGATATTTGTTACAAGAAATGATACGCAACATCAAAATATACATTGTAGAGTTTAGTCAAGAAAATAATAATTTGGAATAGATTAACAAGAATAGTTGGTAGAGTTAACAATATAATTAGTTGTAACAATAAATATTGCATTGTACACTTCAACACTTAATTATTTCAACTATAAATACTTCACAGTAAAATAAACACTGTAGTACGCTGAGAGGTAGTAGATTGCTGACAGGGGCTGTAGGCTGTAGTGTGGTAGAATGCTGAAGAGGGCAGTAATCTGAGGTGTTGTAGAATGCTAACGGGAGCAGTAAGCTGAGGTGTAGTAGAATGCCAACGGGGGCAGTAGGTGCAGTAGAATGCTGATGTGGGCAGTATGCTCATGTTATAATGCTATGGGGGCAATAGTCTGAGAGGTAGTAAAATTCTGACGGGGGTAGTATGCTGAGAGGTAGTAGAATGCTTATGGGGGTTGTAGATGGAGACATGGTAGAATCTTAACCGTGGGTAGAAGGCTGAGAAGTATTAGTACGCTGAGTAGAGGTAGTAGGCCAAGAGGTGGTAGAATGCTAAGAAGGGGTAGGAGGCTGCGAGATAGAATAACACTGAGGGACTAGAATGATAAGAGGATGTAGTAGACTGATGTGGTAAGATGCTGAAAAGGGGTAGTAGGCTGAGACGTACTATAATTCTGAGGTGGGGTGGAATGTTGAGAGTTTGTAAAATGGTGAGAGGTGATAGAATTATGAAAGGGTTAGTAGACTGAGAAGTGGTGTAATCCTAAGAGGGGTAGTAGGCTGAGTGATGGTAGAATGTTGGCAGGGGATAGTAGACTGGGGTGGTAGAATGATGAGAGGGGGATAATTTAATTCTCATATTTTTCCTGCTTGGTCTATGGCTTCTTTTCTATTTTGTTGGAAGTTTTCCTGGAATTAGATAATTATTTATAGAAGAGGAAGTAGGTGATTTATTGTATTTTTGTAGTAACTTTACTTAAAACACAGTTTATAATTAAATTAAATAAACGTCAAAATAAGTAAAAGAACTATTGAAAGCTTACAGAAAATGTCCGTCTTGTATCCTAGTTGATTTCAGTAGTGAGTGGGCCCTCCTGACCTTATTACTTCCTGACATATTTTTGGCATAGAGTTTATGATGTCCAGAACTACGTCTTGGGGAAGCCAACCTTATTCTTCGATGGACATTAAAGTTTAAGCTCTTCAAAGTCGTCAAGAGTAACAGCATGATCTCTGAATTCCCTCTTCAGACGATCCCATAAGTTTTCTATATGATCAAGATCTGACGAATATGCAGGCCACATTATACAGTGTATTATATGTTTATGGAAAGAATCATTGACCCTGAACAATGTGGGGGAGTATTATCATCAACATAAGTGAACTCTTGTCCAATTTGTTGAGCTAATGGCATCACAATAGACTGAAGAACCATGTCTATGTACATTTAACTGTTCATAGCATTGTTATCAAACATCCTCAGCAGTAGTGGTTGAAAATCATGAATTCCACCCCAAACTAAAATCAAAACATCTCCATAGCCCACTTTGTATGTCATATCAATCTCATCATAGCGCTCCCCTGGACATCTCCACAATCTAAAGCAGCCACCTAAAATGTTCAGGTTTCATCAGCATAACAGACATGCCTTCCACTGGTCAAGTATCCAATCTGCATGATTGGACTACATATTGCAGTCGCCTTTACTTGTGGTTTTGAGTAAGTTTCAGAATCTTTTTGGGCACTCTAGATCTCAAATTATGTTTCCAGAGTCTCCTAAACATTTTCTGCGTTGTAACCAGTGTGCTGTTGCACGTCTTAGTTCTCCTTCAAAAACTCTAGCTGTAACAATGTGGTTTCTACAAGTTTGGGTCACTAAAAAGCGATCCTGGGCTACTGAAGTACGTCATCCACTTCCACCGCCATGCCTGTATCGTACACTACCAGTCTTCAGAAATATTCTTCTTACTCAATGGATCATGCTAGCGCTTAAATTAAACGGATTGGCATCTGCACGCATGGTTTAGCATTTACAAACGCATTATCAAACATTTACTAATGTTTTGCATCCCCATGGCTCAATTAAGCGACTAATTATCGAAACGATTAATTTCAAAGAAAAAACACTGATCAGATCTTGCCTGCAGCGATTAACACACTGACAATGTTCCTTAACTCTGCATAATGGTGAGACTGACATGAAACCAAAATGTTATCTTTAAAATTAAGATTTGGACATGTATAGAAAAACCCAATCTCCAAAATTATGGCACAAAAGGAAGTGTAAAGATAAGGGATTCCCCATTTTTCTATTTATTCCCCTCAAGAAACCTCACTTGAACAGTAATTTGTATTCAAAAAACAAACAAATAAGATACTGCACATTCACATATTTATGACTAAATATCACAGAGTTCCACTTCGAGCATTGAGCAATGTATATTTATGGTACCTCATGACTTATGACAATTACAACTAAAATATATTTATAGTATGTCAGAACTTATGAACATCTTAACTGAAATATATTTATGGTACCTCAGAACTTATGACAATCTAAACTAAAATATATTTATGGTATGTCAGAAATGTATGTTGTGTCTTCTTTTCTGTAATATCAGTATAACATTTAATAACAGTATTAACACTTAAACTTTCAGGGTTACAACTAATTTACATATATGAACCAAAATTGTAATGTAAATTTACAATTAAAGAGGCTTTTCAGGTACATACTATATATTGAACAGATATAGGGTCAAAATAGTGAATTTTACAAAATTCAACTATAAGCAAAATAAACCTGGAATTTATTTATGGTTAGTAGTTAAGTACAGGAAGTGAGGCAAACAACTATTATGAAGTTCAAGAAACCTTCAGTCCAGTTTAATAAGGTCAGTTAATCAATGTATTGAGTTTCTTAACTATTTCACTGTATTGGGAAAAAGGAAAACCCCAAACCACTTTGGCTTTTATTAGTTATAGAAACTAGAATGTGGTGGGAAATTGAGTCAAATCAATATTTATTAATGAAAGTCAAGTACTTTAATTAATTATGACTTAAATAATTAAAATACTTTTTTTGTGATTTAAAAGTACTTTAAATATATTTTAAGTAGAATATAAAATAATCAATATTTGAAATATTTACTATTACAAATATTTGTAATTTAAAAAATTAAGTAAGATAAATCACAGAAAATTTACAACAAATCATCTCTAGAGTCATTTTCAAAGTACAACAATTATATCCGTTCCATAACAAATTTAGTTCCATCAATGGTGGATTTATGCTGGTGGCAGAGCATTGAAAACACTGCTTAACCAATGAATACACGTACATTAATTGGCTTAACTGTACAGTCAAATTATCATAGTTCCTTTTTTGTACATGTTTATATTACAAAGCAAATGACAACTTATTTTTATATTGTGATTATTTTGACACATAAAAGTAGAGTCAACAAACTATCCATACAAAGAGTTAATGCTGGAATCTCTACCAAGTATGTAACAGAAAAAACTGTCTACTACAATTGAAAATGATTAAATCATAGGGTCATTAAGTAGTCAGGAAAATTTATGAGGGTAGTGGGTTTTAGGGGGTGTGGTGCGTTGAAAGTGAATTAGTAGAGGCTGAGAGTGAGTGGAATGCTGAAGAGTGGTAAGGTTACTAGACTGAGAGGGGTAGGGGTAATAGGCAAATGCCAGTAGAATACTGAGAGGTCGTAGTAGACTGAATGGAGGTAGAACGCTTAGTGGGTGAGGTAGAATGCTGGGAGGGCGAGGTAGTTGCTCAGAGAGGGTAGAAAGCTAAGAGGTGATAGTAGACTAAGAGTGATCATAATGCTGAGAGGTGGTAGTAGACTGAATGGATGCTTAGTGGGTGAGGTAGAATTTTGGCAGGGCAAGGTAGTTGCTCAGAGAGGGTAGAAAGCTAAGAGGTGACAGTAGACTAAGAGTGATCAGAATGCTGAGAGGTGGTAGTAGATTGAGTGAAGGTAGAATGCTGAGAGGATGAGGTAAAATGCTGGGAGGGGTTAGAAAGCTGGAAGGGGGTAGAATGCTGGAGAAGGTGTGGTATGCTAAGGGTAGAATTCTCACAAGTAGATCTGCCTCATATCTGTAGCTTGGCAATATCTATTAATGTACAGGCTTCTTATAATCCTGCCAATAACTAAATTAATGCGGCTTGAAAATGTACAGCTCTCATCAATCATCAGGCTAGAAAGCTGACTTCTGACCTCAGCAGGGACTTCGTATAATCATATCTTGCGGTAATATAAAAATAAATATCATACAAATAAAAATATTAGAGTACTTTGTTCTTTTATGTACAGGAATTATTTGTGAACCACTGAAGTTGGGAGCTTCACTCAGCAAAATCATAAATATCTGCTGAACTTAATTATCATATGTTGACAAGGGTGTAATTTACAATCAGCAAGTTTCATGTCAGACCTCTGAGGATAGATTAAACTGAGAAGTAAAAGGTTTTAGAATTGGTGAACCTGTTTCCAATAAGATTGTGTTACTTTCTGAGCCTTCATTACATTGAACACTTGAGATACGTTAGTGACTGTACTTTAGCTGTCAAAAGAGCTAGTAAACGTTCCTCAGTAAAATTAATCTATCATGTTTTAATGTATCCAAAATTGCTTAACAAACACAACAATTCAAAAATAAAATATCAATTAATTAATAATGACCAACACCTTTTATGGTTGTGCGTTTACTGCTAAAAGACACATAACTGTTATTGTATTTTTTATTGTACATATTTATGGTTTACCTTTAAATTTATACTATTGCTATCAGATTATTTATTTATTTTACATAAAATATGTTTTGTTTTCCCGATTATTTGTTAATACTGTCATTTATTGTTGTGATATGCCAGTTGTTAATAGCATGGCTTCGCAACGTGTAATATACTTGTTCATAATTTAATTTTTCTTACTCAGTAAGCTGCATGTAGACAGTAAACATTATAAAAGCTGCTAAAAAAAATAATGATAATACATGAATAAAATAGAATAGAAAAAGTGGAATCACCGCTTTTGAAAAATACATTTAACTGTATTGAGTTTTGTTACGTAGAATTAAAATAAAATTTTTGGATTAAAAAAAAATAGAGTAAGCTGTATGTTAAAAAATGTTTATACATTTTTTTCTTACAATTAGCTGTTTATTGATTAAAAATTCTGAAATGATGTAAGACAAATAATAAGGTTAACGTAGCTTTGTCGTCTTCAGCTTCAAAATCCTATTGTATTGGATTACCAGTTTCGGAGCAAGAACTCCCACGGTCATATCCCCTGTACGTTGTTAAACACTTAAAATCAGTCACATTAAAAACATTTATAACAAAAATTTATACATTTTTGTTATATATTTTTGTGTAAATTTTCGTTAAAAACATTTTTAATGTGACTGATTTAAAGTGTTTTACAACTTACAGTGGATGTGACCATGGAGTTCTTGCTCCGAAACCGGTAATCCAATAAATAGGATTTTGAAGCTGAAAATGACAAAGGTACGTTAACCTTATTATTTGTCATATATATCAGCTCAGGAGGCTTTAACAATGAATGAAATCATGTAAGTTGATTTCCACAATTGTTAAATATGGAATCAATTTTGTTGCGTTAAATCAGTTCTCAATTTGTTTAACACAACAAGCATATTAAACACTCAGATAAAACTGTGCTATCGATTGATGCTCTCAATTGGCTAATTTCAATTAAGTTAAGAGTGAATATAAACACAAGTAGGCAATGGCAAACCATCTTCAAGTAGACAGGAATCACAGCGAGACTGACCTGCACAGATCCTCAAATGTCACATTGAGATTTCAATTGGGAGATTACAGAATGATCATGAAAGAAAACCATGGTAACAAAATGTACCAACTTTTATTTAGTTATTAAAAAAGGTCTAGAAGAATGTACTGAGTTGAATATCCAATTATAAAAAAACTAGGTATGTCTACTAAGAAATTATTTTAGCTCACAAAGTGTCCCACAACTATTTGAACAAACTTTGCCACATTGTTCAGTAGGTCATTAAAACAAATAATACAAAATAACCTATCTTGATTGGTCTTCTGTCTGTATGTGACTTTACAAAAATCTAAATATCTCAAAAACAGTTTAAGATAAAATACTGAAACTTGATAAAAATATTTATCCTAATGAAATACACTTTACTGAGTGTTTGTTTCTTCGAAAGAATCTATTTCAAAATTACGGCAATTTATATTTTAATTAATAAAAATCTAAAAAAAGCAATGCCATTTTTGTAACTGTCACTATTTTAGAGATATTTTTCGAGGAAAACAAAAAAGTTCAGTAAAATGTATCCTATTTAGATAAATAGTCTTATCGAGTTTCAGTATTTTATCTTAAACATTTGTTGATACATTTAGATTGTTTAAACCTCATATAAAGACACACACACAGTTGAGGTAAGACACATATTATACTGTTTTATTTGTTAGTATTAAACTGCTGAACAATGTGGCAAAATTTGTTCATTGTTGCGAGATACCCGTATACTACTAACTACCGCCTAACCTATTTGTAATAGATGAATTGTAAGATATATTTGACTAATAGGTACTGAAAGAAATTAAATAAGTAACCGTGATAGTGACTTACAATTCCATGACTAAGTAGACTTTGTGTTTATCTTCAAAAGTTTCCAATAACTGTACAATATTTGGATGTGTAAGCCTGTAACAGAAATAAATCAATCACAAAAACATAAAACTGTTAATATGAAGAATATTTATTTCTTGCATTGATCTTGTCTTGCTCTTTATCAACAGATTCAAGGTCATACAATATGTGAAACTTTGTTGAACTTTTCTTGAACTGAATTTTTGTTGAACTTTTAAAGTACATAAAATGTAATTCATTAACTAGAGTTGTACAAGTGCAGTATGGTAATGTCTTTGATTATATACTTGAAAATAAATATTTCATGTCATAAGAATGTTTGTAAAGTAACGTAATTACTTCGTAAGCTCTGCCGTTACTGCTTATTTAAACTGCATTTCATTTACATAGGATTACACTAGCTACGTACGCTTCATTGTGTACCTCAAAACAGCTGATTTTAGATTAGATTAGAAACATAAAATTTACAATTGGATGAAAAATCTATGTCTATGTATACTAACAATCTAGTATACATACATGTAAATTCTCATCTAATGAGAATCCAATACATGTAAACTAAAGCTCAAGGAACCAATTTTGAAATCATGACCTATATATATTTTTTAATTCCTTTGGTAATTCCTTTAATAAGACCATTATTCCTCTTCTGTGATGGACTGAAGTTAAGGCCATTGGCCTTGAAATACCTGTTTTTTGTTTGTTTGTTAGCTTTCAAAGAACTTACCAAAGAAATTAAAAAAAGATAGTTCATGATTTAAAGTTGGTTCCTTGAGCCTTGCATTGGATGAAAAATTACAACTCACATTTGTGATGAATTGAACTATTATAACTACATGTGAATGAACTCCTTATTGTGATAAACTATCTATTTTTAAAGTTCAAAGATGTAGTGAACAAAATATTTCTTGACAAATTTAAACAAGCATTAGAAATTCAATGTCTGAAAATTAATACTAGAGATATCTCAAGTATTGTTAAGAAGTTGACCCCAGTCCACACATATTTACTTACCTGCCGTTTACCTCACAAAACCTTATTGCAGAAGTTTCAAACTTAAACATTTCTCTTTGTTAGATATGAAATATTGAAGCAAATGTTATAAACAGCGTGTAGAAAGTGTGGGGAAGCCTGCCCAAAGCTGAGTGTATTTAGTGACTCTGAGTGTTAAATTGTTATGAGCTTATACATGCAACTTAAAATTATTTCTTTTACAAATATGAAATAGATGCCATTCATTTACAAAACCAAAGGGGCACTTTATATGCTTGACATTCAACTAGGAACAAGTTTGACTCCGACGGCCCACCCACTTATCTACTTGCATTCATGTGCTAGACGCTTGACTTATTACAGTGCACAGTTAGTAAGGAAGCTTTCTTACTTTCGTATTCCACATGCTATTTAAGCACTTTAGTTTATAAGTTCTGAATTATTCATTTCTTGAGCCCACATTTCAGGACCAGCATATACACCTTTATTTAATTTATATACAATAAAAATATTAATAATATATTACCTTATAGCACATTTCTTGTATTTATTTGTACTATGTAAACTTCAACTTCATTGGAGCCATCATACGGTACATGCAAGGTTATAAGACAATATAAATAAATCAATTATTATATTCAAATTGTTCACAGGTGGTGTTAATTATAATATATAATCTGGTGGAATTACTATAATTTGGAATTACTTAATCAAAAAGTAAGTTTTTGGAAGGTGTATCTTTGTCATTCAATAGAAAATTTGGATTGTTCTTTGTCTTTTTATAAATTTTAAGACTTTCTAAGGTCGACATCTAACTAATTTTTATTCATGTATGTAAAATTTCAAGATTTCTTTCAATATTTGTGTAAGTGTGAATTTTATGAAGTTGTCAATGCCTTAATATTTCATCTTGTCTTGAACGAACGTCCATTTTTCCCTGAATAGCAGCTTTGATAATCATTACAGTTTAATTTATAAATGCCACTATAATCAAATTTCAAAGTTTGTTTGTTTGATTAGTTTAATTTCTTATTATTTGACTGAAATTGTTGGTAGTTTTAAATGCCATTTTATATCCACTATTTATTAAGGGTGCTCATCCAGGCGTCCAGTTGAGCATTCCAAGGAATTTAGTTATAGATTTTATCGCAACTGTCGCTAGAAGTAGCAAAGAGCCAGTCTCACTAACATATAAACAATGTGTTCCTCTCTCCTCATCACTGTCTCCGCCTGTCCCGCCTCGCAAATTCCACAGAAGGACATAACTTCCTCATTTATAGAAAACTCTGGCAATGAAGTTTTTATATATTATTAATCTACTCTATGAGCTAAAGATAATTATACAAATTTCAACTCAACATTTGAACAAATCCAATCCATAGAAAAATAATTAGTGACATTTTAAAAATAAAATATTTTTTTAAAGATTTAATCTAGACTAGGTTGTTAAATACCTTTTGTCCACCATATTCTCAAAATTTTAATAAAACATATCACACGGTTTGTTAATGAGTTATGCACCAAAAAGGCAAAATCGACTGACCTATACTGTACGTGTATGGGTGGACGGGTGGGTCAGTACCACTGTATGTGTATGGGCGGGCGGGTGGGTCAGTACCACTGTACTTGTATACGGCGGGCAGGTGGGTCAGTACCACTGTAAGTGTATGGGCGGGTGGGTATGTCAGTACCACTGTATGTGAATGGGGTGGGCGAGTGGGTCAGTACATGTAATGGGGCAAAGTTTGATTAATTTTTTTACGTAGACAGAGTATAATGAACTATGTTGCATCTTTGATTTATCTCCTAACGTGTACATTTGATTTAAATAAAGCAGGCCAACTTAATAAGTGGCCTATTTAGGTAAAAAATGTTCTATTGAAAGCTGAGAAAAATTGAGAAATATGTGAATTTAAAATAAATAATAGGGTTAGGTTAGGTAGCCGTATATCCTCAAAAAAAATCTTTTAGGATTTTTTCCCGTAGCACATTTATTACTTAGAGGGAGACTAACAATTTTATTTTCCTTAATTTCAAAAATTATTTTTGATCGAACACCCTTAAGGCTTTATTGATTTTGTAGTTATGTTTATCATGTATTTTGATTGAATGTATTTTATATTACTTCTTTGTTTGATCGATTTTTAAATTTTACAAATTAATTCTGCCAAATTAAATAATATAAATTTAACACCAGCTGTTAACAGTTTGAATATGATAATTTATTTATTAATATTTTTTAACTTTGCATATACCTGATGATGGCTTCAATGAAGTTGATATGTACATAGTACAAATAAATACAAGAAATGTGTTAAAAGATAACTAATTATTAGTTTTTTGTTCTATTATTCACTGACTGGAGGCTACAATTAACTATTAACTGTAATAATTAATAATCAAAAGTTTACTTTAATTATAAGTTTATGATTAATATAACATAAAAAATTAACAAAGACATAATATGAATGTAGAACACGAGTTGAGTAACTGCACATAATGAAGAGTTTAAGAAAAGAATTCATTCGATGCAGTATTCTTACAATTATCAGCTGCAATTCAGACCGCAGTTGACATAAAAGTTGAACTATTTTGCATAATGGTCCACTTGATGTCATAAACCATGAGAAGATGATCAACAGTATAACAAGGTCAGTAAGCACTGAATCTCTTGCGGAAGACACTGTATGAGAGGTTATCAAACAAGCAAAAACCTTGCACAAGTGAGATCTTGATAATTAGCAATTAAACGTTCAGTTATGAAAGTACATCAATACTCTCCATTAAATAAACTGAACTAACAAGTCCTATTTCTTAAGATTCAAATATTACTCCAATTGATATGCATATTAATTAAACCATAAACGGTTGATGTGACACGAGAATTTACTAAATCATAACAAATAAGTATGTTTATTCTAGAAAGCTCGCCTCAATTTTTTAATGCACTCATTGATACACTTAAGAAGTGCCCCCAGTTCCAGGCGCCCAGTTGAAAGCTCATATGAATTTTGTTTTAGATTTCTCACAATTGTTACAAGGAGTAGCATAGAGCCTCCCTCACTAACACACATACAACGTGTTTCCCTTCCCTCTTTATCCCTCACCGTCCCTGCCTGCACTGCCCCACAAATTGTTCAAAAGTACATAACTCCCTCATTTATATGCACTGAAGTTTTTATGTATATCATTAATCTATTCTTTCAGCCAAAGTTAATTGTTAAAAATTCAACTCAAAATTTATACACATGTAAAAAAAATTGGTTCCATTTCAAACAAAGATTATATTTTTTAAGTTTTACTCTACATAGCTTCATGGAATTAACTAAATTATATAAAGAACAAGTTTATAATACATTTCATTCAGTGTTTACTGCTCGTTTTTATGAAAAATTATGAATCTTATCAGTTATGAATAAATCATTAACCACTTAAATGCTAGTGTAACAAGTGAAATTTTTCTGGATCTGTAGCATATTTGGTATGTAACACTTACTGAAATAGCTACCTTAAAGCAGTCTAGCAATGCCAGACCGATGACTAGAGAAGCTACCTTAAAGCAGTATGGTGGTGCCAGACCACTAACTACAACTGCGGCCCTATTGCAGTGTTGCGGTAATAGACATTGACTGAAACTACAACCCTAAATCAGTGTAGCGGTGCCAAACCACTGACTAAAACTGCCACTCTCAAACAGCCTAGTAGTGACAGCCAATTACTGATATACTATCATTATTAAACCACACTAAAAATGCCAGACAACTTATTAAAATTGCCACCCTAAAGCAGTCAAGCGGTTCCAGAACATTGTCTGAATCAGACACTATAAATAAGTCTAGTAGTGATTGATCGACTGATATATCTTCCTTTAACATGGTAAAGGTGCCAGACCACTGATTAAAATTGCTACCCTAAAGTAGTCTAGCACAGCCTATGATTAAATAGCTAGCCTAATACAGTCTAGCAGTGGCAGGCCACTGACTGAAACAGCTACCCTAATGCAGTCTAGCACAGCCAAACCTATGATTAAATAGCTAGCCTAATACAGTCTAGCAGTGGCAGGCCACTGACTGAAACAGCTACCCTAATGCAGTCTAGCACAGCCAAACCTATGATTAAACACAGCTAGCCTAATACAGTCTAGCAGTGGCAGACCACTGACTGAAACAGCTACCCTGAAGTAGTCTAGCAGTGGCAAACCTCTGATGAAATAGCTACTCTTAGCAGTCAAGTTGTACCAGACCACTCATTGAAACAGCTACGCTAATGCAGTCTAGCAGTACCATACCACTGACTGAAACAGCTACCCTTAGCAGTCAAGTTGTACCAGACCACTCATTGAAACAGCTACCCTAATGCAGTCTAGCAGTACCATACCACTGACTGAAACAGCTACCCTTAGCAGTCAAATCTGTACCAGACCACTGACTGAAACAGATACTCTTAGCAGTCAAGTTGTACCAGACCACTCATTGAAACAGCTACCCTAATGCAGTCTAGCAGTACCATACCACTGACTGAAACAGCTACCCTTGGCAGTCAAGTTGTACCAGACCACTCATTGAAACAGCTACGCTAATGCAGTCAAGCAGTACCATACCACTGACTGAAACAGCTACCCTTAGCAGTCAAGCAGTTGCAGACCACTGACTGAAACAGCTACCCTAAGGCAGTCAAATCTGTACCAGACCTCTGACTGAAACAGCTACTCTTAGCAGTCAAGTTGTACCACACCACTCATTGAAACAGCTACGCTAATGCAGTCTAGCAGTACCATACCACTGACTGAAACAGCTACCCTAAGGCAGTCAAATCTGTACCAGACCACTGACTGAAACAGCTACTCTTAGCAGTCAAGTTGTACCAGACCACTCATTGAAACAGCTACGCAAATGCAGTCTAGTAGTGGCAGACCACTGACTGAAACAGCTACCCTTGGCAGTCAAGATGTACCTGACCACTCATTGAAACAGCTACGCTAATGCAGTCTAGCAGTACCATACCACTGACTGAAACAGCTACCCTAAGGCAGTCAAATCTGTACCAGACCACTGACTGAAACAGCTACTCTTAGCAGTCAAGTTGTACCAGACCACTCATTAAAACAGCTACGCTAATGCAGTATAGCAGTGGCAGACCACTGACTGAAACAGCTACTCTTAGCAGTCAAGATGTACCAGACCACTCATTAAAACAGCTACGCTAATGCAGTATAGCAGTGGCAGACCACTGACTGAAACAGCTACCCTTGGCAGTCAAGTTGTACCAGACCACTCATTGAAACAGCTACGCTAATGCAGTCTAGCAGTACCATACCACTGACTGAGACAGCTACCCTAAGGCACAGACCACTGACTGAAACAGCTACTCTTAGCAGTCAAGTTGTACCAGACCACTCATTGAAACAGCTACGCAAATGCAGTCTAGTAGTGGCAGACCACTGACTGAAACAGCTACCCTTGGCAGTCAAGATGTACCTGACCACTCATTGAAACAGCTACGCTAATGCAGTCTAGCAGTACCATACCACTGACTGAAACAGCTACCCTAAGGCAGTCAAATCTGTACCAGACCACTGACTGAAACAGCTACTCTTAGCAGTCAAGTTGTACCAGACCACTCATTAAAACAGCTACGCTAATGCAGTATAGCAGTGGCAGACCACTGACTGAAACAGCTACTCTTAGCAGTCAAGTTGTACCAGACCACTCATTGAAACAGCTACGCTAATGCAGTCTAGCAGTGGCAGACCACTGACTGAAACAGCTACCCTTGGCAGTCAAGTTGTACCAGACCACTCATTGAAACAGCTACGCTAATGCAGTCTAGCAGTACCATACCACTGACTGAGACAGCTACCCTAAGGCAGTCAAATCTGTACCAGACCACTAACTGAAACAGCTACCCTTGGCAGTCAAGTTGTACCAGACCACTCATTGAAACAGATACGCTAATGCAGTCTAGCAGTACCATACCACTGACTGAAACAGCTACTCTTAGCAGTCAAGTTGTACCAGACCACTCATTGAAACAGCTACCCTAATGCAGTCTAGCAGTACCAGACCACTGACTGAAACAGCTACCCTTGGCAGTCAAGTTGTACCAGACCACTCATTGAAACAGCTACGCTAATGCAGTCTAGCAGTACCATACCACTGACTGAAACAGCTACCCTAAGGTAGTCAAATATGTACCAGACCACTGACTGAAAGAGCTACCCTGAGCAATCATTAGAAAATTCAATAAGTTGATGGAGATCAGAGGATTAAGCACATTCACAAATAGCTCACAAGAAAACTGTTTTTTCTCTATAAACGGTGTGATTACGATTTTTCTTTACATCGAAATTTACTCTTATAGAAGTTCTACTTCTTTAATGTTTACAATCCAACCCATCGGGTTCTTATTTGCTCTTAGGTGCACGATTGTACAATTAGACAAACAAATCCATCTTATGGAAGTTATTAATTACCATCAGCTCTAAATGTGATTAACAGTCTTTTTAGTTTTTGGGAGGAAACAGTGGGAAGGTTTTCTAATATTTTAACAACTTATATCTAATAACAATTACATTATGACACATTACCTGCAAGAAAATGAAGGATCAACGTAGCAAACTATGGTAATAATTTATGAGATGATTACTCTACACTGAAACATTTTATTATTTAAGACTCTACTGGTCTCTGAGTGGATAAACAAAATACTGAGTCATCTGAATGACTACATCTCCCTTCTCTCCTCCCACGTTACCACTCAAATATGACATTAGTAATATTTATCTCAGATAACCCTTTTAGTGCCAAAGTCCAGTTATCCAGACATCCAAAAAACTATGGATAAAGTGCCCCAAAACTGTTTTGAACATCATAAAATTTGCCATAACTATTTTATCTGTTAACAAATTATTGTGAAATTTCAACAGAATGTAAATAACTAAATTGTCTTCAAAGTAATGTGATTGAGTAGAGTCCACCTTTTTTGTCATGGTCATAAAAATGCTCAAAGAAAAAAAAGATACAGCAAACTTTTTATTTCGTAAATTTATTTTGAATAAAAATAGCATGTATAGTGCAAGGCTATTTTCATTATATTATTTTGATAGACTGGTTATTTATGTATAATAAGGTATAATTATTAATTTTGTGTAATAAATAACAGATACGAATTATTTAATGGCACACTGTACAAATCAATAGAAAGCCTCTGGAACTGGCAGAGAGCAACTTTAAAAATTCCTCTGGCACTAAAAGGGCTAATTAAGTATCCTGTAAGGCCTACAAATGTAACAAAAACTAAACTTTATTTATTTTCTGTTCAGTAATATAGTATATGCATATAAAAAATGCTGCAAACAATTTTAAATTACGGATTACTGGTAAATTTATTCTAGTTCATATTTGATTCAATGTTACTTATAACCACAATAAAATCAAACATGCATTGGCTGTAGACTAGGCTTGCCCTCATTTCCCAACCAAACATTCCAACATGCCCTATCTAGTATGATTTGGATTTATAAAAACCCCTTATTGAATGTTCACATAAAACACTATATGTATACATTCGTTGTATTGTTAAATTCTGCTTCCAGGAAAATCACAATATTTTCTAATCCTAAAAAAACGTACAAAAATTATGATTTTATTTTTTTACTTACGTGTTTCAGTCTATCTGTCCAAGTTGAAAAAAACTGGACAGTCCTTTTCAGATTGAGTGATCCATGTTTACGTCTTATGTTTAGTCTCTATTAAGTTTATTACAGTATGATACGCAGTTTATTGAACATTAATGAGCAGTGTCTAAGTTTGAGATTAGCGCGCTTACATTTTTTTTTCTAACATATGTTCAGTGTCTGAATTTTGTGTTTGTGCTTATATGCAAATGAGTTCACACATGTCATGATTATATTAAAATGAAAAAAAAACCATATTGGCACGACTGGTACTAGTCCTCTGGACAAGCAACCTACTGGAACTTTTATACCAATCCCTCTAATGTTTAGATAACGCCCACTCGCCCATTCATGTATGGTGTCGGTGGTACTGACCCACCTATCCTCTCATACACATATGGTGGTACTGTGAGTTCCAGTTCGTAGCTTGTCCACAGATCTATATATCGGTGTTTGCACACGTTTTTTTTTTTTTTTTTCATTTTAATATAATTGTGACATGTGTGAACTTTGGTGTTTATGTATCATGTGTATTCAATAAACTTAATGGAGACAACACATAAGACCTGAAGATGGATCACTCGATCTGAAACATACCGTCCAGTTTTTTCATATTGGACATACTGACTGTAACACGCAAATGTCTTGGGCTAAAATGACTGATTAAAAAAATTATAAGTTTTACTTACATTGTGTCTGGCAAAAAGCTAATAAACAGTATTATTATATTTTATGGTATGTAACAGTCTCTCCTTCGACATTACTTATAAGGTTAGTCTCTATGATACATTTCTACGACCATTGCAGTAAAATATAAAATTGCAAGTGACTTTAGCGAATATATCCTATTGTGAGTTTATGCGCAAGTGACTAGTGAGTGATGTGTTCAGAAAGCTTAACTATAAAAGTGACTCTAATGAAGAAAACTAGTAAATAAATGGTTATAAATATTATAAACTTAACTAATTAGGATATAAAAATATATTTATTTATTCTTAAGACGTCGATCATCAATATATAGGAAAGTGTGAATTTTGAATGAACGTGTTGATTGAAGATGAGCAATGTTGTCACTGCTACAAACTAAAGCTGACTATTCCTTGGAGAGTGTCAATAATTAATAGTCCGATGACAAATGAACAGCGATGGATATCAGCTGAACCCTCTCAAAACTTGTTTTATCTCTGATTGAGATCAAATTGAGAACCTTCTTGGCAATATTATACAATTTTGTTATCTCAGCGGTATGAAATTTTCTGTTTAGAAATAAATGAATATCCTTGTGAATCAAAGACACTTAAATAGATTATTATTGAAAAAGTAAAAATTATTTAAATTATATTGACAAATTACTCATTAAAATAAAATATTAATGGTTTTAAAAACATTAAAGGAATCAGTTTGTCCATCTGGGGGAGCCAGTAGCACTCTCCCATGAAGGTTTGTAGCATGCACTATCTGCTATGTGCCATGCCTATACACAACACCAATGATGCCCAGCGTGCACAAGCCTATTAAAAAAAGAAGAACAAAAATAAACTCCTCAACACATTTTCCACTACTATTTCAAATATTTCCATAAGGGTTATGATATGAGGTTATTGAAACTAGAAATATTTCCAAACTTTCCAAAGAAGATAATTTTTAGAGGCTCTTTTTTTGCTCTGGAAACATTTAAGTTCAGTGTCTCAGTTCTGCATTAGTGTTTAGAGCACTTATATTTTTTCTCTTATTGTCATTGAACATGTACGAGCAGTGTCTAATTTTGTGTTTAGACCACTTAAATTTTTTTCTCGCGTATATATTTAGTGTCTGAGTTTTGTGTTTGTACATATATATTTGCTCTCACTGTCATTGAACATTTAAGGTCAGTCTCACAATTTTGCATTGTGTTTAGAGCACTTATATTTTTTCTCTATTTCTGATTGAACATTTATGTTCAGTGTCTCAGTTTTGTGTGTAGAGTGCTTATATTTTCATAAAATGTCACTGATCTTCATAAAATGTCACGCACATATCTGTTTTTTTTTCTTTTTTCTATTTAATGCATTTATCTTGTTGCCCTCAGAGACACTGATTGCAGTTTTCGTACTGTCTCTGATAAGGTTTCATATATCTTGGCTTTGATTTTCTGTCAATGCATTTATATTCTAAATATGTCAGCTGATTTCTGTTGGTTGCTATTTAAATTGCATTTCTATGTAAGTTTTCTTCAAAAAAGTATTTTAAAGAGAGACAATGCCATATTTATACATTAGCAACGCCATGATACATCTTCTTTTAATTTCGGATAATTCATCAATGTTTTAGTCAAACTCGGTAATTTTATGATTTTCTTTCATAAAAAAAGCACAGCTCTAAAAGCAAAACTGGCCTCTTAATCAAATGGTTTAAGGATTTAAATATTTTATTTTCACAAATTTTTCAATTCAATCTTCATTAAAGTGCAAGATATTTTCTTGCGCTTCATTCTAAGAAGAGGAATTCCTCTTCGGAATATTACACATTCCTTCCCTTTTTATAGTAATAAATTAATTAATTACTCGTAGATATATGTATGCTATGTTTCCAACAGCTAAGCCCTGAATGAATCTTGTGATACCTCTAATTATTTCCATTTGAACCAGTGATCAATCGTTTATGCTACTATTTGTTTTCCAAAATATTTACATTGCAACTACTCTTTTTAGCAAAGTCCACTGTCCCTTTAAAGTGTGATGGCTGAAATACACATATATGTATATTTATTGACAATAACTACTGTCAATAATTGAAATTTTTTAATAATTATGATTAAGTAAGCAACATGTAATGATAAAAAAAAGTAACTTTATTTACTATAAAGCTACAATATTTTTAAAAATCTTGTAAAAATATTTTGCATGTATGCAATTTTTTCTATATTTTCAGGTGATTTATAGAAAGCAATTAAATTTAAATAGCGTGTAAGAGGCTAACTTTTAGGTATTTTTACTGAGTCTAAAAATAAAAATAAACATGAAATCACAGCATTTTAAAACTTAAATTCCAGAAGGTGGGTTTACATATCATTTTGTAATTTTTAGAACAAACAGTTAAATTTGTTCTTAGTTTTTCTTTAATTTTGCTCAAACAATTTTTTTTAGATAATAACAATAATAAAAGATGCCAGACATTATCAGAATTATTATTCTTCCTTACTTTCACAAAATCTACACAAGAGTTAAGGAAAATAAGAGCATGAAACTTAGTTTGTGTCCTTCATAATGATGTTAAAGTCTTTCCCCAATAAATGTATCAGTGGCGCTGAACAGTTTGCTTAAGTTTATGGAGTATTTTTTTTCAAATCATTTTTATATTGGACATTATTTGTTTGTTAATAATAGTCATGCAAAGAAAAAAGAACAAACCTTGTACATGTTGAAGACATTACAATACATTATATTTATAGCTGATTAGAAATTACAAAGTACTAACTTTCTCTTAATTGCATAAATCTAAAATATAAATGTTGTTAAAATAAACATACATTCTTTAAAATTCCTGTTTGTTAATTTTGAATTAAAGGTTATATTGGAGAAATGTGCTATCCAACATATAGATCAGTTTGGAAATTAATGGCTATATTTATCTTGGCCAGTTTTATGGAAATGTTTCTGGTTTAACGTACTCAGGTAAATTTGTAATACCGTAATCCCTAAACTAAACGGAGTACACGTTATGGATACCTGAATTTAGAGTAGATTATTGTATAGATATAGACCTAAAAAAAATTATACTTTAATTACTTTATTTTTCTTGTTTATTCTATGTAAATATGCAAGGGAAGAAAATTGTATGACTGTTGGTGCAAAAAGTATGTGTACCCGAGTTTTAATAAGAAACTAAGAGAAACTAAGAAACTAAGAGGCTTATGAAAATCAGTTTAAAATTCCTGCACTTGTTTACATAAATAAAAGTAATGTATCGTAACTATACACTTCATCAGGACTGCAACGTGACCAAGTAATTAATTTTACAACCTCAGGACCAAGAAAACGTTGTTTCAGGAAATTTGAAAGGAACTCTTTTTTGATTAGTTAAAATTACAAAATTTATAAAACTTATAGAAAATATTTGCACAGTGAAAACTAGTAAAATTCTGGTTATTTTTGTTGTTGTTTTAACTAGAATAAAACTTTTAGTAACATTTAGAAATGCATTTATCATAATATATAATTACATTAAGAAAACGACGGTGTAGTTAGATTTTTCATAGGCTTCTTAGTTTCTCAGTAAACAACCTTCAAACTCGGGTACACATAATTTCTGCTCCGACAGTAGGTACTATAGTTTTATATAATTAAGTGTGATTAAAAAAAGGAAAAAATCATGTTTTTTTTAACTTATTTCCTGGAACAATAATTATTTTAAATATTCCTTTCAAACATTCCTTTCAGTTATTGTACACAGCTGTTAGTGACTGTTACAATATGGTGAATATTTATTTTTACTGGAAAAGACCAATAATTCATTTTAAACTATTTTCAAAACAATTAATTGTAACGAGATGGACTAGTTGTTAGTCCGAAGATCTTAGTAGTGGAGTAAGTTTATAGAACGTTGAGATTATTCTCCGTCATCCACTCTAATGGAACTGTATGTCAATGATTGCTTCAAGAAAATGAAGATAATTATATGACATCAACTCAGTTCGCTGTAGTGTAATGGTGAGTAAGAAAACTCTCACCTATTTACACCTGATAAGACGAAACAACGTCGAAACAGCACACATGGAGACCATCTGGTCCACGTACCAACATCCTTTCGGTGTGGCCAATGCATAGCGACCAACTGTTGTCAGAAGGTGCCTTAGCAAGCACTATTTGGAGCGCTATTACTTTTGTTAACGCAGAGTAACCCGTAGACTGTTGTCAGGCGGAAAACTTTTAATTTATGTCAGGCGGTGTAATAATTAATGTCTTAGCGACCAATGGTTGAGGTTCGCCCCAACATGGTAGCGAGTAACATACTCGTGAGTCCAAAAACCATTCTTAACCAGGTATGTTACTCGCTACCATGTGGGGGCGAACCTCAACCATTGGTCGCTAAGACATCAATTATTACACATGATTGCAGTTTTCCGCCTGACAACAGTCTACGGGTTACTCTGCGTTAACAAAAGTAATAGCGCTCCAAATAGTGCTTGCTAAGGCACCTTCTGACAACAGTTGGTCGCTATGCATTGGCCACACCGAAAGGATGGGTACGTGGACCAGATGGTCTCCATGTGTGCTGTTTCGACGTTGTTTCGTCTCATCAGGTGTAAATAGGTGAGAGTTTTCTTACTCACCATTACACTACAGCGACTGAGTTGATGTCATATAATTGTCTTCATTTTCTTGAAGCAATCATTGACATACAGTTCCATTAGAGTGGATGACGGAGAATAATCTCAACGTTCAATTAATTGTAAGTCATAAAAAGAAACAAATATGATTTCATGGTTTAATATGTTTTGAATATATGTTCCTCTAGACTCTATCAATTCATGATTTTCTGCAGGTGGATTTTTTTAAAAGGGGTAAAAGGTTTAATAACTATAATACATTTTGTAGAAATTCTTGGTTTTCGGGAGATCACCGTGTCAATAAATTCTATGCATTATACACAGGATCAGCCAACGTTTCGGCCTCGATACACCATCATCAGGACAAACAACTTGGCTTAGGTACCAAGTAATTACATTTTCTTAAGTCAGTGGTGTTATCAGTTAATTATTGAATTTCTACAAAATAGTGTTGACCATGGAAGTCTATCTAGGGAAGCTATAACACATTTAACATATTGTCAGGACTGTTTTAATTAGAGTAACAGGACATTACGATGGAGAGTATAAATATACTCTTTTATGTATAGCATCTCCTATAGAGAAGAACATTCCTCATCTGCTCAGAAGAGTATTTTTCACATTGAAAATTTGAATATCAGGAGGAGAGGGAAGTGGGGAAACTTGCAAACATCCTTGTTTTATTCAAATTTGTATTCCATTCCATAACGAAATGTCACAAAAAACACAGGTTTTATAAAGCAATGAACGTACATTTTTACAACGTAAGTTGAGCCTCTATAAATTTTAGATTTTTTAGCGATGGCTTCTTGTCCTGTACTGAGTAACGAAATAATTTTAACAGAAAATAAATTACTACAGTACATAACACTGTAATTCTGTATTGAATTACTACAGTACATAACACTGTAGTTCTGTATTGAATTTTTTTAGTTGAATGTAATTAGCTTGAAGCTTTTTTGCTATCATTTTTTTGCGATAGTGTTGAGCTTATTATTTGATTAAAGCGACTTGGTAAACTTGATCCCAAAAGCTACCAAAAGTGATAATGTGAATTAGCTTTAAGTTATACAGTTATAAGTTTAAGTTTTTCTGGAGAGGGGGCGGGGGGGAAGTAATATAAAATATTTAACAGTCACTTTAATGTCAAATGTTGTATTGTAATTGTTTCTGTTAATGTTGGTGAACATTTATTTATTTTTTAACTAATTTACATTTGGGTTCCAACCAATATTTAATCAAATAAAATTCAATCTTTAAAACTTTTTATAGTGCCAATCCTAAAAAAGAAAACTTTCCATCAAAATCTACATTAAGTTTAAAACAAGAAATATTATGTAGGTGGCCTTTTATTTATTTTAAAACAAATTTACATTTGAATTCTATTAATTTTGTGTATTAGATAACTGAGATAAGAATTTTTAATGGTACATTGTAAAAATTAATAGAAACCGTCAAGCACTGGCAGAGAACGACTTAAAAATTCCTCTGCCACTAAAAGGGTTAGTCACATATTTGAAAACATGTGATAATTACTGGAGGATGTTTTTGCATTTTTAGTTGACAAAATATTTAAATGTATTTAGATTATATTTTGATTATACTTCTGAAATATTAAATGCACAAAGCTAGAATTATCAACTTAAATTTGAAATAGGATTACTTGGTAAGACTCTAAAGCCGGTTGATTACAGTTTTACCGGGTTAAACTAAGTACCTAAGTTCATCAACTTCCGGGAAATGTTCTGCCATAAAATTTTATAAGCAGATATAATGAGTATTAATTTTTAAATGTGAACCTTTAAACTAAATAAAAAAAATAGTAATCCACCTCATGTCTTAAATTTTTCTCATTTAAGAAAATAATGAATTGCTTATAAGCTGATTCAAAATTAGCAATAAACCACAATAACACATCACAACATAAATGTTTCAATTATTGTAATAATGAACTTCAAAATATACGTTTTGGCTCAATTAAAAATAATATTTAATTTTCAAGAGTAATATTTTTATTTAATTTATTTGTTTGATTGTCTGAAATTTTATTACTACTATTATTTATTTATCGTTAGTTTCCTTTGGAGGTTGATATCTATATTTTAATTTGAAATAAAATTATGAAGTTTTTAACTATATATACAGGGTGTTACAAAAAGGTTGGCTGGCTATGCATTGTAATTGTCAAAGTAATTGGTACCACCGCTCCAAATAAAATCTGCAACAGTGATGCACTGAGTCAAACAAATATTGCCTCGAGACTCAGGTACAGTTTATCTCAGCCAGACTTGACACTCGGTTTACTGCTAACTCAGTCTGCAATGGGAGTTGAGAATTGAGTTAGGTGAGTCATGGACTCGCTACCTCTGGAAACTTCATCAACTTCATGCTCTTTTGTTCTAGGCTTGTTCAGATAGTAGCATTCCATTGCTTGATCATCAAATTCAATTTAAACTTGTTCTGAGCTAATAGCATTCCACAATTAAACTCAATGTTTTAATCCGTGGTGACTCAACTTGACACATTCCTAACCTTTTTTTTTTTTTTTTTTTTCAACACCAGTGGAATTTTTTAATGATTATTTCAACATTACTATGGGACAACAGTCAAACCCATAAAGCTAAATTTAGTTTGATCTCCATGATCTCTCTAGGAGGACCATTTATCTCTCTGAACTAGTGAAAATGGCAGTATGAAATTATTTGATTGATAAGAAATTTACTGACCAAAAGTGAATTGTACATTTTTGATTGTGTCTCAACAAATAAAGTGAATTCCATAAGAGTTAAAATGGTTCAAACTTAGTCTATTAAGGCGTAGAAGTTACGTTATTAAAAGTAGATACACAATACTACAATTCATTGTCCTAATTTTGATGTTAAAATTGAGTATAAGGGTCGAGTTATGTTAAAATAAAGCTATTAACAATGTGTTGATGTTTTGAGCTGTGGAATTACAGTAAAAATAACACGTTGCTTCTATCTTCCTCAATAGAATTGAAGGCCACAAAACCAATTATTAAATACAGCCGCAAAACGACTATCAAATATGCATAGTTAAATGATGAAGGCCACAATATAACAAGTAAAAAAATCTCTTCTCTGCTCAATTCTTGATATGTTCACAGTGGCAAATTATTTTCAGTGTCAGTTCTACCTACAAAACTAGATTAAACAATTGTTTATTTAGATTGTAATCATGATGTAGTCATTTTCTTCTGGAGATACTGTCTAGGAAACTATTGTTGATTTGGATTGTAATCATGACATAGTCACTTTAATGCAGGGGATACTGTCTAGGAAACTATTGTTGATCTTGTTGTAATCATGACATAGTCACTTTACTTCCGGAGATTCTGTCTTGGAAATTATTGTTGATTTGGATTGTAATAATGACATAGTCACTTTACTTCTGGAGATTCTGTCAAGGAAACTATTGTTGATTTAGATTATGATGATGGTGTAGTCGCTCGACCTCTGGAGATTTTCCAGGATATTCTTTTTCTAAGCTCTCTCAAAATAAAGAGCTTGTTTTCAGTGTCTTTCTACCAACATTTGAAAGTTTAAAAAGAATTATGGTTTAAGTTCATTTTTTCATGCAACATTTCAGTTAGTGTGTAAAAATCATTGTCTTGTAGTCAATAGCAAAGTATCTTTTTTCATAATTTTAGATTATCAATCTTAGCATCTGGTAGTAGTTGTGAATTTTTGATCCTGATTTTTTATTTATTTATTTTTTGTAACTTCTGTGCTTCTGTGGCTTGATAGTATGTAGTCTTCTGCATGTCACGTAATGGTTAATGAATGTTTTAATTTTGGCGAGGGGGTTTGGTTGTGCTGTCCAAGAAACTATTGTTGATTTAGATTGTAATGATGATGTGTTCACTCTATTTCTGGGGATTCTGTCCAGGAAACTATTGTTGATTTGGACAATAATATCTATAATGTACATACCTTGATGTTATAGTTAGTATAATAAACAATTCTTAAAAAATCTACGCATATCTCTAAGACATAATCCTGACATTATCCCTGTTCTTTTTACTGCATTAACATAACTTGGTAAAGGTTGCCTTTCTTTTCATAATATACATTAATTATTATATATTTAATACAAATTATATGTTTTATTTCATAAGAAACGTAAAGTGACTTAGTCCTTAGATGAAATTAATAATTAACAATTAATTTATTTTTAAACCCACCTTCTGTCAACAATGGAGACAACAATTAATTTTTGTTCTACTAAGCAATTATTTTAGTAACTTAGACCCACATTTCATTTGACTTATTTGCATTAGTGTTAAAATAACATCTGATCCACAATGGTCCACAACCACTGTAAAACAATTTACGTGTTTCGATTTATGTTATTGGATTTTAAGTCAAAGCTTTTATATTCAGCCACCCAACCACAGTTTATTTCATACAAGTATAGAAATGTTAGTTGTATACAAACACATTAATTGTCAATGAAACATTGACTTTGCATGTATAGGCATGCAAAGTTATCCTCTGATGCCATGTAAAAAGAATCAGCTTGAATAGTTAACATAGATTTCAATGAAAATCATAGAATTTAGGTTGATGATTTAATTAGTGAAAATTTTCATTAGGAAATAATTCAATGTTCAAATTATGCTTAATCTATTCATGCAAGGTTATACTATAAGTTAAATGTTTTATAAGTCGAATTCAACCAAAAAATTACAATGATTTAGAATTTACTATGGAATTAAATTGTGCAATTTAATTTTTTAAATTGGCACTTTTGCATTGGTTGAAGAACAAGAAAACATTGTGATTTCAGCCACACACTGTTGTTATATTGCGCCCAAACCAAGCCCATCCACTCACCTATACGGCTCTTCATCGCCCGCCTGCTTCACTGATTCACTGAACCTATGGAAGCACGCCAACAATCAACAATAGGGGCTGAGTCAACAATTAAATAATTATTATCAATATAATTTAAAATAAATAATAATTTATATGATTTATGTTCTTTTAAAGTACCTCAGATAATTACAATAACTAATATTAACTTTAATTTAATTCATTTCATTAATCAAATTCAATAATAAAAGTAACTAATGATTATGTTACTGACTAAACCAATAGAAAATGTGCCTAAAACAGTTAAAATAAAAGTGATTAAAAAACTTATCTGAACTTAAATTTGATTCACTTCACTATTTAAATGAATTTGACCACAACTCAAATCATGTTTTAGACATTAACAATAGAATAAAAATTAGCCGTGAACAAGCATTTTCTTGGCAGATCAGCAAAGTAACTAAATGAGAAAAAGAAATGTTTCTTCCCCAATACCATAAATTTGTTTTCATTATTACAACAGAATTTTTATGACATGTGAACTGAAAGATATAAATAATAATGATAAAAAATAAATTCTTTTAAATACCAAAACAAAATTTGCCCCTTTTCCTATGTGTCTTCTTTCTATAGGTACAAGATATTTAATGTATAATGCAGCTGAACTTGTTGTTATGTTTTCACCTTTTATCACTCCTAGATTCATAGAAAAAAGGAGTTGGTTTTGCGTCCACATCAACCAGTATCTTACATTATTCCTGTTCTGCAAAAGCAAGTGTTTCTAAATACTCCTAGTTTTAAAAATAAATGTCTTAAAAAAAATGTCAAAGCCTTCTAAATTAATATTGATCCACCCACCAAACCCATACACATACGGTGGTATTGACTGACCCACCCACCCACACCCTTATACATTCGGTGGTACTGACCCACCCACCAAACCATATACTTACGGTGGTATTGACCGCCCCACCCATATACGTACGGTGGTATTGTCCCATCCACCCAACCACTCATACAATTACAGTGGTCAACAAAAGTTTACAAATTTGATGATTAACAACATTCAAACTATGTACATTTATGTTCATCTATAAAAAGCAAATAGCACTGACTCACTCATTGCTGTAACTAAAAAAGTACTAAGCCTAAGAGGCTGAAATTTTGTAAAGTCAAAGGTCTTATGTTGTAGATGTGCAATAAGAAGGGATTTTGAAAAATTCTTAGTAAATCGAAGATGGCAGCCTTTTTGGAGCCAAACATCTTAAATGCCAAAAACAGTGTTTTTCTAATTGGACTGTAGCGGCTAAATGAACGGTTCTAGCAAAACTAACACCATTTTCTGTATCTGATTTGAGACAATCTACAACTTTGGCCCTAAGACTTTTTGCTCTATCTCACCTCCTTCATCCTTAGATAGAGTTAGATTTTCAATTTGTGTGTGTAAATCAAATTGGTTAATTTACGGCCTCTAAGAGTAGACTTACAGATTTTTCTAAACTGTGAAACTTTGTTATCTAGGAGAACATACTGTATTCAATGGGAAAATATACAATTTAATCTGAACACATGTATAGCCAGGTCATAGGACATGGCTAAAAATGGCTAGAAACACGATATATTTCACTGATTTAGAGTCAATTGTACTTTGCGCCCTCTAAAAGTACACTTACAGATTTTTCTAGACTATGAAACTTTGTAATCTGGGAGAACAAACTGTTTTCAATCGTAAAATTAACAATTTAGTTTTAAAGCATGCATAGCCAGATCATAGGACATGGCTAAACATGGCGAGAAACACAATATTTTATTGATTCAGAGTCAAATATACTACTTGTGCCCTCTAAAAGTAAACTTACAGATTTATATAGACTTTGAAACTTTTTTATTTAAGAGAACAAACAGGTTTCAATCGGAAATTTAAAGTTATATCTATATACATATAAAAGTCATTCACCACTCAATATTGTTTCTCATAAACTATACGTCCAATTGACTTGAAATTTTGTACATAGGTTTTTTTGGCCCCTAGAAACTCACTAAGAAAGGATATTCCTCTCTGACCTCAGGAATCCGTCCCATTGGCCTCCAAAATTCCTATGGTAATTCTTATGGAGCTATATTGATTGATTGAATTATTTGATTAACAGCTGTTATATAAGACCAAATTGAATAAAATTGTGGTAGGCTAATCTTTTAAAATTAAAATGTAATTTATACATAACATCAGCTGTTCTAAATTGGATATCAGATTAATTAATTGTTTTTCAAAAACAAAGTATTTAGTTAATTTTGTTGACTTTACTTTGTTGAAAGGTTTACTTATATTTTGATTGCAAGACTTCAAACTGATAGCTTGCTGCACATTTTGTTTATATAATCAAACTCAATATTATGACCGGCGAAGCGGGCGGGTACAGATAGTTCTTTATATATCTCAAATAGATTAAATATCAAAAATAACAAACTTTTTTTATTTATATAGTCATAAAACTAAGAAAAATCTGATTAATTCATATAACTACTTGGGCAGTATCCACTTCAGTTGACAAATGTATTTCAACCAATCGCCACAAGTTCCAGTTCAGATTACTCTAAACTAAAAGTTTGTAATCAGATAAATAAATATAAAATAATACTTTTACCTGGGAATTCACTGATAAAAATGTTAACAAAACTTACTCACTATTCCAAATTATGACTCTCTGCGACCATAATTTTAGAGCTATTAGAATTGAATGTTATCATTCACAAATAAAAAATAATCTGCAAACTAACCGGCAAATGGAAACTTGTGTATTAGATTGATATTACATTGTATTTGGAAAATGGGTTTGTTTTATTTTACTGTGAGTGGTCAATTAATCAATATGTTTGTTTTTGAAAAGAACATTAAATGGTTAATTGATGAAGTACGTTTTTAACTACTACTTTAAACAACTTTTGTTTTTCACTGAGTATTTAAATGGAGCTGAATCCTGTCTCAATCCTAAGTAACAATCATTAATCAGACAGATGAGACTGTCACGTTCAGTCACTCGCAATGATGCCAACCTACAGCTCTCATTTTTAAACTCAAAGACAGTTCCCATTAATTCTAACCTTGTATTCTCGTCATTAAACTCAAGAGCCTTATGTTATCGTCATTAAACTCAAGAATATTTTATATCGAAGCTAACCTTATGTTCTTGTCATTAAACTCAAGGACACTTTATATCGAAGCTAACCTTATGTTCTCATCATTTAACTCAAGAACACTTTATATCGAAGCTAACCTTATGTTCTCGTTATTAAACTCAAGAACACTTTATATCAAAGCTAACCTTGTGTTCTTGAGAATCATTAAACTCAAGAATCTTTAAATTGATGCTAACTTAGCTATCTTATCATTAACCTCATGACAATGCTGTATTGAAGCTAACCTTATGTCCTCATTATTAAACTCAAGTGTGTACAGCCCACTATATGTTTTTAAATTGTTTAAATTACCTATAATAGCTCCTGTATGCACAATTACTTCAATTATTTGTTAGTTTAATTGAACAAGATAAATGGTAAACAAGAGTACATTAATGTAAATTTATACATACAATAAAGTTAATATAAAATGATATTGTATCCAGCTCTTAATTTTAAAAGTAAAAACATACTATAAAAATAATATGCTTGAAAAATATTTAATGTGGAGGTCTAAAACACAAATAAATATAAAAATAACAAGAATCCAATTATGTTTAAAAATTTAAATCAAGTATAATTACTGTACAGCATGAAAACACGCTTTAGAAGTTTTTGCTAATGAACTAAGTAAGAGTTTTAAATGGAGTGTTAAAATTGTGCAATTTACATATTAAATGTGAGGTATAATAAATACAAAATTTACCAGCAATAGAAATATATTATACTTTCTACTACGTGAGTAAGAAACATATAAGTAAAAACACAATACATATTAAAAAGTTAAACATAATGTGGAGGTTATAGATTTAATTCAGTTTTTCCACCAACATGATAACGATATTTCCTATTAGATTTAAAAATGTGTTGCGAATAAGTAAGCTAAGAATTGCAAAAATGACCCTTTAGATTAATTTACACACTTAATGAGAAAGGATCTTCTGAACATTCTTCCCAAAGTGTTTATGTACAAAAAACAGCATTTCAAAAAGCTGATCAAGGCTCACTCCAGTAAAAGTATAATTTTCCTACAAGACCTTATCTTTTAAAAATCATACAGTTATTAGCTGTTCTTCTATGCAAACAAGATCTTTTATGCTTTATTCCACCTATCCTACAATGAAATAAATTTTATAAGGCTTTTAGTGGAGAGAGATGCCAAATTATAACACATCTCCCATCGCCTGCTTAGACGAGCCACTTTTTTTTCTTTTTAGGCACGTTGGACCCTGGCTGGCTTAGCGTGACTTTCGAACCATGGGAGCAGCACAGGGGTCAAGTCTGATTTGATCTCACAAGAAATCGAATCTGGAACGCTTGTGTAGCAAGCCAACGCCTTAGCCCCTCGACTACAGTCTTCCTATGATTACAAAACACTTGAGTGACTTTTATGTATTCTACCCTGAAACATGACCAACGTACACATTTTAAATTATGTAGCATTGTCTAACATCGTGTGACTGGTATTTACGCAGTTATTAAGGAAGGCCTATGGAGATGTGATTAACAGCCAGGTACGGTTATGTTATACTAGCCGACAGACCTTGTTTCTCTATAGAGTGGTTGTCTAAGCTTGCTTAACCTTCCCTCCATGGTTCTTTGTAAAGCATCACATCAAAGTAAAAGCTCAGCTTGCTACCGTTGCTCTGTTTTTATGATGCAGAAAACTGTATAAGTCTACTTCAACAGGGTGACAAGTATTGCAATCATGCCAGAGTTAGTAGAAATAAACTTAAACATTTCATAATGAAAACTAAATTAGCCAAGCTTTTGTGTCTTTTTTATGTTTTTATATCAGCTCTAGGAAATAAATTATTATTTTACTCTTAAGCAAAAAAGGAAATAATGAGCAAATGTTTCTACCCCATAGTAATGGAAATTCGAGAAACTCTTTCTTAGCGAGTCTCTATGATACAAAAGCTAACTTCCTTCCAAACTTCATCAAAATCTGTTCTGTGGTTCCAAAGATTTTGTGATGAGTGAATACATAATTTTTGGGTTTTATATATTAAGTTTATAATATCATTAGTTTAAGCTTGAAGCGAATAAATTACTTCTTAAATTGCTTCCTATTAATCAGCGAGGAGATAAAATAGATGTGAAGCCTAGTATTGTATAATATGATTAAACAAAATTAACCTCCCTAAATATCATTGGATGACAAAATGTCTAATGAGGTACGAGATATATTATATAAGCGAATCAGCGTTCAGAAAATGTCAAATTATACGTAGCAAGTGGAAGAAATATTATACGTGTATTATGATGAGGAAGAGAATGGTGATCTCTCTAAGTTAAAACTTGATATGGAAGGTTTGATGCTAAATTACATATTATAAAATATACTGCTCTCAAAACATAATTTATATTTTTAAGAAATTTATATACAAGCTTTCACTATTTTACAAACTAGTTTTTTTCGTAGTAGTCGAATTTATAAAATGCACAGTACATCAAATAAAATTCTTTTTTGTTTGTAAAGTATACGTATAAACATTATCAAAATACAATCTTAACTTAAATAAACAAAATTACTGTAGTAATTAAAAGAACAAGTCAAATATAATGAAATGAAATGAAATGAAAAATGGCTTTATTGGAGGCGAAGTTAGGACTATAGAGTCCTCTCTACCACTTAACCTCAATACCCACAATATAGTATAATATAATATATAATATAGTCAACTAAACAGTTAAAAAACAATAACAACATATAATCATATTTAGTGTGAGCGTCAGTTTTATATTTTGAAAATACAGTAGCATACAGTTATAAATGTTAGTACTGTCACCAAAATAAGGAATACTATGGCTAAAAAATTCCTGAGTTTGTAAAAACCTCTTTTGTATATATTATAGTTAAAAGCTCCCTAAAGAGATAAGAAAATCTTCGAAATTCCATTAAAGGAAATGATTTTGGTTGGCTGTACTCTTTTCATCAAATTTAACTTCTCCACAGATATAGTTTCTTTTGTTTTATATTTAACACTCACTTATTGTGATTAAATACACTTTATTTATATAAACATTATAAGAGTGCACACTTTATATTCTCATGGTTTCAATCAGGGTGTCCAGTAAACCTCCTTAAACAAATTCCCTGACTTTTCCCTGACCGATCCTTGATTTCATAGAAAATTTCCCTGACCCCAAATCGACATAATTACATCTGTCTATTTAACTTAATTTAGTAATATTATGTACCACCATGTACATACATTATGTTATTTACAGTCAATTACAATTATTAATTACAGAAATATCAATATTTCACAAATATATTTTTATTAATAACCGTAATAATTTAATTCAAAACTATTACCTACAATAATTATTCTTTTTGAACTACTTTATAGAAGTAGAGGTAGAATTAAAAAATATTTTAAATTAGCCTTGAGTAAAAAAACACACCTTTTATTCTATTGTTAAATTATGACAATTTTCAATGCCTTGCAAAACGGCAGGATATTATAATTTCCCCAAAACCAGCATAAATTTTAGGTCTATGGCTTATTTAACAAGTACTAATCAGACAATTATTTCCGTAAGTTTTAAACTTTTAGTGATATAAAACTAGTTGTATGAGGTCGAACAAGCATAACCAAGCAATTAAGTAGCTTTTTCATAATTTAGAATATTTAATGGCATGTAAAATTAACATTTAGTACTGAACAAAGTAAAGGATTTTTTTGTAGCGCACCCAAGTATATAGTGACTATTACAAATCACAACAAACTGGTGTTCTTGTTGGATTTTCCAGGTTTTGTTTCGAATTCCCTGATTTTTCCCTGACTTTTCCAGGTTTTCCCTATTTTCCCTGTTGCTGGACACCCTGTTTCATGAAACACAGTGAACGCCTCAGTGGAAGTTAAAAATAAAATAAAAATAATGTACATCTTTATACATCTGTAGTAATATCCTTAAGGATTTGGGGAGAATATGGATGGGAACAACGAGTTGCTGGCCGTACCATCGTATGTCACAATGGAAACTTGAAATAAATACTTGTCACTAACTTGACACACACTCAGAGGACTATTGAATATGACCTCTGTTTCTTCCTTCTCTCAGGCTATTTGCAAATCTCTAATATCATTAAACTTAGATTATGTCATTTTATATAAATTATTCTGTAGACTTCCAGTGTTACAGAATTAAACACTTTTTTATTTATTCTTTTTTTAAACTTCACTCACCAGTTCACATGGGCTTGCAGGCCTGTGCGTGATCTTTATTCAACGTGTGAATGTGATCTTTATCCCGACTGTTAGCTCAGTTGAGTATTCAAACCTTGGACCTTGCCTATTGCAGTTTGAAGACTTACACTGAGCCATCACTCCGGCAACTTTATTTTAAATTAATGTAAATTAAAATAAAGAACAGAGTAACTACAAAATAGAATAGAAATAAAGGGAAATACAAAGAAACATAATTAAACAGAATGTCTAATTATATGAGACTGAGACTCAAATAAAAAGTGACAGTGATAAAAATAGAAAAATATTAATAAAAGAAGATAAAGTTTGTATGGTTGCTAACCAGAGGTGGAGAGTCAACAGCTGTTTTATTCTACTGTCCTCAGCGATATTGTGTTTATTTAAAGTAAATATCAGTCTATCTAAACACACAGACCACTTCAAACTACATAGACTGGAGTATTTTATCTCTCAAGTGCTATCGTGGGAGCGGATAATGCTAAGCTAACCTAATTTTAACATTCACTTATTCTAATGTAAAAATTCTTTATTTATATAAACACTATGAATGAATAAGAGTTATTTTTATGGTTTTATGAAATATAACAGTTTCTTTAGTATTTTTACTACATCCATCAATTTAACAAAACGTTTTTAGAATATACTATAATGCATGTGCTATTTTTTTACTGAATTCCTAAAATCCTCAAAGTTATATGTTCAGTACTTTTAAATACGCTAAATAATAAAAAATAAAATTAACACAAGGTCCAATTTTGTTAAGCACATAAACCAGGGATACTCACTACGGGGCCCTTAACACAATATTTTGTGGCCCTTAAAATTGTTTAGAACTGCAATGATTTATTAAAGTGACAACCGCTTTGGTATTTTTATAAGCCAACAAAAAATGTTCAGAATGTTTGTCATTGTTATAATGAACTAAATACTAAATTAATAGCAGAGAGACCGACGAAGTTACAAAACATACGAAAAAACTTATGGTCCTTAGATTATTTTTGAGAAAAGTAATAAGACTCTTCATGAAATATTGGGGTTAAACAAATTCACATCTTGTAAAAAATATTTCATTGACTTGGCAATTTTAACTGTTCCTTGCATCTTTATCTTACATTGTTTATTACATGCCAAGGACAACTTAACTAACTGTGTTACTAGGGACCTCATTCATTCTTATAACACTAGGCAAAAAAGTCACAATGATATGCCCCATGTAAGATTAGCAAAATCTCAACACCACTTTTCTCATATCAGCTTAAAATATTTCAATATGCTCCCTGAAAATGTTAAAAGTGAACCTAGAAAAAAGTTTAAAACTATAATACAAGAATGGCTGACAACTCAAGCCTTTTATGAAGTAAAGGAATACAAAGTTTCTGTTCACTCCCTTAGACTGCAGTGCTTAACCTAATTTTGTCATCTCAGTAGATAATCTGTAGTCATTTTTATAATTCTCTGTTTTAGGCGATAAGTATGTAGTTTACTTTTAACTAATTTTAGTGTACTCTAGTCTATTTAACTATAATTTGACAATGTCGATTGCAATTCCTGTAATTGTTCAAAGACAATAAAGATATTCTTATTCCTAGTGAGTAACTCAGACATAAACAGACACTTACCTATGTAAGTCTGCTAATTCTTTGGACTCAATTAATATATTAAATAGGTAAACATTTTTTTAGAATAGATCATTGTAAATACACCTATATGGTTTTTAAATATTGTAATTTGAGTTTTTTTTATTTTAACAAAATAAATAAAAAGTCACAGGTGTTGTGGCTCAGATGTTAAGGATTTGGACTGTAGAGCACATGGTCCAAGGTTCAATTCCATCTGAGCTAACGGTTGATAATTCAATAAATTTCATGCACATGTCTGCAGACTCATGTGAACTGGCTTATAAAGCTTGAAAAAACTTTTACTTATTCAATCATTTGGTTATTTTTTAACTTACTTATTCTCAATTATTCTATCAAGATAACTAGTGACCAGTTCTAAATACATTCCTGTCCATACAATGTCTTTGATAAATGCAGGTTGACGTGAGTTATGTGCTCCTGTCACAATCGATCAAAGTGATCTCTATACAATTTTTTATTAGGAAATAGTTCCACTTATTTAAATGTTAAAACCATTCTACCTCCGATTCTAATTCTTGCGGGTTCCTCGAAGAATGAAAATAATTTATATTACTCTATGGATATTACAAAAGGACTTAAAATGCTGATTCTAACATTAAAGATTGATTCACCTGAATCTAACTTCCAAACATTTATCTTCATAGAGCATAAAATCCTGTAAGAAATAGAAAAACTAATTCTCTCTTTATGATGTGTCCAAAGTTAAAACAAAACAACAGCTTCATTTTATTTATTAATTTTACAATAGCTATTTCCAAAACTGCTAAGCCACTGCTGGCACTTGTGTCGCCTACTTCCAAGATTTTGTAGCCGGCTGGTGCCAGCAAATTTTCAGGGACAAAATCATCAATTTAAGTGATGTTCTTCAAAATTGATAATTTGATTTAATGCAAATTATTACGATTTTTAAGCTTTGTTTAAAGTACAAAGGATTCGTTAAAGTTAGAATTAATGAGTTACTTTATTGTGATCAAGGTCAGGTGCGTATAGAGAAGTGATATGCACTTAGCAGTCAATACAGTGGAGTGTAACGTGTGAGTGGGTGTGGCAAACAAACTGTTCTACAATAAAATCGTTCTTCAATTTATTGTTTACTTTAAATATTTTGTTCTACCACAGAAAAATACAATTCAAACTATCGTATTTTAATTAGTTTTTATTAAAAATAAAATAAAACAAAAGCTTGGTTTCCCAACAAAATATTCATACAAATATACTAAGGAATAACAATATGTAAAAAAAATCTCAATAATACCAAAAAACGTTTTAAGGCTTCAAAATGTAAAATTTGTCCAGGAAGGGCCTTGGATCGTTCATTGAAATAGGGGGGTTCCGGTATTCAATTTAACTCTTGGACCATGTGTATTCGCCCCCCTCTATGTCGCCCATTGAAAATCTATTAAAATACGCTCTGTGACAGCCATATAGTAATCATACGATCTTTACCATCAGCCAGTTAAAAAATTTTTTTCTATTTCAACTGTACAGTTTGTGATTATTAATACAATGAGTTATAGACAAGACTGTATTATTATAAAGTTCAAATCTAGAGTAATTTAAGTTGATAAAATGACATTTTAATTTTAAAATGGCCAAGAATGATATCCATAGCTTCACATATTTAACAAATTATAAAAACACAACATTTTTTTAAATCTTCTTGAGGTCCACTAGAACAGGTCTTCTCCTGTTAAATGACACTTCAAGTGTTGTGATACAATCATTATTAGGAACAAATCTGTGAAATAGAAAGCCATTTTTTGGGGATTTTTCATAGAGCGAAACAGCCCCTTAATGATGAATTTATTTTGTGTGTATATAGTTGTTTGGAAGAATATTTAACTGATCTGCAAAATGAATTGATTTCAAATAAAAAGTATTATTTTGAGTACGATTGACATAATGTTTCTAAATCAATATAATTAAGCTGAAAATATTTCCCATTTTTCCTCATCTAACATGTGTAGGAATGTATCTATCAAGACATCTGTTTATTTGCGAAAAGACACTTTGTATTTGTTGTTTCCTTGTTTAGAATATCTATGTGCGATTGTTATTTTTAAAACATAAATATTCATGATCTGCTAAACAGCCTGGAATAACTCTTACTTCATTTATAATTTACTAGTATAAATGAATTCAGTCGAGTATGATAATTATTGGTATAGCCTAGATTTAAAGATCTTAAGAGATTTAAAAAGTTAACAGTTAAATTATTAAAAAGTTTGACATTTCAATATTGAAATCTCCTCAGTCTATTACCTTTATTTTATTCTTGCAACTTTCCTAAAACCAAGTTGAAAAAATGTTTGAACATTACCTATATTGGGAGACCTATATAAAGTAATATTATATACAGCTCTTTCACAATTGATTTCAGAGTTGAACTCACTTACGTCAATTTTCTCAAACTTCATTTATTCTCTAACAAAAATAGCTGTTCCACCCTTTTTGATGTAAAACTCTACATGACATCTGCTACTACAAAGTCCATGGGATCTGGTGGCGCAGTGCTGTAACCCAGCTACTTAGGGACAAAGTGTTTGGGAGATTGTAGGCGATAAGTTGGATGCTCGGTCCTCTTAATACCGACATGGCGTCCGCTCAATGGTTGCTATCAGCGTGGACACTACTAGAGAAGTCTGGGGTGGCCATGTTGGGTGGTAATCATTGAGCGGATGTTGTGTGGGGGAGATAACTGAGTATCAGGCTTGTCAATTAGCTGAAAATCAGACCAGCACTACGTGGTTTGGATTCCACGTAAAGCTGTAGGTCCCTTAGTTGCCCTGGCTGATGGGCTATTAATAAATTGCCCTTTCTGAGGAACAGTTGATTTCAGTTAGTAACCAGACTACACTCATCCACACTCATCCTACACTCATATAACCATTCATCTTCGCCTTAAAATACCAAAAATGTGTCTGCGTCTCATATGTAAGAATGTAAGAAAAACAATCAACTTGGTCTGTAGATAGCCAGTGTTCAGAAACACACACATAATGTCCAACTTTAAATGTTTTGAAATATATTCCAATTCTGACATTTTATTCCTAATACATTGAACATTAGCTTGTAAAATATTTATACTTACAACGTTATTCTCACTTAAGTCTAAGTTACCCTATTTTGCAATAGGGTTTTGTATAAAAATTATCTTTATTATGTTTCTTCATCAAAGCATTTTTCTGGTTTTCAAGTTTGTCAGGATAGTATAAATTGTTAATATATACTTTACTTTGTATCTGTTGATTATCAGGGTTAGAAGTATTGTTTACATATTTATCGTTATGTACATCTGCAATAGTAGAGACTACTGTTGGAAGCGGTAGAAATTCCTCTAATGATATCAGTTGTTGTGTCCTGAACACCCCTCACTGCCGTAGGTGTTGAAGGCTCAGTTATAGGTGGTAGCTCCACTATGACTCTATGCTTGGGTGCTCTGTCAACCAGGCTTGCTGTTCATGTTCCTGGTTCCAGTGGCACTCGCTGGCATCATCTCTACAGCAGTTGTTGATGTAAGACTGGCCGTTTTGGAAGTCAAGTGAGTTAATGGAAGTACTAGAGACCTTTGTAGTAACTGGATGACACCTCCCTCTTTTGTTGACACCATCTAGTTGTTGATAATTGAGTCGGCCATTGTCTGCCGATCTTTAGTTTTGTGCCTTGTAGAGAGAGTATAAATTAATAATAACTTTCAATCAGTTAACTGGTTCTGTAACGAGTAGGCCAATTGGGATCAGCTGTTGTTTTTAATAGATCAGTTTGGCGTGTCTCGGTTTGAATACAGTAAGCTGTTCATATTTTGTTATGTTGCTGACGTTGATCAATCTATTATTTTATAGTACAATATTTTTAAGTGATGAGTTATCAGTTATGACGAGCGGATGCAATGTAGGTGCTCATCCAAAATGTTTGAAAGCAAAAAAATATTTTTCATAAATGCAAATGGGAATAAAAGGAAAGATATAGAGGTAATGTTGACTAGAATTCATTTAGTATAAATATTCTATACAGGTATTTATATACAATAGCATTATAACTTAGTATACGAAATGTTCTGATATTTGAAAAGAATCTTATGCTATTTTAAGACTATTGAGTGAATTATGAAAACTATTTCCTGCCTTGTATTTATTCTTTTCTTGATGTAACAAGATATTTTACAGGAAAAGAGTAAAGCCTTTCATTTTAATCTTTTCCTTTTAGATACAGGACAAAAGTGTTTTATTTTTTTGTTATCACAGCTAAATAAGGATAATTTTGCTCATAATGTATCCACATTTGGCTTATTAGTGTATCCTAATAAACAGGCCTTTATTAAAAAATTGCAACTAATCTTATTCACATTATTATTAACCATTATAGTGCCAGATGAATTTTTAAAGTGTTTCTCTGCCAGTGGCAGAGGGTTTCTATGACTTTTTACAGCATGCCATTAAATAATTTCTATATCTGTTATTTATTACACAAAATTAATAATTTGTATACCTAATTATACATAAATAATCAGTCTATTAAAATAAAAAATTAAAAACAGCCTCATTCTATAAATGCTTTTATTTATCAAAAATTAATTTACTAAAAAGTATGGAGTCTCTTATTTTTTTTCTTTGGGCATCCTTAAGACCACGATAAAAATAAGTGGGCTCTACTCAACCACTTTACTGTGAAGACAATTGAGTTATTAACATCCTGTTGAAATTTTACAATAATTTGTTGACAAATAAAAAAGCTATACAAACTTTCATGTAGTTTAAAACAGCTGTTTTCTTACAGGTTTTGGAACTTTTCGTATCAAAATATACCTAAATATTATACAAATATACTATAATTGGTTTTCATGTAAAACTAGTCTATATGTTAACAAATAGGAAGATATTTCTAAATCAATAAGAAGTTTATTTTTGAATTTTTTTATGATTTTTGTTTGTGACGTCCAATTAACAGGACGTTGGAACTTTGTGCATAGTTTTTAGCAAGTCCGAATAACAGGCTATTGGCACTAAAAGGTTAAAATGGGAGTGACTCTGACCTCGAATTAAGTATGTAATTTTATTTGTTTTTATGTTATTTGAAATACTTTTCAGATAAAATCATATATAATATATTCTTGTATTGTAATAAAATTTGTAGAGAAGAAAATAATTTGTACAGTTTAGTATTAAGTTTTTCCACTTTACATATTTCTCACCAATTTAAAAAAAACGTAATAACTATGTTGCTTTGTCTTAACTATTAATTTTTTTATTACTAGTCACGTTCTAGTTAACTTGACCACTGACATCTTACTGTTGCAAACTAGTCACGTTCTAGTTAACTAGACCACTGACATCTAACTGTTGCAAACTAGTCACGTTCTGGTTAACTTGACCACTGACATCTAACTGTTGCAAACTAGTCACGTTCTAGTTAACTAGACCACTGACAGCTTACTGCTGCAAACTAGTCTAGTTCTAGTTAACTAGACCACTGACATCTTACTGCTGCAAACTAGTCACGTTCTAGTTAACTAGACCACTGACAGCTTACTGCTGCAAACTAGTCACGTTCTAGTTAACTAGACCACTGACATCTTACTGTTGCAAACTAGTCACGTTCTAGTAACTAGACCACTGACATCTTACTGCTGCAAACTAGTCTAGTTCTAGTTAACTTGACCACTGACAGCTTACTGCTGCAAACTAGTCTAGTTCTAGTTAACTAGACCACTGACATCTTACTGCTGCAAACTAGTCTAGTTCTAGTTAACTAGACCACTGACATCTTACTGCTGCAAACTAGTCTAGTTCTAGTTAACTAGACCACTGACATCTTACTGCTGCAAACTAGTCTAGTTCTAGTTAACTAGACCACTGACAGCTTACTGCTGCAAACTAGTCTAGTTCTAGTTAACTAGACCACTGACATCTTACTGCTGCAAACTAGTCTAGTTCTAGTTAACTTGACCACTGACATCTTACTGCTGCAAACTAGTCTAGTTCTAGTTAACTAGACCACTGACATCTTACTGCTGCAAACTAGTCTAGTTCTAGTTAACTAGACCACTGACATCTAACTGTTGCAAACTAGTCACGTTCTAGTTAACTAGACCACTGACATCTTACTGCTGCAAACTAGTCTAGTTCTAGTTAACTAGACCACTGACAGCTTACTGCTGCAAACTAGTCACGTTCTAGTTAACTAGACCACTGACATCTTACTGTTGCAAACTAGTCACGTTCTAGTAACTAGACCACTGACAGCTTACTGCTGCAAACTAGTCACGTTCTAGTTAACTAGACCACTGACGTCTTAATGTTGCAAACTAGTCATGTTCTAGTTAACTTGACCACTGACATCTAACTGTTGCAAACTAGTCACGTTCTAGTTAACTAGACCACTGACATCTAACTGTTGCAAACTAGTCACGTTCTGGTTAACTTGACCACTGACATCTAACTGTTGCAAACTAGTCACGTTCTAGTTAACTAGACCACTGACAGCATACTGCTGCAAACTAGTCTAGTTCTAGTTAACTAGACCACTGACATCTTACTGCTGCAAACTAGTCACGTTCTAGTTAACTTGACCACTGACATCTTACTGTTGCAAACTAGTCACGTTCTTGTTAACTAGACCACTGACAGCTTACTGCTGCAAACTAGTCACGTTCTAGTTAACTAGACCACTGACAGCTTACTGCTGCAAACTAGTCACGTTCTAGTTAACTAGACCACTGACAGCTTACTGCTGCAAACTAGTCACGTTCTAGTTAACTAGACCACTGACATCTTACTGTTGCAAACTAGTCACGTTCTAGTTAACTAGACCACTGACAGCTTACTGCTGCAAACTAGTCACGTTCTAGTTAACTAGACCACTGACAGCTTACTGCTGCAAACTAGTCACGTTCTAGTTAACTTGACCACTGACAGCTTACTGTTTCAAACTAGTCATGTTCTAGTTAACTTGACCACTGACGTATTAATGTTGCAAACTAGTCACGTTCTAGTTAACTTGACCACTGACATCTAACTGTTGCAAACCAGTCACGTTCTAGTTAACTAGACCACTGACATCTTACTGTTGCAAACTAGTCACGTTCTAGTTACCTAGACCACTGACAGCTTACTGCTGCAAACTAGTCACGTTCTAGTTAACTAGACCACTGACAGCTTACTGCTGCAAACTAGTCACGTTCTAGTTAACTTGACTACTGACAGCTTACTGTTTCAAACTAGTCATGTTCTAGTTAACTTGACCACTGACATCTTACTGTTTCAAACTAGTCATGTTCTAGTTAACTTGACCACTGACGTCTTAATGTTGCAAACTAGTCATGTTCTAGTTAACTTGACCACTGACGTCTAAATGTTGCAAACTTGTCGTGACTTGACCACTGACGTCTTAATGTTGCAAACTATTCACGTTCTAGTTAACTTGAGCACTGACATCTAACTGTTGCAAACTAGTCACGTTCTAGTTAACTAGACCACTGACATCTTACTGTTGCAAACTAGTCACGTTCTAGTTAACTAGACCACTGAAAGCTTACTGCTGCAAACTAGTCACGTTCTAGTTAACTAGACCACTGACAGCTTACTGCTGCAAACTAGTCACGTTCTAGTTAACTTGACCACTGACAGCTTACTGTTTCAAACTAGTCATGTTCTAGTTAACTTGACCACTGACATCTTACTGTTTCAAACTAGTCATGTTCTAGTTAACTTGACCACTGACATCTTAATGTTGCAAACTAGTCATGTTCTAGTTAACTTGACCACTGACGTCTTAATGTTTCAAACTAGTCATGTTCTAGTTAACTTGACCACTGACGTCTTACTGTTGCAAACTAGTCATGTTATAGTTAACTTGACCACTGACGTCTTAATGTTGCAAACTTGTCGTGACTTGACCAATAACATCTTAGTGTTAAAAGACTGTATTGTATAATTGTGATAAGCAATTGACTTCTAGATGGAAATGAAATAATTGTTGTTTGTACTCACAAAGATCAAACTCAAACTAAATAAAATTGTTTTCAGATGACTCGTTTCAAACCAACAAATTAAATAATTTGCATAATTTTAATTAATATTCAAATTGGCTAGTGAGAAAACCGTTGGTATAAACAATTAATTAACATATATTTGTTACATTAACTATCACTATTATATAGGCCTGCTAAAACCAGGAACATTTTAGCTTAGAATATTACATATTATTATACAACTAAAATAATTAAACTGTCAGTCTTTAGTACACAAACAATAGCATAAATATATTTTAAGTTACTAATAGGGAACGATATCTAAACAATGCTGGCTGAAGGAGCACGATGGGTAACATTACGGAGACTGTGAACAGTGTGTGTGTCTACATTTGGCCCTATCAGGTTTTAGCAAATGACTCCAAGTCATGCAAGTGGAAAAATTAGTGGTGGCTCAAGCTAGGGCGGCATTAGACAGTACATTACACAAAATGAAAAATTGAAACAATATATTAACAGTTTCTGAATAGTTTACAATCAAAATGTTGTTTAGCCAAATATTGTTTGTTGTCTGTGATTGTCAGAATCAACCAAGAGACCTTTACAAACCAATACAATACTTAATATAGTCAAAGGGTAAATCACTATATTAACAGATATAGAGAAAGGGTTGAACAGATTTTTTTGTGAAGGTCCTGTAGTAACCGACAAGTTTGTATCAATAAGATTTTAGCAGTCAAGTTAGCTAATAACCAACAAGTATTTAAAAGTTAGATGTCGGTGGTCAAGTTAGCTAGTAAATGACAAGTTAGTAACAGTAAGACGTCAGTGGTAAAATTAACTGGTAACCAACAAGTTTTTAACAATAAGGTGTCAATGGTCATGTTGGCTAGAACGTGACAAGTTTACAGCAGTTAGATGTCAGTGGTCAAGGTAACTAGAACAAGACTAGTTTGCAACAGTAAGATGTCAGTGGTCAAGGTAACTAGAACGTGACTAGTTTGCAACAGTTAGATGTCAGTGGTCAAGGTAACCAGAACGTGACTAGTTTGCAACAGTTAGATTTCAGTGGTCAAGGTAACTAGAACGTGACTAGTTTGCAACAGTAAGATGTCAGTGGTCAAGGTAACCAGAACGTGACTAGTTTGCAACAGTAAGATGTCAGTCGTCAAGGTAACTAGAACGTGACTAGTTTGCAACAGTTAGATGTCAGTGGTCAAGGTAACCAGAACGTGACTAGTTTGCAACAGTTAGATGTCAGTGGTCAAGGTAAAAAGAACGTGACTAGTTTGCAACAGTAAGATGTCAGTGGTCAAGGTAACCAGAACGTGACTAGTTTGCAACAGTTAGATGTCAGTGGTCAAGGTAACTATAACGTGACTAGTTTGCAACAGTAAGATGTCAGTGGTCAAGGTAACCAGAACGTGACTAGTTTGCAACAGTTAGATGTCAGTGGTCAAGGTAACTAGAACGTGACTAGTTTGCAACAGTAAGATGTCAGTGGTCAAGGTACCAGAACGTGACTAGTTTGCAACAGTTAGATGTCAGTGGTCAAGGTAACTAGAACATGACTAGTTTGCAACAGTAAGATGTCAGTGGTCAAGGTAACCAGAACGTCACTAGTTTGCAACAGTAAGGTGTCAGTGGTCAAGTTTACTAGAACGTGACTAGTTTGCAGCAGTAAGATGTCAGTGGTCAAATTAACTAGAACGTAACTAGTTTGCAACAGTTAGATGTCAGTGGTCAAGTTAACTAGAACGTGACTAGTTTGCAACAGTTAGATGTCAGTGGTCAAGGTAAAAAGAACGTGACTAGTTTGCAACAGTAAGATGTCAGTGGTCAAGGTAACCAGAACGTGACTAGTTTGCAACAGTTAGATGTCAGTGGTCAAGGTAACTAGAACGTGACTAGTTTGCAACAGTAAGATGTCAGTGGTCAAGGTAACCAGAACGTGACTAGTTTGCAACAGTTAGATGTCAGTGGTCAAGGTAACTAGAACGTGACTAGTTTGCAGCAGTAAGATGTCAGTGGTCAAGTTAACTAGAACGTGACTAGTTTGCAGCAGTTAGATGTCAGTGGTCAAGTTAACTAGAATGTGACCAGTTTGCAACAGTAAGATGTCAGTGGTCAAGTTAACTAGAACGTGACCAGTTTGCAACAGTAAGATGTCAGTGGTCAAGGTAACTAGAACGTGACCAGTTTGCAACAGTTAGATGTCAGTGGTCAAGTTAACTAGAACGTGACCAGTTTGCAACAGTAAGATGTCAGTGGTCAAATTAACTAGAACGTGACTAGTTTGCAACAGTTAGATGTCAGTGGTCAAGGTAACTAGAACGTGACTAGTATGCAACAGTTAGATGTCAGTGGTCAAGTTAACCAGAACGTGACTAGTTTGCAACAGTTAGATGTCAGTGGTCAAGTTAACTAGAACGTAACTAGTTTGCAGCAGTAAGATGTCAGTGGTCAAATTAACCAGAACGTGACTAGTTTGCAACAGTTAGATGTCAGTGGTCAAGTTAACTAGAACGTGACAAGTTTGCAGCAGTAAGATGTCAGTGGTCAAGTTAACTAGAACGTGACAAGTTTGCAACAGTTAGATGTCAGTGGTCAAGTTAACTAGAACGTGACAAGTTTGCAGCAGTTAGATGTCAGTGGTCAAGTTAACTAGAACGTGACTAGTTTGCAACAGTTAGATGTCAGTGGTCAAATTAACCACAACGTGACTAGTTTGCAACAGTTAGATGTCAGTGGTCAAGGTAACCAGAACGTGACTAGTTTGCAACAGTAAGATGTCAGTGGTCAAGTTAACTAGAACGTGACTAGTTTGCAACAGTTAGATGTCAGTGGTCAAGGTAACTAGAACGTGACCAGTTTGCAACAGTAAGATGTCAGTGGTCAAGTTAACTAGAATGTGACCAGTTTGCAACAGTAAGATGTCAGTGGTCTAGTTAACTAGAACGTGACTAGTATGCAACAGTTAGATGTCAGTGGTCAAATTAACCAGAACGTGACTAGTTTTCAACAGTTAGATGTCAGTGGTCAAGTTAACTAGAACGTGACTAGTTTGCAGCAGTAAGATGTCAGTGGTCAAATTAACCAGAACGTGACTAGTTTGCAACAGTTAGATGTCAGTGGTCAAGTTAACTAGAACGTGACAAGTTTGCAGCAGTTACATGTCAGTGGTCAAGGTAACTAGAACGTGACTAGTTTGCAACAGTAAGTTGTCAGTGGTCAAGATAACTAGAACGTGACTAGTTTGCAGCAGTTAGATGTCAGTGGTCAAATTAACTAGAACGTGACAAGTTTGTAGCAGTTAGATGTCAGTGGTCAAATTAACTAGAACGTGACTAGTTTGCAACAGTTAGATGTCAGTGGTCAAATTAACCAGAACGTGACTAGTTTGCAACAGTTAGATGTCAGTGGTCAAGTTAACTAGAACGTGACAAGTTTGCAGCAGTTAGATGTCAGTGGTCAAGTTAACTAGAACGTGACAAGTTTGCAGCAGTTAGATGTCAGTGGTCAAGGTAACTAGAACGTGACTAGTTTGCAACAGTAAGATGTCAGTGGTCAAGTTAACCAGAACGTGACTAGTTTGCAACAGTTAGTTGTCAGTGGTCAAGTTAACTAGAACGTGACTAGTTTTCAGCAGTAAGATGTCAGTGGTCAAGTCAACTAGAACGTGACTAGTTTGCAGCAGTAAGATGTCAGTGGTCAAGTTAACTAGAACGTGACTAGTTTGCAGCAGTTAGATGTCAGTGGTCAAGTTAACTAGAATGTGACCAGTTTGCAACAGTAAGATGTCAGTGGTCAAGTTAACTAGAACGTGACCAGTTTGCAACAGTAAGATGTCAGTGGTCAAGGTAACTAGAACGTGACTAGTTTGCAACAGTAAGATGTCAGTGGTCAAGTTAACCAGAACGTGACTAGTTTGCAACAGTTAGTTGTCAGTGGTCAAGTTAACTAGAACGTGACTAGTTTGCAGCAGTAAGATGTCAGTGGTCAAATTAACCAGAACGTGACTAGTTTGCAACAGTTAGATGTCAGTGGTCAAGTTAACTAGAACGTGACAAGTTTGCAGCAGTTACATGTCAGTGGTCAAGGTAACTAGAACGTGACTAGTTTGCAACAGTAAGATGTCAGTGGTCAAGATAACTAGAACGTGACCAGTTTGCAACAGTAAGATGTCAGTGGTCAAGGTAACTAGAACGTGACCAGTTTGCAACAGTTAGATGTCAGTGGTCAAGTTAACTAGAACGTGACCAGTTTGCAACAGTAAGATGTCAGTGGTCAAATTAACTAGAAAGTGACTAGTTTGCAACAGTTAGATGTCAGTGGTCAAGGTAACTAGAACGTGACTAGTATGCAACAGTTAGATGTCAGTGGTCAAGTTAACCAGAACGTGACTAGTTTGCAACAGTTAGATGTCAGTGGTCAAGTTAACTAGAACGTGACTAGTTTGCAGCAGTAAGATGTCAGTGATCAAATTAACCAGAACGTGACTAGTTTGCAACAGTTAGATGTCAGTGGTCAAGTTAACTAGAACGTGACAAGTTTGCAGCAGTTAGATGTCAGTGGTCAAGGTAACTAGAACGTGACTAGTTTGCAACAGTAAGATGTCAGTGGTCAAGTTAACCAGAACGTGACTAGTTTGCAACAGTTAGTTGTCAGTGGTCAAGTTAACTAGAACGTGACTAGATTGCAACAGTAAGATGTCAGTGGTCAAGTTAACTAGAACGTGACTAGTTTGCAGCAGTAAGATGTCAGTGGTCAAGTTAACTAGAACGTGACTAGTTTGCAGCAGTTAGATGTCAGTGGTCAAGTTAACTAGAACGTGACTAGTTTGCAGCAGTAAGATGTCAGTGGTCAAATTAACCAGAACGTGACTAGTTTGCAACAGTTAGATGTCAGTGGTCAAGTTAACTAGAACGTGACTAGTTTGCAGCAGTAAGATGTCAGTGGTCAAATTAACCAGAACGTGACTAGTTTGCAACAGTTAGATGTCAGTGGTCAAGGTAACTAGAACATGACTAGTTTGCAACAGAAACATGTCAGTGGTCAAGGTAACCAGAACGTGACTAGTTTGCAACAGTTAGATGTCAGTGGTCAAGGTAGCCAGAACGTGACTAGTTTGCAACAGTTAGATGTCAGTGGTCAAGTTAACTAGAACGTGACAAGTTTGCAGCCGTTAGATGTAAGTGGTCAAGGTAACTAGAACGTGACAAGTTTGCAGCAGTTAGATGTCAGTGGTCAAGGTAACTAGAACGTGACTAGTTTGCAACAGTAAGATGTCAGTGGTCAAGTTAACCAGAACGTGACTAGTTTGCAACAGAAACATGTCAGTGGTCAAGGTAACCAGAACGTGACTAGTTTGCAACAGTTAGATGTCAGTGGTCAAGGTAGCCAGAACGTGACTAGTTTGCAACAGTTAGATGTCAGTGGTCAAGTTAACTAGAACGTGACAAGTTTGCAGCCATTAGATGTAAGTGGTCAAGGTAACTAGAACGTGACAAGTTTGCAGCAGTTAGATGTCAGTGGTCAAATTAACTAGAACGTGACTAGTTTGCAACAGTTAGATGTCAGTGGTCAAGATAACTAGAACGTGACTAGTTTGCAGCAGTTAGATGTCAGTGGTCAAATTAACTAGAACGTGACAAGTTTGTAGCAGTTAGATGTCAGTGGTCAAATTAACTAGAACGTGACTAGTTTGCAACAGTTAGATGTCAGTGGTCAAATTAACCAGAACGTGACTAGTTTGCAACAGTTAGATGTCAGTGGTCAAGTTAACTAGAACGTGACAAGTTTGCAGCAGTTAGATGTCAGTGGTCAAGTTAACTAGAACGTGACAAGTTTGCAGCAGTTAGATGTCAGTGGTCAAGGTAACTAGAACGTGACTAGTTTGCAACAGTAAGATGTCAGTGGTCAAGTTAACCAGAACGTGACTAGTTTGCAACAGTTAGTTGTCAGTGGTCAAGTTAACTAGAACGTGACTAGTTTTCAGCAGTAAGATGTCAGTGGTCAAGTCAACTAGAACGTGACTAGTTTGCAGCAGTAAGATGTCAGTGGTCAAGTTAACTAGAACGTGACTAGTTTGCAGCAGTTAGATGTCAGTGGTCAAGTTAACTAGAATGTGACCAGTTTGCAACAGTAAGATGTCAGTGGTCAAGTTAACTAGAACGTGACCAGTTTGCAACAGTAAGATGTCAGTGGTCAAGGTAACTAGAACGTGACTAGTTTGCAACAGTAAGATGTCAGTGGTCAAGTTAACCAGAACGTGACTAGTTTGCAACAGTTAGTTGTCAGTGGTCAAGTTAACTAGAACGTGACTAGTTTGCAGCAGTAAGATGTCAGTGGTCAAATTAACCAGAACGTGACTAGTTTGCAACAGTTAGATGTCAGTGGTCAAGTTAACTAGAACGTGACAAGTTTGCAGCAGTTACATGTCAGTGGTCAAGGTAACTAGAACGTGACTAGTTTGCAACAGTAAGATGTCAGTGGTCAAGATAACTAGAACGTGACCAGTTTGCAACAGTAAGATGTCAGTGGTCAAGGTAACTAGAACGTGACCAGTTTGCAACAGTTAGATGTCAGTGGTCAAGTTAACTAGAACGTGACCAGTTTGCAACAGTAAGATGTCAGTGGTCAAATTAACTAGAAAGTGACTAGTTTGCAACAGTTAGATGTCAGTGGTCAAGGTAACTAGAACGTGACTAGTATGCAACAGTTAGATGTCAGTGGTCAAGTTAACCAGAACGTGACTAGTTTGCAACAGTTAGATGTCAGTGGTCAAGTTAACTAGAACGTGACTAGTTTGCAGCAGTAAGATGTCAGTGATCAAATTAACCAGAACGTGACTAGTTTGCAACAGTTAGATGTCAGTGGTCAAGTTAACTAGAACGTGACAAGTTTGCAGCAGTTAGATGTCAGTGGTCAAGGTAACTAGAACGTGACTAGTTTGCAACAGTAAGATGTCAGTGGTCAAGTTAACCAGAACGTGACTAGTTTGCAACAGTTAGTTGTCAGTGGTCAAGTTAACTAGAACGTGACTAGATTGCAACAGTAAGATGTCAGTGGTCAAGTTAACTAGAACGTGACTAGTTTGCAGCAGTAAGATGTCAGTGGTCAAGTTAACTAGAACGTGACTAGTTTGCAGCAGTTAGATGTCAGTGGTCAAGTTAACTAGAACGTGACTAGTTTGCAGCAGTAAGATGTCAGTGGTCAAATTAACCAGAACGTGACTAGTTTGCAACAGTTAGATGTCAGTGGTCAAGTTAACTAGAACGTGACTAGTTTGCAGCAGTAAGATGTCAGTGGTCAAATTAACCAGAACGTGACTAGTTTGCAACAGTTAGATGTCAGTGGTCAAGGTAACTAGAACATGACTAGTTTGCAACAGAAACATGTCAGTGGTCAAGGTAACCAGAACGTGACTAGTTTGCAACAGTTAGATGTCAGTGGTCAAGGTAGCCAGAACGTGACTAGTTTGCAACAGTTAGATGTCAGTGGTCAAGTTAACTAGAACGTGACAAGTTTGCAGCCGTTAGATGTAAGTGGTCAAGGTAACTAGAACGTGACAAGTTTGCAGCAGTTAGATGTCAGTGGTCAAATTAACTAGAACGTGACTAGTTTGCAACAGTTAGATGTCAGTGGTCAAGTTAACTAGAACGTGACAAGTTTGCAGCAGTTAGATGTCAGTGGTCAAGGTAACTAGAACGTGACAAGTTGCAGCAGTTAGATGTCAGTGGTCAAGGTAACTAGAACGTGACTAGTTTGCAACAGTAAGATGTCAGTGGTCAAGGTAACTAGAACGTGACTAGTTTGCAACAGTTAGATGTCAGTGGTCAAGGTAACCAGAACGTGACTAGTTTGCAACAGTAAGATGTCAGTGGTCAAGGTAACTAGAACGTGACTAGTTTGCAACAGTTAGATGTCAGTCGTCAAGGTAACCAGAACGTGACTAGTTTGCAACAGTTAGATGTCAGTGGTCAAGTTAACCAGAATGTGACTAGTTTGCAACAGTTAGATGTCAGTGGTCAAGTTAACTAGAACGTGACTAGTTTGCAGCAGTAAGATGTCAGTGGTCAAATTAACCAGAACCTGACTAGTTTGCAACAGTTAGATGTCAGTGGTCAAGGTAACTAGAACGTGACTAGTTTGCAGCAGTAAGATGTCAGTGGTCAAATTAACCAGAACCTGACTAGTTTGCAACAGTTAGATGTCAGTGGTCAAGGTAACCAGAACGTGACTAGTTTGCAACAGTTAGATGTCAGTGGTCAAGTTAACTAGAACGTGACTAGTTTGCAGCAGTAAGATGTCAGTGGTCAAGTTAACCAGAACGTGACTAGTTTGCAACAGTTAGATGTCAGTGGTCAAGTTAACTAGAACGTGACAAGTTTGCAGCAGTCAGTGGTCAAGTTAACTAGAACGTGACCAGTTTGCAACAGTTAGATGTCAGTGCTCAAGTTAACTAGAACGTGATAAGTTTGCCGTAGTAAGATGTCAGTGCTCATGTTAACTAGAACGTGATAAGTTTGCAACAGTTAGATGTCAGTGGTCAAGTTAACTAGAACGTGACTAGTTTGCAGCAGTTAGATGTCAGTGGTCAAGTTAACTAGAACGTGACTAGTTTGCAACAGTAAGATGTCAGTGGTCAAGTTAACTACACCGTGATAAGTTTGCCGTAGTAAGATGTCAGTGCTCAAGTTAACTAGAACGTGATAAGTTTGCCGTAGTAAGATGTCAGTGCTCATGTTAACTAGAACGTGATAAGTTTGCCGTAGTAAGATGTCAGTGGTCAAGTTAACTAGAACGTGACTAGTTTGCAGCAGTTAGATGTCAGTGGTCAAGTTAACTAGAACGTGACTAGTTGCAACAGTAAGATGTCAGTGGTCAAGTTAACTAGAACGTGACTAGTTTGCAACAGTTAGATGTCAGTGGTCAAGTTAACTAGAACGTGACTAGTTTGCAACAGTAAGATGTCAGTGGTCAAGTTAACTAGAACGTGATAAGTTTGCCGTAGTAAGATGTCAGTGGTCAAGTTAACTAGAACGTGACCAGTTTGCAACAGTAAGATGTCAGTGGTCAAGTTAACTAGAACGTGACTAGTTTGCAACAGTAAGATGTCAGTGGTCAAGTTAACTAGAACGTGACTAGTTTGCAACAGTTAGATGTCAGTGGTCAAGTTAACTAGAACGTGACTAGTTTCCAACAGTAAGATGTCAGTGCTCAAGTTAACTAGAACGTGATAAGTTTGCCGTAGTAAGATGTCAGTGGTCAAGTTAACTAGAACGTGACTAGTTTCCAACAGTAAGATGTCAGTGCTCAAGTTAACTAGAACGTGATAAGTTTGCCGTAGTAAGATGTCAGTGCTCAAGTTAACTAGAACGTGATAAGTTTGCCGTAGTAAGATGTCAGTGCTCATGTTAACTAGAACGTGATAAGTTTGCAATAGTTAGATGTCAGTGGTCAAGTTAACTAGAACGTGATAAGTTTGCCGTAGTAAGATGTCAGTGCTCAAGTTAACTAGAACGTGACTAGTTTCCAACAGTAAGATGTCAGTGCTCAAGTTAACTAGAACGTGATAAGTTTGCCGTAGTAAGATGTCAGTGCTCAAGTTAACTAGAACGTGACTAGTTTCCAACAGTAAGATGTCAGTGCTCAAGTTAACTAGAACGTGATAAGTTTGCCGTAGTAAGATTTCAGTGCTCAAGTTAACTAGAACGTGACTAGTTTACAACAGTAAGATGTCAGTGCTCAAGTTAACTAGAACGTGATAAGTTTGCCGTAGTAAGATGTCAGTGGTCAAGTTAACTAGAACGTGACTAGTTTCCAACAGTAAGATGTCAGTGCTCAAGTTAACTAGAACGTGATAAGTTTGCCGTAGTAAGATGTCAGTGCTCAAGTTAACTAGAACGTGACTAGTTTCCAACAGTATGATGTCAGTGCTCAAGTTAACTAGAACGTGATAAGTTTGCCGTAGTAAGATGTCAGTGGTCAAGTTAACTAGAACGTGACTAGTTTCCAACAGTAAGATGTCAGTGCTCAAGTTAACTAGAACGTGATAAGTTTGCCGTAGTAAGATGTCAGTGCTCAAGTTAACTAGAACGTGATAAGTTTGCCGTAGTAAGATGTCAGTGCTCAAGTTAACTAGAACGTGACTAGTTTCCAACAGTAAGATGTCAGTGCTCAAGTTAACTAGAACGTGATAAGTTTGCCGTAGTAAGATGTCAGTGCTCAAGTTAACTAGAACGTGACTAGTTTCCAACAGTAAGATGTCAGTGCTCAAGTTAACTAGAACGTGATAAGTTTGCCATAGTAAGATGTCAGTGCTCAAGTTAACTAGAACGTGACTAGTTTCCAACAGTAAGATGTCAGTGCTCAAGTTAACTAGAACGTGATAAGTTTGCCGTAGTAAGATGTCAGTGCTCAAGTTAACTAGAACGTGACTAGTTTCCAACAGTAAGATGTCAGTGCTCAAGTTAACTAGAACGTGATAAGTTTGCCGTAGTAAGATGTCAGTGCTCAAGTTAACTAGAACGTGATAAGTTTGCCGTAGTAAGATGTCAGTGCTCATGTTAACTAGAACGTGATAAGTTTGCAACAGTTAGATGTCAGTGGTCAAGTTAACTAGAACGTGATAAGTTTGCCGTAGTAAGATGTCAGTGCTCAAGTTAACTAGAACGTGACTAGTTTGCAACAGTTAGATGTCAGTGGTCAAGTTAACTAGAACGTGATAAGTTTGCCGTAGTAAGATGTCAGTGCTCAAGTTAACTAGAACGTGACTAGTTTGCAACAGTTAGATGTCAGTGGTCAAGTTAACTAGAACGTGATAAGTTTGCAGTAGTAAGATGTCAGTGGTCAAGTTAACTAGAACGTGATAAGTTTGCCGTAGTAAGATGTCAGTGCTCATGTTAACTAGAACGTGATAAGTTTGCAACAGTTAGATGTCAGTGGTCAAGTTAACTAGAACGTGATAAGTTTGCCGTAGTAAGATGTCAGTGGTCAAGTTAACTAGAACGTGACTAGATTGCAGCAGTAAGATGTCAGTGGTCAAGATGGCTAGAAACTGACACGTTTGCAATAGTAAGTTGCTGTATAAATCAGTAGGTCAACATATAAGTGAAAACAACAGTATCTAATATCAGTGGTGGCATCATTAATGCAAATTTAGATCTAAAGGGGGCCAAGGACAGAGCCCTGTGGCGTGCCTTCTGTAACAGGTTTCCTGTGACAGTGGTCTGACACACTGCTGGCAGTTGGAAATTTAAGATCTTCACAACTCAATGCAATCTAGAGTGAAATTCATTACAGAAGGGTTTTAATAAAGATATTAAAGTCAGGTTTGGCCAGGAGATGTGAATTTGGACATTTTGACCCGCTCAGATCAAACTGGTTTGAAAGGGGTGTGAATTTGGTAGTGGCTGCTGGTATCCCTAAGGGGCCATACCTAAAATACGTAACGCTGTCACCAATCCCCCCTCTATTTTTTTGTCGTTCACTTTAATGCATATTTTTATTTAAGATAAAGTTAAGACTTTTTCAGTTTGTTTTCTAAAGGGGAGAGGAGAACATAATTATATATCTTTTCAAAAATTAAATCAAACGAATTGCTGATGTTTATTAGTTACGTAACGCTGAGTACTACCCTCCCCATCCTTCCCCGTAACGGTGTATAACGCTACCGAAAAACCCCTTCCCCCTTAAGGCGTTTTGTAATTTACGGACGGCCCCTAATGAGAGGTGAATTTGAACATACCCGTTTGATAGCGAGTAAGAAATAATTGACATGTCACTGTTAATTTTCCGATAACAGCCCCTTATCATTAGACCTACAACTTTTTTTCTGTTGAAATGAGAAATTACTTAAGTAGAACCGAGAGTTATAAGGCCAGACAACACAAATTGTTAAACTATTTGCTCAATCAATATAATTTTATTTTTATAGAAAATCTTATAAACACCTATTGTGATTAGTAACTCATTTGAAATTATAACATTAAGTACACATTTAAAAACATACTCTCGTTCACAAGACAGTCAGTAAACATTTTATGAATAAAATAAAAAAATGACTTTATTGTACATAATGTGTAATAATTGGCTAGGTAAGGACTAAAAGTCCTCTCTTACACCTAATCATTGATAAAGTAATAATCAAACCAAGATTACAAGACAGTAAGTAAACATTTATTAATCGATCTAAGATTACAAGACAGTAAGTTCACGTTTAATAATACATTCGCGTTTACAAGACAGTAAGTACACATTTAATAATAAGACAGTAAGTAACCATTTAATTATCGATCTAAGACTACAAGACAATAAGGGAATGTAAATAATTGATCCAGTACTACAATACAGTAAGTAAAAATGTATGAATCGATCCAAGATTACAAGACAGTAAGTTCAGGTTTAATAATACATTCGCGTTTACAAGACAGTAAGTATACATTTAATAATAAGACAGTAAGTATACATTTAATAATAAGACAGTAAGTAAACATTTAATTATCGATCTAAGACTACAAGACAATAAGGGCATGTAAATAATTGATCCAGTACTACAATACAGTAAGTAAAAATGTATGAGTCGATCCAAGATTACAAGACAGTAAGTTCACGTTTAATAATACATTCGCGTTTACAAGACAGTAAGTATACATTTAATAATAAGACAGTAAGTAACCATTTAATTATCGATCTAAGACTACAAGACAATAAGGGCATGTAAATAATTGATCCAGTACTACAATACAGTAAGTAAAAATGTATGAATCGATCCAAGATTACAAGACAGTGAGTACACATTTAATAATAAGACAGTAAATAACCATTTAATTATCGATCCAAGAATACAAGACAATAAGGGCATGTAAATAATTGATCCAGTACTACAATACAGTAAGTAAAAATGTATGAATCGATCCAAGATTACAAGACAGTGAGTACACATTTAATAATAAGACAGTAAATAACCATTTAATTATCGATCTAAGAATACAAGACAATAAGGGCATGTAAATAATTGATCCAGTACTACAATACAGTAAGTAAAAATGTATGAATCGATCCAAGATTACAAGACAGTAACCATTTAACTATCGATCCAAGATTAAAAGACAGTGAGTAAACATTTATTGATAGATCTAAGATTACAAGACAGTAAGTTTACGTTTAATAATATATTCGTGTTTACAAGACAGTAAGTAAGCATTTAACTATCGATCCAAGATTACAAGACAGTTAGTAAACATTTATTGATAGATCTAAGATTACAAGACAGTAAGTTTACGTTTAATAATATATTCGCGTTTACAAGACAGTAAGTAAGCATTTAAATATCTATCCAAGATTACAAGACAGTAAGTAAGCATTTAAATATCTATCCAAGATTACAAGACAGTAAGTTTACGTTTAATAATATATTCGCGTTTACAAAACAGTAAGTAAGCATTTAAATATCTATCCAAGATTACAAGACAGTAAGTTTACGTTTAATAATATATTCGCGTTTACAAAACAGTAAGTAAGCATTTAACTATCTATCCAAGATTACAAGACAGTAAGTAAGCATTTAAATATCTATCCAAGATTACAAGACAGTAAGTTTACGTTTAATAATATATTCGCGGTTTACAAGACAGTAAGTAAACATTTAAATATCGATCCAAGATTACAAGACAGTGAGTAAACATTTATTGATAGATCTAAGATTACAAGACAGTAAGTTTACGTTTAGTAATATATTCCCGTTTACAAGACGGTAAGTAAACATTTAATAATAAGACAGTAAGTAAACATTTAAATATCGATCCAAGATTACAAGACAGTGAGTAAACATTTATTGATAGATCTAAGATTACAAGACAGTAAGTTTACGTTTAATAATATATTCGCGTTTACAAGACAGTAAGTAAACATTTAACTATCTATCCAAGATTACAAGACAGTAAGTAAACATTTATTGATAGATCTAAGATTACAAGACAGTAAGTTTACGTTTAGTAATATATTCGCGTTTACAAGACAGTAAGTAAACATTTAATAATAAGACAGTAAGTAACCATTTAATTATCGATCTAAGACTACAAGACAATAAGGGCATGTAAGTAATTGATCCAGTACTACAATACAGTAAGTAAAAATATATGAATCGATCCAAGATTACAAGACAGTAAGTTCACGTTTAATAATACATTCGCGTTTACAAGACAGTAAGTACACATTTAATAATAAGACAGTAAGTAAACATTTAATTATCGATCCAAGATTACAAGACAGTGAGTGAACATTTATTGATAGATCTAAGATTACAAGACAGTAAGTTTACGTTTAATAATATATTCGCGTTTACAAGACAGTAAATAAACATTTAACTATCTATCCAAGATTACAAGACAGTAAGTAAACATTTATTGATAGATCTAAGATTACAAGACAGTAAGTTTACGTTTAGTAATATATTCGCGTTTACAAGACAGTAAGTAAACATTTAATAATAAGACAGTAAGTAAACATTTAAATATCGATCCAAGATTACAAGACAGTGAGTAAACATTTATTGATAGATCTAAGATTACAAGACAGTAAGTTTACGTTTAGTAATATATTCGCGTTTACAAGACAGTAAGTACACATTTAATAATAAGACAGTAAGTAAACATTTAAATATCGATCCAAGATTACAAGACAGTGAGTAAACATTTATTGATAGATCTAAGATTACAAGACAGTAAGTTTACGTTTAATAATATATTCGCGTTTACAAGACAGTAGGTAAACATTTAACTATCTATCCAAGATTACAAGACAGTAAGTAAACATTTATTGATAGATCTAAGATTACAAGACAGTAAGTTTACGTTTAGTAATATATTCGCGTTTACAAGACAGTAAGTAAACATTTAATAATAAGACAGTAAGTAACCATTTAATCATCGATCTATGACTACAAGACAATAAGGGAATGTAAGTAATTGATCCAGTACTACAATACAGTAAGTAAAAATATATGAATCGATCCAAGATTACAAGACAGTAAGTTCACGTTTAATAATACATTCGCGTTTACAAGACAGTAAGTATACATTTAATAATAAGACAGTAAGTATACATTTAATAATAAGACAGTAAGTAAACATTTAATTATCGATCTTAGACTACAAGACAATAAGGGCATGTAAATAATTGATCCAGTACTACAATACAGTAAGTAAAAATGTATGAGTCGATCCAAGATTACAAGACAGTAAGTTCACGTTTAATAATACATTCGCGTTTACAAGACAGTAAGTAAACATTTATTGATAGATCTAAGATTACAAGACAGTAAGTTTAAGTTTAATAATATATTCGCGTTTACAAGACAGTAAGTACACATTTATTGATAGATCTAAGATTACAAGACAGTAAGTTCACGTTTAATAATACTTTCGCGTTTACAAGACAGTAAGTATACATTTAATAATAAGACAGTAAGTATACATTTAATAATAAGACAGTAAGTAAACATTTAATTATCGATCTAAGACTACAAGACAATAAGGGCATGTAAATAATTGATCCAGTACTACAATACAGTAAGTAAAAATGTATGAGTCGATCCAAGATTACAAGACAGTAAGTTCACGTTTAATAATACATTCGCGTTTACAAGACAGTAAGTAAAAATTTATTGATAGATCTAAGATTACAAGACAGTAAGTTCACGTTTAATAATACATTCGCGTTTACAAGACAGTAAGTATACATTTAATAATAAGACAGTAAGTATACATTTAATAAAAAGACAGTAAGTAAACATTTAATTATCGATCTAAGACTACAAGACAATAAGGGAATGTAAATAATTGATCCAGTACTACAATACAGTAAGTAAAAATGTATGAATCGATCCAAGATTACAAGACAGTAAGTTTACGTTTAATAATATATTCGCGTTTACAAGACAGTAAGTAAACATTTAACTATCTATCCAAGATTACAAGACAGTAAGTAAACATTTATTGATAGATCTAAGATTACAAGACAGTAAGTTTACGTTTAGTAATATATTCGCGTTTACAAGACAGTAAGTAAACATTTAATAATAAGACAGTAAGTAACCATTTAATTATTGATCTAAGACTACAAGACAATAAGGGCATGTAAGTAATTGATCCAGTACTACAATACAGTAAGTAAAAATATATGAATCGATCCAAGATTACAAGACAGTAAGTTCACGTTTAATAATACATTCGCGTTTACAAGACAGTAAGTACACATTTAATAATAAGACAGTAAGTAAACATTTAATTATCGATCCAAGATTACAAGACAGTGAGTGAACATTTATTGATAGATCTAAGATTACAAGACAGTAAGTTTACGTTTAATAATATATTCGCGTTTACAAGACAGTAAATAAACATTTAACTATCTATCCAAGATTACAAGACAGTAAGTAAACATTTATTGATAGATCTAAGATTACAAGACAGTAAGTTTAAGTTTAATAATATATTCGCGTTTACAAGACAGTAAGTAACCATTTAATCATCGATCTAAGACTACAAGACAATAAGGGCATGTAAGTAATTGATCCAGTACTACAATACAGTAAGTAAAAATATATGAATCGATCCAAGATTACAAGACAGTACAGAACACGTAAAATAAACCAAATGTACAATTACAAAAAAGCTAATAATATCCGAACAACACAAAGCTAACAGCAATGGTGATGTATGTAATGTAGCGTTAAATGGACCAAGGGAGGTATCCATGGAGATTCCATTTCCTTTCAAGTATCGCCGCCTTTTTTACAGACCAATGTCACTTCCTCATTACTTTGGAAAATGTTATTTTAACTGCCCTGAACAAAGGGACGAACGGAGATTACGTATCGCAAGTCAAATACATTGTTACTTTGACTATTCTAAACTGGACTCGCTGTTAATCAATAATTAACGTTATGATTAAATTAATTGTATAAAGTCAAAGTTTTATCAAAGAGCCTTCAAATACAGTACAATATAATAAACATAATATAAATGAAAATATCCTGAAGTAAATAAAAAATATACAAAACAAATGTATAATAGCTCGAATTAATCAATTGATTTCGTCACTGCAGTAAGTAATTATTTATATCACATTATATATCGTAAAATTTTTTGCCAGCTACCATTTTTTGTTAATTTAAAATTATGTAAAAGCTGAATTTTATACTTGGAAAAAAGTCCTAAAGTTATTTTATTATAACAAAAACTAAAATTAAATAAATAGCAAGTTATCTCCTGTCACAAAGCTAAGTCCAATCCATCAAGCCATTTAAGACCTGTCACACTGATTCTATTTATGCTAGCTTATCCTTCCGTAAAATAGCGCAAGGGGCACTCTGAAACTATGTGATCCATTGTTTGGATAGACTCCCCGCAATCACATGACTAATCTAGTGTCAATCCCCATTTGTATTTACAGTAGTTACATATGCCCACTCCAGTTCTGAACCGATTCAGTAATGTCCATTCCCTACGAAGGAGGTTCATCTCACCTACAGGTATCACATTGCAACCATAAGATACAAATACTTGGTTTTAATGTGGACGCCAAAACAAGTTATAATGACAATTAGCCGTTCAATGCACTCAAAGTCGTCATGCAATAGATTTCGGACCCGCAATTTCTTTTCTTCGGTTGGCAATACGGTATAGCTTTAGAGCATAATTTTAATAGACGTAGTTGGAGGCAAATAGAGCTTTATATGGCGAGATACGGTTTTGTGGAATTGGTAAGCCTGACCTCACCAAACTAATTACTTGGTCCGAGAGGCAGCACTGCCACATCAAAGGGTGACATACACTTCGAGCCCAAATTCCAATAATTCAATGACATCTATAAGGCGGACAGGGACAGTGAGTGTGAGAGAGGACAGGGGAGCACGTTGTGCGCACGCGTGCGTGCGTGCGTGTGTGCGTGTGTTTGTTTTAGTGAGGCAGGCCTACTCCTAGCGACAATTGCGATGAAATCTATTAGAACTGAACTCCTTGAAGCGCTCAATTGAGCTGGTGGATAAACACCCTTAAACTTGTAATGCCTGATGCTTACGACGTTTCCGTAATGTTACTAGATACGGTATTGGATGAAGAAGGCCCGAATGTATGTATTAGAACTAAACTCCTTGAAGCGCTCAATTGAGCTGGTGGATAAACACCCTTAAACTTGTAATGCCTGATGCTTACGACGTTTCCGTAATGTTACTAGATACGGTATTGGATGAAGAAGGCCCGAATGTATCTATTAAATTATTATCCTTATTTTAAAAGTCAGTTCATTCCAAACTGATCTTGGGGTCAAACTCAAAATGTGGTCCCAATCGTATTGATAACAACATGTAATATAATTACTCCTGTGATTTGTATGGCGTCTCGCAAACTACGTACTACTTTAAACAAATATACTTGGATTAATAGTGTGACGCGGGGCCCATATTCCTGCGTCTGGTTATAAAGAGAGGGGGAAGGTGTGGTCAGCTTAACTCGGGGACAACGCCGGGGGCAGTGAGGAGTCGGCCGAGGTGGGTGGACGTCCAGCCTAGCGGAGGTGTGTACCGCGAGGAGCCGTGACCTTCGGTCCGGGTGTTATTTAAATGTAGGGCTGTGGGGGGGTGTTTTTAAGGGAGCTGTTGTGCGTAATTTCGGCGAGTGAGGTGCGGTCGCTTCTGTGCTACCTTAGTGTCTATTAAAGTATTTGAGTTTAGTCTCTGCGTCACTCATTGAGTCTCTACCCGCTGAATACCTGCCCCCTTGCAGGCAATTGACGGATGGTGTAAAGACCAGGAATACAAGGTAAGCGAGTTTGCTCTTGGTATGAACAACCCCCCCGCTACGCCCTAACCTGGCAGGGTGTAACAATAGAAACTCTAAGCAATACAGGAAGTGCTTGTTTTCTACCTATTTCCGTGAGTGGCTATGCAACAGAACAAGAGCTCTTTATATATTACAAAACTACTGGCGCAATCTCATAATGAAACTAGATAGGCAACAGACACGAAACGAGAGAGGTTAGCGCTTGGGGAATACACAGCCCTTCAGACAGAGTAATCAGCTCTTGATGAAACTAGATAAGGAGCAGAGATGAACGTGAAGTGAGAGTCTGATGACTGGTAAATACACGGCCCTTTGTCCCGAGAAATCAGCTCTTGATGGAACTAGATAAGGAGCAGAGATGAACGTGAAGTGAGGGTCTGATGACTGGTAAATACACGGCCCTTTGTCCCGAGAAATCAGCTCTTGATGGAACTAGATAAGGAGCAGAGATGAACGTGAAGTGAGGGTCTGATGACTGGTAAATACACGGCCCTCTGTCCCGAGAAATCAGCTCTTGATGGAACTAGATATGGAGCAGGGATGAACGTGAAGTGAGGGTCTGATGACTGGTAAATACACGGCCCTTTGTCCCGAGAAATCAGCTCTTGATGGAACTAGATATGGAGCAGGGATGAACGTGAAGTGAGGGTCTGATGACTGGTAAATACACGGCCCTTTGTCCCGAGAAATCAGCTCTTGATGGAACTAGATATGGAGCAGGGATGAACGTGAAGTGGGGGTCTGATGACTGGTAAATACACGGCCCTTTGTCCCAAGAAATCAGCTCTTGATGGAACTAGATAAGGAGCAGGGATGAACGTGAAGTGGGGGTCTGATGACTGGTAAATACACGGCCCTTTGTCCCGAGAAATCAGCTCTTGATGGAACTAGATATGGAGCAGGGATGAACGTGAAGTGGGGGTCTGATGACTGGTAAATACACGGCCCTTTGTCCCGAGAGATCAGCTCTTGATGAAACTAGATAAGAAGCAGGGAGGAACGTGAAAAGTAAGGTCCCTATGACTGGGAAATACACAACACACATCCCTTTATACCGAGTAATCAGCTTTTGATGGAACTAGAGAAGAAGCAGGGATGAACGTGAAAGTAAGGGTCTGATGACTGGTAAATACACGGCCCTTTGTCCCGAGAAATCAGCTCTTGATGGAACTAGATATGGAGCAGGGATGAACGTGAAGTGAGGGTCTGATGACTGGTAAATACACGGCCCTTTGTCCCGAGAAATCAGCTCTTGATGGAACTAGATATGGAGCAGGGATGAACGTGAAGTGGGGGTCTGATATCTGGTAAATACACGGCCCTTTGTCCCGAGAAATCAGCTCTTGATGGAACTAGATATGGAGCAGGGATGAACGTGAAGTGGGGGTCTGATGACTGGTAAATACACGGCCCTTTGTCCCGAGAGATCAGCTCTTGATGAAACTAGATAAGAAGCAGGGAAGAACGTGAAAAGTAAGGTCCCTATGACTGGGAAATACACAACACACATCCCTTTATACCGAGTAATCAGCTTTTGATGGAACTAGAGAAGAAGCAGGGATGAACGTGAAAGTAAGGGTCTGATGACTGGTAAATACACGGCCCTTTGTCCCGAGAAATCAGCTCTTGATGGAACTAGATATGGAGCAGGGATGAACGTGAAGTGGGGGTCTGATATCTGGTAAATACACGGCCCTTTGTCCCAAGAAATCAGCTCTTGATGGAACTAGATATGGAGCAGGGATGAACGTGAAAAGTAAGGTCCCTATGACTGGGAAATACACAGCACACATCCCTTTATACCGAGTAATCAGCTTTTGATGGAACTAGAGAAGAAGCAGGGATGAACGTGAAAGTAAGGGTCTGATGACTGGTAAATACACAGCTCTTTATACAGAGTAATCATCTCTTGATGGAACTAAATAAGAAGCAAAGAAAAGCGTGAAAAGTGGGGGTCTGATGACAGGTAAATACACAGCTCTTTATACAGAGTAATCATCTCTTGATGGAACTAAATAAGAAGCAAAGAGGAGCGTGAAAAGTGGGGGTCTGATGACTGGTAAATACACAGCTCTTTATACAGAGTAATCATCTCTTGATGGAACTAAATAAGAAGCAAAGAAGAGCGTTAAAAGTGGGGGTCTGATGACTGGTAAATACACAGCTTTTTATACAGAGTAATCATCTCTTGATGGAACTGAATAAGAAGCAAAGAAGAGCGTGAAAAGTAAGGGTCTGATGACTGGTAAACACACAGCTCTTTATACAGAGTAATCATCTCTTGATGGAACTAAATAAGAAGCAAAGAAGAGCGTGAAAAGTAAGGGTCTGATGACTGGTAAATACACAGCTCTTTATACAGAGTAATCATCTCTTGATGGAACTAAATAAGAAGCAAAGAAGAGCGTGAAAAGTGGGGGTCTGATGACTGGTAAATACACAGCTCTTTATACAGAGTAATCAGCTCTTGATGGAACTAGATATGGAGCAGGGATGAGCCTCACACCTATATATACATATACTGATGGTTTCCCCACACAAGTACGCCTTTGACGGGCTTCCCACCTACACTCGAGATTTAGCGACAGTTACGATTACACCGACCCACCCTACAAACTAATGAAAGTTGACTATGTATTTTGCACGATTCGCCGCATACCCGTACGCAATTGAGAAAATAATTAAATTTCAATCTTGCCGATGAAAAAAATTGTCAGATTCGAAAATATCAGGGAAAATGCGAAGTAGTAGAATTAGGCCTTTTCTATAGTTTACGATTAGAAATACATCTGCGACACAGATACGGCTTGCGTTGATAGGATCATAAATTACAGAGTAACAGTTCTGTTATATCGTTTCTAAGGAACAGGGAGTTTATATCTCTCAAGCATTAATAGAAAATATATCCTTTCAGTTCTTGCAATTACATTACTCACTGCTGTCATTGGCAGATATATTAGTGTATATATTTTTAAGATGTTTGTATGTAATAAATTTAGTATAGCAAATTATAATTGGATTAATTAATAGTGATTACGGTGAATGCAAAACATAGATAAACCGTAGTTTAATGAGCATTTTTATTGAATTTTCATTTACACGTGACGCTTCCTAGCAGGTTAAGGAACCCATGCTGTTTTTGATTTCTTTAATTGGAATCCTTAAGATTACGATTACTGAATATGATGAGATCTAAATGAGTTCTCGATGCTGTTCAGTTGGAAGACCATTGTGTACCCTCCCCTCCCTCAGATGGGTCAAGAGCACTACTTTAACCCCCCCCCCTCCATCTTGCGATAATCATGCTAGGGTCGATACACTGGGAGAAGCTATTCTGAAATAAATAAATATAAAATTAAACTAAATAACCATAATACTAAACCAAACTATCCAGATAAACCGACTCCACACGGTGAAATCACATAACCATAACACGTAACCGAACTATTCAGATACGCCAACTCCACACGGTGAAATTATACAACCATAACACGTAACCGAACTATTCAGATACGCCAACTCCACACGGTGAAATTATACAACCATAACACGTAACCGAACTATTCAGATACACCGACTCCACACGGTGAAATTATACAACTATAACACGTAACCGAACTATTCAGATACGCCGACTCCACACGGTGAAATTATACAACCATAACATGTAACCGAACTATTCAGATACGCCAACTCCACACGGTGAAATTATACTACCATAACACGTAACCGAACTATTCAGATACGCCAACTCCACACGGTGAAATTATACAACCATAACACGTAACCGAACTATTCAGATACGCCAACTCCACACGGTGAAATTATACAACTATAACACGTAACTGAACTATTCAGATACGCCGACTCCACACGGTGAAATTCTACAACCATAACACTTAACCGAACTATTCAGATACGCCAACTCCACACGGTGAAATTATACTACCATAACACGTAACCGAACTATTCAGATACACCGACTCCACACGGTGAAATTATACAACCATAACACGTAACCGAACTATTCAACTATGCCAACTCCACACGGTGAAATTATACAACTATAACACGTAACTGAACTATTCAGATACGCCAACTCCACACGGTGAAATTATACAACTATAACACGTAACCGAACTATTCAGATACGCCAACTCCACACGGTGAAATTATACTACCATAACACGTAACCGAACTATTCAGATACGCCAACTCCACACGGTGAAATTATACAACCATAACACGTAACCGAACTATTCAGATACGCCGACTCCACACGGTGAAATTATACAACTATAACACGTAACTGAACTATTCAAAAACGCCAACTCCACACGGTGAAATTATACAACCATAACACGTAACCGAACTATTCAGATACGCCGACACCACACGGTGAAATTATATAACTATAACACGTAACTGAACTATTCAGATACGCCGACTCCACACGGTGAAATTATACAACCATAACACGTAACCGAACTATTCAGATACGCCAACTCCACACGGTGAAATTGTACTACCATAACACGTAACCGAACTATTCAGATACGCCAACTCCACACGGTGAAATTATACAACCATAACACGTAACCGAACTATTCAGATACGCCAACTCCACACGGTGAAATTATACTACCATAACACGTAACCGAACTATTCAGATACACCGACTCCACACGGTGAAATTATACAACCATAACACGTAACCGAACTATTCAGATACGCCAACTCCACAAGGTGAAATTATACAACTATAACACGTAACTGAACTATTCAGATACGCCAACTCCACACGGTGAAATTATACAACCATAAAACGTAACCGAACTATTCAGATACGCCGACTCCACACGGTGAAATTATACAACCATAACACGTAACCGAACTATTCAGATACGCCGACTCCACACGGTGAAATTATACAACTATAACACGTAACTGAACTATTCAGATACGCCGACTCCACACGGTGAAATTATACAACCATAACACGTAACCGAACTATTCAGATACGCCAACTCCACACGGTGAAATTATACAACTATAACACGTAACCGAACTATTCAGATACGCCAACTCCACATGGTGAAATTATACTACCATAACACGTAACCGAACTATTCAGATACGCCAACTCCACACGGTGAAATTATACAACCATAACACGTAACCGAACTATTCAGATACGCCAACTCCACACGGTGAAATTATACTACCATAACACGTAACAGAACTATTCAGATACGCCAACTCCACACGGTGAAATTATACAACCATAACACGTAACCGAACTATTCAGATACGCCAACTCCACACGGTGAAATTATACTACCATAACACGTAACCGAACTATTCAGATACGCCAACTCTACACGGTGAAATTATACAACCATAACACGTAACCGAACTATTCAGATACGCCAACTCCACACGGTGAAATTATACTACCATAACACGTAACCGAACTATTCAGATACACCGACTCCACACGGTGAAATTATACAACCATAACACGTAACCGAACTATTCAGATACGCCAACTCCACACGGTGAAATTATACAACCATAACACGTAACCGAACTATTCAGATACGCCAACTCCACACGGTGAAATTATACTACCATAACACGTAACCGAACTATTCAGATACGCCAACTCCACACGGTGAAATTATACAACCATAACACGTAACCGAACTATTCAGATACGCCAACTCCACACGGTGAAATTATACTACCATAACACGTAACCGAACTATTCAGATACGCCAACTCCACACGGTGAAATTATACAACCATAACACGTAACCGAACTATTCAGATACGCCAACTCCACACGGTGAAATTATACTACCATAACACGTAACCGAACTATTCAGATACGCCAACTCCACACGGTGAAATTATACAACCATAACACGTAACCGAACTATTCAGATACGCCAACTCCACACGGTGAAATTATACTACCATAACACGTAACCGAACTATTCAGATACACCGACTCCACACGGTGAAATTATACAACCATAACACGTAACCGAACTATTCAGATACGCCAACTCCACACGGTGAAATTATACTACCATAACACGTAACCGAACTATTCAGATACGCCGACTCCACACGGTGAAATTATACAACCATAACACGTAACCGAACTATTCAGATACGCCAACTCCACACGGTGAAATTATACAACCATAACACGTAACCGAACTATTCAGATACGCCAACTCCACACGGTGAAATTATACAACTATAACACGTAACCGAACTATTCAGATACGCCGACTCCACACGGTGAAATTATACAACCATAACACGTAACCGAACTATTCAGATATGCCAACTCTACACGGTGAAAGTATACTACCATAACACGTAACCGAACTATTCAGATAAGCCGACTCCACACGTTGAAATTATACTACCATAACACGTAACCGAACTATTCAGATACGCCAACTCCACATGGTGAAATTATACTACCATAACACGTAACCGAACTATTCAGATAAGCCGACTCCACACGTTGAAATTATACTACCATAACACGTAACCGAACTATTCAGATATGCCAACTCCACACGGTGAAATTATACTACCATAACACGTAACCGAACTATTCAGATAAGCTGACTCCACACGGTGAAATTATACTACCATAACACGTAACCGAACTATTCAGATACGCCAACTCCACATGGTGAAATTATACTACCATAACACGTAACCGAACTATTCAGATACACCGACTCCACACGGTGAAATTATACTACCATAACACGTAACCGAACTATTCAGATACGCCAACTCCACACGGTGAAATTATACAACCATAACACGTAACCGAACTATTCAGATACACCGACTCCACCCGGTGAAATTATACTACCATAACACGTAACCGAACTATTCAGATACGCCAACTCCACACGGTGAAATTATACAACCATAACACGTAACCGAAATATTCAGATTAACCGACTCCAAACGGTGAAATTACACAACCATAACCCGTAACATAACTATTCAGATACGTCGACTCCACACGGTGAAACTATACAACCATAACACGTAACTGAACTATTCAGATACGGTGACTGCACACGGAAAAAAGGATATAAGACTCGAGATAGGACACACGACACGATATAGGACACACGACTCGAGATAGGATACACGTTATATTTGTTTATTTACTTGTTTTGACCTGACAGACAACCCCTTGAACAGTGCTGGACACCTTGGATAATGGTTACGTGCAGACAGTTGGTGGTTGAGACGCTACCAGATAAAATCGACGTATGACAGACATGTGTTTAATATTCCATTGAAGTTCCATATGACGCCAAGAATCACACCTCCACCTCTACTGAGTACTTCTTCAGAGTGATGGCTGTCCACACTCCGACCCACGCTTTACTGTACATTTGAAAACATAAACTTTGAAAACAAACATGTTCAATAAAACTCTAAAAAGTTGTTTTAGAAATCCTTCATGAAATCGAAATTTAAAATAATGGTCTGTGAACACCGACTAGTCATAAGAAATATTCTGAATTAAATTAATCAAAAGTTAGGTAGCTTAATGGATACAAAATCTAACTGTAATATATTCTGAAACCCTAATCCACTTGTATAGGTTCATTTTACATGTCCTGATTGAGTACATTTACCGATAAGAGGAAAGTGACTTAAGAGAGGATTTCGCAGCCCCTTGTTAATATTGGCGCTTGCCTCCGTTGGCAGCTTAGTAATATAGTTGAAGAGCAATTTTGCGGATGACAAGAACTGAGAACTTGCACAACAAGCAGTATTAAGCTATCGATAGATCCACCTGAAGCCTGAGGTTTCACCTGAAAATGCGCAGCGTGTGTGACGCTATGATTAGAGGTTCCTAGTATACACCTGGCTTCAATCTCTCAGGTTTCCTCACTTCTACGCCGTTACCTCATCACTTATCACAAACCAGACTTATTGATTGGCCAACTAAGAAACTACAGTAAAGTTAGTGCCACAACCAATAGGTATACACTTTACACTTCCCAAAATAAGTAACTGGGGATTCTCCGAGAAAACTTTTGAGGACTTGCATTTCTTATAGAGGAAAACGACACAGATAAGACCACTAAGACAACACGCGATGTTCTATAACACGTCTTCCCGGTAATGTCACCTTTCTAGGAACGCCCTTAGGAAACCTTTCTTTGTAAAAAACACAAAAAATGGCTCCTGAGAAACGTTACTTTGTAATAAGCACAGAGGATGAATCCCGAAAAAACGAATTACTCGTTATGATTAATTCGAGTATAAAAACTAAACAAATTTATATCCAAAAAATAGGTCTAACTTGAATAGTAACAAAATTGTGGATAAAAACCTTTAAATTTGTTGTTACGATCTGATTTAACTAAGCAAGCTGATTCATTTGTCCTCTTCCCTGTAATAGGAAACTATTGTCTTTAAGGATCCTGCTGATAGTAGATCTACTAACTCTTTCAAGGCGCCAAGTATAGATACCTGAGGATCAATTGTTACCGCAGCTAAAATATCAGCTGACCTCTGTTGTTTTACTAAAGAGTTCCGTCTTTTATGATTAGAAACCTGAACTTGTCCTGTTGTTCGTACTCTATTGGCTAAGCGTTCAAAACTCTTATAACTTGAGTGTCTGTCAGGGTATCGTTCAGAATAAGGCCTTTCAGCAGCCCTGAAATTGGTAAGACACTCACCCAAAACCACTAGCATGCTTAATGGTTCTTCATTTGTGTATGGCATTTTCAAAAAATGATATTTACATACACAGTAAACACAAATGAAATTCAAAAGTAAAAAATGTAAAAGAGAGAGTAAACATAAACTATTGAAAATTAAAAAAGGTAAAAAGAAAGTAAACATAAAGCAATAAAAAACGCAAATTAAAACAAAAACGTAATAAATTGATAATACAAAAAACATTATTAAACAATTCCTCACAAATGTATTGAAACTTTCAGTATAGAACCACAACTGCAAGGTTTGTATAAAATGTGTTTGGTTACAAGCAATAAAATTAATAGAGAACACATACTTTGTTGCAATAATGGGAAAAATCAGCTGATAGCTTTAATCAGCTGATAATAAGTGGGAAGTGCACTGTACAACAAATTTAAAGATTTTAGCCACAATTTTGTTACTATTCAAGATAGACCTATTATTTAATTATAAAAGTTTTTCAGTTTTTTACGCTCTTTTATTTGGTATGCAAGAAGCCTGGTCTTCCTATTTAAAATTTTTGACTTTTGGTGTTTTCAAAATTGTCAAAAATAAAAAAAAAACAAAATGGATAGAATATTGTAAAGTTGAGCCATATTGGGTATCTGAAAGAAAAGAGAATTTTCTTAGTCATTCAGAACTATTTTTGGATTTCATATTAAGATTAAGCTGTGCATTTAGCAATAAAAACAAAAAATTGCTATTTTTTACATATTTTTGGCTGCCATTTTGAAATGGAACAGTAAAACTCAAATCTGATTACACCAATATCAATCAATACCACAATGCACAGTGATTTTCACTCACTCGTCATCTTAGCATTGTAAAACTCAAAAATTTTATTGTGTGTGAATCCTGGACTTTCCTCAATCATTATCACAATGCAAATGCGATGTACAATGCATTCAATGATCGTTTAATTTACTATCTGAACGTCGCATGTCCCTAGTATTAACTCAGGGCGTTAATGCCTTTAATATGATATGCCACATGCTATACTATACGTTTGCATTAAAATATTTTAAGATTCGAACCCTGGACATCAATGCTGAAGTCTAACAATGATGAACATATTTTTATTTGATTCTACGCATATGGTTTTGGTAGACCAAAAACTTTACAGCAATGTTATTGGTCAAATGGATCGCTCACAATGTGTTTGAGACACCTTTCGTGAGACACCCTGTATAATGGAATAAGAAGCGGTTTTATACAATACAAACCGAAATATGTATATATATACCAAATTACGTGTAAGGGCTACGTAGTAGTAACATGTAGGGGCTGATTTGAGACACACCATGTAGACCTGTGCTAAAGTTGAATAACACTGTACGTGTAGGGGTGGGCGAGAGGGTCAGTCAATTAGCAAAAACTACAATAAAATAGGCGTAATAAATTTAGAGATAAGATTGTGTAAGGATGACTCCTGCAGTCACACAGACATCCCAGCTCACAGATAAACTGTACTGGCTCCCTAAAGACATCTTTATAAAAAAGGTCACAGACAAGTGGATGGCTCCCCACGGTCGACCCGATATCCCTAGCCACATATTTAATGTACTGGCTTCCTACAGTCATCTTTACAATAAAGGTCACAGACAAGTGAATGGCTCCCCACAGTCGATCCGATATTCTTAGCCACAGATATAGTGCACTGGTTTCCTACAATCATCTTTATATTAAAGGTTACAGAAAAGTGAATGGCTCCCCACAGTCGATCCAATTTCCCTAGCCTCAGATATAGTGTACTGCCTCCCTAAAGTCATCTTTATAAAAAAGGTCACAGACAAGTGGATGGCTCCCCACGGTCGACCCGATATCCCTAGCCACATATTTAATGTACTGGCTTCCTACAGTCATCTTTACAATAAAGGTCACAGACAAGGAATGGCTCCCCACAGTCGATCCGATATTCTTAGCCACAGATATAGTGCACTGGTTTCCTACAATCATCTATATATTAAAGGTTACAGAAAAGTGAATGGCTCCCCACAGTCGATCCAATTTCCCTAGCCACAGATATAGTGTACTGCCTCCCTACAGTCATCTTTATAATAAAGGTCACAGACAAGTGAATGGCTCCCCACGATCAACCCGATATCCCCAGGCCACAGATATAATGTACTAGCTCCCTTCAGTCATCGTTAAATGCCAGATCACAGACAAGTGAACGGCTCCCCAGGGTCGGCCCGATATCCCCAGGCCACAGATATAGTGTACTGGCTCTCTACAGTCATCGTTAAATGCCAGGCCAAAGACAAGTGAATGGCTCCCCACGGTCCCACGGTCAACCCGATATCCCAGGCCAATAATATAATGAACTAGATCCCTTCAGTCATCGTTAAATGCCAGGCTACAGACAAGTGAATGGCTCCCCAGGTTCGACCTGATATCCCCAGGCCACTGATATAGTGTACTGGCTCTCTACAGTCATCGTTAAATGCCAGGTCACAGACAAGTGAATAGCTCCCACGGTCGATCCGTTATCCCAGGCCACAGATATAATGTACTGGCTCCCTACAGTAATCTTCATAATCCAGATCACAGACAAGTGAATGGCTCCCCACGGTTGGCCCGATATCCAAGACCACAGATATCTTCTTAAAGTCATCGTTAAATACCAGATCACAGACAAGTGATGGGACCCCCAAAGTCAATCAGACATCCCAGACCACAGATATAATGTACTGGCTTTCCACATTCATTTTTATAGCCCACGTCACAGACAAGTGAACGGCTCCCCAAGGTCGATCCGATATCCCAGGCCACATATATAATGTACTGGCTCCCTATAGTCATCTTTATAATCCAGGCCACAGACAAGTGAATGGCTCCCTACGGTCGATCCGGTATCCTAGGCCACATATATAATGTACTGGCGCCCTACAGACATCGTTAAATTCCAGGCCACAGACAAATAAATGGCTCCTCAAGGTGAATCCGATATCCCAGGCCACATATATAATGTACTGACTCGATATAATCATCTTTATAATCCAGGTCACAGACAAGCGAATGGCTCCCCACTGTCGGCCGGATATCCCATGCCACAGATATCTTCCTACAGTCATCGTTAAATACCAGATCACAGACAAGTAATGGGATCCCCAAAGTCAATCAGACATCCCAGACCACAGATATAATGTACTGGCTTTCCACAGTCATCTTTATAACCCAGGTCACAGACAAGTGAATGGCTCCGCACGGTTGATCCGGTATCCCAGTTCACAGATATAAAGTACGAGCTCCTTAGTCATATTTGTGATCCAAATCGCAGACAAGAGAATGGCTCCCTAGTAATGACTTATTGATACGCCAAAGTATTTTGCAGAACTTATAATGATATTTTATTATTGTTGGATAGTATTTGAAATAAACTTCTGTCATTACATGACTATGAGAAGTGTATTTCAACTTTTACATTACTGAGAAAACACGCGGTAATTTAATTGTAAAGCTTGTACGTTTTTATCACTGGCAATAAACTCTTGAAAACTCACTTAAAACTTAACTTATATCACACTTATATTTATAAGTTTACACGCTATACGATGGATTTGTATGATGAATGTCGTCTACTGTATCATGAATGGAAATGGTACTATATACGTTCATGAAAATTAAAAATAATTTTAATGATTAGAGTAGATTTGATAACCTTCTATGGTTATATTAATTTATTACTGATAGATTAAACGGCCCACTAATTAATTTTAATAGAAAGAGGGACAATACAGTACTAATGATACACTGAATGACTTTGGTAAACAGCAGTTACCGTCCTCAGGCCAACTTTACTTACAGCGGGACAATACAGTACTAATGATACACTGAATAACTTTGGTAAACCACATTTACCATACTCAGGCCAGTACAGAGGGACAATACAGTACTAATGATACACTGAATGACTTTGGTAAACAGCAGTTACCATCCTCAGGCCAGTACAGAGGGACAATACAGTACTAATGATACACTGAATGACTTTGGTAAACCACATTTACCATCCTCAGGCCAGTACAGAAGGACAATACAGTACTAATGATACACTGAATGACTTTGGTAAACAGCAGTTACCATCCTCAGGCCAACTTTACTTACAGCGGGACAATACAGTACTAATGATACACTGAATGACTTTGGTAAACCACATTTACCATCCTCAGGCCAGTACAGAGGGACAATACAGTACTAATGATACACTGAATGACTTTGGTAAACAGCAGTTACCATCCTCAGGCCAACTTTACTTACAGAGGGACAATACAGTACTAATGATACACTGAATGACTTTGGTAAACCACATTTACCATCCTCAGGCCAGTACAGAGGGACAATACAGTACTAATGATACACTGAATGACTTTGGTAAACCACATTTACCATCCTCAGGCCAGTACAGAGGGACAATACAGTACTAATGATACACTGAATGACTTTGGTAAACAGCAGTTACCATCCTCAGGCCAACTTTACTTACAGAGGGACAATACAGTACTAATGATACACTGAATGACTTTGGTAAACAGCAGTTACCATCCTCAGGCCAACTTTACTTACAGAGGGACAATACAGTACTAATGATACACTGAATGACTTTGGTAAACCACATTTACCATCCTCAGGCCAGTACAGAAGGACAATACAGTACCAATGATACACTGAATGACTTTGGTAAACAGCAGTTACCATCCTCAGGCCAACTTTACTTACAGCGGGACAATACAGTACTAATGATACACTGAATCACTTTGGTAAACCACATTTACCATCCTCAGGCCAGTACAGAGGGACAATACAGTACTAATGATACACTGAATGACTTTGGTAAACAGCAGTTACCATCCTCAGGCCAACTTTACTTACAGCGGGACAATACAGTACTAATGATACACTGAATGACTTTGGTAAACCACATTTACCATCCTCAGGCCAGTACAGAGGGACAATACAGTACTAATGATACACTGAAAGACTTTGGTAAACCACATTTACCATCCTCAGGCCAGTACAGAAGGACAATACAGTACTAATGATACACTGAATGACTTTGGTAAACAGCAGTTACCATCCTCAGTCCAACTTTACTTACAGCGTCAATAGAGGGTTGTTTAATGGTTTAAATTTCAATGCAATCACAAACACTAATACTCCCCCCTCAAAGATGAGCCCTGTTGGGAAATAACACCAGATTTTCATGTTTTTTTTTTTCCTTTTTAATAATCAATATCGACCCCACAAACTCGAATTCATTGGAACTTTTTCGGCAGAACCACAGATTTTTGACAAAAATGTTTAATAAATTAAAAACATTAGTACACAAAAAGCTATGCATGTTACACTAACTTATGTAGTTATTTTTCTCCTGAACACGAATATGACATCAAATTATCTATACGACAAATGAAAACTGACATTTAAAATAATTTTGGTTAGGTTAGGATAAGATAAATAGATTAGGTTATGTTACGTAAGTTTAGGTTACATTAGTATATTTTGATTTTGAATACTTATTAAAAATCTAATTTAACCTAAATTAACACAATCTTTTGTTGAATATCTCAGTTGTTATTCGTCGTATGAATAACTTGATATACTATTCGTGTTCACGAGAATACAACTACAGAAAAATTAAAGTAATTACCATACATCATTTTTCATGTAAAACTTTTCCATTTTTAATTTTTTTATAAAAAATCGGTATTACCACTGAACATTATTTTGGATAGTGTTCATTGAGCCAATGTTGACAAGTTTAAATAATCGTGAAAATCGGATGAGTAACGGCAACACGGTAATCAAAGTTGTTAAGCCAGTAATCGAACCCCGGTCGGTGTGTAACAAGCGGCCGCCGAGCCCCTTAGCTAAATCCACCCCTTGTCAACTCGTGGTACCAACGGCAACACGGTAATCGAACCCCGGTCGGAGTGTTGCAAGCGACCGCCGAGCCCCTCAGCTACATCCACTCCTTGTCAGCTCGTTGTACCAACGGCAACACGGTAATCGAAGCTGACACGCAGGTAATCGAAACCTGGTCGGTGTGTGGCAAGCGGCCGCCAAGCCCCTTACCTACATCCACTCCTTGTCAGCTCATTGTACCAACGGCAACACGGTAATCAAAGCTATCACGCAGGTAATCGAAACCTGGTCGGTGAGTGGCAAGCGGCCGCCAAGCCCCTTACCTACATCCACTCCTTGTTAGCTCATTGTACCACCGGCAACACGGTAATCGAAGCTGTCACGCAGGTAATCGAAACCTGGTCGGTGTGTGGCAACGGGCCGCCAAGCCCCTTACCTACATCCACTCCTTGTTAGCTCATTGTACCAACGGCAACACGGTAATCGAAGCTGTCACGCAGGTAATCGAAACCTGGTCGGTGTGTGGCAAGCGGCCGCCAAGCCCCTTACCTACATCCACTCCTTGTCAGCTCATTGTACCAACGGCAACACGGTAATCGAAGCTGTCACGCAGGTAATCGAAACCTGGTCGGTGTGTGGCAAGCGACCGCCAAGCCCCTTACCTACATCCACTCCTTGTTAGCTCATTGTACCAACGGCAACACGGAAATCGATGCTGTCACGCAGGTAATCGAAACCTGGTCGGTGTGTGGCAAGCGGCCGCCAAGCCCCTTACCTACATCCACTCCTTGTTAGCGTACCAACGCCAACACGGTAATCGAAGCTGTCACGCAAGTAATCGAAACCTGGTCGGTGTGTGGCAAGCGGCCGCCAAGCCCCTTACCTACATCCACTCCTTGTTAGCTCATTGTACCAACGGCAACACGGTAATCGAAGCTGTCACGCAGGTAATCGAAACCTGGTCGGTGTGTGGCAAGCGACCGCCGAGCCCCTTAGCTACGTTTGCTCCTTGTTAGCTCATTGTACCAACGTTAACACGGTAATCGAAGCTGTCACGCAGGTAATCGAACCACGGTCGGAGTGTTGCAAGCGACCGCCGAGCCCCTTAGCTACATCCACTCCTTGTCAGCTCGTTGTACCAACGTTAACAAGGTAATCGAAGCAATCACGCAGGTAATCGAAACCTGGTCGGTGTGTGGGAAGCCGCCGTCTGCCCCTCGTTAGCACGTTGTACCAACGGCTACACGGTAATCGAAGCTGTCATGCCAGTAATCAAACCCCGGTTGGTGTGTGGCAAGCCGCTGCCGAGCCCCTTAGCTACGTTTGCTCCTTGTTAGCTCGTTGTACCAATGGTAACACGGTAATCGAAGCTGTCACGCAGGTAATCGAACCTGGACGGTGTGTGGCAAGCGGCCGCTAAGCCCCTTACCTACATCCACTCCTTGTTAGCTCATTGTACCAACGGCAACACGGTAATCGAAGCTGTCACGCAGGTAATCGAAACCTGGTCGGTGTGTTGCAAGCGGCCGCCAAGCCCCTTACCTATATCCACTCCTTGACAGCTCGTTGTACCAACGTTAACACGGTATTCGAAACTGACACGCAGGTAATCGAAACCTGGTCGGTGTGTGGCAAGCGGCCGCCAAGCCCCTTACCTACATCCACTCCTTGTTAGCTCATTGTACCAACGGCAACACGGTAATCGAAGCTGTCACGCAGGTAATCGAAACCTGGTCGGTGTGTGGCAAGCGGCCGCCAAGCCCCTTACCTACATCCACTCCTTGTTAGCTCATTGTACCAACGGCAACACGGTAATCGAAGCTGTCACGCAGGTAATTGAAACCTGGTCGGTGTGTTGCAAGCGGCCGCCAAGCCCCTTACCTATATCCACTCCTTGACAGCTCGTTGTACCAACGTTAACACGGTATTCGAAGCTGTCACGCCGGTAATCAAACCCCGGTTGGTGTGGCAAGCCGCTGCCGAGCCCCGTAGCTACGTTTGCTCCTTGTTAGCTCGTTGTACCAATGGAAACACGGTAATCGAAGCTGTCACGCAGGTAATAGAAACCTGGTCGGTGTGTGGCAAGCGGCCGCCAAGCCCCTTACCTACATCTACTCCTTGTCAGCTCATTGTACCAACAGAAACACGGTAATCGAAGCTGTCACGCAGGTAATAGAAACCTGGGCGGAGTGTGGCAAGCGGCCGCCAAGCCCCTTACCTACATCTACTCCTTGTCAGCTCATTGTACCAACAGAAACACGGTAATCGAAGCTGTCACGCAGGTAATAGAAACCTGGTCGGTGTGTGGCAAGCGGCCGCCCAGCCCCTTACCTACACCCCGGCCCTGCCCCTTTTAGTCGTTGTACAACGTAACGGTAATCAAGATCACGCCGGTAATCGAACTCGGTCGGTGTGTGGGAAGCCCCGTCTGCCCCTGTTAGCACGTTGTACACGGCACACGGTAATCGAAGCTGTCACCAGTAATCGAAACCCCGGTTGGTGTGTGGCAAGCCGCCAGCCCCTTACTACTCCCTCCTTGTTAGTCTTGTACCAAGTAACAAGGTAATCGAAGCTGTCACGCAGGTAATCGAACCGGTCGGTGTTGCAAGCGACCGCAGCCCCTTACTACATCTACTCCTTGTAGCTCTTGTACCAACGAACACGGTAATCGAAGCTGTCACGCAGGTAATCGAAACCTGGTCGGTGTGTTGCAAGCGGCCGCCAAGCCCCTTACCTATATCCACTCCTTGACAGCTCGTTGTACCAACGTTAACACGGTATTCGAACGCACGCAGGTAATCGAAACCTGGTCGGTGTGTGGCAAGCCGCCGCTTACAGAAGTTGTCACGCAGGAAATCGAAACCTGGTCGGTGTGTGGCAAGCGGCCGCCAAGCCCCTTACCTACATCCACTCCTTGTTAGCTCATTGTACCAACGGAAACACGGTAATCGAAGCTGTCACGCAGGTAATCGAAACCTGGTCGCTGTGTGGCAAGCGGCCGCCAAGCCCCTTACCTACATCCACTCCTTGTTAGCTTATTGTACCAACGTTAACAAGGTAATCGAAGCTGTCACGCAGGTGATCGAACCCCGGTCGGAGTGTTGCAAGCAACCGCCAAGCCCCTTACCTATATCCACTCCTTGACAGCTCGTTGTACCAACGTTAACACGGTATTCGAAGCCGTCACGCAGGTAATCGAAACCTGGTCGGTGTGTGGCAAGCCGCCGTCTGCCCCTTGTTAGTACGTTGTAACAACGGCAACGCGGTAATCAAAGTTGTCACGCCGGTAATCGAACTCGGGTCGGTGTGTGGCAAGCCACCGTCTGCCCCTTGTTAGCTCGTTGTAACATCGGCAACACGGTAATCGAAGCTGTCACGCAGGAAATCGAAACCTGGTCGGTGTGTGGCAAACGGCCGCCAAGCCCCTTACCTACATCCACTCCTTGTTAGTTCATTGTACCAACGTTAACAAGGTAATCGAAGCTGTCACGCAGGTAATCGAACCCCGGTCAGAGTGTTGCAAGCGACCGCCGAGCCCCTTAGCTACATCTACTCCTTGTCAGCTCGTTGTACCAACGTTAACACGGTAATCGAAGCTGTCACGCAGGTAATCGAAACCTGGTCGGTGTGTTGCAAGCGGCCGCCAAGCCCCTTACCTATATCCACTCCTTGACAGCTCGTTGTACCACCGTTAACACGGTATTCGAAGCCGTCACGCAGGTAATCGAAACCTGGTCGGTGTGTGGCAAGCCGCCGTCTGCCCCTTGTTAGTACGTTGTAACAACGGCAACACGGTAATCGAAGCTGTCACGCCGGTAATCGAACTCGGGTCGGTGTGTGGCAAGCCACCGTCTGCCCCTTGTTAGCTCGTTGTAACATCGGCAACACGGTAATCGAAGCTGTCACGCCGGTAATCGAACTCGGGTCGGTGTGTCAAGCCACCGTCTGCCCCTTGTTAGCACGTTGTAACAACGGCAACACGGTAATCGAAGCTGTCACGCCGGTAATCAAACCCCGGTTGGTGTGTGGCAAGCCTCCGTCTGCCCCTTGTTAGCACGTTGTAACAACGGCAACACGGTAATCGAAGCTGTCACGCCGGTAATTAAACCCCGGTTGGTGTGTGGCAAGCCGCCGTCTGCCCCTTGTTAGCACGTTGTAACAACGGCAACACGGTAATCGAAGCTGTCACGCCGGTAATCAAACCCCGGTTGGTGTGTGGCAAGCCGCTGCCGAGCCCCTTAGCTACGTTTGCTCCTTGTTAGCTCGTTGTACCAATGGTAACACGGTAATCGAAGCTGTCACGCCGGTAATCAAACCCCGGTTGATGTGTGGCAAGCCACTGCCGAGCCCCTTAGCTACGTCTACTCCTTGATAGCTCGTTGTAACAACGGCAACACGGTAATCGAAGCTGTCACGCCGGTAATCAAACCCCGGTTGGTGTGTGGCAAGCCGCTGCCGAGCCCCTTAGCTACGTCTACCCCTTGTTAGCTCGTTGTAACAACGGCAACACGGTAATCGAAGCTGTCACGCCGGTAATCAAACCCCGGTTGGTGTGTGGCAAGCAGCTGCCCAGCCCCTTAGCTATGTTTGCTCCTTGTTAGCTCGTTGTACCAATGGTAACACGGTAATCAAAGATGTCAGGCCCGTAATCGCACTCGGGTCGAGGTGTGGCAAGCCACCGACGATCTCCTTAGCTACGTTTGCTGCTTGTTAGAACGTTGTAACAACGGCAACTCGGTAATCGAAGCTGTCACGTCGGTAATCAGACCCCCGTCGGTGTGTGGCAAGCCGCCGTCTACCCCTTGTTAGCACGTTGTAACAACGGCAACACGGTAATCGAAGCTGTCATGCCGGTAATCGCACTCGGGTCGGTGTGTGGCAAGCCGCCGCCGAACGCCTTAGCTACATCCGCTCCTTGTTAGCTCGTTGTAACAACGGCAACACAGTAATCGAAGCTGTCATGCTGGTAATCGAACCCCTTTCGGTGTGTGGCAAGCGGCCGCCGAGCCCCTTAGCTACGTCTACTCCTTGTTAGCTCGTTGTAACAACGGCAACACGGTAATCGAAGCTGTCATGCCGGTAATCGCACTCGGGTCGGTGTGTGGCAAGCCGCCGCCGAACGCCTTAGCTACATCCGCTCCTTGTTAGCTCGTTGTAACAACGGCAACACAGTAATCGAAGCTGTCATGCTGGTAATCGAACCCCTTTCGGTGTGTGGCAAGCGGCCGCCGAGCCCCTTAGCTATGTGTGCCCCTGGTTAGCACGTTGTAACAACAGCAATACGGTAATCGAAGCTGTCACGCCGGTAATCTAACTCGGGTCGGTGTGTGGCAAGCCACCGCCGAGCCCCTTAGATATGTCTGCCTCTTGTTAGCACGTTGTAACAACGGCAACACGGTAATCGAAGTGATCGGTAATCGAGCCAGAGTCGGTGTGTGGCAAGCCGCCGCCGAGCCCCTTAGCTACATCCGCTCCTTGGTAACTCGTTGTACCAACGGCAACACGGTAATCGAAGTTGTCATGCCGGTAACCACACACCCTACGAACAAATCTTCTTGGGATCACCAATTCATCCAACGGACACAACTCCATAGAACTCTCTCACTCACTCTATGGACATGAATCATTGAGACCCACACGCACACCCTACATACATGCATTATTGGGACTCGACCACCCACCCTATCAACACTTTTCCCTCGGAGTCACCCACCCACTTCATGGACAACGCTTTCGGATATATCCACTCACCCTACGAATTCAATTAGCCTACTTAGTATGTATAATATCGTGATGGAATGTGTTTACTACAATAGCTTGTATCTGTGAGGGTAGATACAAAGATTACATCTAACCCTATGGGCGTTTGATCGTCAGTTTAATGGAATTATAGACCAATTAGCGACTAATGTCGGCGCAGACATTATGTGTACCCGAATTTGAAGGTTGTTTACTAAGAAAGATACGAAAAATCCAATCACACCGTTGTGTTTTTGTAATTGTACGTTACGAAGTTTATTTTCACATTTTATTATAAGTTTTAGTAATTGTTATTCTAGTTGGGACAAAAAAAGTACCGAAATTATAACTAGTTTTCACTGCTTATCGGCTTTACACTTTTGTTACTAAAAACCCAGTAAATGTATTTTATTTATATTATCATACGTGCTTGACAGGAATATTTTCTATAAGTTTTATAAATTTCAGAACTTTAACGTTTAAAAAAAATGTTATCAATTTCCTGAATCAACGTTTTCTTGGCTTGTAGAGGTCGTAAAATTAATTACTTGATCACGTTGTAATTCTTATGAAATGTTTAGTTACGATACATTACTTTCATATGCGTAAGTCAGTGCAGTGATTTTAAATCGAATAATTTGAATTTATTTTTAAGTAATTTAAAAGTAATTTATCGTAAGTCTACATTTCATAATGATTACGATGTGAGCAAATACTAGTAATTAATTTCATGACCGCTATAAAAAAGCCCGTTGTTTTGGAAAATTGATAAGAAACTTTTTCCTTAAAATTTAAAATTCTGAAATTTACGAAACATAAAGAAAACATTCCTGTCAAGCACGTATGAAAATGTAAATAAAATACTTTGACGGGTTTTTTAGTAATGAAAGTGTAAATTTTATCTGCAGTAAAAACTAGGTCAAATTTCTATTATTTGGTGTTCCATATAGGATAACAATTGAGGAGGTGGATTCCAAAAAGGTATTAAATCAAAAAGGTACATTTTTCAGGAACTATTTTTTTTTTATATAGCAATATTATTAATTTTTATTGTTGGATAGAATTAGTCATGAAAGTCACTAGTAAGACTCTTTGTTTAACATTCTAAAAGTAAAGTTTACACAAAGCAACTGTATATTATAAATAGTTTAATATATGCATTTTTTCCAAAACATTTGGAAAACATTCTTACACTGTAAATTTGTTAGCTTAAAGTAATTTTGATTTTGAGATTACCTTACCAATGGTTATCTTAATAAATAACAATAACTTTATACAGTGAAATATTTAATTCGCATGAAAATATACAAATTATTCAAGAAGATAAATATCTGAAAAGTAAAAACAAATGGCTCCAGTTCATCATAAATAAAGTATTTTTTTAAATAAGTCTTAGAACATTTTAATTTTAAGAAACATTTAATTTAAGCATTCAAAAATTTAAGAAACATAACAGGCAGTAGAGATTATGACAGTTTGTCAGCTCCATTGGCGCATGCGCTGTTTACTCAACATCTGACTTAAGCTAATAAATAAATAAATACCATTTATTGCATGAAACATTACATGAAATGTATTGCAATCGTCCCTATATCTAGAATTTATTCCACTCATACACATATTTGTCACCATTCAGACATACAAATCAGACACACTTTCTCACACATTCATACGAAAAAATATCCCCCTCAGCTAGAATACCCAGGTTAATTTTTTTTAGGTCTCCCAGGTGTGTGCCATGAACACATCTGAGCTATAGAATGCTTCTGCAATCAACTTGGTTTTCAGACGAGTTTTAAACGCTTTGAGCGTTTGGGCACACTTAATTTCATTTGGAAGCTTGTTGACAAAGTGAACTGCCTGCGAGGGCAAACGTTCATGAGCTACCGTCCTGTGCCTTGCAGTACGGTAGTCATCCCTGCCTCTAGTAGCATAAGTGTGTACATCGCTACCTCTTATGCTTTCAGATTTTGATTTGAAAAAAAGACAAGTTTCCAGAATGTAGAGGCAGGGCAATTTCAACAGCTTTAAGTTTTTGAAAGCTGGCTTGCACGACTCTCTTTGATTTAATTTTGCAATTGTTCACACCGCTCTTTTTTGGAGAATGAAAATTCTTGATATGTTTGCACTTGAGCAGCCACCCCACACCGTCAGCCCGTAGGTGAGGTGAGGTGAGGGTAAATCAGTCCATAGTATGCCGTCATCAGTACCTGAATTAAAATCCATTTTGTAGCCCCTGAACTGTTGTAAATAGACTAAAATAGATGTACTTTACCTTCACGTCAAACAGTTCACAGCGTGTGATGGTGAGAATACTAACTAAATGTTTCGCCGTGAATACGGCATCTTCAGGTTGAAGAACATAAATAAATAAATAAATAAATAAGTTCCAGTGTGAACTGAGTTTGTTAGGTTTTAATTAATTTGTGACGCATCCCACTGGGACTTATTTATTTATTTATTTATGTTCTTCAACCTGAAGATGCCGTACTCACGGCGAAATATGTAGTTGGTATTCTCACCATCACACGCTGTGAACTGTTTGACGTGAAGGTAAAGTACATCTATTTTAGTCTATCAGTACCTGAGTTGGGCAATACCCTGACAGTTTTCTCAAAACATAAATTCCTGAGGAAAGTTTTGAGCAAACGTGGTCCACATGACAATCCCAAGTCAACCCTTTATCAAGGTGTATTCCGAGGAATTTGGCTGTGTAGTCTTCTGTGATCTCAGTGTTATCCAGCATGACTGTCAAGCTGTCTGAGTCTTTTTGTCGCAAACAGAATTTAATGAAACTTGATTTCGTTGGATTTGTTTTGAGATTGAGCTCGTTGAAATTTTGAATGGTGCTGTTGAGCTCGATGAAAGTGATTTTTTCGAGTTCGGTGTTTGAGTTCGCTTTCAGATAGAGAGTCGTGTCATCTGCATACTGGACAAGTTGCCCTTGTTGTACAGATGCGCCAACGTCGTTGACGTAGATCAAAAAGAGTAACGGGCTAAGTATGGACCCCTGCGGGACACCATAGCTCAGTCTTTCCTCCTTCGATCTGACGTCCGATATTCCAACGAATTGTGTTCTATTACTGAGATATGATTCAAGCCATCTTAGAGGCACTCCTCCTGGCTGGCCTTACACATGTGAACATCAAAGTACTTGGTTACCACCCATACACATACGACTACAATGATCTACCCCCACCCATACACGTACGGTGGTAATGACCCACATATACACGTACAGTGGCCACCCTTACTCTACGTGTAGGGTGGGAGGGTGTGTGGTTTGGACGCCGATAACCTCCACATTACGGGTCCTATGGACGTTTTATCGTCAGTTTAGTGGAATTATGTAAAATCTAGCGACTAGAGAGGACTATACGCTGGCAACACCTGTGTACAATACATTTCAGTAGTTATTTAGTTAATCTTAATATTTATGTTATTTAACAATAACCGATTTGCAAAAAAGTGATTGTTAAAAATAGCAATACAAATATTTTAATAGGGAAACACACAAGTGTCTGATCAATGTCAACTCTACTTTATTACTGTATATTTTATTAAGTTTTAATATTGAAGAGGGTTACATATTACTTTAATTGGTATTTATGCAATTTCTTACCACTAAATAAAATTGGAAAATGTTGATTGAAATGGGTCTAGAATTAGCTGTATTTTCACCAGATATGCTTTTTATTCCGCGGAAATGGCGTATTTTACCGAAAAATTCGAAAAACCCTATGTCACTAGTATTTTGTCATATTTCTGTTAATTTAGATGGTATTTTAATCGTCTTTTTTATTTTTGTGCATTTATTTACGCTGAATACAAATTTGAAAACTATTTTTGTCTATTACAATTATTTCTCAAGATATACGAGAAAACTACATTCGCGGCGAATCGCGATTAGCGGCTATTACGCGATCATTATATACGACAACTATTAATCACAAAAACCGAATTCACCTTTATTACCGCCGGACTCGAATTTAACGCAAATTACGAATTTTTGTTGAGTAAATAGACAACTATGATAAGTTAGGTTATGTTTGGTTAGGTCAGTAAAACATGCATTTTCGAGCTGACAAAATTATTTTACTTCAAAACCAAATATTTGTGTTCAGCATGAAAAAACACGTGAAATAAATTTTTTTTGAAAAATAACGATTTTTAAAAAAAAGTTGATTTTTTTACTATCAGATAAAAAACTAGTTTTTCGATTTTTCCGTAATAAACGAGTTTTCCGCGGATGAAATCAACCTCCTCAGGAGATAAAAACTCATATTTCACAACTTTTTCAACAAGAAATCGTATTTTCAGAGGTGGAAAGAAAGTGCATAATTACCCCTTAATTATCACTTGACTTCTGAAAAAGTTGAGTTAAAGACTAAAAGCTGCAAATTTAGTGATGATTGTTTTTAAATTGACGAGGTTATATATTATTTATAAATAATACAATCAATAGTGATCCCTATAAGTAGAGTTAAAACAGAACTAAATAATTTCCAATACTGCAAACTTCTACGCTAGCATCTGACATTAGCTGAAGAATAGTCGGAACGTATTGATTACCTCAACAATGCGGCCGCTGAAGCGGTACTTTCATGACACGTTGAGAAACACTTCAATATCAAGATAAAGACGTTGAAAACTAATTGTAAGTTAAGTGGATTTGGCGGTAATTGTTTCCGGTCCCATCTGCGAGCGTTTGCCTATGGTAGGAAGTGATGGCACCTGAACATTGTATTGAAGCATTAGTTCAACAGTTAGCATTACTTCATTCGTAAACAAATGAACTATTAAACCGTCAATATTTTTGTAAAATACAGTTGGCCTTGTGAATAAACACTTAGTAATTGCATTTTATTTTAATTTATAGCAATTCCTTATAATTTTTATATGAATAAAACAACTAGCAATTGCTTAAAACTTGCTTGAAGGGGTGAGGAATTTCTGTTATTTGTAGGAAATGCTTAAAAAACACAAGCAAAGTGCAAACTAATAATAATAACACCATACGAATTATTATTATTATTATTATTATTATTTTTATAAATATTACAAGCTACTTCTTCAAACAAGTTTAAGGTAGTTCATTTAGTGTTAAGAATGTTCGATCGAACATTATTTTTTTAATAAAATTATTTGTATCCATAACAGTAATAAATGTGTGACGGGAAAAATTCTGAAACATTTTTTTATTGAGATACGACTGCCCAAAGTGGCTAATTTGAGCTTTTTGGTGCATAACTCATGAGTAAACCGTGTGATATCCAACTATTTTTCTATAAATGTTATTTGTTCAAATTTTGAGATGACATTTGTATAATCATCTTTGGCTAAAAAACTAGATTAATAACAAATATTAAATTCGTTGCTAGAGTTTACTATAAATGAGGGAGTTATGTCCTTTTCTCGAATTTGCGGGGCGGAGCAGGCGGGGGCTATGAGGGGGAGTAGAAGTGAGGGGAATACATTGATTGTTCGTTAGTCAAGATCTTTACTACTCTTAGCGGCAGTTGTGATAAAATCTAGAACTAAATTTCTTAGAGCGCTAATGTGAGCACCCAGACGGACGCCCTTAATGGTAGATGGAATGGTGGCTTTCTTGCATATTCAAAAATCAAAACATTAAAAAGCTCATCTTGACAGTGTTACAGATGAACATAAGTTGCTCTATAGATCAGCAGTGAAGGAAATGTTGAGTTGCTGGCTGATCATTTCATATGTGAAACAGTTTCTCAAAGTTCTAGTTCATACAATTTGAACACTTCACTCAGAACCTTGTCATTGTCTAACTTAACATTTGGTGTTTGTGATTTGTTTAGAAAAATTATGTTGTTTTCAAAGTTTTAATAAATTTTGACTGGCTGTCTTCAACTGAATAATCAACGAAACTTTTGGAACATGTATCTCATATTATGATATAAAATTATTATTATTAGTCCTGTTCACTCAAAAGACTATAAACTGTTCTTTCAAGTTACTAAATGAATGCCACTGACGAAACTAAATTTGCCAAATTTGTACGAAACAAAAATCAATTTTATAAAAAGCTAGCGATTACTTGACGATTTTATTCGCATGATCTTTAAAAGCTATTGCTAGAAACAATTGATTTTCCTTTTGCTTTTAATTTATAGTTTTAGAAACAAGGAATTCCTTGGTTTTTATTCAGGAGGACCATTTTTTTGTCATTATGTGTGATGGAAAAATGTCATCCTGTTTTTGTGACGCTTTTTTCTCGTTACTTTTTTGGTAAAACAAATAATCTATAACAACAGTTTAAAGAGAATATATATTCGTTTACGTGAGATTTTTTCGAACTGTTTCCTAAGGTTACTGAATATTAATTTTCTTAATTTTTTTTTTTTAACTTCACTCGCCAGTTCACATGGCCCTACAGGCCTGTGCGTGAACTTTATTCAACGAGTGAAGTACCGACCGTTGGCTCAGTGGGGATTCGAACCTTGGACCTTGCCCTCCGCAGTCCGAAGCCTTAGCCACTGAGCCACCGCGCCGGCAATATTAAATATATATATATATTCAATTTTATATCTAAATAACTGAAAAATCTCCACATTTTGCAAGGTACCCACAACGTGCAGGGTGACTTAAATCTAGAAAACCACCTCTTCGACTAACTTAATAGTTATTCTCAGACGAATTTTCGCCAAAAATCAACTGAACGATAACTTGGGATATGTTAGACGGTCGAAACAACTTTCTGGTATCAGACCCTAAGACAGTCATCGGCGCAATGAACCTTCCTCGTAGGCCTAAGGAATGGGCTAAGCTGAGTCGCTTTATCACAGGTGTGGGAAGATGCAACAACTGGAAATATAAGTGGGGAATGGCAAATGATCAATCATGTGTTTACGGAGTTCAATCTATGGATTAGTTAATGAGTGCCCTTTGCATTCTTTTCAGGGGGGGGGGGGTCAGTTATGTTAATTCACCTTAGCAAAAACATAAGTTTCATTGTGTACACTTCCAGGCAGACATCTCACAACGTAATTTAGTGTAGAGACCAGATGTTATCATGAAATCAATAAAATGCACACAAATAAGAAATACGCCATTAAATGTAATGTATACATTAAGGTAATATAAAGATGGATGTGTCATGAAATATGTATAGAGTACAGACAGATTTTCATGTGATGAAGCGGGTCGCGCAGGAGGCAGGGAGAAGGGGCTGTGCAAGCCTCAGCTGACTATCGTCAACCGCTATTACCCAATTGCTAATTTGCGGCTGGTCCCCTGCTGCTGCTGTAATACACACGTCAGCTTCCCTAGGAGACACCACCTCATCCTGCGTTCTAATTAAGAACTTTCTCTCTGAGTTCACCTACACTCCTAAGTCATGTATAAAGAAATAATTAATATTTTTTTTTTTTTTTTTGGAATGGCTGACAACTAGTTGACTCTACGAGACTCGGTCTCTGACTGGGCCAGTGAGCAGAGATCCCAGCTACCGGCGCAAGCGCAATGCACTCCCGTCCTGCCGCGCGTCCAACCAGCCGCTACTTCTCGTGAAAATCTATGTGTAATTTGCGTTACTTTAAGTTGAACATTTTAATAAATTTCTGATTATTCTGATTATTACAAATGTTTCGTCATAATAGAACCATCACCATAAGTTCGGGGCCGTCCCTAACTTACGTAAAAACTGAAGGGGGAGGGGGGTTTCCGGGGGTTTTCGGCGGCCGCGTTATGCAACGTTACGGGGGAGGGGGAGTGTTCTACGCAGCGTTGTGTAACTCTTAGTTTAGATTGATTCACAAAATTATATTGTTTTTCGCCAAAATACAAGATTTTTTGAAAGATATTAAAGTTAGATATATATATATTCCCCCCAATAGAAACCCAACGGAAGAAAGTCTAAACAATGACTTTTATCATAAAAAATATGCATGAAAGTGGATGAAAAAATTAGGGGGGTGACAGCGTTACGTAATTTTTGAGGGGGGTAGTATTACCGTTACAAGTCCATAACACGGGGGGAGGGGGTTCTGAAAAAAAAACGACTTTTCCGTTACGTAGTTTAGGAATGACCTGTTTATACGTAGTGAGTGGAAGGGTCCAAAATATTTAACTTCGATAAAAAAAAAAAACTAACATAACTTACGATTTACATAACGTGGACTTGTTCTGGTAATGGATTATAATATAGGTTGGCCTTTAAGTCTGTCCCCCTCCCCATATTTTTTCTTAATTATAAATGTAAAGGTATTTTTAACCACACTAATCAGTGTGCAGGTACAAACACAAAGTGGCATTCAAAACTTATAGGAGTCATTTGACGACCAAGATGTGGAAGTCGACTTCAAAATTCTTGAGAAGCTGGTCATACGACATATAATTTAATATTGTGTTTTTTACCTGAAAGCAATAATGTAATCAGAACTATTGCACCGTTTTAAAGAAACTTGCAGGTGCAACATTTTTGAAGGAGACTAGTGTGTTTTTATTAAAATGTCATCATCCAAATACCGTTTGATTATTTTAAGTGGTGCAATGAATACATGATAAAAAGTTAATGTTAAATAGCGTCTTATTTTAAAAGGCGAAGTGATAGCTTTTAATGTTTTGTTTGTACTATTGTTTTAGAAAAAAAAGAAAATATTAAGCTATATATTACATTACCACTAGCTTCTTTTTATAACTTCCTATCTGCCTCTTATATCTTACACTTGAAAGTTTCTCGAAAACTGTACAACCCTTTTTAGTTTTGATTGTTCCATTGTTTTCGGGGGAGAAGAGAGTACTAAATGATAAATCGCATGACCAGCTTCTCAAGAGTTTTTAGTTGACCTCCACATTTTGGACGTCATTTGACTCCCAAAAATTGTGAATGTCACAATAGATAATGTTTGTACATGCTTATGATTGGTGAAGTTCAAAATTCCTTAAATATATTTAATGATGCAAAAATAAGGGAGGGACAGACTTAAAAACCACCCGCAAGTGATGGGAATGGCTAAGCTTCCGTCATTGATGCAGTACGTTGCGAGCCAAAAAATAAAGTTAAAAAATTGTAAACTGTAGTGCGCAATTAAACAATGTGAACGTAAAAAATAAAATATATTGTGCTGCATGACTACAGTATAATATCTTGAAAACTGTAAAACTAGTTACTTCAGGAAGTGCAAACTTCAGGGAAGTAGAACAAACTGTGCAAAAGCAAAATGCATAAAAACACTGTTCAAAGTGAAAAGAGAGAGAATGTGTGTTAAAAAGTTGACCAAAAACTGAAAACAATATGACAAAACTTACAGAGAAATATAAAATACAAGTACGGCTTGTCTGGTCTCGCTCTGGAAAAGTACAAGACGGAGTTGGGTATACATTAAATATTATTTACTGTGTTGTTAATTATACAGGGTGTTTCTTTTAAAACGAAACCTATACTTTGAAATAAAAATGACAAAAAAAACATATATCTATAACACATTTTATTATTATTAACATTTATTACTACTATTTACATCTTTTAAATTACATTTTTGGGGTCTTTTGCAGAAGAGGGCCACCAGTCTTGAAATATGTTCTATAGCAATGGCATATTGTTTGAAGGGTCTTATTCTGATTGTTAATGTTAGAGGCACTTAATTGAAACACGGAAGGCCTGTAGTAGGTAAGATTCACTATTGTTGCGTTATCTTATCAACCGGTGAGCGCCAAGCCACGCGTCAACCGCCACTCCGTTATCTGATATATTCAGTGGTCATTCCTAACCTAATCTAACCTAACCTAACATAACCTAACCTAACCTAACCTAGATGACGATCTGTTTCAAGCTATCTGGCGGGACATGAACCTATTCTGGCCTCCACAAGAATAAACCCTTATATAGTTTGTAACATAATTATTTTTTTCTTTAAAATGTGCTCAAATTGTGTCCAATACATATATACTGAGTGTACAATGTGTTTTTGTTGGTCCTGTATCCATAGAAAATATTTCAAGACTGGTGGGTCTCTTCTACAAAAGACCCCATTTTTGTTTAGGTTTGGTGTTCAAATAAACCATTTAGCACTTATACAACGTTCTGTTCTCTTTAGTATTTTCAAAATTTGCTCAAAACCATGTTTCTATAACCTCAACTTCAGTAAATTACATGAAACCCAAATAAAGTTAACAACAATTCCACAATGTGAATTAGCTGATAGCTAAGGAAGAAGAAGAACCAGAGGTACCAACCTATGAACTTGTAATTATCTTAAACCTTCAATTTCTGTACTTGTAAATAGGGTTGCGTTTTAAAAGGAACACCCTGTACAAGTGTTATAAATAGGGTGAACTGTAGAATTGTTGTCACTATAACATTATCTAACAACATTAGTCGGTTTAACCATTCGTCGCGCGTTAGAACATTAATTTAATGTAAAATCAATCATATTATAACGCCATCAGAAGAAACGTCGATACTGTAAGGGGAAACATGAATCCACTCCCTTCTCAAGCACCAATGACTTTTGGTTTTAGTTAATCAAATCAATGATTAGTAAATAAATAATGTTTATGGTGGAAATTATACTGCAATTGACAAATGTTTCACTACATTAAAAAATTGTTGTTAAATTTATGAATATGAAAATATAAGGAACAAATACGAATTGATTTAAACCTTCAGGTCTGGAATAATATTTTATAAATCCCATTCAAACCCACTAAATTATTTGGTAAATTTTGTTAGCTTTACTATTATTTTTTTCATACATAAAGTTAAAATATTTAATTGTTCAATTCGTTCACTCATTATTTATTGCATTTTTCAATAGTTCGAAGAAATAATTAAAAATAACTTGTTTACCAACAAATTCAATCCACTGATACGTTACTAAATAACATTTTACAAACTCGTTGTTATCTAACTATTGTAGGGCAAAATATGTGGTTGGCAGTAATGGTTAAAAATTAATTCTACTTCACATTTAAATAATATTTTCAAGAAAAGTTACTCATGTTTTACATTTTATTGAACAAATTCTTAACTTATCCCTCTAGTTTAATGTTATTTTAAAGGATAGACTATAAATAGATAAATTTAAAAATATTGTGCAGAACATATTCATTAAAATTCTGTTAAGCATTATGATTTAATTATATAATACAAATAATATTGAAAATAGAGTTTCCACTCTCTAGCCTCTTTCCAAATGGATCCTGTCATTACAACTATTTTACGTTTTTTAATGTTCTCTTATTTTTTAATGTAGTTTACACCATGTGTTTAACTATGTAATTTAACAATACCTAGTCAATAATGCTATCAGTATTTAATTGTAATATAAATAGGCATTAACATTTTGTAATTGTGTTAACATTTTGTAAAAAAGTAGTGATGGGAATTACAAATAGAAATTTTTAAAGGATTTATGGTAAAAATATTGTAAAGTAATTCTAAAGGGAATGTTGGTTGCTGCGACATGAAAACTAACAAAATCTGGTGGATTTACCGAGAATTGCACCAGTCAGCCGTTCGGCATTCCAGGTTTGGTTAGGTAAGTAAAAATTATTTCAAAGGAATGTGTATTGTAAGATCACTACGTGTAAAACTATTTTAATAGTTTACAAAATATTGTGTGAATGAATAAAGGGCCGATTCTTGACTAATATCTCTAGTTTCTCAATACAAACTACTTTATTTCAATTTGACTCGTGTAATGGATATGCAGAAACACAATTATGTTTTTTGTTGCTATATAACATAATTTTGTTATATATCTACCTACACATTTACAACTGTCAGTTTGCAGCATCTGCATTCCATTATACCCAATATTGCCAGTTAGCAGCTCCTGCATTCCTATTGTCTACCTCCGACTTGAATGCGTGTGACAGGAATGCGTCTGCCATTGGTCGAGAGCTTCCCCCCAAACAACTCATACCATTCTATGAGCCATACTGATAACATTTGCAAGACCACACTCACTCATGACCAAATTACCACCACCATTTACAAAATGAACAAATGTATTAGTTTCTTCCACAGTTATCATCATGATTGATAATAAATAAATAATGTATTTATTTATTATCAAAACAACTCAAGTCAAACATAAAAATAACATCATCAACGAGGTTAATAATAGCCCTATATTAAATTAATATTTATTGCCACTATTACATTAAAATTTCAAAATAAATTATACGGTTAATTTTGTTACATCTATAAAATGACAGTTAAAAATTTGAGAATATAAATGGTATGCTTTTCTTATTTATTATGCAATGAAAAATGTCACAAATTTCGGCAGGTCAACTTTTGCCTTGAAAACCAGTGGTTTGCATGTCAATGCTTTAGTTACAGCAAATCGCTTATTTTGACGAAATCTATGGCAGTAAAACATTTGTAGGGAAATGGGTACGAATAGATTATAAAAACTTTATAAATATGTAATGACTTTTTTTTAAACAATGTAATAAAAGAATAAAAATGAAGTGTGGACTATCTTACAATTATTTACAACTTTTAATAATCAACACTAGTACTTGGAAGAGGTTGAGCCAATTCATCGTCTGGTATTTCTTCCTCACTGTCATCTGTCTCTTCACTGTCACTGCTATCAATCCCACCCAACTCGACCACGAAGCTGTCGATGACTTCTTCAATCAGGCCGTCCTTCTCCCAGTATTCATGTTCCAGCCTCAAAGTGTGGTTTGTGAAACCTTCCCAGTCCATCCTGCTTACTGAACTTAGAGCTTCTTTGGTAGCATTCTCCAGGTTTTTCAACGAAAGGTAGCCCCTTATATTGTTTTCCTTAACAACTCTCTTGATCTTAGCCCAGGTGAGCTCGATAGGATTCAGGTCACACATATAGGGTGGCAATCTGAGAACTGAATGACCACGTTTCTTTAAAGCCATGTCAATACGATACAACTTATCTCTAGGTTTGTGCTTCTCTACAAAATTGTACAGATCACACTTTTTCATGTCTGCTGAACATGGTATATTGTTATCTTGCAGCCAGTCGATCATGTCCTTCTTTACTGCGTATTTTGATGGTGGTTTATTATCTTGCTTGCAATGATAGGGCGCATTGTCCATAACAATAACACTGTTTTCAGGAAGATTCACCAGCAACTTTTCTTCAACCCACTTCTCAAAATTAACACCATTCATTTGTATTCTTCTGTATTCCTAAATAAATACGATTTCTAGATAACTTAACAAATGTATCTTCTGCAACCTTACATAAATACATTTTGCTGAAAGCTGCTTCTGCATACATACGATTTCCAGTTGGCATCTTCTGCATTCATACTCTTGCTAAAGTCAGTAGACAAATTTACCTTCAAATGTCAGTATATAAAATTAAATTTGAGCCTCACCTATAAAGAAGTCTATCTAAATTTTAGTTTGTATAGTTATAAAAACAATCAACCAATTACGGATTCCCAGTTTTTAAACCGTATGTAAGCGAAATTTCACGAAATGATCGAGATTATAACCAGAGTCATTCAATATGTGATCATGACCTGCGTGTTTGCACATTAATTTATTCGCAAAATGATCAAGCTTTTAACTAGAATCATTCAATATGCGATCATGACCTGCGTGTTTGCACATTAATTTATTCGCAAAATGATCAAGCTTTTAACTAGAGTCATTCAATATGTGATCATGACCTACGTGTTTGCACATTAATTTATTCGCAAAATGATCAAGCGTTTAACCAGAGTCATTCAATATGCGGTCATGACCTGCGTGTTTGCACATTAATTTATTCGCAAAATGATCAAGCTTTTAACTAGAGTCATTCAATATGCGATCATGACCTGCGTGTTTGCACATTAATTTATTCGCAAAATGATCAAGCTTTTAACTAGAATCATTCAATATGTGATCATGACCTGCGTGTTTGCACATTAATTTATTCGCAAAATGATCAAGCGTTTAACCAGAGTCATTCAATATGCGATCATGACCTGCATGTTTGCAGATTAATTTATTCGCAAAATGATCAAGCGTTTAACCAGAGTCATTCAATATGCGGTCATGACCTGCGTGTTTGCACATTAATTTATTCACGAAATGATCAAGCTTTTAACCAGAGTATTTCAACATGACCTGCGTGTTGGCACATTAATGAAATGTGTCTAATGACACTGACTTTGAATCTTCGGTTGAATTGAACTTTTTATTCTACTTGTTCTTTAAAAATCCTCACAATTAAAAGATCTACATGTCTAAAATATTTTGTATTCAACATAACGTATTGGTAACTCATATTAACTTTTTTTAAGTCTTACACATAATAATGTAAATAATTTAATCATGTTTATCCTTGAATATCCATCCAATTTACTTCAGAAAAAATATATAAAAAGAAACTGTCAAAATTATATTGATGATTTTATTTAGTTATGATAAAGAGTAACTTTGTGTTATTCGGACTCAAGTCAATCGATATACCGCCACTTTAAATTTAATGAAAACATCCAGATTTTACTGGCCAGTATTATTTTCCCCCTATTTAATTACAGCTTAGCTGATATAATAAGGCCTCCAAACTTTCGGTAGTTGAATATTCTTTTAACCTGTCGATTTTTAAAAACAATTCTCTAAAACGTTTTCAAAAGGGCCATCCTCGATGTTTATTATAAAGAACAATTTCTTAAGATCTATCCTCGGTGCTTTAATAAGGAAAGTTTTTTAAAAGTAATTCTTGATGCTTATTGAAATAACATAACGTATTAAAATTATTATAATACTATCTCATCTTCCTGACGGTTATCACTTATTACAAAGTAACGTTTCTCAGGAGCCATCTTTTATGTTTTTTACAAAGAAAGGTTTCCTAAGGGCGTTCCTAGAAAGGTAACATTACCGGGAAGACGTGTTATAGAACATCGCGTGTCTTAATTAGTGGTCTTATCTGTGTCGTTTTCCTCTATAAGAAACTTACGTCCTCAAAAGTTTTCTCGGAGAATCCCCAGTTACTTATTTTGGGAAGTGTAAAGTGTATACCTATTGGTTGTGGCACTAACTTTACTGTAGTTTCTTAGTTGGCCAATCAATAAGTCTGGTTTGTGATAAGTGATGAGGTAACGGCGTAGAAGTGAGAAAACCTGAGAGATTGAAGCCAGGTGTATACTAGGAACCTCTAATCATAGCGTCACACACGCTGCGCATTTTCAGGTGAAACCTCAGGCTTCAGGTGGATCTATCGATAGCTTAATACTGCTTGTTGTGCAAGTTCTCAGTACTTGTCATCCGCAAAATTGCTCTTCAACTATATTACTAAGCTGCCAACAGAGACAAGCGCCAATATTAACAAGGGGCTGCGAAATCCTCTCTTAAGTCACTTTCCTCTTATCGGGAAATTTACTCAATCAGGACATATAAAATGAACCTATACAAGTGGATTAGGGTTTCAGAATATATTACAGTTGGATTTTGTATCCATTAAACTACCTAACTTTTGATTAATTTAATTCAGAATATTTCTTATGACCAGTCAGTGTTCACAGACCATAATTTTAAATTTCGATTTTATGAAGGATTTCTAAAACAACTTTTTAGAGTTTTATTGAAAATGTTCGTTTTCAAAGTTTATGTTTTCAAATGTACAGTAAAGCATGGGTTGGAGCGTGGACAGCCATCACTCTGAAGAAGTACTCAGTAGGTGAAGGTGTGATTCTTGGCGTCATATGGAATTTCAATGGAATATTAAACACACGTCTGTCATACGTCGATTTTATCTGGTAGCGTCTCAACCACCAACTGTCTGCACGTAATCATTATCCAAGGTGTCCAGCACTGACCAAGGGGTTGTCTGTCAGGTCAAAACAAGTAAATAAACAAATATAACGTGTATCCTATCTCGAGTCGTGTGTCCTATATCGAGTCTTATATCCTTTTTTTCCGTGTGCAGTCACCGTATCTGAATAGTTCAGTTACGTGTTATGGTTGTATAATTTCACCGTGTGGAGTCACTGTATCTGAATAGTTCAGTTACGTGTTATAGTTGTATAATTTCACCGTGTGGAGTCGGCGTATCTGAATAGTTCGGTTACGTGTTATAGTTGTATAATTTCACCGTGTGGAGTCACCGTATCTGAATAATTCAGTTACGTGTTATAGTTGTATAATTTCACCGTGTGGAGTTGGCGTATCTGAATAGTTCGGTTACGTGTTATAGTTGTATAATTTCACCGTGTGGAGTTGGCGTATCTGAATAGTTCAGTTACGTGTTATAGTTGTATAATTTCACTGTGTGGAGTCGGCGTATCTGAATAGTTCAGTTACGTGTTATAGTTGTATAATTTCACCGTGTGGAGGTGGCGTATCTGAATAATTCAGTTACGTGTTATAGTTGTATAATTTCACCGTGTGGAGTCGGCGTATCTGAATAATTCAGTTACGTGTTATAGTTGTATAATTTCACCGTGTGGAGTCGGCGTATCTGAATAGTTCAGTTACGTGTTATAGTTGTATAATTTCACCGTGTGGAGTCGGTGTATCTGAATAGTTCAGTTACGTGTTATAGTTGTATAATTTCACCGTGTGGAGTCAGCGTATCTGAATAATTCAGTTACGTGTTATAGTTGTATAATTTCACCGTGTGGAGTCAACGTATCTAAATAATTCAGTTACGTGTTATAGTTGTATAATTTCACCGTGTGGAGTTGGCGTATCTGAATAATTCAGTTACGTGTTATAGTTGTATAATTTCACCGTGTGGAGTCGGCGTATCTGAATAGTTCAGTTACGTGTTATAGTTGTATAATTTCACCGTGTGGAGTTGGCGTATCTGAATAATTCAGTTACGTGTTATAGTTGTATAATTTCACCGTGTGGAGTCGGCGTATCTGAATAATTCAGTTACGTGTTATAGTTGTATAATTTCACCGTGTGGAGTCGGCGTATCTGAATAGTTCAGTTACGTGTTATAGTTGTATAATTTCACCGTGTGGAGTTGGCGTATCTGAATAGTTCGGTTACGTGTTATAGTTGTATAATTTCACCGTGTGGAGTCACCGTATCTGAATAATTCAGTTACTTGTTATAGTTGTATAATTTCACCGTGTGGAGTTGGCGTATCTGAATAGTTCAGTTACGTGTTATAGTTGTATAATTTCACCGTGTGGAGTTGGCGTATCTGAATAATTCAGTTACGTGTTATAGTTGTATAATTTCACCGTGTGGAGTCACCGTATCTGAATAACTCAGTTACGTGTTATAGTTGTATAATTTCACCGTGTGGAGTTGGCGTATCTGAATAGTTCGGTTACGTGTTATAGTTGTATAATTTCACCGTGTGGAGTCACCGTATCTGAATAATTCAGTTACGTGTTATAGTTGTATAATTTCACCGTGTGGAGTTGGCGTATCTGAATAGTTCAGTTACGTGTTATAGTTGTATAATTTCACCGTGTGGAGTTGGCGTATCTGAATAGTTCAGTTACGTGTTATAGTTGTATAATTTCACCGTGTGGAGTTGGCGTATCTGAATAGTTCGGTTACGTGTTATGGTTGTATAATTTCACCGTGTGGAGTCACCATATCTGAATAGTTCAGTTACGTGTTATAGTTGTATAATTTCACCGTGTGGAGTCATCGTATCTGAATAGTTCAGTTACGTGTTATAGTTGTATAATTTCACCGTGTGGAGTCACCGTATCTGAATAGTTCAGTTACGTGTTATAGTTGTATAATTTCACCGTGTGGAGTCACCGTATCTGAATAGTTCAGTTACGTGTTATAGTTGTATAATTTCACCGTGTGGAGTAGGCGTATCTGAATAGTTCGGTTACGTGTTATAGTTGTATAATTTCACCGTGTGGAGTCACCGTATCTGAATAGTTCAGTTACGTGTTATAGTTGTATAATTTCACCGTGTGGAGTCACCGTATCTGAATAGTTCGGTTACGTGTTATAGTTGTATAATTTCACCGTGTGGAGTCACCGTATCTGAATAGTTCAGCTACGTGTTATAGTTGTATAATTTCACCGTGTGGAGTCACCGTATCTGAATAGTTCAGTTACGTGTTATAGTTGTATAATTTCACCGTGTGGAGTCACCGTATCTGAATAGTTCGGTTACGTGTTATAGTTGTATAATTTCACCGTGTGGAGTTGGCGTATCTGAATAGTTCGGTTACGTGTTATAGTTGTATAATTTCACCGTGTGGAGTCACCGTATCTGAATAATTCAGTTACGTGTTATAGTTGTATAATTTCACCGTGTGGAGTTGGCGTATCTGAATAGTTCAGTTACGTGTTATAGTTGTATAATTTCACCGTGTGGAGTTGGCGTATCTGAATAGTTCAGTTACGTGTTATAGTTGTATAATTTCACCGTGTGGAGTTGGCGTATCTGAATAGTTCGGTTACGTGTTATGGTTGTATAATTTCACCGTGTGGAGTCACCATATCTGAATAGTTCAGTTACGTGTTATAGTTGTATAATTTCACCGTGTGGAGTCATCGTATCTGAATAGTTCAGTTACGTGTTATAGTTGTATAATTTCACCGTGTGGAGTCACCGTATCTGAATAGTTCAGTTACGTGTTATAGTTGTATAATTTCACCGTGTGGAGTCACCGTATCTGAATAGTTCAGTTACGTGTTATAGTTGTATAATTTCACCGTGTGGAGTAGGCGTATCTGAATAGTTCGGTTACGTGTTATAGTTGTATAATTTCACCGTGTGGAGTCACCGTATCTGAATAGTTCAGTTACGTGTTATAGTTGTATAATTTCACCGTGTGGAGTCACCGTATCTGAATAGTTCGGTTACGTGTTATAGTTGTATAATTTCACCGTGTGGAGTCACCGTATCTGAATGGGAGATTTCCAATTGCACCGGGGTCAGGGATCGGCCCCAAACTGATGTGTCCAGATGCACCGGAGCCCCTTTTGGGGGGTGTTCCAATTGCACCAGAGGCCCTTGTTTATGACATTAGCCGGGAAAGTCCAACCAGGCCGGATTCCTAGTACAGTAACCCCAAGCTGACCGTGCCAAATTCCACACCCTTTGTTATGACATGAGTCATGAGTCGGTTAGGTTAGGTTAGGTTAGGTTAGGTTAGGTTAGGTTAGGTTAGATGTTAGTGTTGCCACGGATAAACACAAAATTAAACATTAAATACATAGTTACCATATTTATTAGTTAGAACCTGCTATGGTCTACCATTAGTATGTGCCACGAAACATCGGCAAGTGTTTGATAGAATATTCCATTGCGAAATTGTTAAACACTTATAAACTATGTTTGAAGAAATGTAGTTGGGTGGGGAAGGAAGGGGCCTTCCAATTGCACCGGCTCCGGCGGTCGAAGGAATTTGCAGCGGGGATAAGTGAGGTGGGTAGATTTTGACCACCGGTGCATCTGGACACTTTTTGGACGGAGGAATGTTTTGACCCGTGGAAATTCCTTTGACCGCCGGTGCAACTGGATATCAGCCATCTGAATAGTTCGGTTACGTGTTATAGTTGTATAATTTCACCGTGTGGAGTCGGCGTATCTGAATAATTCAGTTACGTGTTATAGTTGTATAATTTCACCGTGTGGAGTCGGCGTATCTGAATAATTCAGTTACGTGTTATAGTTGTATAATTTCACCGTGTGGAGTCGGCGTATCTGAATAGTTCGGTTACGTGTTATAGTTGTATAATTTCACCGTGTGGAGTCGGCGTATCTGAATAGTTCGGTTACGTGTTATGGTAGTATAATTTCACCGTGTGGAGTCGGCGTATCTGAATAGTTCGGTTACGTGTTATAGTTGTATAATTTCACCGTGTGGAGTTGGCGTATCTGAATAGTTCGGTTACGTGTTATAGTTGTATAATTTCACCGTGTGGAGTTGGCGTATCTGAATAATTCAGTTACGTGTTATAGTTGTATAATTTCACCGTGTGGAGTCGGCGTATCTGAATAGTTCGGTTACGTGTTATAGTTGTATAATTTCACCGTGTGGAGTTGGCGTATCTGAATAGTTCAGTTACGTGTTATAGTTGTATAATTTCACCGTGTGGAGTCGGCGTATCTGAATAGTTCGGTTACGTGTTATAGTTGTATAATTTCACCGTGTGGAGTTGGCGTATCTGAATAGTTCAGTTACGTGTTATAGTTGTATAATTTCACCGTGTGGAGTCGGCGTATCTGAATAGTTCGGTTACGTGTTATAGTTGTATAATTTCACCGTGTGGAGTTGGCGTATCTGAATAGTTCGGTTACGTGTTATGGTAGTATAATTTCACCGTGTGGAGTCGGCGTATCTGAATAGTTCGGTTACGTGTTATGGTTGTATAATTTCACCGTGTGGAGTCGGCGTATCTGAATAGTTCGGTTACGTGTTATAGTTGTATAATTTCACCGTGTGGAGTTGGCGTATCTGAATAGTTCGGTTACGTGTTATGGTTGTATAATTTCACCGTGTGGAGTCGGCGTATCTGAATAGTTCGGTTACGTGTTATAGTTGTATAATTTCACCGTGTGGAGTTGGCGTATCTGAATAGTTCGGTTAAGTGTTATGGTTGTATAATTTCACCGTGTGGAGTCGGCGTATCTGAATAGTTCGGTTACGTGTTATAGTTGTATAATTTCACCGTCTGGAGTCGGCGTATCTGAATAGTTCGGTTACGTGTTATGGTTGTAACCACTATCCAAGGTGTCCCAGCACTGACCAAAGGGTTGTTTGTCAGGTCAAAACAAGTAAATAAACAAATATAACGTGTATCCTATCTCGAGTCTGTAATTGCTTTTTATAAAAATATGAATATCCCGAAAACTGTTTGAGATTCTAACTGAAATTCGTTATGGAAGTTTATCTTATGACAAATTTAAATTATAAAAATGGGGGTTTTTAACTTGACTTGGCAGTTCCCATGGGCCTGCAGGCCTTTACGTGAACTTCAATGAGTGAAATATCAACTGTTAGTTCAGTTTAGGATTCGAACCTTGAACAATGCCCTGCGCAGTCCGATGCCTTAGCCACTGATCCACCACGTCGACAAACATTAATTTCAAAATAGCGGTTATTTTATTAAATTCAAAATTTAGTATCTAAAAAGCTATAAATTAATGTATGGTCAATTTTATGAAAAATCAATTGATATATCATTTTTAATGAAGTTTTTGGTCAGATTCCTTTATATGCCCCCAAATAGAAACTATATGTTATACAGCTGTAACCTAACCTAACATAACATAAACTAAACTAAATTAATGTAATTGTTTTTGGGAGCATAAAGCGGACTCTGACCTAGGTTTTTTTAATAATAAGTTAACTATTGTATAAATAACAATCGTTTTTTTAATATTGCTCAAAATGACAGAGAAAACTCAAATTTTGTGATCGAAAGAAAAGCTGCCTCAGATAGCCATTATTTCGGTCTCAAAGTTTGAGTTTCTTTCTGTCATTATCACTCGCTCTTACAACACATACTCCCGCCTACTTACTACAATTTACTGTGGTAATTACGAGTCACAATATTGTTCGAATTATCCACAAAAATGTATCAATTTTCTGTGTAATGAACTCTACATATACGAAAACGCGCGCATGATCAAACTTAAATTTAATTGAACATTTTCATTACTCTATGTTTAAACGTGTTTGTGCACTTTTCTACAAATCAAGAGTTAAAGGGTAAATACCGAATATGGGCATCCCACCAGGTTTTCATGATTTATTTATTTATTTTTTTTTTTATTTTATTTTCTAGTATTAACCCCACGAACCCGTATTCATAAAAGTTTTTCTGAAAGAATACCATATTGCATATAATATTTTTGACAAGCATATTGAAAGGAAGAAAAAACATTTCTACACTAAAAACTATGTATTTAATAGTAATATTGTGTAGTTTTTTCTCCTGAACATGGATATGACATCAAATTCTTCTTACGATGAATATGAATTGATACAGACTATTCAATAAAAAGGAGGTTGTATTAGGTAAGAATATGTTGACCGTGAATACTTAATTCTAACTTAACTAACCATCTTAACACGATTTGACTTTAACCAACCACTTAACCTAACCTAACCTAAACTGTGTTGTTAAAAATCTCAAATGGATGGCATGTTCGTGTTCAGGAGGGAAAACTTGTGGTATGTAACATAATATTACAGTGAAATACAGTTCAGTGTTTTTTATGTAGAAATGTGTTTTATTTATGTTTTTTTATGAATTGATACAGACTATTCAATAAAAAAAGAGGTTAGGTAAGAATATGTTGACCGTGAATACTTAATTCTAACCTAACTAACCATCTTAACGCGACTTAACTTTAACCAACCGCTTAACCTAACCTAACCTAAACTGTGTTGTTAAAAATCTCAAATGGATGGCATGTTCGTGTTCAGGAGGGAAGATTTGTGATATTTAACATAATATTCCTGTGTAATACAGTGTTTTTTATGTGGAAATGTGTTTTTTTAAATGTTTTTTTATTTAATTTTGTGCCACAAATCGGTATTTCAGCCAAAAAATGTCTATGGATTCGTGTTTTTGGGGTTAGTACTAACTAGTTAAAAAAAATCATGTGAAAATGTTTTGTTTCCCCCATATTCCATATTTACCGTTAACAGTTGCACATTTTTTTAAAAATAGTTAAGTATTTTTTTAGACACTATTTAAAAGTCTGGATCGTTCTACTGAAACTAAGGAACTGATCCTAATAGCTGGAACAATAAACCTTACATTGGCATTGGATGGATGAAGAGCTTTGTGTCATTAATTCCAAGAAACAAAATTAAAAATATATTGACAGCATGTTATTAAATTTAAGAATGTTATTAAGTTAAAGAAATCATTAAGACAGTATTTAACTAAAACTAAACCAAAGAATGAGGAGCAATCCTCCAAAAATGTAGTTTATTGCATTACTTGTGAATGCAATGAAAAATACATAAGGGAAACAAAGAGACCACTGGAAGTTAGGCTAAAAGAACACAAAAATAACATTAAAAAAGGAAACACTACACATTCTAAATTAGCTGAACATGCCTGGAACAATGAACACAGATTTAACTGGGATAACACTAAAATACTTCACAGGGAACCACATTTTTTTAAACGTAAATTCATCGAAGGTGCCTTTATGAAACTAAATAATGAACAAGTAATCAGTCAAAGTAGCATAGAAGTTAGACCCATGTCGGTTCCTTTACTTAAAAACACACTTGATAAAAAGTTCAATTCATTCATGGCATCATATAACCAGAATCCTACACCACCTGCACCTACAACAATTAAACACCCCATGAGTCTACGTCCCCGTACCTGAGTCACCGCATTTTTGGCGATCTCGGAGCGTACGTCCCTGACCTCGTCAGTCTGTGTATGGTTGTTGTGAAGTGTAGTGTGTATGTTTGTCTTGTCCCCGTGTTTTATCACCTTGGAGGGAACTTCGTAGACACTGCATTTGGATTGTATCATCCTCATGGATTGTATCATCCTCACTTCGTGCCTGGGACGTCTAGACGCCATCATCACTGCGGGTCGTAAGACTTCATCATTTTTGTAATATTTGATTATTGTATTGTTTTATTCCTAATAATTGTTGTCTTTTCAGGTTAAAATGTAATTGTAATAGTAGTCTCAGTCCTTCCGAGTCATATAGGCTATATAATTTTTTGTGCATGTTGAATGTTATTTTAAATTAATAGTGTTTTTCAGGTACCATATATTTATGATTAGTTACTGTTATCTTATTTCAGTCTGATTTGAATATTAATTTTAATTGTGTTTTGACATTTTTCGTTGATATCGTGACCTTGACAGCGCCTAATTGGTTATATTAATTTAACCCTGTTAATATTTTTTTATATTTAGTAGAAGTTCATTTTGTTGTACCCCATTCTAGGATCTAGGTTAAAATGTAGATAATTATTAAAGTAGATAAGTTTATTAGTTTAAGAACGTAGTTTTATAACATGTTGGTGTAGATGTAATTTAGTTTTTAGCACTTGAAAAAGGTTGGGTTTTACCAAATCGAAACGTCGTGATTGTTAGTTTTCACGTAATGATGGCAAATGTCCGACTACCTTTGTCTCCCTCGTGTTATTAAAGTCTAAAATAATATAACCTTAATAAACATTCTGTACTCCGATTTCAAAATATTCTATCTGAAAACGTAAAGAGGAACTCATCAATTAAAAACCTGTAAATAGAGTGATAAAGGCTAATTACATAATTGTGACTCTGAATGTTTTGTGCTTCCAGGAAACAAAACTGGCAGACTGCGAAAGGAGCAACCGTACTCTGATTGTAACAGTAATTATGTCCTCTAATGCGGAGTATTTAGATGTGTTAAGTATCGTCGATGTGGCTGTGTTTTAGTTGGAAAACCTTTTTTTTCAATAAACTAGTAAACAAAGATATTTTATTACACATATTAACTAAGTCATAACAAGGAAATCAAATGGGATGCTTACAATATTTAATTTGAAAAAAAAAATATATATATATATTATATGAACATATTATAGCAGAATAAATTAAAATTATTATGAGTAATTTTTCATTTTCTATACTTCTGGTTTGAATTTACGTTTCTCAATGATCCACCCCAGAATTCAAACTGCAAATTTAGATAACTGACAAATATTCTAAACGGTGGATTCTCTAAATTCGATCCACATTAATTTAATAATATTAGTGGTGAAATTTGGTTAGCTGTCACACGCTTATGAATATAAAGGTGTCCCATACGTAGGCATCCAAACTTCAGAAAGTTATTCCAAAGGTCAAAACTAAGAAAAAATGTTATGTGAACGCATGGTATATCTCACTCCGTTTTTCGTATATATGTTATTTTTACAAAAGCTTATTATCTCAAAAGTTAATTTTAAGATAAAATCAATAAACGTTGTCTTGATAGTTTACATTTTCTGTATACATTTCATTTCTGCACACCAGTTCTTTTATAAATGACGGACATTTTTTACTTTTTACAGATATATATCTCAAAACCTTAAACTTTACTCTGAATCTATAAGACACGAACAATAAGAAGAATTTAGTACCACAAATTATGTTATAAACATTTTTTAATTCGAACTGCTATTAGCAGATAAATTGAAATTGTAGTCTAATATTTACGGAATCCTTTGGCCAAATATTTTGTTTTATATAGTGACCTAAGATAGTGTTAGTCATTGGTTGAAGGTGTTCATGTAACAAGGAACTCATAATTGGCTATAAGCTGCGTATTATGTTAATGACAGATGATCTCGGAATATTTTATTGCTATCAAAAATGAATCGGTCGGATTCCGTCATTAGCCTCCAAATAGAAACTATGTTATACAGCTGTAATCATGTAACATAACCTAACCTACCTACCCACCCGAACCCTTCCTACCTACCTACCTACCCACCCTAACCTAACCTACCTACGTACGGACCTACCTACCTACCTACCCTAACCTAACCTACCTACGCACGGACCTACCTACCTACCCACCCTAACCTAACCTACCTACGTATGAACCTATATACCTACCCACCCTAACCTAACCTACCTACGTATGGACCTATATACCTACCCACCCTAACCTAACCTACCTACGTATGGACCTATATACCTACCCACCCTAAACTACCCTAATTACGTATGGACTTACCTACCAACCCACCTTAACCTATCCTACCTACGTATGGACCTATATACCTACCCACCCTAACCTAACCTACCTACTTATGGACCTATATACCTACCCACCCTAACCTAACCTACCTACGTATAGACCTATATACCTACCTACCCACACACCCTAACCTAACCTACCTACGTACGTACCTACCTACCCACCCTAACCTACCTACGTACGTACCTACCTACCTACCCACCCTAACCTACCTATGTACGTACCTACCTACCTACCCACCCTAACCTAACCTACATACCTACCCACCCTTACCTAACCTACCTACGTATAGACCTATATACCTACCCACCCTAACCTACCTATGTACGTACCTACCTACCTACCCAACCTAACCTAACCTACCTAGGTACGTACCTACCTACCCACCCTAACCTAACCTACCTACGTACCTACCTATCAACCTACCCACCCTAACCTAACCTACATACCTACCCACCCTTACCTAACCTACCTACGTACGTATCTACCTACCTACCCACCCTAACCTAACCTACATACCTACCCACCCTTACCTAACCTACCTACGTACGTACCTACCTACCCACCCTAACCTACCTACCTACGTACCTACCTACCTACCCACCCACCCTAACCTAACCTACATACCTACCCACCCTTACCTAACCTACCTACGTACGTACGTACCTACCTACCTACCCACCCTAACCTAACCTAACCTACATACCTACCCACCCTTATCTAACCTACCTACGTATAGACCTATATACCTACCCACCCTAACCTACCTACGTACGGACCTATATACCTATCCACCCTAACCTAACCTACCTACGTACGTACGTGCGTACCTAACCTACCTACCCACCCTAACCTAACCGAACTACGTACAGAACTACCTACCTACCCACCCTAACCTAACCTACCTACGTACGGACCTATATTCCTACCCACCCTAACCTAACCTACCTACGTACGGACCTACCTACTTACCCATCCTAACCTAATTGTATTTGGGGGGCATTTAACGGAATGCGATCAATGAATCTACTAATTGCTATCTTGAAGAATTCAATCTCTATTATGTCATAATTAGGAAACAGTACTTTTCAGTTTAGTTTAAAATAGAACAAGATGTAAGATCTTTTTGGACAGAAAAAAGTTAATCTGTTGAATTTAATAGTCACCAAAATAACTGCAGTCGGCATTGTGCCTGTACCGGCAATCAAACTGCAACCGATTTTATGCCTGGGACTACTACCAAGATGCATTTGAATTGGCTAGTCAAAGATTTTTATTATTTCCTCTTAACCTATTGTTATTAACCTGAAAATAATCATTTTTTACATTTTTCGGGTGCATTATGTAAGCCATAATCCAAGTGAAAAATATAATAAACAGCTTTTATTGTTATTTTCAATGAAAATATAATGTTTTATTCTCAGAAACTAAACCCGTTTCCGAATGAAAATATTTTATAAAAAAAATCTAGTACCATTAAAAGATCCAATTAAATAAACAATTCCGTATATATGATAAATATTGTTTGTCTGACTACGATCTTACGATCCTTTTTATTCATTGTTTATATTTTATTCTAACATAAATATGTTTATATTTTATTTGTTATGTATTGTTATAAATGTTGTAATAATATGTGTTTATTAAAACAAATTAATTTCCTGTCTCTAAAATACATATATGAAACAACATGAGAAAGTTTTTTTAGTCCTTTTGTGAAAAGCATATTAAGCAAATACAATACAATTGGATAAATATTTGTTCTTTTCTTTAATGATTTATTTGCGTTAGTTTTATTTTAGGTCATTTATTATATTTATGGGAGAAAAACAATGTACACACTAAGAACTTTACTGTAAATAAACGTTTATTCGTTTCAAATTCCTGTTGAACAACAATTCATTAAGGATGCCTTTACACAAGGTAGGATATTACAGGATCTGTTTCGCACAACTCGATGTTTCGACAAGCTTGTGTTTAGACCACTCACAACAACGGATATTTTATTGTTTTTCCACTTTAATTAAAACATTGCTTAATGGTCTGTTTGTAAGAATCATACTGACGGATATACCTAAAACAAAGCTATTTATTATATGCGTTTATGCAAATTTTTTGTGTATGAATAACTTAACAAACGAACAAAAAAAGCATAATCTTAGGTTTTTTAAATGTATTTTTAGGACAGGAAATTTTTTTTGAATAATTATTTTATATCAATGATATATTAAGTTAATAGTTTTATTTATTTAATCCGTTTTTATGTATTTGAATGTATACATATATATATTATATATATATATATATATATATATATATATATATATATATAAAATATTTGGTTTGCTACGATTGTCATCGTTTATATAACATTGCATGGTGTCATATTACGTTTGCTATGGCTAATATTGTTTGTTTTTGCATCCTCTTGTAATTTGCTATTTTGCTTTTATTATAATGCTGTCTGCCTGATGAGCATGTTAAAGATGGTATATTTTATACTGATGTGCAAGATCCCCGTAGACCCTCAGGTTATTAATAATAATTTAATAAATGCAGAACTGTAATTAGATATTGTCTGTAATTTAGCATTTCAAAATAAATAAAATAAAAACTTAAATGGATCTCATCACTTAAGTTTATAAAATAATGTACAATGTTTTAAAACCCTCTAAGGAATAGGAATTGTAATCACAATTCATATAATCTCATCAGAGCTAAAAAAAAAATAATAACGATTTTTATAAATCTGTTACATACTAAAATTATTATTGGGATGGAGATTTAGATGTTATATTGTAAAAAAATCAGATATCCCTATTGTTCTGTGATGATAGTAAATGTGGAATCACCCCAAATCTATGATACCCAACAAGACCCGTGGAGGGAGAACGCTGAAGCACACATATTGGTGAGGATAACGGGATCTCTGGGTGCAGTGAAAACTTGCAGTGCTCTGTATTGATCCAAGAGTGGGTGCTGTGTCCCGTTCGCGGGGGAAGGCACGCTCTGGGATCAAATGTCCCTCACACACTACTAATTTGTTCTTATTTAAAATTATCTGTTTCAATTCGAAATTCCAGATACCATAATTATATATTAACAAATTTCGATGAAAACAAATAACGTCAAAATAAAATGTAGGCCTACCTACCATAGAATTCCATAAAAAACTTATAACTAATTTATTCTAGTTCTTAATCAAAAATATAAAATATATATAAATGAACGCTTAACTTAGAAAAACACAAGCAATCTATTGAGACACGTCATAAAGGAAGAAACTAACCAAGGACCTGAAAGAATCTAGCTCCTATATTAACAATATTGGTGGGTTAGTACAAATAATCAGTAACCTAAAGAACGCTATTACTACATTAAATAGTGTAGTAAATTAACAAACAAGTCAAGGACACGAATGAATCCAGCTCCTATATCAACAATATTGGAGGGTTAGTAAAAATAATCAGTAACCTAAAGAACGCTATTACTACATTAAATAGTGTAGTAAATTAACAAACAAGTCAAGGACACGAATGAATCCAGCTCCTATATCAACAATATTGGAGGGTTAGTAAAAATAATCAGTAACCTAAAGAACGCTATTACTACATTAAATAGTGTAGTAAATTAACAAACAAGTCAAGGACACGAATGTATCCAGCTCCTATATCAACAATATTGGAGGGTTAGTAAAAATAATCAGTAACCTAAAGAACGCTATTACTACATTAAATAGTGTAGTAAATTAACAAACAAGTCAAGAACACGAATGAATTCACCTCCTATATCAACAATATTGGTGGGATAGTAAAAATAATCAGTAACCTAAAGAACGCTATTACTACATTAAATAGTGTAGTAAATTAACAAACAAGTCAAGGACACGAATGAATTCTGCTCCTATATCAACAATATTGGTAGGATAATAAAAATAATCAGTAACCTAAAGAACGCTATTACTACATTAAATAGTGTAGTAAATTAACAAACAAGTCAAGGACACGAATGAATTCTGCTCCTATATCAACAATATTGGTAGGATAATAAAAATAATCAGTAACCTAAAGAACGCTATTACTACATTAAATAGTGTAGTAAATTAACAAACAAGTCAAGGACACGAATGAATCCAGCTCCTATATCAACAATATTGGAGGGTTAGTAAAAATAATCAGTAACCTAAAGAACGCTATTACTACATTAAATAGTGTAGTAAATTAACAAACAAGTCAAGGACACGAATGAATCCAGCTCCTATATCAACAATATTGGAGGGTTAGTAAAAATAATCAGTAACCTAAAGAACGCTATTACTACATTAAATAGTGTAGTAAATTAACAAACAAGTCAAGGACACGAATGAATTCTGCTCCTATATCAACAATATTGGTAGGATAATAAAAATAATCAGTAACCTAAAGAACGCTATTACTACATTAAATAGTGTAGTAAATTAACAAACAAGTCAAGGACACGAATGAATCCAGCTCCTATATCAACAATATTGGTAGGATAATAAAAATAATCAGTAACCTAAAGAACGCCACTACTACATTAAATAGTGTAGTAAATTAACAAACAAGTCAAGGACACGAATGAATTCTGCTCCTATATCAACAATATTGGTAGGATAATAAAAATAATCAGTAACCTAAAGAACGCTATTACTACATTAAATAGTGTAGTAAATTAACAAACAAGTCAAGGACACGAATGAATTCTGCTCCTATATCAACAATATTGGTAGGATAGTAAAAATAATCAGTAACCTAAAGAACGCTATTACTACATTAAATAGTGTAGTAAATTAACAAACAAGTCAAGGACACGAATGAATTCAGCTCCTATATCAACAATATTGGAGGGTTAGTAAAAATAATCAGTAACCTAAAGAACGCTATTACTACATTAAATAGTGTAGTAAATTAACAACAAGTCAAGGACACGAATGAATTCTGCTCCTATATCAACAATATTGGTGGGTTAGTAAAAATAATCAGATACCTAAAGAACGCTATTACTACATTAAATAGTGTAGTAAATTAACAAACTAACCGTGGACCAGAATGAACCAGTATCAAAAAACACTTCACTTCTTATTCTGTGATTCTGCCTCACTATTTGATTTAGTAATGTGTATAATTTAGATCCCAGGTTAGTTTGTTATTATTTATTTATAGTTTCTTATTCAGCATACTACGGGTTGGTAGAAACACAAAACAAGTGAAAAGTACACAACACAAATTTATTACAATATAAGTACAAAATGTACAAACATTATGGTCAGCACTATCGGTAAACTTATATTTGTAAATTTTTGTCTTTATATTGTAATAAAATTCTGTTGTGTGTAAAGTATTATTTTCATATTATTTTTTCTTATGTTATAAAGCTAAGCCATACCAATCATTCATACAAATTATGAAGCACATCCCAATGTCAAAAACGCGTCATATTATCTTTAAATTAAAGCTCTCGGTCTGAAACATTCAGAAAAATCTACTAACGTTGACTTCATTCGTAAATAATATGAAAGGCCTTTAAAGTAGAAACAGAAAATTGGATCTTGCATTTTCGCGTTTTTGGGCTATACTAATTTTCGAATATTCTCAAATCTCAATTCTAAAGAAAATATGACGGTTAGATATCAATTTTTCTTCATTTTTCTCTGCCTTAAAAATTGACTTCGTTTTCAAAATGTTAGAGAAATTCCCTGTGTATTTAAAGTGGGAAATATATTATTATAAACTCTTTTTCTGTTTTTTCCGTTTTTTTCAGATCGAGGTATCTAAAAGAGTGAATATGCTCTTCGAGGCTAAACACAATGAGAGAGGTGAAGAATAAGGACAGGGGCCGTTTGGTTCAATTACAGCGATTTGCGAGGCTGACACGAGAAGCGAGCAAGGGTGTCCCGTAGTACTACTTCATAATGTAAAAGTGTTCATTTAGTAGGCCTTTAGTTAGTTTGTTACTCTCCCACACTGTTTATTCAAGTTTCAATTTGACTCTTATTTCAAGTGAAAATGCTTTTCATAACGAAAATTAATGATGGAAACTTTTTTATTGTTCCAGGAAAAGTAAGCGGAAGCAAAATCAACTAGTTAACTTTTGGACAGTCTAAATTAAAAGGGTTTTTATAATAAGTATCTTTTATATTGGTCAATCGTGTAGTTTTAAATAAACATGAACAGCCAAAACGTAAAACTTAAAAGTTGAATTAGAAAGTATTCGGTTTACAAAAAGGTTAAACAACTTTAATTAACATATTTATTTATTTCAATAATAATAATGTAACAAAACAGGTTAACATACCCAATTACAATATGCATTAATAAATTAAACTACAAAATTAAATGCAGCACTAATAACCATTGAGGGAACCCGAAACTAACATGCATTAAGAGTCCATAATTCAACAGCAAACGTACAAAAATTATATAATAAAAATTTAACAATTGTTCAAAACAATACAAAATACAACTTATAATAAATGTAAAACAGTAATAACAGTAACTGAAATAACTAAGAACAATAATAACTAAACGGTAAATAACAATCATATAACAAAGTACAACAACAATAATATAACAAAGTAAATTAAATATAAAGCGAAAGGTAACAACAAATAATAACAACGGTTAAACTATGTAAAATCAACTTAATCTGGTATAATGAATATCTCCAACACAATCACTATAAAAACATAACAAAGTAACAAATAATGACAAAAAGAATAAAATATTAAAAAGTATTATTAAAATATTGAGAAATGTTATAATTATTTTAGTTTAATGAAATCAGTTTATTGAGAAACATTATAAAACTTCACGAACACAATACCAAAAAACGTAATTTTGAATAAGCCAAATTACACATATGTGAGGAGAATATAAGTTGGTTGGTATAAAACTGATTGATTTTGAATGCACGTACATACATTCATTGCACTCAAGTGTGTGTGCAATATTGTTATGGACTTTGTTTTACAAAATAAGTCAAATGATCAGTATTTTCAGTGCTTTTTGCTATGTAAACGAGGTACAAGACTAAGCTTGACTTACCGTACTTAGGCTGGATAAAAACAGGACAATCCATACTGTGATGGAAATTAGGCTCTTTAACAAAATGCCAGCGGATGTAAGTAACCTTGGTTTTAAAGTTTTCATAACATAGGTTCTATAAATTATTAATAAAAACTCCTATGTAGAATGTCAGTGAGTTTTTTGACTTGCCAGAAGCTGATTTTTGTGGAATTTTAACAGGCAATGTGGCCATGGTTGACGAGCTACGACAAGTCTATTTGTATATAGTTATAATATTTATTGATTTTAGGTTTAAGATTGATTGCATGTGCATGACTAGCATCTTTATTTTTGGTTGCTTTATTTAGAATAACAATTGAAGGTTAATGTATTCTCTATATTTATTATTTCTATAGTGCCTACTTGTTTGTAATATTTCTATAGTGCCTACTTGTTTGTAATATTTCTATAGTGCCTACTTGTTTGTAATATTTCTATAGTGCCTACTTGTTTGTAATATTTCTATAGTGCCTACTTGTTTGTAATATTTCTATAGTGCCAACTTGTTTGTAATATTTCTATAGTGCCTACTTGTTTGTAATATTTCTATAGTGCCTACTTGTTTGTAATATTTCTATAGTGCCAACTTGTTTGTAATATTTCTATAGTGCCTACTTGTTTGTAATATTTCTATAGTGCCTACTTGTTTGTAATATTTCTATAGTGCCTACTTGTTTGTAATATTTCTATAGTGCCTACTTGTTTGTAATATTTCTATAGTGCCTACTTGTTTGTGATATTTCTATAGTGCCTACTTGTTTGTAATATTTCTATAGTGCCTACTTGTTTGTAATATTTCTATAGTGCCTACTTGTTTGTAATATTTCTATAGTGCCTACTTGTTTGTAATATTTCTATAGTGCCAACTTGTTTGTAATATTTCTATAGTGCCTACTTGTTTGTAATATTTCTATAGTGCCTACTTGTTTGTAATATTTCTATAGTGCCAACTTGTTTGTAATATTTCTATAGTGCCTACTTGTTTGTAATATTTTAAGCATTATCTTTTTTCCTCTCCCCTGTTGACGAAGGAGAATTAAATGGTATAATGACGGCTATGAAAAGCAAAATTTCAGCAGGAGTAGATTAAATATCTCCTAAAATGTTAAAACCTATCAAAGACCTTGTGGCAGCACCCTTGAGTTATTTGATAAACTCTTCTCTTGAAGAAGGTAAGTTCCCAACAGCTCTTAAATTAACAATGATCCTATTCAGAAAAAAGGAAATGACAAATCATGTAATAATTTTAGGCCTATTAGCCTGATATCAACTCTCTCAAAAATATTTGAAAAAAAACTTGTTGAGTAGATTATACAATTTTCTTCAAACCCACAAAATACTTGTTAAAAACCAACACGGCTTCATCAAGAAGAGATCCACAACAAGCGCCATACTTAGCCTTGTAAACATTATAGTGAAAGACTTAGACAGTGGACTATGTGTATCAGGGCTATTTTTTTATCTTAGTTAAGCTCCAATATGGTCATTACCACTGTACGTGTAAGGGCGGGTGGGTCATTACCACTGTACGTGTGTGGGCGGGCGAGTGGGTCATTACCATTGTATGTGTGTGGGCGGGCGGTTGGGTCATTACCGCTGTACTTGTATGGGCAGGCGGGTGGGTCATTACAACTGTACGTGTATAGGCGGTCGGTTGGGTCATTACCACTGTGTGTATGGGCAGGTGGGTGCGTCATTACCACTGCAGGGCGGGTGGGTGGATCAATCATTACCGCTGTACGTGTGTGTGCGGGAATGAAAGATATTCTCTTGTTTGTTAATCCATTCTGCTGAAACTTCGCCCGTGTGACGTCAAGCGATATTTGCGTAGGTTTTACCACGGTTTATACCACGTGGGATTACCGGAAATCATGATACGCTGCTTGTGAAGATTTATGACCAGAGAATTCGAGGGATTGCACTGGAATGGTTTGCTTCATATCTATAAAATAGACAGCAGTTTGTGGTAATACCAGATGTTGATGGTGCTAGTTGCGTGAGACACAATACCTCTTCTAGGGCCCTAATTAGGATATTCTTTTCATAAATAGGTCTTCAATGAACAGAATTTATGACAAGTAATTTTAGACGACATATATATTCTTACCAGTGTAAATTCGTATAAAATATGTCTCTTTGCCGACGATACCTCCCTCACAATCTCTATTCCTCGTAATGAAACATTGGAACAGAATTCGATAGTCGATTTATGAATTCCAGCCTTTTACGAATCCAACAGTCCGTTATAATGGTGTCAAAATAACCAATTAACTTTAATGCGGACAAAACTCAATTTCTAAATTTTAGTATATCTAATAAGGCATATGGAGTAAATAATAATGAGCTAAATTTTCTTTTGGAAGATACTATCGTGTACCCATCCCAAAATGTAAGATTCCTTGGCATTATTCTAGACGATAATTTAAATTACCACAAACACATTGAAAGTGTGACCAATAAAGTTTCAGCTGGAGTCTTTATCCTTCGATCACTAAAGAAAACCGTTGATAGTGATCTTATTGCAGCTTACTACGCCACTGTTTATCCATACTTGTCACATACATGCTGTTCCGGTTTGGGGTTGTGAAAGCCAGAGGACCATATTATTTTTTCGCCTACAAAAGAAGACAATAAGTGTCATCTTCTCTCTTCGTAGATATCAATCATGTAAAGACATATACAGAATTAACAGGATCTTAACTTTCCCATCTATATATATTCTGGAGACATTGTTGTTCGTGACGAGGAATATTTCGATGTTCAATTTTCCGTCTCGTCATAGATATTCATTCCGCAATATTCATAATATTTCAATTCCCAAATATTCCACTTCATTTTTCCAGAGAAATTTCTACTACAATGCTATTAAACTTTGCAATAGCCTTCCACTCTAACTGAAGATCAAGCAGGACCAGCAGACATTTAAGACAAAAGTAAAGAATATGCTGCTGGATGAGGTTGTTTACATCGTTATTGGATGAGGAAAAATCAACATTATTGAAAATGGTTATTTTTGTTATGTTTCCTACATTTCTTCATTGAAAATTGTTATTTCTGTTATGTTTCCTTCATTTCCTTTATTTTTCGATGAGTTTTTTTTATGCTGATGTTGAATATGAAAACTATTTTAGTCTACCACAATTAATTATTTCTCAATATATCACGGCTAATCATCTGTGGTGTCCATATGATAATAAAGATTCAAGATTTATTAAAGCTACTGATCAACAATACATCATATACGCCATGTAAATTAATTAATTACAATAATTTTTATTAATTAATTACAATATATGTGAATCTTTGTGGTGAATAATGTGTAGTCACATAATTTTCTATTACACATAAACACAAGTAAATAAATAATATGGCAGTAATAATGATAAAATTTAAAATATTTAAGATAACAGAATAAAAATATGGTAAAGTACTACAAAAACATTAGATGGCATGATTACACCTAATACATATTTTCCCTTAAGGCTCTACGTATAAACACAACTGAATAAATAACACAAATGACACCATAATAAAAAATACAGTTTATGACTAACCACAAAAAAACGAATTTGTATTTACCCATACCAGTGTAAAGCCCATAGCCATAATTTACTAAATAAATGTACACTCGCCATTCCGAAACACAGAACATCATTTTTCGAGAGACACTTAACTTACACAGCAACTAAACTCTTTAACGCTTTGCCTGCATCAATAAAGGGGAACACTTGTGCCAGGTCGTTCGAACGGACGAGGCCTCCGGGAACGGACATAGAATGGCGTTCGGGAGTATTGTCAGGCAGATGCTGACAGTAATCTGTAGATTTGTATATAGATTTAGTATTAATTTAGTAATATTTTATTTTCAACTACATTTTCGTTGTGTAAACTGACTCTTTTCGTGTAATTTACATTATCAACGAAATAAAGAAGTTTGAGTTTGAGCCTGTAATGCAGGGTAGTTGTTCAGGCAAGGCGTCGATTTGAACGCAAATTACTAATTTTTGTTCAGTATATACTGTAGACAGACAATTGGGGTAAGTTAGGATAAGTTTGGTATAGTAAGTTAAGTGTATTTTTCGGGCTTAAAATATAATTTTATAGGAAAACCAAATTACAAATGAGGACAAAAACAAACAAAATGAAAAGAAAGTGTTGAAAAAACGACTATTAAAATAGTTATCTTTACTTTCAGATAACTAACGTGTTTTCCCGGTTGAATTTCCTCAATAGATTAAAACTCATATTTCAAATCTTTTGCCGCAAGAAATCATATTTTCAGAAGCGTTTAGAAAGTCTTAGTTTAAATAATAAAATAAATATGATCTCCTTCAACATGAGAAAGAAGATAATTGCGTACAAAATTGCGTTGCAAAGTAGTATGGCATTATACAACATATTTAGTCTAAATAAAAATAAATAAAAATTATCCTTTGAAGTTAGACAGCCTTGCCGTTTTTGCATTTTTAAATTTTTTCTCACTTCCAGTATCAGCAACCGATAACTAATTAATTAAAAATATTTATTTGTTTGTAGTTAATTGATATTTGTTTAATTTTACTTACTATACGAGTTAATGAATAATATGATAGAAGTATAGATTATTATATACAAAAGTACACATTGTAATTAATTTATGTGCCTTTTATATTGCATGGTGGAATATCATAAACAAATTAATTAGGGCCTAATATGCTGAAGGAGAGACTATATGTAATTAATTATCAACGTACTGTTTGGGTAAAATAAAATATTTTTAAAATGAATATTTGGAGTGACTGTTTGTTTATATTGGCCAGCGAGCATTCATTTGTACTTGCCAGGGACCGTTCATTTGTACTGGCCAGTGAACGGTCATTTGTAATGGCCAGCGACTGTTCATTTGTAGTTGCCAGGGACCGTTCATTTGTACTGGCCAGCAACCATTCATTTGTACTTGCCAGGGACCGTTCTTTGTACTGGCCAGTGAGGAACGTTCATTTGTATTGGCCAGCGACCGTTCATTTGTACTTGCCAGGGACCGTTCATTTGTACTGGCCAGTGAACGGTCATTTGTAATGGCCAGCGACTGTTCATTTGTAGTTGCCAGGGACCGTTCATTTGTACTGGCCAGCAACCATTCATTTGTACTTGCCAGGGACCGTTCTTTGTACTGGCCAGTGAACGGTCATTGGTATTGGCCAGCGGCCGTTCATTTGTAGTTGCCAGGGACCGTTCATTTGTACTGGCCAGTGAACGGTCATTGGTATTGGCCAGCGACCGTTCATTTGTAGTTGCCAGGGACCGTTCATTTGTTCTGGCCAGCAAAAATTTGTTTCGATTGGCCAGCGAACGTTCATTTTCATTTATTATGTGTAAAAAGGTTTTTTATTTGCTTGTTTCAAGAGGTTAAATGTAAAAAAGAGCAATTCTTTCCCTGATTCCAACCCATTAAACAAGTTTTTCTATTCTATTATATTTATATCGGACAACGACTTTTAATTTGTATTTTTTAGGACCCGTACGTTTGTATTGGACAGTGAACGTTCTTTTGTATTGTTCAGAGGACTTTCACCTGTATTGGCTAGGGACTGTTCGATTTGTGCTAGCGACCGTTCATTTGTAGTTGCCAGGACCGTCATTTGTAATGGACAGCGACCGTTCATTTGTAGTTGCCAGGACCGTCATTTGTAATGGACAGCGACCGTTCATTTGTAGTTGCCAGGACCGTCATTTGTAATGAACAGTGAACATTCATTTGTTTGGCCAGCAACCATATATTTGTATTGGCCAACGACCGTTCATTTGTAGTTGCTAGAGACCGTTCATTTGTAATGAACAGTGAACGTTAATTTGTATTGGCCATCGACCGTTCATTTGTAGTTGCTAGAGACCGTTCATTTGTAATGAACAGTGAACGTTAATTTGTATTGGCCATCGACCGTTCATTTGTAGTTGCCAGCGACCGTTCCTTTGTAGTTGCTAGAGACCGTTCATTTGTAATGAACAGTGAACGTTAATTTGTATTGGCCATCGACCGTTCATTTGTAGTTGCCAGCGACCGTTCCTTTGTAATGAACAGCGAACGTTCATTTTCATTCATTATGAGTAAAAATGGTTTTTATTTGCTTGTTTCAAGAGATTGAATGTAAAAAAGAGCAATTCTTTCCCTGATTCCACCCCATTAAACAAGTTTTTCTATTCTATTATATTTTTTATCGGCCAGCGACTTTTAATTTGTATTTGTTAGGAACCGTACTTTGTATTGGACAGTGACGGTTTATTTGTATTGTCTGGGAGCTTTCATTTGTATTTGCCAGCGGCCGTTCTTTTGTATTGTTCAGAGGACTTTCACCTGTATTGGACAGGGACCGTTCATTTGTACTGGCTAGGGACTGTTCGATTTGTGCTTCCCGTTCCTGCCTTTCTTTTACAAAAGTATTAGAATTTGGGTTTGCTGAAAAAATTTAATAATATAAGAAGTTTTACTTGAAATTTCACTGCTAGCCAAGATATATCGGTAATTATACACTTTCTCGCCTGTGAAAATGCGATTTCTTGGTGAAAAAGTGGTGAAACGTTGATGAGGTTGATTTTAGCCACGGAAAACTCGTTATTTTGTTGCCAGATAAATATTGCCGAAAAATCGAAAAAGATGTTTTTATTTGATAGTGAAAAAAACATTAATTTTTTTGGAATTTTTAAATTTTTTTCAATTCACTTGTTTTTTAATGCTGAACATGAATATATAATTGGTTTTTCAATAAAATTAATGTTTCCAGCCAGAAAAATACAATTTTTACTTACCTAACCAAACATAACCTAACTTATCCTAATTGTCTATATACTCAACAAAAATTCATAATTTGCATTGAATTCGGTTGACAGGCCTCCATGATGGCTTGCCGGCCGTCACTCCGGCAAGAATACGTGCGAATTTATTTTTGGTGGCTAGTCATAACTCCTATTAAAACATTGTGCATATGGGCGCAATAGGTGATTTGTTGCAAACGTAGTTTTTCCGTGATATCTCGAGAAATAATTGTCATAAACTAAAACAGTTTTCAAATTCGTGTCAGCACGAAAACTACATCAAATTAATAAAAAAAATATGAAAAAATTACGAAAAATAACGGGGTTAAATTGAAAAATAACATTTTTTAAAATTTATATTTTTTGTTTAAAACGTTGTTTCCGCGTAATAAAAAGTGTTTTCTCCTAAAATGTTGACCTGATTCTACCCACTGGTAATAAAAAAAGTCAAGATTGGCGAGGCGTCTAGAAAGCGCATAAATTCCGAGATACATATGAGGAGATGTGTTTGTAACCAACTCACGTTTTAGTAGACTTTCGTGCATAGATATTCGCTGGGTGTAGCAGAACGCGTACGGGTAGCCAACTCGGTCGACGATTGACCACGACTATCTTATTTATTTACTCCAACGGACAAACCAATTAACATTTATTATACACTCATAACAGTCTGAGTAGCTGGTGGTACAACTAATATAACAATAATATAAGTAATAACAATAAATATAATATAAATAACAATAAATATAACAGACAAGTAGCTTTACTATAAAAAAATATAAATTAAATTAGCAACAAATAAATCATAAAAACAACAAACAATATACCATGTAAAGAGGAACAATAGATAACATTATGTAACAATGACATAACAAATATTGTAGTAGAGAAACTGGAGCGCACATGTTAATGGTGAACACGAGTTGATGGTGACTTGACACATCCATCAAGCAGAAAGCGACTCCTGTCGTCCTAACCAGTGGAAATGCGCACAAGTGAAGGAACACGAGTAAATTGTGACTTTACACATCCATCAAGCAGAAAGCGACGCCTGTCGTCCTAACCAGTGGAAATGCGCACAAGTGAAGGAACACGAGTAAATTGTGACTTGACACATCCATCAAGCAGAAAGCGACGCCTGTCGTCCTAACCAGTGGAAATGCGCACAAGTGAAGGAACACGAGTAAATTGTGACTTGACACACCCATCAAGCAGAAAGCGACGCCTGTCGTCCTAACCAGTGGAAATGCGCACAAGTGAAGGAACACGAGTAAATTGTGACTTGACACATCCATCAAGCAGAAAGCGACGCCTGTCGTCCTAACCAGTGGAAATGCGCACAAGTGAAGGAACACGAGTAAATTGTGACTTGACACACCCATCAAGCAGAAAGCGACGCCTGTCGTCCTAACCAGTGGAAATGCGCACATAGTGAAGGAACACGAGTAAATTGTGACTTGACACATCCATCAAGCAGAAAGCGACGCCTGTCGTCCTAACCAGTGGAAATGCGCACAAGTGAAGGAACACGAGTAAATTGTGACTTGACACATCCATCAAGCAGAAAGCGACACCTGTCGTCCTAACCAGTGGAAATGCGCACATAGTGAAGGAAGGTCAAGTATGTGGTAAGGTAACACTTAAAAAACTTCCGTGTTTTTGACGTACTAGATTAAAATTATTGTGCTTATATTTTTGTGTTAGTCATACTACGTACAATACACAAAATAAGTTTCTTCATACCTATACTATACTATACAGGGTGTTGCCAAACTACGTTCCAAAACTTAAAGGTCATGATTCGTTGGGTAAAAATAAGTGACAATTTTCCTATACATAGATGTCCGAACATGCTTCGTTTTCAATATGGATGGGGTTTATCCCGTTATATACTGTAAGTGCAGCATGTAAACATGTAGCTTACTGTACCGTATTAAAAAATGCATAGTTTAAACGTAACGAAAGTTAAATTTTAATATTAATATCATACTCCACGTTTATTCTTTTTTTTTTTTTTTGTATTTGTTAGATAATTTTAAGTTAAAAATTATAAAAACGACAAAAATTTAAAGATACATTTTTAAATGTTGTCATTTAGTATATTTAAATTGTGTCCATTTTATTAATTTATTACATAAGGAAAAGATGGAATAGGATAATTCAGATTCCGAAAGTAAAATATACAGTAATTGAACGTCATTATGACGTAATCAAACGCAGAAAATAAACGTTTGGCCCGAACGTTAAATCTGTAGCCATTAAACGTTTTGTTTTAACGTTTTTTAAAACTATCCAAGCACAAATATTAAGAGTGACGGAACTGTCAATCAGAGAACTCAATACAGTCAATTTGTACACCTGAAAATTGGATAAGAGTTTTTATTTGATAACAATTTTGAAATTTCATTCAAAACACAAAAATGATGTAGTACGGCTTTCTCAAGGCGTGGGATTGAGTGGAAAACAAATTGGATTTCCTTCGTCAAATAAGGAATTGACTAGTCGGCGGGAGTGGAGGAACAGTCTTACCAACTGAGATGAGAATGAATATATATATATATATATATATATATATATATATATATATATATATATATATATATATATATATATATATATATATATATATAAAGGGCGTCCAGCTTCGAATGCCGCATGTTTTAGAGGATTGTTTGTCAGGTCAATACAAGCTAATAATGCCATATATCATGTGTCCTATTTCGATTCGTATTCTGTCTGCGTGTCTGTATGTAGTTTTTACAAAAATTTGAACATCTCAAAAACTGTTTAACATAATATACTGAAGGTTTGTATGAACGTTTATCTTACAAATACACAGTTCATGTAAAAAGGCTAAATGTCTAATATTATCAGTTTCAAAATGGCAGCTGTCTAAATATTTCAAAGTCAAATTTAAAAAAAACCACAAAATTTACCCAAAAATGTTAAAACAAAATAGTTGTTGACTACATTATGCCAAATCCAAGAGTATGCAATTTAAAAGATGTGTTGATAAATAACAGAGAAAACTTATTTTTTGTGATTTAAAGCATTGTTCTCTGGGTTAAGAGTAGTCAGATAAAGTGGAGTTGGATAATTCATGTTCTGAAAATTAAATATACGGAGTCCTAGTATATCCATACTCTTATTGTATATACAGTCTTGTATATCCACATTCATGATAAATATACATTCCTTGTATATACATACTCTTATTAAATATACAATCCTTTTAAATCCATAATCTAGTTAAATATACAGTCTTTGTATGTCCACACTCTTGTTAAATATACATTTCTTGTATATCCATACTTTTATTAAGTAAACAGTCCTTGTATATTCATACTTTTATTAAATATACGGAGTCCTTGTGTATCCATACTCTTGTTAAATATATAGTCCTTGTATATCCATTATTTTATTAAGTAAACAGTCCTTGTATATTCATACTCTTATTAAATATACAGTCCTTGTATATCCATACTCTTATTAAATATACATTTTTTGTACATAAATACCCTTAATAAATGTATAGTCCTTTTATATCTATACTTTTATTAAATATACAGAGTCCTTGTGTATTCATACTTTTATTAAATATACATTACTTGTATATCCATATTTTTATTAAATATACAGTTCTTGTGTATTCATACTTTTATTAAATATACAGTCCTTGTGTATTCATACTTTTATTAAATATACAGTCCTTGTGTATTCATACTTTTATTAAATATACAGTCCTTGTGTATTCATACTTTTATTAAATATACAGTCCTTGTGTATTCATAATTTTATTAAATATACATTACTTGTATATCCATATTTTTATTAAATATACAGTCCTTGTGTATTCATACTTTTATTAAATATACAGTCCTTGTGTATTCATACTTTTATTAAATATACAGTCCTTGTGTATTCATACTTTTATTAAATATACAGTCCTTGTGTATTCATACTTTTATTAAATATACAGTCCTTGTGTATTCATACTTTTATTAAATATACATTACTTGTATATCCATATTTTTATTAAATATACAGTCCTTGTGTATTCATACTTTTATTAAATATACAGTCCTTGTGTATTCATACTTTTATTAAATATACAGTCCTTGTGTATTCATACTTTTATTAAATATACAGAGTTCTTGTGTATCCATAATCTTGTTAAAAATACAGTCCTTGTATATCCATACTCTTATTAAATATACATTTTTTGTATATACATATCCTTAATTAATACTTAGTCCTTTTATATCCATGTTCTTATTAAATATACAGAGTCCTTGTGTACCCATATTCTAATTAAATATACATTCCTTGTATATCCATACTCTTATTAAATATACAGTCCTTGTATATCCATACTCTTATTAAATATACAGTCCTTGTGTATCCATACTCTTATTAAATATACAGTCCTTGTATATCCATACTCTTATTAAATATACAGTCCTTGTGTATCCATACTCTTATTAAATATACAGTCCTTGTATATCCATACTCTTATTAAATATACAGTCCTTGTATATCCATACTCTTATTAAATATACAGTCCTTGTGTATCCATACTCTTATTAAATATACAGTCCTTGTATATCCATACTCTTATTAAATATACAGTCCTTGTGTATCCATACTCTTATTAAATATACAGTCCTTGTATATCCATACTCTTATTAAATATACAGTCCTTGTATATCCATACTCTTATTAAATATACAGTCCTTGTGTATCCATACTCTTGTTAAATATACAGAGTCCTTGTGTACCCATATTCTAATTAAATATACATTCCTTGTATATCCATACTCTTATTAAATATACAGTCCTTGTGTATCCATACTCTTGTTAAATATACAGAGTCCTTGTGTACCCATATTCTAATTAAATATACATTCCTTGTATATCCATACTCTTATTAAATATACAGTCCTTGTATATCCATACTCTTATTAAATATACATTCCTTGTATATCCATACTCTTATTAAATATACAGTCCTTGTGTATCCATACTCTTGTTAAATATACAGAGTCCTTGTGTACCCATATTCTAATTAAATATACATTCCTTGTATATCCATACTCTTATTAAATATACAGTCCTTGTATATCCATACACTTATTAAATATACAGAGTCCTTTTATATCCATACTCTTATTAAATATACAGTCCTTGTGTATCCATACTTCATACTCTTATTAAATATATAGTAACATTAGATGGCTACGTAGATCACTAAGAAAACATATTACTTAATTTGGGACAAAACTTCCTAAAAATGTGACAAGCTTCAGTGATGGTTTCAGACAACGTCTTCCTCTTAAAAGTATAATATGATAAACATTCACAAACAACCTGTGAATTGAAGAAATAGAACTTCAGAGCAATTCAGTTTACCATTACGTTTTATAATGGATTTTATCTTGGAAGTGAAAGCAGTTAACTTAAGGCGAGGAACTTTGTTTTTCCCTTGTTAGCGTAGGTACTCATATTTAAGGACGAGAGCACTAACTGGTTCAGCGTATAGTGTTACCGGACCTTTATGAGCCAACCACCAACTCATCGTAAGTTTATTTAGGTGTAAAATTATTCCCATAAAGCTCATATTTCAGAATCTCGAACAGTGTTCCATTTTCCTATTTAACAGTTACCATATGCAAATCGATGGTTCAATATTTAATATATTTTTAAATATAATATACACCTCAAGTATGAACGCACAAAATTAATTACTTTTAATGTAAAAAATAAACCAGTTAAATTAAATAGTGGACGTTTAGAAACTCAACTAAGAACCAAGCACGCCGCTCAATGAGACTGTCTAGTGTATGTAGCCTCTGGAATGCTTAATAACTGTTTTGACGACGAGTCAGTTCCGCACGACATATCATCCCACAGTTTCTTAGCCTTACAATGTTTTCGCGAAAAATGTCAGATCATTTATCCGATTAATTGTATTGAACTAAACAAAATTACGTTTAAATTGTTGTATCTTTCAGCTATGTTTCAGTGGGAATCCTACGAGAAAAAAATTTAAAAATTATTTGTAAAAAAACTTATATTTGTAAAACTGACGAAAGCGAAGTCGATGTAAGTGCAACGTGAAGTAACCTAACCATCGTTGATCATGTATACGGTTTATAGACATCGATGACAGTAACAGGTCGCTAACGTTTATCGTAGCCAATGAAAATGTACTCATGTCATTGTACTGCTGATAGCAATACCATCGAGGTATACAGCGTTTATAGACACCCATGACAGTAACAGGTCGCTAACGTTTATCGTAGTCAGTGAAAATGTACTCGTATCGTAATACTGCTGACAGCAAAACCATCTATGTATACAGGGTTTATAGACACCCATGACAGTAACAGGTCCACCTAATTGATGATAAAATTAATTAAATTTAATAAAATACAAATTATATTAATGAGGAAATAGGTGCGTTTAATTAAAACAAATACCGAACATTCAAATAATATTCGGAAATTATAATAAATTAATAGCCAACAAATATAGGGAATTGGGTAGGCAGAATTATTCAAATGGTAGTCCTCTGAGATACCAGAGTAAACAACATTCCAAACATTGCAATGGAGACAGCTATCGTTTTGCGTCTGGGACGAGTCGATTTCAAGGGGAGTCTACATGTCACAAAGCGATAGTCAAACCAAAGAGCACATGGACAGACCGGAAGTTTAGCCCTGAACCCAAAACCATTTCCCCTTACAGAGACAGACAAGGGAAGCCACGCCTGCCTCGTTCTTTCCTCTTCTAGTCAGGCAAGTGTCGAGTGCACGGTTTGTCACCGCAGGTGGTCGAAGAGACCTCGAACTCGAGTAATCGGTGAAAGCATGGCTCAAATCAAGTTTCTTTTTTATAATTTGAGTTAAAGTGTCTGAACAGATATACGATATCTAAATTAGAACTGTAATTTTATATTTAAAATGTGAAAAACCAGACCACGTGGAGCTTCAGATGAAGAGGAGTTTAAGATAAGTTTTAGTTAATAACTTAGCTTAATAATTTTTATAGAAATCAGTATCTATTACATAAATTCATTTTTGTACCGTACTATTAAAATGCCTATATAAATTAAAAATGTAATAAATTAGCTTTTTCAATCTAGAGTTTTATTTATTGTAATTTACAGCTTCACCGATTTACCCATAAAAAATATAACGACACTGAGATATTCTAAATAATTTTAATTTGAGTAATAATATACCAAATTAACAAAAACTTACTGTAATGTAACTCATCAAGTAAAAAGAGAGGTTACACAGGTCGCTAACGTTTATCGCAGCCAGTGAAAATGTACTCGTATCGTAGTACTGCTGACAGCAAAACCATCGATGTATAAAGGGTTTATAGACAGCCATGACAGTAACAGGTCGCTAACGTTTATCGTTGCCCAGTGAAAATGTACTCGTGTCATTGTACTGCTGACAGCAAAACCATCGATGTATAAAGGGTTTATAGACACCCATGACAAAACAGGTCGCTAACGTTTATCGTAGCCAGTGAAAATGCACTCGTACCGTAGTACTGCTGACAGCAAAACCATCCTTGTATAAAGGGTTTATAGACATCGATGACAGTAACAGGTCGCTTACGCTTATCGCAGCCAATGTAAATGTACTCGTGTCATTGTACTGCTGACAGCAAAACCAGCGATGTATACAGGGTTTATAGACATCGATGACAGTAACAGGTCGCTAACGTTTATCGTTGCCCAGTGAAAATGTACTCGTGTCATTGTACTGCTGACAGCAAAACCATCGATGTATAAAGGGTTTATAGACACCCATGACAAAACAGGTCGCTAACGTTTATCGTAGCCAGTGAAAATGCACTCGTACCGTAGTACTGCTGACAGCAAAACCATCCTTGTATAAAGGGTTTATAGACATCGATGACAGTAACAGGTCGCTATAGTTTATCGTAGCCAATGTAAATGTACTCGTGTCATTGTACTGCTGACAGCAAAACCAGCGATGTATACAGGGTTTATAGACATCGATGACAGTAACAGGTCGCTAACGTTTATCGTAGCCAATGAAATTGTACTAGTTTCATTGTAATGCTGATAGCAGCATAAATAGAATCAGAGAGGCAGATCTAAAACAGTTTGATGGATTGATTTTGTTTTGTGACAGTAGATAGCTTTACATTGTTAATAATATAACATGAATTTGTGACTTGTATTTTTGCAAACATGTAGTATAGTTATTTTATTTACAAAAATATTCTTAAATATTAGCTGACAATAATACTAAATACTGCTGGTAGCTATACCATTAATGTTTGAGGGTTATAGACATCAAGACAATTTTTTTCTGCCAGACACAGACTGTACTATCACCACGACCACAAACCATATTTCAACTGAAACAATCAGAGTCACTTCTACCATTTTGGAATGCAATATGTTTATCTAAGGATTTGTTCATCACAGGACGGCAATCTGTTTTAAAAGAATGACGAATAATGGTTAAAAAAAGTGTTAAAGTTAAGTGTTGCACAAAAATAATTAAAAATGTTGTAAATAGGGCTTAGCTTTACATAAGTACACTGCAAAATATTATTTAAACATTTACCAGAGTTGATGATAATGTTGGTGACCTACTAGTTGATAATAATAATTTAGGGGAGATCCACCCATTCGCCCATACACGTACTGTGGTATGGACCCTCCCAACCACCCATATACTTACTGTATTTGGACCCTCCCAACCACCCATATACTTACTGCGTTATGGACCCTCCCAACCATCCATATACTTACTGCATTATAGACTCTCTCAACCACCCATATACTTACTGTATTATGGACCCTCCCACACATCCATATACTTACTGTATTGTGGACCTTCCCACCCACCCATATACTTACTGTATTATAGAACCTCCCACCCACCCATATACTTGCTGTGTTATGGATCCTCTCACCCACCCATATACTTACTGTATTATGGACCCTCCCACCCATCCATATACTTACTGTATTATGGACCTTCCCACCCACCCATATACTTACTGCATTATGGACCCCTCATCCATCCATATACTTACTGTATTATGGACCCTCTCATCCATCCATATACTTACTATATAATGGACCCTCCCACCCACCCATATACTTACTGTATTATGGACCCTCTCATCCATCCATATACTTACTGCATTATGGACCCTCCCACCCACCCATATACTTACTGTATTATGGAGCCTCCCACCCACCCATGTACTTACTGTATTATGGACCCTCTCATCCATCCATATACTTACTGTATTATGGTCCCTCTCATCCATCCATATACTTACTGTATTAGGGACCCTCTCACCCACCCATATACTTACTGTATTATGGACCCTCCCACCCACCCATATACTTACTGTATTATGGACCCTCCCACCCATCCATATACATACTGTATTGTGGACCTTCCCACCCACCCATATACTTACTATATTATAGACCCTCCCACCCACCCATATACTTGATGTATTATGGACCCTCCCCCCACCCATATACTTACTGTATTATGGACCCTCTCATCCACCCATATACGTACTGTATTATGGACCCTCTCATCCATCCATATACTTACTGTGTTATGGACCCTCCCACCCACCCATATACTTACTGTATTATGGACCCTCCCACCCACCCATATACTTACTGTATTATGGGCCCTCCCAACTACCCATATTCTTACTGTATTATAGACCCTCCCACCCACCCATATACTTACTGTGTTATGGACCCTCCCACCCAGCCACACACGTAATGTGGTTTATAGCTGTGCATAAACCAGTATACATGGACAATGCCACAGTACTTATTTGGGTTAGTGGGTGTTCAATACCACTGTACGTCACTTGAACTGACTAATCGGATGATCCATTAAGTTACCCACTCTCCCGTACACGTACGTCGTACAATGGTGAAGTACACTATATGGACGAAAATGTTCTTAACTTCGATGTACGTAAATGGTTCAGTTAAGATGATTCCAAGTTGAAAAAAAATTGGGCAATTTTTGTTTATTTTATTTTATTTTCCATAGAGTTTGCAGTTTAAAATGACGTAAACAATTTTACGATGGCTTATCTAGAAGTGCATAACAGAATATTTAGTTTTTCTTCTTACTTATTGTTTTTGTTTATTGTGGTCGCCTGGCAGTGTTTTGTTAGTTATACAGTGCTAAAGGTGTACAAATAATCTTCTTACTTATTGTTTTTGTTTATTGTGGTCGTCTGGCTGTGTTTTGTTAGTTATACAGTGCTAAAGGTGTACAAATAATATTCTTACTTATTGTTTTTGTTTATTGTGGTCGTCTGGCTGTGTTTTGTTAGTTATACAGTGCTAAAGGTGTACAAATAATCTTCTTACTTATTGTTTTTGTTTATTGTGGTCGTCTGGCATTGTTTTGTTAGTTATACAGTGCTAAAGGTGTACATATAATATTCTTACTTATTTTTTTGTTTATTGTGGTCGTCTGGCATTGTTTTATTAGTTATACAGTGCTAAAGGTGTACAAATAATCTTCTTACTTATTGTTTTTGTTAATTGTGGTCGTCTGGCAGTGATTTGTTAGTTATACAGTGCTAAAGGTGTACATATAATATTCTTACTTATTTTTTTGTTTATTGTGGTCGTCTGGCAGTGTTTTGTTAGTTATACAGTGCTAAAGGTGTACAAATAATTTTCTTACTTATTGTTTTTGTTTATTGTGGTCGTCTGGCAGTGATTTGTTAGTTATACAATGCTAAAGGTGTACAAATATTATTCTTACTTATTTTTTTTGTTTATTGTGGTCGTCTGGCTGTGATTTGTTAGTTATACAATGCTAAAGGTGTACAAATAATATTCTTACTTATTGTTTTTGTTTATTGTGGTAGTCTGGCAGTGATTTGTTAGTTATACAGTGCTAAAGGTGTACAAATATTATTCTTACTTATTGTTTTTGTTTATTGTGGTAGTCTGGCAGTGATTTGTTAGTTATACAATGCTAAAGGTGTACAAATAATATTCTTACTTATTGTTTTTGTTTATTGTGGTCGTCTGGCTGTGATTTGTTAGTTATACAATGCTAAAGGTGTACAAATAATATTCTTACTTATTGTTTTTGTTTATTGTGGTCGTCTGGCTGTGATTTGTTAGTTATACAATGCTAAAGGTGTACAAATAATATTCTTACTTATTGTTTTTGTTTATTGTGGTCGTCTGGCTGTGATTTGTTAGTTATACAATGCTAAAGGTGTACAAATAATATTCTTACTTATTGTTTTTGTTTATTGTGGTAGTCTGGCGGTGATTTGTTAGTTATACAGTGCTAAAGGTGTACAAATAATTTTCTTACTTATTTTTTTTGGTTGTTTGTTCGTTTTAAATAGGAAATAAACAAAAAGTAGGAAGCAGAAGAAATTGTTTTAAGAAGAGGAAAATTGATTGCTTAGACAAAAACTAAAAAGTCATCGTAAAATTAAAATAATATCAGTTTTTTATTAATAATTCGTAAACATTTTCTCTTCAAACTCTTTACGTCCAATTAAAGTCGATGAATTTGATCTTAGTGCAACAAAGCAGCTGCACCAGAACACTCGCTTTGGTCTTGTCCTTTCACTACAACAGAAAGCTTAAAAGAGGTAATGAACTGTGTCATTCTATACGCAGTACCTTTAAGTTATAATTACGGGATTACTTAGGACTTAATGTAACATAACTCTTCAAACGATGCTTGGATGCATTTCTATCCCTATGGGTATTATGGAAAAAAATATCGTCCACAAAAAATAGCAATGCTATCAAAGCTACTTGGAGTGGTTACATATTTTAACAATGCATTTAACAGATATTTACACATTAATAACGTATAAATCAAGTCAAAATACTGTTAAGTATTTACACTTAAAATATTTAAATATTAATTCATCATAGATTAAAAAAAATGATTACGATATTATTAATTGGAACGAAAGAAAACAATATAAGATACAGTAACAGTATGAGTGTCCTGAAATCCTGGCTTTGTCAAACATATTTTTCATTATAAAGGCTTGAATAAATAAACTTGATAAATGCACTAAAAGCACATTAATTATGTCGATAGTTGTTACTACACGCAGGCGGTTACTGAGGAATCTTGAACATTTTAAAGTAAGCATTTACTCTGTTTTAAAGAGCTTGACTAACAGAACATTTTGCCACAAACTCAGAAATTACAACCTTTTAAGTATAAAAACACGCAAGGAAATACGGCACTTTTAAGAGGGGAATATGTGAGTTATATCAGGGAATTAATCTGTTAAAACAGGGCAATACGTCTGTTAAACAGGGGAATGTGTCATTTACAACAGGGAATACGTCTGTTATAACCGTGGACTACGGCAGTTACAACAACGGTATACGGCAGTTATAACAGGGGAATACGATACTTAAAAGAGAGAAACACGTCAGTTATAACACGGGAATACGGCAGTTATAACAGGGGAATACGATACTTATAATAGAGAAACACGTCAGTTATAACACGGGAATACGGCAGTTATAACAGGGGAATACGATACTTAAAAGAGAGAAACACGTCAGTTATAACACGGGATACGGCAGTTATAACAGGGGAATACGATACTTATAAGAGAGAAATACGTCAGTTATAACACGGGAATACGGCAGTTAAAACAGGAGAATACGATACTTAAAAGAGAGAAACACGTCAGTTATAACACGGGAATACGGCAGTTATAACAGGGGAATACGATACCTATAAGAGAGAAACACGTCAGTTATAACACGAGAATACGGCAGTTATAACAGGGGAATACGATACTTATAAGAGAGAACACGTCAGTTATAACACGAGAATACGGCAGTTATAACAGGGGAATACGATGAAGGCAGTATCCTAGTCGATGAAAATTACAATAACTCGTCCCTTTGTAGTTCACCTGTCCTGTCATAACAGCAGCGGTGTCAGGATTACCTAGTGTTGAGAGGATGTATTTTCAGACTGAGTAAATCCTTTGAGATTCAGTTTGTGGCAAAATATATTAATTTAGTTAAGAACATTTAATTGAGGTACATTTTGATAAATGATTAAATTAGTTTTTCAAGACTTCCCTACAGAACCATTTCCGTGTAGTTACAAACGACAGCTATCCTCATATAAAGTAATTTCACTTTTCCAAAATATAATAAGTAAAGGGTATTGTAGTCTTTCTAAAAGAAAGATATTTTGCCCATTTCGAGACTATTGGGACACCGAACTCAGCTTACTATATATGTTTAAACTATGCACAGTCTGTTGAAACTTAAATTTGGTTAAAAGCTGTAACAATCAAATTCATAAGTAAAATCACAATAACTGTGGGCTACGCTGGTAGGCTTACTATATCGATGTATACTACTGTTAGTACATCGATGTAGTATACATCGATGGGCTTACTACATCCAGTCTTTCGGCAAAATTAATGCATGTGTGGGAGGACGTACAAATTAAAAGCCTTGAAATTGATAGTATGACAAACTCACATTTCCACCTAGGGATGGCAAATATTTTCAACACATCGATATATCGAATTGCCGATATATCGCAAACCAAATATCGATTTAACGATGATATTGGAAAAATATATCGATATAACGGGTAACCTATATATCGAACTATAAATGATTTATCTGTTTAAAACTATGCACCAACTCTTTCGTCACGGCCAAAAATACACTCATGTTTAGCTGTCACTATTTAGAATAGCTACTGAATGTTAAAATGAATACATTTATCTACAAGAAACAAGTAGTGATCTGTGGGGTTGAGTGAAGAAAACAGTTCAAAATAAGAATAATTATACCTTTCATTATTATGTTAATTATAAATGAGTGATGTAATAATGGTTTGTAAGGCGACTGGTTAGGCATCCTAGAGTCAGCGTTGCCAACTCACACACACTTCATTTACCCGTTCCACCCACTGTTATACAATAAACTACATTTAAGAGCGTTAACCTCACGTAAAAAAAAACGTATAAAAGTTCCTTTATTATTCCAATGCATGTTTTATACGCATAAGAGGCAATTTAAATGTGTTTTTGAATCGTGATGATTTTGAGTAGGGACAGTAACGTCAATATTTTTTAGTGATATGATATATCGGACCAAAATATCCATATGGCCGATATTATCGAAAGAAAAATCGATACTAATATATCGATATATCAAAACGTATTTATCGATATTTCCGATTTATCAATAGATGTTCTGTTGTATATACTTGGTGGATTATATTGTTTTAAAAAAGAACACATGTTTTAAGTTATTCCACAAATTTTAATTAAAAAAGCGCTTTCGCCGGTTAAGGCATCATCAGTTTAAATGTAAACAGAAAAATCATATGTTTAAAACAATGTAAATTAAAATATGATAAAATATATATTTTTTTAAAGAATTTAAAACTTAAATGGATTAGTAGTAAGTAATTTTAAATGAAATATTAAACTGGAAAATATGATTTACAATTAATTATTTTATGTTCAATTTCTTCTTTAACTTAAGGTAAGTATATTTTACTAAAATGTATAGATAGTTGTGATGTACATTGTTCTTTTATAAAAGACATGCAGGCACTTTCAATTTGATTCCTTCTGGTTCATGATGATACTTTAAATATAATACTAGATGAGTCAAATTTGATGTCATGATTTTCGTTTAGAGCGTGTTCTACTAATTTTTATTTTTCTTTATTTTGTGTTTTGTAAATATATATGTGTTCTTTGACCCTTGTACTTATAGGTCTAGAGGTTTAGCCAATGTAAGTTTTATTACATTCACAATAAGTTTTGTAAATTATATTTTTAGATTCTTAAATTTTGTTCTTAGGTTTTAATTTTGTTAAATGACTACGAAGGCTATTAGTTGAACTAAAAGAAGTTCGGATATTGAATTTTGATTTGATATTTCTAATTTTTTCTGAAACGCCTTTTATATATGGAATTGTAATCGTAGTTAGAGACTTGGTATTTTCATCGTGTCTTCTAAGTTGAATTTTAGTTTTTAATTTCGGCTTTTCAATTATTTTTGTAGGATAGTTATTATTTATTAATAATTTTGTAGTATCTTGTTCTGCCTTTAATTTATCTTCGTCGTTTGTTGCTAAATTATCTATTTTCTTAAATAAACTTTCAATCATTCCAATCTTCACATGAAATAATTAACTATAAATCATATTTTCAAGTTTAATATTTCTTTTAAAATTACTTTCTACTAATCCATTTAAGTTTTAAATTCTTTTAAAATATCTATATTGTATCATATTTTAATTTCTATTGTTTAAAACATATGTTTTTTCTGTTTACATTTAAACTATGTTTACATGTAAAATATCGTTGCCATCCCAAGTTCCACCTGGGCTTTATACTTACCTAAAACATTGTTCTCTTGGCTTCTAGACATCGTAAATTACTTCCTTGGACTGTTAATACTTTTAACATGGATCGTTACGATGCATTACTTTCATATGTGTAAATAAATGCAGCGCTCTAATATTGATTTAAAACAATTAAAATGTATCAATTTAAAGTTATTTTAAATTGATTTAAATCGATTTAAAATCACTGCATTTACGTAACACAAATGAAAGTAATTGATCGTAAACATGTAATAATAACTACAACAAGACCAAGTAGATAATTTGTCGATCTTTAGAAGCCAAGAGAACAATGTTTCTGAGAATTGATAAGACCTTTTTTCTTTAAAATTTAACATTCTAAAATTTATGAAACTTACCTCTTAGTTCTTAAGAAAGTAACCTTCAAACTTGGGTGCGAAATAGTTTCTGCGCCGACATTATATTATACCTTGGGCTGTGATGAGCGGGCTGCGTTCACGGTTAAGCCGACTGTTTGAAGGCGTTACGATGAATTACAAAACTGACTACAGTATGGGCCTTATGGATACGTTACAAAAATTGACTGTGTCATTACAATTTGTTCAAATACGTGTATTATCAACAAAACACGAATGAAACGAAACACAATTTGTTTGTGTCATTATAATTGTTCAAATACGCGTATTATTCAACAAAACACGAATAAAAGGAACACAATTTGTTTGTGTCATTATAATTGTTCAAATACGCGTATTATTCAACAAAACAGGAATGAAACAGAACACAATTTGTTTGTGTCATTATAATTGTTTAAATATGTGTACTAATTTAGAAAAACAATAATAAAGTGTAAAAAAAATTTCTCTATCATTACAAATCTTTCAACAGTGATTTAACCTAAAGGAAGTAGACATGAATGGATACGTTAGCAATTTGTCTATGTCATTAAAATTGTTTAAATTTGTGTGTTATTAAAATAAAAAAACAAAAAACCTGAATCTATTGCATAAAACAAAATGCTTTGCCAATAAACAGCACATGTCCATTACAATTATTTTCATCAAAATCTACATCGGGTGTCCTCAAAAACTGATGGTAGTAGGTTCGAATCTAGAAATCTTTTAAAAGTAATCATAGAACAGTAATACACCATTTTAATAGTCTTGTTAAAAAAACTCAATGGCGTAAAAACATCACGTATCTTTATTCGTTTCAAAATGGCGGACGTGTTTGATGAACGAGTATACATAGGCGTATACAAGTGCATATTATATATATAGTATGCACTTGTATGTAGTATTTTGCTAGATCTTATGATAAGTGTATGGATGGCAAACATTAAATGATTTAAGAGTCTGCAGATTTTGTTGGAGGCTGTCGGCCATGATGGTTTTAATCCTACAAGAACAATGTTATTTTTGAATCAGACATACGATCACGCGTATCCAAACTAAACGGTTTTTCCCAAACAAATTGCATTTGATCAAGAATGAAATTGCGCGTTGGAATTTCTTTGTGAATTTCTAATTAGTTTTATAGACAAAAATATAAAAATATTAGTTTGAAGTTTTTATTTTCACCTTTGTTTACACTAGGCGTATTTATTCCAAAATGAGAAGCAATCCCAATGCTCAGTATGGTAACGTTTAAAATGACATCTCATACATAACTTTTGGTTAATAAATAACGAAAAAATATGGATTCGCAAATAACATTGTTCTTAAGGTATTAAAACCCACATGATCGACAACCTCTGTAGACTTAATTTTACAACTATTCCTTCATATTAGAGGTTTATATTCATGGAAGGGCGGGTTCATGGGAAGAGGCATGAGGGGCGTTTATGCAAATGACATTTCCATTACGTAGTCCGGACCATATTGCACGTAGGTCACGCGACATTTACAAGTCTAATAGTGTCTCGGCGGACTTATTGGGCACTGGGACGTCGAGGTCCCGGTGTCTCTGACTTCTCACCACAATATGTGACGAGATAAAGAGTTGGAAAATAAATTTACGTGGTGAACCTTCACCACTGAACTGCTTCAATTACCTTAATTTGTCAATAGAGGGTGTCTCTAAGCTCTCGACAAACTCTCTTAGTTATTGTTTCTGGTTTATTTAGGATCACAAGTATCATATTTAAATAGTCTGAAATACCTCGGTTTTCATGCAGACCCCATTTTGTTCCTTTTACTTTTAAATTTATATCTCAAAAGCATAAAGGTGTATTAGACTGAAATGTTGTATGGTCCTTTATAACATAAACATTCACTTCTGAAAAATTATAGGGTCTCCTGTATCAAAATTATCAAAATGGTGGCCATTGAAACTTTTAAATTCTAAATAACTCATAAACCAATTACAAAGACTACCATTTTTTAGAAAATTCAATTACAAATCCAATAATATAACGTTTTAAAAATATGATGAAAAATAACAAATAAGAGATAACTTATGTGGCAGTATGCACAATGCAATATGCCAGTTCAATGTGTAACATACATGTAACAGCTGATAATAATAAAGTAATTTGTGACAGTCTTAAATCAGCTGACTTGTACAACAATAAAGTTTATGTAAACAACTTACTTCAGACACAAATTACTTTATTATTATCAGCTGTTACATGTGTTTTACACATTGTACTGGCATATTGTGCATCTTGTCATATAAATCATCTTTTCTTTGTTATTTTTTATCAGATTTTTAAAAACGTTATTTCACTGGATTTGTAATTTAATTTCCTAAAAATAATCCTTCTTTTTAATTTTTATTTAATTATTTGTTTATAAGTTATGGCCAACATATTTAAAATGTTTCTACAGGTAAACCAATAATTTTCCTCAAAATGGATATTATGTTACAAAGGACCATACAAATTACCATCTTAATACACTGTTATGTTTGTTAAATAGAAAGTAAAAAGTACAAATAGCGGATGGAAAGATAACCAAGGTGTTTCAAACTATTTAAATATTATATTTGTAATCCTAAATGAACCAGAAACAATAACCACGAAAGCTTATGAGAGAGTTTAAAGACACCCTGTATATAGAGAGATAACGACGTGTGGAAAACCCATTTTACGGGGTGTACCTTCACCACTGAACTGCATAAATTATCTTAATTTGTCAATATATGGAGAGATAACGACGCGTGGAAAACCCATTTTACGGGGTGTACCTTCACCACTGAACTGCATGAATTACCTTAATTTGTCAATATATGGAGAGATAACAACGTGTGGAAACCCCATTTTACGGGGTGTACCTTCACCACTGAACTGCATGAATTACCTTAATTTGTCAATATATGGAGAGATAACAACGTGTGGAAAACCCATTTTACGGGGTGTACCTTCACCACTGAATTAATTTGTCAATATATGGAGAGATAACAACGTGTGGAAAACCCATTTTACGGGGTGTACCTTCACCACTGAACTGCATGAATTACCTTAATTTGTCAATATATAGAGAGATAACGACGTGTGGAAAACCATTTTTACGGGGTGTACCTTCACCACTGAACTGCATGAATTACCTTAATTTGTCAATATATGGAGAGATAACGACGCGTGGAAAACCCATTTTACGGGGTGTACCTTCACCACTGAACTGCATGAATTACCTTAATTTGTCAATATATGGAGAGATAACAACGTGTGGAAAACCCATTTTACGGGGTGTACCTTCACCACTGAACTGCATGAATTACCTTAATTTGTCAATATATGGAGAGATAACAACAAAGTGGAAAACCCATTTTACGGGGTGTACCTTCACCACTGAACTGCATGAATTACCTTAATTTGTCAATATATAGAGAGATAACGACGTGTGGTAAAACCATTATTCTAATAAGGGTGTACCTGATCACAAAATTTGAAATGCCATTAAATACTTTAAATTCAAATAATGAAAAACCAATTACGAAAACTACCATTTTTTGTAAACTTCACCATTAAAATGCAATAATTACTTTTTACAAATATGATGAAAAATAACAAAAAGAGTTGTGGAACACAACAATTTGCGGGTTAGTGTACTTCACATGAACAGCTGATAATAATAAAGTAATTATTGAAGCTAAATACGACGTTGTACAAAAAATTTTTACAGGTGTACTTCAACACAAATACTATTAATATTACTGTTAATTTTTCACATTTATAATTGTGAGAATAAACATCTTGTCTTTGTATTTATCAGATTTTAAGAGTTATTTCACGGATTGAATTTAATTTCCTTAATCTTTTGTATATTATTGTAGAGATGATATTAAAATTCTACAGTGTGAAACCATTTTTCCAGGATTTACTTACAGAACGACATACAAATTACCACTTAATACATGTTGTCTAAATAGAAAGTCGGGGTGTACCTTCACCACTGAACTGCATGAAGTACCTTAATTTGCCAATATATGGAGAGATAACGACGCGTGGAAAACCCATTTTACGGGGTGTACCTTCACCACTGAACTGCATGAATTACCTTAATTTGTCAATATATGGAGAGATAATGCCAATGGCGTATATTGTAGCACATCACGGCTGGTTGACAATAATAAGACATGTGAATCTTGAGTTAAAAACATAAAATCATGTTCCATAGAACATAATACACTACAGCTGTGTGGTAGAAGTGTCAACACAAATATGTTGAGGTTAAATTCACAGAGCCACCAAAATGGCCAAGGTTTGGTATTTAACAGCTGATTGCGTCAACAGTTATGGACAGTTCTTGGACATTCATTCAACTCATCTTCCGTTAGTAGGGAGTCAAATTAAATTACATTTACTTCAATTCAAAAATGGATCTTCGTCTTTCCATTTAGAATAATAGTTCATTTAAATAATGTTAAATTGTTATCGTAAAATTCAACAGTAAAATAAGTGAGAATAATGTAAATTAGTTTTTATTCTAGTAAAGAAAAGATTTTATCCATTGTGAGAGTTGGCAAGAATTCTCAGTATCTAGTTTGAGTAAATTAAATTTAAAATCATCACTCCATATACGTAGGCCTATTAAATGTTATTAAAGTTTATTAAGGTTATTAAAGTAATTAAAGTTTATATAAGGTACCACTAAAGCGGGGGCACTCGAGGTGCGACATGGACTACCTGAGGGTCATAATTGGACACTCGAGGTGCGACATGCAGTGAAAGAGAACCCAAAACTAACACTCGAGGTGCGACATGGCGCTTCGGCTAGCAGTGTGGCCGTGTTGGTCTGGCGGCTAATAGTTGATATATTTACTGTGATAAAATTATCTGAAAACTACAGCCATACAATGAGACACATGATTAACGATTGTTACCAATACAATTACTACCAATGTACGTGTATGGGAGGGTGGGTGGGTTAGGTTAGGTTAGGTTGGGTATATATAGGTAGGTCTATTTTTGTATATATATATATAGAGCGCGTCTACAACCCCGCAACCCTTCGCCGGGCTACCTGAGGTGGCATGTCGCACCTCGAGTGCCAGTTTTATGGCCCTTTGGGTCGCTGGGATTAACACAGGTAGTCCATGTCTTACCTCGAGTGCCACCACTAAAACAATTTCAAGTTTCTGAAAAATGTACTGTCCCTTTTCACTAAACTCACACACAGTTTAAAATTGATCAAATCCAAATTATTTTTCTTTGCAGATGATACTTCTGGTTAAAACAAATCATGGTTCGAGACCTTTAGTTGTGCAACTCAAGATTTGAGTTTAATAAAAACTTGGTTTGACCAAAATAATTTAACAATGAATATCTTCAAAAGCAAATGTTTACCAATTGCACTGAGGTACCAATAGGGTTAGCCGTAATTGATCACACGAGTGGCAATCGTATGAATTATGATTGTGACTGTTACAAAGTAGATAGACTCAGCCAATATAAATATCTCGGAGTTATCTACGATAATAAGAATAATGGGACATTCATATTGCGTATCTAAATAAAAAATTAGAAAGTTAATCTTTGCCTTCAAAAAACTTCATGGAATTTTACATTTTACTTCAATTCCGTCTGTTTATTAAGCACACGTCCAATCAGATTTGCAATATGGGATCGTATATTGGGGAGGGGGGGCTTACCGAACACATTAGAACAACGCAATATAAGCCAGAAATATGTACTTAAAGTCATCCTAGGTAAAGGCAAATCGTGTTCTTCAGTTGAATTATTTAAAACCACCAAAGCTCTAACAATTACACAGCTATTTATTCGAAATGTTATGCTATTTGTTTTTACACGGAAATTATTCAATTTGGCGGTCAACTTAAATCATTATGAAATGCGGTGCGGCATGCAGTAGTCTTTAACCCCTTAGTTCCGAAAAGTTTCAAAACAATTAATTATACTTGTTCACATTAAATTTCTCATCTGTTGTTTAGAAATGTACCAAACCCTCTTAAGTTTCCAAAATTAACCTCTAAGTCAGCTTCTAGGTATATATAACAATGATAACTAATTGGCTTATGGACCTGGAGGAGAAATCGGTTGAGGCTCTGATTAGTTCTTAGTACACATCATGACCGCTTCAGTACATTGCACTCCCTTCGTCCCTCTCACTTTATCTCTCATGACTTTTGCTATTCATTTTTTTGCTATTACTCTTAAAAAAATTATACTTGGTAAATCTAACCTAAAACTCTTCAACATTTTTTGTTTTAAATATTGTTTAATTTTTTTAATTTTATTTCAGTGCTATAATTAATCTAATTGTGTATTTTATTCAATTTGCATATTTTATTTAATCCTGACTAAGAGTAGTCCATTAGTAATTTAACTTTTGATCATATATGTCTTGATCCATGTATGTTAGATATTTCTAGTTTACACTGAAATGATATTAAATTTGTATCTTAACTTTTAATTGTGTTCAAGATTGAGATTTTTCATTTTGAAAATTTAAGAATTCCTTTCCACGCACAAGCCTTAAGCTTATGTGGAAGGCATTCAGATATTTAACAATAATAATTTTATTTGTTTACCTTTTGAACGAGTTTATAATATTAATATATTTATTTTTTTCATCATACAGTGTAATAAGTATATTTTTGCTTTGTATGTTTTTATTGAATGAATAAAGATTTTTATTTGATTTGATTGAGTATAAATGTATTCAATGCCTTTGTAGAGATCTGCGAAAAAACAGTATTTACTGTAATACTTTATTTCGACACAGGGCTCAAAAGTGTGTTTTGAATTTTGATACCAGAATACAGCAAATGATACTACATGTATTAGGGTGAGGATTTAGGTTTACTTCTCCTGCATAATGATTAAAGAGAAACGACCAAGCTAGCGCAGGAATCATTATCACACAGACGAAAAGAAGTGAGCGTCTAATGAATTGTTGACGAAACAGTTACAACTGTTCATGTTTACAGAATGAACAGGTGTAACATACTCAAAACCTTGTTTGTTTCAATACACTGATATGACAAACTCAGCAGAAATCACTTCAGCCATCACACAGCTAGAGTGGGTAAAGGGAGAACATGTTTGTTGAAAGATTACCTTGATATTCCCTAAACGGTATAGGGAAGTCGTCAAGATATGTGAGGGCTTGGGTTTGTAAAGGTTGTTGAGTCACGTAGTCAGTGAGGGCTGACCACCTTATACGTGGCTCCTACACAGCTTGATATTCCCTAAACGGTATAGGGAAGTCGTCAAGATATGTGAGGGCTTGGGTTTGTAAATGTTGTTGAGTCACGTAGTCAGTGAGGGCTGACCACCTTATACGTGGCTCCTATACAGCTTGATATTCCCTAAACGGTATAGGGAAGTCGTCAAGATATGTGAGGGCTTGGGTTTGTAAATGTTGTTGAGTCACGTAGTCAGTGAGGGCTGACCAACTTATACGTGGCTCTTACAGAGCTTGATGTTCTCTAAACGGTATAGGGAAGTCGTCAAGATATGTGAGGTCTTGGGTTTGTGAAGGTTGTTGAGTCACGTAGTCAGTGAGGGCTGACCAACTTATACGTGGCTCCTACACAGCTTGATATTCCCTAAACGGTATAGGGAAGTCGTCAAGATATGTGAGGGCTTGGGTTTGTAAATGTTGTTGAGTCACGTAGTCAGTGAGGGCTGACCAACTTATACGTGGCTCTTACAGAGCTTGATGTTCTCTAAACGGTATGGGGAAGTCGTCAAGATATGTGAGGTCTTGGGTTTGTGAAGGTTGTTGAGTCACGTAGTCAGTGAGGGCTGACCAACTTATACGTGGCTCTTACACAGCTTGATATTCCCTAAACGGTATAGGGAAGTCGTCGAGATATGTGAGGGCTTGGGTTTGTAAAGGTTGTTGAGTCACGTAGTCAGTGAGGGCTGACCAACTTATACGTGGCTCTTACAGAGCTTGATGTTCTCTAAACGGTATAGGGAAGTCGTCAAGATATGTGAGTGCTTGGGTTTGTAAAGTTTGTTGAGTCACGTAGTCAGTGAGGGCTGACCACCTTAAACGTGGCTCATACACAGCTTGATATTCCCTAAACGGTATAGGGAAGTCCTCAAGATTCAAATTCGAATATTTTTATTACTTGCGAAAAATGACAATTTGTACAAGCAGTTTATATTTATCTCTCTAGCTCAAGGCCAATTGAGAGAAAAACTATAATTTTTTACAATTATGGTGTTACAATTACATGTGAAACCTATTTTTACACATATATACTATAGTCATTTTTATTTGAACTTCCTTAAATCAAAAACAATACAACAATAAATTAGATAACAATAATTATAAAAATTTTAAATAAATAACAAAACAAACAATGGGATAAATGTAACATTGGCCTATTATATATACAACAAAACAACTCAATAAAATCTTTAGAATCAACAAAAAACAAAAACAACTAGAAACCAGTTTTAAATCCTAAAATTTACAAACACAATTATACTCAAAAAATTATTAAGTACGTGAAATAATTCAATAAAAAATAAATCTTACCATGTTTTTCTCGCTTATCGTTCAAAGACACAAAAACAAAATCTTAAACTAAAGGTTATTTTTAAAAAGGTTTGTTATATTTCTGATTCATAGTTTCTTGTTGTATGCGTAGATATGTGAGAGCTTGGGTTTGTAAAGGTTGCTGACTCACGTAGTCAGTGAGGGCTATCCACCTTATACGTGGCTCCTACACAGCTTGATATTCCCTAAACGGTATAGGGAAGTCGTCAAGATATGTGAGGGCTTGGGTTTGTAAAGGTTGCTGACTCACGTAGTCAGTGAGGGCTGGCCACCTTATACGTGGCTCCTACATAGCTTGATATTCCCTAAACGGTATAGGGAAGTCGTCAAGATATGTGAGGGCTTGGGTTTGTAAAGGTTGCTGACTCACGTAGTCAGTGAGGGCTGGCCACCTTATACGTGGCTCCTACATAGCTTGATATTCCCTAAACGGTATAGGGAAGTCGTCAAGATATGTGAGGGCTTGGGTTTGTAAAGGTTGCTGACTCACGTAGTCAGTGAGGGCTGGCCACCTTATACGTCGCTCCTACATAGCTTGATATTCCCTAAACGGTATAGGGAAGTCGTCAAGATATGTGAGGGCTTGGGTTTGTAAAGGTTGCTGACTCACGTAGTCAGTGAGGGCTGGCCACCTTATACGTGGCTCCTACATAGCTTGATATTCCCTAAACGGTATAGGGAAGTCGTCAAGATATGTGAGGGCTTGGGTTTGTAAAGGTTGCTGACTCACGTAGTCAGTGAGGGCTGGCCACCTTATACGTGGCTCCTACATAGCTTGATATTCCCTAAACGGTATAGGGAAGTCGTCAAGATATGTGAGGGCTTGGGTTTGTAAAGATTGCTGACTCACGTAGTCAGTGAGGGCTGGCCACCTTATACGTGGCTCCTACATAGCTTGATATTCCCTAAATGGTATAGGGAAGTCGTCATGATATGTAAATGTTGTTGAGTCACGTAGTCAGTGAGGGCTGACCACCTTATACGTGGCTCCTACATAGCTTTATATTCCCTAAACGGTATAGGGAAGTCGTCATGATATGTAAATGTTGTTGAGTCACGTAGTCAGTGAGGGCTGACCACCTTATACGTGGCTCCTACATAGCTTTATATTCCCTAAACGGTATAGGGAAGTCGTCATGATATGTAAATGTTGTTGACTCACGTAGTCAGTGAGGGCTGGCCACCTTATACGTGGCTCCTACATAGCTTGATATTCCCTAAACGGTATAGGGAAGTCGTCATGATATGTAAATGTTGTTGAGTAACGTAGTCAGTGAGGGCTGACCACCTTATACGTGGCTCCTACATAGCTAATACATGGTTAACTAAATAGCGAAAATATGGCCTTGTATGTATAGAGCTGGTAGATGGGTCAGGGCCACTTTATACGTGGCTCGTACATAGCTCATACATGGATATACTAAATGGCGAATATCTGCTCTAGTGGTCTTGTAAGTGTAGGGTAGGTTGTTGGGTCACGTAGTCAGTGTAGGCTGGACACCATATACTCGGCTCGAATAACATCCGAGGCTCAGTCATTTTACCTAAAGAGTTGAGAAGGTATGCCTGTGTGACCTTGTATAAACAACATTGAACAAAACAGTTTTTCTAAGGCCATTACTAGATTGGTATTTTATTTTCATGGACTAGTATGTTTTTATAAGGGGCTTAATATGTCAATTCTGGAGGCTTGGTATCGACAGTCAGATGACACTTGGCGTGTGGCAGAGGGATATCCCAGCAGTAGGAAGCCTAGATTGTCCTTGGTGGTCACATCATCGCCTGTTTGCGTTTCAGATGACACGCGGCGCGTTTGAATAATGTAGAGAGGTGAGAGCTGAAGCCGACTGCATTAGTAACACAGAATACACAAAAGACCAACGGACAATACAACCAAGAAGGGTCCTTACCTTCTCAACACCTTTATTTCATTTTCTAAAGAGTCTTCTTTCCCTTTAAGAGCCTTTTTGTCGATGATTTTGACTGCAAACATTTGACCAGGGTGCTCCTTACTCTCGGCTAGTCGCACTTCGGAGAAGGCACCCCTGAAACATCGACAACAGTAATATTAATATTTATTGTAATAATTAGAGCTGTACTAATAATTAAAAAAACAGTAAAATAATATTCAATAACTATTGTCTCCTACTTGTAAATAAATTTACCATCATACTTGTATGAATGGGTGGGAGGGCCATCTGCACTATACATCTATGGTTAAGCGGGAGGGCCATCACCACTGTACATGTACGGGTGGACGGGAGGGTTATCTCCACTGTACATGTATGGTTGGGCGGGAGGGTCATCACCACTATACATCTATGAGAGGGCGGGAGGGCCATCACTACTATACATGTATGAGTGGGCGGGAGGGCCATCACCACTATACATGTATGGATGGGCGGGAGGGTCATCACCACTATACATCTATGAGAGGGCGGGAGGGCCATCACTACTATACATGTATGAGTGGGCGGGAGAGCCATCACCACTATACATGTATGGATGGGTGGGAGGGCCATCTGCACTATACATATATGGTTGGGCGGGAGAGGCATCACTACTATACATGTATGACTGGGCGGGAGGGCCATCACTACTATACATATATGGTTGGGCGAGAGAGCCATCACTACTATACATGTATGGGTGTGCGGGAGGGCCATCACCACTGTACATGTATGGTGGGCGGGAGGGCCATCTACACTATACATCTATGAGTGGGCGGGAGGGCCATCACTACTATACATGTGTGGTAGGGCGGGAGGGCCATCACCACTATACATGTATGGTTGGGCGGGAGGGCCATCACTACTAAACATGTATGGTTGGGCGGGAGGGCCATCACTACTATACATGTATGGTTGTGCGGGAGGGCCATCACTACTATACATGTATGGTTGGGCGGGAGGGCCATCACTACTATACATGTATGGTTGGGCGGGAGGGCCATCACTACTATACATATATGGTTGGGCGAGAGGGCCATCACTACTATACATTTATGGGTGTGCGGGAGGGCCATCACCACTGTACATGTATGGTGGGCGGGAGGGCCATCACCACTGTACACGTACGGGTGGGCGGGAGGGTCATCACCGCTGTACATGTATGGTTGGGCGGGAGGGCCATCATCACTGTTCTTTTATGGGTGGGTGGGATGGTCAAGAGAGCCTCTAAAAACACAACAAACAGATATGACTCTTCCATGAACCAATATGAACCAACAGAGCTTCTATAAAACGCCACATACTGATATGATTCTTCAATAAACTATTGTGAATAAAAAGAACCTATATGAAACTCAACATAATAATACGACTAGATGTAATAAAGAGAATCGACAGACCCTCTATAAAACTCCACAGGCTGACAGAGCTCCATCACTATTTTATAATATAAAAACCTAAATACATACACACATATTGTACTTATTTACTAAATATGTCATAAAAAGAATTTACAATAAATATATTTAATATTTAGCTTTTAATTTTTATATTTCGCATATAACCCTTATTTATACCTTTATTCCCACCTAGAAAAATCAAGCGACTTTCATGGGACATCATGCATAACTTTGATTGATGGAATTAAGAAACAAGGAAATTTAATGACAGTATGTATTTCCATTAGCTTCAAGCTCAGTTTCCAATAAGATTCTGGATCCGTGTATGACCAATGTATGTGACCTTTCTTTTCCACTACCAATTTTGGTCACCGCCAGTCGAAGCCTGTTCCATTCCAGGTGTTTCTATCTCGCCCACACCGAATCCACTTTCGATAAATCAACAATTCAAACATATTATTATCTATATTATTTTTAAATCTAAAATGATATTCAACACGGCTCCGGGATGTAAATTTCTCATTGCAGTAAGCTTTATCCCTCCAAGGCGAAACTACAATTATTTTTTGACACACAAGTTATTGTACACTTATACAATCAAGCAATTAAGTCAATTTCACATGTACACAAAGACATTTTTAAACATAATATCCGACTAAAATCACAATGCCGACAAGAACGACAGCAGGATAAATGTTTTGTCCTCAGATGAGATTTAGAGTTCCTTTACATGCACCAAGTGGGCGACTAGCGATTAGAGAAATCCTGGAAAAACGTTGCCCAAACTTGCTTCCCAACTTTTGGTTGGTTAGATTTTGAGATTATATTCGAGTATGTGGTTTAGCATTCGAACGGAGTTCCAAGCCTATCCTGTTTCTACTTAAACGTCACATCATACAAAAAGAAAAGCATGTAGCTTACTTTGAACCATGTAAAAAACGCATCAGGAGAAGAAATTGCATTTCGTAGAGACCTTTTTGCTTCAAAAGACAGTGATGAGAGTGAAACGTTTTTAAAGAAAGGATCTTCTTTTGTCGAAACGATAACAAGTTACTACTGATAGAAGAAAATAATGTAAATGTTAAATCCTAGAGAAAGTTCGTAGTTTTAAGTACAAGTACATAGGTGTAATGATTATAGACGAAAGGATTACGTGGGAAAGCACTTTGCATAGATCAATTTCTTTAAATATTAGAAAATTGTCTTAAAGGATATTTGTGATAGATCATTGTCAAGGAGTCTTTACTTTGTCTAATACATTCGCGGTAGCAATATAACATATATATATATATATATATATATATATATATATACACGTGAGTAAGAAGTGGTCACCAAGGAACCAGCGACCTTTATTACAATACTAGACGTTCAGTGTTCCTAAAGGATATTTGTGATAGATCATTGTCAAGGAGTCTTTACTTTGTCTAATACATTCGCGGTAGCAATATAACATATATATATATATATATACACGTGAGTAAGAAGTGGTCACCAAGGAACCAGCGACCTTTATTACAATACTAGACGTTCAGTGTTCCTAAAGGATATTTGTGATAGATCATTGTCAAGGAGTCTTTACTTTGTCTAATACATTCGCGGTAGCAATATAACATATATATACACGTGAGTAAGAAGTGGTCACCAAGGAACCAGCGACCTTTATTACAATACTAGACGTTCAGTGTTCCTAAAGGATATTTGTGATAGATCATTGTCAAGGAGTCTTTACTTTGTCTAATACATTCGCGGTAGCAATATAACATATATATATACACGTGAGTAAGAAGTGGTCACCAAGGAACCAGCGACCTTTATTACAATACTAGACGTTCAGTGTTCCTAAAGGATATTTGTGATAGATCATTGTCAAGGAGTCTTTACTTTGTCTAATACATTCGCGGTAGCAATATAACATATATATACACGTGAGTAAGAAGTGGTCACCAAGGAACCAGCGACCTTTATTACAATACTAGACGTTCAGTGTTCCTAAAGGATATTTGTGATAGATCATTGTCAGGAAGTCTTTACTTTGTCTAATACATTCGCGGTAGCAATATAACATATACACGTGAGTAAGAAGTGGTCACCAAGGAACCAGCGACCTTTATTACAATACTAGACGTTCAGTGTTCCTAAAGGATATTTGTGATAGATCATTGTCAAGAAGTCTTTACTTTGTCTAATACATTCGCGGTAGCAATATAACATATACACGTGAGTAAGAAGTGGTCACCAAGGAACCAGCGACCTTTATTACAATACTAGACGTTCAGTGTTCCTAAAGGATATTTGTGATAGATCATTGTCAAGGAGTCTTTACTTTGTCTAATACATTCGCGGTAGCAATATAACATATATATACACGTGAGTAAGAAGTGGTCACCAAGGAACCAGCGACCTTTATTACAATACTAGACGTTCAGTGTTCCTAAAGGATATTTGTGATAGATCATTGTCAAGGAGTCTTTACTTTGTCTAATACATTCGCGGTAGCAATATAACATATACACGTGAGTAAGAAGTGGTCACCAAGGAACCAGCGACCTTTATTACAATACTAGACGTTCAGTGTTCCTAAAGGATATTTGTGATAGATCATTGTCAAGGAGTCTTTACTTTGTCTAATACATTCGCGGTAGCAATATAACATATATATATACACGTGAGTAAGAAGTGGTCACCAAGGAACCAGCGACCTTTATTACAATACTAGACGTTCAGTGTTCCTAAAGGATATTTGTGATAGATCATTGTCAAGGAGTCTTTACTTTGTCTAATACATTCGCGGTAGCAATATAACATATACACGTGAGTAAGAAGTGGTCACCAAGGAACCAGCGACCTTTATTACAATACTAGACGTTCAGTGTTCCTAAAGGATATTTGTGATAGATCATTGTCAAGGAGTCTTTACTTTGTCTAATACATTCGCGGTAGCAATATAACATATACACGTGAGTAAGAAGTGGTCACCAAGGAACCAGCGACCTTTATTACAATACTAGACGTTCAGTGTTCCTAAAGGATATTTGTGATAGATCATTGTCAAGGAGTCTTTACTTTGTCTAATACATTCGCGGTAGCAATATAACATATATATATACACGTGAGTAAGAAGTGGTCACCAAGGAACCAGCGACCTTTATTACAATACTAGACGTTCAGTGTTCCTAAAGGATATTTGTGATAGATCATTGTCAAGGAGTCTTTACTTTGTCTAATACATTCGCGGTAGCAATATAACATATATATATACACGTGAGTAAGAAGTGGTCACCAAGGAACCAGCGACCTTTATTACAATACTAGACGTTCAGTGTTCCTAAAGGATATTTGTGATAGATCATTGTCAAGGAGGCTTTACTTTGTCTAATACATTCGCGGTAGCAATATAACATATACACGTGAGTAAGAAGTGGTCACCAAGGAACCAGCGACCTTTATTACAATACTAGACGTTCAGTGTTCCTAAAGGATATTTGTGATAGATCATTGTCAAGGAGTCTTTACTTTGTCTAATACATTCGCGGTAGCAATATAACATATACACGTGAGTAAGAAGTGGTCACCAAGGAACCAGCGACCTTTATTACAATACTAGACGTTCAGTGTTCCTAAAGGATATTTGTGATAGATCATTGTCAAGGAGTCTTTACTTTGTCTAATACATTCGCGGTAGCAATATAACATATATATATACACGTGAGTAAGAAGTGGTCACCAAGGAACCAGCGACCTTTATTACAATACTAGACGTTCAGTGTTCCTAAAGGATATTTGTGATAGATCATTGTCAAGGAGTCTTTACTTTGTCTAATACATTCGCGGTAGCAATATAACATATACACGTGAGTAAGAAGTGGTCACCCAGGAACCAGCGACCTTTATTACAATACTAGAAGTTCAGTGTTCCTAAAGGATATTTGTGATAGATCATTGTCAAGAAGTCTTTACTTTGTCTAATACATTCGCGGTAGCAATATAACATATACACGTGAGTAAGAAGTGGTCACCAAGGAACCAGCGACCTTTATTACAATACTAGACGTGCAGTGTTCCTAAAGGATATTTGTGATAGATCATTGTCAAGGAGTCTTTACTTTGTCTAATACATTCGCGGTAGCAATATAACATATATATATACACGTGAGTAAGAAGTGGTCACCAAGGAACCAGCGACCTTTATTACAATACTAGACGTTCAGTGTTCCTAAAGGATATTTGTGATAGATCATTGTCAAGGAGTCTTTACTTCGTCTAATACATTCGCGGTAGCAATATAACATATACACGTGAGTAAGAAGTGGTCACCAAGGAACCAGCGACCTTTATTACAATACTAGACGTTCAGTGTTCCTAAAGGATATTTGTGATAGATCATTGTCAAGGAGTCTTTACTTTGTCTAATACATTCGCGGTAGCAATATAACATATATATATACACGTGAGTAAGAAGTGGTCACCAAGGAACCAGCGACCTTTATTACAATACTAGACGTTCAGTGTTCCTAAAGGATATTTGTGATAGATCATTGTCAAGAAGTCTTTACTTTGTCTAATACATTCGCGGTAGCAATATAACATATACACGTGAGTAAGAAGTGGTCACCAAGGAACCAGCGACCTTTATTACAATACTAGACGTTCAGTGTTCCTAAAGGATATTTGTGATAGATCATTGTCAAGGAGTCTTTACTTTGTCTAATACATTCGCGGTAGCAATATAACATATATATATATATACACGTGAGTAAGAAGTGGTCACCAAGGAACCAGCGACCTTTATTACAATACTAGACGTTCAGTGTTCCTAAAGGATATTTGTGATAGATCATTGTCAAGGAGTCTTTACTTTGTCTAATACATTCGCGGTAGCAATATAACATATACACGTGAGTAAGAAGTGGTCACCAAGGAACCAGCGACCTTTATTACAATACTAGACGTGCAGTGTTCCTAAAGGATATTTGTGATAGATCATTGTCAAGGAGTCTTTACTTTGTCTAATACATTCGCGGTAGCAATATAACATATATATATACACGTGAGTAAGAAGTGGTCACCAAGGAACCAGCGACCTTTATTACAATACTAGACGTTCAGTGTTCCTAAAGGATATTTGTGATAGATCATTGTCAAGGAGTCTTTACTTTGTCTAATACATTCGCGGTAGCAATATAACATATACACGTGAGTAAGAAGTGGTCACCAAGGAACCAGCGACCTTTATTACAATACTAGACGTGCAGTGTTCCTAAAGGATATTTGTGATAGATCATTGTCAAGGAGTCTTTACTTTGTCTAATACATTCGCGGTAGCAATATAACATATATATATACACGTGAGTAAGAAGTGGTCACCAAGGAACCAGCGACCTTTATTACAATACTAGACGTTCAGTGTTCCTAAAGGATATTTGTGATAGATCATTGTCAAGGAGTCTTTACTTTGTCTAATACATTCGCGGTAGCAATATAACATATATATATATACACGTGAGTAAGAAGTGGTCACCAAGGAACCAGCGACCTTTATTACAATACTAGACGTTCAGTGTTCCTAAAGGATATTTGTGATAGATCATTGTCAAGGAGTCTTTACTTCGTCTAATACATTCGCGGTAGCAATATAACATATACACGTGAGTAAGAAGTGGTCACCAAGGAACCAGCGACCTTTATTACAATACTAGACGTTCAGTGTTCCTAAAGGATATTTGTGATAGATCATTGTCAAGGAGTCTTTACTTTGTCTAATACATTCGCGGTAGCAATATAACATATATATATATATATACACGTGAGTAAGAAGTGGTCACCAAGGAACCAGCGACCTTTATTACAATACTAGACGTTCAGTGTTCCTAAAGGATATTTGTGATAGATCATTGTCAAGGAGTCTTTACTTTGTCTAATACATTCGCGGTAGCAATATAACATATATATATATACACGTGAGTAAGAAGTGGTCACCAAGGAACCAGCGACCTTTATTACAATACTAGACGTTCAGTGTTCCTAAAGGATATTTGTGATAGATCATTGTCAAGGAGTCTTTACTTTGTCTAATACATTCGCGGTAGCAATATAACATATACACGTGAGTAAGAAGTGGTCACCAAGGAACCAGCGACCTTTATTACAATACTAGACGTTCAGTGTTCCTAAAGGATATTTGTGATAGATCATTGTCAAGGAGTCTTTACTTTGTCTAATACATTCGCGGTAGCAATATAACATATACACGTGAGTAAGAAGTGGTCACCAAGGAACCAGCGACCTTTATTACAATACTAGACGTTCAGTGTTCCTAAAGGATATTTGTGATAGATCATTGTCAAGGAGTCTTTACTTTGTCTAATACATTCGCGGTAGCAATATAACATATATATATACACGTGAGTAAGAAGTGGTCACCAAGGAACCAGCGACCTTTATTACAATACTAGACGTTCAGTGTTCCTAAAGGATATTTGTGATAGATCATTGTCAAGGAGTCTTTACTTTGTCTAATACATTCGCGGTAGCAATATAACATATACACGTGAGTAAGAAGTGGTCACCCAGGAACCAGCGACCTTTATTACAATACTAGAAGTTCAGTGTTCCTAAAGGATATTTGTGATAGATCATTGTCAAGAAGTCTTTACTTTGTCTAATACATTCGCGGTAGCAATATAACATATACACGTGAGTAAGAAGTGGTCACCAAGGAACCAGCGACCTTTATTACAATACTAGACGTGCAGTGTTCCTAAAGGATATTTGTGATAGATCATTGTCAAGGAGTCTTTACTTTGTCTAATACATTCGCGGTAGCAATATAACATATACACGTGAGTAAGAAGTGGTCACCAAGGAACCAGCGACCTTTATTACAATACTAGACGTTCAGTGTTCCTAAAGGATATTTGTGATAGATCATTGTCAAGGAGTCTTTACTTCGTCTAATACATTCGCGGTAGCAATATAACATATACACGTGAGTAAGAAGTGGTCACCAAGGAACCAGCGACCTTTATTACAATACTAGACGTTCAGTGTTCCTAAAGGATATTTGTGATAGATCATTGTCAAGGAGTCTTTACTTTGTCTAATACATTCGCGGTAGCAATATAACATATATATATACACGTGAGTAAGAAGTGGTCACCAAGGAACCAGCGACCTTTATTACAATACTAGACGTTCAGTGTTCCTAAAGGATATTTGTGATAGATCATTGTCAAGAAGTCTTTACTTTGTCTAATACATTCGCGGTAGCAATATAACATATACACGTGAGTAAGAAGTGGTCACCAAGGAACCAGCGACCTTTATTACAATACTAGACGTTCAGTGTTCCTAAAGGATATTTGTGATAGATCATTGTCAAGGAGTCTTTACTTTGTCTAATACATTCGCGGTAGCAATATAACATATACACGTGAGTAAGAAGTGGTCACCAAGGAACCAGCGACCTTTATTACAATACTAGACGTTCAGTGTTCCTAAAGGATATTTGTGATAGATCATTGTCAAGGAGTCTTTACTTTGTCTAATACATTCGCGGTAGCAATATAACATATATATATACACGTGAGTAAGAAGTGGTCACCAAGGAACCAGCGACCTTTATTACAATACTAGACATTAAACACAAAACAAAACTTTCAGTGTTCCTAAAGTCAGTAAAGTAGCCTTTAGGCAAGCTTATGTCTACAATGGACAATGGTATTGTAATCAATTACCCAATCAAATGAAGAACAGTATCAAAATCAAAACATTTTGTTCTAAATTACACACTAGGCTTCTACTAAAAAAACCTAACCTTTGATACACAGTAATTTCCTTGTTTATTTCCCAGTTCAATACACAAAAATGCCATCAACAAATTTTTCCTACTCATTTCGATCCATCCCGTTTGTTTAGCAGTTTTATATAGTTTCTATGATTTCATTATCTATGCATTTCGATAAAGTACCTATTAGTTATGAGTTATCTATATTATAAACAACAGGAGATATTGCAGAGAGCTTGTTGAAGTAAACGTTGACTTTTTATTGCATGTTTTTTTTTTAGTTCCATTTCATATAGGCCGTCTTCAAAGTTCGTGTCTTATTTGTATATTGTTTGTTTTATTTTTCGGACATAAGTCATTTATTCACTAGAGTGTAATAAGACCATGAAGTCTTAAATCCTAACCCTTCGGTTTTTGATGGGTTAGGATTTAACTTCCAGCTCCTAAAATAATCTTCGAGGGCTGCAAGGTCACTTGTGAGTGTTTCTTTAGTAGGTATTGTGTTGGTAAGCTTAAGCAATATCGTCTGCATACATAAATGTTATAGACTTGGTGATTGGGATGTCAGCTATATACACATTGAACAAAAATTGGAGCAAGAACAGACCCCTGTGGCATACCATCCCTCAGCTGTCTAAAGAAGCTCCTGTCACTTAGCATTGATTCCAAAGTCACAAGGGAAAGGGACAAAGAAGGAGGAACCTTCGCTCCATGCTGTGTCACGCAGGGATCAACAGCATACACAGAATCAGTGAAGCAGGTGTTAGATGGCTCGATGGATTGGACTTAGCTTTGTGACAGATCACTTTTAATTTTATAATCAATGAATATATAATCATGAGTTTTGGATATTTATCCAAATATACTTTGCAGCTTTATAATTAACAAATCGTAGTTGACAACAAGCCATACGACATATATATATATAGACAATTTAGTGTGTAAACATTATTTATTAAAAAGAGAACTTTGCCTTAAAATTATTTACCAATATGAAATCTGTTTTATAAGTATAACTTTTGTATACGTTCTAATATTTTTCAATAACATAAATGTTATTTTAAGTATACGTATGGATTTACAGTTCATTAGCACAAAGAATAAAATATTTAGAAAAAAGAATAATAATATGATGATAAGTTACAATACATTCTTCAATATGGTATTGTCACACTATAGGTATAATTAGACTATATAGGTATTGTCACACTATATAGGTATTGGCACACTATACAGGTATTGCCACACTATTGGTATTGTTAACTATAAAGGTACTGTCACACTAAATAGATATTGTCATACTATATATGTATTGTCACACTATATAGGTATTGGCACACTATACAGGTATTGTCACACTATATAGATATTGTCATACTATATATGTATTGTCACGCTATTGGTATTGTAAACTATATAGGTATTGTCACACCATATAGGTATTGGCACACTATAAAGGTATTGCCACACTATTGGTATTGTTAACTATAAAGGTATTGTCACACTATATAGTTATTGTCATACTATATATGTATTGTCATAATATATATGTATTGTCACACTATATATGTATTGTCACGCTATTGGTATTGTTAACTATAAAGGTATTGTCACACCATATAGGTATTGTCACACTAAATAGATATTGTCATACTATATATGTATTGTCACACTATTGGTATTGTTAACTATAAAGGTATTGTCACACTATATAGATATTGACATACTATATATGTATTGTCACAATATATATGTATTGTCACGCTATTGGTATTGTTAACTATAAAGGTATTGTCACACCATATAGGTATTGTCACACTATATAGGTATTGTCACACTATATATGTATTGTCACGCTATTGGTATTGTTAACTATAAAGGTATTGTCACACCATATAGGTATTGTCACACTATATAGATATTGTCATACTATATATGTAATGTCCCACTATTGATATTGTCACACTATATAGGTATTGTCATACTATATATGTATTGTCACACTATATATGTATTGTCACGCTATTGGTATTGTTAACTATAAAGATATTGTCACACCATATAAGTATTGTCACACTATATATATATTGTCATACTATATACGTATTGTCACACTATATATGTATTGCCACACTATTGGTATTGTTAACTATAAAGGTATTGTCACACCATATAGGTATTAACACACTATATAGATATTGTCATACTATATATGTATTGTCACACTATATATGTATTGTCACGCTATTGGTATTGTTAACTATAAAGGTATTGTCACACCATATAGGTATTGTCACACTATATAGGTATTGTCACGCTATATAGGTATTGCCACGCTATATAGATATTGTCACGCTATATAGGTATTGGCACACTATACATGTATTGTCACCCTATATAGGTATTGTCACTCTATACAGATATTGGCATACTATACAGGTATTGTCACCCTATTTAGGTATTGTCACACTATATAGGTATTGTTAACTATAAAGGTATTGTTAACTATAAAGGTATTGTCACACTATATGGATATCTTCACACTATATAGGTATTGTCACACTATACAGATATTGGCATACTATACAGGTATTGTCACCCTATTTAGGTATTGTCACACTATATAGGTATTGTCACACTATACAGATATTGGCATACTATACAGGTATTGTCACCCTATTTAGGTATTGTCACACTATATAGGTATTGTCACACTTTTGGGATTGTTTACTATAAAGGTATCGTCACACTATATAGGTATTGGCACACTATGCAGGTATTGGCACACTATACAGGTATTGCCACACTATTAGTATTGTTAACTATAAAGGTATTGCCACACTATTGGTATTGTTAACTATAAATGTATTGTCATACTATATATGTATTGTCACACTATATATGTATTGTCACGCTATTGGCATTGTTAACTATAAAGGTATTGTCACACCATTTAGGTATTGTCATTCTATATAGGTATTGTCACACTATATAGGTGTTGTCACGCTATATAGGTATTGTCACACTATATAGGTATTGTCATATTATATAGGTGTTGTCACGCTATATAGGTATTGTCACACTATATAGGTGTTGTCACGCTATATAGGTATTGTCACAATATATAGGTGTTGTCACGTTATAGGTATTGTCACACTATATAGGTATTGTCACATTATATAGGTGTTTCACGCTATATAGGTATTGTCAAACTACATAGATGTTGTCACGCTATATAAATATTGGCACACTCTATAGGTATTGGCACACTATACAGGTATTGCCACACTATTGGAATTGTCACACTATATAGGTAATGTCTAAATATATAGGTATTGTCACGCTATATAGGTATTGTCACACTATATAGGTGTTGTCACGCTATATAGGTATTGTCACACTATATAGGTGTTGTCACGCTATATAGGTATTGTCACACTATATAGGTATTGTCACACTATATAGGTGTTGTCACGCTATATAGGTGTTGTCACGCTATATAGGTATTGTCACACTATATAGGTGTTATCACGCTGTATAGGTATTGTCACACTATATAGGTGTTGTCACGCTATATAGGTATTGTCACATTATATAGGTGTTTCACGCTATATAGGTATTGTCACACTACATAGATGTTGGCATACTCTATAGGTATTGGCACACTATACAGGTATTGCCACACTATTGGAATTGTCACACTATATAGGTAATGTCAAAATATATAGGTATTGTCACGCTATAAAGGTATTGTCACGCTATATAGGTATTGTCACACTATTGGAATTGTTACACTATATAGGTACTGGCACACTATATAGGTATTGGCACACTATACAGGGTATTGCCACACTATTGGTATTGTTAAATATACAGGCATTATCATACTATATAGGTATTGTCACACTATTGGTATTGTTACACTATATAGGTATTGTCACACTATTGGTATTGTTAACTATAAAGGTATTGTCACACTATATAGGTATTGTCACACTATATAGGTATTGTTACACTATATAGGTATTGTCACACTATATAGGTATTGCCACACTATTGGTATTGTTAACTATAAAGGTATTGTCACACTATATAGTTATTATCACACTATTGGTATTGTTAACTATAAAGGTATTGTCACACTATATAGGTATTGTTACACTATTGGTATTGTTAACTATAAAGGTATTGTCACACAATATAGGTATTGCCACACTATTGGTATTGTCACACTATATAGGTATTGTCACACTATATAGGTATTGTCACAATATATATGTATTGTCACACTGTTGGTATTGTTAACTATAAAGGTATTGTCACACTATATACGTATTGTCACACTATTGGTATTGTTAACTTTAAAGGTATTGTCACACTATACAGGTGTTGTCACACTATTGGTATTGTTACACTATATATGTATTGTCACGCTATACAGGTATTGTCACACTAATGGTATTGTCAACTATAAAGGCATTGTTACACTATATAGGTATTGTCACACTATTGGTATTGTTAACTATAAAGGTATTGTCACACTATATAGGTATTGTCACACTATATAGGTATTGTCACACTATATAGGTATTGTCACACTATTGGTAGTTAACTATAAAGGTATGGTCACACTATATAGGTATTGTCACACTATTATAGTTAACTGAAAAAGTTCCTAACCACATCTTACGTAAACATGACTGATGACAGGCTCTCACAACCACCTTAAGTAAATATAATTACTGAAAAAGTTCCTAACCACATCTTACCTAAACATGACTTGTGACAAGCCCTCTCACCCACCTTATGTAAATATGATAATTGAAAAGGTCCCTAATCCATCTTAAATCAACATGACTTTCGAACATCTCACACTACCACCTTACGTAAACATGACTTTTGACAATCTCTCTCTCCCATCTTACGGTATCAAGACCTTGGACAAGCTCTCTCACCCATCTTACGTCAACATGACTTTTGAAAACCTCACTCTCCCACCTTACGTAAACATGACGTTTGACAACCTCTCTCCAACCTTACGTAAACATAACTTTTGACAATCTATCTCTCCCACCTTATGTAAACATAACTTTTGACAATATCTCTCTCCCATCTTACGTAAACATGACTTTTAACAATATCTCTCTCCCATCTTACGTAAACATGACTTTTGACAATATCTCTCTCCCATCTTACGTAAACATGACTTTTGACAATCTCTCTCTCCCATCTTACATAAACATGACTTTTGACAATATATCTCTCCCATCTTACGTAAACATGACTTTTAACAATATCTCTCTCCCATCTTACGTAATCAAGACCTTGGACAAGCTCTCTCACCCATCTTACGTCAACATGACTTTTGAAAACCTCACTCTCCAACCTTACGTAAACATAACTTTTGACAATCTTCCTCTCCCACCTTATGTAAACATAACTTTTGACAATATATCTCTCCCATCTTACGTAAACATGACTTTTAACAATATCTCTCACCCACCTTACGTAAACATGACTTTTGACAATCTCTCTCACCCACCTTACGTAAACATGACTTTTGACAATCTCTCTCACCCACCTTACGTAAACATGACTTTTGACAATCTCTCTTACCCACCTTACGTAAACATGACTTTTGACAATCTCTCTCTCTCCCATCTTACGTAAACGAGACAGATGAAGAAGTGTCTCACCTACCCTCACTCTATATGTTTGTTAATTGATACCCCCAACAACATTATGTACGTTGTTCACTCTTTAGCCATCATAAGTGAAGAATATGGCAATTAACATTTATTACGGTTATACTTAGAATAAAAACGTTGATAATCTACACCTAAAATATTTATTACCACGTTTTATGAGTTTAGGAACATTTATATCCTCGAGTAAATACAGGTACTATCATACAACAGTTATGCTTGATGAGTTCAATAATTGCACTAAAGTCAAATATGTACACTCTACGGGGTTGAAATAATTATCATAATAGATTTCCCATTATAATGTTGAAAATTATTTCCCCCACTGTCAGGACTACTGGATAACTCAAAATATTTCATCACCATTTTAATATCATTACCAATAATTCCAAACTATGACTTTAAAACAAATCATTTAAAAAACTACAAAGTGCTTTTAAATTGCAAATATTATTCCTATAATGAAGCTACGGCAGAAGTCTTTGCACCATACAGTAAACCCATTGCAGCGTTTAGAAAAATACTTAATTCATAATTTGAAATCCGTTGATTGAAATCAGCTGTGTGAGTGTATTAAGGACCCAAAACAATCGATTCCATATATTGTTTAATGCCGTGTGGCCACACAATATCCCCGGCGATTATAACCCTAACGAGGTTCACACACGCGCGCGCGCACATTGTTTACACTAATGCTATTGTCGAATAGAGACGAACGTGCATGGAATATAAACAGTAACTGTTTAAATTTCACAAATTATTACTTTTCTAGTCTATACCAATGAATTATAGTACTATAACTGTTACAAAATCTAAAATAATTTGAAATAAATTTACGATAAATACTTAAAATCATCAAATAATGTGTTTTCATTAAGTTTTCAGACCTGGATAAACAGTAGCGAAGCTTTATCTAGAGAAAAATGCCAACTGCTCGACGCTAGCCATCCTAGTGTCGTATCGCAGAGCTACGGCATATCTCCGCATATCGCACCAGTTGTTTAACAACTTGTATAAGTTAAATCGAGTACATGATCATGGTTACAAAGAACATACTTTTTTACGCCATTAGTGACATTTCATCTTTTCAGGGGGAAGGACTATGAGGAGTTCTTCGAAAATAATAAACGTAAGCCTATGTTGAGTTTGGTATCAAATAAAAGGTCTATTCAAGAGAAATTAATTGCCGCAAACTGGACTTTGAAAGGCTTATACTTTCCGGAGTAGTGTTCATTTGAATTTCAAAGTAACTAATTTTAACAATATTACTTATCCGATATTTAACAGTTTTAAATAAACTATTCCGATCAAAATTATAGTTTATGGAGCAAAATTTTTTTTAAAGTAAATGATCAAATTATCTATGGAAAAAATAACGTAGTTGTGAAAGCGTTTCCCTATTTTTTCCACCCTGTATAAAGATTGCATAATTATACAAAATAGCTGTCCAAATAGGTGTTCAATGGTACGAAACTTGGATTCAGCTCTGTGATGGGAGATCAATATGTAAACGCTAAGACATAAGTACTTTGTAATTTAGTCTTTATTTATTTAGGTAATGTTTATTGGTTTCTAATTTTTTTTATTTTTTATTTTTTTTTTTAGGTAGGTAGCGTGATTTGAAAGCCACGCTATATACCGGGTGTTCAAAAAGTCTGGAAATCCTTTAATATTTACATTGTAAGATTACTAAACACAGAACAATAAAACTCTATAATTACATCCTCACTTTAGTTTACTGACTTTTTGGCCATTTGAACTGTCCTTTTTCGCTTTGGGGGGACGTCCTATGAAGGACGTCTGAAAAATCTTAAAAGCAAGCATATGTTGAGTTATACTTAATGTTAAAGGTCATTGTTAGTGGAACATATCGCCGCAACCCGACTGAAAAAGGACTGTTGGTTTGGAAATAGCAGCCTCTCAAAGTTCCAATGAAGCCAAACTTTGGATTGGCTACTGTGGAAACATTAATTTACTGCTGTGTTTGAGCTCACATTTTGAGCATAGTTCGTAATGTGGAAATGATTTAATTAAAATTTCAATTTATAATCTAATGATTTTTTAATTTTACTTGTTTTATGTCTACTAACTGCTTTGCATCACAAATAAATTTTACAACAATTTTAGTTTTTACGGCACTACTTAAGGTTTAAATTAATTTTTTATTTAATAACAACGAAAATCATCTGCACCTTTTTCCCGTTGCCTGCTAGGGGCATTTTTATTACAATAACCTCACAAATCACTTTATTGTAGTGTTTTGGATGAACGTAATCAGCATAGATCACTGATGTATTGTTGTGTTTGACTCGCGCGGCACGACTCAGCCATGGTAATGTAACATATCATGCTTGAAACATTATTAAGTCTCACCGTCTCTCGTGGCCACTATTGAGTTTTTTGTTGTAGTGTACACGTACTGACCCACCCAACCTCCCACACACGTACAGTGGTATTGACCCACTCGCCCTCCTATACACGTACGGTGGTATTGACCCACCCAACCTCCCACACACGTACAGTGGTATTGACCCACCCAACCTCCCACACACGTACAGTGGTATTGACCCACTCGCCCTCCTATACACGTACGGTGGTATTGACCCACCCGCCCTCCCATATACGTACGATGGTATTGACCCACCCTTACACGTACTGTGGGATTTACCCACCCGTCCTCCCATACACGTACTGTGGTATTGATACAGTGTACGTGTATGGGTGGGCGGGTGGGTAAACACCACTGTACGGGTATGGGTGGGTGGGTGGGTCAATACCACTGTATGTGTATGGTTGGGTCAGTACCACTGTACGTGTATGAGTGGGTAGGTGGGTCAGTACCACTGTACGTGTATGGGTGGGTGAGTGGGTCAATACCACTGTACGTATATGGGTGGGTCAGTACCACTATATGTATATGGGAGGGTGGATGGATCAATATCACTGTACGTGTATGGTTGGGTGGGTGTGTCAATAGCACTGTACGTGTATGGTAGAGTGGGTTTGTACCAATGTACATGTATATGTATATGTGGGTGGGTAATTCAGCATTACAGAGCGGATATGGGTAGAACAGTACCACTGTACGTGTATGTGGTGGGTAGGTCAGCACTACAGTGCGTATATGGGAGGGTGGGTGTGTGGGTTTAGGTACAGACACATTCACGCGTAAACCTAAATGATTAAATAGAAAAATACTTAAATCTCGATTTTTTTTGTCATCCGATTTCATTCAACTTTCCTTTTTTGGATTACAAATTTAATTTGCTAAAAAAATTTATTTTTGTGATATTTTTTGTATTGCTTACCTTTAAAAAGTTATTAAAGATCAAAATTTTTAAAGTGCGCCCATTTTGAAAATAATTAAACACTGTTCTTGATTTTTATTTATTTCAGAAAGAAAATCATTTTATTATTGTGTATATTAAATCTTAACTTTGTAGGTTAAATAGTTTTTAAAATAAAAAATAATTTGTAAAAAATAAAAATGGCAGATGTACGGGTATCGGAGGTGATTTAGAATTTTTTTAATGTCTTGTTTTTGACCCACAATCAATACCTAAAAATATCCTCAGAGAGTTCAGGAACACCTTGTATATATCTAATTCAAGTCATCATAACTCTGCTATAGTGGGCCATTTGTCAGTCAACAAATACTGCAAGGCTACACGGTGAATCTACGGCCGTGATGACAACATTACTATGGATACTTGCGTCTTTTCCGTTTGGAAATCACATCCTTTACTGAACAGCTGATTCAATATAGACTCTAATAAGTGCCCATTGTGCTAGCTCGGTAATGTACATTTAGTATGTACACTTGCACTTCACTCCTTGGTCACTAGGACCTTCTGGCACTTTGTGAACATTGTTCATACACTGAACTGAGTCGCAAATTGCTGAAATTCTTCTTCAAAATAAAAATGCTTTATTTTTATTATTATTTATTATTCGAACAGTTTAAAATAACAATTTATAAAGTATCTATTATAGTCTACGTCAATATTACACTTTTCAGGTGTGAAGTCCTGTAAATGAGCGAGCACAAAAAGCCTTTTGGCTTTGAGGCCGTTACCAGTTATTGAAGCCAGGCCCTCCCAATTGTAAAAAAATTACTCACCATAAATCTATCTCATTTTTAAGGTCTTTGTTAATATAATCCAATCATAAACACACAGCTTCTCAAAGGTTTTAATGTCACTAAACTAATGATTCTTAGGAACGAGGATAGTTATTTTTTACAGCTGTTCGTTAACTGACAAATGAATCCTTTGTACCATAAAATTTTGCATAAATGATTTTTTTAAATCTTCTTTGGCTAATACATTTTTATTAAATACCTACAGTTTTTAAAATAACTATATATATATATATATATATATATATATATATATATATATATATATATATATATATATATATATATATATTCTTCTTAAAACATATTCACTCGTCAGTTCCCATGGGCCTGCAGGCCTGTGAGTGAACTTTATTCAACAAGTAAAGTACCGACCGTTGGTTCAGTGGGGATTCGAACCTTGGAACAAGCCCTCCGTAGTTCGAAGCCTTAGCCATTGAGCCACCACGCTTCAATAATATAAAATACATTGTTTCATCATTAAAGTTGCCATTGTATTTTACAGATTTTTCTTTGTCAAGTACAAGTATAAAATAAATGCTTCCTAAGAACGAGTGTAGGCAGTCTTATACATAAACAATATAACAGATCAATGTCGTAGCAGTACCAACTGATAAGAGTCATTTGGGGAAATTATTATCACTTTTTCGAAAATTGGTGACCATGATGGGTTGTTGAGGATGTTTTTGCTTACTACTGCGATCAAAAACATATTTGTTCTATTAATTCTAACGTATCTAAAAATAAGTATAATTAGAATTGTGACACTAGGTATTTTCTAAAAATAGGCTTATTTAAGGAATACAGTATACAAAAATAACTAATTCGGTATTTCTGGTAAGGGAGAATCAATATCTCAAATTATGTCAGTTAATTTACAGCTGTAATTAATAACCATAGATAACTAACTCTACCCAGATAGCTCATCCCCATGCTAGAGTATTAACACATGTTTCGTAGTGTGTGAACTGTCCGCTTTAAAGCGCGTCGAGCGTCTGTCAACTGTGCGGCGTTGCCAGGTTGAACTGAGTCCACACGCACGCACACGCATAGGCACACGCACACACGCGCGCGCGCGCGCACGCACACGGTCTTTTAGTAGTGCGTGTTGCCTACAAACTCCTTAAACAACGCGTTCGCAATTCCTGTTTACTATGAGATATCTGGATACAGTTAGTTAACTCTCTTATTCTTGGTATTGTGCTTCATAATGTTTGAGAAGCTGATTTTTTTTAAAACTGCCTCTGGATAACTAGAGGAGGGGTTACATTTGAAAATTCAGATCCTACGCGTGCCATCCTGCGTTTAAAAAAATCTACCAACATCCTTACATATAATACGTAAGGCCGTTTTTTGTCAACTCAACTACTCTCTTACTTCTTGACCAATTTAAACCGTTGAGGCGTCAAAAAATTTGCCTCAGTTCATAGTTGTGCAGAAATGTCTTAATTCTTAAATATTTGCAATCTGGAGGGTATGGGAAGCCCTCAAAGTACGTTTTTCGGCCATAAGAATAACGAGGAGAGATATTTAAATTAATAAAAAAGTAACAGCTGTTCTAGAGTAAATAATCATTCCCAAAAAGTTTTAACAGCTATTGGAATGTAAACAATGGTGTTTGTAGTGTTGAGGAGGTTAGATCTTTCATAATGTTATACCAGGGAAGGTTGTAAGCATGGTTTTTATTCACATTCGATTGTAGTGCTCCACTCTACTGGACTTGAAGGTTTCAATGGTAATCTAATGCAGTTATTTTATTTATTTCATTAATCTCCAGCAGTTAAACAAAAGCAAATGAAATGAACACGTTTCAAATAGGCTGAGTAATAAATAACATTGGTCATTTATATTAAAAAATAGGTAGCAACGCAAGTAATGTGAGTGAGATACTGTAAATAAATGTATTATTGTGGTTTTAAGTTATAAAGTTAATCTACTTGTAGTCAAAAGTCACAAGCCGAGGCCGAATGCCGAGGTATATCGAGCGCATTGTGTGACGGGATTGGCACCCGAAGCGTTCAGGGGTGTCCTCTAGTATTTCTAATTACACTTAATGTAGTGACTCATGCAGAACAGCAAATTGTCATTGCATTCCTTTAATAGTTTTAATATTATTGAATATATTCCAGAATTTTTTCCATCCCTGTATAACATTAATTTGAATGTGCATTGTTTTCGGTATTATTCAATAATTAGTAAATATTACTCCCATTGTCACATCAAATAAATGTTAGTCACTTGCATTCCACGAATTCTAGTTAAATATCCATATACAGACTACTTAGTCTAATATTGTTGGCAAGTATCACTGTGGTTGTAATAATTGGGATTTGAGAGTCAGTTGTTGAAATTCTACGAACTATCACAGGTTAAACGTCTATTATACAGCCTACTTAGTCTAATATTGTTGGCAAGGATCACTGTGGTTGTGATAATTGGGATTTGAGAGTCAGTTGTTGAAATTCTACGAACTATCACAGGTTAAACGTCTATTATACAGACTACTTAGTCTAATATTGTTGGCAAGGATCGCTGTGGTTGTGATAATTGGGATTTGAGAGTCAGTTGTTGAAATTCTACGAACTATCACAGGTTAAACGTCTAATATACAGACTACATAGTCTAATATTGTTGGCAAGGATCGCTGTGGTTGTGATAATTGGGATTTGAGAGTCAGTTGTTGAAATTCTACGAACTATCACAGGTTAAACGTCTATTATACAGACTACTTAGTCTAATATTGTTGGCAAGGATCGCTGTGGTTGTGATAATTGGGATTTGAGAGTCAGTTGTTGAAATTCTACGAACTATCACAGGTTAAACGTCTATTATACAGACTACTTAGTCTAATATTGTTGGCAAGGATCGCTGTGGTTGTGATAATTGGGATTTGAGAGTCAGTTGTTGAAATTCTACGAACTATCACAGGTTAAACGTCTATTATACAGACTACTTAGTCTAATATTGTTGGCAAGGATCGCTGTGGTTGTGATAATTGGGATTTGAGAGTCAGTTGTTGAAATTCTACGAACTATCACAGGTTAAACGTCTATTATACAGACTACTTAGTCTAATATTGTTGGCAAGGATCGCTGTGGTTGTGATAATTGGGATTTGAGAGTCAGTTGTTGAAATTCTACGAACTATCACAGGTTAAACGTCTATTATACAGCCTACTTAGTCTAATATTGTTGGCAAGGATCGCTGTGGTTGTGATAATTGGGATTTGAGAGTCAGTTGTTGAAATTCTACGAACTATCACAGGTTAAACGTCTATTATACAGACTACTTAGTCTAATATTGTTGGCAAGGATCGCTGTGGTTGTGATAATTGGGATTTGAGAGTCAGTTGTTGAAATTCTACGAACTATCACAGGTTAAACGTCTATTATACAGACTACTTAGTCTAATATTGTTGGCAAGGATCGCTGTGGTTGTGATAATTGGGATTTGAGAGTCAGTTGTTGAAATTCTACGAACTATCACAGGTTAAACGTCTATTATACAGACTACTTAGTCTAATATTGTTGGCAAGGATCGCTGTGGTTGTGATAATTGGGATTTGAGAGTCAGTTGTTGAAATTCTACGAACTATCACAGGTTAAACGTCTATTATACAGACTACTTAGTCTAATATTGTTGGCAAGGATGGCTGTGGTTGTGATAATTGGGATTTGAGAGTCAGTTGTTGAAATTCTACGAACTATCACAGGTTAAACGTCTATTATACAGACTACTTAGTCTAATATTGTTGGCAAGGATCGCTGTGGTTGTGATAATTGGGATTTGAGAGTCAGTTGTTGAAATTCTATGAACTATCACAGGTTAAACGTCTATTATACAGACTACTTAGTCTAATATTGTTGGCAAGGATCGCTGTGGTTGTGATAATTGGGATTTGAGAGTCAGTTGTTGAAATTCTACGAACTATCACAGGTTAAACGTCTATTATACAGCCTACTTAGTCTAATATTGTTGGCAAGGATCGCTGTAGTTGTGATAATTGGGATTAGGGAGTCAGTTGTTGAAATTCTACGAACTATCACAGCTTAAACGTCTATTATACAGACTATTTAGCTTAGAATCGTTGGCAAGCATTACTGTCGTTGTGACACTTGGGAAAAGGAATTCAGTTGTTGAAACTCGACGAACTATCACAAGTTGTACGTTTATTATACAGATTACTTAGCCTAGAAACGTTGGCAAGCATCACTGTCGTTGTGACACTTGGGAAAAGAAGAAAGTTGTTGAAACTCTACGAACTATCACAGGTTGTACATCTATTATACATACTACTTAGACTAGAATCGTTGGCAAGCATCACGGTCGTTGTGACACTTGGGAAAAGGAATTCAGTTGTTGAAACTCTACGAACTATCACAAGTTGTACGTCTATTATACAGACTACTTAGCCTAGAAACGTTGGCAAGCATCACTGTCGTTGTGACACTTGGGAAAAGGAAGTCAGTTGTTGAAACTCTACGAACTATAACAGGTTGTACATCTATTATACATACTACTTAGACTAGAATCGTTGGCAAGCATCACTGTCGTTGTGACACTTGGGAAAAGGAAGTCAGTTGTTGAAACTCTACGAACTATAACAGGCTGTACGTCTATTATACAGACTACTTAGCCTAGAAACGTTGGCAAGCATCACTGTCGTTGTGACACTTGGGAAAGGGAAGTCAGTTGTTAGATAGCGCTGTTTATTCAATTTGGTTGTCCACGCCTCTCAGTTAGCCAGATTGATGCGAGTGGCACATGCTTCAAGGCAAACTATATCGTCAGTGAATAAACCATTAGTAGGCTATTTACACATTTAAAATAAAATGTGCTATACTATTTAAAATACATTAGTGCTGTTACAAAAAATCGAATGTCGTGATGACATCTATCAATGTCGTGTTGCAAATCACCTAACAACTGACTAAAGTACAGTATATTCTTCCACCACACCCGCGGAACCATTATATTTAGAAAGGCACAAAGGGCTTAAGCAGACATCTAATATATTTGTAGCATATTGGTGTTTGTTCTTTTATAGTCAGCGATCCAAAAAACCTGCTGTGTGCTGATATATCGGTATTGATTCTTTAATTGACAACGATCAAAAATAATTTTGTTCTACTAGTATGTTGCCGTAACTTTTATTGTCAGCAATTCAATATAATTGTGTTGTACCGGTATATTGGTTTTTGTTCTGTTACTGTCAACGATCCAATATAGTTGTGTCGTACCGGTATATTGGTTTTTGTTCTTTGACTGTCAACGATTCAACATAGTTGTCGTGTACCAGTATATTCGTTTTTGTTCTTTTACTGTCAACGATCCAACATAGTAACGTAAAAAATATTGAAATTACGTTAAGAAATTCAAATCTTTCGCATATATTTCCTTAAAAGTAACAAAATAACAATAAAATGTTATATAACTTATTTGGTTAGTTGCACACATTATTAGACAGATAGAGACATAACACTATTTTACTTAAGATATAAAAAACAACTAGTTCAATTAAGTCTAATTTAAACAAGTTTTATTTTCATACCAATCCACTTCTACCTCAATACTAATTAAATTCACTTTCATTATGTTTAACTACAAACAAACACGTATACAACGTCTAGTGGGTCCATAATATTCTCTTTAGGACAGGCCTTTGTGTTGTGATAAAGCCAGAGGACCTCAGGCAGGTCCACGCTTCATCATAGAATTAGGCGAAGGCGGGATGGAAGCTTGCTTCGAAATAAGGCGGCCTTCCGTCTGGACAGCATCCTCTGTGTTGGAATAGCAATCTCATGTTCTCTTTAGGATAGGCTGATGATACCTTTTTGTTGTGATAAAGCCAAAGGACCTTAGGCAGGTCCAAGCTTCATCATAGAGTTAGGTTAAGGCGGCTTGCTCTGAAATGAGGAGGCCTACCATCTGGACAGCATCCTCTGTGTTGGAGAATACCAATCTCAATTTCTCTTTAGGATAGGCTGAGACCTTTATGTTGTTAAAAAGCCAGAGGATATCAGGCAGGTCCAAGCTTCATCATAGAGTTAGGCGTGGGTGGGAGGGAAGCTTGCTCAGAAATTAGGCGGCCTTCCGTCTGGACAGCATCCTCTGTGTTGGAAAATAGCTATCTCGTGTTCTCTTTAGGATAAGCTGAGACCTTTGTGTTGTTAAAAAGCCAGAGGATATCAGGCAGGTCCAAGCTTCATCATAGAGTTAGGCGAAGGTGGGAGGGAAGCTTGCTCCGAAATGAGGCGGCCTTCCGTTTGGACAGCATCCTCTGTGTTGGAAAATAGCTATATCGTGTTCTCTTTAGGATAAGCTGAGATCTTTATGTTGTGATAAAGCCAGAGGATCTCAGGCAGGTCCATGCTTCATCGTAGAGTTAGGAGAAGGCGGAAGGGAAGCTTGCTCCGAAATGAGGCGGACTTGCGTCTGGACAGCATCCTCTGTGTTATTTTATTGATAATTCAAAATACGAATAATACATTTTTGAAGATTTCAAAATATAGGAACATTTGCCAGAGTGGAAAAGGAATATTTCATTGGAAAAGGCTTCGGACTGCGGAGGGCAAGTTCCAAGGTTCGAATCCCCACTTAGCCAACGGTCGTTACTTCACTCGTTGGATAAAGTTGACGCACAGGCCTATAGGCCCATGTCAACTGGCGAGTCAAGTTAAAATAAAAATCCCAATCGACTGGAAAAGATGATGAATTCAGTAACTACTTATAATCATTAACCGAGTATAGTTACTCAGTTAGCGATATTATGTAGTTAATAATTACATTTGGAAACTAACGAGAATTGCGATGTATATAATTACACAGTTATTAATTGCTTGGTTAGTGAAAAGAAGGCTAGCCTTGTTGACGATAACCAGGTACGGTGCAGTTAAAGATAAATACTAATTATAATGAGTTAATTGTAGTAGTGTATGTTTAAATAATTAGTTTATCTATAAAACTAATGGAAACATTACGATGTATAGGCATATCAGCATTTCAAATATTTTTTAAATAAATAGTAAATATATTAACTTACTCACATAACAATTAAGTTTTTAAAATAATATTTTTTTTAACATTTGATGTTAAAATATTCACTGTAGTTAAAACTAAGATGTTTAAATAGTCTTATTGATATTAAAACTTCAATGTTTTATTAATACTATGGCGTTAAAATATTCAATTTAATGTTAAAAATATTATCATAAAATTTTAAAAATACTGTTAATACGTTGACAGTAAAATGTTCAATTTTTGTTATATTTGTAATAGTAAAATACATTAGACCAGTATTCTCGGACTCTTTGAGGGGTTTAAATCATCATAAACAATTTACGCAAGTCAAAACCACACTTGTACCCTATGAATATAGGCATAAACGGTACTTTTACCCCATGAATATAGGCATAAACGGCACTTGTACCCCATGAATATAGGCATAAACGGTACTTTAACCCCATGAATATAGGTATAAACGGCACTTGTACCCCATGAATATAGGCATAAACGGCACTTGTACCCCATGAATATAGGCATAAACGGTACTTTAACCCCATGAATATAGGTATAAACGGCACTTGTACCCCATGAATATAGGCATAAACGGTAATTTTACCCCATGAATATAGGCATAAACGGTACTTTAACCCCATGAATATAGATATAAACGGCACTTGTACCCCATGAATATAGGCATAAACGCCTCTTGTACCCCGATATAGGAGACAATGTCTTGATGCTCAACACATTGATACTTACAACGGAAAGCAGTTTTTTAAATTATCGATTACATACCCCAAGCAGCACCGTCCGTAACTGTGTTCACCACCCGAATCACGTTATAGGGTCATCAGATGTAGCAACAGACGACAGGTTTTTGTAGAGACACCTTGACTACAGTTCAGACCCATGGAGTACCACGGGGAGCTCATTTACATATAGTAAGTAGTAACGTGTACGACTGTGTTCACCAACCGGATCACGTAACAGGGTCATCAGATGTAGCAACAGACGACAGGTTTTTGTAGAGACACCTTGACTACAGTTCAGACCCATGGAGTACCACGGGGAGCTCATTTACATATAGTAAGTAGTAACGTGTACGACTGTGTTCACCAACCGGATCACGTAATAGGGTCATCAGATGTAGCAACAGACGACAGGTTTTTGTAGAGACACCTTGACTACAGTTCAGACCCATGGAGTACCACGGGGAGCTCATTTACATACAGTAAGTAGTAACGTGTACGACTGTGTTCACCAACCGGATCACGTAACAGGGTCATCAGATATAGCAACAGACGACAGGTTTCTATTTAGGACACGGGATCTCATGAATAATTTTTGCAATTTTAAAAGTTTTTGCCTGTTTTTGGGCTGTACGAGTTCGACTTGTTGATAGGGAATGTCGTCGCTGTTTGTGATTCCCCAGTGTTACCCTTCTGTTTTGTGTTATAAACAACTCCGATATGTGATGGTTACTTTTTCGTAATTTAAAATCTATTGTCTCTGTGGAAGGAAGTTGAAACTTAATTCCTTGATGCGCTAACTTGAGTTCAACATTTTTCTTTTAAAAATTAACTTTACTCGTTTATTAGATGATGAAATAAATATAGAAGCTGTGTAAAATTTTAAAGAATGACTAATATAACTGAGCCAATTTATAACTAGACCAATTTGCATACATGTAAAGTATGTCATCAGTTTACTTTTTGTTGTTTAAATAAGAGTTATTAAAAAGAATGCCATACAGAACTGCTTTAAAAGCCTCGCTAGAGAGAAAACTCGTTCCATAATTTACGTATTTCATTGCTTAAACATATTCTTGGAAGGAAGAGGAGGGGGGGGGGGTTACTGCGACACTAAAATGTTTACGAAATTGTTTAGGTTAAGAAAATATCCATTTCAAGAATAAAAGATAAAACATAAACATTGCTTATAAAATGAGAAGTTGATTTTGTTAATTACTGTAATAACCTGAACACCATCGAAAGATATACTAATAGGAAAATAGTATAACATAATTGTTCCCCTACTGCTATCCTAATGAATAAAGAGGTTGTTTCATCTCTTGGTACTGTATACCATAAGACCATGCCTCCAACAGCCATTTTATTTCATAAGGGGCCGTTCTCCTAACGGTATCATATTTCATAAGGAGACTGCTCCTCCTACTGGTGCCATACATCATAAAGAGACTTCTCGTCCTACAGGTGCCATATTTCACAAGGTAAGTTCCTCATACTGTTGCAATGTATCATAAGGAGACTGCTCTTCCTACTGGTTGCATAATCCATCAGGAAACTGCTCCTGATACTGGTGCCATATTTCATAAGGAGACTGCTCCTTCTAGTGGTACTATACGTAATAAGGAGAAAGTTCCTCCTACTAGTGCCATATTTCATAAGGAGACTGCTCCTCCTAGAGATGCCATATTTCATAAGGAGACTGCTCCTCCTACAGTTGCAATGTATCATAAGGAGACTGCTCCTCCTACTGGTGCCATATTTCATAAGGAGACTGTTCCTCCTACTGGTGCCATATATCATAAGGAGACTGTTCCTCCTACTGGTGCAATATATCATAAGGAGACTGTTCCTCCTACTGGTGCCATATATCATAAGGAGACTGTTCCTCCTACTGGTGCAATATATCATAAGGAGACTGTTCCTCCTACAGTTGCAATATATCATAAGGAGACTGTTCCTCCTACTGGTGCCATATATCATAAGGAGACTGTTCCTCCTACTGGTGCCATATATCATAAGGAGACTGTTCCTCCTACTGGTGCCATATATCATAAGAAGACTGTTCCTCCTACTGGTGCCATATATCATAAGGAGACTGTTCCTCCTACTGGTGCCATATATCATAAGGACACTGTTCCTCCTACTGGTGCCATATATCATAAGGAGACTGTTCCTCCTACTGGTGCCATACATCATAAAGAGACTTCTCGTCCTACAGGTGCCATATTTCACAAGGTAAGTTCCTCATACTGTTGCAATGTATCATAAGGAGACTGCTCTTCCTACTGGTTGCATAATCCATCAGGAAACTGCTCCTGATACTGGTGCCATATTTCATAAGGAGACTGTTCCTCCTACTGGTGCAATATATCATAAGGAGACTGTTCCTCCTACTGGTGCCATATATCATAAGGAGACTGTTCCTCCTACTGGTGCAATATATCATAAGGGGACTGTTCCTCCTACAGTTGCAATATATCATAAGGAGACTGTTCCTCCTACTGGTGCCATATATCATAAGGAGACTGTTCCTCCTACTGGTGCCATATATCATAAGGAGACTGTTCCTCCTACTGGTGCCATATATCATAAGGAGACTGTTCCTCCTACTGGTGCCATATATCATAAGGAGACTGTTCCTCCTACTGGTGCCATATATCATAAGGAGACTGTTCCTCCTACTGGTGCCATATAACATAAGGAGACTGTTCCTCCTACTGGTGCCATACATCATAAAGAGACTTCTCGTCCTACAGGTGCCATATTTCACAAGGTAAGTTCCTCATACTGTTGCAATGTATCATAAGGAGACTGCTCTTTCTACTGGTTGCATAATCCATCAGGAAACTGCTCCTGATACTGGTGCCATATTTCATAAGGAGACTGCTCCTTCTAATGGTACTATACGTAATAAGGAGAAAGTTCCTCCTACTAGTGCCATATTTCATAAGGAGACTGCTCCTCCTAGAGATGCCATATTTCATAAGGAGACTGCTCCTCCTACAGTTGCAATGTATCATAAGGAGACTGCTCCTCCTACTGGTGCCATATTTCATAAGGAGACTGTTCCTCCTACTGGTGCCATATATCATAAGGAGACTGTTCCTCCTACTGGTGCAATATATCATAAGGAGACTGTTCCTCCTACAGTTGCAATATATCATAAGGAGACTGTTCCTCCTACTGGTGCCATATATCATAAGGAGACTGTTCCTCCTACTTGCGCAATATATCATAAGGAGACTGTTCCTCCTACAGTTGCAATATATCATAAGGAGACTGTTCCTCCTACTGGTGCCATATATCATAAGGAGACTGTTCCTCCTACTGGTGCCATATATCATAAGGAGACTGTTCCTCCTACTGGTGCCATATATCATAAGAAGACTGTTCCTCCTACTGGTGCCATATATCATAAGGAGACTGTTCCTCCTACTGGTGCCATATATCTTAAGGAAACTGTTCCTCCTACTGCTGCAATATATCATAAGGAGACTGTTCCTCCTACTGGTGCAATATATCATAAGGAGACTGTTCCTCCTACTGGTGCAATATATCATAAGGAGACTGTTCCTCCTACTGATGCAATATATCATAATGAGACTGTTCCTCCTACTGGTGCAATATATCATAAGGAGACTGTTCCTCCTACTGGTTGCTATATGTCATAAGGAGACTGTTCCTCCTACTGGTGCCATATGTCATAAGGAGACTGTTCCTCCTACTGGTGCAATATATCATAAGGGGACTGTTCCTCCTACTGGTGCCATATATCATAAGGAGACTGTTCCTCCTACTGGTGCCATATTTCATAAGGAGACTGTTCCTCCTACTGGTGCTATATATCATAAGGAGACTGTTCCTCCTACTGGTGCCATATATCATAAGGAGACTGTTCCTCCTACAGTTGCAATATATCATAAGGAGACTGTTCCTCCTACTGGTGCCATATGTCATAAGGGGACTGCTCCTCCTAGTGGTGCCATATATCATAAGGAGACTGTTCCTCCTACTTGTGCTATATATCATAAGGAGACTGTTCCTCCTACTGGTGCCATATAACATAAGGAGACTGTTCCTCCTACTGGTGCAATATATCATAAGGAGACTGTTCCTCCTACTGGTGCCATATATCATAAGGAGACTGTTCCTCCTACTGGTGCTATATATCATAAGGAGACTGTTCCTCCTACTGGTGCCATATATCATAAGGAGACTGTTCCTCCTACTGGTGCAATATATCATAAGGAGACTGTTCCTCCTACTGGTGCCATATATCATAAGGAGACTGTTCCTCCTACTGGTGCTATATATCATAAGGAGACTGTTCCTCCTACTGGTGCCATATATCATAAGGAGACTGTTCCTCCTACTGGTGCAATATATCATAAGGAGACTGTTCCTCCTACTGGTGCAATATATCATAAGGAGACTGTTCCTCCTACTGGTGCCATATATCATAAGGAGACTGCTCCTCCTAGAGATGCCATATTTCATAAGGTAAGTTCCTCATACTGTTGCAATGTATCATAAGGAGACTGCTCTTCCTACTGGTTGCATAATCCATCAGGAAACTGCTCCTGATACTGGTGCCATATTTCATAAGGAGACTGTTCCTCCTACTGGTGCAATATATCATAAGGAGACTGTTCCTCCTACTGGTGCCATATATCATAAGGAGACTGTTCCTCCTACTGGTGCAATATATCATAAGGAGACTGTTCCTCCTACAGTTGCAATATATCATAAGGAGACTGTTCCTCCTACTGGTGCCATATATCATAAGGAGACTGTTCCTCCTACTGGTGCCATATATCATAAGGAGACTGTTCCTCCTACTGGTGCCATATATCATAAGGAGACTGTTCCTCCTACTAGTGCCATATATCATAAGGAGACTGTTCCTCCTACTGGTGCCATATATCATAAGGACACTGTTCCTCCTACTGGTGCCATATAACATAAGGAGACTGTTCCTCCTACTGGTGCCATACATCATAAAGAGACTTCTCGTCCTACAGGTGCCATATTTCACAAGGTAAGTTCCTCATACTGTTGCAATGTATCATAAGGAGACTGCTCTTTCTACTGGTTGCATAATCCATCAGGAAACTGCTCCTGATACTGGTGCCATATTTCATAAGGAGACTGCTCCTTCTAGTGGTACTATACGTAATAAGGAGAAAGTTCCTCCTACTAGTGCCATATTTCATAAGGAGACTGCTCCTCGTAGAGATGCCATATTTCATAAGGAGACTGCTCCTCCTACAGTTGCAATGTATCATAAGGAGACTGCTCCTCCTACTGGTGCCATATTCATAAGGAGACTGTTCCTCCTACTGGTGCCATATATCATAAGGAGACTGTTCCTCCTACTGGTGCAATATATCATAAGGAGAACTGTTCCTCCTACAGTTGCAATATATCATAAGGAGACTGTTCCTCCTACTGGTGCCATATATCATAAGGAGACTGTTCCTCCTACTGGTGCAATATATCATAAGGAGACTGTTCCTCCTACAGTTGCAATATATCATAAGGAGACTGTTCCTCCTACTGGTGCCATATATCATAAGGAGACTGTTCCTCCTACTGGTGCCATATATCATAAGGAGACTGTTCCTCCTACTGGTGCCATATATCATAAGGAGACTGTTCCTCCTACTGGTGCCATATATCATAAGGAGACTGTTCCTCCTACTGGTGCAATATATCATAAGGAGACTGTTCCTCCTACTGATGCAATATATCATAATGAGACTGTTCCTCCTACTGGTGCAATATATCATAAGGAGACTGTTCCTCCTACTGGTTGCTATATGTCATAAGGAGACTGTTCCTCCTACTGGTGCCATATGTCATAAGGAGACTGTTCCTCCTACTGGTGCAATATATCATAAGGGGACTGTTCCTCCTACTGGTGCCATATATCATAAGGAGACTGTTCCTCCTACTGGTGCCATATATCATAAGGAGACTGTTCCTCCTACTGGTGCTATATATCATAAGGAGACTGTTCCTCCTACTGGTGCCATATATCATAAGGAGACTGTTCCTCCTACAGTTGCAATATATCATAAGGAGACTGTTCCTCCTACTGGTGCCATATGTCATAAGGGGACTGCTCCTCCTAGTGGTGCCATATATCATAAGGAGACTGTTCCTCCTACTTGTGCTATATATCATAAGGAGACTGTTCCTCCTACTGGTGCCATATAACATAAGGAGACTGTTCCTCCTACTGGTGCAATATATCATAAGGAGACTGTTCCTCCTACTGGTGCCATATATCATAAGGAGACTGTTCCTCCTACTGGTGCTATATATCATAAGGAGACTGTTCCTCCTACTGGTGCCATATATCATAAGGAGACTGTTCCTCCTACTGGTGCAATATATCATAAGGAGACTGTTCCTCCTACTGGTGCCATATATCATAAGGAGACTGTTCCTCCTACTGGTGCTATATATCATAAGGAGACTGTTCCTCCTACTGGTGCCATATATCATAAGGAGACTGTTCCTCCTACTGGTGCCATATATCATAAGGAGACTGTTCCTCCTACTGGTGCAATATATCATAAGGAGACTGTTCCTCCTACAGTTGCAATATATCATAAGGAGACTGTTCCTCCTACTGGTGCCATATATCATAAGGAGACTGTTCCTCCTACTGGTGCCATATATCATAAGGAGACTGTTCCTCCTACTGGTGCCATATATCATAAGGAGACTGTTCCTCCTACTAGTGCCATATATCATAAGGAGACTGTTCCTCCTACTGGTGCCATATATCATAAGGACACTGTTCCTCCTACTGGTGCCATATAACATAAGGAGACTGTTCCTCCTACTGGTGCCATACATCATAAAGAGACTTCTCGTCCTACAGGTGCCATATTTCACAAGGTAAGTTCCTCATACTGTTGCAATGTATCATAAGGAGACTGCTCTTTCTACTGGTTGCATAATCCATCAGGAAACTGCTCCTGATACTGGTGCCATATTTCATAAGGAGACTGCTCCTTCTAGTGGTACTATACGTAATAAGGAGAAAGTTCCTCCTACTAGTGCCATATTTCATAAGGAGACTGCTTCCTCCTACTGGTGCCATATATCATAAGGACACTGTTCCTCCTACTGGTGCCATATAACATAAGGAGACTGTTCCTCCTACTGGTGCCATACATCATAAAGAGACTTCTCGTCCTACAGGTGCCATATTTCACAAGGTAAGTTCCTCATACTGTTGCAATGTATCATAAGGAGACTGCTCTTTCTACTGGTTGCATAATCCATCAGGAAACTGCTCCTGATACTGGTGCCATATTTCATAAGGAGACTGCTCCTTCTAGTGGTACTATACGTAATAAGGAGAAAGTTCCTCCTACTAGTGCCATATTTCATAAGGAGACTGCTCCTCCTAGAGATGCCATATTTCATAAGGTAAGTTCCTCATACTGTTGCAATGTATCATAAGGAGACTGCTCTTCCTACTGGTTGCATAATCCATCAGGAAACTGCTCCTGATACTGGTGCCATATATCATAAGGAGACTGTTCCTCCTACTGGTGCCATATATCTTAAGGAAACTGTTCCTCCTACTGCTGCAATATATCATAAGGAGACTGTTCCTCCTACTGGTGCAATATATCATAAGGAGACTGTTCCTCCTACTGGTGCAATATATCATAAGGAGACTGTTCCTCCTACTGATGCAATATATCATAATGAGACTGTTCCTCCTACTGGTGCAATATATCATAAGGAGACTGTTCCTCCTACTGGTTGCTATATGTCATAAGGAGACTGTTCCTCCTACTGGTGCCATATGTCATAAGGAGACTGTTCCTCCTACTGGTGCAATATATCATAAGGGGACTGTTCCTCCTACTGGTGCCATATATCATAAGGAGACTGTTCCTCCTACTGGTGCCATATTTCATAAGGAGACTGTTCCTCCTACTGGTGCTATATATCATAAGGAGACTGTTCCTCCTACTGGTGCCATATATCATAAGGAGACTGTTCCTCCTACAGTTGCAATATATCATAAGGAGACTGTTCCTCCTACTGGTGCCATATGCCATAAGGGGACTGCTCCTCCTAGTGGTGCCATATATCATAAGGAGACTGTTCCTCCTACTTGTGCTATATATCATAAGGAGACTGTTCCTCCTACTGGTGCCATATAACATAAGGAGACTGTTCCTCCTACTGGTGCAATATATCATAAGGAGACTGTTCCTCCTACTGGTGCCATATATCATAAGGAGACTGTTCCTCCTACTGGTGCTATATATCATAAGGAGACTGTTCCTCCTACTGGTGCCATATATCATAAGGAGACTGTTCCTCCTACTGGTGCAATATATCATAAGGAGACTGTTCCTCCTACTGGTGCCATATATCATAAGGATACTGTTCCTCCTACTGGTGCTATATATCATAAGGAGACTGTTCCTCCTACTGGTGCCATATATCATAAGGAGACTGTTCCTCCTACTGGTGCAATATATCATAAGGAGACTGTTCCTCCTACTGGTGCAATATATCATAAGGAGACTGTTCCTCCTACTGGTGCCATATATCATAAGGAGACTGCTCCTCCTAGAGATGCCATATTTCATAAGGAGACTGTTCCTCCTACTGGTGCCATATATCATAAGGAGACTGTTCCTCCTACTGGTGCCATATATCATAAGGAGACTGTTCCTCCTACTGGTGCCATATATCATAAGGAGACTGTTCCTCCTACTGGTGCCATATATCATAAGGAGACTGTTCCTCCTACTGGTGCCATATATCATAAGGAGCCTGTTCCTCCTACTGGTGCCATATATCATAAGGAGACTGTTCCTCCTACTGGTGCCATATATCATAAGGAGACTGTTCCTCCTACTGGTGCCATATATCAAAGGAGACTGTTCCTCCTACTGGTGCCATATATCTTAAGGAAACTGTTCCTCCTACCGCTGCAATATATCATAAGGAGACTGTTCCTCCTACTGGTGCAATATATCATAAGGAGACTGTTCCTCCTACTGGTGCAATATATCATAAGGAGACTGTTCCTCCTACTGATGCAATATATCATAATGAGACTGTTCCTCCTACTGGTGCAATATATCATAAGGAGACTGTTCCTCCTACTGGTTGCTATATGTCATAAGGAGACTGTTCCTCCTACTGGTGCCATATGTCATAAGGAGACTGTTCCTCCTACTGGTGCAATATATCATAAGGAGACTGTTCCTCCTACTGGTGCCATATATCATAAGGAGACTGTTCCTCCTACTGGTGCCATATATCATAAGGAGACTGTTCCTCCTACAGTTGCAATATATCATAAGGAGACTGTTCCTCCTACTGGTGCCATATGTCATAAGGGGACTGCTCCTCCTAGTGGTGCCATATATCATAAGGAGACTGTTCCTCCTACTTGTGCTATATATCATTAGGAGACTGTTCCTCCTACTGGTGCCATATAACATAAGGAGACTGTTCCTCCTACTGGTGCAATATATCATAAGGAGACTGTTCCTCCTACTGGTGCTATATATCATAAGGAGACTGTTCCTCCTACTGGTGCCATATATCATAAGGAGACTGTTCCTCCTACTGGTGCAATATATCATAAGGAGACTGTTCCTCCTACTGGTGCCATATATCATAAGGAGACTGTTCCTCCTACTGGTGCTATATATCATAAGGAGACTGTTCCTCCTACTGGTGCCATATCATAAGGAGACTGTTCCTCCTACTGGTGCAATATATCATAAGGAGACTGTTCCTCCTACTGGTGCAATATATCATAAGGAGACTGTTCCTCCTACAGTTGCAATATATCATAAGGAGACTGTTCCTCCTACTGGTGCCATATATCATAAGGAGACTGTTCCTCCTACTGGTGATATATATATATCATAAGGAGACTTTTCCTCCTACTGGTGCCATATATCATAAGGAGACTGTTCCTCCTACTGGTGCAATATATCATAAGGAGACTGTTCCTCCTACTGGTGCAATATATCATAAGGAGACTGTTCCTCCTACAGTTGCAATATATCATAAGGAGACTGTTCCTCCTACTGGTGCCATATATCATAAGGAGACTGTTCCTCCTACTGGTGCCATATATCATAAGGAGACTGCTCCTCCTACTGGTGCCATATTTCATAAGGAGACTGCTCCTGCTACAGTTGCAATATATCATAAGGAGACTGTTCCTCCTACTGGTGCCATATATCATAAGGAGACTGCTCCTCCTACTGGTGCCATATGTCATAAGGGGACTGCTCCTCCTAGTGGTGCCATATGTCATAAGGAGAGTGCTCCTCCTACTGTTGCAATGTACCATAATGTGACTGCTTCTTCTAGTGGTGCCATATGTCATAAGGAGACTGCTCCTCCTACTGGTGCCATATGTCATAAGGAGACTGCTCCTCCTACTGTTGCAATGTACCATAAGGAGACTGCTCCTCCTACTGGTGCCATATGTCATAAGGAGACTGCTCCTCCTACTGGTGCCATATGTCATGAGGAGACTGTTCCTCCTACTGTTGCAATGTACCATAAGGTGACTGCTTCTTCTACTGGTGCCATATGTCATAAGGGGACTGCTCCTCCTAGTGGTGCCATATATCATAAGGAGACTGTTCCTCCTACTGGTGCCATATATCATAAGAAGACTGTTCCTCCTACTGGTGCCATATATCATAAGGAGACTGTTCCTCCTACTGGTGCCATATATCTTAAGGAAACTGTTCCTCCTACTGCTGCAATATATCATAAGGAGACTGTTCCTCCTACTGGTGCAATATATCATAAGGAGACTGTTCCTCCTACTGGTGCAATATATCATAAGGAGACTGTTCCTCCTACTGATGCAATATATCATAATGAGACTGTTCCTCCTACTGGTGCAATATATCATAAGGAGACTGTTCCTCCTACTGGTTGCTATATGTCATAAGGAGACTGTTCCTCCTACTGGTGCCATATGTCATAAGGAGACTGTTACTCCTACTGGTGCAATATATCATAAGGGGACTGTTCCTCCTACTGGTGCCATATATCATAAGGAGACTGTTCCTCCTACTGGTGCCATATTTCATAAGGAGACTGTTCCTCCTACTGGTGCTATATATCATAAGGAGACTGTTCCTCCTACTGGTGCCATATATCATAAGGAGACTGTTCCTCCTACAGTTGCAATATATCATAAGGAGACTGTTCCTCCTACTGGTGCCATATGTCATAAGGGGACTGCTCCTCCTAGTGGTGCCATATATCATAAGGAGACTGTTCCTCCTACTTGTGCTATATATCATAAGGAGACTGTTCCTCCTACTGGTGCCATATAACATAAGGAGACTGTTCCTCCTACTGGTGCAATATATCATAAGGAGACTGTTCCTCCTACTGGTGCCATATATCATAAGGAGACTGTTCCTCCTACTGGTGCTATATATCATAAGGAGACTGTTCCTCCTACTGGTGCCATATATCATAAGGAGACTGTTCCTCCTACTGGTGCAATATATCATAAGGAGACTGTTCCTCCTACTGGTGCCATATATCATAAGGAGACTGTTCCTCCTACTGGTGCTATATATCATAAGGAGACTGTTCCTCCTACTGGTGCCATATATCATAAGGAGACTGTTCCTCCTACTGGTGCAATATATCATAAGGAGACTGTTCCTCCTACTGGTGCAATATATCATAAGGAGACTGTTCCTCCTACTGGTGCCATATATCATAAGGAGACTGCTCCTCCTAGAGATGCCATATTTCATAAGGTAAGTTCCTCATACTGTTGCAATGTATCATAAGGAGACTGCTCTTCCTACTGGTTGCATAATCCATCAGGAAACTGCTCCTGATACTGGTGCCATATTTCATAAGGAGACTGTTCCTCCTACTGGTGCAATATATCATAAGGAGACTGTTCCTCCTACTGGTGCCATATATCATAAGGAGACTGTTCCTCCTACAGTTGCAATGTATCATAAGGAGACTGCTCCTCCTACTGGTGCCATATTTCATAAGGAGACTGTTCCTCCTACTGGTGCCATATATCATAAGGAGACTGTTCCTCCTACTGGTGCAATATATCATAAGGAGACTGTTCCTCCTACAGTTGCAATATATCATAAGGAGACTGTTCCTCCTACTGGTGCCATATATCATAAGGAGACTGTTCCTCCTACTTGCGCAATATATCATAAGGAGACTGTTCCTCCTACAGTTGCAATATATCATAAGGAGACTGTTCCTCCTACTGGTGCCATATATCATAAGGAGACTGTTCCTCCTACTGGTGCCATATATCATAAGGAGACTGTTCCTCCTACTGGTGCCATATATCATAAGGAGACTGTTCCTCCTACTGGTGCCATATATCATAAGGAGACTGTTCCTCCTACTGGTGCCATATATCATAAGGAGACTGTTCCTCCTACTGGTGCCATATATCATAAGGAGACTGTTCCTCCTACTGGTGCCATATATCATAAGAAGACTGTTCCTCCTACTGGTGCCATATATCATAAGGAGACTGTTCCTCCTACTGGTGCCATATATCTTAAGGAAACTGTTCCTCCTACTGCTGCAATATATCATAAGGAGACTGTTCCTCCTACTGGTGCAATATATCATAAGGAGACTGTTCCTCCTACTGGTGCAATATATCATAAGGAGACTGTTCCTCCTAGTGATGCAATATATCATAATGAGACTGTTCCTCCTACTGGTGCAATATATCATAAGGAGACTGTTCCTCCTACTGGTTGCTATATGTCATAAGGAGACTGTTCCTCCTACTGGTGCCATATGTCATAAGGAGACTGTTCCTCCTACTGGTGCAATATATCATAAGGGGACTGTTCCTCCTACTGGTGCCATATATCATAAGGAGACTGTTCCTCCTACTGGTGCCATATTTCATAAGGAGACTGTTCCTCCTACAGTTGCAATATATCATAAGGAGACTGTTCCTCCTACTGGTGCCATATGTCATAAGGGGACTGCTCCTCCTAGTGGTGCCATATATCATAAGGAGACTGTTCCTCCTACTTGTGCTATATATCATAAGGAGACTGTTCCTCCTACTGGTGCCATATAACATAAGGAGACTGTTCCTCCTACTGGTGCAATATATCATAAGGAGACTGTTCCTCCTACTGGTGCTATATATCATAAGGAGACTGTTCCTCCTACTGGTGCCATATATCATAAGGAGACTGTTCCTCCTACTGGTGCAATATATCATAAGGAGACTGTTCCTCCTACTGGTGCAATATATCATAAGGAGACTGTTCCTCCTACTGGTGCCATATATCATAAGGAGACTGCTCCTCCTAGAGATGCCATATTTCATAAGGAGACTGTTCCTCCTACTGGTGCCATATATCATAAGGAGACTGTTCCTCCTACTGGTGCCATATATCATAAGGAGACTGTTCCTCCTACTGGTGCCATATATCATAAGGAGACTGTTCCTCCTACTGGTGCCATATATCATAAGGAGACTGTTCCTCCTACTGGTGCCATATATCATAAGGAGACTGTTCCTCCTACTGGTGCCATATATCATAAGGAGACTGTTCCTCCTACTGGTGCCATATATCATAAGGAGACTGTTCCTCCTACTGGTGCCATATATCAAAGGAGACTGTTCCTCCTACTGGTGCCATATATCTTAAGGAAACTGTTCCTCCTACTGCTGCAATATATCATAAGGAGACTGTTCCTCCTACTGGTGCAATATATCATAAGGAGACTGTTCCCCCTACTGGTGCAATATATCATAAGGAGACTGTTCCTCCTACTGATGCAATATATCATAATGAGACTGTTCCTCCTACTGGTGCAATATATCATAAGGAGACTGTTCCTCCTACTGGTTGCTATATGTCATAAGGAGACTGTTCCTCCTACTGGTGCCATATGTCATAAGGAGACTGTTCCTCCTACTGGTGCAATATATCATAAGGAGACTGTTCCTCCTACTGGTGCCATATATCATAAGGAGACTGTTCCTTCTACTGGTGCCATATATCATAAGGAGACTGTTCCTCCTACAGTTGCAATATATCATAAGGAGACTGTTCCTCCTACTGGTGCCATATGTCATAAGGGGACTGCTCCTCCTAGTGGTGCCATATATCATAAGGAGACTGTTCCTCCTACTTGTGCTATATATCATAAGGAGACTGTTCCTCCTACTGGTGCCATATAACATAAGGAGACTGTTCCTCCTACTGGTGCAATATATCATAAGGAGACTGTTCCTCCTACTGGTGCTATATATCATAAGGAGACTGTTCCTCCTACTGGTGCCATATATCATAAGGAGACTGTTCCTCCTACTGGTGCAATATATCATAAGGAGACTGTTCCTCCTACTGGTGCCATATATCATTAGGAGACTGTTCCTCCTACTGGTGCTATATATCATAAGGAGACTGTTCCTCCTACTGGTGCCATATCATAAGGAGACTGTTCCTCCTACTGGTGCAATATATCATAAGGAGACTGTTCCTCCTACTGGTGCAATATATCATAAGGAGACTGTTCCTCCTACAGTTGCAATATATCATAAGGAGACTGTTCCTCCTACTGGTGCCATATATCATAAGGAGACTGTTCCTCCTACTGGTGATATATATATATCATAAGGAGACTTTTCCTCCTACTGGTGCCATATATCATAAGGAGACTGTTCCTCCTACTGGTGCAATATATCATAAGGAGACTGTTCCTCCTACTGGTGCAATATATCATAAGGAGACTGTTCCTCCTACAGTTGCAATATATCATAAGGAGACTGTTCCTCCTACTGGTGCCATATATCATAAGGAGACTGTTCCTCCTACTGGTGTAATATATCATAAGGAGACTATTCCTCCTACTGGTGCCATATTTCATAAGGAGACTGCTCCTGCTACAGTTGCAATATATCATAAGGAGACTGTTCCTCCTACTGGTGCCATATATCATAAGGAGACTGCTCCTCCTACTGGTGCCATATGTCATAAGGGGACTGCTCCTCCTAGTGGTGCCATATGTCATAAGGAGACTGCTCCTCCTACTGTTGCAATGTACCATAAGGTGACTGCTTCTTCTAGTGGTGCCATATGTCATAAGGAGACTGCTCCTCCTACTGGTGCCATATGTCATAAGGAGACTGCTCCTCCTACTGTTGCAATGTACCATAAGGAGACTGCTCCTCCTACTGGTGCCATATGTCATAAGGAGACTGCTCCTCCTACTGGTGCCATATGTCATGAGGAGACTGTTCCTCCTACTGTTGCAATGTACCATAAGGTGACTGCTTCTTCTACTGGTGCCATATGTCATAAGGGGACTGCTCCTCCTAGTGGTGCCATATATCATAAGGAGACTGCTCCTCCTACTGGTGCCATATGTCATGAGGAGACTGTTCCTCCTACTGGTGCCATATGTCATGAGGAGACTGTTCCTCCTAGTGGTGCCATATTTCATAAGGAGACTGCTCCTCCTACTGGTGCCATATGTCATGAGGAGACTGTTCCTCCTAGTGGTGCCATATTTAATAAGGAGAAAGTTCCTCCTACTGTTACAATGTACCATAAGGTGACTGCTTCTTCTACTGGTGCCATATGTCATAAGGGGACTGCTCCTCCTAGTGGTGCCATATATCATAAGGAGACTGCTCCTCCTAGTGGTGCCACATTTCAGAAGAAGGCAGTTCCTCCTAATGGGGTCATAATTTAGAAGGAGACCGTTTACAACGCATCTTCAGTCAAATTAACAGTGCATACCAGTTATTTTTCCGTTCCAAATAAACATTGGTGGAGATATATTTTTTTTTATTGATTTGATATTTTTTTTTTCAGGAAACGGAGAATAGTTTGCCAACAAATTGTGACTATGAAAGTAATAAGTAGCACAAAAATAATGCAGTATATGTCACAGATCATAACTAACTTGACATAACTCTAGATCGGTGTCCGGTTGTGTGAGACGTAACGAAACATTCAGTTAGCTGGTGCATATCAATATCAAATCAAGATTAATGTTGATAAAGGCACTCTGACGTGCAAACGTACGTAGATTTATTTAGTGCAATACATTATACGTTCGGAATACAATTGGAAGAAATCGTCTCTATTTACCTTAGAGACGTTTCTTTAGAAATCGTTTCACTGCTTAATTTACCATGTTATTTGACCCGTTTTAAAATCAAAAAACGGATGTGGTCTAAATATTAACATTAAAAAAATTAAATGTATAATGTAAGTACTCTTCACACACTTTGGGTGGATGAAATGACGCAAATAACACTACAATAAACAAGTACCTAATGAGGCACGCGATCTTTCGTTCGTTATTCAGATTTATCGACTTTGGCCTGAACCAAAGAATCCGCGAATTGGCAAAACGCTCATTTTTAACTTCCACGGAACCTCTAACTATTTTCCTTATGATTTACTTATTTCGTTTTCCTTTTATTTGCTACCAAGAGGGAAATGCAATATTTAATATTCATGTCAAAGGATTACAATTAAAAAAAAGTACAATATACAACGTTAGTTTTGTCTGCCGTACAGTTTATAATACAGTTTATTTTTTTCTGTAACAAATGCAGTGTGTTTCACGGGTATTGTTTATCATGCCAAATATAAAATACATCGCCGGCTTTGATTGCCGTGGCAAATATAGTATACATAAGGGGCTTTAAGTGCCGTGACAAATACAGTATACATAACGGGCTTTGAGTGCCGTGGCAAATACAGTATACATAAGGAGCATTGAGTGCCGTGGCAAATACAGTATACATAAGGGGCTTTGAGTGCCGTGGCAAATACAGTATACATAAGGGGCTTTGAGTGCCGTAGCAAATACAGTATACATAAGGGGCTTTGAGTGCCGTGGCAAATACAGTATACATAAGGGGCTTTGAGTGCCGTGGCAAATACAGTATACATAAGGGGCTTTGAGTGCCGTGGCAAATACAGTATACATAAGGGGCTTTGAGTGCCATGGCAAATACAGTATACATAAGGGGCTTTGAGTGCCGTGGCAAATACAGTATACATAAGGGGCTTTGAGTGCCGTGGCAAATACAGTATACATAAGGGGCTTTGAGTGCCATGGCAAATACAGTATACATAAGGGGCTTTGAGTGCCGTGACAAATAGTATGTATTTCACGGTTAGTTATTTGTTCGTTACGTGGTAGACATTCAAACAGCACATACGACATGCAATTTATGCATTTCATTGATTGAACTAATAAATTATGCAGATCGATAATGGGTCTGAATTTATTTAAAACCTACAGATAAAAGATGGTCTTTACCAATTTAATCTTCTTTTCGATGTTTTAATTTTGTTGAATCAAAATCTTAAAGTATAAATAAAATACAAGACATGTAACATTTCAAGAAGGCGTCTGGTTCTATTGGGTATCACAAGTACTTATCCTGTACTCGGAACAGAGTTGTGTTTACCGGGAAAGTCTTTTCGATACAATTATTAAGGTTTGCGCTAGGGACTTTAAACCATTGTCTTTCCCAGAAAGATACAATGTACAAAAAAAGTACATAAAAAAGTAGTACATAACAATAAAAACAGTACATAAAAGTACATAACAATTGTTGAATACATAACAAAGTTGTCATTTCAAGTCAAGTAAATAAATTAAACTGTTAAGACTTGATATTTTTATTCAACCATATAAAGCTATTCTTGACATTTATTTGCGTTTCTAAGCAAAGCACCTGTAATATTTATTTTGAAATGATTATAACTGCAAAGATTTTTACAATGTAAGCAATAAAAGGTACAGCTAATATGGTAGTAGGTTAAATATAAGAGTTCGAGACCCAACTTCGAGCACCTTCGGTTCACGTGGCTCAGTCCTACCAACCCTGTGAAAATTTTGTAATCCAAATTTCCCTCCAAAATCCCTGCTATCCAAATTTACCTCTTAATTCCATTTTGTTATACTATAACAAATGCTATATTTCATATATACAGTACACTATAACAGATTTGGATGTTAAAGCACACCTGATAGTAAAACTTTAAATTACTTTAAAACTAAATGTTCCAGGATCAACTTCGAGTATCTTCGGTTTTCGGATTCAGAATGGCGGTCAGCTTTAGACAACTTCGGAACTCTTGACTAAGTCCTACCATCCTTTGGGGAATTTCCCCTCCTCAAATGTTACAATAATTTCCTTTTTTATAAATGTAGAAAATAAGCACAACATTCCTTCCGAATTAAATTTGCAACGAAACAGGCTCGGGGGAATTTAAGTGGTATACTTCTGTTAAAATTAAATTTAGCAAATTTGTAAATAACCAAGAAATTTCAACTTCACCTTTCTTTCACGGTGAAACTAACCCTCTGCTACTTTCTGATTCTATCCATACCCAATATTATGAAGCTCTTGACAGCATTTTGAAAACTTGGGTGAATGGGTGAGTGAATTCAAAATGTTAAATATATTAATATTAGTAGCTAATACCAGACATTTTACATTACATTTCAACGGTTCATAATAAGTAATCCTCCTATATTTATCGGGTTATAACTGAGCAAGTTCGGAGTAGAGAAATCATTTACTATAATTATTTTTTATATTTATGATGCCTTGTTTGTAGTTAGCAATTCTTTATGGAAAGGTTATGTAAAAAGAAGCGTATAAAGACTGATATTTAAAATTGCTAAGATCTAAACGTAATACATTTTCAAGAGCACACTCACTACCTTGACGTACCCATTCACCCAAGCTTTCTAAAATTTTGTCAATAGCTTTAGAATATTGAGTATCGATAGAAACGGGAAGTATCAGCGGTCTAGTATTACCGTGAAAGAAGGGTGAAGTTGAAATTTCTTGGTTATTTATAAATTTGATATATTTAATTTGAACAGAAATATACCACTTAATTCCCCTGAGCCTGTGTCGTTGCTCGGGTTTATTCGGAAAGAATATTGTGCTTATTTTCAGTTAAAACTGTTCGTATGTCTTTACCGCAAGTGCCAAACTTACAACACATAATAACGAGGATATTGTTTAAAGCAGATGAGTAGGATCCCATGGTTAGGTTAGGATACAATGAAATTTAGTTAAATGAGAAGTAATTGTTATTAGAAATTTCTAAAAAGGAGATTAAAATAACAATTTTAATGTTTCACCACCACAGTATTCCTTAACAAGAGGACAATCTTTACCCAACGGAAGGTAATCCAAACTCTACCCAATCAAATCAAAAGATATCAATAACAAAAGTACACATCCATTTCGATTGAGAGAGTCTAGAGAAAGAATGCGGGGAAGTATATATAGGAATTCATAAGAGGATATAGTAAGAAGAAGAAAAATAAAAGGAGGGGAGGACCAATCAGAGTGTGGAATTTGAAAATAGTCGTTGTACGTATGCGCGTCAAGGTTAATCACGAGCGTCGTCCGTGACTGTCGCAACAGGAAAACCATTAACATCCGGTCTGTCCAGCTGCATACAATAAAATCCGTATGATTGTAGTCCGAATAAAATAACTTTGGTACTGGCGGAACGGCATCGCGCCACTGTTCTGAAATGACAAAACTCTGAGCTTTAATTTGCTGACAAACTCAAAATATGTAAGCAATTATTTTCAAACTAATTGTATATTGTCCACCATGTTATATTCTTTAAGAAAGAAATATGCTGGAGATTTTTCTTAGACTAATTTACTTTTTACTGTGATATTCGTGTTTAAGAACACGTTTTTAAGAGTGAAATTGCGAGTGAGTCGTCTTTAACTTATCACTGTAGCGATGATAATAATAATAATACAATAATTTTTACAGGGATGACAGTTTAATTCATTGCGATTAGTTTGGTAAAATTTCATTTAATTATTTAAACAGTATAATGATAAATTATATATATATATATATATATATATATATATATATATATATATATATATATATTGTAAACCTTTGCAAACTCGAAAACCACAAACGGTAGACAAAATGTCTTTGACCAAACATTAACTGTATTTTTTTATGTATTCGTAAAATAATACTGTGGCACTAATAAAACATGCAGAGAAATAATGAAGAGTTCATGAAGTAACTCCATAATTCGTTTACATCGAGGCTGTGTCGGACGCGTAATATCATTGATTTTACTATATAAAGAGATACTCCATCCATATGGGAGAGTTGTGGCGAGGCCCCAAAACTGTTTTGAGGCCCCACGCTGCGCTGCGCATAGCCCTATTTCCTCTTTCTCTCTCGCACGCTCTTCCGTCTCTCTCTCTCTCTCACTTCCCTCCTCTTAACCCACTCTCCCATTCTACAGACAGCCGCCCCGCCCTCTCCTTCCTCAGGTCCCACACACAAACAACGTCCTGCTTAGATAATTGTTTACGTTATTCCATATGGCCAACGTTTATCCGGGTTCTCTGTTTTTATATTTGCTTGCATCTCTTTCGAATGATAAAGAATACTGTGTTGATACTATTACAGTAAAACTCAGTGTGACATTCATATTGAATAAAGAAATATTTATAACTGAATAAATTAAAACACCATATTGATTTATATGATTAACACACCGTGTATTTGTAAATAGACACACTTGAATGGACCGCTAACTTATCGGCAATGCTGGCGATAATTACTGCTGATTTAAGTAAACATTTTCATATTATATATCCCATCTGAAAAATCTTTATTGCATTTTAACCATCGATTAGGTGACTAAATCGACTGTTGTACTCAATCATTAGTTTTTTCACATGCGGTAATTGATTAAAAAATAAATTGTTTTCAAATCCAATCAATGACTCTCCTTTCAATTATGAAATTAATCTGCAAATATTCCAGGAATATATAATAGCCTATAGTGAAATATTAAAAAATGTGACATTATTTATTTCTTTGACAAAATAAATATTGAAATAGGCCTATGATATTTATATAGAATAATACTGGGCAAAATATAAAACCCAAATGAGATTCAAATTGCATGATAGGGTTAGAACAAATCATAACAAAACCACTAATTTACTTCTATACAAGATAAAAATAGCCTTCATCTTATGGCCTGATTCAGACAATCTGTGTATAGGCATTTAATTTAAAATAGCATTATATTTTATTTTATTATATACATATGTTTTATTATTACTATCTGTAACATTAACATATTATTTGGTTCCAAGTAATTGCAGGATTGTTTGTAAAATATTTCATTGTTTGGTGAATGGTCAGTTTTTATTTTATTCGGAATCATGAAGAGTTGTGACTCTATTATTACTTCTTGAGAAAAACAATCTCAATGTCAATTGCAATTGGTTAGGAAATATTATCGCGATAGAATATAACTAGACTACTGATTATTTAGATTCAATTTTCATTATTTTAATCAGGTTGTGAAATTATTGTAAATTTTGTTTATGTCCCCCTTTAAAAAAATACCGATTTATAACATTGATTGAATCAGACCATTGTAAAACGTATGTTCAAGGCGAATATAATTAAAGTTAACACATCTGTTTTTCATACTATTATTTTACTAGATGTGAAAGTATGGATAAACTGCAATTTATTTATATTTTCAATTTCTCTGGAAAAGACACTCTGGAATTACACTGGTAACACTTCACAAGTAGCGTGACCAGCAATAACATAAGAAATAACTAATTTTATGTAACCACAGTCTAAATAATAACAAAATTAACTATAGCCACACTCTGTGGTGTTTTTAATTATAAAAATTCGAATATGACTTATTTACACAACTGAGAATGAACAGAACAAACAATGCCAAGAACTAACAAAACTATATAAACAAATAACTATTACAAATAAACAATAATATAGTTAAAAAATAATATGTAAATTTGGGTTTTGCGCATATTTTGAACTGTAATAGTATGGTTTCGAATTGAAACAATTATATATATCGTATTAATGATAAGCATACACTTTCAAATTAGATAAACTAATCCTAAGTAGAAGAACAGAGACCTTTTTTTAATAACCAAACACTTCAACTCTAGAACTGTGGGGAGTAATATACGATATACATGTTTAAAAATTATTGTAATTTAATAGTAACAGAATATAAGCAGATATGTGCTTATTTTGTAGTATAAGTTTGGTGCTATTCGGAATCAGACCAGTGAAAATTCAAGTTATTTTTGGCGGATTGTGATATTTACGGAAATATTTCTATAGCACAGCTTGAGGTCTAAGTTGCATTTTTGAGCGGCCAAGATTGGACAGACTACCTGAGATCGGTATTGCACGCAACTCGAGTACTGGTTTGGGGCCTTCTTGGGACATCGCAATTAACGCAGCTAGGATTGCGCGCAACTCGTTAACGGCCAGAGAGTGAGGTAGGCCTATTACACGATTTTTGGCAACGCGACTGAAGAACTGAATTGTGTGCGTGTATGTTTTTTCTTTTTCATTTTATGACTCCGCCACTATTTATGAAATCATCAATACAGCAAATATTTTCTCTTTATCTCCATCTCTTTATATCAAATAAAAAGAAAAAATGCCAATCCTGGTATAGACTAAAATATGTTTACTTTACCTTCCGTCAAACAGTTCACAGCGTGTGATGGTGATAACAACTACATGTTTCGCCGTGAATACGGACGGCATCTTCAGGTTAAAGAAAACAAATAAGTCCAAGTGGTATGCGTCACAAATTAATTAAAAGTTAACAAACACAGTTCACACAAGAGGAAAACAACGAATATTAAAACTTTCGGTAGGCCTACCACACACATTTCACTGTCCACAGCGTGACCCGGAAGCAGATTTTAATATTGTGGTATTTATGACAAATAGTTCAATTTACTTTTAAACAAAAAGGATTATTCATTTATAGTTAAAAATACAACAATAATTATACAATGCAATATTGACAAGAAGCTTTAATTACTTGATAAAAAATGAATAATGATTTCAATAATATAAAGGGTTAATTCTAGTATTAAATGTAAACTATATGACAGATGATAAGTTAATGAATAATTAAATTGTTATAAATTATTTCTGATACTTCTAATAACGCATCCTCAGATGACTTTCCTTTGATAAAACCGAATTGACGTGGATTAAGAAAATTTAACTGAGATAAATAACTATGGAGTCTTTTAATCATTGTTTTTTTCAAAACCCTTAGAGAATACAGATAACAAGCTGATAGTTATTATGTTATCTAGTTTATAGAGTTATTGTCCTTCAAAATAGGTACCACTGAACTTAACTTCAGGCTCTCAGGAAAAATGCCTTTGATAAAACTACTGTTTATTAAGTGAACTAAAACTGGTGCAATCTCATCAATTATATTTTCAGTAAATGTACATTAATTTGGTCAGAGCCAGTTAATTTTTTATTTTTTAAAAGCTTAACAATACTCTTAATTTAATTTAAATCTGTTGGAGTTATAAGGAATGAATGTTGATAGTAAATACGTAAAGGTGGAAGGGTTTTCTAATAACGTTCAATAATAATTTTTTTTTGTAAAATTGATCACATTATTTAATTCATTAGTACATTTTGCAAAATAATTTTGAAAAACTGTCATATGGTCTTTTCGTAGAAATTTTATATAATTTTTTACGTCTCTCAAATTTATATAAAATGTTTGGTTTTATCCAGGGACTTAACAATTTAGCCTTTAACAATTTAGAACTACCACCATTTTTCTTGCTACTTCTAAATATACAATTACTTAAAATATCAATAAACTTATACAAACAGTATTTACATCATTTTAGGTAATGTATAATGTTTTAACTAAACATCTGTAACACAATGTTATTTACATTGACAAAATAACAAAAAAAGTCCCCTAACATTTTTCATATTCACAAACCCCTAAGGCCTAAATAAAAGATCGCGATTCCTTTCCGTGTAAGACAAACCACAGCAAGGAATAATATCCCACTTTGACCCACTATCAAGGCCAATCGGCGACAGTACAGGTGGAGTGGCGACAGTAGGAGTAGACAAGTACTTCCGGATGAGCGTCTCGATAGAAAGAGAGAGAGAATGGGAGAATGAGAAGGGTGATTAGTTCCTTTACTGCTCACAGGTTGTGCAACCGAACAGTCGAAACTGGAGGCAATTTCGAACTCTTTAACTTGATTGACGACAGGTTGCAGCACGGTCGCTCCCATTTTCCGTGCCTCAATATTTAACATTGGATGGAACTATCTTCTATGTGGTATAGTAAAATCAATGGTAATATATACTCTGCTCAAGGCAGTGTAGACCGGATGTTCATCCCGAGCGTAAAATAATGTTAATAATAAATAATAGATCGATGATATTTCAAGATAAGAAATGTTTCTTCAGTGAGGTAAGTCACCTTCTGTTTCTCCAGAAATAAGGTGAGTTAGTTGACTTTTGATTCTGAGGTGCGTTCATGTTCAGTTCTTAATCGAATTAACAGTGCTTGGTATAGTTTAATCACTAGTTTATTTTTATTGCAGTAATTTAGTTTTAGTGATATTAGAAGTTTTTTCTTTAGATATGACAGTAATGTTATAAGACTCAGAGTATACATATTATCAGTGTTTAGTGCAATTATAATATTTAGGCCCTTTCAAATTTTAGTTAATGTTCTATTAGTAATTTATAAGAAGTGATTGAAATGGAAGAGGCCAGAGCTGAGCCAGTGACTGTACAGTGTGCGTGTGATATCACCGCCGCCTTGTTGACAATCTAGTTTTGAAAACTCCTGAATCTTTCTTCCTAGTTCAAGACAATTATATTAAATACGCGAGTACGATTTTAATGTCAATTAAATAACAAAACTAATTTAGGTTTAATAAAATTTTGTCTAGCATTTGTCGTTAATGATTTTGCGAAGGTTTACAAAAAAAATAATTTCTCAATAACCTGTTTGAATAATTAAATGAAACTTATACCAAAATAACCATGATGAATCAAACTGTCATCCCTCTACAAGACATTATTTTATTGTTTTCTCGCTACAGTGACAGTTTAAAGACGGAACACGCGCAATTTCACTCTTAAAAACGTGCTCTTAAACACAAATAACACGATGGAAAGCAAATTAGTCAAAGCAAAATCTCAAGCATAATTCTTTCTTAAAGAATATAACATGGTGGACACTAAACAATTAGTTTGAAAATTATTTATTACTCATTTTAAGTTTCATAGCAAATTAAAGCTCAGAGTTTTGTCATTTCAAACCAGTGGCGCAAGACTGTTCCGCCAGTACCAAAGTTATTTTATTTGGACTATAGTCAGGGATATTTAGTCATGTGTTCTGATTAAAATCCTGATGAAAATTCAATATAAAATAATACATTTGCTATAGTGTGTATGAAATAATGCACTTAATTTAGTCTAAAAATGGAAATAAAAGTAAAATTTGAGAAGGGAAAATTCCTAAAAGGAAGACTTCCGAAGTTGCCCAAAGTTGACCACCATCTTGAATTCAAAAGCCAAAGATATCCGAAATTTATGCACGAACGTTTATTTTTAGAGTAATTAAAAGTTTTTTATAGTGTATGTATGAAATAGAGCACTTTTTATAGTATAAAAGAGGGAATTAAGAAGGAAATTTGGATAACAGGAAATTTTCAGGGAATTTCGGGGAGGTAAAATTCCCACAGGTTTGGTTGGACTGTTAGGTCCCCCGAAGATGCCCGAAGTTGGATGCCATCTTGAGTTCATAAGCCGAAGATACCCGAAGTTCGGTCTCGAACTCTTATATTTACCCTACTAATGGTGATTGATGTCGGTAAACCACAACTTTCATACTGGAACGGGATTCACATCTTATTATTGTGTAGATGGCACATTACTATAGCATTAAAAAATTTTGTGTTGTTATTAGTTTAAAGAAAAGAAAACAATAGCATAAAGAACTAATGTGTAAATATGAAATGCAGAATCTCACCCGATTTACACTGGTCAGGGTTTGTTTACTACTAGTCAATATTAAACACACGAACAAGAATTCATTGTATTTTCTTCTGAAACACCTATTTTTATCTTTAAAAACAACAGATTTTTAAACAGAAAACATTATATTATATTGTGGAGTTTTTTATCTCGAACACAAATATGAAATCATATGACAATTCTTCATACGACAAATACAAACTGAGATATTCACCAAAAATGTGGGTTGAGTCAATTAGGTTAGATTGGTTGGGTTTTGTTAAGTTAGGTTAAGTTGGGTTAGGTATATGTTGACCGTGAAAACCTAACCTAATCTAACCTTACGTGCAGACTTAACCTAATCTAACTAACTATCCTAACCTAACCAACCTGATCTAACCTTACGTTACCTAAACTAAGTTAACCTATACCTAACCTAACCTTACTTTTACCGAACAAACCTAACGTAACCTAACCTAGCATAACATAATATAACCTAACTTGTTTTGTTAAATGGATCAGTTTTTATTTGTCGAACGAAGAAATAGGTGTTATATTCGTGTTTAGGAAAGGAAACTAAATAATATTAATGTTATATTATACATACTTGTTGTGTCAAAATGTTCCTTCTTTTTTCCTACTCTTTTTTTTTTATCACCATTTCCGCCAAAAATGTCTATGAATTAATATGTTCGTGGGGTTAATATTGACTATTTAGCAAAAAAATAATCGTGAACATTGGATGAGACGCCTATAATCCATATTTACCAAATAATTTATTTAAATGAAATACTTTTATTAACTAGTTATATACAATAAACCAACTACTGATACATAGTAATAAAGAAACAAACCAAAATAAATGATTTTTATAAACCATATATACAGGGTGAATGGTACGTGGCGTTTAAAAATGTAAGGGCTTTAAACTACATGCTTGGGGCTACTTAAAAACGAAATTTCAGTTTTATATGCCAAATGGTTAGTGTGGTATGTTCAAATTAAGATTGTTTTAAATCATGGACCTAACCTTAAAAAGCTTTATTACTTACTCAAAAGATCATATTTTTAAACTGCGACACCATTTTTGAAATCTACATTAAATTTTCAACAAGAATAATGAGCTAGTAAGATGCGAAAATTAAGGTTAGTACTTAAAATTATGCTTTAAAGCAAAAAATCATGTTTTTGTAAAATTTTAAGCAATGTTTTACGCGTAGTTACTAAATTATGGTAACGGATATAATGTGTCAAGCTATACAGAAAACTGCATTATTAAATGTTCTTTCCAGTGATATGCTTTTATTTGTATTATCGTACAATGTTCCATTTTTTATTATAACTGCGGCTGCTGAAGTAGTGCGCCAAGAAGTCTCTACAAAAGTGACAGTTCAACAAATGCGCAAGAGAGCACGGTCCTGCATCAGAAATGGAGGAAGGTAGTTTGAACAACATTTGTAAATCTTATTCTTTTAAGTTGACCTTTTTTTTAATTATTTTTACGAATATAATTAGTATGTCTTAAAATTATGTCAAATCAAAGTATTATAATCTTTCTTGTAATAAATAGTCAAAGCTTCAAGTTTTCTGCAAACTGTGTTTTAATTCAGTTTCACCTAACGATTTCGATGACGAAACAAAATAATTGAAATCACAACTATACCATTGAAAAGACCATTAAATTACGCAGTGTTCTGTATAGCCTGACACATTATATCCGTTACCATAATTTAGTAACTACGCGTAAAATATTGTTTAAAATTTTACAAAAATATGATATTTTACTTAACCCATAATTTTAAGTACCAATCTTAATTTATGCAGGCTACTAGATCATTATTCTTGTTAACAATTTAATGTAGATTTAAAAAATGGTGTCATAGTTTAAAAAATATGATCTTTAGAGTAAGTAATAAAGCTTTTTTATGGTTAGGTCCACGATTTAAAAAGAAATCTTAATTTGAACATACCACACTAACCATTTGGCATATAAAACTGAAATTTGCGTTTTTAAGTAGCCCCAAGCATGTAGTTTAAGCCCTTAAATTTTTTAACACCACGTACCATTCACCCTGTATATATATATAAATATTAAAAAATATAAAACTAACAAGAGTTAGATTCCATTTTTAAATTGGTGTTACCGGTTTGATATTATGAATTTAATTGTTGAAGTAGTATTGCATTGCTGATTAGGCTGCACGCTTAAATAATATGAATTAATTTAATCGTGCATAACAACTAAAGGATAAATTAGACTATTATCTGAAAGACGTTGATCATGTTAGCGTTGTACTTGACATAAGCACAGTGGCTGGCAGTGGACAATGAAAACATTATAAGAACAAGGCTTTATTGTGGCTCAACAAAGTGAGTCAGGGCGCAGTTGACTTGATCAAAGCATTGAATGAAGGTTCATTGCACAGCTGACTAGAAAACGTGCCACAAACTCATGTCTGCTAGTGATTTCAAACACACAATTCGAATACTATTATATAATAATATACAGTAACTACAGGCAGTTTTACAGAGAAAGTTGACTATAACTCACACCTCGCGTAACTACAGGCAGTTTTACACAGAAAGTTGACTATACTCACACCTCGCGTAACTACAGGCAGTTTTACACAGAAAGTTGACTATAACTCACACCTCGCGTAACTACAGGCAGTTTTACAGAGAAAGTTGACTATAACTCACACCTCGCGTAACTACAGGCAGTTTTACACAGAAAGTTGACTATAACTCACACCTCGCGTAACTACAGGCAGTTTTACACAGAAAGTTGACTATACTCACACCTCGCGTAACTACAGGCAGTTTTACAGAGAAAGTTGACTATAACTCACACCTCGCGTAACTACAGGCAGTTTTACACTGAAAGTTGACTATAACCTACACCTCGCGTAACTACAGGCAAGTTCTTTACAAAGTTGACTATAACTCACATCTCGCGTACCTACAGGCAGTTTTACAGAGAAAGTTGACTATAACTCACACCTCGCGTAACTACAGGCAGTTTTACACAGAAAGTTGACTATAACTCACACCTCGCGTAACTACAGGCAGTTTTACAAAGTTGGACTATAACTCACACCTCGCGTAACTACAGGCAGTTTTACAGAGAAAGTTGACTATAACTCACACCTCGCGTAACTACAGGCAGTTTTACACAGAAAGTTGACTATAACTCACACCTCGCGTAACTACAGGCAGTTTTACAAAGTTGACTATAACTCACACCTCACGTAACTACAGGCAGTTTTACAGAGAAAGTTGACTATAACTCACACCTCGCGTAACTACAGGCAGTTTTACACAGAAAGTTGACTATACTCACACCTCGCGTAACTACAGGCAGTTTTACACAGAAAGTTGACTATACTCACACCTCGCGTAACTACAGGCAGTTTTACAGAGAAAGTTGACTATAACTCACACCTCGCGTAACTACAGGCAGTTTTACACAGAAAGTTGACTATAACTCACACCTCGCGTAACTACAGGCAGTTTTACAAAGTTGACTATAACTCACATCTCGCGTACCTACAGGCAGTTTTACAGAGAAAGTTGACTATAACTCACACCTCGCGTAACTACAGGCAGTTTTACACAGAAAGTTGACTATACTCACACCTCGCGTAACTACAGGCAGTTTTACACAGAAAGTTGACTATAACTCACACCTCGCGTAACTACAGGCAGTTTTACAGAGAAAGTTGACTATAACTCACACCTCGCGTAACTACAGGCAGTTTTACACAGAAAGTTGACTATAACTCACACCTCGCGTAACTACAGGCAGTTTTACACAGAAAGTTGACTATACTCACACCTCGCGTAACTACAGGCAGTTTTACACAGAAAGTTGACTATAACTCACACCTCGCGTAACTACAGGCAGTTTTACAAAGTTGACTATAACTCACACCTCACGTAACTACAGGCAGTTTTACAGAGAAAGTTGACTATAACTCACACCACGCCTAACTACCGACAGTTTTACACGGAAAGATTACTGAAATTCAAACCAAGCCCAAGAACAACAGGCAGTTTGTAAATTTTATATATCTCATATGATATTTTAAAGCCAGCTACCAAACTAATAAAAAAATAAAAACATACCAATAAACATTGTAAAAATAAAATCTCGTTACAGACCAAAGTCCAGGTTTCGTAACCATTCAACACCCGTTTCTCCGATTGAATGAAGACCAGATAATTCCCCCGAAAAGAACGCAATGGGCAATCATTAACTATTCAATCCATTGTTTGAACTTCGACTCGCAATCACATAACTGATCATTTGCCTTTCTCCATTTATATTTCCTATAGTTGTATTTTCCGACGAGAGAAAACTACTCAACATAGTCCATTTTTCCGTCCATACGAGGGACAGATGGCGGTAATAGGGTTTGATACCAGAAACTTGTTTAGACCGTTAAAAATATCTCAAGTTAACGCTCAGTTGGATTCGGCAATAATTTGTTTGAGATTAACTGGTAAGTTAGTCGAAGAAGTGATTTTTCTAAATTTAAGTCGCCCTGCACGTTGTGGGATATCTTGCAAAATGGGGAGCTTAAGAGTGGATATGATCTTTTTGAACTCTCTGAGAAGTGCCTCTTTGCATCGTATATCCGGAGGAGCTATGTTACACAGCACTGGAAGCCATGGTAGAAGGATTGCAATGAGGAATAAAACGCTGGCAGCCCACGTTAGTTGTATATCAACCTCTTGTAAGTGTACCGTTAAGCCACACGGGAGAACAATATCCAGCAGTGGAGTAAACTAAGGACAAAGCAGTAATACGAAGGAATTGTGCGTGGCTCCCCACGATGATCCAGCAAGCTGCTGCACAATGTTAGTCCTGGTTCTCACTTTAGCTGCTGTAGAGTGCAGAGTGTAGACTGTAGGTGACTTATAAAACAGAGAGATCGATTTAAAATGACTCCCAAGTACTGTGTGTGCTCGTTGTGTTTCAGCCTTACACCATTGAAAAAGATGTTCAATTTTTGATAAGCTAGTCTATTACTCAGGTGAAAGCAGATTACTTCTGTCTTTGTTGATTAGGCTTTAGTTTACAGGTTCTAAAATAATTATTGAGGGTGGCTAAATTAAGAGTAAGTGAAATGAAAGGAAAAATTATATTTATTTCCAGCATAGAACACACACAAAAAATAAACTTATACAATAGCATGTGCAATACATTACAGACTGAATTTTTGTCTAGAATGTATTACACATGCAAAATAAAAATGCAATAAAAACATAACAAAATAAAACTAATAATTAAGGTTTACTGCAAACAATGGATGTACAAAGTAGTGCTATAATTAAAGAAAGAAGTCTGCATGGGCATGATACCTGTGGCCGTAGGGTTCTTTCTTTTTTTTATATGTCCTTGTGTTGAGTTGCGAGAGCATCAAGGAATTTTCAGGACTGTGTTGCGGGAATGTCGGCAATGTATACATTGAACAAAAGAGGAGCAAGAACAGAACCTTGTGACAATCCATCATTCAGGTGCCTAAAAGAACGTTCTCTGCGACCCAGGCAAACTTTTAATTACCTTGTTGCTGAGTGTGGCTATTTGGATCTTTTTTTAGAAGAGGATCCCCACTATTGATAGGTTAGGATATGTTAGGTTAGGTTAAAATGTGTCTTTTTCTTCATTATAATATTTACTGATTCACAGTTAATAATTTGTTTTATTACCATTCGTGGGGCTATTCCTATAGAACTTTTTTTAAATGTGGGTGTCCTCTTCTAAAAAGAGGCCCGTTTTTGCCGTGTTAAAAAAAGATTTTACACTGAAATGTGACTATCGATTACTGAAATGAACTATGCTCATTACTAATGACCAGTTCACACATACAATTAATAATAGTTCTGAATATTCTTAACAACTGGCTAATTTCTATACACAATGATAATAACCATATTTAAGAACTAAATCGCCTAAAACTCCAATCTCAGGCAACTGCACTTATGAGTGATAAAATGAACAATCAACTACAGCCCGCTAGACTACCTGCCATAACACGCCACTAAAATAACATTTGGCAATATTGTTTAAAAGTCCTACAACGCACTACTATTATACAGCGTTGTTATGTTAATGGAGCTGCATTATTTCAACACAATAAAAATATTTTACGTTTTTATGTAGAATACATATAGTTTGAAATAGCAATATTTTCATTATGGTTAGGTTAATGAACCTAAACAATATTGTGGTTAGATTAAACAATTATAAGAAGTATTAATCTATTAAGTAACAGGATTATATAACACTATATAAAATGTCTGATCGAGACCCAATTGCCTCGTGATAAGTCCCGGCAATGGCAACATCTGAGCTCACTGACAGTTATTTATGCAGTGCAGCCTCACAATTTGATAAGAACAATGTAACGTGACAATCACGACTACATCTGACCTTGACCCAGTTGACTCCCGATAAGCCAGTTGACAGTGCAGGGCGGCCTCACACAGCGATAAGTGTAGAACGATGTCGTGCCACAATCTCGACTACATCTGACCTTGATCCAGTTGCCTCCAGATAAGCCCAGGCAACTGTGTCATCTGAGATCTCTCTTTATCACTGCAGGGTAGTGTGTTTATTTATGCAGGGGAGTCTCATGTAGTGTGATAAGTGAAGAGCGATGTCGTGCCACAATCACGACACATCTGACCTTGACTCAGTTGATTGGCCAGCTCACCACAAACAGTCCAATAACGGATGGGACTACTGCCACTGTATACAAAGCAAAGAGCAATCTAACAGTAGACTAAAATTGGTACGTCATAGGTCTGTCTTGTCTCTGACCTTGACCTAATAGATTAGTCTGACCACGATGATTAGGTAAGACAGACGAGGAAAACAAATATGTATATAATAAACAACATCTAAGGAAAACCCCACACAATTACAAGTCGGGTGTACATGGCGGCCTCAATGTCAAGCAACAATATACGGCATATTTAACTTGAACTTAACTGTTTCTCAATAACGCCATAAGCTACGATAAAATAAAATACTATACTACAAGCTGCCTTATAGTTTGTGCGGGTGGAAATAGAGTTGGGCGATAGTACTTACCACATGACATTGACCCAGTCGGTTCTCGATAAACTGGTCAGCTACGACCAGCTGACCACTTTATGTACAGTACAGCCTCATAGTTCGTACGGGTAGGAGATGTGTTGGCCCATAGCACTTACCATAGGCTCCATATGACACTGACCCAGTTGGTTCACGATAAACTAGTCAGCTACGACCAGCTATCTGATCACAAGTCACTACACTGTGTACAGTACAGCCTCATAGTTCGTGCGGGTAGGAGCTGTGTTGGCCCATAGCACTTACCATAGGCTCCAAATGACACTGACCCAGTTGGTTCTCGATAAACTAGTCAGCTACGACCAGCTATCTGATCACAAGTCACTACACTGTGTACAGTACAGCCTCATAGTTCGTACGGGTAGGAGCTGTGTTGGCCCATAGCACTTACCATAGGCTCCATATGACACTGACCCAGTTGGTTCTCGATAAACTAGTCAGCTACGACCAGCTATCTGATCACAAGTCACTACACTGTGTACAGTATAGCCTCATAGTTCGTGCGGGTAGGAGCTGTGTTGGCCCATAGCACTTACCATAGGCTCCATATGACACTGACCCAGTTGGTTCTCGATAAACTAGTCAGCTACGACCAGCTATCTGATCACAAGTCACTACACTGTGTACAGTACAGCCTCATAGTTCGTACGGGTAGGAGCTGTGTTGGCCCATAGCACTTACCATAGGCTCCATATGACACTGACCCAGTTGGTTCTCGATAAACTAGTCAGCTACGACCAGCTATCTGTCACTACACTGTGTACAGTACAGCCTCATAGTTCGTGCGGGTAGGAGCTGTGTTGGCCCACAGCACTTACCATAGGTTCCATATGACATTGACCCAGTTGGTTCTCGATAAACTAGTCAGCTACGACCAGCTATCTGTCACTACACTGTGTACAGTATAGCCTCATAGTTCGTGCGGGTAGGAGCTGTGTTGGCCCACAGCACTTACCATAGGTTCCATATGACATTGACCCAGTTGGTTCTCGATAAACTAGTCAGCTACGACCAGCTATCTAATCACAAGTCACTACACTGTGTACAGTACAGCCTCATAGTTCGTACGGGTAGGAGCTGTGTTGGCCCATAGCACTTACCATAGGCTCCATATGACACTGACCCAGTTGGTTCTCGATAAACTAGTCAGCTACGACCAGCTATAGTACTATCTGATCACAAGTCACTGCACTGTGTACAGTACAGCCTCATAGTCTGTGCGGGTAGGAGCTGTGTTGGGCGATATTACTCAGTATAGGCTTCTTATGACATTGACCCAGTTGATTCTCGATAAACTGGTCACGTACGACTAGCTATAGTACTATCTGATCACAAGTCACTACACTGTGTACAGTACAGCCTCATAGTCTGTGCGGGTAGGAGCTGTGTTGGGCGATATTACTCAGTATAGGCTTCTTATGACATTGACCCAGTTGGTTCTCGATAAACTGGTCATGTACGACTAGCTATAGTACTATCTGATCACAAGTCACTACACTGTGTACAGTACAGCCTCATAGTTCGTGCGAAATTTAAATGAGTGGATGAAAGTTTGGATACTTGTTAATTGATGTTATACTACTTGTTAACCCACCCCTGCTAGCACGTTTCTCCTCCACTATTCGGTGACCACATGGATAAACACAAACAGGGACTTCCACTTTAATCCATGGAGGTAATCACTTTCGCTGTTCCGTGGCGTGTATGATGTGCAATCACACCAGCCACGTCATAACGGCCCGTCTGTGACCTTGGCCCTCTTACCTTGCCACATCCTCTCCTCTCCTCTCCTCGCCACAACATCATCGAGGCAACTACGTAATCACCATTTTTCAAGTAGGAAATTTGAAAATATACCTTTATCTACCCTTTTATTGTACTGAAAACCTTTATTATCCCTCTTATCATAGTGAAAACCTTTATCGACCATTTTATCGTACTTAAAACCTTTATGGACCTTTTTATCGCATTGAAAACTTGTATCTACTCTTTTATCGTTCTGAAACTCTTTATCGACCCTTTTATCGTACTGAAACCCTTTATCAACCCTTTTATCGTACTGAAAACCTTTATCGGCCTTAAATTCTTGATCGACCCATTTATCGTACTGAAACCCTTTATCGACCCTTTCATCGCACTGAAAACCTGGCGTAAAGTTTATAATTGTGTAAGAAAAAGATTTAATATGAAGCTAAATAATACTTACAAGGCAAGAGAAAAACATTTAAAGCTTATTTTACGTAGGTGAAATAAATATTTTTGTCTTTACGAGCAAGTGTTAATTTTCTTTATGTATAATGTATTATGATCAGCAAATTACGCAATCTATAAGGACTTCTTGGCTTTAAAATACCTTACTTAAAAAAAAACATCTTGTTCGTGAATGTTTTACTAAAGGAAAACATATGTCCATATTGTGCAAGAAATTCGCGTGGTTTGTGTAAGTATAAATTTTAGGTAAGTATAGCAATAACACAAAGAGTAACAGAGTACTCTTTTCTATAGTAAATCCATCAATCATAATGGAACCTTCCACTAATACATATTAGAAAGTTATGTTACATGTAAAAACAGTTGACTAACTACCATTCTACCTGTCGTATTAGAACCATCCAAATATCCTGTAGCAAAGGACGCTTATTTATCCATTCAAAAAATGAAACACTTGGATAAAAATCAAGTAACAACGCGTACTAACTCGTTATTATACAACATGTTTGTAACTACAGAGTGTAAATAGTGACTTATTTGACGCATTGTACTCCTATAATTAATTAAAATGATCTATCAGCCCCGTAAGATGATGATTTATGAATACCGACTTCGGAGAGTTGACATTAAGGTGGTCCAATCGGTTTTCGTTGAGTTAATTATTTACAAAGTTTAATTAATATTAGTGTACCTTCCCTTGAGACAGAAAAATATTTCAAAAAATCCTTTAACCACTACGTTAGAACTTGTGGCCTTTTCTAGTGGTGAATTTAGCTGATTTTAAATCACTACTAAGAAAATTTTAATTTTGTATAAGTAAGTTTTTCACAAATAACTGAACGGATTATAAGATGTTTTTAATTTGTTTAGTGAAAAATATTCATAATTTTTCAATATTAAAAATATTTCTTTTTACTTTTACAATTATTATTATTTTTATATAATTTATTTATTTTTGTCATAGTTTTTAAAGATTCAAAAATACCTTTTTTCCTTTAAAATTATTAATATTTTGACATTAAAAAACGAAAAACATCTTACTCCCATCAGTAATGTGTAAAACACGTAATTATAAAAAATAAAATATGTACCGTACTTTGAACGTTTTTTCTTTCTTAATAGTGATTTAAAATCAGCTAAATTAACCACTTGAAAAGGCCACAAGTTATAATGTAGTGGTTAAAGGATTAAAAAAAATTTTTCCCCATCTCAAGGGAAGGTACATCAAATAATTTTGAATATAACATTTGGAAAGAATTAACTCACGGAAACCGATTGGACCACATTAAAAGTGCAGAGGCTGTCGGCCATGTTGGATATAATCCCGTAAGAACAATGTTATTTTCGAACCGGACATACAATCACGCGTATCTAAACTAAACAGTTATTTGAAACAGATTTTTCCGAACAAATTGCATTTGATCAAAAATTAAATTGCGCGTTGGAAGTTCATTTAAAATTCCTAATTAGTTTTATAGAAAAAATATAAAAATATTTAGTTTGATGTTTTGATTTTCACATATTTTTCAAAACTAGGCATACGTATTCTAAATAGCCAAACCAAACGCAATGGCCAATATGGTATACGTTTAAAATGACACCTCATACATAACTGTTGGTCAATAAATAATGAAACAAATGTGGATTCACAAAAAACATTGTTCTTATGAGATTAAACATGGCCGACAGCCTCTGCAGACTCTTAAGCCGTCTCTTAAAATAAAAGGGGTCAGTTTTCCGCTTTTCTTCCAAAATAGTTTTTTGAATAATTTGAAAAAAATATTATATGTATCAATAAAATAATTTCTCCCATACATCTCCTTCAAAATCGGAATAATCAACAAGTTACGAACATGGCAATATTGAGAACGAAACGGTGGATGTTTTTGAAAGAAAATAACGTTTGAATCTTTGATTGTCTGATCTGACGCATTACGCTCCCTTGGGGAGCAATTCACGGAAAACAAATATCATTCCATTCTTTGTGATCATAATAACACTTTATTCCATATTTAATTAAATTGATTTCCAAAATAGTGATCGAACAGCAACAGCCTCAAATTCCCGAAGCTCAGTTTTACCAAAAACATTGATTAACCAAACCATAGATTGGTGGAAAGTTATACGATGAACGGTGTTACATTAGTATAGTCTGTTATACCGTACCCTATATTTTGCTAGCGATTCCCGGACAATGAGCCCGAATAAATTAGTTGGAAACATGTAAAACTAGCTCTGCTACAACCTTCCCCGGGATAAAATACATAAATGTAAAAGTTTATTGTGACATGAAGCCTGAGAATGTTTTGTTGAAGCAGCAAGGAAGAAGTGGTATAAAGATAAGCTAGGCTAATGTCATATTATTGATTGAATCTTTTTCAAACATGGTAGGCTAGGTAAAATTACCCACTCGCCCACCCATACATGTAAAGTGGTACTGACCCACCCGCCCACCCATACACGTACAGTGGTATTGACCCACCCGCCCACCCATCCACGTACAGTGGTATTGATCCATCCGCACACCAATACACGTATAGTGGTATTGTATAGCTGTTTATCATTCGAGCTGGAACAGAGAGAGCTTATGAGTCTGCAGAGGCTGTCGGCCATGTTGGTTTTAGTCCCGTAAGAACAATGTTATTTATGAATAAAATCGTCCGTTATTTATTGACCTAAAGTTGTGTATAAGATGTCAATTTTAACGTTATAATATTGCGCGATGGATTTGCTTTTGATATTTTGAATACATACGCCTAAATATTTTTTATATAAAACTACAGTAATTAGATATTGAAAATCAATTCCAACACGCAATTTCACTCTTGATGAAATGAAATTTATTTGGAAAAACCCGTTGAAAAATATCTGTTTAGTATGGATACGCAAGATCTTATGTCCGGTTCAAAAATAACATTGTTTTTATGGGATTAAAACCAACATGGCCGACAGCCTCTGCAGATTCTTTTTCTTTATCTGAACTTAAGGAGTTTTACTGTTTACAACAAAAGTAAAGATTTAAATACCATCTGTATTTTACAAAAGTTAAAAAATAAATCAAACATATGACTTAAAAATAAAGATTAGTAAAGACTAGAGAAATAATTTAGGTTTTATTAGGAATCTGTTCAAGTACAATTATTAATCGCAGCTCCATCAAACACCATTATATTTAAGTAACTACCACGACCCTCGAACTACTACCGTACCACTGGTCTCCACGATACATGAGCTATCACAAGTTACTGTCTGCACGACCCTCGAACTACTACCGTACCACTGGTCTCCACGATACATGAGCTATCACAAGTTACTGTCTGCACGACCCTCGAACTACTACCGTACCACTGGTCTCCACGATACATGAGCTATCACAAGTTACTGTCTGCACGACCCTCAAGCTACTACAGTACCGCTGGTCTCCGAGGTACATGAGCAAACATCATGTAACTGTCTGCACGACCCTCAAGCTACTACCGTACTGCTGTTCTCCACGATACATGAGCTATCAAAAGTTACTGTCATCACGACGTTCAAGCTACTACCGTACTGCTGTTCTCCACGATACATGAGCTATCAAAAGTTACTGTCATCACGACGTTCAAGCTACTACCGTACCGCTGGTCTCCACGATACATGAGCTATCAAAAATTACTGTCATCACGACGTTCAAGCTACTACCGTACTGCTGGTCTCCACGATACATGAGCTATCACAGGTTACTGTCTGCACGACCCTCAACCTACTACCGTACTGCTGGTCTCCACGATACATGAGCTATCAAAAGTTACTGTCTGCACGACCCTCAACCTACTACCGTACTGCTGTTCTCCACGATACATGAGCTATCAAAAGTTACTGTCATCACGACGTTCAAGTTACTACCGTATCGCTGGTCTCCACGATACATGAGCTATCAAAAGTTACTGTCTGCACGACGTTCAAACTACTACCGTACCCCTGTTCTCCACGATACATGAGCTATCAAAAGTTACTGTCATCACAACGTTCAAGCTACTACCGTACCGCTGGTCCCCACGATACATGAGCTATCAAAAGTTACTGTCATCACGACGTTCAAGCTACTACCGTACCGCTGGTCCCCACGATACATGAGCTATCAAAAAGTTACTGTCATCACAACGTTCAAGCTACTACCGTACCGCTGGTCCCCACGATACATGAGCTATCAAAAGTTACTGTCATCACGACGTTCAAGCTACTACCGTACCGCTGGTCCCCACGATACATGAGCTATCAAAAGTTACTGTCATCACAACGTTCAAGCTACTACCGTACCGCTGGTCCCCACGATACATGAGCTATCAAAAGTTACTGTCATCACGACGTTCAAGCTACTACCGTACCCCTGTTCTCCACGATACATGAGCTATCAAAAGTTACTGTCATCACAACGTTCAAGCTACTACCGTACCGCTGGTCCCCACGATACATGAGCTATCAAAAGTTACTGTCATCACGACGTTCAAGCTACTACCGTACCGCTGGTCTCCACGATACATGAGCTATCACAAGTTACTGTCTGCACGACCCTCAAGCTACTACCGTACTGCTGTTCTCCACGATACATGAGCTATCAAAAGTTACTGTCATCACGACGTTCAAGCTACTACTGTACCGCTGGTCTCCACGATACATGAGCTATCAAAAATTACTGTCATCACGACGTTCAAGCTACTGCCGTACCACTGGTCTCCACGATACATGAGCTATCAAAAATTACTGTCATCACGACCCTCAAGCTACTACCGTACTGCTGTTCTCCACGATACATGAGCTATCAAAAGTTACTGTCATCACGACGTTCAAGCTACTACCGTACCGCTGGTCTCCACGATACATGAGCTATCAAAAGTTACTGTCATCATGACGTTCAAGTTACTACCGTACCGCTGGTCTCCACGATACATGAGCTATCACAAGTTACTGTCTGCACGACCCTCAAGCTACTACCGTACTGCTGTTCTCCACGATACATGAGCTATCAAAAGTTACTGTCATCACGACGTTCAAGCTACTACCGTACCGCTGGTCTCCACGATACATGAGCTATCAACAGTTACTGTCTGCACGAAGTTCAAGCTACTGCAGTACCGCTGGTCCCCACGATACATGAGCTATCAAAAGTTACTGTCTGCACGACCCTCAAGCTACTACAATACCGCTGGTCTCCACGATACATGAGCTATCAAAAGTTACTGTCTGCACGACCCTCAAGCTAGTACAGTACCGCTGGTCTCCACCATACATGAGCTATCAAAAGTTACTGTCTGCACGACCCTCAAGCTATTACAGTACCGCTGGTCTCCACGATACATGAGCTATCAAAAGTTACTGTCTGCACGAAGTTCAAGCTACTGCAGTACCGCTGGTCCCCACGATACATGAGCTATCAAAAGTTACTGTCTGCACGACCCTCAAGCTACTACAGTACCGCTGGACTCCAAGGTACATGAGCAAACATCATGTAACTGTCTGCACGACCTTCGAGCTACTAGTGTCCTGCTGGTCTCCACGATACACGATTTTCAAACGTTCCACCATCTCCATGACACCGTGATTGCTGAACCGCTCATGTCCTGCGAGCGTGAGACTCCAGGTTTCCACAATACACTAACCGCCAACTAGTGATTGTCCCGCCGCTAGTTTCCATGACACGTGTCAAATAAATGAGGGCAGAGCTCGCACAGCGTGATCAACGGAAAGTAGGCCGCCCTAGTACATCTAGTTTCGTAGCCGCTGAAGAATCGTAAACATATTTACCGCACACGTAGTCTGAGTGCCTAACTTTAGACAGACATTTATAACATTGTAATGGAGATAATCTTATACCATATCGAACCTGAAAAACTGCCTCAATTATACATTTATATATTAGTATATTGTAGTGCTTGTAACCCTTTCCATAGTGCTGAACAAGTTTGTATACAACTGTGAACGACATTTATATTGTAGTGCTTGTAACCCTGTTCCAAAGTGCTGAACAAGTTTGTACAACTGTGAACGACATTTATATTGTAGTGCTTGTAACCTTGTTCCATAGTGCTGAACAAGTTAATACACAACTGTGAACGACATTAATATTGTAGTGCTTGTAACCCTGTTCCATAGTGCTGAACAAGTTTATATACAATTGTGAACGAAATTTATATTGTAGTACTTGTAACCCTTTTCCATAGTGCTGGACAAGTTTTTATACAATGTGAACGACATTTATATTGTGGTCTATAAGTTTTAACATTACCATATGTTTGAGGTTATGATAGTCTTAGCCACAGTAATTATAATAAAAATAACGAATGCTTCATAGTACATCAGGGGAAACACAACTTAGTCTAGAAAAATATTATTATACAGGGTGTTCAAAAAGTCGAAGAATGGTTGAATATTGTTTAGACCGTTACAGATAAAGGTACAAAACTTTGCTCATTGCTGCTGGACATAAAAATCTATTTTACTATGTATTCAGTGATCCATGCTATTCTTCTATGGAAACGGTCCATGAAGAGTCAGTAGAACAGTTTTAGTGTAAGCATGGGTTGATATGCACATCATTTTAAAGCGCTGGTCAAGCATAGAAGAATGCCGCAAACCACACTTCCAAAGCTTTTTCCGTCACAAAATGGTGGCGGTTTAAAATCTTGCACATAAGATCAGTATTGAAACTTTCGAGCGCCGCCATTTTGTTCAGGATTAACCTTTTTAAGTATAATTTTCAGTATGATGTTCTACCAGCTAAGACTTTTAAAATGGTATGTATATACCTATACTTACATTTAAGATTTTCTTCCGACTCCTAGTGGGCCGTCCCCCTACGAAGGTAATGGATCACTGAATACATGGTCTTTTTATGTCCAGCATTATTGTGCAAAGTATTGTACCTATATCTGTAACGGCCTAAACAATATTCAACCGTCCTCAGACTTTTTGAATACACTGTATGCATGAGCAATATAACCTTATGCTCTAAAATATGTCGATCACGCAACGTCAAACGAGGTTTTGTTTTACAACTGTCAAGATCAATATATCACGGGATAAAATGGTGAGTCATGACACTCGCAAAGTAGCAATCATCCCGTGACTAACCGTAATCTCTTTATCTCTCCCGTCATCGCATCCCACACCTGCGGCTCTGCCCTCGCCAGCCACAACCCTCTGTTGTCACAACACCAAACAAGCAACATCCGAGACCGTTCCTCTCCCGGTGTACCAAGTAGCAATCATCCCGTGACTAACCGTAATCTCTTTATCTCTCCCGTCATCGCACCCCACACCTGCGGCTCTGTCCTCGCCAGCCACAACACCAGACAAGCAACATCCGAGACGGTTCCTCTCCCGGTGTACCAAGTAGCAATCACCCCGTGACTAACCGTAATCTCTTTATCTCTCCCGTCATCGCACCCCACACCTGCGGCTCTGTCCTCGCCAGCCACAACACCTCTGTTGTCAAAACACCAGACAAGCAACATCCGAGACCGTTCCTCTCCCGGTGTACCAAGTAGCAATCACCCCGTGACTAACCGTAATCTCTTTATCTCTCCCGTCATCGCACCCCACACCTGCGGCTCTGCCCTCGCCAGCCACAACACCTCTGTTGTCACAACACCAAACAAGCAACATCCGAGACCGTTCCTCTCCCGGTGTACCAAGTAGCAATCACCCCGTGACTAACCGTAATCTCTTTATCTCTCCCGTCATCGCACCCTATACCTGCGGCTCAGCCCTCGCCAGCCACAAAACCAAACAAACTACCTTTTCTGTGTGCTGAAACGGACGGGACATATTCTTTACGATAAAAATATTAAATACAAAATACACTTAACATTGACGTACAGTAATATTGGCCCTCTCATCTACCCGCACACGTGCAGTAATATTGGCCCTCTCATCCACCCGCACACGTGCTGTGATATTTGCCCTCTCATCTACCCGCACACGTACAGTAATGTTGGCCCTCTCATCTACCCGCACACGTGCTGTGATATTGGCCATCTCATCCTCTCGCACACGTACAGTAATATTGGCCCTCTCATCCACCCGCACACGTGCTGCGATATTGGACCTCTCATCCACCCATACACGTACGGTGATATTGACCATCTTATCCACCCATACACGTGCGGTTAAATTGACCTTCCATCCACCCATACACGTACGGTGATTTTGGACCTACCACTCACCTATACACGTACGGTGATATTGGCCCTCTCACCCACTCATACACGTACGGTGATATTGGCCCTCTCACCTACCTATACACGTACGGTGATATTGGGCCTCCCATTCCTTAAATTTGTATAACTAATATTTTAGGCCGATCGAACACAATTTATGACATAACTGGTTAGTTCAAAATAATAAACATTGATTTGAGCTTGTATAACAATTATTTAAAGTGTGAAAAGTTAAATATACTACATATGCCAACTTTGAACTTTATACTAATAGCCTATCACAATAAAACATACTAGAAGTTATAAATTTGAAAATAAATCTTGCTGACACAGTAAAATTTAATACTTTAAAGCAATATTAAATTAAAAAACAATAAACGATAAATGCTAAAAATAACACTGTCAAGCACTACTACTTACTACTTACACTGGACGAGTGATTCGCGGTATCAGCCACACTTGATGGCGTGCCGTGCAGATTCCTGGAAAATTAATTTTACCTTTCACTGCTCTCACGGCTAAACAAACCGTTCCCAACCGCAACAAGTTGAGTTAAATTGTTTTTATAAAAATTTTATGCTAGAGAAATATTTCTGACCATCATATAAAAAAGTTCCTCGCTTACGACTTTTTAGTTTTGTTACTGGAAATGTTCATTACAACTTGCTCCTTATTACATGGTAACGATCGGTAATATAGTGTACTGTCAGAATCAGTGGTTTATGGCAGTTACAATCATGGTCAGACAATAGAAATACGTTTACGGATAACGTCTAGAGCGACTTGTGTACATTATGTCACGCTCGGACACATTTTGGCAAGCCATACTCGAGGGTCTAGCGTTGATGTCACAAGAAGTGCCATGGGAATCTGCCTTAGCCGCCTCATTTTAAATCTTCCTAATGATTCATTACAGAATACGTTTAACGGGCATATTCAAGCGTTTCCCGATGAAATTTGTTTTGTTTATTCAAATAAAAACACAGGTGAATGTTAGTAAAACGAAGTAGATTAATTTTTATCTTAGAGATTTTAATTTTACATTTATTTATCATTATGAAAATTGCCCACAGTTAAACTGTCAATGTGATCATACAGAACGGATGCACGAATTCAAATATTTATGAATTATATTTTACTATACAATGACTAAGGGGAAATAGATTCAAGTGATGCACTCTAAATTAAAGCAATCAAAAAGGAAATTTTAGTTTTCAAGACAATTTATGTGAAATTGATATTTTAAGAACACTCTTTTGCAAACACCGAACATTCATGTTTATACAATGGTATAGCCTGTTGTGAGGCACCTTCAAACCATTATTAAAAAATGCCAAAATCATTTTTTAAGAAATGATAGTAATAAAATAAATTACAGATACAGTAGTTCTTTTCTATTGTTTTGAGAACTTATTCTGCAACCTGCTCAACACTTTTTTGTTTTCAAACCGTTAAGATTGTTTTGGATCTTTTCCGTTAATTCACAACCATAACCTAGGTTAACCTAACACATTCAAACCAAACCTAACATAACATAACCAAACATAACACAACATAACCAAACCTAACATAACCTAAATAAACCTAACATAACATAACTAAAGTAGTGGTTGTGAATTAACGGAAAAGGTCCATTGTTTTATGTTGTAAGCGGAAACAGCGGGACTGAGAAGCTGGTTTTTTAGAAAACGAAGAACATACATCGTATGGCAACCAAATTAAAAGGCAGAGAAAAGAAAAATTCAAATCAAAACTGATAAATAAAATGTACAGTACAAAATACTTGTGTCTTATTGTTTAAATATCGATCTCCCGTCACAGAGATGAATACAGGTTTTGTAACCATTCAACACCAGCGTCCTCAATTGAATGAAGACCAGCTAATCCTCTCTGAAAGAACGCAATGGGCAATCATTATCTATGTGATCCATAGTTTGAACTTCGACTCCGCAATCACATGACTGATTATTTGCCGTCCCCACTTATATTTCCAGTAGTCGCATCTTCCCACACTTGTGGGAAACTAACTCAACATAGTCCACTCCTTACGAGGAAGGTTCGTTTCACCCATGATGTTAACAGGGTCTGATACGAAAAACTTGTTTCAACCGTTGTAACGATTGTTAATTGTTTCATTATAATTATTTTAGAAGAAATTCATTATAATTATAGATACTAAAAGATTTTAGTAGCTTTAATAAGGCTACACCGTCTAACATATCCCAAGTTAACGCTCAGTTGGTTTTTGACAAAAAATCTTTTGACATTAACTTGGAAGCTAGTCGAAGAGGTGGTTTTCTATATTAAGTCGCCCTGCACGTTGTGGAATGTCTTGTAAAATGGGGAGATTCAGAGTAGAATCTTATTGAACTCTCTGAGAAGTGCCTCTGCGTCGCATAACTAACCGGAATAGCTATGTTGCACAACACTGGAAGCCATGGTAGAGAGGTTGCAATGAGGTAACCGCCGATAGTCCTCAACGTTTAAGGGGGGCATGGATAAGCTAAACTTGAAGACTCCACAAATAAATAAGACTTTTTTTAATATTTTTTTTATAACTTGGACTTACGTTGATTAATAAATTGCCAATTGAAGTAAAACAACGCATTTCTGTTAAATTTTTTAGTCGTGGGATCAAAAATAAATATCTTAGCAACACAAAAGAAGTAAATATGTTAATTTTTTTTAACATATAAAGAATATAAAAGATAAAACAACTATAAGAAAACAAACACTAAGAAAAGCATAACAAGAGACAATATATTAAGTTGCAATAAGAGTGCAAATTGATGTATACACATATATCACAGTGAAAAAACAAATCAGACAATATACAATAATGGTTTGTCAATATGACTAGTAGTTGTGGCCTTCATGTTTGGATTGGGCTTGTTTAGTATATTTGTATATTGATAATGATATGGAGAATGTAAGTTGGGTTAGATAGTAGTTCCACTATCCCGGGTTTGCCAAATACAAGTAAAGCGGTCAAGCACACGATGAGGTCCGCAGGCTCCCTTTCACTTCATTCGATAAATTATTTAGGCGTCACCTCATGCTCACGTGCCATACACTGGAGAAACACAATGCTACTTAAGGGTCTGCAGAGGCTGTCGGCCATGTTAGTTTTAATCGCATAAGAACAGTGTTATTTTCGAGCCGGACATACGATCACGCTTATCCAAATAAAAGTTATTTTTAAACGGATTTTCCAAACAAATTGCATTTGATCAAGAATGAAATCTATTATGTTTATAGAAACAAATATAAAAAATATTTAGTTTTAAGCTTTTATTTTCACTTATTTTTCAAAACTAGGCGTATGTATTCAAAATATCAAAAGTAAGCCCAGCGCGTAATATGATAATGTTTAAAATGTGTGTAACAATTGTTAATTGTTGCATTATAATTAAATTAGAAAAATTTAGAAAATATTATTATTATTATTATTATTTTTTATTTGAAAGGGGAAGATTCTAATTTTTCTCAAAACTTGAAGAATTTATATCGAAAACTTTTGGAAAACAAAACAAACTCCTAAACCTCTCAGTTCTTACAAAATTTAATATTTTCTAAATACAATTTTTCTAATTTAATTATAATGCAACAATTAACAATTGTTACAAATGACACCTCATAAACAACGTTTGGTCAATAAATAACGAAGAAATGTGGATTAGCAAATAACATTGTCCTTATAGGATTAAAACCAACATCTCCGACAGCCTCTGCAGACTCTTAATACGGTAAGTATTCCGAAATTCGTGAAAATCATTATAACAATTTTACTGTACAACTTACTATACATTTAGATAATTTAAGCGAATATTCATTACTCTTGGACATTTATCAACACTATTTTACTTACAAATATATTACTTAAAATGATTGAGATTAAATGTATAAACACTTGACGCATTGTATAAAATAAACGCCAATAGCGAAGCTCGGCTGTTTTACTTGCCAACCAAGCGAAGCTAGCGATCCTAGCGGTGGTATAGCAAACAACTGGCGCGGTGAGCGGAGAGATGCCGTAGCTCTGCGATACGACCACTAGGATCGCTAGCGTCGAACAGCTGGAATTTTTCTTAAGAAGTACTGTGCTAGAAAATCTCGAAACCCACCACTACGTACTGCTTTCCAGTTGAGCAGATCAAACTTCTCGCCCAATACTAGCTGGGCCGTAGCGTGGAACAGTTTTTATGGACGAAATAAGTTCTTTAATAACGATCTATCAATACCTGTAGGTGGGATGAACCTCCATCGTAGGGTGTGGACACTGTTGAATCAATTCTGAACTGGCGTGGGCAGATGCTATTACTGGAAGTATACATTGGGATTGACATTAGATCGGTCATGTAATTGCTGGGAGTATATCCAAACAATGGATCACATAGTTACAGAGTACTCCATGCTTTCTTTTCCGGAGGGATTCGCTAGCATAAATATAATAAGTGAAGCAAGGCTTAAAAAGCTCGATGGATTGGAATGAGCTTTGTGACAGGATATTACTTTACACTTTTAATAAATTAATAATATCATGACTTTTGGATCTTAATCCAAATTATATATCACAGCTTTTTAAAATTAACACATGGTAGCTGACAAAAAAAACCATACGATATGTGTAATTTTATACTTTGCTTGAAGCTCACCTCTGAAAGAACATACCAGTTGGTTTTTATGGTTGAGGTTTATCTTTTTTTTTCAGTCACATTTCCATGTACTTGTTCCAGAAGTACCAAGGTCGTGTCGTAAGGTGAAAGCTGGGTTCAAAATGTCAAGATGGTACACTTGCCATTAGGCGGCAAATACCTGGGCTTTGACCCAAAAATAAAAATACAAAATAGGATATCCAAATGACTCTTTTCTTAAATAAAATTCGGCAATTATCCTTAGTTTTACTGGTGACTGAAGGCTCGTTAGATCGTTAAACTATGTCAGAGTATGGTTCATCCTTGACCGCGGGAACACGATCAATACTTGGATCTATTCTTTTTACGTTTCCTTATAATTGGATTTTGGATATTATACTTGGATCTCACTCCAATACGTTTCAAAATGTTAAGCGATTCCTCAAATTACCCTGCCTTTTTTAGTATACGGTGGCTAATATTTATTAAAATTTTGAGACTATTGTGGCCAAAAGGTACTAACCAACCTAAAGTAAACTAAAATTTATAAAATCAATTTTTAAGTGTGACTAACTAACTATTTGTATATTAAGTTACATCTGTACATATACTCGTACAATTTTGAGTTGAATTTTGTTCAATTAACTTTGGCTGAAAGGGTAGATCAATAATATACAACAACTCCATTACTAGAGTTTACTATAAATTAGGGAGTTACGTACTTTTGTACAGTTTGCGGGGTGGGGCTGACGGGGACAGTTAGGGAGAGATAGGAGAAGGAATCTAGTATGTGTGTTAGTGAGGCAGGCTCTTTGCTACTCCTAGCGACAGCCGACAGTTGCGCTCAAGTCTGGAACTAAATTCCTTGGACCGCTCAACTAGGCGCCTGGATGAACATGATTATTTTGTCCTTGTCGCTAGACCATAATCCAAGTTGAAGTATCCATAACCTTTACGCTGCGCAATGATAAACAAAAATGTTATTAGGCTATGTATACATTCCAACACTCTCCTCGATGTATATCAAATTATGCTTAAGCATAAATTAAATTAAAATACTGGTTATAATTTGTGACTTATCCATATTTTCAAAACCACACTTGTGTATAAATTAAGAGGGTAACATTGGTTTTCATTTGTGACCTATCCATATTTACAAAAACACACTTAAGTATAAATCGACTTATCCGGGCGGATAACTGGATTGAAACTGGTGGTGCAAAAGTTTATACAACGAAAGAGTCCAATAAAAAACTTGAGATTAATGCAATAATATCAAAGACTTATTTTATTTTGTATCAAGGGTGATCAATACCAAACAATACTAAAAAACTGCAAAGGATGGAATGTAAAAATGTAATAATTCATACACGATTGAGGTAGTATAAATTATAAGTCCATATGCAGAGCAAAAATGTTGATAAGTTCTGATATTATTGGGCAAGAGCTACTGACAGTTCAGGGAATGGTCCCTGATTATGGGCATTACACACGCATAAAAAACTTCAAAGCACCTATCAATGATCTTTATTGATGCTCCAGTAACAAACTATCCTGTCAAACTACTGTCAGTTCAGTGGAATGGTCCCTGATTATGGGCATTACACACGCATAACAAACTTCAAAGCACCTATCAATGATCTTTATTGATGCTCCAGTAACAAACTAGCCTGTCAAACTACTGTCAGTTCAGTGGAATGGTCCCTGATTATGGGCATTACACACGCATAAAAAACTTCAAAGCACCTATCAATGATCTTTATTGATGCTCCAGTAACAAACTAGCCTGTCAAACTACTGTCAGTTCAGTGGAATGGTCCCTGATTATGGGCATTACACACGCATAACAAACTTCAAAGCACCTATCAATGATCTTTATTGATGCTCCAGTAACAAACTAGCCTGTCAAACTACTGTCAGTTCAGTGGAATGGTCCCTGATTATGTGCATTACACACGCATAACAAACTTCAAAGCACCTATCAATGATCTTTATTGATGCTCCAGTAACAAACTAGCCTGTCAAACTACTGTCAGTTCAGTGGAATGGTTCCTGATTATGGGCATTACACACGCATAACAAACTTCAAAGCACCTATCAATGATCTTTATTGATGCTCCAGTAACAAACTAGCCTGTCAAACTACTGTCAGTTCAGTGGAATGGTCCCTGATTATGGGCATTACACACGCATAACAAACTTCAAAGCACCTATCAATGATCTTTATTGATGCTCCAGTAACAAACTAGCCTGTCAAACTACTGTCAGTTCAGTGGAATGGTCCCTGATTATGGGCATTACACACGCATAACAAACTTCAAAGCACAGTAACAAACTAGCCTGTCAAACTACTGTCAGTTCAGTGGAATGGTCCCTGATTATGGGCATTACACACGCATAACAAACTTCAAAGCACCTATCAATGATCTTTATTGATGCTCCAGTAACAAACTAGCCTGTCAAACTACTGTCAGTTCAGTGGAATGGTCCCTGATTATGTGCATTACACACGCATAACAAACTTCAAAGCACAGTAACAAACTAGCCTGTCAAACTACTGTCAGTTCAGTGGAATGGTCCCTGATTATGGGCATTACACACGCATAACAAACTTCAAAGCACCATTAACGAACTCGTCAATCCAACTACTGTCAGTTCAATGGAATGGTTCCTGATTATGTGCATTGCATACGCATAACAAACTTCAAAGCACCAGTAACGAACTAGTGTATCTAACTACTGCCAGTTCAGTGGAAATGATTATATGCATTATACACGTATAACAAACTTCAAAGCAGCATTAACGAACTAGTGTATCCAACTACTGTCAGTTCAGTGGAAATTATTATGTGCATTAAACATGCATGTCAAACTTCAAATTTTATTAACTAACTGTCAATACAACTACTGTCCGTTCAGTGGAATGGTTAGTGATTATGTGCATTTTACACGCATAACAAACTTCAAAGCAGCATTAACGAACTAGTGTATCCAACTACTGTCAGTTCAGTGGAAATTATTATGTGCATTAAACATGCATGTCAAACTTCAAAGCACCAGTAACGAACTGTCAATTCAACTACTGTCAGTTCAGTGAAATGGTCCCAGATTATGTGCATTTTACACGCATGACAAACTTCAAAGCACAGTAACGAACTAGTCTATCCAACTACTCCTAGTTCAGATGAATGGTCTCTGATTATGTGCATTATACACACATAACAAACTTCAAAGCACTATTAGCGATCTAGTCTGTCGTTATATCACTATTTAAACCACTTCGTTTATCAATAAAATTAATTTAACCTTAATTAAGAAATAAGTTTTCTTTTTTAAGCTTTAAGTGCTAAAGTTACACTTACTGTGTTGTCATAGTTTGAGGAAATCGAGGAATAAGACGCGTTAATGCCAGGTCAGTTAAGGTGGACAACTGCCACCCCCTACCTTACCCCTTGCCCCTACAGACCTCTGCTGTTAAGCTTGTAACTCACTTATCCCTCCTCTTGACCTGTTATCCAGTCTAGAGCCTAGAGGGGCTGCTTATAACATCTCTTCGAGGTTAAATCAATCGCCTTCCCACATGCAAGGTGAAATCCTTGTTTTTTCCGCTCGTGCCTAAGTAGCTAACGGGCGACTGTGAGATAATGTTGGCCAAACATGGTAGAGTCGGCGTTTTAGCGTCACACACAACAGGAGTGCGAATTTGGACATGTCGGATATTGATTTACAATTCAATCTACTAACTTGCCAGGGTCCAATCGATGAGTCAACTTTGCAAGATTACTTTTAAATAATGTCATTTAGGTTGAGCGTCAACTTCTTAACATAAAAACATTGAACTCATTCCGATAATGTTTACATTAGTCGTCATCTCTGACCCAGCACTGTATGGAAGTGTCAAGTAATTGAGCGGACATATCACCATAAATACGTCAGGGTTTTTAAATTCAAAATTTAAATGGGAATACCATATAAATATGGTGATATCCTACCTACGTAAAATTATATTTGTTTTAAGCCAATTAATTGATATTTTAAAAATAAACGAAATAAGAAATGTTTATTTTGCATACGTTCAGTCTATTTTTGCGGAATGTTAAACAATAATGTATTCTGAAAACTGGGTTAAAAAAAATTATAATAATAATAATAAGAGATATTCATAAGACATTATTTCAAAATATACAGTTGCTTTCATTGTGACAATTATACATTAAAAAAGTTTTTTTATTTGAGTACGCAAATACAAATTTCATAATGACTCCAACAATACATAACTAAAACACAAGGGCTGCCACAAACGTAGGATTGCAAGTTCCAGGACTTGAAAAACTTTAAATCTGAGGAATGCAAATTATGTGGCAAATATGTTGTACAGAAACATTCCAGAAAAAACTAGGAAATTTCAGGTTCCGCTCAATGACTACAAGATGCTTATCACCACCTGGTTGTTTGTGTCGGACCCGGACAGACTGGGTCTCTTATCACCACCTGTTTGCTTATGTCGGACCCGGACAGACTGAGTCTCTTATCACCACCTGGTTGCTAATGTCGGACCCGGACAGACTGAGTCTCTTATCACCACCTGGTTGCAAGTGTCGGACCCGGACAGACTGAGTCTCTTATCTCCACCTGGTTGCTTGTGTCGGACCCGGACAGACTGAGTCTCTTATCACCACCTGGTTACTTGTGTCGGACCCGGACAGACTGAGTCTCTTATCGCCAACTGGTTGCTTGTGTCTGACCCGGACATACTGAGTCTCTTATCACCACCTGGTTGCAAGTGTCGGACCCGGACATACTGAGTCTCTTATCTCCACCTGGTTGCTTGTGTCGGACCCGGACAGACTGAGTCTCTTATCAACACCTGGGTGCTTGTGTCGGACCCAGACAGACTAAGTCGCTTATCACCACCTGTTTGCTTATGTCGGACCCGGACAGATTGAGTCTCTTATCACCACCTGGTTGCTAATGTCGGACCCTGACAGACTGAGTCTCTTATCACCACCTGGTTGCAAGTGTCGGACCCGGACAGACTGAGTCTCTTATCACCACCTGGTTGCTAATGTCGGACCCGGACAGACTGAGTCTCTTATCACCACCTGGTTGCTTGTGTCGGACCCGACAAGACTGAGTCTGTTATCACCACCTGGTTGCTTGTGTCGGACCCGGACAGACTGAGTCTCTTATCACCACCTGTTTGCTTGTGTCGGACCCGGACAGACTGAGTCTCTTATCGCCACCTGGTTGCTTGTGTCGGACCCAGACAGACTGGGTCTCTTATTACCACCTGTTTGCTTATGTCGGACCCGGACAGACTGAGTCTCCTATCACCACCTGGTTGCTTGTGTCGGACCCGGACAGACTGAGTCTCTTATCACCACCTGGTTGCTTGTGTCGGACCCGGACAGACTGAGTCTCTTATAAGGCCTAGTTACATTTACTGTTACACTCACACAAAATATAAATGATACCAATATGACTTTCAAACATTTAACTTAGACTCATTATTTTCTTTTTTCACTAAAGTTTCGTTGTTCATTCATTGTCATTTTCTCATTATACCATTTTGAATTACTTAACATTTCTGAAATTAACTATGGATAAATTTTATTTTGGCTGTATATAATATATTGTCTAGATTTTCATGTTTTAAAGTAATATTGAAGCTGTTTATTAATAATGTGTTTACTTTTCTCTTATATTTTTAACTTCTTATTTAATTTGTCTGCAAATCCTGTCTTTAACTGTACACTTTGATGATTTCAAACATTTGTCTGCAATTGTCTCCACTCTCATTACTTTATATTTATTTGTTTTTGTTTATAAAGTACTAAATAATTATTTATTGTTATATATCATTACACATAACATGAATTAGTGTGTTTTAGTAAATTTTATATGTAGTATTTTTGATTTGTTGAAATGGACTCGTCACACGCACAGATCCTGTGGTCCATGTGTGACAAGTAACAAAAATAAGCAATGAATTTATTCCGATTCTTTACTTTTACTCGGTACGCTTCCATATCATAAAATAAAATAAAATTTTAAAAAATCTTTAATATTATATATTATTAGTACACTCATTTAAGAATTACTTAATGTTGACAATCAGTTTTGGTTCGCCTTGCAATTACATGTATTTTTACCCTTATTTTTAACAGTATATTTTCATAATCAACATTTACTTTGATGGTGAATGCATTTATTGGTATCAAAATATTTTTTATATTTTAATTAATTATATAGTATTTCGCACTTGTGTTTTTTTGTTTGTTGTATTTTTTATTGCTTACATAAACCAGATGACATTTCCTGTTTTAATTAAAATTTACTGAAATAACTCATATTATTTGCTTCTATTTACTAATTCCCAAGTTGTAACTGATATTATGCAGTTATGCTAATCTAGGCAAATTTTAATAATCGATTGTTTAATTTATCTTTTCCTGTGGTTTAACGTAAAATATTCATAGTCTCCATTTTATTAAACACTTTTAGTTGAGAACTACAGTTTTGCATTATTATGAAACTGTGTTTAAAATATCATTATCAATTATTATTTGAAAATTGACTTTTATTTCTTAAATTAATTGCAGTCAATTATGATATAACTGAATTCGTGAAAATCAGGTTCGCTGTGAATTTCTATCGAAACCTTCGCTAACATTGGGTTGTTTTCACAGTGTCAGTCGAAACCATGGCTAAAAACTTGTTAAACATTTGGATTGACTTCACACTGACAGTCGAGGCCTTGACTAAATACGTGGTAAACATTGGACAGACTTCACACTGACAGTTGACATTCGTCGAATACCTCAGTGTGGAAGATACTTATAATACGTTGTCATGTGCATTTTATATGAAATTTTCCTTTTTCTTCATTATTAGACACTATTTAGTCTAATGGTACTAAAATTGAATAGGACTGTAGGAAACAAGCTTTTTTGGATGTGATACGCGATACGAGAGAAACATTGTTGACATTTAGTCATATTTTAAATTTAAAAAATTGGTACTCCCATTTTAGAACATAATGACCTCACCGGCCCACCATCCGGCGGTAGGCCAGTGCCACATCCACTGACCTATCTTATCGGGTGTATATTAATCCTGACCATTTCCTATACGGAAAAATGTTCAACATTTTTCACAGTCAGTCGAAAATAATTTTAAATATTTTTCAGACTGCCTGAATTTTTACTTAAATACATGTTGTCCTACTAAAACAATCAATGCTTTACCAAAAAAGAAAATAACAAATGGATAACTAAAGGAATTTTGGTTTCGAGAGAAAAACTCAAATTTTATTCCAAAATTTACAAAAAAAATACAAATCAAAATTTCAAATTGTTTTACCAAAATTACAAAAGAATTTACAGAAAGGTTATCCAAGCCGCAAAATCGTATAATGTATCCAAAGCAATCATTTTATCTAAAAATGTTCCCAAAACTGTGTGGGACATCATAAACAATAAGCAAATAGAACGGAAACAAATTAAAGTTAAAGTTGGGGAAAGACTTGTGGACGATTCGACCGACGTGGCAAACGAGTTTAATAGATTCTTCACGTCTGTTGCTTTTGAGCTCGGCGCCTGTCATTCACCTCCACAAGAAACCCCTCTGCGTATACGGAGCCCAGTTACATCAATGGTACTGGCTCCGGTAGTTGAGGAAGAAGTCGAGAAAATTATTCAGCAGCTCCCAGCCAAAAAATCAAACGATATATATTTAATGTCCGTGTGGCTCACTAAAATGTTTGCGAAACAGATCATTACACCATTGACGCAATTGATAAATTCATCTTTCGAAAATGGATTTTTTCCCTCACTCCTTAAAGTTGCAAAAGTATGTCCAATTTTAAAGAAAAACGATCCTTATTCCATAAATAATTACAGGCCTGTCTCAATTTTGCCAGTTTTAAGCAAAGTATTCGAAAAACTCTTTTTAATTAGAATGGTGCAGTTTATAAACAGACACAACCTTCTCTCTGACAACCAATTCGGTTTCAGAAAAAACAAATCGACAGTAGACGCTGTTGTGAGTCTAGTCGAAAAGGTTGTTGAGGGATTAGAAGATCGAGATTACACACTTAGTGTATTTCTCGACTTGTCAAAAGCTTTCGATTGTGTTGACCACTCTAAGCTGCTTGACAAACTTTAACTTTATGGTGTAAGAGGAGTTCCGCTCAAGTGGCTTCACTCTTTTCTGAACAATCGATTCCAAGTTGTCCAAATTTCAGACAAATTCTCTGAACCAATAGAGCTGAGATACGGAGTTCCTCAGGGCTCAATACTCAGCCCGATTCTTTTTCTCATCTATGTCAACGACATAGGGTCATCGCTAATGCATGGGCAACTCATTCAGTACGCAAATGACACGACCCTTTTATTCAGAAACAAATTAACACCGATCCTTTTTGATTTAAACAATTGTGTCCAATATTTCAACAGTCTCAATCTTGAAGTAAACCCCTCAAAATGTAATGTTTTGTCATTTTCGTTGCGACCATATGATGACATGGAGAGACCACTCATTTGGCTGGCAGATAAACGGTTAGATGAGACTGTTAGTTAAAAATTCTTGGGAATACACCTGGATCGAGGGTTGACCTGGAATTCACACATGGACCATATTTGCTCCAAATTGTCCTCAGGCATTTATGTTTTGAGAACGTTAGCAAACTTCTGCCCAATTCAAGTTCTAATGACGGCGTATTACGGTCTGATTTACCCCCATCTCACCTACGGTGTGGTGCTGTGGGGAGCTTCTGCAAACAATCAGTTTAGCAGAGCATTTAAATTGCAAAAACGAGCGGTTCGCATTGTTGCACAATTAAAGTTCAGAGAAACCTGCAAAGAAACATTTAAAAAATTGCAACTGTTGACATTTCCTAGCCTTTACATACTGGAGACAACCCTATTTAGCATATCCAAAAGCGTTATGACAAGTGGCCGGGACATACATACACACGACACAAGAGGCAGAAACAACTACCGAACTGGGAATCACAGGACGGTAGTCCACGAACGCTTGCCCTCACACGCAGGTGTTCGTTTTGTCAACAAGTTGCCGGATTCAATTAAGAATGCTCCAACGCTCAAGGCGTTAAAAACTCGTCTCAAATGCTGTTTAGCGTCTCATGCATTTTATAGTGTGGACGAGTTTATGGCATACAACTGGGAGACCGCATAATCAGAAGACTGACAACCGGTGTCGGAAGTGGGGATTTGGTATGAGTGAATATGAGTGCAACCGTAAATGATGTATGTTTTGACAGAGGCTTTTATGTGGGATGTATGTTTTAGATTTTTATATAGGGATGACGTTTGCTATACATTTTTTTAATGTCATTGCAAATAAATATTTGATTTGATTTGATTTGAACATTTGATTTATTAAACTTAAAGTTTCAAGGTGAAAAATACTTACAACAAATGATTATTATTCTAAGGCATTAAATGTTAAACCAGAAAGAAGGAATTAATGTGGCTAGCCAGTCAGGAGTCGTGAACATAAGATATGTGGGTAGCCAGTCAGGTATCGTGAACGTTAGACACGAGGGCAGCCAGTCGGGTATTGAGAACGGAGGAAATGTGGGTAGCCAGTTAGGTATCATGAACGTAAGATATGTGGGCGGCCAGTCAGGTATTGAGAACGTAAGACATGTGGGTAGCCAGTCAGGAGTCGTGAACATAAGATATGTGGGTAGCCAGTCAGGTATCGTGAACGTTAGACACGAGGGCAGCCAGTCGGGTATTGAGAACGGAGGAAATGTGGGTAACCAGTTAGGTATCATGAACGTAAGATATGTGGGCGGCCAGTCAGGTATTGAGAACGTAAGACATGTGGGTAGCCAGTCAGGAGTCGTGAACATAAGATATGTGGGTAGCCAGTCAGGTATCGTGAACGTTAGACACGAGGGCAGCCAGTCGGGTATTGAGAACGGAGGAAATGTGGGTAGCCAGTTAGGTATCATGAACGTAAGATATGTGGGCGGCCAGTCAGGTATCGTGAACGTAAGACATGTGAGTAGCCAGTTAGGTATCATGAACGTAAGATATGTGGGCGGCCAGTCAGGTATTGAGAACGTAAGACATGAGGGCGGCCAGTCAGGTATTGAGAACGGAGGAAATGTGGATAGCCAGTTAGGTATCATGAACGTAAGATATGTGGGCGGCCAGTCAGGTATTGAGAACGTAAGACATGAGGGCGGCCAGTCAGGTATTGAGAACGTAAGACATGAGGGCGGCCAGTCAGGTATCGTGAACGTAAGACATGTGGGTAGCCAGTTAGGTATCATGAACGTAAGACATGTGGGTAGCCAGTTAGGTATCATGAACGTAAGATATGTGGGCGGCCAGTCAGTTATTGAGAACGGAGGGCATGTGGGTGGCCAGTTAGGAATCGTGAACGTAAGACATGTGGGTAGCCAGTTGGTATCATGAACGTAAGATATGTGGGCGGCCAGTCAGGTATTGAGAACGTAAGACATGAGGGCGGCCAGTCAGGTATTGAGAACGGAGGAAATGTGGGTAGCCAGTTAGGTATCATGAACGTAAGATATGTGGGCGGCCAGTCAGGTATTGAGAACGTAAGACATGAGGGCGGCCAGTCAGGTATTGAGAACGGAGGAAATGTGGGTAGCCAGTTAGGTATCATGAACGTAAGATATGTGGGCGGCCAGTCAGGTATTGAGAACGGAGGAAATGTGGGTAGCCAGTTAGGTATCATGAACGTAAGATATGTGGGCGGCCAGTCAGGTATTGAGAACGTAAGACATGAGGGCGGCTAGTCAGGTATTGAGAACGTAAGACATGAGGGCGGCCAGTCAGGTATCGTGAACGTAAGACATGTGGGTAGCCAGTTAGGTATCATGAACGTAAGATATGTGGGCGGCCAGTCAGGTATTGAGAACGGAGGGCATGTGGGTGGCCAGTCAGGTATTGAGAACGTAAGACATGAGGGCGGCCAGTCAGGTATCGTGAACGTAAGACATGTGGGTAGCCAGTTAGGTATCATGAACGTAAGTTATGTGGGCGGCCAGTCAGTTATTGAGAACGGATGGCATGAGGGTGGCCAGTCAGGTATTGAGAACGTAAGACATGAGGGCGGCCAGTCAGGTATCGTGAACGTAAGACATGTGGGTAGCCAGTTAGGTATCATGAACGTAAGTTATGTGGGCGGCCAGTCAGTTATTGAGAACGGATGGCATGAGGGTGGCCAGTCAGGCATTGAGAACGTAAGACATGTGGGCGGCCAGTCCGGTATTGTTTGGGATACTTAATACATGATTTTCGCCTTGTAGTACATGTGTTGTAGGAAGGTATATAATAATACAGGAGTTAATTTATGCTGAGAGAACAAAATGGCAATTAAAGCTGTCACGTGAGATAAGTTACAAAACAATGTACAATACTATTTTTAGCAATAGGCATGTAATATGCTTGGCATAAAGTGAGTTCATGCATGGCATGTGCTTATATTGCATCTGCCCTATCAAACACAGAGTAGGACTATGAAACAGGCAGCAATTAAGGTTGTAGAAATCTAGTCCATGTTGATGTTAGTAAGGATTGGTACCATCGACAACCTTCACTGACTGCTATTAGTTTGTAACTATTAAAACGTGCAACTGCTCGCATAAATGAGTAAAAAATAATTGTTATTCCAAACAACAAATTATACTATTGATTTTAGTTTTGTTTGCTCATTATAGTAACGATGTCAATTTGTAATATCTTTTTTTTAAATTGACTAACTGTTAGAGTTCTTGAATTATAAAAAAAAGAACTAATGTTTTGAATACATTTAATTAATGTCTAATAGATCAACCCAATGTAAATTAGTAATCTATATAACTCAAACCAGCCTGTGAAGGACATATTTAAATAGTTCATTACAAATATATTGCACAACCAGCCTGTGAAGGACATATTTAAATAGTTAATTACAAATATATTGCACAACCAGCCTGTGAAGGACATATTTAAATAGTTAATTACAAATATATTGCACAACCAGCCTGTGAAGGACATATTTAAATAGTTAATTACAAATATATTGCACAGCTAGCCTGTGAAGGACATATTTAAATAGTTAATTACAAATATATTGCCCAACCAGCCTGTGAAGGACATATTTAAATAGTTAATTACAAATATATTGCACAGCTAGCCTGTGAAGGACAAATTTTAATAGTTAATTACAAATATATTGCACAGCTAGCCTGTGAAGGACATATTTAAATAGTTAATTACAAATATATTGCCCAACCAGCCTGTGAAGGACATATTTAAATAGTTAATTACAAATATATTGCACAGCTAGCCTGTGTAGGACATATTTTAATAGTTAATTACAAATATATTGCACAGCTAGCCTGTGAAGGACATATTTAAATAGTTAATTACAAATATATTGCCCAACCAGCCTGTGAAGGACTTATTTAAGTAGTTAATTACAAATATATTGCACAACCAGCCTGTGAAGGACATATTTAAATAGTTAATTACAAATATATTGCACAACCAGCCTGTGAAGGACATATTTAAATAGTTAATTACAAATATAATGCACAGCTAGCCCGTGAAGGACATATTTAAATAGTTAATTACAAATATATTGCACAACCAGCCTGTGAAGGACGTATTTAAATAGTTGATCACAAGTATATTGCACAAACAGCCTGTGAAGAAAATATTTAAATAGTTTCCACTAGAATAGTTTGGTCGGTTTTAGAAGGTGGAGTGGATGAGTGAAAGGAAAAATGCCAAGGGCAGCCCGGACTTGGTCAATGCTAACCAAATAATTGATGCCGTCGGTAGACTTGTTCCAACTCCCATGGGATGAACGCCAAAGGGTTTCAACGAACCAAACACCTGTCTGGGAGGGAGGTTTTGAACTTAAAAATCCAGGGAAGTTAACAGATGCCCTGTTAAACTGATAAGTTTACTACAAGACATGTTTGCAGACTATGCGATCTACAACTGCTCTATTTGAGATCATGACTAGCATATAACACATATAATAATGAAAATTGTGAAATAATAAAATAAACTTACATTCTACAAAACATTAAACTTCAAATGTAAATTCACATGTATGCAATCATAAGAAAATCATGTTTAAAGTACGCACTTTTCCATTCATCCGGCAGTAGTTGTTTCAACGCTGCTATATAACTGACTTTGTAACAGACCGCTTAAGTAATTGTTAAAAAATACTTGTTTATATTTTCATTGTGAAGAAAAGAGTGGAAATTCATTTCCAAACAAAAGGGTGTTCGTGTACAACCGGATATATCCGGTTGACAGTTCATGTACCTACTACAGGTATTCTCTCACCAGCGAGAACAGAATATAAATAGAGAGGCCACCTGGCATCGAGAGTGAAGCCAGGTGATTTGCGGCGTTTACCACCAAAATATGGCGGCCGACAGTGAGTCACCCTACAACAGTAGTCCCGAGCGTCTAAGCGCTGCACTGCGCCTTCATTTTCCCTGTGATTCTGTCTGCCCACAGTCTGCTTAAGATAAACACGTATCATTCCTCTTATGACTGTCGTCAATGTACAAAATGCCACAAAGCTGTGTTGCTTTTGGTTGTAATAACAAAGTAAAAATTGACGGAGATACCTTTCATAGATAATGTACTATTTATATAATTACAATACGCGTACATTTCAATAATTTTTATTATGAGTACATTGGCTATTACAAATGTTCGAAAAATATAAATTTTGAAACACGTCAGTATATTACATAGTTATGATATTTTTATAGTACAGAAAATGTTAACTACATTAAAATATAACAGTTTTTAAATACTATACATTTTTCCGAAAATTACAAAAACTTATATCACTACTTGGTACAAGCATTACTAGAGTACTCATTTTCAGTATCCGAACTTGAAAACATAATGAATATTTGACTGTTCATGTGTTAAACACACAATTAATAAAAATGTAACGTATTTATTTTGTGGAGAATTTAATGTAAATGTAGGCAATTTATGGTACAAAAATGAGGTAAAAAAAAAAAAAAATTAAAACTTGTTAACTAAATATTCAGAAACATCATTATTTATAAAAAATTAACTGAGTAATAAAAGACACTACATTGGCTCTATTTAGATAAGGAATTATCGTTTTTATATTTGAATATTTATTTATATTTATTGTACAAGTCTATAAGTATAGTTATACAAATATTTAGGCCATTATTATTAAACATATGCCCTTTGAGACTACTATTTTATTTCTTTACAGCTTCATTAAACATTTCATAGGTAAACATAAAATATTGTTTTTACCACCTATCCTGTTTACGGTAAAAAGTTTTTACATGTAACTTTTTTACAATACATATATTGTTTAAGTTACTTAATTTTTGTCACTGCAATGTTATGATTAGCAGGTTAATTAAAATTATACTGAAAGCAAGAACAATAGGCTGTTTTTCCTTTACTCCATTTTAACCGTACAGTTTTTTTTTTTTTTTTTTTTTTTTTTTTTTTTATACAGTACTTGTTTTTTCTTCATCGGTATTTCCGCCGAACATTTTCTATGGATTCCTATTCATGAGGATAATACTGACAACTAAAAAATCATGAAAATTGGCACACCCACTCTATATTCCATACTAACCTGTTAGTATTTATTGGAACCTAAACTTTATAGTAGTTTGAAGTTAAGTATTGGCGAACCGCTTGGACGTAAGGCCCGTAACTCACGCTGTTTTTGCCATAGCAGCCTACAAAGCTCATTTCACTCTCTCCGCTGCGCTTTGCTTTACACATCGCTGGTTACTTCTCCATATTTTCTACACCTCGGTTGAATTTTCATTATTCATTTATATTCTACTGGTATTCCAGTTTTTGTTATATATTGATTATAGGGGTACCACTGATTTTCATAATTTTCTTTTAATTAGTCATTATTAACATTTAGCAGAATTACCGATTTTTGACAAAAATATTGAAAAAAAGAAAACCTTTTTTACACAAAAACTATGTATATTACAGTAACCTGTTAGAGCTAAGTAGAGTGATAACAAAATAAAAATAAACAATATATCTGTCAAAAGGTTACACCTGCAACATTTAATTTACTTGAACGTAAATGTCGATTTTTAAAATACAGGGTGGAAAATAAATATGGAAACACTTTCATATTTCTCCATAGATAGTTTGATAAACAACGTTATTTTCTCCATGGATAGTTTGATAATTTATTTTTTTATATAATTTAGTTCCATAAATCATGATTTTTGATCAGAATAATTTACTTGAAACCGATAAAAAGCGGAGAAATAATTTGTTCAAATTAGTTTTTTTTTCAATTCAAATGGCTGCTACCCTGGAAAGGATAAACCTTTCGAAGTCTGGTTTGATGTTATTTATATCTCTTGAATATACCTTTCATTTGATACCAAACTAGACTAAGGCTTACATTGAAGATTTCCACTCAACTCCTCGTGGGGCGTCCCCCCGTAAAGATGAAATGTAATACAAAAAAAGATGTATTAGTGTGGTGTCAAAAAATATGTTCTTTGTAACCATGATGATGTACAAGATTTTACTTTTACAAGTGAATTCATACAAAAGTTGGGAATGCGTTTCCATATTTTTCCATCCTGTATATTCCATCAACAGCAATGCAGGAATTCGTATACGACTTCAGCACAGTATTAAAATCAGCAACATTATGCGCTGGAAACGACAGTGAACATTTGTGGCCGACACGTTTCGCCTGTCACAATTGTTTATTGTTGCATACTCTTGCCCATCCCACTCAGAGTCCAGGTTAGAGGTGCAACGTCTTTAGTCAATCTTCGTTCAATTTTACTAAACATATGATGAAAACAAAGTGAAAAAAACATGATCTAAAAACTAAACTCTCCGGTAACGACCGCGTCAAGATGTTATTTACAATATTCACACCACGAAATGTTCGCCCTTGCTGTGATGTGGTATCCTCAGTGGTATCTCTCTCACTGCATCAAATTGGTTTATCGTATTCCATGCACAAAATTATGCACGTAAAAAATTGAGTATCTCTTTTCTAAAAATGGCCTGATGAAATTATAAATTTACCTTGGATATCAAAGTATCGGGACAGAATGTGTACCGGCCTTGGGACAAAAGGATTTAAAAACGGGAATGTCCCGAGGATGGGTGGCAAACCTGGTCTCGACGGAATCGTTAAAGGTGGCAACCCTGCTGAGTTACCACTATCTCAGTGGTATCACAGTATAATATAAACACACAGTAGCGAAGTTCAGCCATTTTACTTGCCAACCAAGCAATCTTAGCGGTGATATAGCGAACAAGCGATTTTATTTAAATATTTACATTAAATTAAGTATATTTCAACAAAGTAAACTGCCATGCTATCTAGCGGAGAGATACCGTAGCTCTGCTTTACGACCACTAGGATCGCTAGCGTCGAGCAGTTGACTTTTTTTTCAAGAGTAAGCTTCTTGTTTTGATTTCTAACATATGATTGACAGAATATCCTTCTTTAATATTGTTACTGGCGTTTTAAATATTAACCTGGTACAGAGAGAATATCGTGCTTTTGAACTGAATATTGTGATTGAAGTTTTAAATTTCAATCATGTACTGACATCATAGCTATAGTTTAATCTTTTCGTTCTTCAGAATATCGTTCTCTTGAACTGAATATTTTTATTTAAGTTTTGAATTTCAACTTGGGGCTCACGGAATATCTTGTTCATTAACAGAATATTGTTACCACTTAACCCTGGTATTTATGCGTTTTATGGAGAAATATAACCGATTTTGAGAAACGCATGGAGAACGAGAAAGTTAGTTCTTCTCTTTAGGCACTGCCCTACTCATCTACGTCACTGTTTTAGTGATAATCCTAGAAAAAAATAATCTTATACTCCTCGCTACGTTATCTGGAAGACAAGAACCGGCAGTAAAATCTACGTGTTGTTGCGTATTACTTAAAAGACTTAAAAGTAGAATTTGGAGAGCGAAATAAAAAAAAAAAAAAACATTGTTTAGAGTTATTTAACAATACGCCGCTAACAATTGCAATAAGAGATTGACTCGTAAGTTGTTTTAGATAGCCGGGAAGAACCGTGAAAGGGTGCTTTCAACATGTGAACTGGGCGATCACACAAGGAGTGTGATTGTAGAGATTTAGATAACAGTGCTCAGGGTGGGAACATGAAGGCACTGTGTGTGTTTTTCTTGTTATTGAATCTACACAGTCAACTCGGTTTGTCAAGTCGACTTTCACTGTTTTATGGGCCGTGATAAGAGTCGCAAAACAGTAATTTTTATTTTACACATGGTCAGATAAACATGTGTTTTTATGTGATAAATTATGTGTAAGTACATCCCTCAGAAACCTCGTATGTTTCTAGAGTTCGCAGAAAGATTATTGATATTAAAACTTATTTGTTCTATTATCAATAATTCGAGAGTGGGGGTATTATATAAAAATACAACTTTGTTTCGGAGCAGTTGACACTTTGAGCATAATTTACGTATGATTATAAAATTTGGTAACAATTTAGAGCACATTACTTTATTGCTCATTTCCCGCTCTACATAATTTATCATTTACTCAAAGAGTATGAGAATAAAGGGCATACAAATATTCACCTTCTGGTATCCCATAAGATTCTTAAACCAGATAGTTTGTTACCATTTTTTTAATATGTTTAATTTTAACACTTGGTTTTAAAGGACAATAGCATACACTGGGTATTCAATCATTGTATTACATTTCTAGAAATTGTCGTATTGTAGCTTTACAAATTAGCCACCATCACACATATAAAAAACCCCACATTTTTTCGTGTTGTTTTTATCTGATTGAAAGTTCAGTTTAAAGTGGTTTCGTACAGTTTTCATCCGATGTGAAGTTCGTGAACGTTGTTTCGATTAGCTTTTATCTGGTGTGATGTTCACGTGAACGTGGTTTCGATTAGCTTTTTATCTGGTGTGAAGTTCATGTGAACGTTGTTTCGTGTAGTTTTCATCTGTTGTGAAGTTCACGTAAACGTTATTCGATTAGCTTTAGTCTGTTGTGAAGTTCATGTGAACGTTGTTTCGATTAGCTTTTATCTGGCGTGAAGTTCATGTGAACGTTGTTTCGTGTAGTTTTCGTCTGTTGTGAAGTTCACGTAAACGTTATTCGATTAGCTTTCGTCTGTTGTGAAGTTCACGTGAACGTTGTTTCGATTAGCTTTTATCTGGTGTGAAGTTCATGTGAACGTTGTTTCGCTTAGCTTTTATCTGGTGTGAAGTTCATGTGAACGTTGTTTCGTGTAGTTTTCATCTGGCTGGTGTGAAGTTCACGTGGGTGATGTTTCATATAGCTTTTATCCGGTGTGAAGTTCGTGAATGTTGTTTCATTCTTTTCTTCTGGGGTGAAGTTTGTGTTGAAATTTCATGTAAGAATGCAGCAAAATGTAAACTTTAAAAGAAGAAAAAGGATAAACTTTACTTGGAAGAATGATGCAAAATAAGTATCGTGCTGACTGGAATGCGAGGGATATTTAGGGTGGAAGCACACGCCTAGTCCATTCAATTTGCTCCGCGCCATGTTGTTACTCAGAGCTCCCAGTCCTTCACCTGCATGCTTTTCCAATTAATGACAGCTTCGCATTCCAAACAAGCGAACGGTGTTATATCCGTGAACATTAAAAGGTAATTGCACTCGACAGTAGTAAACATGAACTTGAAAAGGCTATTTTATATTTTAGCGTAAAACAGTCGGTCCGATTATGAAATTAATTTATACATAAGAAAATCAATTTTTATAACACTAGAATTAAAATATCTAAAAATGCTCATTTTATTTTTTTCTTTCAATAGGGTACAGCACAAAAATGTGCTGTGCAAGGTTATACGATAAACCTTTTCAATAATTACTATTTTACAGAATATAATTAAAGTAGTGACAATAACAATTACTTGCGGAGCGACATATTAAAGACTGCAGTTCCTAATGTTCCTGACATTCCTCAACTAACCTGTATATTGATCAATTCACATTCGTAGCGAGCACATTTATATCGATGTTAAAATATCGCTGTCATTGTTCGTAATACCCAAGTCGATGCAAAACGTTTCATTTCTACAGTTTCCTATTCACATTTCACAGTTAGTTGAGTAAAGTAAGACACTGGCAGATATTTCATCGATCAATCGCTATTTGTCTTGATCTTCCTTAAGCGTTTCAGCCATGCGATTTGTGATTCAGGGCTCCTGCTTGAACTATTCGAATCCTACTTTAACAAAATGTACTAACTTTTAACATGCAAAACTACATCTAATATAGTAAAATTCGCAACTAAAATGTGTATTACAGTCGACGCAGAAATTACGTTTATCCGAGTTTAAAGGTTGTTTACTAAGAAACTATGAGACCTATGAAAAACACAATCACACCATTGTTTTCCTAGTTTAATTGTATGCTATGACATATGAATTTAAACATTTTTTATTTTTTATTATTTTTTAATTCTTGTTGGAACAAAAAAGTGCCGGAATTTTAACTAGCTTTCACTGTGCATCTATTTTACACTTTTATTACTCAAAAACCCTGTTGATGTGTCGCTTTTATATTTTTATTTGTGGTTTACAGGAAGTTCTTACAAGTTTTATAAATTTCATAATTTTAAGTTTTCAGGAAAAACAAATTCTAATCAATTTCCTGAAACAACGTTTTCTTGGCTTCTAGACGTCGTTAAATTAATTACTTGGTTAGGATGTAATCCTTATGAATGTATAGTTACGAAACATTACTTTTATATGCGTAAGTAAATATAGTGATTTTTTTAAAATTGAAATTAATGAATTAAAATCGGTATTTTTAAAGTTTTTTCCATATATCTAAATGTCTTAGCAACTATCCTTCAAACTCGGGTACATATAATTTCTGGGCCGACATAACCAGGGCCGGATTTCCCAATAGGTCCGGGCCAATGGGCGCAAGCTCCCAGGGGCACACGGCCGAGAAAATGTTTTTTTAATATCTAGAAATAAAAATAAATAGCCATAACTTAACATATTTTTGAATTGATTTAAAAAAATGCAGTCTAATAAAGCATTCTTATTTTGAAGTTCATTGGAACAAATAATTGTTGATAAAGTTAAACTATTTTTTTAACATAATGCATCAACTTCGTTACAACATTGAGCTCAAACACGGGAGGGTTGGCTGTAGGGATGTCGTCGAGCTGTACGCATCGTATTGCCACTCCCTATGCAACTCCCATATTCCTCGTAAGAGGACGGTGACCGTCTTAGAGACGCTAAATAACTACAGATTGCTCCGTGATCCCCGTGGCGCTGGCTGTCCTTATCCTTCCGATGGCTGATATCCAGTTGCACCGGCGGTCAAAGGAATTTCCACGGGTCAAAACATTCCTCCGTCCGAAAAGTGTCCAGATGCACCGGTGGTCAAAATCTACCCACCTCACTTATCCCCGCTGCAAATTCCTTCGACCGCCGGAGCCGGTGCAATTGGAAGGCCCCTTCCTTCCCCACCCCACTACATTTCTTCAAACATAGTTTATAAGTGTTTAACAATTTCGCAATGGAATATTCTATCAAACACTTGCCGATGTTTCGTGGCACATACTAATGGTAGACCATAGCAGGTTCTAACTAATAAATATGGTAACTATGTATTTAATGTTTAATTTTGTGTTTATGCGTGGCAACACTAACATCTAACCTAACCTAACCTAACCTAACCTAACCTAACCTAACCTAACCTAACCTAACCTAACCTAACCTAACCTAACCGACTCATGACTCATGTCATAACAAAGGGTGTGGAATTTGGCACGGTCAGCTTGGGGTTACTGTACTAGGAATCCGGCCTGGTTGGACTTTCCCGGCTCATGTCATAAACAAGGGCCTCTGGTGCAATTGGAACACCCCCCAAAAGGGGCTCCGGTGCATCTGGACACATCAGTTTGGGGCCGATCCCTGACCCCGGTGCAATTGGAAATCTCCCCTTCCGATTCGTTCTCTCCGTGCTAACATAACCTCGAATTATTCCGCGGAACGGAATCCTCAATATTAAATATAAATGACATTTTTCCGGCTTTCCCTTCAATTTTCCAATATGTACTTTAAAACCATTAAAAAAAATCTGACTAATAATGGTTTTCCGTGCAGTGGTGAATGCGTTATCAAAATACTTCATGTAAGCTGTGTTTCTGAGATTAAACCTATTTTATAATGTATTACAGTTTTTTTAATTATTTGCCCAAATGACTATATTGAACAAAACCAAAGTTATTAACCAACTTTTGTTAATTTATTAACGGTATTTTGTTAAGCCCAGAACCAAGTAAATTCATCTTGCAATGATAAAATTTCATCTTGGAGTAGTGTTTAAGAAATTAATATTAATATAGGCCTGATATAACTTTTTAATAAAGGTTTTTAAGAAAGTAACGTTAACCAGACTAGGGGAAGGAAAAAATTATTGGGCCTAGGGGCGCCAAAATGCTAAATCCGGCCATGAATATAACATATTTTCTTATATATTTACAGATACAGCCAGGTAGGTTATAGAATAAACATTTCACTGTATTGCCAATATTAGTAATTAATTATATATATCCAGCCTCACGTTCAATAAGTTCAATATTAACAATTTGTATCTGATTTTATTTTAATCTCGATCTTTAAAATGTAATAGCTTCACTTTGGCGTAAAATTATTATTTAGCAACGATAAAGTAGCAAAAAACACAAAGTGAACATGGCAAAACTAAAATACGCGGTAAGTTAGCTCAATGTTGGTTTATTGATAAGGTATCGTCTTTGTGATGGAATAATTGACAGGAAGATAAGTGGTTGTCACCCGGATGGCATCATTTCTGAGTCACCAATAAACACTTCTTTGTGAGTGATAAGTGCCTGGTTTGTTTATCACTAATTGATAACGTCTGGAAGATTGATTAGTTACACGCGCAAAGGTTTAACTAATTCTGGTTGAATTGAATTGCTAATTTAAATTAGTCCATTAATTAAGATAAATTTGCTGGACACCTTTCTGGTTATTATGAGAGAATTGAGATGGATCTGTAATTAGTCCATTAGTTGTATTGTACTGGCCCATTATGAAATTATTGAGCGATATCTCAGTTCCATCGAGAAGTGATGTTAAACAGCATAATAAAATGTAAACAATAATTGTGTGACAGTTGAACAGACTAAATTATATCAGTGATGGCGTAGTTTTTATGGCGTTATAGGGTTTCATGAATATAGGTACGAAGGGAGGCCATTTATGAAAAGTAAAGATTCAAGGACGGAACCCTGAGGAGCTCCGGTTCCAGAAAATAATATTGCTATAATATTAGTTATAGAGCATTAATTGATATGGGTCTGTAATTAGGCCATTAGTAGTATTGTGCTGTCCCATTATGAAATTATTACATGGTTCCATCGAGAGCATAGTAGTGATGTTAAACAGCATGGTAAAATGTATTTAATTTTGTAATTTAATCAGTTGAGCATCGTGCTTTTCAGAGATAACTACTGCTTACCAATAATTGTCTAAAAGTTGAACAGACCAAACTTTTTCAGTGATGGCGTAGTTTTGATGACGTTTGTGGCGTTATAGGAGGAAAGATTAATTATAGTTGTGTCATCAAAATGACATTTATGGAAAGGAAGATACGAAACATGGAGTCTAATTACGATGGTATATTTACCAAATAACTGTGTTATACCTGGAAAATTACAATTTTAATGATCAGCCAAAAGTTATCTAGGGCCTATATCTATGAAACAATGTAGAACAAAATTAAAACATTGTTAGCAGTGCTCTAATGGCTTCATTAGTATCTTAATTTTTATATCGAAATGAAAACAATTCAATATCTGTGAAATATTCAAGAAAACAGGTTAAAAATAAATCGTTTTAACTGAAAGCTTTGTTCAACTTTGATCTCTTAACTCAGGAGATAACAATTATAAAATATTCCCCATTCAAAAGTCGTTCGTTAGTTGATACTGAGAATAGGATTCAATTTAAACTTTGTAACACTTTTCCAGGTAATACTTGACTTTGTAACTAATAATAATAATAATCTTTATTCCTTTTCTTTTTGTACATGTGAACATGAAATGACACTCAATATACGCCCATCTGACCCCTACATTCAATATGCTTATTTCAACGACAAATATAGGCACAAATATAAACAAAATAACTGGATGGATTTCAGACGTATCCTAAAATGCAAAAAGAAGGAATCTCCCAGGCCTAGCCTGATTGGAGAACAAAATTATTACATAAAACAAAGGCTGGCAGAATAAAAACTCTTGTGTAAGTAACGTAATTGATTTAGTAACACCTGTGGAAGTAACGTAGTTGACTTTGCAACACTTATGGCAGTAACGCAGTTGACTTGGCAAGACTTGTGGAAGTAGCGTAGTTGACTTTGTAAGACTTGTGTAAGTAACGTAGTTGACTTTGCAACACTTATGGCAGTAACGCAGTTGACTTGGCAAGACTTGTGGAAGTAGCGTAGTTGACTTTGTAAGACTTGTGTAAGTAACGTAGTTGACTTTGCAACGCTTATGGCAGTAACGCAGTTGACTTGGCAAGACTTGTGGAAGTAGCGTAGTTGACTTTGTAAGACTTGTGTAAGTAACGTAGTTGACTTTGCAACGCTTATGGCAGTAACGCAGTTGACTTGGCAAGACTTGTGGAAGTAGCGTAGTTGACTTTGTAAGACTTGTGGAAGTAACGTAGTTGACTTTGCAACACTTATGGAAATAACGTAGTTGACTTGGTAAGAATTGTGGAAGTAGCGTAGTTGACTTGGTAACACTTATGGCAGTAACGCAGTTGACTTGGCAAGACTTGTGGAAGTAGCGTAGTTGACTTTGTAAGACTTGTGTAAGTAACGTAGTTGACTTTGCAACACTTATGGCAGTAACGCAGTTGACTTGGCAAGACTTGTGGAAGTAGCGTAGTTGACTTTGTAAGACTTGTGTAAGTAACGTAGTTGACTTTGCAACGCTTATGGCAGTAACGCAGTTGACTTGGCAAGACTTGTGGAAGTAGCGTAGTTGACTTTGTAAGACTTGTGGAAGTAACGTAGTTGACTTTGCAACACTTATGGAAATAACGTAGTTGACTTAGTAAGAATTGTGGAAGTAGCGTAGTTGACTTTGTAAGTTGTGGAAGTAACGTAGTTGACTTTGCAACACTTATGGAAGTAACGTAGTTGATTTGGTAAGTCTTGTGGAAGTAACGTAAGTTAGTTGACTTTGTAACACTGGTAGAAGTAACGTAATTGACTTTGCAACACTTTTGGAAGTAACGTAGTTGACTTTGTAACACTGGTAGAAGTAACGTAGTTGACTTTGCAACACTTGTGGAAGTAATGTAATTGACTTTGTAACAATTGTGGAAGTAACGTAGTGGGCTTTGTAACACTTTAGAAGGTAATGTAATTGACTTTGTACAACTTTTGGGTAAAGACGAAATTACCTTTGTAACATGATTAACCAAATTTAAAGAGTCATTAGTAGACTGCCAAAAATAATTAACTGTATACGAGGATGCTTAAAAGTCTGGAGACTTGCCTTTTTCCTTCTTTTTTCTATCAAAAATTGTGTTTTCCACCGAATAATTTTAAATCCTTCGTTTTCTATGATTAAAATTGAAAATTAAGGGAAAAAATAAAACTGGGGTGAAACCCCTATATTACATTTCTAAAAGATTTTTTATTATATCGTTTATGCTGTATAAAATGTAAAAGATAAAACTTTTGAAACATTTGACACGCGGTTCAAACACATAACTCTCGTTTATAAGCATACGCATTCATGCTGTCTTAATTAGTGTTAAATTATTAGTAATTTTTTCTTGTTGTATTCCTTATCTTTTACAAAGGTCGAGTGGATCGTTTTCGTTATTATATGACATCATCGCTTAAATATGTACGTGCCAGCAAATACACTCCATGAGAATCAGTAATTTATAGTCAACTGTATTCTGATGTTTTATTTTCTTTTCTTTTTTTTTTTTAGTATGATAAAAACAATCTTTCTTTTCTTCACACAATAGAAAAAGTATGTAAAATAAATTAATAGGGATAATAATTGTAGGTAGTATTTTTATTACTATTTAGTAATTTTAAATCATCAATTTTATATCAACACTAGCTGTACCCACCCGCTTCATCGGTCATAATATTGAGTTTGATTATATAATCAAACAGTGCAGCGAGCTTTTAATTTACACTGTATCCAATTTACTGTATATCCAATTTAAAACAGCTGATGTTATGTATAATTTACTACTATACTAATTATTTCTAATTTTAAAAGTTTAGCATACCACAATTTTATTGTATTTGTTTTTATTTAACAGCTGTTAATCAAATACAACATCAATTAATATAGCTCCATAAGAATACCACGAGTATTCTGGAGGCCAGTGGGACGGAGTTCTGATGTCGGAGAGGAAAATCCTTTCTTAGTGAGTCTCTAGGGGCCAAGATAAACCTATGTACAAAATTTCAAGTCAATCAGATCTATTGTTTTAGAAAAATAGTGATAGTGGTCTAGACCTAAAAGACCCTTTGTTTCAAAATCTAGACAAATCTGTAAGTATACTATTAGAGGGCACAAATTATTATATTTGACTTTGAATCAATAAAATATTGTGTTTCTCGCCATGTTTGTCCTATAATAAAATATTGTGTTTCTCGCCATGTTTGTCCTATAATAAAATATTGTGTTTCTCGCCATGTTTGTCCTATAATAAAATATTGTGTTTCTCGCCATGTTTGTCCTATAATAAAATATTGTGTTTCTCGCCATGTTTGTCCTATAATAAAATATTGTGTTTCTCGCCATGTTTGTCCTATAATAAAATATTGTGTTTCTCGCCATGTTTGTCCTATAATAAAATATTGTGTTTCTCGCCATGTTTGTCCTATAATAAAATATTGTGTTTCTCGCCATGTTTGTCCTATAATACAATATTGTGTTTCTCGCCATGTTTGTCCTATAATACAATATTGTGTTTCTCGCCATGTTTGTCCTATAATACAATATTGTGTTTCTCGCCATGTTTGTCCTATAGTAAAAATATTGTGTTTCTCGCCATGTTTGTCCTATAATAAAAATATTGTGTTTCTCGCCATGTTTGTCCTATAATAAAATATTGTGTTTCTCGCCATGTTTGTCCTATAATAAAATATTGTGTTTCTCGCCATGTTTGTCCTATAATAAAATATTGTGTTTCTCGCCATGTTTGTCCTATAATAAAATATTGTTTTTCTCGCCATGTTTGTCCTATAATAAAATATTGTGTTTCTCGCCATGTTTGTCCTATAATAAAATATTGTGTTTCTCGCCATGTTTGTCCTATAATAAAATATTGTGTTTCTCGCCATGTTTGTCCTATAATACAATATTGTGTTTCTCGTCATGTTTGTCCTATAATACAATATTGTGTTTCTCGCCATGTTTGTCCTATAATACAATATTGTGTTTCTCGCCATGTTTGTCCTATAATACAATATTGTGCTTCTCGCCATGTTTGTCCTATAATACAATACAGTATTGTGTTTCTCGCCATGTTTGTCCTATAATAAAATATTGTGTTTCTCGCCATGTTTGTCCTATAATACAATATTGTGTTTCTCGCCATGTTTGTCCTATAATAAAATATTGTGTTTCTCGCCATGTTTGTCCTATGATACAATATTGTGTTTCTCGCCATGTTTGTCCTATAATAAAATATTGTGTTTCTTGCCATGTTTGTCCTATAATAAAATATTGTGTTTCTCGCCATGTTCGTCCTATAATAAAATATTGTGTTTCTCGCCATGTTTGTCCTATAATAAAATATTGTGTTTCTCGCCATGTTCGTCCTATAATAAAATATTGTGTTTCTCGCCATGTTCGTCATATAATAAAATATTGTGTTTCTCGCCATGTTTGTCCTATAATACAATATTGTGTTTCTCGCCATGTTTGTCCTATAATAAAATATTGTGTTTCTCGCCATGTTTGTCCTATGATACAATATTGTGTTTCTCGCCATGTTTGTCCTATGATAAAATATTGTGTTTCTTGCCATGTTTGTCCTATAATAAAATATTGTGTTTCTCGCCATGTTCGTCCTATAATAAAATATTGTGTTTCTCGCCATGTTTGTCCTATAATAAAATATTGTGTTTCTCGCCATGTTCGTCCTATAATAAAATATTGTGTTTCTCGCCATGTTTGTCCTATGATACAATATTGTGTTTCTCGCCATGTTTGTCCTATGATAAAATATTGTGTTTCTTGCCATGTTTGTCCTATAATACAATATTGTGTTTCTCGCCATGTTCGTCCTATAATAAAATATTGTGTTTCTCGCCATGTTTGTCCTATAATAAAATATTGTGTTTCTCGCCATGTTCGTCCTATAATAAAATATTGTGTTTCTCGCCATGTTCGTCATATAATAAAATATTGTGTTTCTCGCCATGTTTGTCCTATAATAAAATATTGTGTTTCTCGCCATGTTCGTCCTATAATAAAATATTGTGTTTCTCGCCATGTTCGTCCTATAATACAATATTGTGTTTCTCGCCATGTTCGTCCTATAATAAAATATTGTGTTTCTCGCCATGTTCGTCCTATAATAAAATATTGTGTTTCTCGCCATGTTCGTCCTATAATAAAATATTGTGTTTCTCGCCATGTTCGTCCTATAATAAAATATTGTGTTTCTCGCCATGTTCGTCCTATAATAAAATATTGTGTTTCTCGCCATGTTTGTCCTATAATCTGGCTATGGATGTTTTAAAACTAAATTGTTAATTTTCCGATTGAGAACGGTTTGTTATTCCAAGATAACACAGATTCAGTCTAAAAAAAATTGTAAGTCTCCTTTTACAGATTCTTTTGTGAATCCCTCTGGTCTGAGGAAGGTGAGCGTGGTTCACCGAAATCGATCACCATAATATTTGTGCATTTTGTGCTTATATTGTAATAAATTTGTGTTGTGTGACGTTTACTTGTACTGTATATGTCTCAACACGTATTATGCTAATTAAAAAACTATTTTAGAGGGAGCAAAGTACAGAAATTGACTCTTAAATCAGTGAAATATAGTGTTTCTAGCCATGTTTAGCCATGTCCTATGACCTGGCTATACATGTGTTCAGATTAACCAATTTTATTTACACGCACAAATTGAAAATCTAGCTCTATCTAAACAATAAGCAATAAGCAATTTATTGATCCATTAAACATGCAGTTACATGCAATTGGACATGTCAATAATAATTAAAGTACATAAAAAATTGCAATCAAGTTTAAATCAACGATTATCTCAATAAGTAATAAAACATTATGTCTAAATATAAATATCTACATGCAGAGATTGAGGCACACATGCTCAATTGTAGCAAAAAATATAATAATTTAAGCTAATAATTTTGGTAAATATACTTAATACATGCAAAGGTTACAGCAACATACATTCACTGTTAAAACTAAAAGATTAATTTAGGTGGATGCTCAATTAAAAAAGCCACTAAGGATGAAGGAGGTGAGATGGAGCAAAAAGTCATAGGGTCAAAGTTGTAGATCGTCTCAAATCAGGCACATCAATTGGTATTAGTTTTCCTGTACAACTGTTCATTTAGCCGCTAAAGTCCAATTAGAGAAACGCTGTTTTTGACATTTAAAATTTTTTGCACTAAAAACGCCGCCATCTTCGATTTACTAAGAATTTTTAAAATCCCTTCTTATTGCACATCTACAACATAAGACCTTTGACTCTACAACATAAGACCTTTGACTCTACAACATAAGACCTTTGACTCTACAACATAAGACCTTTGACTCTACAACATAAGACCTTTGACTCTACAACATAAGACCTTTGACTCTACAACATTTCAACCTCGTAGGCTTAGTACTTTTTTAGTTACAGCGATGAGTGAATAAGTCAGTGGTATTTGCCTTTTATAGGTATAGATTTCTGGTCAAGTAATTTTGCTTCTTGATTTCTTCTTGAAGCTATGTTTCTTAGATTTCGTATATGCTGTCTACAGGTAACTTATTAATCAAAATGATTAAGTGTTTTCAATACTATTTAATTGTTTATAATGATATAACACATTTGTTTCTAATTATGATGTAATGTGGACTACTTTTAATCGTAAATACTGCATAGAAATATTTTGTGTATAACATATAAAATGATATTATTTTACCAGAGAAGGTAAAGTTTGCAGAGAGGTTTCCTGATCTGATATATACATGCGCTGTACAATAAGAGACAGAATATGAAAACTGTAGTTAAGTTCTTGGTTTTCAAGAACACTTTCCTTATTTGAAATTAATCTGAATTTTATGACTTGGATGAGCTAATATTCAAGCTGTGTTATGGTGAGGCATAGTTACGGCGGAGAAAATGTCTATAGTCCAAATAAAATAACTTTAGTACTGGCGGAACGGCCACGCGCCGCTGGTCTGAAAAGACAAAACTCTGAGCTTTAATTTGCTATGAAACTTAAAATAAGTAAGCAATAATTATCAAAATATAATTCTATAGTGTCCACCATGTTGTATTCTTTAAGAAAAAATTATGCTGGAGATATTGCTTAAAATAATTTGCTTTTTATAGTGATATATGTGTTTAGGAACACGTTTTTGTGAGTGAAATTGCGCGCGAGTCGTAACCAGTCACTGTAGCGACAATAAAAATAATAAAACAATATCTTGTGGATATATGACATTTTGATTCATTGGGATTAGTTTGGTATAAGACTCATTTCATTATTCAAACAGGTTAATGAGAAATTAACGTTTGTGTAAACCTTTGCAAACTCAGTAACGACAAACGCTGGACAAAGTTTCTTTAAACCTATATTATAATGATTATTCATAAATAGAATAAGTGTTATTTTTTATGAAACATTATTATGACTGTTATATATATAGGCTACATGCCAAAAAACAAAGTAAATTGTTTTACCAAAAACACATTTTACATGAATCAGTCTTTCTCAAACCAAAAATTAATCAGCATTATCTATACCTATAAAAGGCAAAAACCACTGACTCATTCACTCATCGCTGTAACTAAAAAAGTGTTAAGCCTACGAGGCTGAAATTTTGTAGATTCAAAGGTCTTATGTTGTAGACGTGCAATTAAAAGGGATTTTGAACAATTCTTAGTAAATCGAAGATGGCGGCGTTTTTAATGCCAAAAATTTTAAATGCCAAAAACAGCGTTTCTCTAATTGGACTAAATGAACGGTTCTACAGCAAAACTAACACCATTTTCTGTGTCTGATTTAAGACACAACTTTGGACCTATGACTTTTTGCTCTTTGTCACCTCCTTTATCCTTCGGTACATGTAGATTTTCAATTTGTGCGTATAAATCAAATTGGTTAATTTACGGCCTCTAAGAGTAGACTTAAAGATTTTTATAGACTGTGAAATTTTGTTATCTAGCAGAACATATTGTATTCAATGGGAAAATATACAATTTAACAGAACACATGTATAGCCAGGTCATAGGGCATGTCTAAAAATGGCTATAAACACGACATTTCACTGATTCAGAATCAATTACCGTACTTTGCCCCCTCTAAAAGTAGACTTACAGATTTCTCTAGACTATAAAACTTTGTGATCTACGAGAACAAACTGTTTTCAAGCGGAAAATTAACAATTTAGTTTTAAAGCATGCATAGCCAGATTATAGGACATGGCTAAACATGGCAAGAAACACATTATTTAATTGATTTAGAGTCAAATATAGTAATTTTTGCCTTCTAAATGTAGACTTTTATCTAAGAGAACAAATTTATTTCAATCGGAAAATTTTAAATATAATTTTAAAACTTGTATAGCCAGGTCATTGGACCTGGCTAAACATGGCGAGAACCCCAAAATTTCATTAATTTAGAGTAAATTGCCTTACTTTACGGCCTCTAAAAGTAATCTTTCAGATTTTTTGGATAATCAAAGTTTGTAAACTACAAGAAAAGTCTGTATTTATGTAAATATATATAAAAACCATTTACTACTCATCACTATTTCTCCAAAACTATACCTCAAAATACAGACACTTTTAAAAAGTTCTAAACATGACAAGTTTTCTTCCCTGATGTTGAAGACTGTGTTTCAGTCTAATTAGACTGTGTTAACTAACAATTGCCGGAACGCACAACAAATAAAACTTCAGGGGAATTTATTTGAATTTTAATGTTGATTTTAACAGAATTACTGTTTGTTAAAGACGAAAAATAACTTGTTACTGGGGACAACACACACGCTTCGCGTGCCAACCCCGTCACTCGTAAAATCACGATATTAAATTTATTTAAATTATCTTACTTACATTAATTACGTTACTATCTATTAATAATATACAGTATAAACATTAATAATAAATATTACTTAGCCTATTTAAAACCTGTTCGTTTCATTTGTTTTTTATTAAGAACTGGGATTAATAAAATAACTGCATTAGATTACCATTGAAACCTTCAAGTCCAGTAAAGTGGAGCCCTATAATCGAATGTGAATAAAACCGTGCTTACAACCTTCCCTGGTTTAACATTATGAAACATCTAACCTCCTCAATATTACAAACATCGTTGTTTATATTGCAACAGCTGTTAAAACGTTTTGGAAATCATTATTTTCATTTGATCAGCTGTTGTTACTTTACGATTCATTTAAATATCTCTACATGTTATCCTTATCCATGTTATGTTAAATCCTTCATGTTATGTCCTTCAGCGTGAACACATTGAAGAATTAAGACCTTATTTCACAACTACGAACAAAGGTAAATTTAACCCTTACTACGTTGCTTATTTTGACTAAATCGTGGGGTCAAAACCGACCCCAAATTTAAAAAAAGCGTTAAAAATGTCAAAACTATTGTTTTAATAACGTAAATGATAATATCCTTTTCTGTATCATGTCTTCTTCAAAATGACACCATTTTTGGGTATTATTTTATAAATAAAGGAGTTTTTATTTTAAGTTTTCTTTAATGTTACAAATTTATTTTATTGAAAAACATATTTGAAAAAAAAACATTATTTTTACCCTTAGTAAAGTTATAAAAATCAAAACTATATATTTTCTTTTACAACTCGATCTATATTATAAGAAATAATAGTACTTGGCCACATACTGATAAAGTAAAAAAAAAAACCCTATTCTAAAGTTGGCGACTTCTACTTGTCCAATTTCCCTTGTTATTACTCACTTTGCAACGGGGTTTGCACATTGTCTTTTTGCAAATAATGCACACCGTTGAAGTTTTTCTGTCGTATCCTCTAGGACATACCGTTCAAATGTTTTTCTTTAGAATTAGGATTTCTAATTGGAAGAAATTTAAAAAAAGAGAAAAGTCTATAAGGATTTCAAATTGGAAGAAATTTAAAAAAAGAGGAAAGTCTAAGGTAACTACTACCATTGGGTCTCTGCTGACCCCAGGAGCTTCCCAGCCAGATATGGAGTGACTTAACAAGAAATCTCCAATGCACATGCAAGATAAAGAGATAAGACAATTCTGCAAGTAGAAAGGATATAAAATAAAAGTAATTACACTCTGGGATACTATTTAAGGTTTAATGCCTCAACAGTTTGAATTGGTAAAGAAATAAGGGAGGTGTTGCGTTGACAAAAAGACGGCTTCACGTATTATAGGCTATGTAAGGATTACGTTTTTCGAACCTTCCTAATATCTTTACCAAAATAATATTTTTACCTCCTTAATTTGTCCTCTGGTATTAACTGAATAGTTGTGTAGTCTTTACCAGTCCAGTTAGGCCGGCTCAGTCCTAATCCTCTGTCGTCAGAACAAAGCTATTGTGTGGGACCCGAACACCAGTCCCCTCCGCATTCCTGCAGTCATTACCGAGTCTCATTTGAATTCATATAAATAGCTCAGTCCAGTACGGCCGGCTTGGTACTTGTCAACGCCAACTATCTAGTCAACGTCGTACAGTTGTGATTCAAGTTGTGTGTTGGTCAACGCCAACTATCTAGTCAACGTCGTACAGTTGTGATTCAAGTTGTGTGTTGGTCAACGCCAACTATCTAGTCAACGTCGTACAGTTGTGAGTCAAGTTTTGTGTTAGTCAACGCCAACTATCTGGTTAACGTCGTACAGTTGTGAGTCAAGTTTTGTGTTGGTCAACGCCAACTATCTAGTCAACGTCGTACAATTGTGAGTCAAGTTTTGTGTTAGTCAACGCCAACTATCTGGTTAACGTCGTACAGTTGTGAGTCAAGTTTTGTGTTGGTCAACGCCAACTATCTAGTCAACGTCGTACAGTTGTGAGTCAAGTTTTGTGTTAGTCAACGCCAACTATCTGGTTAACGTCGTACAGTTGTGAGTCAAGTTTTGTGTTGGTCAACGCCAACTATCTAGTCAACGTCGTACAATTGTGAGTCAAGTTTTGTGTTGGTCTTCATTTGGTAAGAAAAGTTAACCATAATTTAAATATTTTTGATTAATCGTTTTATTAATATCATTTATATTGGACCTCTCAAGAACTTTGGTTTGCCTTTTATTATATTATTCTTAAGAAAGGTCAGCCTGGTTGGTCGAAAGGAGGAACATTAACAATTGGTGTATTTTTATGATTATTTTTATTATATTATGGTATTTATATGGTATTTTTTGTAAGGGAAAATAAATAATTCTTATTCTTTTTCCCTTAAATGGCAGGCTGTTTTTGCAGGTGGCGTAAAGGTATTACATTTTTAAAAATAAAGGTTCATCAAATATCATAGTGTTATATTATGTGTGTGTGTGTGTGTGTGTGTGTGTGTTTTTTTTTTTTTTTTAGTAAATTACAGGCAATAACGTGATAAAAGTATTATGTCATAATCTATACCCATAGTTTTATTTTACTGGTATAAGTATGTGTTTACGTACTGAAAAAACAATGAAGATGGATAAAGTAAAATAGCCATTTTGTAGCAAATTTAGTCTAGTTTTCATAAATATATAGGTCTATAGTGATTTTTTAAATATATTATGTCTCCTCTTAAGGAACAGTGGTATTAACTAACCCAGCTACCCTTACATGATCAGTGGTATTGACACACCCACCCACCTATATAAGTATAGTAGTATTGATCCACCCACCCTTATAGGAACAGTGGTATTAACTAACCCAGCTACCCTTACATGAACAGTGGTATTGACCCAACCACCCACCCATATAAGAATAGTAGTATTGATCCACCCACCCTTATAGGAACAGTGGTATTAACTAACCCAGCTACCCTTACATGAACAGTGGTATTGACCCAGCCACCTACCTATATAAGTATAGTAGTATTGATCCATCCACCCTTATAGGAACAGTGGTATTAACTAACCCAGCTACCCTTACATGAACAGTGGTATTGACCCAACCACCCACCCATATAAGAATAGTAGTATTGATCCACCCACCCTTATAGGAACAGTGGTATTAACTAACCCAGCTACCCTTACATGAACAGTGGTATTGACCCAGCCACCTACCTATATAAGTATAGTAGTATTGATCCACCCACCCTTATAGGAACAGTGGTATTAACTAACCCAGCTACCCTTACATGAACAGTGGTATTGACCCAGCCACCCACCTATATAAGTATAGTAGTATTGATCCACCCACCCTTATAGGAACAGTGGTATTAACTAACCCAGCCACCCTTACATGAACAGTGGTATTGACCCAACCACCCACCCATATAAGAATAGTAGTATTGATCCACCCACCCATATAAGAATAGTAGTATTGACCCAGCCACCCTTGCATGAACAGTGGTATTAACTCACCCAGCCACCCTTACATGATCAGTGGTATTGACCCAACCACCCACCCATATAAGAATAGTAGTATTGATCCACCCACCCTTATAGGAACAGTGGTATTAACTAACCCAACTACCCTTACATGAACAGTGGTATTGACCCAACCACCCACCCATATAAGAATAGTAGTATTGATCCACCCACCCTTATAGGAACAGTGGTATTAACTAACCCAGCTACCCTTACATGAACAGTGGTATTGACCCAGCCACCCACCTATATAAGTATAGTAGTATTGATCCACCCACCCTTATAGGAACAGTGGTATTAACTAACCCAACTACCCTTACATGAACAGTGGTATTGACCCAACCACCCACCCATATAAGAATAGTAGTATTGATCCACCCACCCTTATAGGAACAGTGGTATTAACTAACCCAGCTACCCTTACATGAACAGTGGTATTGACCCAGCCACCCACCTATATAAGTATAGTAGTATTGATCCACCCACCCTTATAGGAACAGTGGTATTAACTAACCCAGCCACCCTTACATGAACAGTGGTATTGACCCAACCACCCACCCATATAAGAATAGTAGTATTGATCCACCCACCCATATAAGAATAGTAGTATTGACCCAGCCACCCTTGCATGAACAGTGGTATTAACTCACCCAGCCACCCTTACATGATCAGTGGTATTGACCCAACCACCCACCCATATAAGAATAGTAGTATTGATCCACCCACCCTTATAGGAACAGTGGTATTAACTAACCCAACTACCCTTACATGAACAGTGGTATTGACCCAACCACCCACCCATATAAGAATAGTAGTATTGATCCACCCACCCTTATAGGAACAGTGGTATTAACTAACCCAACTACCCTTACATGAACAGTGGTATTGACCCAACCACCCACCCATATAAGAATAGTAGTATTGATCCACCCACCCTTATAGGAACAGTGGTATTAACTCACCCAGCTACCCTTACATGAACAGTGGTATTGACCCAGCCACCCACCTATATAAGAATAGTAGTATTGATCCACCCACCCTTATAGGAACAGTGGTATTAACTCACCCAGCCACCCTTACATGATCAGTAGTATTGACCCAACCACCCACCCATATAAGAATAGTAGTATTGATCCACCCACCCATATAAGAATAGTAGTATTGACCCAGCCACCCTTGCATGAACAGTGGTATTAACTCACCCAGCCACCCTTACATGATCAGTGGTATTGACCCAACCACCCACCCATATAAGAATAGCAGTATTGATCCACCCACCCTTATAGGAACAGTGGTATTAACTAACCCAGCCACCCTTACATGAACAGTGGTATTGACCCAACCACCCACCCTTATAAGAATAGTAGTATTGATCCACCCACCCTTATAGGAACAGTGGTATTAACTCACCCAGCCACCCTTACATGATCAGTGGTATTGACCCAACCACCCACCCATATAAGAATAGTAGTATTGATCCACCCACCCTTATAGGAACAGTGGTATTAACTCACCCAGCCACCCTTACATGAACAGTGGTATTGACCCAGCCACCCACCCATATAAGAATAGCAGTATTGATCCACCCACCCTTATACGAACAGTGGTATTAACTAACCCAGCCACCCCTACATGATCAGTAGTATTGACCCAGCCACCCACCCATATAAGAATAGTAGTATTGATCCACCCACCCTTATAGGAACAGTGGTATTAACTAACCCAGCCACCCTTACATGATCAGTAGTATTGACCCAGCCACCCACCCATATAAGAATAGCAGTATTGATCCACCCACCCTTATAGGAACAGTAGTATTAACCCAGCCACCCTTACATGATCAGTAGTATTGACCCAGCCACCCACCCATATAAGAATAGCAGTATTGATCCACCCACCCTTATACGAACAGTGGTATTAACTAACCCAGCCACCCTTACATGAACAGTGGTATTGACCCAGCCACCTACCCTTACAGGAACAGTGGTAATAACTCAACCACCCACCCTTACATGACCAGTGGTATTGACACAACCTGTTGTCAATACCATCAATGTTGAAAATAAGATCAACATAAACCATTTATTTGTTGTAGGTAAGCATTTACCATTTCCACACGACCCCATCGTGTTGCTCTCGTACTCCCAGCAATAGCTGAGGGGTTCCGGGCGCGTCTGCCTTCCCCTGGGAGTAACATCGATGTGTATACGTTAACAGTCGATCATTTTCCCCTTTTCTATTTCAATTACCATTCAATTCTCGCCAGATATGAGGCTCGTAATTGCTGTATAAACGAGCAATCTGTCGACGTTTATTCTATAATTAGATTGTCCAATGAACTGCACGAGCTACAACTGCAGCGAGCTCACCCCTAAGCACGGGGGGGGGGCACAATACATTGAATGAAAACCCATTAAAGTAACCCCCTCCACCCCGGCCAGCCTCAGTATTTGTTGTAACCTGACATCTACTGTAATCTGTGCTGCGGGTCGATTCCTATCGACAGTCTATGGACTTTACGCTTTTAGATCTATAAATAGTCTGATAATTATTAGTATTGCAATACAATGTTTCCTAATGCAAGAGGACTCAGGAGTTTAGAAAGTTAAACGGAATATAAACCCTGGAATGACTTGGTTTCCTTTAATTATATGGCTGAGTTCATTCTTTGTTCGTTCTTTCATCACCGTTGTAATAACGTTATAAAGTAGATGAAAGTATGTATTAAAATAAAATTGTTTGTGAACAAACGACCTCTCAACGTGTAACGCAACAAGGCGAACGTGTATTTAAATTCAAATTCTTTTTTTAACATCATTAGATATAAATAAATGTTTATGTACGTCCACACAACACAATCATAAGACATTCAATTTGACATAATTACGACATTCAGAACACAAATTGTAATACACATTAACAGGAAATAATCAAATATGCTATGATATTATAAATAAATAATACAATACAAAGCGGTTAAATAAAATGAATAGTGAATTTGGAACTAAAAATTAAAATACATTTGAGAGAAGTTGATTGTGTTAAAGCTGTTAAAGAACTCTCCAGAATCGGTAACACCGATTTCATACAAATTTCTAAATTATAGTTTTTTGCCATTAAAATGGACCGGTGTCTCTTTTTAATTCATGAAAGATCATTTTAAGGCATGTTTAGTTTTGAAAAATAAAAATAGCAGAAAAGTAAATTACTGAGGACGGCACAGTTAAATTGTTTTCCGTCCTAAAGTGCCATCTAGAGATATCAGCCCCACCAAGTCCCCAGACAACCCTTAGTGCATTTTAACAATTTGAACACCCGGTTAAATTTTAATTATTTGTGAAACTCAAACAAATAATTCCGTAAGATGAAACAGTTTAAAAGACGCCGTAATTCGAAGATAAGACTTCCTCGAGTTCCAATATGGCTTAGTTGTCTTATAGCATAGATGGGCGAGTTCAGCTTTTTACCAAGTTGATCAATACGCGAGCGCCATTTTAGATTACTTTGAATGAAAACACCCATTAAACCAAAGTGGAATGTAGAGTATTTAGGGCAGAGTTATTGAGATGAAAGTCAATATGCCGGCGCTGTTGGTACGATTGAGTTGAAAATTGTAGGATGGAAGATGTTGAGCTGTTTAGATAAAGCATATTGGGTGAAGATCGTTAAATTAGTAACAATTAAAATAAACCAAACATTATCATTTTTAAATAACAACTGGTATCGACGAAAAACAGAACAATGCGTTAAATTGTTTTGAAGTGGGAAACAAGCACAGGTAATAAGTGAAGACGTTTTTTAAAAGTAAGAAAAGTAAAGGTCCAAGGACGGAACCCTGAGGAGTTCCGCTTTCAGCCAATAACGCAGCTATAATATTGGTTATAGATATTGTAAGTTCATTAAAATCTGTTTAAAAACTCGATGTCTCATCAAAGTTGTTAGTGGAATCGATTTACTGGAAGCCGCTGCGCAAGATATCCTTATTGTATTTACACTTTACTAATAAGATGTTTAACTTGTCGAGATATTAGACAACTATAATTATACATAAAAAAACACCCCTGAAGGTCCACGTGCCGAATTCACACCTCACTGCACTCAATTATACCTCGGCAAACGGTAAGTTACGGTCATTTATTTCCGTATAAATTACACTGGGGAAATATTCAGTACCGTAACCTTTTTCATAGATATGCTAAGAGCGATGTTCCTTTGGAAGTGGTATGAGATACACTAAATATCAACAATATAGTTTATTATATAAGATTTTAATATTGACGACTAACTTTTTATAGATTTTAAATTTGAACGTCAATTTATAAGTTGTAGAACAAACTTGAGCCATGCACAGTCCAATTTCCATTCGCAACAATCTTTTTAAGGTGACACAGACACAGACGCTCTATTGGCTCGGCTCTCTGGTGAGAAGCTTGGTGTGGATGTGGTCATGAAGAATGACCATTGACCGTTCGCACCGCGTCGGCCGCAGACTTGACTCGCAACAAGACGGACAGGTGCGATCCATTTAATAGTTCGGTTTACGAGCTACAGGGACCGGCAGCGAGCTTTCTCGGTGAAAAAAGCTCGAAGTAATCAGGATAAATATCAAGGAGGACCTGACTTCTGCGTGTCATGACCCACTCCGAAGGGCCGCGGAGAAGTTTAGCAAAGACGTGGACCACGGTTGGGCGTTTCGTCTGGTTGGACGGCAATGCGGGCAATGAGCGGTGTGGAGTGGCGGAGAGACCTTCCTCAGTGAGTCGCACTTTTGTTAGACTTTTGATTTGTAAATATAATTTTATTTTCACCTATAATTAAGTTTTCCCTTTTCTCTTTGTTTACTTATGTCACCCAAAGATGGAATTTTACTGACCATTAAGTAAATTTAATCTATTCTGTACGTTTATTATAAGATTTATGCTTATTTTCATTATTTTTTTGTATTTACTTTACTTAGGGTGTGTATTATTTTTCTTCGATGATTTTAATTTCGAAATTGTATTTTAAATTTACTCCATGTGGTTGCCGAGCGGTCTGAGGCGTTGGGTTCTTTAGCGAAGGTTAGCATTCTGGACTTGACTGGAAGTATTTATCAATAATTTTCACCTTGTATTTTACTGGTTTCCCCCTACTCTATCAGATTACGTTCGCCGCTTGGAATAATAGCCTATGAGGATTGGGCAGAATAAAATAAAAATTAGCGTCTCCTTAAAAAAATCCAACTTTAGTAAATACAGACAGACGAAGGACGGTAAAATATTCCAGGAAACACCAGCACGTGACACGGTTACTTTATCGATCAGAAACAGCTCATTAAAGCTGTTAAAATAAAAGTTTTTTTAGTTAATTTTTATCGGAAATAATGAGTGAGAAAACAAAGAGTAACAATTAATCAACAACAGGAACAAACAATATTAAACAATAAATAATCTGTCAATATTTGGTGATTGATGCAACAAATAATTCCCACGCTAGAATGTTCACACTTACGTCAGTAATATTCCATCCTTAAAGTAGAGAAAACACATTTAAAGTATTCCCAATAATAATACTAACATCAAATCTAAACGTATACAATTTAGGAGTATATCAATTTAATCGGATTTTTCTCAACTGGTAAATATAACCAATGTTGACGTCGTTTAAACCGACTCACGATCTTGACATTTAATACATTCCATTAGTGAACTTGCCAAACCTGTCACTCAATGTCCATCCATACGACTGAGACACAGGATGTGTAGAAACTTCAGTTACCACTTTGGTGCGAGACTAAGTTCTAGCGATCAGATTATGTCCTCGTTTGGAATCAGAAACAGCTGTTGTATATGTAGTTCTCGTACATGAGATTGTGTCCTCGTTTGGAATCAGAAACAGCTGTTGTATATGTGGTTATCGTATATGTGATTGTGTCCTCCACATCTGGAATCAGAAACAGCTGTTGTATATGTGGTTCTCGTACATGAGATTGTGTCCTGGTTTGGAATCAGAAACAGCTGTTGTATATGTGGTTCTCGTACATGAGACTGTGTCCTCTTAGTCTGGAATCAGAAACAGCTGTTGTATATGTGATTATCGTATATGAAATTGTGTCGTCCTCATCTGAAATCAGAAACAGCTGTTGTATATCTGGTTCTTGTTCATGAGATTGTGTCCTCGTCTGGAATCAGAAACAGCTGTTGTATACGTGATTGTAGAACATGAGACTGTGTCCTACTCGGCTGGAATCAGTAACAGCTGTTGTATACGTGGTTCTAGAACATAATACTGTGTCCTCCTAGGCTGGAATCAGTAACAGTTGTTGTATACGTGGTTCTAGAACATAAGACTGTGTCCTCCTAGGCTGGAATCAGTAACAGCTGTTGTATGTGTGGTTCTCGTACATGAGATTGAGTCCTCGTTTGGAATCAGAAACAGCTGTTGTATATGTGGTTATCGTATATGAGATTGTGTCTTTCACATCTGGAATCAGAAACAGCTGTTGTATATGTGGTTCTCGTACATGAGATTGTGTCCTGGTTTGGAATCAGAAACAGCTGTTGTATATGTGGTTCTCGTACATGAGATTGTGTCCTCTTAGTCTGGAATCAGAAACAGCTGTTGTATATGTGATTATCGTATATGAAATTGTGTCGTCCTCATCTGAAATCAGAAACAGCTGTTGTATATCTGGTTCTTGTTCATGAGATTGTGTCCTCGTCTGGAATCAGAAACAGCTGTTGTATATGTGGTTCTCGTGCATGATATCGTGTCCTCCTCGTCTGGAATCAGAAACAGTATTTTATGTGGTTCACGTACATGATATCGTGTCCTCCTCGTCTCGAATCAGTAACAGCTGTTGTATACGTGATTGTAGAACATGAGACTGTGTCCTACTCGGCTGGAATCAGTAACAGCTGTTGTATACGTGGTTCTAGAACATAATACTGTGTCCTCCTAGGCTGGAATCAGTAACAGTTGTTGTATACGTGGTTCTAGAACATAAGACTGTGTCCTCCTAGGCTGGAATCAGTAACAGCTGTTGTATATGTGGTTCTCGTACATGAGATTGTGTCCTCGTTTGGAATCAGAAACAGCTGTTGTATATGTGGTTATCGTATATGAGATTGTGTCCTTCACATCTGGAATCAGAAACAGCTGTTGTATATGTGGTTCTCGTACATGAGATTGTGTCCTCGTTTGGAATCAGAAACAGCTGTTGTATATGTGGTTCTTGTACATGAGATTGTGTCCTCTTAGTCTGGAATCAGAAACAGCTGTTGTATATGTGATTATCGTATATGAAATTGTGTCGTCCTAATCTGAAATCAGAAACAGCTGTTGTATATCTGGTTCTTGTTCATGAGATTGTGTCCTCGTCTGGAAACAGAAACAGCTGTTGTATATGTGGTTCTCGTGCATGATATCGTGTCCTCCTCGTCTGGAATCAGAAACAGTATTTTATGTGGTTCACGTACATGATATCGTGTCCTCCTCGTCTCGAATCAGTAACAGCTGTTGTATACGTGATTGTAGAACATGAGACTGTGTCCTACTCGGCTGGAATCAGTAACAGCTGTTGTATACGTGGTTCTATAACATAATACTGTGTCCTCCTAGGCTGGAATCAGTAACAGTTGTTGTATACGTGGTTCTAGAACATAAGACTGTGTCCTCCTAGGCTGGAATCAGTAACAGCTGTTGTATACGTGGTTCTAGAACATAAGACTGTGTCCTCCTAGGCTGGAATCAGTAACAGTTGTTGTATACGTGGTTCTAGAACATAAGAGTGTCCTCCTAGGCTGGAATCAGTAACAGTTGTTGTATACCTGGTTCTAGAACAAAAGACTGTGTCCTCCTAGGCTGGAATCAGTAACAGCTGTTGTATACGTGGTTCTAGAACATAAGACTGTGTCCTCCTAGGCTGGAATCAGTAACAGTTGTTGTATACGTGGTTCTAGAACATAAGACTGTGTCCTCCTAGGCTGGAACCAGTAACATCTGTTGTATACGTGGTTCTAGTACATGAATCTGTGTCCTCCTAGACTGAAATCAGTAAAAGTTGTTGTATACGTAGGTCTAGTACATGAGATTGTGTCCTCCTCGTCTGGAATCAGTAACAGTTGTTGTATACGTGGTTCTAGAACATAAGACTGTGTCCTCCTAGGCTGGAATCAGTAACAGTTGTTGTATACGTGGTTCTAGAGCATAAGACTGTGTCCTCCTTGGCTGGAATCAGTAACAGTTGTTGTATACATGGTTCTAGAACATAAGATTGTGTCCTCCTAGGCTGGAATCAGTAACAGTTGTTGTATACATGGTTCAAGAACATAAGACTGTGTCCTCCTGGGCTGGAATCAGTAACAGCTGTTGGATACGTGGTTCTAGAACATAAGACTGTGTCCTCCTAGGCTGGAATCAGTAACAGCAGTTGTGTACGTGATTGTAGAACATGAGACTGTGTCCTCCTCGGCTGGAATCAGTAACAGCTGCTGTATACGTGGTTCTAGTACATGACTCTGTGTCCTCCTTGGCTGGGATCAGTAAGAGCTGTTGTATACGTGGTTCTAGTACATGACTCTGTGTCCTCCTTGGCTGGAATCAGTAACAGCTGTTGTATACGTGGTTCTAGTACATGACTCTGTGTCCTCCTAGGCTGGAATCAGTAACAGCTGTTGTATACGTGGTTCTAGTACATGACTCTGTGTCCTCCTAGGCTGGCATCAGTAACAGCTGTTGTATACGTGGTTCTAGTACATGACTCTGTGTCCTCCTAGGCTGGAATCAGTAACAGCTGTTGTATACGTGGTTCTAGTACATGACTCTGTGTCCTCCTAGGCTGGAATCAGTAACAGCTGTTGTATACGTGGTTCTAGTACATGACTCTGTGTCCTCCTAGGCTGGAATCAGTAACAGCTGTTGTATACGTGGTTCTAGAACATAAGACTGTGTCCTCCTAGGCTGGAATCAGTAACAGTTGTTGTATACGTGGTTCTAGAACATAAGACTGTGTCCTCCTAGGCTGGAATCAGTAACAGTTGTTGTATACGTGGTTCTAGAACATAAGAGTGTCCTCCTAGGCTGGAATCAGTAACAGTTGTTGTATACGTGGTTCTAGAACAAAAGACTGTGTCCTCCTAGGCTGGAATCAGTAACAGCTGTTGTATACGTGGTTCTAGAACATAAGACTGTGTCCTCCTAGGCTGGAATCAGTAACAGTTGTTGTATACGTGGTTCTAGAACATAAGACTGTGTCCTCCTAGGCTGGAACCAGTAACATCTATTGTATACGTGGTTCTAGTACATGAATCTGTGTCCTCCTAGACTGAAATCAGTAACAGTTGTTGTATACGTAGGTCTAGTACATGAGATTGTGTCCTCCTCGTCTGGAATCAGTAACAGTTGTTGTATACGTGGTTCTAGAACATAAGACTGTGTCTTCCTTAGCTGGAATCAGTAACAGCTGTTGTATACGTGATTGTAGAACATGAGACTGTGTCCTCCTCGGCTGGAATCAGTAACAGCTTTGTATACGTGGTTCTAGTACATGACTCTGTGTCCTCCTTGGCTGGAATCAGTAACAGCTGTTGTATACGTGGTTCTAGTACATGACTCTGTGTCCTCTTAGGCTGGAATCAGTAACAGCTGTTGTATACGTGGTTCTAGAACATAAGACTGTGTCCTCCTAGGCTGGAATCAGTAACAGTTGTTGTATACGTGGTTCTAGAGCATAAGACTGTGTCCTCCTTGGCTGGAATCAGTAACAGTTGTTGTATACGTGGTTCTAGAACATAACATTGTGTCCTCCTAGGCTGGAATCAGTAACAGTTGTTGTATACGTGGTTCTAGAATATGACTCTGTGTCCTCCTAGGCTGGAATCAGTAACAGCTGTTGTATACGTGGTTCTAGAACATAAGACTGTGTCCTCCTAGGCTGGAATCAGTAACAGCAGTTATGTACGTGATTGTAGAACATGAGACTGTGTCCTCCTCGGCTGGAATCAGTAACAGCTGCTGTGTACGTGGTTCTAGTACATGACTCTGTGTCCTCCTTGGCTGGAATCAGTAACAGCTGTTGTATACGTGGTTCTAGTACATGACTCTGTGTCCTCCTTGGCTGGAATCAGTAACAGCTGTTGTATACGTGGTTCTAGTACATGACTCTGTGTCCTCCTAGGCTGGAATCAGTAACAGCTGTTGTATACGTGGTTCTAGTACATGACTCTGTGTCCTCCTAGGCTGGAATCAGTAACAGCTGTTGTATACGTGGTTCTAGTACATGACTCTGTGTCCTCCTAGGCTGGAATCAGTAACAGCTGTTGTATACGTGGTTCTAGTACATGACTCTGTGTCCTCCTAGGCTGGAATCAGTAACAGCTGTTGTATACGTGGTTCTAGTACATGACTCTGTGTCCTCCTAGGCTGGAATCAGTAACAGCTGTTGGATACGTGGTTCTAGTACATGACTCTGTGTCCTCCTAGGCTGGAATCAGTAACAGCTGTTGTATACGTGGTTCTAGTACATGACTCTGTGTCCTCCTAGGCTGGAATCAGTAACAGCTGTTGTATACGTGGTTCTAGTACATGACTCTGTGTCCTCCTAGGCTGGAATCAGTAACAGCTGTTGTATACGTGGTTCTAGTACATGACTCTGTGTCCTCCTAGGCTGGAATCAGTAACAGCTGTTGTATACGTGGTTCTAGTACATGACTCTGTGTCCTCCTAGGCTGGAATCAGTAACAGCTGTTGTATACGTGGTTCTAGTCATGACTCTGTGTCCTCCTAGGCTGGAATCAGTAACAGCTGTTGTATACGTGGTTCTTGAACATAAGACTGTGTCCTCCTTGGCTGGAATCAGTAACAGCTGTTGTATACGTGGTTCTAGTACATGACTCTGTGTCCTCCTAGGCTGGAATCAGTAACAGCTGTTGTATACGTGGTTCTAGTACACGACTCTGTGTCCTCCTAGGCTGGAATCAGTAACAGCTGTTGTATACGTGGTTCTAGTACATGACTCTGTGTCCTCCTAGGCTGAAATCAGTAACAGCTGTTGTATACGTGGTTCTAGTACATGAGTCTGTGTCCTCCTAGGCTGGAATCAGTAACAGCTGTTGTATACGTGGTTCTAGTGCATGACTCTGTGTCCTCCTAAGCTGGAATCAGTAACAGCTGTTGTATACGTGGTTCTAGTACATGACTCTGTGTCCTCCTAGGCTGGAATCAGTATCAGCTGTTGTATACGTGGTTCTAGTACATGACTCTGTGTCCTCCTAGGCTGGAATCAGTAACAGCTGTTGTATACGTGGTTCTAGTACATGACTCTGTGTCCTCCTAGGCTGGAATCAGTAACAGCTGTTGTATACGTGGTTCTAGTGCATGACTCTGTGTCCTCCTAGGCTGGAATCAGTAACAGCTGTTGTATACGTGGTTCTAGTACATGACTCTGTGTTCTCCTAGGCTGGAATCAGTAACAGCTGTTGTATACGTGGTTCTAGTACATGACTCTGTGTCCTCCTAGGCTGGAATCAGTAACAGCTGTTGGATACGTGGTTCTAGTACATGACTGTGTCCTCCTAGGCTGGAATCAGTAACAGCTGTTGTATACGTGGTTCTAGTACATGACTCTGTGTCCTCCTAGACTGGAATCAGTAACAGCTGTTGTATACGTGGTTCTAGTACATGACTCTGTGTCCTCCTAGGCTGGAATCAGTAACAGCTGTTGTATACGTGGTTCTAGTACATGACTCTGTGTCCTAGGCTGGAATCAGTAACAGCTGTTGTATACGTGGTTCTAGTACATGACTCTGTGTCCTCCTTGGCTGGAATCAGTAACAGCTGTTGTATACGTGGTTCTTGAACATAAGACTGTGTCCTCCTTGGCTGGAATCAGTAACAGCTGTTGTATACGTGGTTCTAGTACATGACTCTGTGTCCTCCTAGGCTGGAATCAGTAACAGCTGTTGTATACGTGGTTCTAGTACATGACTCTGTGTCCTCCTAGGCTGGAATCAGTAACAGCTGTTGTATACGTGGTTCTAGTACATGACTCTGTGTCCTCCTAGGCTGGAATCAGTAACAGCTGTTGTATACGTGGTTCTAGTACATGACTCTGTGTCCTCCTAGGCTGGAATCAGTAACAGCTGTTGTATACGTGGTTCTAGTACATGACTCTGTGTCCTCTTAGGCTGGAATCAGTAACAGCTGTTGTATACGTGGTTCTAGTGCATGACTCTGTGTCCTCCTAGGCTGGAATCAGTAACAGCTGTTGTATACGTGGTTCTAGTACATGACTCTGTGTCCTCCTAGGCTGGAATCAGTATCAGCTGTTGTATACGTGGTTCTAGTACATGACTCTGTGTCCTCCTAGGCTGGAATCAGTAACAGCTGTTGTATACGTGGTTCTAGTACATGACTCTGTGTCCTCCTAGGCTGGAATCAGTAACAGCTGTTGTATACGTGGTTCTAGTGCATGACTCTGTGTCCTCCTAGGCTGGAATCAGTAACAGCTGTTGTATACGTGGTTCTAGTACATGACTCTGTGTCCTCCTAGGCTGGAATCAGTAACAGCTGTTGTATACGTGGTTCTAGTACATGACTCTGTATCCTCCTAGGCTGGAATCAGTAACAGCTGTTGTATACCTGGTTCTAGTACATGACTCTTGTTTCCTCCTAGGCTGGAATCAGTAACAGCTGTTGTATACGTGGTTCTAGTACATGACTCTGTATCCTCCTCCTCTGGAATCAGTAACAGTTGTTGTATAAGTGGTTCCCGTACATGATATTGTGTCTTCCTCGTCTAGAATAAGGAACAACTGTTGTATAAGTGGTTCCCCTACATAGATACGTGGCAGTTTGATCCACTTTACTGGGGTGTTATGTAATGGATTTCACGGTGGCGTGACACAAGGCTACGCCTGCCCGTGTCCCAAGGTTTTAAGGGAACCTCAACATTATAGAACATTTACTTTACGACCGTGACTTCAAATCGGAAGCCTTGCGTGAAATTTTCTTCGTTCGATAGTTTAAACAATCCTAGAACAACTAAGTCGATTAGTTATTAAAAGATTGCGAAAAAAAGAACGAATTTTTTTCCCTAGAAAAAAGTAAGTTTTAAATACTAATAATTGCGAATAAAATATGGATATTGTGATCTGGATAAAAGTGAGTTTTAAATACCAATGATTGCGAATCAAATACGGATATTGTGATCTGGATAAAAGTGAGTTTTAAATACCAATGATTGTGAATAAAATATTGATATTGTGATCTGGATAAAAGTGAGTTTTAAATACCAATGATTGTTAATCAAATATGGATAGTGTGATCTGGATAAAAGTGAGTTTTAAATACCAATGATTGCGAATAAAATACGGATATTGTGATCTGGATAAAAGTGAGTTTTAAATACCAATGATTGTGAATAAAATATTGATATTGTGATCTGGATAAAAGTGAGTTTTAAATACCAATGATTGTTAATCAAATATGGATATTTTGATCTGGATAAACGTGAGTTTTAAATATCAATGATTGTGAATAAAATATGGATATGGTGATCTTGATAAAAGTAAGTTTTAAAAACGAATGATTATAGATAAAAGAATTGATATTGTGACCTCGTTAAAAGTGAGTTTTAAATACGAATTGTTATGGATAATATAATGGATATTGTTATCTAGACAAAAGTAAGTTTTAAATACAAATGAATAGGCCTATGGTTAACAGAATATGAAATTCATTATGAAGAAAAAACTGTTCCCTCAGAATCGTTAATTAGCCACGTAAGTAGATGACAGATAGCGGAAACATCAGCTGACTCCTCTGTTTTGCCACATCCAACAAGCGAGATATTTTTAGTACTATAGATATTTAATATTTTTAAACACTGTTTCCTTTCAAACTGATAAGTTATGTATATTTCAGCGGTATAGTATGGCAGAGAGAGAATCGGTAACAGCTATTTTTCAAAAAGTATGGCTGGCTACAACTTTTTTCTTGTGATTATTTTTTGGACAAAATTCGGACCAGGTTTATAAATACGTTATTTTTTAAAGGATGTGTTATTTACATTTCACATGAGGTCATCAACTAGTGTGTCTAGACGTTTAGCCAGTCGTATGACGTCATGAACTAGTGTTCCTAGAGGTGTAGCCAGTCATATGACGTCATGAACTAGGGTTCCTAAAGGTGTAGCCAGTCATATGACGCCATCAAGTGTGCCCAAAGGTGTAGCCAAATCATATGACGTCAACTCGTGTGTCCAAATGAGTAACCAAGTCATATGATGTCATGAAATAGTGTGCCTAAGGATGTATCAGTCATATGACTTCATCAACTAAGTGTGCCTAAATTTTTAACAAGTTATATGACGCCATCAAATCATAAACATAAAGCTCTTAGAAAACCATCTGATACTCAGGAGCATCACAACCAGTAAACATTAACTGTATGATTATGTGGACCAAAAAAAGCCTCAAGGGTGTTCATCTGATACTCAGGGGCATCACAACCAGTAAACATGAACTGTATGATTATGTGGACCAAGAAAAGCCTCAAGGGTGTTCATCTGATACTCAGGGGCATCAAAACCAGTAAACATTAACTGTATGATTATGTGGACCAAGAAAAGCCTCAAGGGTGTTCATCTGATACTCAGGGGCATCACAACCAGTAAACATGAACTGTATGATTATGTGGACCAAGAAAAGCCTCAAGGGTGTTCATCTGATACTTAGGGGCATCAAAACCAGTAAACATTAACTGTATGATTATGTGGACCAACTCTGTTCTTAGGGGCATCAAAACCAGTAAACATTAACTGTATGATTATGTGGACCAACATAGATTAGTTTTGAAACATAGATGAAAATAACAATTTCAAACTAAATATTTTTACATTTTTTCTTTAAAACTAATTAGAAATTTGCAAAGCAATGCCAACGTGAAGTATTATTCTTGATCAAATGCAATTTGTTTGTTAAAAAAATGAGTAGACCTAGTAACATAATAAAGTGTTTATGTTTCATCAATATTAAAAAAAAAGCTAATAGGTTCACCGATATTAAGACTGATTCCGGATGATTTACTGATTACCGGCCACTTGCTTATCCATATTGGGGGCTGGCCACCGACCAGTGTATATACTTAGCGGCAGTGTTTCAAGGTCTGCCCCTGTCCCAGTCTCCTGGCCATACTTTCACAGGATACGCCATGCAGCCATCCGGTGGTACAAGTACCTGCACTATCCAGAAACGCCAACCTCGAGCTAGTGACAGTGTTTCCACTTTTAGTAGACGTTTTTCACTCGGCCGAAACTAAAATTTCCCTTTTTTCCTCGAAAAACAAAAATTTACTTAAACCGAGCGGATGCTTAGGCAGATTAGACCAAAGTAGTTTGGAAATACGCTTTAAATTACATGCTAGACAAGTAAATACAGTATTTTATTTTCAAAGTATGTGATATTTATTTAGCTACAATTGAAATTGTTTAAGAATGTACATTGTACTCATAATGTTAAGGAGTGTAACCAATTAATATAGAGACGACATGAAGCGAAGGACAGGCTCTGCTTAAGTAAGCATATTGTATTTTATTGATGCCTTACTGAGGATTTTATCTTATAAGTTCAATACAATATACATACATAAAACTTAAAGCTCTGTGTAACATTGATCTCCCCCCCCCCTCCACTTTTGATTAGATTTTAACTTAAAACTAGTAAAATTAAATTTACAATGTTCCTCTTATGGCTCTAAGAAGTCGATGTCTAAAGAAAAAAGAAATCGACTAGAAAATTAAATTCTTAGATCTATTTTATGCGCAACTTCAGACAATTTAATGAAATATGAAGTATTTATTATATTTATGAAATATGCAAAAACATTTTATATTTATGAAATATGTTCAATTCAATACTACAACTGACGAAGTCAAAAAAATCAGATTAAATATTAAAAAATCTGAATAGATATATTTAATTCCATGAACAAACGCACATTAATTATACTTTAATATTAGACTATAGCAACTCAACTACTGACAGTATTTATGATATTGATTAAAGTTAATTTTTATTTTACATAAAAAGTTGTTTATCGTACTAATTTAAGTGTTTAATAAAACTAGATTATTTTCAGTTTTGATTTATTTATACAACAATGAGATAAAATGTGTTTACAAATTTGCAGTTTTTCCATTAAATTTTCCGTATCTTTTCCCTTTGGAACAAATTTTTCCCTTAAAAGGGAAAATTTCCCTCATGTGGAAACACTGGACGATGTGTTCCTGGGAGACTAAGTTTGTCCTCGTTGTTCGATACAAAACTTTCTTAAGCCATTACATAAGCTACTGTTGAAGAGAACTTAACTTCTTACATTATTAACACTGGCAATCTAATGCGACTTCTCTAATGACCTTGTTCGCGGAACGGACCCTGGCTTGGTTGCTACTATTGTCCGAGACTCACACGCCTCCACATTCTTGCTTTGTGAAACATAATATTATTGCTTTGTGATACTGCAATTTTCATCTATTCTTCTTGAAATAATACTTAAATACTGTACATTAACTTATAACAAATAAATTCTAACGAATAAAATAGTACTATTATTTTTACCTATTTTCTCGACATAAATACTGTATATTAACTTGTAACAAATAAATTCCAAGGACGGGATATTATATTTCTGTGCCTGAGTTACAATAGTTTTTCTACTTAACCAAACAGTACTTAATTTCAGCACCAATATCACAGAGCCTTTAAAATTTCATTAGAAAAACGTAGAATGCCAATGTGCGAGGATACAGAAAATATACTACAGTTAACTCCCAGTGACATGTAATGCTCATTCGGTCCTTTTTATTACGGAAACGATCTCCAAATTGTATTTTATACTCATAAAGTTACTTTTTATTGTGGAAACCAACTCCCAGATGTATTTGATGCAAATTCAGTTCTTTTTACAATGGAAACCTACTCTCGTGGGTATTTTATGGGTGGCACTCGAGGTGCGACATGGACTACCTGTGTTAATCCCAGCGACCCAAAGGGCCATATAACTGGCACTCGAGGTGCGACATACCACCTCAGGTATCCCGGCGAAGGGTTGCGGGGTTGTAGACGCGCTCTCTCTCTCTGTGTCCATAAATATATATATATATATATATATATATATATATATATATATATATATATATATATATTTGGAATATATATGTTTAGAACTAAGCAACATTTTCTGTGAGGCTTTGAAACAACAAAATTGTTCGACTGTTGATTGATTTATTACGTGTATATTTTCAACCTAACCTAACCCACCCGCCCACCCATACACGTACGGTGGTACTAACCCACCCGCCCACCTATACACGTACAGTGGTACTAACCCACCCGCCCACCTATACACGTACGGTGGTACTAACCCACCCGCCCACCTATGCACGTACGGTGGTACTAACCCACCCACCCACCTATACACGTACGGTGGTACTAACTCGCCATGTCGCACCTCGAGTGTTAGTTTTGGGTTCTCTTTCGCTGCATGTCGCACCTCGAGTGTCCAATTATGACCCTCAGGTAGTCCATGTCGCACCTCGGGTGCCCCCATTTTATGCACATAAAGTTTAATTTACTATGGAAATTACTCTCATGGCTACTTGATGCACATGAAGTTATTTTTTACTATGGACACCTAATCTCATTGGTACTTTATGCACATAAAATTCTTTTTTTACAATGGACACCTAATCTCATAGGTATTTTATGTACATAAAGTTTAATTTACTATGGAAACCTACTCTCATGGGAACTTTATGCACATGAAGTTATTTTTTACTATGGAAACCTACTCTTATGGAAACTTTATGCACATAAAGTTCTTTTTTTACTATGGAAACCTACTTTCATGGGTATTTTATGCACATAAAGTTATTTTTTACTATGGAAACCTACTCTCATGGGAACTTTATGCACATGAAGTTATTTTTTACTATGGAAACCTACTCTCATGGGAACTTTATGCACATAAAATTCTTTTTTTACAATGGACACCTAATCTCATAGGTATTTTATGTACATAAAGTTTAATTTACTATGGAAACCTACTCTCATGGGAACTTTATGCACATGAAGTTATTTTTTACTATGGAAACCTACTCTTATGGAAACTTTATGCACATAAAGTTATTTTTTTTACTATGGAAACCTACTTTCATGGGTATTTTATGCACATAAAGTTATTTTTTACTATGGAAACCTAATCTCATAGGTATTGTATGCACATGAAGTTCTATTTTTACTATGGAAACGTATTCCTAGAGGTAATCGATGCTCATACAGTCTTGTTGTACTATTGAGACCAATTACCAGTGGTATTTGATGCTAATAAAAATACATTTTAATACTGATAACACTCTCGTTGGTATTTCATGCTATACAAGTCACGCGGTTATTAAAACTAACCATCAGTGTTCCTTGTATGTAGATAATATATCTATTGTATGTTCTTGACACCAGAAATCAATGGAATCTGATATTCAAAAACATCTTTTTAACTGAAATAAATTAATATTATTAATATAATTTTGTACCAACATATATTACTAATCTGATTTGCACTGTGGACAATTCCTTCTAAATAGTTTTTTAATTAGCATAATACGTGTTGGTACATATACAGTACAAGTAAACGTCACACAACACAAATATATTACAATACTAGTACAAAATGCACAAATATCTTCCGTCTGGTCTGAGGAAGGTGAGCGTGGTTCATCGAAATCGATCACCATAATATTTGTGCATTTTGTACTTGTATTGTAATATATTTGTGCATTTTGTGCTTATGTTGTAATTCCTTCAGTAATCTCTTTGAAACTGTTGTACGCAGAGGCATTCTAAGGCAGTTGTCTCGGTAAATCTCTTTCATAGCCATCATCGATAAATAACCAATTGTATTCATAGACTACTATTGAGTATGAATGATTTACCAACTTAAACACAACTAAATATTTAAACGATATCTAAGGACTAGTAATGAGCCATGTAAAATCTTGCTAGAAAGTAACAGTGTTCTACATATTACATAACCTCGGCAACTTGTGAATTCAAGCGTGAGACATACGAGCCAAGCACGTGGCGCCAATTTCTCTCCACAAACTGATAAAGCGCCATTTCGTGATCTTGGCTTACACACAACTGACTTCAATCCACTCTTTCATAAGCCATTTACGTAAGCATTATGAAATCAAAACACAATAAGTGAATCTAAAATCAACCTTTTATCAGCCGAGGAAGAAATAACAACTCAAAGTTCAACAATGGAAAGGGTTTAAAAGGAACCGATAGCTAAATGTATTCGAGAAATGAGTAGAGCGAGCTATTGTAATCGAATCTTAGACTTCGATTGGTAATTATTGAATAATCTATGTCAGCAAAACTTAACTAGAGTAGTCATTTGTTTTATGCTAGTGACTGATTGTTTCGTGAGCATCACGTCTATTGCGAAACCATGAGATTCCAAACTAAATACGAAGTAATTACAACACTTTGGGATCTTTCGAAATGTCCCCACATTTGTTTAGCAAGTGACAAATTGTAAAACAAAGTAGCAAGTTCACATGTATCAGTAACACGTCAACTGATATATAACTTATCATATATATTATCCTAACCTAACAAAAACTAACAAAACAACTCACGGTGGAAGTTCTTACAACCCAGTGCGGACAGAACCTCACCTAAACAAACATAACCTAACCACCCGACATAACCTAAAAACCAAACGGCGCTGAGTGTTAATTAAAGCGATAATGCTGATTATTTTCTTGTAGGTCAACATGTGATCAATATAAAAGGTCTATTATTTGTAAGTTTAGTTTAGTTATATACTTGGTAGACAATATTTACTATATGCGGGAACATTACGAAAAACCCCCATTTTTGGTTGTGAGATGCAAATTTAATTTTGTTTGTGAAGGCTTAGCTACAAAACATTTCACAGCATAGATTAAAAATAAAATCTATAAATTAAAAATAAAATTTATAAATTAATACTTACAAACTGTGGGTTGAAACAATTTCCTAATTTACTTGGTTAAAACACACAAGTTTAGTTTATTATCACTACAAAACACGATATTTCAAGTAAAATTCGTAAAGAAATATACAGTAGTTTGATTGTGACAAGGATCTAACCTAGATGGCCAATTATTGTGCAGTCTGTTTGGTTTATTTTCTCAAGACAATGGGATATATGATATTATTCGAAATGAAGTAAACAAGATCTTATTGCATTTCAATAAATGTCTGCTGCACTGATTTCTCCATCTTCCATCATCGACGAAAACCTTTAAACAAATAACAGTCCGTGCGCAATCACATGAACGGAAACTAAACGGTCTAGGAATGAGGGGGGGGGATTTTTTTTAGGAAAATAAAAGCATTCCTCTTTTTTCATACGCTATTTGATATACAAATTTGTTTCCAAGGCATGTAACTGATTTGTCCGTTCAATGTATTCATGGCCAAACATGAAAATATGACACGTGATTTGAAACTATTAAACATAATAAAGATAATATCGTTAATTTAATCGTGATGGAAGTCCCGAATATTTCGACTGACTTCAAACCGGGGATTCGGTAAAGGCATGTGGACAACAGATTTGCTACGTCCTCCCATAAAAATATCTTATATTCCATTTTAATCCCGTATACGTTTCTCTACATTCGCCAAACTGGAGGTAAAATTCGAAGACTCTTGAGTACAGAACTTTTACTTTTTAATGACTTACTGTAAGTTAAAAGTGTACGCAAGACAACCCTAGGTCGACTACTTGGAAAAAATCTTCCGTGTGCTGATTGTCGCGCAGGTATGGTGTATGTGTATAATAGTGCGTGCACCAGCTATTCTGGATATCGTGGTTCTGCGCAAGTTTTTTTACCGGTCGGTTGGTCTATAACTGATCAATATCATTCAATACATCCTATAAATGCAGTCAAAGAAATTGTTGCTTACTCGTTATTTGAAATAGCAATAAACCTTGGCTCATAAAATTATGAGTATATCAAGAAATGAAAAGAATAGTATCGAATCGAATCGAGCGAGAACCTTCATGAAATAGTGCTCAGAACTATCTAGATCACTTTCCCAGAACAATTTCCACCGTAGCCCAAGGACTTTCCTTACACACAGTCATTAGCAGGGAAAATTAATACTAATTTCGTATATGACAGAATATATAGAGAAAAATCAGACAAGTGCGAGAAAATCAGAGATCTGAGCCGTTAACAAATCCCAGGACACTACGGAAAGTCTCGTAAAATTAAAACAAAACTAGAGAGAAGCGCGTCGACACATTAAAAGTTTACTCAAATTACATTTAGAAGGCCTTAGTACAAATAAGAACACAGTTATTGTGTCTACTAAATTAGTTAAACATTAATAAATGCACAACTCAATAATTCTTAAAATATTCAAACCACGTAGAAACAGAATACGTCAAATCGTTTTGAGAAAAGAGGTGAAATTACTCACTTGAGTAATTTCACCTCTTTTCTCAAAACGATTTGACGTATTCTGTTTCTACGTAGAAGAATACTTATTCTACTTACCAACTAAACTTGCGCGACTTCTTCGCTTCTTGTTTATGAATCAGTTTTCATTTAGAAATTGTTCATTAGTGCTTTTTTTATTTCGCTATTTCTAGTTTATGTATTTTACTTTAAGATGTTTCGTTAGAATGTTTATGTTTAGTTTTATTTCTCGTGACATAATTTGACTACACAAGTTTTATTTCGTATGGGATGATTTTACAATTTTTATCAAATCTTTCTTTTATGACGTTTATTGTGTTCTGATTATAAGTGTTGTAACAGTCATTAATTAATGTTGACTGTTAAACATTCAATAAATAGTTAAATACCGTCACAAATTGTGAAATATTACAAGAACACAACTCTAGAGACATTTTTTAATCTACATCGTCAAGAAGAGCCTGCGTGCTATAGGCCTACTTGTACACTTGTGTTATTTTCGTGTCCGGTGTCCTATACTTCGTTAATGTTTTAACGTTTAACGTACGTATTTTACAAAGTTCCCGGGACTCAAAACTACCACTTCGTTCTTAGTGTTTCTAGATTTGCATAATTCGTTCAACCCAGTTCAGAATGTCTCAAGCCTTCAGCCACAATTGTTTGTTTTTAAACTTGCACATTTTTTATTTTTCACGCCAGGATATTACATGTTTTCAGGCAACACAAAAATGTTATAATTTTCCCTGAAACAATTGCGGCTTGAAAACTCGCTGCACACTCCAACCACGACTGATTGCGTGAAAACACGCTACAATACCTAATTACAGGGGCTGCTAAACATAGTCTCAGACACCTTCTTTGTTGTACGGGGCTTTATTGAAAGCAGTTTAGACTTTTATCTCCATGAGAGCTTTGGGGAGTGGTGGGTGTTTTTTAAATAATAAATTTATAGTGCATCCCTTCATTTTTAACATATTTGGTGACATAAGAAACTTAAGAGTCTACAGAGGCTGTCGGCCATGTTGGTTTTAATCCTATAAGAACAACGTTATTTTTGAACCGGACATACGATCACGCGTATCCAAACTAAACAGTTATTTTTAAACGGATTTTTCCAAACTAATAGCAATTGATCAAGAATGAAATTGCACTTTGAAATACCTAATCAGTTTTATAGAAAAAAGGTATAAAAAACATTTAGTTTGAAGTTTTTATTTTCAGCTATTTTTTTAAACTAGGAGTAATCATTCAAAATATGAAAAGCAAACTCAACGCGCAATCTGATAACGTTTAAAATGACACCTCATACACAACTTTTGGTCAACAAATAAAAAAAATATGGTTACGCAAATAACATTGTTCTTATGGGATTAAAACCAATATGGCCGACAGCCTCAGAAAACTCTTAAAAGGCGGCCGTTTCCCAAACTGCCACTTCACCGCTGGGAGATCGTGCTAAAATATGTTGTACCATTTCAACTGTTCGGTTCGTGTTTATTATCATAATAAGTTATGAGGAACACTACATGATTATTAAAGGTTCAATCTAGTGGACTATGCGTTGATATTAAGTAATTTTAATTTAAACTAGTCAAGAAACATATTCAGAGTTTCACATATTTCACGGTAAAAAAATTATAAAAACACTCAGTTTTTTACGTAAAGGAACATGTTTTACGTCCACTAGAACATGTTTTCACCTATAAAATGACACTTTTTCGACCTCCACCAAAAGAGCGAGTTCGGAGAAGATTGGATGCAGAATCATGCGGAAAAAATTAGGACCAACCCAACGATAGTAGACGACAGAACAAATAGAATGAAACAAAATTATGAACATACATACACATTGAAAAAATCACCAAGACAATTCGAAAATTCAGTTTAAATTCTTCGGAACCATCAGACGAATGACCCCAGATAGACTCACATATCATGACAGAAAAAATGTACAAAAAAATCGGCATTAAACTGTGTCAGAGAGATTAAGAAAGACCTTGACGAACTAAAACTTACTGAAGAACACGATTTCAGTAACCGAAACCTATACCACAAGAAAATTGATCAACGAACACTTGAAGAAAAAAACAAATTAGACTGAAGAGAAAAACTGGCACGCTCATTTAAGACGAAGAAAATTAAGGTGGAGCGGAAAGACCAGAAGAAAAATGAAGATGATATTTAGATAAATATTCTAGACATTTTCCGTTAATTCACTACCACTACTTTGGTTAGGTTATGTTAGCTATAACCACCTGATTTGGTTAGGTTATACTCTAGCTGGTACACCCCACAGTTGTCAAAGATGAAAAACAATGTGTTATTGTACTATGACTTGAATAAGAAAGAAAACACAGTTCTGTCTAGGTTAGCTTATTGTACTGCTAGGAAAGAATGAATATACGTATGCTGTAAAAGCAGCATAATATATCACAGATTCAAATGTCTGGTAACAAATGTAAATCAGCGTGGAAAATAATTAACAGTGTGGCAAAACGTAAACCGAAGGATATTTTTATATTTCTCTTGATGAGTTCAATAACTTTTGTGTAACATCTGTTGAGGAAGGACCAACAGATTGAACCTCAACATTATTCAAGATTGAACTTTCCAACATTACAGCAACACAATTCATGGAAAGCAGTGCTGCTGTAATGTAAGTAGGTCTGTATTATACGCGCATGACGTTTTAATTTCAATCAAGTAACACCTAAAGTAATATTAGAAGTAGTTGATAGCCTCAAGTCATCAAATAGTGTAGATATTTATGATTTGTCCAGTAATTTTATTAAAAGGTTAATAGATTGTATAGTGGTTCCTCTCACATATTGTACAATAGATGTATAACTGAAGGAATATTTCCAAATAAACTTAAATTATGTAGTGATTCCTGTTTATAAAAAGGGACTAAAAAGTTGTGCATCAAGCTTCCGACCAATATCATTGGTTCCTGTATTTTCAAAGATCTTCGAATCTGTAATAAAATTGCAAATTTGTAATTATTTGTATAAACGATTCACAGTTTGGCTTTACTAAAGGTAGGTCAACTGTGACTGCGATTGACTCATTGATTAAAAAAGTGTTTTGATGCATTTAATAAAGGTCAATTTGCTCAAGCCACATTTTGTGACCTGAGTAAAGCGTTTGATTGTGTTGACCACACAATTCTGCTGAATAAACTTAGGCATTACGGTATGAGTTTTGTGAGCATTAAGTTAGTAAAGTCATATTTATCCAATCGCAAATAAATAGTTTGTATCGGTAAAAATAAGTATGAAGTAGAATTAGTTAAATATGGTGTTCCACTGGGTTCGGTCCTCGGACAAGTCCTATTTACTTTAACGATTAATGAATGATCTTCCATCTATAATAAAGATCAGTCAATATTGTACGCAGATGACAATAGATGTCCTTGATACAAACATAGCTGTCCAAACACTCTCAACCACTACACTACAGACAGTTGAAGCTGCAACTTGGTTTAGGGCAAATAGTTTCCTATTAAATGATAGAAAAACCCAACAAATAGTTTTTAGCTTAAGAGATATTCCAGCAGAAAATATGTTAAGTAATGTTAATTTTTTAGGTGTAAATATAGATAATAGTTGTTATGTAAGCCCCACATTGATTATGTTACCAGTAAACTATCGAGTAATTTATTTATTAAAAAATCTTTAAAATCATGTTCCTGAAAGCTATGTAAGGTCATCATACTTTGCTTTTTTTCAAAGTGTAGTTTTGTATGATAGTTTTTGTTATGTAAATAGTGTATTAATATTACAGAAAAAGGCTATAAGACAATATCTGGATCAGGTACATTAGACCATTGCAGGCCTTTATTTATTAAATTAAGAATTTTGACAGTCATAAATTTGTCAAAAATTTATGACAAAAAGAAACTGTGTCATACATTTACATAATCATACACAGTTTTAATTCATGTAAAAACTTATGTGCACAAAATACTTAGGCAAGATATACATTCCCATGCAACAATAAATAAAAATAATTTAAATATACCTTTTCAAAAACTGTCAAAAGTCCCAGAATAGCTATGCTATAATTGGACTGAAAATGTATAAAAAGTTACCACAAAATTTAATAAAGGAACCTTTGGATAGATTCAAAATTAAATTGTTCAGCTGGTTAGTGGCAACCCCAATGTATTCTCTTGGTGAATTCTTTGATCATAGTATAGTTGTGGATTTATAGTTTTAAGTTCATTGAATATTTGTATATTTATTTATTTGATTATTATACTTGTTTCAATAATGTACACTATAACTTCTATTATATAACTAGAGTTTTGCTTTTGTATCGTAATTTTTATTTTTAAATTGAAATACATTGTCATTATTTATACAAAAATTGTTTGTTTATAGAGATTTTTGTGTACATAGGTGTTAATGTAATTTTATACTTTTAAACTGGTGTGTTAGTGTTTAAAAGTGATTGTTATTTAAATATTGAAATGTTTTTATCTGTATGATATGACTGATTTGTAATATTCTCAACTGTATCATTATATAGTTTAGCCAATAATAGTTGTAAGTTGGCGTTGTCTATTGCTCATGTTTGTTTCTTAATGACATTAAAATTGTATTTATTTATTTTATTAGGTTTGTTTAGGTTATGTTAGGTTTGTTTAGGTTATGTTGGGTTTGTTAGGTTATGTTAGGTTTGATTTAGTTATGGTTAACCTAAGTTAAGGTTATGGTAGTGAATTAACGGGAAAGATCCAATATTCTTACCAAGTTTCAGTATTTTATCTTAAACAGTTTTTGAGATATTTAGATTGTTTTACAACAATCACATTCGGAGAGAAAACCAATCGTGATATGACACATTTTATACCGTATTATTTATTAGTATTGACATACTGAACAATGTGGTAAAGTTTGTTCTAATGGGTACGGATACCCTATATACAATACACCACAAAACGTACATTAAACATGTATACTAACATTAAACAAATGAATAGAAACCTACACTGTTCTAAATCCCATAACTAAGCCAGCTCTTCGTCTCTGACAAATAGCACATTTGGGCCATCCATTACTCTCGTAGGTTTTTGCAGGGGATGACGAATTTGTCCTGTGCGACAATCTGATGAGACCTTATCTTCAAACACAGCTACTCAAAACGTAACTACACTATTTCGGACTTAGAGCGATTATTTTGTCCTCATTTATGTTAATATTGATACGGTGACATAAACTGTTCATGCTATTTATTTATTTATCTATTTCTTGCAACAATACAGGTTAAACCCAATTACATTTCGAAGTAGAAAAATGTTATAATTACAAATAATTAAGTCTAGTATTCTTAGACCCATTGCACCAACTCAGTTTAAACTAGAATAATTTAATCATAAGTTTAAACTTAAGACTAACCAAGAAATTAATTATTGCACATGGGTAGTTTACCGTAATTGAGTTTAAACTGAAGATTAATTTAAACCAACACCATTGTTGGGTTAAACTAAATGTTTTAGATTAGTTTCTGTATTTACTTTATTATTATTGAGGTTAAGATCATTACTGTGTGAAATGGAAGAGTTACGTTTATATCAAGTTAAGGAAGAAGATTTTAAAGTATTAACCTGGTTGTTTGTAAACACAGATAATTGGCATTTTGAAGGAAAACAACAGGAAACAGTATTGCCAACCATATGATTTTAGGTTTAACTTAAACTGCATTGGAAATTATGTTGTGCAAATAAAATTTGGTTTAAACTTTTAGTTTATCTTAAACTGGAATATTTTAAAACTGGTTTAAGATAATTTGGTGCAATTGGCTCTTAGTATTTTATCAAGTCAAACCGACAAATATGTGAAAGACAGAAGAAAAGTCCCGGAATGACTTAACAATTTCTGAACGATTACAGATAGAGCAATAAAACTTGGCACGTCAATACTGCACCTATTAATCTACTTCTTGAAGTAACTACCATTTACTGTCATAGCAAGGGGTTGGCCCGCAAGGAGTCAGAAGAAAATTTTAAATGATAGCATAGGTCAAGTAGTACATCAAACTAAAGGTCTTATAAACCCATAAATCCATAAACTAAAAAATCGTGCAAATAGGTGGAACTACTATATTTCATACTTACTTTAGTTCGCTCGAAATAGGAGACCCGAACTTATTCTAAACAATAATACTTTTGCACAAAATAAATTAAGGCACATTAGTTGTGCGACGTGTTTTTGCCAAGCGTGGCCAGTGCGGAGTGTCAATACAATATCACTAATGTACATAAAACCATTGATTTTATACACAAATAGATTTCCCATCCAATGTTAAATTTTGAGTCTCAAAATATCAGCTGTTTTTGTGGTCCATTGTGGAGCGCTAGTGTAGTCCCATGTAAATCTAGTGCAGTTTAAACCAGCTGTGGTTGCGGGCCACACAAACTAACAAAATTACTGGCACAAATTTTCCTATTAGATGGTTTATCTATTGTAGGTTTATATAATCAATGATAAAACCCTCCATCACATACATCGATGACTGGAACGCATGACCTTGGAAACATCTGTTTGGACAACCACATTTTCATCCAACCTGCAAATTACGTATTTTTAAAAGCAAGTTTCTCGGCGCAGAAATTATGTGCACCCGAGTTTGAAGGTTGTTTTCTAAGGAACTAAGTATGAAAACTCTAATCATTGTTTTTCTTGTTTAATTGTGCATTATGACATACATTTCAAAATTTTATTATAAGTTCTAATAATTTTTATCTTAGTTGGAACAAGTAAAGTACCGGAATTTTAACTCTCTTTCACCGTACATCAAATTTACACCGTTATTACTAAAAAAAACCGTTCATGTAGCACATTTATATTTTAATACGTGTTGATAGGAATGTTTCCTATAAGTTTGATAAATTTTAGACTTTTATAATTTCACGAAAAAAAGTTTCTATCAATTGTATAAAAACATGGTTTTCTTGGCTTCTAGAGATCGTAAAATGAATTATTTGGTCTGGTTGAAATCCGTATTACATATACCGTTATGATACGGCACTTATATATGCGTAAGTAAATGCAGTTATTTTATAATGATTTAAATAAATTTAAAATTATCGATTTAAAGTTATTTTTTATTGTTTTAAATCGAATCAAAATAACAAAATTTTTTACACATATGAGGATAACGTATCGTAACGGTATATGTAATACGGATTACAACAAGACCAAATGACTAATTTTACGATCTATAGAAGCCAAGAAAACAATGTTTCATATAGTTGATTAGAACTTTTTTTCTTGAAATTATAAAATTTCAAAATTTATAAAACTTGTAGGAAACATTCCTATCAACCACGTATTGAAATAAAAATGCGCTACATGAACGGGTAATAACGGTGTAAATTTGATGTACACTGAAAACTGGTTAAAATTCCTGTACTTTTGTTGTTCCAACTAAGATAAAAATTATTAGAACTTGTAATAAAATGTTGATGAAAAATAATAAAAATTTAAAAATTCATATGCCATAACGCAACAAAGGTGTGACTGGAGTTTCCACAGGCCTCTTAGTTCCTTAGAAAACAACCTTCAAACTCGGGTACACGTAATTTCTGCATTTACCAATGTAGGCCTACGTAATGAACGAGGAATTACCAACTGGAGATAATTTAAATTTTTGAACACTGGAGATGCTACAAAATGATGATTTGCAACTTTTGGGGTATTATTACGCGGGCTAGACATTTAAACTTGTACCTTATTTCGGTCTTCACATCTTAAGGTGGTGCAAGCGGTTTTCGGTGAGTTAATTATTTCCCAAATTTATAATCAACATTAGTTTATGTACCTTCCCTTGAGACAGGAAAATGTTAAAACTTGTTTACCACTACATTAGAACTTGTGACCTTCTGAAGTGGTGAATTTAGTTGATTTTAAATCAGCATTAAGACAAAACCGTTCAAAGTACATATTTTATTTTTTATAACTACGCTTTTTACACATAGTTGAAGGGATTAAAATTATAAATATTTTTACATTTTTTGATGAAAAACTTCTTAATCACCTCAGTTATGTGTAAAAAAGTAGTTATAAAAAATTAAATTTGAACGGTTTTGTCTTAATGCTGATTTAAAATCAACTAAATTCACCACTTCATAAGGCCACAAGTTCTAATTTAGTGGTTAAAAACAATTCTTATATTTTTCTTGTTTCAAGTGAAGGTACATTAACTAATTTTGATTATAAAATTGGGAAATAATTAACTCACCTTAATCCGATTGCACCACCTTAAGGGCGTTCGATCGAAAATTATGTTTAAAATGGTTTTGATTAAAAGTGTTAATATTATTAAAAGTAATAAATGTGTTGAGAAAAAATTTAAAAAATTCTTTATGGTAACTTAACTATCTGAAGATGCTAATTTGAGCTTTCTAGTTACATAACTCATAAAGAAATCACGCGAAATATTTCATTAACATTTTGAGAATATATTGGACAAAAGGTATTTACCAACCTAGAGTAAAGTAAAAATATATTTTTTTAAGTGAAACCAATTATTTTTCTTTAAATTACATCTGTACAAACATTGAGATGACATTTGTACACCTTTGCTGAAATATTAGATTCATAATACATAAAGCCTTCATCGCTAGCGTTTACTATAAATAAAGGATTTATGTTCTTTTGTATAATGAAATAATTAATTAAATAATGATTTATTCCAGAAAGTTATTAAATACATACAAAACAAATGGACATCTCTGGAATTATACTGGTGACACTTCACAAGTAGCGTGACCAGCAATAACAGGCGAAATAATTAATGTTAAGTGACTACAGAGTCCAAGTAATTACAAAATAAACTATAGCCGCACTCTATGGCGTATTTTAATTATAACAATTCGAATATGACTTATTTACACAAATGAGAATAAACAAAACAAACATAATAAGAACTAACAAAACTATATAAACAAATAACTATTACAAATGAACAATAAAATGAATAATATAGTTTAAAAACTCTTTGTAAATCTTATAATACAAAATATTGAAATTTTGCAAACAAATAAAAACAATACTTTAAACACAAAAAATCCAAAATAACAACAATAACAAAACAAACAAATACTTTACTTGTAAGATGCTACAGTTTTAAACATTCAACATCATCATGAACGAATAAGTAAGACTTATCTTATACAAAAATATTCTAACTTTTCTTGAATTCTTAATTTCTTGTGGCAGTTAATTAAAATTGAAAGGAATGCTTGAAAGACGTGTTGTTTACCTTAGGTAATCTAAACATTCTGTTATATACAGGGTGTTGAAAAAGTATGGAACCACCGTAATTTCTCTTAAATGGGTCCAGATAAATAATTGAGATTTAGATTACCTCTGTAGAACGTTTTTTTCTATCTTTCGACGCAGTTTGTATTTTTTTCAACCTAGAGGGGAGGGCTCGAGGAGGATTTTGTAAAAAGTTTAAATGGAAGACTATGATGAGTTGCCCACCATTTTAAAGCCTATTTTTTCTGAATAAGACGCCAGAAGTTTCAAGTAAAAAGAACCACCCTATCAGAAATGGCGACTGGTTAATCTTTCTTAGCAGAGGGTCTTGAAAAAGTATGGAACCACATTCATTTCTTTTAAATGTTTTCATTTAAATGTTTTCATTTCTTTTAAAATAATTGAGATTTAGTATAACTCTGTTAAAAATTTGTTTCTATCTTTTGATGCAGTTTATAACTTTTTTACCTAGAGAAGAGGGCCCGTGGAGGATTTCGAAAAAAGTTTAAATCAAAGGCTATAATGAGTTGTCCATCATTTTAAAGCCTATTTTTTCTGAGTAAGACGCCACAAGTTTCAAGTCAAAAGAACCACACTATCAGAAATGGCAACTGGTTAACCTTTCTTATCGAATAGCAAGTGGTAATTCGATATGTTGTACATCCAGTTATGAAGCTAGGTTATTTGATTAAAGAAACAGAAAATTATCATAAAAATTATTATTGACATAATGGTACAAATAACTCTTAGAACAGAACTGGCTTTTACAACATATCGAATTCTCACTCAAATATTGGCTAAGAAAGGTTAACCAGTCGCCATTTCTGATAGGATGGTTCTTTTTACTTTAAATTTGTGGCATCTTACTCAGAAAAAATAAGATTTAAAAGATTTAAATCAAGGGCAGCTCATTATAGCCTTTGATTTAAACGTTTTCCGAAATCCTCCAGGGGCTTTCCTCTCTAGGTAAAAAAGTTATAAACTGCATCAAAAGATAGAAAAAAATGTTCAACAGAGTTACACTAAATCTCAATTATTTATCTGGACCCATTTAAAAGAAATGAATGTGGTTCCATACTTTTTCAAGACCCTCTGCTAAGAAAGATTAACCAGTCATTTCTGATAGGGTGGTTCTTTTGACTTGAAACTTGTGGTGTCTTATTCAGAAAAAATAGGCTTTAAAATGATGAGCAACTCATCATAGCCTTCCATTTAAACTGTTTACAAAATCCTCCGTGGGCCCTCCCCTCTAAATTGAAAAAATTACAAACTGCATCAAAAACTTTCTACATAGGTAAACTAAATCTCAATTATTTATCTGGACCCATTTAAGAGAAATGACGGTGGTTCCATACTTTTTCAACGCCCGTATACAGCGTTGCCACTTCACATATAAAATTGTCTCAACGCTTTAAAAATAAAAAGATGTTGGAGAGGCAGAACCTTAAGAGCACAGAATGGAGGATATGAACTATCTGTCCTCTCGTTAGAAATTATCCTCACTAAGTGATTCTGAACTAATCTAACTTTATCTATATGATAATGATAATTAAAAGTTGCACGCCAACGTACTATGCCATATTGTATTCTTGAATTGACTAATGAAAAGTATAAAACTCTCAACAATTTTGCAGAACAACATTTTTATTTAGAAAATAAAAGGTTTGAATTGATACTTTTAGTTTGTTTTTGTAGCTCGGATATGTGTAGGGCCTGTATTCCAATTGGGTTTAGCATCTAACGTAATTACAAGTTACTTCAAATATGATTCTTTGTCAATAATATCACAGTGGCAATGTATTTTAGAGCAGTGTAGAGTGTGGTATTTTAACTTTACATAAATATATATACAGGGTGGGAAAACAATATGGAAACGCTTACACAACTTCTGTATGACTTCACTTGTAAAAGTGAAATTTTGTACATGATCATGGTTACAAAGAACATACTATTTTACTCCATTGGCGACATTTCATCTTTTCAGAGGGACGGCCCACTAGGAGTAGAATGAAAATCTTCAACATAAGCCAAGGTCGAGTTTGGTATCAAATGAAAGGTATATTCAAGAGAAATATATCGCCGCAAACCGGACTTCGAAAGGTTTATCCTTTTCACAGTGTCGTGGGAGCGGTTGACCATGTGGAGGTTGAGGTGTGCTTTAAGAGTTGAACTCAAGAAGAACAATGAAGAATGTTTGTAACACATTTTTATTGATGTAAAACAGAATAAAACTCTAAACAGTATAATGTTGCTTAATTAATCCCAATAAATATTTACTACGTGAAACTTGAATAAACTATTAAATTGACATTTGAAATTTAGCACTTTATAACAATCAGCTTAAATAGACTCGAACTTTCAAACAGTTACACTTCTACTTCTTGAGCGCGAGGTGACCGTGGTCGGCAGTCTGCAGAGACTGATACACGTTCACTCTCTCGTAGGCCTAACATTAACATTAGTCATTATGATGTACATTAAAAGATCGTCTGAGCTTGACGGTCTCTAGATTACTATGTAAACAACGAGCAAAGCTCAGCTAACGTCTATTGATTCAGTGACAGTTGTGCTTCATTGCCTTATAACTACCATTAATTACTGAGTAAACTAAACTAATAGTAGTCAAACACATAGATTTAACTGCTACGTTCTATAAACTGAAAATATAATAAATTACATATATAATCCCATATAATTGTAATAAAATATGACTTATCTTACAACAACAGTAGCGGTCATTTGAATTTAAACAATATTATTTCTCCGCTATTTAACGGTCTAAGTAAATTATTCTGATCAAAAATTATAGTTAATGGAACACGATTGTTAAAAAAAATTATCCATAGAAAAAAATAATGTTGCTAAAGAAATTCCATTTTTCCCACTCTGTAATGTAATTTGCGTGTTGTGTGTGTGTTAGTGAGGCAAGCTCTTGTTACTCCTAGCGACAGTTGTGTTGAAATCTACAACTAAATTCTTAAATTTAACTGGGTGCCTGGATGAACACGTGTGAGAGACGTGCGTGCTAAATATGATGGAAAGTGATGTGCTGACCTAGTCAGGAGTGACAATACTGTCGGGGAGGGGGATTGCACCATCATTGAAGTGCATCTATCATCTATTACTCGGGGCTAAAGTTCCACGGCAGATTGGAACAACCACTTCCCTATGAGCCCGTTGAATGGAACTCGACTCACTAGGATCGAATGTAACACGGAATCAATTGGAAGCCGGGTCGGCACAACAGAATGGACTCTCAGCACATCAGGTCTGCCAACAGAATAACTGTAGGCTGTTGTGTAATAACTCGTAATACCAACATACGCGGTACGTTGGTCCTTACATGATTATACAGACAATACATAGCTACATTTATATCTATTGTTGTGGTATGTTTACATTTATAATATGCATAACATTTACAGTATATGTATGTATATATAGGCTACGCATAAAAATAAATATGGATGACCCACAACATTTTGAACAAACTTTCCCACTATGTTCATAAAAAATAAAAACACAAGGTTAATACTAAAAAATAAAACAGTAGAAAATGTGTTCTAGCTCGATTGATTTTTATATGTATTTTTGTAATGTATAAGATTATTACAAAAATCTAAATATTCCAACAACAGTTTAAATGAAATACTGAAACTCGGGAAGAATATATAATTAAATAAGATAAATTTTACTGACAATTTTTGTTTATCTCGAAAATCTGTTTCAAAATGGCGACAGTTAAAATCGTTCATCGCTAAATATCTAAAAAATAGTACGGGCAGTTAAATGTTTTACCGTTACCAGTTTCAAACGGATTTTTGGAAGAAAACAAAAATGTTCAGTAAAATATATCCTATTTATCTAAATATTCTTACCTAGTTCCAGTACTTTATCTTTAATCGTTTTATAGATATTTATATGTTTGTAAAAAAACACATTCAGACACACAGACAGAAAACCAATGGAGATGTGACACATGTTATATTGTATTATTTGTTAGTATTGACTTGTTGAACTATGTGGTAAAGTTTCTTCAAATGGTTGCGGTTAACTTTTTGAACCGCAAAAAAAATGTATATATATATATATATACTTTGATTATTTGACTTAATTCAGTCCTGAGGATTAAGCTGACGTTGGACTTTATTTTATTTATATATATATATACATGCAAGTAATTACACAGATATATGATAAGGAAGAATATGATTTAAGACTTCGTAAATTGTTTGTGTGGTCTTTATTCCTAAAGTGTGGTTAATTATTCTTATACTACGTTTAAAATTAAAACAATTTAGTAATTGAGCTTTTTGAATAAAGTTCGGTATGCTATCGTTTTTCAGTAGGCCTACGAGACATTTATTTGGTGACCGGCCACCGCCAGACCACTGTTGCTATAGGCCCAAGAACAATTTTCCTCCATATTATCGAAAAAATCCCACATATGTTTACAACAGAACTTCAAACTGGCGGAAATCAAGGAATATTACATCAATAAATATTTAAATGGCATAATATAACCAAAAGAATTCAATGATAAAGGCAATTTATTCAAACTTTTAGTAAAATTTATTTCGTGATTGTTTTCATTATACACGGCAATTACTAGTTAAATAGCTTAAAATATCCCTCCGCCGAGGGAAATTTACCTCCATATAGCAACACTGCGCCAGACAGACAGGCCTACTGATGGTGGCGTAACCAGGTAAAGTGGATCTAGTAAGTGGAGCAATCCCTCGGCTACCATCACACCCCCTGTCTGATCAACATTCATGTTTTCACTTACCAATTCATTTTCACTAAATGTTTTCACTTACCGATTCATTTTCACTAACTGCTTTCACTTACCGATTCATTTTCACTAACTGTTTTCACTTACCGATTCATTTTCACTAACTGTTTTCACTTACCGATTCATTTTCACTAACTGTTTTCACTTACCAATTCATTTTCACTAACTGTTTTCACTTACCGATTAATTTTCACTAACTGTTTTCACTTACCGATTCATTTTCACTAACTGCTTTCACTTACCGATTCATTTTCACTAACTGTTTTCACTTACCAATTCATTTTCACTAACTGTTTTCACTTACCGATTCATTTTCACTAACTGTTTTCACTTACCAATTCATTTTCACTAACTGTTTTCACTTACCGATTCATTTTCACTAACTGTTTTCACTTACCGATTCATTTTTACTAACTGTTTTCACTTACCGATTCATTTTCACTAACTGTTTTCACTTACCGATTCATTTTCACTAACTGTTTTCACTTACCGATTCATTTTCACTAACTGTTTTCACTTACCAATTCATTTTCACTAACTGTTTTCACTTACCGATTCATTTTCACTAACTGTTTTCACTTACCGATTCATTTTCACTAACTGTTTTCACTTACCAATTCATTTTCACTAACTGTTTTCACTTACCGATTCATTTTCACTAACTGTTTTCACTTACCAATTCATTTTCACTAACTGTTTTCACTTACCGATTCATTTTCACTAACTGTTTTCACTTACCGATTCATTTTCACTAACTGTTTTCACTTACCGATTCATTTTCACTAACTGTTTTCACTTACCGATTCATTTTCACTAACTGTTTTCACTTACCGATTCATTTTCACTAACTGTTTTCACTTACCAATTCATTTTTACTAACTGTTTTCACTTACTTATTTATATTTTATTGAATGAATCCGAAAAAGTAAACAAATAATGTAACCACATAGAAGATATAAACAGAGGTCGCTGAATGTGTGTCCCCCAACTTGCCGTGCGGTAGCAGAACCAGCTCCTTTACCCACACCCCCTAAATAAGGATAAACGTAGTAATTATTACTACAGATGTATATTCATTAGTTTAAATCTTTTTATAACTATCAATCAGACGTTCTCTGCGACCATAAGAGAGCGACTTCTGTTTATTATTTTTCCGTGATGGTACATGTGACAGCAATGGCTTTGCGTTCACGTTAGTGAAAAAAAAATATTTTTTTATAGAAACTTGGAAAACTAAGACTTTTATTTAGATTTGCAAAGATTTTGGTTTTAATTTTACACTTTTAATCCATTAAATTTATTTTCAAGTTCAAAGCTATGTTTTGCATCGTTTTTATTTTTATATTACTATACCGAGAACTAATATTACTTTTGAATTATTGCTAAGAAATTATTGCAGTACTTTTTAATATTATATGTTTTAATTAAGTTTTTTACAACAGCCATCCTAGTAGGTGGGAATATTGGCGGTTGAGTGAATTTTGTATGAATATAAATTATGGTTTTTGATTCTGAATGTCATCCAGATGTGGGGGGAATGGAACATTTTCAATTCAATATTGGCGTTTGCTATACATCTAGACAACATACTCACAATTTATCCTTGTTTTAAATTTTCCGATACTTTTAAAGTTGCAAAAACTATTTTCGAAACACCTAGGGCATTTACCCAGCTTTCGCACCCGCTGAATATTTTAAGATGAGGAAAGTTAGATTGTGTCCTGAATTTGATAGAAACAGTGTTGTTTATGAAAGTAATAGATTCCATAGATAAATCGACAATGACGCACTTAATTAGGTTTTGGAAATGAAAATAGAGGCATTTCTCGTGAAAAAGATGTGCTTGGAGGACGAGGAGAAGACATAATAAGTGAAATAATGAAAACCACATTACTGTCAGCCCAGAAATTTTAGAGTTCGAAGGTTGTTTACTAAGAAACTAAAAGACGAATGCAAATTCCAATCACACCGTTGTTTTCCTAGTTTAATTCGTTAAATTATTTGACTTAATTCAGTCCTGAGGATTAAGTAGACGTTGGACTTTATTTTATTTATTACAGCTTGTTTAAAACTTCAAGAAATTGATAGGGAAAATAAATTATACTTATTCACTATTATTATTACATTGGACACAGTCGACGGGCAGTTTCTTTAATTTTACTCGAGAAACTAATACAGGGTGGAAAAAACATGGAATCGCTTTCACAGCTTTTGTATGACTTCACTTGCAAAAGTTAAATCTAGTACATGATCATGGTTACAAAGAACATATTTTTTGACGCCATTGGCAACATTTAATCTTTTCAGGGTCCACAGGTGTTGAACGAACACTTTCAACGTAAGCCTAGGTCGAATTTGGTATCAAATGAAAGGTCTATTCAAGAGAAATGAATTGCCGCAAACCGGACCTCGAAAGGTTTATCCTTTCCAGAGTAGCGGTCATTTGAATTTCAAAGTAACTAATTTCAACAGTATTATAACTCCGCTATTTAAAGGTTTTAAGTAAATTATTCTGATAAAAAATTATACTTCATGGAACACAATTATTAAAAAAAGTTAAATTATGAAATTATCCATGGAAAAAATAACGTTTTTGTGAAAGCGTTTCCATTTTTCCACCCTGTAAATTTTTTTATTCATAATTTGTTTCCCCAAATTACGATATCTCGATCACACGGCGTTGGTGCCCCAAAATAAACAAGAAATCATTGCATTTCGCTAAAAGTTCTTTCACAATTAGAAAGTGAAGACTGGCGCGTTATACTCATTTACATTGTCACTCTGATTTCCGAAAGAAAATTTCTCATCTCATTCCAGGATAATAAAAGTTTCGCAAAGTTTGTTTAGACGACAGATTTCCTTGAGAACGTTATATTGCAACAGGCCACTTTCTCCTAAAGGCAATCACCTTTCACACCTCTTCGATAACTTTTCCAAATGCTTCCTATTTTCTTTGAAAGTCTTGTCATAACGAAAATGACTTTTATTTGGACGATAAAACCGAACCTGTTATTCATGCCATCAATATCTGAAAACAATATATTTTGATTTTGAATAATTATACTGTCAGCCCAGAAATTATGTGCATCCAAGGTTGAAGGGTGTTTATAAAGAAAGTAAGAGACCTATGAACATTCCAATCACACCGTTGTTTTTCTAGTTTAACTTTACGCTATGAAATGTGAATTATTAAATTTTATTAAAATTTAATTTTTTTATCATATTGGTTCAATAAAAGTGCCGGAATTTTAATTAGTTTTCACTGTGTATCAACTTTACAGTTGTATTGCTGTATAACATTTATATTTTGATATATGGTTGACAAAAAGTTTTATATATTTCAGAATTTTAACTTTTCAAGGAACAAATCTTATTAATTTCCTGAAAACAACGTATTCTTGGCTTCTAGAGGTCGAAAAATTAATTACTTGGTCAAGCTGTAATACTTTAGTACAGTTACCAAACATTACTTTTCTATGCGTAAGTCAGTGCAGTACTTTAAATTGATTTAATTCAATTTAAATTTATTTTGAATTAATTTAAATAAATTTAAAGTTATTTTGAATTGATTGAAATAAATTTAAAATAACTGCATTTACTGACGCACATAAAAGTAATGTATCGTAACTGTAAATTTCATAAGTATTACAACGCGACCAAGTGATTAATTTTACGACCTCTAAAAGCCGATGGTGTTTTTTAGAAATTTAATAAGATTTTTTTCTCTTGAAAAGTTTAATTCTGACATTTATAAAACTTATAGAAAAAAAGTACGTATTAAAATATGCATGCAATACATTAACGGGGTGTTTAGTTATAATGGTGTAAACTTACAGTGAAAACTATTTAAAATTCCGGTTCTTATTTTGTTCCAACTTGGATAAAAGAATGAAACTTTTAATACAATAAAAATTCTTATGACACAACGTACAATTAAACTAGGAAAACAAGGGTGTGATTGGAATTTGCATTCGTCTTTTAGTTTCTTAGTAAACAACCTTCGAACTCTAAAATTTCTGGGCTGACAGTAATGTGGTTTTAATTATTTCACTTATAAATTATGTCTTCTCCTCGTCCTCCAAGCACATCTTTTGCACGAGAAATTCCTCTAGTTTTCATTTCCAAAACCTAATTAAGTGCATCATTGTCGATTGTCGATTTATCTATGGAATCTATTACTTTCGTAAACAACACTGTTTCTATCAAATTCAGGACACAATCTAACTTTCCTCTATCTTAAAATATTCAGCGGGTGCGAAAGCTGGGTAAATGCCCTAGGTGTTTGGAAAAGTTTTTGCAACTTTAAAAGTATCGGAAAATTTAAAACAAGGATAAATTGTTTTATATTTCGTAACTACAAAAAATATTAAACACTACAAGTTGCGTTTTAAGATGGTAGCCGCAAGGAAGATATATACGTATCTTCCTGAAACGACGTACGCGGTCATAGTACCTACAAGCGCCACGACAGTACCTACAAGCGCCACGACAGTACTTACAAGCGCCACGAGAGTACCTACAAGCGCCACGACAGTACCTACAAGCGTCACGACAGTACCTACAAGCGTCATGACAGTACCTACAAGCGCCACGACAGTACCTACAAGCGCCACGACAGTACCTACAAGCGCCACGACAGTACTTACAAGCGCCACGACAGTACCTACAAGCGCAACGGCAGTACCTACAAGCGTCACGACAGTACCTACAAGCGTCACGACAGTACCTAAAAGCGCCACGACAGTACCTACAAGCGCCACGACAGTACCTACAAGCGCCACGACAGTACCTACAAGCGCCACGACAGTACCTACAAGCGCAACGACAGTACCTACAAGCGTCACGACAGTACCTACAAGCGCCACGACAGTACCTACAAGCGCCACGGCAGTACCTACAAGCGCCACGACAGTACCTACAAGCGTCACGACAGTACCTACAAGCGCCACGGCAGTACCTACAAGCGCAATGGCAGTACCTACAAGCGCCACGGCAGTACCTACAAGCACCTCGACAGTACCCACACGCGCCTCGACGGTACCTACAAGCGCCTCGTCAGTACCCACAACCACCTCGACGGTACCTACAAACGCCACGACAGTATCTAGAAGCACCTCGACAATACCCACACGCGCCTCGACGGTACCTACAAGCGCCTCGTCAGTACCCACAACCGCCTCGACGGTACCTACAAGCGCCTCGACAGTATTTAGAAGCACCTCGACAATACCCACACGCGCCTCGACGGTACCTACAAGCGCCTCGTCAGTACCTACAAGCGCCACGACAGTACTTACAAGCGCCACGACAGTACCTACAAGCGCCACGACAGTACCTACAAGCGCAACGGCAGTACCTACAAGCGCCACGACAGTACCTACAAGTGCCACGACAGTACCTACAAGCGTCACGACAGTACCTACAAGCGCCACGACAGTACCTACAAGCGCCACGGCAGTACCTACAAGCGCAACGACAGTACCTACAAGCGTCACGACAGTACCTACAAGCGCCACGACAGTACCTACAAGCACCACGACAGTACCTACAAGCGCCACGACAGTACCTACAAGCGTCACGACAGTACCTACAAGCGCCACGGCAGTACCTACAAGCGCAACGGCAGTACCTACAAGCGCCACGGCAGTACCTACAAGCACCTCGACAGTACCCACACGCGCCTCGACGGTACCTACAAGCGCCTCGTCAGTACCCACAACCACCTCGACGGTACCTACAAACGCCACGACAGTATCTAGAAGCACCTCGACAATACCCACACGCGACTCGACGGTACCTACAAGCGCCTCGTCAGTACCCACAACCGCCTCGACGGTACCTACAAGCGCCTCGACAGTATTTAGAAGCACCTCGACAATACCCACACGCGCCTCGACGGTACCTACAAGCGCCTCGTCAGTACCCACAACCGCCTCGACGGTACCTATTGACACACCCACCCGCCCATACACATACAGTAACATTGATCCATCCGCCCGCCCATACATGTACAGTGGCATTTAACCTCCCGCCCAACCAAACACGTACAGTGGCATTGACCCACCCGCCCGCCCATACACGTTCAATGGCATTGACCCACCCGCCCGCCCATACACGTACAGTGGCATTGACCCACCCGCCCGCCCATACACGTTCAATGGCACTGACCCACCCGCCCACCCATACACGTTCAATGGCATTGACCCACCCGCACGCCCATACACGTTCAGTGGCATTGATTCATATAAAAAAATATAATAGTACGTGTATAGGCGGGTGGGTGGGTCAGGTTAATAGTATGTGTATGGGCAGGTGGATAGGCCAATATAATAGTACGTGTATGGGCGGGTAGGTGGGTCAATATAATAGTACGTGTATGGGTGGGTGGGTGGATCAATGTATTAGTACGTGTATGGGCAAGTGGGTAGGCAATGTAATAGTACGTGTATGGGCGGGTGGGTGGATCAATGTATTAGTACTTGTATGGCTGGGTGGGTGGGCAATGTTATAATACGTGTATGGGTGGGCGGGTGGGTCAATGCCATTGAACGTGTATGGGCGGGCGGGTGGGTCAATGCCACTGTACGTGTTTGGGCGGGCGGGTGGGTCAATGCCATTGAACGTGTATGGGCGGGCGGATGGGTCAATGCCACTGTACGTATATTGGCGGGCGGATGGGTCAATGCCATTGAACGTGTATGGGCAGGCGGTTGGGTCAATGCCACTGTACATGTATAGGTGGGCGGGTGGGTTACCATATACTCAAGTAAAGTTCTTGTGCAAGTATATAATGTGCAACCCACCCACGTACTATCAAAACATTGCTGGGTCCATCGAGGGTGGATGCAAAAGTACCACCCACCCATACATGTACTGTGGTATTGTAAATTAACTGAGATTTTGACATTGTAGGCAAATTATTTTAAAGTAAAACGTTGCACGGCGAATGCGATGTTGTTCTTCGAATATGACATGACTGCAAAGGGTATACAAAGACATGTCCCACCAACACCACTGTCCGTGCATGGGCGGGGGGGGGGGGTGGAACAACACCTGTTTACGTGCATGGGTAGGTTGGGTGGGTCAACACCACTGTACATGCATGTGTAGGTGCTAGGGTCAACACCACTGTACGTGCACGGGTGGGTCAACACCACTGTGTACGTGCATGGATGGGTGGATGGGTCAACACCACTGTACGTGCATGAGTGGGTGGGTGGGACAATGCCTCTGTAATTGCATGGGTAGGTGGGTGGTAACTCATGTCTACTTTATTTTCAGGGATATTTATACAGTTTCTTTAATTAGGTTACTCAAAGTAAGCAAATGCTGGACTATTTGCCATGCATTACGTAATTCATCTATGCTACATATTTATACAGTTTGCTTCGATAATTAATTAGCCTAATCAAAATATAACTATGCCTAGACTGTCCACCATGCATTACATAACTTATCTGAACTACATTTTCATTGATATTTACTCAGTTTCTTTCCACAATTAGTCTACTCTAAGTTTAACTGTGCCTGGACTGTCCACCATGCATTACAACATAACTAATGTCTATTACAATTACAGGGACATGTATAAGGTTTCTTGTAAAAAAAATAAAATAACGAATTTTATCCTAAAATAGATCAAAATTAGGCTACATTTTCAGATGGCAGTTTTTATTCCTCGTTGAGCAAGAGTTGGTTTAAAATTCTACTTTTCATTTTTTCATGCATTTTCGGTATATCTGTGTTATTTTGACATGGAAGTTTACGCTGAAACCAATTTAAAATGCTATTATTTCTATCGGAAACCCTCGCAGTATATGCCATGATAATAGCCACCAACTAAAGGTACGTGTACTTTTACCTAAGTAACGGCGTTTTGGACATTTGGAACAACCCGAGTAGGACGCGAAGCCCATATTCTTATGAAGCAAAAATTAAATTATAGCATTAAAGTCACGTCAGATTATGTGATGGAAAAGTGTTGTTTTGCGACCATTGTATTTTAATCACAAACCCCAATTAGACATTTTATGCGTAAAGATGCATAAAATGTAAAACGAAACGAATTTTAAATGAGCAGATTTTTTTTAATGTTTCATTGAAAACTCGATTTCTTAATTTTGTCGGCATAAAACTGTAGCTACGCGAGGTACAAAATTATGTCCCATGATAGTAAAAGTAATTTTGTTCATTTCGTGAAAAAATAAGGTTTTTCATGTACCATAGCAAGAAAGGCCTGATTATTACTTAAGGTTACCTTTCGTTAGACCACTACAAAAATGAAATGATTGGGGGTTTAAAAGAGAGAAAATTAAAAACCAGATGAAAAATTTAAAATATAAAAATATAAGATCCAAATTACTTGAGTTGAAGTGTTTAAATTTTGCCCGCCACAGAGCTAAGTACAAGTTTATCAACTATTCAAAACCAACGGGCTTCTACGATTGAATTAAAATAAACGAATCCCCCCCTAAAAAGAACGCAATGTACAATCATTAACTGCGGAATCCACAGTTTGGATTTCGGCTCCAAACTCACATGACTGCTATTTGCAATTTACCACAAATATATTTGCAGTAATTACAGTAACGTTAAATTGGTATTTCTAGTACAGTATTTCTAGTAAGTCGCATAAAACTGAATTTGTTTATTCATAAAACTAATGTCATATATGAGAACGCATTTATTGTGGCGTTAGCGGACCTGTAATGTGGCGAGGATGTGAGGGTCGATGCTGTCCGGTGTCAAATGCAAGTTAGCGAGCCTGAAGTGGAGGCGGAGGTAATGGGCGATGCTGTCAGGTGTAGCAGGCAAGTTAGCGAGCCTGAAGTGGAGGCGGGTGTGTGAGGGGCGATGCAGCCCAGTGTCGCATGCAAGTTAGCGAGCCTGAAGTAGCGGGGGTGTTGAGGGTCGATACTGTCCGGTGTGGCAGGCAAGTTAGCGATCCTGTAGTGGAGGCTGGTGTTTGAGTGGCGATGCTGTCCAGTGGGTTAGGCAAGTTAGCGAGCCTCAAGTGGAGGAGAGAGTGTGAAGGGTGATGATGTCCGGTGTGGCGCAGGAAAGTTGGCGAACCTGTAGTGGAGGCGGGGGTGTGAGGAGATGCTATCCGGTGTGGCAGGCAATTTAACGAGCCTGTAGTGGGTGTGGGTGTGAGGGGCGACGCTGTCCGGCGTGGCAGGTAAGTTAGCAAGCCTGTAGTTCGGGCGGGCGTGAAGGGCGATGCTCCCCGGTGTGGCAGGAAAATTAGCGAGCCTGTAGTGCGGGTTGGGGTGAGAGGGGCTATGCTGTTCGGTGTGGCAGGCAAGGTAACGAGCCTGTAGTGAGGGCGGGTGTGTGAGGGTCGATGCTGTCCGGTGTGGCTGGTGAGTTAGCGACCCTGTAGTGGAGGTGGGGATGGCGGGGCGATGCTGTTCGGTGTGGCAGGCAAGATAACGAGCCTCTAGGGAGGGCGGGTGAGTGAGGGGCGATGCTGTCCTGTGTGGCAGGCAAGTTAGCGAGTCTGATGTGGAGGCGGGGGTGTGAGGGGTGGTGCTGTCTAGTGAGGCAGGCAAGCAAGTTAGTGAGCCTGAAGTGGGGGCGGGGGTGTGAGGGTCGTTGCTGTCCAGTGTTACAGGCAAGTTAGCGAGCCTCAAGTGGAGGTGGGGGTGAGGGGCGACGCTGTCCGGTGTGGCAGGTAAGTTAGCGAGCCTGTAGTTCGGGCGGGCGTGAAGGGCGATGCTCTCCGGTGTGGCAGGCAAATTAGCGAGCCTGTAGTGCGGGTTGGGGTGAGAGGCGACGCTGTCTGGTAAGGCAGGCAAGTTAGAGATCCTGAAGTGGGGGCGGGAGTGTGAAAGGCGATGCTGTCCGGTGTTGCAGGTAAGTTAGCGAGCCTGAAGTGGAGGCGGGGGTGTGAGAGGCGATGCTGTCCGGTGTGGCAGGCAAGTTAGCAATCCTGTAGTGAAGGTGGGGGTGTGAGGGGCGATGCTGTCCAGTGTGGTAAGTTAGCAATCCTGTAGTGGAGGCGAGGGTGTGAGGGGCAATGCTGTCCAATGTGGAGTTAGCAATCCTGTAATGGAGGCGGGGGGGTGTGAGGGGCGATGCTGTCCAGTGTGGCAAGTTAGCGATCCTGTAGTGGAGGCGGGGGTGTGAGGGGCGATGCTGTCCAGTGTGGCAAGTTAGCTGGCCTGAAGTGGTGGCGGGGGTGTGAGGGGCGATGCTGTCCAGTGTGGCAAGTTAGCTGGCCTGAAGTGGTGGCGGGGGTGTGAGGGGCGATGCTGTCCAGTGTGGCAAGTTAGCTGGCCTGAAGTGGTGGCGGGGGTGTGAGGGGCGATGCAGCCCAGTGTGGCAAGTTAGCTGGCCTGAAGTGGTGGCGGGGGTGTGAGGGGCGATGCAGCCCAGTGTGGCAAGTTAGCTGGCCTGAAGTGGTGGCGGGGGTGTGAGGGGCGATGCTGTCCAGTGTGGCAAGTTAGCTGGCCTGAAGTGGTGGCGGGGGTGTGAGGGGCGATGCTGTCCAGTGTGGCAAGTTAGCTGGCCTGAAGTGGTGGCGGGGGTGTGAGGGGCGATGCTGTCCAGTGTGGCAAGTTAGCTGACCTGAAGTGGTGGCGGGGGTGTGAGGGGCGATGCAGTCCGGTGTGCCATTTTAGCGAGTCTGAAGTGGAGGGGTTGCGAAGGGGCGATACTAGCCTGGGCTGTTCATAGGCTTGACACACAACTAAAGCGACTCTTGAATTATTGTGATATAATGTTCAGTAATCCTATGATAGATTAGTTTCATGACATATTTTATGATTATTTATAAATGGCCTTTTTCCATAAACAAATTATACATTCGACAGTGTAAAAAAATGACGCTAAGTGACCATAACTATCTCAAAATAACGATTAGAAAAAATAAATATTATAAATTCATGTATAGTCCAAAAACCGAGTTATTCAATTACCTGGTAAAGAAATACGCTTTTGTTGATGGACGAAACTATCTTCCCTAATGTCTAACTCAATTCTTCAGCCGCTTTTAAGCAGTGAAATTTTTTTTAGGTGATTAGAAAGTGTATAATTAGTAATTTGGCAAGTTTACAAAACAAATGTCCTGTTTTAAATTTGGTTTGATAAACTAAAACCATAAACAAGATAGCCAGATGTGTTGAACGGCGGTTTCTTTATTGTTAAGTCAGAGGGAAACAATTGTCTCCGTTTCCTGATAACAGCGCTCCGTTCCCTATAATGGACACGTGTTTGGAACCAGGCATTACAAATTACGAAGACACGAGTCCTCATGGACGAAGCGATAACATTGTATAACATGACAACTTATTTAGCCCTGTGCATCAAATAACAAATGTTCTTTTAAACGTACATCAAACCTAACTTTAACTTTAAAAATATAACTAATGTATTAGAGACTGATTTGTTCATCAAATATCACCGTAGTAATTTTAGTTTCGGTTCTAGACAATTTACCTTCAAACTAATTTGTTAATTTTAAAATGTCAGAGTATTTATTTATGGAATTCTAAAAAGTATATGTACAACGATAAATTTTCATATTTAGCGTAAAACTTACTAATATTTTTGTATATTTGTTATGTTAAAAAGAAAAACACAAACACATTAAAAGCTTTTTGTAGCCTATTTATTTCATTACCACTTCAAATACTAAATTGAAAAAGAAAAAAACAGGTTTGAGATACCGTTCTAATTGAATAGGTTGTACGGTATCAGAAACAAAATGAATCGTTTTTATAATGTAACTGAAATAAAAATGATAAACTTACAACAAAAAATATGTTCGATTGTAGGTCGAGAACTTTACAATAAAGTACTCACATTTTTAATGTTTCATTAAAAAACACATCCTACATTCCAAAGAAAGCAACTTGGAAAAACTAAAAACAATTGCAATAGACTTGATTGTTGGTGCAGAACTAAATAAAAACTATGAAAATGAATTTATTAAAATACATTTATTTATGGCTTATAATTTAATATACAAATGTGAGGGAATTATACAATGTATCATTATCAAAAGTCAATTGTTGAAGTTAATTTGGTTCATCAATTCTTGTTGTTCTATTAATTCTTTGTCATTACATAATGTACACAAAAAAGTATTATTAAATTTATGGTCCCGTAACTAGAGAATAAATTAAAAATGGATTTTTTTGTAAGGTTTCTCTTCCCTTCTTTAAGGTTACATTTAATGTCTATTAATATAAATTACAACAATTTGACGTATTTTTACTTATTTTATAAGTTTTTTTGACGTATTAGAAGTTCAATTTATTATAATGTAAAATGGCAGTTTTATTATAGTTACCTCCTAAATTGCATAAGATAAAAATCTGTAATGTTTTAATACAATTTAATATTGATTATCTAAATATAAAATTGATCATCTCAATCACGGGTTTAACACTAAGTAAGTTAACGATATTGAGATAAATTTTAAATTTGTATAGCCTACCTGAGATGTTTAATTCTAAATTTGTTCTTTGCAACAAAGTCTATATCAATCTTAAGTCAATTCACTTTATCTGTCATAAAACTTTGCACTGACTAACCTACAAATCCGTACTACTAATTTTATGGTAAATAGATTAATTTATCATAAAAAAGTTCTTTTGTACACTGAAGAGTGGAAGATAAAAGGTTAATTCACTGTTTATACACAACATGTCAATTACATACACGCAATGTACAGTCGTGGAAGTTTACATTATATGAATTTATAATGTACTTACGTTCCCAGCACGTCTTTGAGATGGTATTTATCCTCGACAGAAGGAGTCTTGTCTCCATCCTTTCCCTCTTTCTTCGACTTTTTCGCCGAGTCCTTTTTTCCACCAAACAAGGGCATTTTTCAAGTCAAACTGGATACACATTCACTTTTAAATTTAAACTCACTGGACACTTTTCTACATGAACTTTTATTTGATAGCTAAAACCAATTGATATTACTAATTCGTAATTAAATGTTTATTCCGATGTAACCGCGAATTAATTCACTTGGTCTACAATGAGAACGACACGGCCTGGTGTATTTGAGACATTGTGTACGCTGCGAACTCTAGGCGAACACTGAACTAATGCTGTTTGTTGTCAGCGTTTGCCGTCTGTTCGGGTCGATTCGGTAGTTGTTTGTAGAGTACGATACGGTCGGACGGTCGCAATCGAATGCGCTGTCCGGGTGCGCGGTGTAAGGACCTGACTCCGCCTACATCGGTGACGTCAATAAAGCTTACAGCTGGTCGACAAGTCGTCGTGGTCAGTTCAGTTCGGTTCACTCACGTTCACTCTCACTTGGACTCACTCAGTGTTCCCTTCACGATCAGCTGTCTTTGGCAAGTGGAACAATCGACAGATCTTAACTTTGCCAGTGGAAGGAAAACAACTGCAAGCGTTCAAAACATTATCAGCAATATAGGAAACGTTAAATTGAGACAAATTCGAGTTTTTTTTTTTTTTATTTTTCAGGTGACCAATTAATTTTATTACAAGTTTTGTTCCTTGTGTAGATTAGATTTATACTTCAAGCAGTCAGTAAACTTATACTTCTGTATGGATTAGATTTATTTTTCTTGCCCATTAAAAGAAAACAATAATAATTATTATAATTGTATTTGTTCTCTATAGAAATATTTCACAAATTAAACAATTAAAAGATCCCAAATAGATTACAGAGGCACGTGACTTTCAATAACACACATTTCTATAATGCCACACTGTCAACAAACCTAACCTAAAGGAACTAATTGATGGTTTGCTAAACAGATCAACAATTAGAAAATCTATAAAAAAAACCCAAAAATTAGGAAATCCTAAATGATCAGATTATTGTTTTAAGTATTCAAAATAGTGCGACTTCATATGAACGATAGTTTTTACGATGTAAAAAACTACATACATATCTGGGTGATCACTGTATCTGGGCGATCACTGTCTCTAGGTGATCACTGTCTCCTCGTGATCACTGTCTCTGGGTGATCACTATCTTTGGGTAATCACTGTCTCTGGGCGATCACTGTCTCTGGGTGATCACTGTATCTGGGCGATCACTGTCTCTGGGTGATCACTGTCTTTGGGTAATCACTGTCTCTGGGTGATCACTGTATCTGAGTGGTCACTGTATCTGGGCGGTCACTGTCTCTGGGTGATCACTGTCTTTGGGTAATCACTGTCTCTGGGTAATCACTGTCTCTGGGTGATCACTGTCTTTGGGTAATCACTGTCTCTGGGTAATCACTGTCTCTGAGTGGTCACTGTATCTGGGCGATCACTGTCTCTGGGCGATCACTGTCTTTGGGTAATCTCTGTCTCTGGGTAATCACTGTCTCTGGGTGATCACTGTCTTTGGGTAATCACTGTCTCTGGGTAATCACTGTCTCTGGGTGATCACTGTCTTTGGGTAATCACTGTCTCTGGGTGATCACTGTATCTGAGTGGTCACTGTATCTGGGCGATCACTGTCTCTGGGTGATCACTGTCTTTGGGTAATCACTGTCTCTGGGTAATCACTGTCTCTGGGTGATCACTGTCTTTGGGTAATCACTGTCTCTGGGTAATCACTGTCTCTGAGTGGTCACTGTATCTGGGCGATCACTGTCTCTGGGCGATCACTGTCTTTGGGTAATCTCTGTCTCTGGGTAATCACTGTCTCTGGGTGATCACTGTCTTTGGGTAATCACTGTCTCTGAGTGGTCACTGTATCTGGGCGATCACTGTCTCTGGGTGATCACTGTCTTTGGGTAATCACTGTCTCTGGGTAATCACTGTCTCTGGGTGATCACTGTCTATGGGTAATCACTGTCTCTGGGTAATCACTGTCTCTGAGTGGTCACTGTATCTGGGCGATCACTGTCTCTAGGCGATCACTGTCTCTGGGTGATCACTGTATCTGGGCGATCACTGTCTCTGGGTGATCACTGTCTTTGGGTAATCACTGTCTCTGGGTGATCACTGTATCTGGGCGATCACTGTCTCTGGGTGATCACTGTCTTTGGGTAATCACTGTCTCTGGGCGATCACTGTCTCTGAGTGATCACTGTCTCCGAGTGATAATCGTCTCTGATTCATCACTGTCAACGCGTGACCACTGTCTCAGAGACAACGTTTAGTCATAGGGATTGTCTACTACTACACAACTAAGAGATAGTGATCACCCAGAGACAGTGATCACTCAAAGAAAGTGATCACCCAGATACAGTGATTACCCAAAGACAGTGATCACTGTATCTGGGTAATCACTCGGAGACAGTGATCACCCAGATACAGTGATCACTCAGAGACAGCGATCACTCAAAGAAAGTGATCACCCAGATACAGTGATTACCCAAAGACAGTGATCACACAGAGATAGTGATCACTCGGAGACAGTGATCACCCAGATACAGTGATCACTCAGAGACAGCGATCACTCAAAGACAACTGTGAGGAGTTTAGGAAAATGAATAAATACATAATGAAGATTGGTGGTGTAATAATGTATAAAAGATGAGGTTTAATAATTTAAAAATGTGTATAGTACGAGTAGAAAAGTAGGTAGTATTAGGAAGTAGGTTATTTGGTAATTGACAGTGGCTTGGCAATCTGGAAAACGTGGAGCTGAGTTATGGTTGCCAGACGTCCGTATTTTGTACGGACAGTTTGTATTTTACATTCTGTGTCCGTGTCCGTACCGTACAAGGAAAAACATGGTAGATATCCGTATTTTTCGTTCTTTTAGTATTGAAAATATATCTTAATATTTAATATCGTAAAAAAGCCAAACATGTATTACTATTACTGTACTTTGGTCAATCGACGATCGTGGGAGGTTGTTTGTTGTATGATGACCAATATTAATATGCACTATTACACACTTCCCTCCCCTTAAAAAAGAAGAATTTTTTCAACTCTTGATTCAACTTCAACTGGCTGAAAATAATGTGACATTTTGAAAGAGTGTTGGAGTTTGCTCTTTCTCTACCCGGTACTTCGGTACCAGTTGAACGAGTTTTTTCACTTAGGCCTATGAAAAATGTCTGGACACCTGATCGGAATTAATTTTCAGTGGAGAAGGTCGAAGCTATTCTGAGCATCAAAGTTAACAGTGACATGTCATGTACTGCATTTTTTCAAACCATTAAAACAATGATTCTTTACTTAAAAAAGTAATCTCTTCAAAAAAATATGACTGGTTTCAGCATTCAGCCATTACAGTGAAAGTGATGCCTAAACATTTCCAAGGAGATTTATGACAATTTATTAAGTTCGGCCAGCTTAACTTAAACTTTATGAACTACTTTTTTAAAGTATACAAAATATGTTTGTTAGTATTGTCTTACTCTGAAATCTTAAAATAAAATGTAGTTGTAATATTAATATCACAATGATGTTAATATAATTTTACCAATTTAATAACCCATATCTCGAAGGTCGAAGGTGGAGAAGTTCGACTGCGGGTGCTGCTGCCGGGATATTTGACAGTCGACTCCAGGAGGGTGGCTGCCAGGGGTGAAGTTGTGTCTCTGCCTCACTCTCCTTGGCCTATGATTTGCAGAGTCCGTCTCTGAGGTCAGGTTGTTTACCATCTTGGGAAGTTTGTACTACTGTAATAAGTTTTCAGCCCACTTTTAATTTATAGTCCTAGGTGTAGTGTTGTATTTGTTAGGTTTCAATATTTTAGATTAAAAGATTGTTATTTAACGATCTTAGTGTTATTCTAGCTACGTTCCCATTGGAGGTGTTGAAACTTCTCTTGATTGTTTTAGACTGTATAGGTTCATAGATTGTGTCTCATCACATAACGATCAGCCAGAGAATTAATCGCCAAGAGACAGCGATCACTCAGAGACAGCGGTCACTCAAAGGCAACAATCAACCAGAGGAATTAATTGTCAGGAGACAGTGATCGCTCAGAGACAGCGGTTATTCAAAGGCAACGATCAACCAGAAGAATGAATTGCCAAGAGACAGTGATCACTTAGAGACAGCGGTCTCTCAAAGGCAACTATCAACCAGAGGAATTAATTGCCAAGAGACAGTGATCACTCACTCAAACACAGCGGTCACTCAAAGGCAACGATCAACCAGAGGAATGAATCACCCAGAGGGGATTTTTTTCTATAAGAGGCATTTAAATTTGTGTACAACTGAACCTGTGCTCTCCTTTAAGTTTTTGTTCTGACTCCTTGTTTTCCCTCCCGAGGATATATATACAGGTTTACATTATTGCAGACGCCACGGAGAGCTTTATGTTTTTGAAGGACCTGGCTGGACTCGTAATACATTTTTTTGTATTTACACTGTAATATTTTGTTTAGTTATAGTAACCCGTCTCTACTGGTATATGCGGCTTACTTATATTTCAAAAAGACTTATGTATTTGTATTTTATGTTTTTATATGTGGAATAAATTCATTATTCATATGTCCGTGTGGGTATAATTAGACATACACGGTGCTATTGTAGGCTGGTATTATTGATTGTGGAAATCTCCTGCAGACGTATAATTGTGTTGGTTTAAGAATGAAAATATATTAATTAAAAACGACCAATCAACGAAAGAGAGATTTTTAATTCAAGTAGAACTAATTTCGTTAAGCTAGAAACACTAATTTCATCTAACTTGCTTCCTATCAACCTATCAATCTATTGGTAGCAATAGATTATTATTATTTATCCTAAAATCCTAATTACTAACTAAATATGAATTCCCGATACAAAAGGCGACAGCTTAAACATTACTAGGCGATCGTTTTTGGTTAACTACATGGTTATGTAATGCTGAAATGCAATAGATAACCATGTAGTCTAGATAACCCGAGTGCAATAGTGTCAGAGTAGGGTCTAGGAGAAGAAGGTTGTGATTGAAATATGGGTGCACCTATGAATGATAAGGAGAGCTTAGTTGATGTTTACCAACGCCGGCAGAGTACAGCTGTTGTTGGTTTACGTCTGAACACAAACAACGTAATTGTTCACGTCCCATCAAGGTTTAGTGTTTGTCTCGGGACAGACCCGAAGCTGAAGATCTTGACTTAACGTTTACTTTAAAGTTTATGGTGGCCAGGGCCGTATTTAGCAGTTTGCCGCCCCTATATAGATAGGCCCAATACTTTTATCCGCCAGTCTGGTTAAAGTTACTTTCCTAAAAACCTTTATTAAAAATGTATATCAGACCTATATTTTAATTGCTTAAAAACACCATTGGAATTTTACCGCATGCGCCAAAGAATGAGGACAGCCAGCGCCACGAGGAATCACGGAGCAATGTTATAGTTATTTGGCGTCACTAAGACGGTCACCCTCCTCTATTCGAGGAAGATTGGAGTTGCATAGGGCTGGCAGTGGCAATACGATGCGTACCGCTCGACGACATCCCCACAGCCAACTCTCCCGTGTTTGAGCTCAATGTTGTAACGAAGTTGATGCATAATGTTGAAAAATAATTTAACTTTACTAACAATTATTTGTTCCAATGAAACTTCAAAATAATAATGCTTTATTAGCCTGCTTTTTTCAATCAATCGAAACAAATATGTTAAGTTATGGTTATTTATTTTAATTTCTAGATTTTCAAAATTTTTTTTCTCGGACGTGCGCCCCCTGGGAGCTTGCGCGCATAGGGAAAACCGGTGGTGGCCTTTGTAACAAACGTCATCGAAAGACAGCATTACAAGTCCCATGGATTTCACCTGTGTCCCTCGGGGAAGATGCTCCTGGATGGACTCATAGTGGAGACGTTAGCTCTGATCACACCACGGCTTATACACACTGCGCAACCTGCGTCTATCTCGCCTTCTCTCAGTCCGAGCTCCTACAACCAATCATCCAGCAACACGATTCCTACGCAGCTGCTGTATCTCGACCACCCACGCCTCTTCATCCTGGCCAGAAGACTACTAAGATCTACATCTCTCACCAAAGTGAACACATTGGCTGAAAAATGACAGACTGATCAACATACAACATATGTCAATAAAACTGTTTTCCGTAATATTACTGGTATTGTTCTAAGCCCTGCTGTTTTAACCATTAATGTCGTGGAATTACGTGCGGACAACGTGACTGTGAATAGCCGTAGTATTACTGGCATTGTTCTAAGCCCTGCTGTTTTAACCATTAATGTCGTGGAATTACGTGCGGACAACGTGACTGTGAATAGCCGTAATATTACTGGTATTGTTCTAAGCCCTGCTGTTTTAACCATTAATGTCGTGGAATTACGTGCGGACAACGTGACTGTGAATAGCCGTAATATTACTAGTATTGTTCTAAGCCCGGCTGGTTTAACCCTTAATGTCGTGGAATTACGTGCGGACAACGTGACTGTGAATAGCCGTAATATTACTGGTATTGTTCTAAGCCCGGCTGGTGTAACCCTTAATGTCGTGGAATTACGTGCGGACAACGTGACTGTGAATAGCCGTAATATTACTGGTATTGTTCTAAGCCCGGCTGGTTTAACCCTTAATGTCGTGGAATTACGTGCGGACAACGTGACTGTGAATAGCCGTAATATTACTGGCATTGTTCTAAGCCCGGCTGGTGTAACCCTTAATGTCGTGGAATTACGTGCGGACAACGTGACTGTGAATAGCCGTAATATTACTGGCATTGTTCTAAGCCCGGCTGGTGTAACCCTTAATGTCGTGGAATTACGTGCGGACAACGTGACTGTGAATAGCCGTAATATTACTGGCATTGTTCTAAGCCCGGCTGGTGTAACCCTTAATGTCGTGGAATTACGTGCGGACAACGTGACTGTGAATAGCCGTAATATTACTGGCATTGTTCTAAGCCCGGCTGGTGTAACCCTTAATGTCGTGGAATTACGTGCGGACAACGTGACTGTGAATAGCCGTAATATTACTGGCATTGTTCTAAGCCCGGCTGGTGTAACCCTTAATGTCGTGGAATTACGTGCGGACAACGTGACTGTGAATAGTCGTAATATTACTGGTATTGTTCTAAGCCCGGCTGGTGTAACCCTTACTGTCGTGGAATTACGTGCGGACAACGTGACTGTGAATAGCCGTAATATTACTGGTATTGTTCTAAGCCCGGCTGGTGTAACCCTTAATGTAGTGGAATTACGTGCGGACAACGTGACTGTGAATAGCCGTAATATTACTGGCATTGTTCTAAGCCCGGCTGGATTAACCCTTAATGTCGTGGAATTACGTGCGGACAACGTGACTGTGAATAGCCGTAATATTACTGGTATTGTTCTAAGCCCGGCTGGTGTAACCCTGAATGTCGTGGAATTACGTGCGGACAACGTGACTTTGATTAGCCGTAATATTACTGGTATTGTTCTAAGCCCGGCTGGTGTAACCCTTAATGTCGTGGAATTACGTGCGGACAACGTGACTGTGAATAGCCGTAATATTACTGGCATTGTTCTAAGCCCGGCTGGATTAACCCTTAATGTCGTGGAATTACGTGCGGACAACGTGACTGTGAATAGCCGTAATATTACTGGTATTGTTCTAAGCCCGGCTGGTGTAACCCTTAATGTCGTGGAATTACGTGCGGACAACGTGAATGTGAATAACCGTAATAATAATAAATGTTTTATTGCATATTTTTACATTTGTATAATGCAGCGCAATCGTCATTTTTATGAAATATTTGAACTAAGCTAAAATTGTTCATCCACGCTTACATCCAGATCCACATTCATACGTACTATAAGCATGCATACACACACCCATTCTTTCAAAAAACAATAACCCTAAATATCGTGGAATTACGTGCGGACGCCGCAACTGTGAATAGCAGTCATATTACTGGTATTGTTCTAAGCCCGGCTGGTTTAACCCTTAATATCGTGGAATTACGTGCGGACAACGTGACTGTGAATAGCCGTAATATTACTGGCATTGTTCTAAGCCCGGCTGGTTTAACCCTTAATATCGTGGAATTACGTGCGGACACCGTAACTATGAACAGCAGTCATATTCCTAGTATTGTTGTAAGTCCGGCTGGTTCAATCCTTAATATAATGTAATTTCGTGCAGACGACATAACTATGAATATCCGTAATATTCCTAGTATTGTTGTAAGTCCGGCTGGTTCAATCCTTAATATAATGTAATTTCGTGCAGACGCCATAACTATGAATAGCAGTCATATTCCTGGTATTGTTGTAAGCCTGGCTGGTTCAATCCTTAATATAATGGAATTACGTACGGACACCACAACTTTGAATAGCAGTCGTATTCTTGGTATTATTGTTATCACGGCTGGTTCAATCCTTAATATAATGGAATTACGTGCGGACACCGGAACTATAAATAGCCGTCATATTCTTAATATTTTAATATTTTTATCAACCGTTCCAGATAATGCAATAAAATTCACCCCACATAAACACGATTAAAAATAATTGTACTTTTATCCGTAACTGTACAATTATTTATATCACTTGGGGACGGTCCGCTTGAAGCCCAAAGAAAATCTTTAATCCAAGCTAATATGAATATCAAATTAACCATACACTAGTGACCCACCCACCCGCCTATACACGTTCAGTGGTATTGACCACCCACCCGCCTATACACGTAAAATGTTATTGACCACCCGCACGCCTTTACACATACAATGTTATTGACTCACCCGCCCGCCCATACACGTTCAGTGGTATTGACCACCCACCCGCCTATACACGTAAAGTGGTATTGACCACCCGCACGCCTTTACACATACAGTGTTATTGACTCATCCGCACGCTTATACACATACAGTGTTATTGACCCACCCGCCCGCCCATACACGTTCAGTGATATCGACCGAAACACTCGCCTATACACGTACAGTGGTTTTGACCAACCCGCCCACCCATACATGTACAGTGGTTTTTTTTTTTTTTTTTTTTTTTTCATTGGTTGTCTTTGCCTGGTACCCGGCTTTCGCCATACCCAGGCATACAAAGTCGCTCTCTAACGCTTGTCTTTAAACCCTATTTCTAGACCACCAATGCAGGATATAGATGTTTGTATATCCCTATTTAGTTGTTAGTTGGGATCCTTTGTAATCTAGCGCGTCCGCCAAACGCCTAAACCACTGCCCCCTCGACACCACAACACCATGCTGGGGCAGAACGGCAGGGAATTAACCGTTTGGGCATCCCCAGCCCCGAGGGCCTAACAAATAAAAGCTAATATTTACAAAAAATGTTATGTCAATCTGACACACGTTCTGGTGCTGTGGGATTTAGCTGAGCTGGTAGATTTCTAAAGCTGTTATTGGAGAGAACTATCGTACCAGTCAGAGGAATTGCCAATTTAAGCCGTGGAAAAATGTTTGCTTACGGAAAATCAAGGTTCTCAGTCAGTTGTTCAACTGGTATACCTTGACCAATTCTTATGTACGACGAGCGGTACTACCCGTGCGTACTATTACTTTCATTATCAGACTCTTTATTCTTGTTTGGTACCATCTTTTTGTTAACCGAAACAGTCGAAAACCGAATCGAGCTTAGTCGCTGTTAGACATTCTAGATCTCCCTGAGTATATGAGCAATCTGTACAAACTCGTACCAGCTGTTATATACCCGCTCATTGCGGAGTATATCGACTGCCTCATACGGCCATCCCAAGCTCTCCTCCTGCGCCGCTTCAGCAAGAGGTGCACGCACCTCCGCCAACTCGTCACAGTCGAAGGCCAGGTGCCTCGGGCCGTCCTCGTCTGCTCCGCACCTGCAGATCGGTTCTTCACTTTGGGCAAATCGAGCTAGGTACGAGTTGAATGCTCCATGGTCAGTCAGGTGTTGAGTAGTCACGTGATTCGGTTGAAGCCAGGTCAGTCCCAACCGTTCCCCTATGTCTGGGAGTACGGCATAGGTGAGTCGACCCTTATCAGATCGATCCCATTCCCTTTGCCATTCTTGTAACGTAAGACTTTTGATCTCCCTCTTGGAGAGATCCATCTCACCATTCTTGCTCCTCCAGATCATGGGAATTTCCTTGATAACAAGGTCGATCGGTGGCCTCCCAGCAACAACAAACAGTGCGTCCGCAGATGTGGTTCTGTAGGCACCCAGAATGCCCATAAGGACATGCCTTTGTGCACTCCTCAGCACTCTTCTGACAGCAACCAGGCCAACTCTATGTGCCCAAGCTCTGGCAGCATAGGTTATGATCGGGGTAAAAACCCCGTCATAAACGGTCATATAGGTATTATGTTTAATACCATATTTTAGCCTGGCAACTCTCAGAATCTTGCCGAAAAGGGCCTTCGCCTTTTCGCCTACTTTCTTAGCATGTTCAAGAAAATTCAGTTTACAGTCCAATTGGACACCCAAATATGAGATGGAAGTAACAAACTCCACCCGCTCTCCATGCAGGAAAACTGCGGGCTGACGGTCCGCATTAAACTGTTTACGAAAGTTAATCAGCTTCGTTTTGGACACTGCAAATTGTAGTTTTTACGAGTGAAGCCCATCTCCTCTGTTATTGAGCGGAACTTCTGCTCTATTTCATTTCTTGAATCAGCTTCTACAAGAACCAATCCATCATCAGCATAGGCTATGACTGTACAACCATGTGGTAACGGGATACTCAGGAAGTCATCAAAGACGACATTCCAGAGAATTGGCCCTAGGACCGATCCTTGAGGACATCCTTTTGTGGCTTCTCTGATCTCTTTAGTATCTCCCACGGTCAGCACCATTTTTCTGTCACTCAGGTAACTTTTCACTGTGCTAAGCACTTGTCTGCTCGTATCGAGTCTTGCCAGTTTCTCGGCAACAGCTGGCCACCAGACTCCGTCAAATGCCCCCTTGATGTCAAGGAAAAGACCGATCACGTACTTAGCCCTTGCAGCATTAATAAACGAAGTTGCTCGGAGGACCGCATCTACGGTGCCCCTTCCCCGTACAAAGCCATACTGATTATTACTGAGCTTATTCTCTAGTCCCTTTAGCAAACGCAAAGAGACTAGTCTTTCGTACAGCTTTCCCATCACTGGGAGTAAGCTGATAAGCCTGTAGCTCTTTGGATCGGACCAATCTCTGTCACCCGCCTTTCATATAACTCTCAGTTCCAACGTCTTCCAGCACCGTGGAAAGACGCCTTCCTGAAAGCATAGGTTGATTAGACAGAGATAGTTCTGCTCGGTCCGATGACTCCAATTGCGTATGACTTCTGGGGGAATTAGATCCGGTCCAGGCGACTTGTTGGGCTTTGTCTGGCCAATGGCCAGATTCAGCTCTTGCATCGTGAACAAGGTCTCCTCCCTAACACCCAGGGCATATATTGCAGTTATTCGCACATTTATATGATCCGGAGTTTCCTCCGTCGGATCATCCGACGGAACCAGTGAGTCCATGAGAAGACCGACGGTGTCAGCTATTGACATCGTCCATCGGTTCCCCATATTTAAGCTGGTCAAGACTTTCGAGACTTTAAGCTTTTCAGCACCTATTTTGTATACTAGTCCCAAAGGGTTCTTGTTCCCTTCCGAGGAGCATAAGTTGTTCCAGCTCTCGGATTTACTTTGGGTTATCGCCTTTTTATATCTCGCTCTCAGGGCAACATAGACGCCTCTTAGCCTTTCTTTTTCATTACAAGTGCAACATCGCTGATATCTTTTACGGGCTAACCTTAGTTTTTGCTGCGTAATGCTTAAATCGTTGCTCCACCACGGAACTGCTCTCGTTATATTTTTGTTTTTGGGGATGCCCGCATCACAACCCTCTTTGACACATCTGGAGAATGCCTCTGCCTTTCTTTCCAGGTTTCCTTCGTACGAATTATCTGCGTAATAACGCAGTTGTTCATTCGTTATGCGCTTTACTATGTTCCACTTGGCCTTTTTCACTGCATATTTACTTGTCTTTCTGCTTTGACTTCTCTGGTTGAGAATTACAGACCAAGTTATCAATCGGTAGTCCGACTGTATAGCCGTTTCTTTTACTTCCCAGTCTAGGACTCTTCTGCCCACAGCAGGTGTAGCCAGTCACATCGATGTTCGTTTCACCTCGGCCCTGTTGGGCCCAGTAGGTGTTGACATGGGTAAACGGTTGACCAACTCGATTTAGGACAACAAGACCGTGAGTCTCTATAAGTTGTTCTAGAATCTCAACTCGATTGTCTGTAGTTCCACTATGCCAGAGTGCAGACTTTGCGTTCGCATCTAAGCCTATAATGACTTGATTACCACGCAACATTCTCAGTGCTCGGTCCAAATGGTTAACATACGCATCTATGCTATGCGAAGGCTGGAAATATCCACTTATTACATAAGAGGTCCAATCTCCGTGTCAATTTGCATTGATGTAAAATGCGTCGTTTTGTATTGGAGCAGTTCCATGGGTTCACCTTTGTCGCTGAACACCGCAATTGAAGCTTGGGATCTATCTTGTTCGGTCTGGTTTCCTAGAGTTGTACAACTCATTCCCAGGCCTGCTACCCTGCCTCTCACAGAGTATGGCTCCTGAATGAGTAGAATATCCACTCCCAGTTCTACTGCGACTTGCCAGATTTCATTTCCAGCCATTATGGATCTCTGCAGGTTTACCTGGCCAAACTTAATTTGACCTCCTGCAGGATGTTGGTTACTTGCCATAATCGGTCTGGGAAATGAGGCGCTCTATTTCGGCCAGATATGTTGTTGGACACTTTCTATCGGCCGCTGAATGGTCGCTTGGAAGTGGTTTCCACCCCTCAAGGAGCGCGCACGATTTGTGCATTTGATCTTGTTAGCTTTTTCCTTGTGCGGGCAATTCTTTACTTCGTGCCCCTCTCCGGAGCAGTGACCGCAAACGTCTTGCTTGGCGTTGCAGTTCTTTGCCAGATGACCGAAATTTTGGCACTTGTAACACCTTGAGACTATATAATGGTCAACGACCCGGCAGGACAACCAGCCGAGGAAGACCCTTCCCGCCCTGATCAGGGAGTTCCTAACCAGGGGGGAGACCTCTACCACCCAATGGGTTACAGACTTGTACCTTGGGCCAGATCTGAACAGGGGCCTAAATTGGGTTCTGTACGCCTCCATGTCCATATCGCAGTTATTCTGCGTCCAGACCACCTCGGAGAGCTTATCCTCCTCCGGCATCTCTCGAGGGACATCATATATTAGTACCTTGGGTTGCCGTTTCTTCGGCCGTGACATTAGCACCGCCGCTTTCAGCTTGGGCTCGTCCAATAGCTTTCAAGAGATTTCTCATCCTGCACTTCAATTGCCACACCGTTATTACGGATGGTGCTTATCCGTTTAATTTTGAGACCCATCTCTTGAGGCTTAACGCACATCTTGAGGAGAGCCTCCGTGGCCTTAGATGAGTTTCCCTCTGTCTTGTCTTTTGGGTATACCAAAAGAGTCTTTTTTCCCTCGCTTCTTGGCTCAATTTTGGCCTTACCCGGTACTTTTACTTTTTTTTTAGCAGCGGCAGCCGCATTGGACTGCGCCGGTCCCGCTGGTACCCACGAGATTTTCTCGTCACTGTTCACCATGACAGACTTTAGCTCTTCCTTAGCGTCTGCCTTACCCTGAAGGTAGGCGTTCTCCTTTATCAGCTTCAGATGAAGCAGTCTCTGGGCTGAGAACACCGCCAGGAGGTCCTTAGTAGCCTGGCCGCTGATATTCCGCGCCTGTTTCTTGAGGATACCGGTCAACTCCTCAGCCAACTGGTTGACAACCACTACCGGATCATCCTCCTTTTCAGGACTAGAGAGAGGTCCTTCACCTTTTGCTACCCTGAGTCGGGACTTCTCTAGATACGTCATCCTCATCACTCGATACACTCAGATTTCTACTGCTCCGGTTAAGGAGAGTCTGAGTATCGGGTGTACTTGCACCCCGAGGTTCCATCGAAACATGTGAACACTTCCCCACTGGGGAAGGCATGCTTTAGCTGTGTGAGACTTCTCTATCCTTTGGTCTTGACCTATTTCGCCATGACCAGGATTTTTACTGCAGGCCGAACCTGTGATCTGGTATTCGTTATTAGCTCCCGCCTCGGAAAGGTAAGTCCACCCAATTTAGACAGCGGGGGGGATGCCCCGTCCAGGTGGAAACGGACGCCACCAGTGAATCCCCTTTTCTGCTGTCTGTTCACTGTGCTAGCAGAGGAATCAGTGATATACTAAAACTGTTAGGTTCAAACCCAGTGTACAGTGGTATTGACCCACTTACCCGCCCATACACTTTCAGTGGTATTGACCCACTTGCCCGCCTATACACGTTCAGGGGTATTGACCCACTTGCCCGCCCATACACGTTCAGTGGTATTGACCCACTTGCCCGCCTATACACGTACAGTGGTATTGACCTACTTGCCCGCCTATACACGTACAGTAGTATTGACCCACTTGCCCGCCTATACACATTCAGGGGTATTGACCCACTTGCCCGCCTATACACGTTCAGGGGTATTGACCCACTTGCCCGCAAATACACGTTCAGTGGTATTGACCCACTTACCCGCCTATACAAGTACAGTGGTATTGACCCACCCACCCACTCATACACGTACAGTAGTATTGACCCACTTGCCCGCCTATACACATTCAGGGGTATTGACCCACTTGCCCGCTCATACACGTTCAGTGGTATTGACCCACTTGCCCGCCTATACACGTTCAGGGGTATTGACCCACTTGCCCGCACATACACGTTTAGTGGTACTGACCCACTTTCCCGCCTATACACGTTCAGTGGTAATGACCCACCCGCCCGCTCATACAAGTTTAGTGGTATTGACCCACTTTCCCGCCTATACACGTACAGTGGTATTGACCCACTTTCCCGCTCATACACGTTTAGTGGTATTGACCCACTTTCCCGCCTATACACGTTCAGTGGTATGGACCCACCCGCCCGCTCATACACGTTTAGTAGTATTGACCCACTTTCCCGCCTATACACGCACAGTGGTATTGACCCACTTTCCCGCTCATACACGTTTAGTGGTATTGACCCACTTTACCGCCTATACACGTTCAGTGGTATTGACCCACCCGCCCGCTCATACACGTTTAGTGGTACTGACCTACTTTCCCGCCTATACACGTACAGTGGTATTGACCCACTTTCCCACTCATACACGTTTAGTGGTATTGACCCACTTTCCCGCCTATACACGTTCAGTAGTATTGACCCACCCGCCCACTCATACACGTTCAGTGGTTTTGACCCACTTGCCCGCCTATACATGTTCAGTGGTACTGACCCACTTGCCCGCCTATACACGTTCAGTGGTATTGACCCACTTGCCCGCCTATACACGTACAGTGGTACTGACCCACTTGCCCGCCTATACATGTTCGGTGGTACTGACCCACTTGCCCGCCTATACACGTTCAGTGGTATTGACCCACTTGCCCGCCTATACACGTACAGTGGTACTGACCCACTTGCCCGCCTATACACGTTCAGTGGTATTGACCCACTTGCCTGCCTATACACGTTCAGTGGTATTGAGCCACTTTCCCGCCTATACACGTACAGTGGTATTGACCTACTTGCCCGTCTATACACGTACAGTGGTATTGACCCACTTGCCCGCCTATACACGTACAGTGGTACTGACCCACTTGCCCGCCTATACACGTTCAGTGGTATTGACCCACTTGCCCGCCTATACACGTACAGTGGTATTGACCTACTTGCCCGCCTATACACGTACAGTGGCATTGACCCACTTGCCCGCCTATACACGTACAGTGGTATTGACCTACTTGCCCGCCTATACACGTTCAGGGGTATTGACCCACTTGCCCGCAAATACACGTTCAGTGGTATTGACCCACTTACCCGCCTATACAAGTACAGTGGTATTGACCCACCCACCCACTCATACACTTACAGTGGTATCGACCCACTTGCCCGCCTATACACATTCAGGGGTATTGACCCACTTGCCCGCTCATACACGTTCAGTGGTATTGACCCACTTGCCCGCCTATACACGTACAGTGGTATTGACCCACCCACCCGCACATACACGTTTAGTGGTACTGACCCACTTTCCCGCCTATACACGTTCAGTGGTAATGACCCACCCGCCCGCTCATACAAGTTTAGTGGTATTGACCCACTTTCCCGCCTATACACGTACAGTGGTATTGACCCACTTTCCCGCTCATACACGTTTAGTGGTATTGACCCACTTTCCCGCCTATACACGTTCAGTGGTATGGACCCACCCGCCCGCTCATACACGTTTAGTAGTATTGACCCACTTTCCCGCCTATACACGCACAGTGGTATTGACCCACTTTCCCGCTCATACACGTTTAGTGGTATTGACCCACTTTACCGCCTATACACGTTCAGTGGTATTGACCCACCCGCCCGCTCATACACGTTTAGTGGTACTGACCTACTTTCCCGCCTATACACGTACAGTGGTATTGACCCACTTTCCCACTCATACACGTTTAGTGGTATTGACCCACTTTCCCGCCTATACACGTTCAGTAGTATTGACCCACCCGCCCACTCATACACGTTCAGTGGTTTTGACCCACTTGCCCGCCTATACATGTTCAGTGGTACTGACCCACTTGCCCGCCTATACACGTTCAGTGGTATTGACCCACTTGCCCGCCTATACACGTACAGTGGTACTGACCCACTTGCCCGCCTATACATGTTCAGTGGTACTGACCCACTTGCCCGCCTATACACGTTCAGTGGTATTGACCCACTTGCCCGCCTATACACGTACAGTGGTACTGACCCACTTGCCCGCCTATACACGTTCAGTGGTATTGACCCACTTGCCTGCCTATACACGTTCAGTGGTATTGAGCCACTTTCCCGCCTATACACGTACAGTGGTATTGACCTACTTGCCCGTCTATACACGTACAGTGGTATTGACCCACTTGCCCGCCTATACACGTACAGTGGTACTGACCCACTTGCCCGCCTATACACGTTCAGTGGTATTGACCCACTTGCCCGCCTATACACGTACAGTGGTATTGACCTACTTGCCCGCCTATACACGTACAGTGGCATTGACCCACTTGCCCGCCTATACACGTACAGTGGTATTGACCTACTTTCCCGCCTATACACGTTCAGTGGTATTGACCCACTTGCCCGCCTATACACGTTCAGTGGTATTGACCCACTTTCCCGCCTATACACGTTCAGTGGTATTGACCCACTTTCCCGCCTATACACGTTCAGTGGTATGGACCCACCCGCCCGCTCATACACGTTTAGTAGTATTGACCCACTTTCCCGCCTATACACGTACAGTGGTATTGACCCACTTTCCCGCTCATACACGTTTAGTGGTATTGACCCACGTTCCCGCCTATACACGTTCAGTGGTATTGACCCACTTGCCCGCCTATACACGTACAGTAGTATTGACCCACTTTCCCACCTATACACGTTCAGTGGTATTGACCCACTTGCCCGCCTATACACGTTCAGTGGTATTGACCCACTTTCCCGCCTATACACGTTCAGTGGTATTGACCCACTTTCCCGCCTATACACGTTCAGTGGTATTGAACCACTTGCCCGCCTATACACGTACAGTGGTATTGACCCACTTTCCCGCCTATACACGTACAGTGGTAATGACCCACTTTCCCGCTAATACACGTTCAGTGGTATTGACCCACTTGCCCGCCTATACACGTACAGTGGTATTGACCTACTTGCCCGCCTATACACGTACAGTGGTATTGACCCACTTGCCCGCCTATACACGTACAGTGGTATTGACCTACTTGCCCGCCTATACACGTTCAGTGGTATTGACCCACTTGCCCGCCTATATACACGTACAGTGGTATTGACCCACTTGCCCGCCTATACACGTACAGTAGTATTGACCTACTTGCCCGCCTATACACGTACAGTGGTATTGACCCACTTTCCCGCATATACACGTTCAGTGGTATTGACCCACTTTCCCGCCTATACACGTTCAGTGGTATTGACCCACTTTCCCGCTCATACACGTACAGTGGTATTGACCCACCCACCCGCTCACACACGTTTAGTGGTATTGACCCACTTTACCGCTCATACACGTTCAATGGTATTGACCCACTTTCCCGCCTATACACGTACAGTGGTATTGACCCACTTTCCCGCCTATACACGTTCAGTGGTATTGACCCACTTTCCCGCTCATACACGTTTAGTGGTATTGACCCACCCGCCCACCCAACAACTATTAATTGTATTAACATTATATTCATTGCGCACTGGGTTTGCTTTTGATAATTTGAATATATACGCATATTTTTAAAAAATAGGTTTTAAAAATTGACTAAATATTTGTTTTATATAAATCTAATTAGGAATTTCAAAACAATTCCAACGCGCAGTTTCATTGTTGATCAAATGCAATTTGTTTTTAAAAAATCCGTTTAAAAATTTCTATTTAATTTGGATACGTGTGATCGTATGTCAGGTTAGAAAATAAAATTGTCTTATGGGATTAAAACCAACATGGCCAACAACCTCTGACAGCCTCTGCTGACTCTTAACGTGTTTTAACCTTTATAGACGGCGTTACAAACTTTACATCTAATTATGGACTGCTATAACCTAATGTAAAACGTAGTCAGTAAACCTCTTCCTGTGGTGTCGGAGGAAAGTTTTAGGTGCTAACATAGACTGAATGTACATCAAGAGTCTGCTGCACCTTTCGTCATATTGGATTTGATTCTCCAAAATGCCAATGTTCATTTAAAAATAAGAGTACAGTTTTATTTATCAACGTAGGCCTACAATTTTTTAACTTAGCCTTTCTTGTAAAGATAATTAATTGTACAGTGCCCCCTGGGACAGATTTGTCCTGTTTTCGTTTATTTTTATACACCAATAATTATTGTTCTTATTTAACATTTTTAGAAAAAGAAACCAAAGCAGTTAGAACAATTTGTCTTAGGAGCACTAGTCACACTTATCCTACAAAGCATGTTAAAATTTCAAATACATATGTTAAAATATGTAAGCGTATTTTAAACATTCCCAAGTGAAGTAATAATGTTCAACTGCAAAATGTGGTTGCTACTGATAACTGGCACTGCCTGGTGGCCAAGTGGGGAAGGAGAGTCAACTGCCACGACTGTTTAGGTGGTGCAATCGGGTTTTGGTGTGTTAATTAAATCCCAATTTTATGATAAAAATTAGTTAATGTACCTTCCCTTGAGACAGGAAAAATATTAAACATTTATTTAACCTCTACAACTCGTGGCATTGTAAAGTAGGCCTAGTTAATTTAGCTGATTTAAAAACACCATTAAAGACAAAACCGTTCTAAGTACTAATTTAATTTTTTTATAACTACGTTTTTTATACGTATCTGAAGGGGTTAAGATGTATTTCATTTTACAGTAAAATGTAAAATTATTTAAAGGTAAAAAAAGGTAAACCTGTAGAGATACAACAAACTTGAAATGGGGAACTTCACCCTAATTTTTCCTCATTAATAAAAAATACGCATTTAGTGAATTGTACAGCGTAACTTTCTTATGGAATACTATGTGTTTAATGATCTTTCTTGATAGAAAATATAATCTTTGAATTTTTTATTCCTTGCATTTTTTCTGTAATATTAGCAGTTTTTAATCTATGTACACTCAAATAGTTTTATACTTTTGGTATTGCAACATTGATACAACAATATTACTGTTTACTTTTTCTTATTAGGATACATGCTTAAATGCATACACTTTAGATATCATAAAGGTTGTACATCTTAGACAAAATTAATACAATTAGCCAAAGACTATTTTTATAACACAGTTTTTACTACTAATTTTTTAAATTGTAATTGTTTTTTAGCGTATTTCACAGTTAAATATATTTTGTATAATAAAATAACACTTAGTACACAATAAATAAATTGTTATAATAAGTATGTAATCGCAACACAGTATAATTTTGAATATTTAATGCCCTGGCTCCATAAATAGACACTACATTATTGGAATGAAATGTTTGCAAGAAATCTTTGCATAATACTTGTATGTCAGCTGTTCATATAAATACCAGCTGTTGCATTGTTGTCAAACTTATTATTACAATTTACCTAACCTACAATTGTGTGCCAATGTAACGGCTTATTACCTTACAATAGTTTAGTCTTTCGTAGTAGTGTTGAGTACCAGTTACCAATTTATTATTCAAATAGTTATGTTTTATTAGTTTTTAATAATTTTTAATTAGTCATTTAAAAAAAGGTCATTCATAAAAGCCATTTAAGGTCTGCCTCACTGATTCTTTTGGCTAATCCCTCCATAAAAGAGCGTAGGGGCACTCTGTAACTATGTGATACATTGTTTGGATAGTCTCCCCATAATCATATGACTGATCTAGTGTCTATCCCCATTTGTATTTCCAGTAGTTACATCTGCCCAGTCCAGCTCAGAACCGATTCAAAATTTTTTATTGTTTACGAGGGAGGTTCATCCCACCTACAGGTATTGACGGATCGTTAATAAGGAACATATTTCGTCCATGAAAACTGTCCACGCTACGGCCCAGCTAGTATTGGGAGAGAAATTTGATCTGCTCAACTGGAAAGCAGTACGCAGAGGTGGGTTTCGAGATTTTAAGCGACCGTTCTGACGTAGGAGATCCTGGGTAATGGGGAGGTACGGGGCATTCAAGATCTTATTAAATTCTTTAAGTAGTGCCTCCTGAAGTCTTATTTCCAGAGGAGCTATATTGCACAGCACCGGGAGCCAAGGAGGTAATGTTGCCATGAGAGTACACTAATAGCTCTTATGACTCTATTAAGTTGGACATAAATCGCTTTAGTGTGTACACCATTTAGCCATACGAGAGCACTGTATTCAGCAACTGAACAGACCAATGACAAAGCAGTAGCACGCAGGACATGTGCGTTGGCTCCCTAAGTTGTTCCAAAAACATGACGGATGAATTGCATTTGCCCTGGTTTTCATTTTAGATGCTGTTATTCAAGTGGCCTTTAAAGGTCATCGATCGTTCTTACGTTACTCCCAGGTACCGTATTGTGGATGATCATTATGATGGAGTTTTACATCATTTAGAAAGATGTTCAATTTTCGATTTTCAAGCCAGTCTGTTAGTTTAGGTGGAAGCAGGCTACTTCGATTTTTGATGGGTTAGGATTTAGCTTCCTAGTTCTAAAATATTCTTCGAGGGCTGCAAGTTCACTTCTAGTGTTTCTTTAGTAGCTGTGAAGTCTCTTGTTTTTAAGCTAAAGGAATATCATCTTTATATATAAATTTTATAGACTTTGTGATTGGGTTTTCAGCGGTATAGACGTTGAATAAAATTGGAGCGAGTCAGGCCCCTGTGGCAGACCATCATTCAGCTGTCTAAAAGAGCTGGGGAGTGATGTTCTTCGCGTCCACAGCAAATCTACGTACGTACACCCTGGGTATAAACGAGCAACAAACCTGGTAGCTGGACTGTCACGTACTGTGATCTCACAGCTATGGCAGCTGCCACCCAAATGTATTCTACTATATTATTCATATTGCTGATTGTACTTTCGTAGGCCTACTGGTTCACTTCTTCTATAGTAGACTACTTAAATCTGGTTACAGGCCTCTATTATTGTCACTTATTCTTTTAAATTGTTATTAATTATTTTGTGATCTGATTAACTGTATTGTAATATATTTGTGTTGTGTGACGTTTACATGTAATGTATATTAATTATTGTATAGTATAGCATTTGGCTATATTTATTACTTGTAATTTTTAACTACAATGGTTACTATTCTCATTATTTTTACAGTTAAAGTTTACTTAAAATGCTTTTGTTAAGGTTAGTTTTTTATACTGTAGTTAGATAATTGGTGCAATTGATGTATCTCTTGTTACTATGAATCTCGATTTTGTCTTTTTGCTGGGTGGGCGGGTGGCTGAAAACCATCGAACTGTATGAATGGGCGGGTGGGTGAATACCACCGTACTGGGTGGGTGGGTGAATAAAATCGAACTGTATAAATGGGCCGTACTAATGGAACTGTATAAGTGGGCCGTATAATAGCACCGTACTAAATGGGTGGGCGAGTGGGTGAATACTACCGTACTGAAATTGTTGGTGGGTGGGTGAATAACACCGTACTTAATGGGTGGGTGGGTGAATACCACCGTACCGAATGGGTGGGTGAGTACTACCGTACTAAATTTGTGGGTGGGTGGATGAATACCACCGCAATGAATGGGTTGGTGGGTGAATACGACCGTACTGAATGGATATGTGGGTGGGTGGGTGAATACTACCGTACTGAATTGTGGGCGGGTTCGTTAATACCATCGTACTGAATGGATAGGTGGGTGAATACCAATGTATTGAATTAATGGGTAGGCGGGTGGGTGAATACCACCGTACTGAGTGAGAGGGCGGGTGAGTGAATACCATCGTAATGAGTGAGCGGGCGGGTGGGTAAATACCAGCGTACTGAGTGAGCGGGCGAGTGTGTGAATACCACCGTACTGAATGAGCAGGCGGGTGGGTGAATACCACCGTACTGAGTGAGCGGGTGCGTGGGTGAATACCACCGTACTGACTGGGCGAGTGGGTGAATATCACCGTTCTGAATGGATGGGCGGATGGGTGAATACCACCGTACTGAATGGGCGGCCGGGTGGGTGATTACAACCGTACTGAAAGGGTGGGCGGGTGGGTGAATATCAATGAACTGAATGGGTGGGTGGGTGGATGAATACCACCGTACTGAATTTGCGGTAGGGTGGGTGATTACCACCGTACTGTATGGATGGGCGGGTGGGTGATACCACCGTACTGAGTGGGTGGGCGGATGGGTTAATACCAATGTACTGAGTGGGTGGGCGGGTGGGTGAATACCACTGTACTGAGTGGGTGGGCGGGTGGGTGAATACCACCGTACTGAGTAATTGTAATTGTACCACCGTTTATAGAAAATGAGTGGACCTGATTACCACAGTACTGAGTGGGTTGGCGGGTGGGTGATTATCACAGTACTGAGTGGGTGGGCGGATGGGTGATTACCACCGTACTGAGTAGGTGGGTGGGTAATAATTACCGTACTGAGTGGGTGGGCGGGTGGGTGATTACTACCGTACTGATTGGGTGGGCGGGTGGGTGAATACCAATGTACTGAGTGGGTGGGTGGTTGGGTGAATACCACCGTGCTGAGAGGGAGGGCAATAATCACCGTACTGAGTGTGTAGGCGGGTGGGTGACTAATACCGTACTGAGTGAGTGCGCTGGTGGGTGATTACCACCGAACTGAGTGGGTGGGTGGTTGGGTGAATACCACCGTACTGAGTGGGTTGGCGGGTGGGTGATTACCACCGTACTGAGTAGATAGGCAGATGAGTGTATACCACCATACTGAGTGGGTGGGAGGGTGGGTGAATACCATCGTACTGAGTGGGTGGGAGGATGGGTGATTACCATCGTACTGAGTGGGTGGACGTGTGAGTGATTACCATTGTACTGAGTGGGTGGGCGGGTGGTTGAATACCACCATACTGAGTGGGTGGGTGGGTGGGTGATTACCACCGTACTGAGTGGGTGTGTGGGTATGTGATAACCACTGTACTGAGTGAGTGGCGGGTGGGTGACAATCACTGTATTGAATGGGTGGGCGAGTTTTTAATAACCACAAATCTGGTCTAAACACATCTGATCTAAACACTAAAATCTAAAACACATCTAAACACAAGTTCTGGTTGAGGAAAATTGTCACCATAATTCAACAAAGCATTCAAATAATAATCAAGTATTGCCTAGGTATCAAACTTAGGCAGTAAAATATAATTGATGCACAAGTAACGATGTATATAACTGTAATTGGATATCAAATTATCCCAATAGTCCCAATAACTAAACCTGCATGGAATTTAATTAGTCCATCCTTGTGAAGCCTTTATATAAACCTGTTAATTTGAAGGGAAATAATAATAGTATTACCCGTGTTAATAACACAATTATTTTACTTGCAGCTTATAGCAAGGCATCTAATTAAATTCCAATTTTGTGTAATAATTTCCTGATTTCCTTAATAATTATATTCGCTTTACTTAATACATTTTTTGTTTGTGAAATTTTTAGTAGTAAAGTTCATAGTGTTATACGTGAACTTACCAATATTAACAGATTTTACTAATAAATTTTACCAACTTAACAAGAACTCTTAGGTCTTCTGCTCATATTATTACAAGTTTACAACACGTTTTAAATTTTTGTTTGATTGAAGGTGTATTTGTCGACAGTTTTAAAATATCCAAAATCACAAAAAAGAGGAAAAAATGACTTGTGATTTTAGGCCAATATGTTTTATGTCTGTGATTTCTAAAGTGTTTAATTTTTTAATGAATAGTACAGTGAGCTTGTTTGTCATATTATAAGTTCAGTTACAGAATACAACAAATTAAATTTTAAATAAATTTTCTAATTCAATTGAACTTGGCTATGGAGTCCCTCGGGGGTCTACTCTCAGTCTATCCCTCTTTCTGATTCATGTAAATCACATACAATAGGATCGTCACTACAGAATGGCAAGATAGTGTAGTACAATGATAATACAACTCGCTCAAAGTCACATCTCAATCTGGAACTTCAAACTTTTGTTGATCTCAATAACTACGTTCAAAATTTTAACAACATCAACCTTAGCATAGATGTTCATAAATCAACTATATTCTTTGTTCATCAACCTTCCTTGCGCCCCACTGACTCACAAAGGGTCCTGCAGTAGTACTGACAGACACCTTGTTGTAAGAGGTCGACTCTACAAGATTCCTTGGAATACTCCTGGATAAAGTTAAAGATTGTCTTATTTTACCATGCGAAGTTAGGGCTCCTTACCCGGGGACCAACGGCTTTACGTGACTTCCGAACCACGGGAGCGGCAGAGAAAAATCTATTAGTGGTCACATCGGGAATCGAACCCGGACCAGCTGCGTAGCAAGTCGGTACCTTAGCCCCTTATCTACGGCCGCTTTATCTAAGGATAAAGGGTTGACGTGGAACAATCACAAAAGTTTTGTCTGTGCCAAACTATCCTCAGACATTTATGTTTTGAGATATTTTTGCTAAATACTGCCCAATTCAGGTTCTGATGAGACGGCATATTTTGGCCTAATCTCTCCTATGTAACAATGCTTGGTTATGACATTCTTAGTTTTCATGCTGGCTTCAACTACTTCAAGATCCCTGTTGATGATCTTTCAGCGATGCTCGATCTGCATGGTTTGAAGGAAAGATGAAAAGTGGCGGATATCTCTTTTTTATACAAGATCACGAACAATGAAATAAACTGCCCTGAATTACTGGAGAGAATTCATTTTCATGTACCGACCCCGACCAGATAACAGCGTCTTTTTGATATTGGCTTTGCTAGCAGGAACTACTCTTATTACACCTCTATTCCTTGAATGACGCGTCTTGGAAACAGGTCTTGGATATGTACCTACTTCTTTGGACTTGTTCACTTCCAGCATCCAAGCCGTCAAGCGGGTCGCTGCCGAGATCGACCGACTCAACCAATGAGAGGTGGAGGTCCCGGAGGGTGGTTTCGTTCTTCTGACTATTTTCCGTATCATGAAATCTATTGCCGTTTTGTTTTTCATATTTTTGCGTTGTTTATACAGGGTGAAACTGAAATACTTGTGCAAACTTCAGGAGTTTTTGTTAAAATATACCAAAAGGTTCTTATAATCATATGTCCTAATAAGCACAGTTTTCTGTCTGTCTGTGTTTTTTACATTATTTTTTTCCTCAGAAACCATAAAAGGTAGAGTGTTGAAATTTGGCACATATGCTACACTAGTAACATTCTATTACAGAAAAAAATCTAGTTTTGTTCTTCAAGCGTAACTCTAGAATAAAAGAAATACCACAAATTGTGCAGTTCTTGTGTTTTCAATAAATAAGTTATCGTTAGTTTTATAATCAAGTTGCCTACAATTTATTGCTTTTGTGTGTTTTTTTTTTTTTAACAGGGTGTAGTTTTTTCGGAATTTAACATCAACATTTTTAACTATCCGCCATTTTAGAATTTTCCGACGTATTTTTCAATTTTTTTTCTACAGTACAAGTAAACGTCACACAACACAAATATATTACAATACAAGTACAAAATGCACAAATATTATGGTGATCGATTTCGGTGAACCACGGCCACCTTCCTCAGACCAGAGGGATTCACAAAAGAATGGAAAATGGTGTTCAACAACTCAATTTATAGGCATATGATCACGTGACCCCATTGGCTGGAATCGTCAAAATGGCGGCTGCTGTGATATTATTGACTTATTTTTATTATTAACAGAACTTTTAACTTATTTATATATTCCTGAGAAGTATACGAAAAAATAAGAAAAATGATACCAAACGCGATGGTATTAACTATAAAAACTATTTATGCAACCTCATAATCAGGTACAACTCTACGTTTTTATTTCTGTTACTATTGTTATTCTATATTTAAGAAATCAATTAGGACCACTATACACAGTTTTTTCGATTTTTTACAGAGCCACGGTTCACAACTGCCACGATTGCACTCAACTTCTCAACGACTAGGAGTGACTGCTGTGTATATAGCAATGTAGCTTACTTCACATGATATAATCTTGAAAAAATGTATACTTAAATTAGAGAACAGCTTGTAAATATGTAAATAGATTTACAATGTAGAAATACATTTGGAATTATGTACAGTTTAATTTACGAATATTGATTTTATTTTCGAATATTTTAATTATTTCTTGTTCGTATAACATGTAGCCTATTAAATTAAGAGTAACTTATATAAGTTTTTTACTTTGTTTTGTAGTTTGTTGCTTATTGTTTGTAGTTTGTTTAGAGTTGTTTGACAATTTTAGAAACATCTCTGCTACTGATTGCCACAGCAACAGTTGAAATTACAGTTAATTGTCACTTTCCTGAGGGCTACCGAAAAATCACTAACTGTTTCATATTCTTTCTGTTTCCGAGATCTAAATTTATGTTGCAGTGCCCATTGGCTAGGTTGTGGATCTACAAAATCCTTTAGTAATTGCACCAATTCGTACAATTGAACAAATTCGTTTTACAAGTGTTATATACATTTTTAGTCATTTTACAAAAGAAATAAATAATATATGCTACACATAACTCTTGTTTTGATTAATTTCCTTGTATAAATTAAAGGGTAGGGTGATGCCTGTACGGTTGCGTGCTGATGCGCAACGGCAGTTAGTAGGTTTAAAGAATAAAATATTGAAAATGGAATGTAAAAATGACTGTTTATTAAACACTTAATATGAACTGTTACAATTTAGATGAATGAATAAAACAATGAATATAATACAGGAAACTAATCTATAATAATTAATTATGACAGTTAAAAAATGGAATGGAGTGAACTAAATTAGAAGGAGGACGGAGCTGAGTGCGTCCGTTGCTTCTCGCTTCTAACTTGACACTGTCCCCTTCCCCCGAAGGGTAGGGGTGTAGGAGTTTTGATCCGTGAGGTCAAGTAAGGACCGTCATAAAAGTGTCAACCTTACTGGCCAAAACTGTAGGCGGCGTGTTGATCCACGAAAAGGAGAAAGTGAAACTGCCGAACAGGGAGGGAGAGGGATAGGGAATTTTAGGGTAAACAACCGGGTGGTAACATGCCGCTGGTCAATCGGCAGAAACATTTTCCCTAACAAAGTCATATATATTTGCATTAGGTATACTGATTCTGCAATAGTATTGACTCTCATTACAGTTGCTTGATGTCTGAAACAGATCCTGATTACTTCCAGTGTAATTAATTTACTAATTTCATTATTGAATATTTATAATACAATTATGACCACCAATGGCTATAAAACGTTTTGAATTATTTTGAATTTTTCAATCTAATGGTTACATTTAATAATAATGATAATCGGCCCCATAAACTTTATTTTTTAAACAACCTACGTTGTATTGAAATTAAATTTATAAAGTAAACATAATGACTTTCCATTGGCGTGATTAAAAATAATAAGAAAAGAAAGTCGATAAGCACATTTTCCTGAAGCAGAATGTACATTTTCCACTATAAATACGAAAAAATGTGAACGCTGTTTTGAAAGCCGTTCAGGAAGATGAGGTATTTGAAAGGACGGGAGTTCATCAACCCGGCACCAAGCTTTATATGTTATAAAAAAACACGTCAACCCGGCACTGGACCTTTCACTGGCCGCCATGACAGTATGTCAACCCGGCACCAGCCACCCCTCTTACCCATTCCACCTACACTACCCCCTCCCAACCCCTCCTTTCTCTTTCCCCTCCCCTAATCACCTCCCCTTTTCGTAAGGTGCCGTAGGTTCGCGCTGTCCATGTCCGGGGACCGAGCTTTACTAAACGAAGGTGTGTGATGGTTTTAAAATGAATGGGGGTGAGCTTTGTAAAATGAAGGCAACGCTTTGTTCAATAGGTTAGGTTAGGTTAGGTTAGGTTAGGTTAGGTTAGGTTAAAGGAGTTAGGGCGATGAGATGCCTAGGGTTCAAGGGAGGGAAAGAAGAGAATGAGGGGCGTATGTTTGGTGTTGTGGAGGGGGAACCCAGCTCCCCTACCTTCAAACTGTCTCGGTGCCGGGTTAAGTTGTGACATTAGTAACGCCTGATTAACCTTAGAGCGGTGGTCAGATTTGGTGCCGGGTAGACGTGCCGCCGAAAGGACAAGGCGGCTGCTTCGTCTTCAAGACGCCCTGGAGTTGAGGACAAAGAAAACGGTAGAAGATTTAAGAGGATATATTAAAGCAATGTGTGTCAGGTACAAAACTGTATTGTTAGTTTATTTTCTAATGGTGTCATTTGAAACGTTTTCTATGTTATAAATGTGTGATAATATTTATTCATTATAAATATTCAAATAATGCTATACTAAAAATAGACCAATCGTTATTAATAGTTTTAAGTTTTTCGAATGAGCTAAGCTCTTTCGAACTCAATATATTCGATATAATATAATATTCAATACAATATATTTTCTACATATTGAATTTCTTATTCTAGTACAGTTTTACTAAATGATATCTATATGTTTACATACAAACCAATATACCACTTGCTCAACAAAATACAAAATCAATCACTGTATTTCATTTACATATACATTTGTAATACAAATAATGAGAACTAGTTTGAAAGTAAATAATTGTTTGATAAATAAGCCAATAGGATTGATAGTTTATTGACGTTTAATTAAATATTGTAAATATTAATATTAGTGAGATTTGCCATGTAACACTACATGCAGTATTTAAAATTTTTAACTATCACCGTTTGTATTGGATTTATTTCTAAATTTTCATAAATCAGGTAGTAGGGAAAGTGTCCTTAAACTCAATCAACCCGTCCAGGAGATATTGTAATTATGTTCACTGAAAAAAAGTGCTATTTTGAATTTGAAATACACTTAATAATGTTTTAATACTTTAATAATGTAATAAACATTAATATATATTATAAAACTATTCATTATTGTATTATAATACAATTTTACTCACAAATTAAACTGTATAGTTTAAAATATAATATATGTCAACAGGTATGACCCACATGGGACCCTTTTATTCATAAAAGGTCACTTAGATGAAACATGTAAAGTAAAATAAATAGTTTATATTGTTATTGTTTGTCAATTCACTATTGAAGACAGTTAGTTATGTTTTATTTTATGACATATTTTAAAGGAGGTTAAAGTATATTTTTGAAAGTTTGTTCCTCACTCTCACCACCCCTTCAACTTTCAATTTTTCGTTCGCGGATCAAAACGCCGCCTGAGCGGCAAAGGAATTAGTAGGAATATTTATGACGGCCTCTACCCGACCCCACGGATCAAAATTCCGTCTCTCAAGGGGGTCGGGCCTTAACTGAGCGAAGTGACCTGAGTCAAGTAGCCTGGGTGCCTGAACTGAGCGAAGCACTCCAGGGAGCCCCCAGAGACGTGCCTTAACTGAGCGAACCGGCGGCCCTCTTTGACTATGAACATTCACATAGCATACATTCCACTTTTAAACATAATAGAATCTTACACAGATATACAAAATAAAATTCCCCAAAAAATCTTTGGTTAGGTTAGGTAACGGGGTAGCGCGTGCCGGAGCCAGGTGGTTGAACGCCTCTGGTATGCGGGTGGGATATGATGCTACATAAACAAGAACATTCCTTGTCCCGACAACTCGCATATACCTTTCGCTTAATTAAGGTAATCTTCGCTCAGCTAATGGGCGACCCTCAAGGGTAGAGGGCCTGGGGTTCTGACCTTCAGCAGCCATGGCGAAGACCCAACAATACCTAAAAATGAGGTTGCACAAGTCGTTTTTATAATTAATACCATCGTGTTTGGTATCATTTTTTTTTTTTTTTCTATAATTTTTTTCTATTATTTTAATAAATTAAAAATTCCGAGCTGCACAAAAAAATTAACTAGTGCAGTGGTAACGGTTACGTCACTGAAACAGTTAGCCTACGCTAGGGGGTGAGTGATCGAAGGACGGGCCGGGCTGGTACAGGTAGGACAAGTTAGTGTATACAGAGAATAATTTATCACGATCCTTACATTTTTCTTTAAAAATAAATAACTCTTCCCAAGTATTCATAATACGACCCTTCTTACAAACTTTTAGAATATCTACATTTTCATCAATTTTTCTGTAATAGAATATTACTACTATAGCATATGTGCCAAATTTCAACACTCTACCTTTTATGGTTGCTGAGAAATAAATTATAATTTAAAAAACATAGACGGACAGACAGACAGAAAACGGTGCATGATATATGTTTATATGAAATTTTTGGTTTGTTTTGACCCCAGGAACAACCTCCTGAAGTTTTTCCAAGCATTTCAGTTACACCCTGTATATTAAATATATTTATTGTCTTTTCAACATTGTTAATTTATTAGTGTTTTGTTTTCTTTTCACTCAAGTTTGTTGTTATTGTTTGGACAGTTTATCTTTGTTAGTTATTGTTTAATGGATTATTATTGTTGATTACTGATTAATTGAATTATTGCAGGCATCTATGTTACTATTTGTAAATTGGTGTTATGCCATTGGTATGATAAATAAATGATTTGGGGAGCTTGTGCAAGCACAGAGTTCAGTAGTGTTCAGGCTTCAGAAAAAAGCTGTTCGAATGAGTGCTAAATTGAAAACCTGAGTCGTGTAAAGAGGCCCTAAAAGCATTTAAACGGTTATGTTAGAATAGAATAGAATAATTGTGTATTGCATGGACATTACAGTAAATGTATCGAAATCGTCAGACTTGAATTAAATTATAATGTTGATTAAAATTAAAGTAGCCATTCCTACAGAATTCCACATTCATACATACATTTTTGGCTCATACATTCTTCACATTCACACAATTAGTCCAAGTTAGGTACTCCAGCTTCCAGAGTCAAACCGCCGAATTATTGGTCTCCCAGTTGTGGGATAAGAAACCTCTCTCGGAGTAAAAGCCTTCGGAAATGAGAAACCTTTTTTACCGCGTCTTGAAAGCCTTTGGCTCAATATTGCTTTTGTATTCTATTGGAAGATTATTGACCAAGCGAGCACCTGCTTGTGAGGGAAGGTGCTCGTAGGTTACTGTCCTATGTTGTACGATTCTGTAATTTTTTTCTTTGTCTGGTTGGATAATTATGTATTTCACTGCCTCTGGTGAGGACACACTTGAACATACAATAATATGCAGCCTCTAAAATATAAATGCAAGGCAATGTCAACAATAGCTTTAACGACTTAAACACGGGTTTACAGGACTCTCTAGACTTTGATTTGGACATTATCCTTACTGCTTTTTTTGCAGTCTAAAGAGTCTCATTAAGTCAACTGAGGAACAGCCACCCCAAAGAAAAACTCCATACGACAAATGAGGATAAATGAGACCATAATACGCCGCAAGCATGACTTGATTGGGGCATATCTCGGACAGAGTTCTTAGAACGTATATTCCGGATGACAACTTGGAGCAAGCCATATCAATATGATTGGTCCAAGATAGTCCCCGGTCGATGATAACTCCGAGAAACTTTGTCGCATGAACCTCATCCACCTCTACTTCATCTAAGACAACCCTCGGCGATTGATCAATTTGTGATGGGCGTAAGGAGAATCTAATAAAATTAGTTTTAGAAGGGTTTATTTTAAGAGTGATACTATTAAAATGTTGGACGCAACTATTTACATCTATAAGTTACTCTTTCCAAATCCGAATTCAACTCCTCACTTGTACAGAGGGTTGTTTCATCTGCATACTGAATAAGCCGCCTATGACTCAGTGATGCAGGTGTACCATTAACATACACCAGAAAGAGCAAGGGGCTGAGAATCGATCCCTGTGGGACCCCGATCCTTAATTCGCTTGGTTTAGATGCTTTATTACCGATATGGACTGCTTGAAACCTATTGTTCAGATAAGATTTGAGCCACGATAACGGCACTCCTCGAACACCATATGACTCTAGCTTCTTTAAAAGGATTGTATGGTTAACACAGTCGAAAGATTTGGAGAGATCGAGAAACACACCAAGAGTATGCCTACGACTCTCCAAACTGTCGACTACCATGTCGACTAGACTCACTACTGCGTCTATTGTCGACTTCCCCACTCTGAAACCAAACTGGTAATTCGAGACATGAGAATGTTTATTCAAAAAGAAAACCAGTCGCAATAAAAACACTTTCTCGAAAACTTTACTTATTACTGGCAATATTGATATAGGTCTGTAGTTAGTGATTGAGTTTGGATCCCCCTTTTTGAAAATTGGTGTTATTTTGGCTGTCTTCAGTGAATATGGAAACTGTCCAGATTGAAATTAAATATTTATTAAATGTGACAGTGAAATGAAATGAAAATATATTTATTCCCCAAACATTCAAATGTATACATTAGTAAGTTAAATGAGATTGTTCAACATAATAATACAAAAATACATTGAAAAATAATATAAAGTAATCGTTAAACAAACTTAAAAAAAAAAAAAATAAAAAAATAATAGAAAACCGTACAGTAATTCCTTTTCATGGAAAAAGCCTACATGGGCATACTGCCTGTGCGTAGGCTGAGTTGCAAGTATTTTATTCAAAAAGGAATAAAATGTAATTGTTCTATCACAGATTATTATATAAGGGGAAAATATTTTAAATGTACGTCTATACTAACTAAAAAATACATAAATAAAAATAGAAAGTAAACAATATTTTAAAAGAAGGAAAAATAGGTAATATTTATAAATAATAATAATATGAACTTTGAAATATGGAAGTGGATATAACAAGTGTCTGAGGCACTGTTTAAAAAGCCATGTAGACATTGTAGTGTACATCATTGGACTTTTTAGGTGATACATTTTGTATTACTTGCGTGAGCTCAAAATAGATACGGGGGCTACAAGCCATCGAAGTGGACGGGCCATGCACACAGCCAGATATTTAAGCTATTATTTCGACTCAAAGGGGTTGGAAGGTCAGAGAAAAAAGAGTTGAACATGTCAGCCACAGTAGAGGGATCGGATATTACCTCCCTATCTATATATAAACTGATATTTCTACTTTTTTATTGATTTTAAATGACTTAATTAAATTCCACGCGGTTTAAAAAAAAATGTGTGAATTGATGAGTTTTTGAGATATCGTATGCTTTTGCAGCTTTCAAAATACGTTTATACTGTATATTGTTTTGATTTTGTTAGGTATAGATGGAATCTGGGTTCATCAGTGGAGCTTGATATCTCTGATAAATACTTCAGTTCCTCCCGGGAAACCAATATTCCTTTTGTAATCCAAGAACAATGTGTTCGTTTGGAATGGGTTTTTACTTTCTTTATTGGACAGGATATGTCTACAGTCTGTATACGGTAGGGTGGCGCACGGACCCGCCAGCTACCTGTGTCGGTCCTTTCCTCCCCCCGGCGCTCGCGGCTGTTTCCTTAATGAGTCACCAACTAGCCCCTCTAATAGAATTATTAACTTTTTTTACTTTCTCATAATATATCAATTTTAATAGAACATTTGTAAAGTACTAACAAAACTAAGAAAAGTGATATAAAACACGATGTGCTTTGATTATAAGTAATGGTCGAAAGTTATTTTTTAGCCGGAATACTGTATGATTTGTTAAATGTTTTACATTTCTCATACAACGTTATCATGATACGATATTATTTTAAGAGTACTTTGAAATAAGGTACGGTACTCTTGCCTTCTCCCATAGTCGTGCAGTGTGCAGATATGGGACATGGGACAACAAGACTGGTTAGGACATTGAACTTGTTGATGACTAACCGTAGTCTAATATGTGCGCTAATATTTTTCCGCGAAGGGGTTGGTGATTCACCACTCTTAGCAGTAATGGTTGTCCAGGGTGCCAGGGTAGTTTTCAGTTAGATGTGGATACTTCCCGGGATAACTTGTAACGAATACATTACACATAGTTGGTTTATTTATTATTTTTTTAATTGTTTAAATAGTTTAATTTTTTTCCAAGTGATATTTTTTTGTTTAGTGAATGTTTTAATTTTTTGTGCACGATTATGCCGCCATCAAGTGAAAAACGTGGGTTTACTTATAACTCTCAAGCCAGAACTATTATTGCATCGGTGTTACATTACTTTGAGTGGGAACGTGACAACAAAGGTCCATTATTAGATGTGAAAAAAGTATCTGAAAGAGTGGTCGCCGCATGTAACATTTCACGAAGAACATTGGTGCGGATCAAGTCGCAACTAAAACAAGCAGTGGAAAATGAAGGAAACTCTAGTGTCAACCCTCAAAGTTTTGAAGAAACGGATCAATCACCAATACCTGAATCAGCTGTAAGTAATAAATCCAGGCAAAATACTCCTAGACCTACCATCCCTAAGCTTACTACCCCAAGAAGAAGAAAACCATACAAGTCAATAGTTACACAGCTAGACGATTTTGAGAAAACTGCAATTAGAAACCACGTTTTTAGCTACTACAGACGCCGAGAAGTCCCTACCCTCCGAAAGTTAAAAGTAAGTTTACGAACAGCGGGTTTGTTTGATGGTTGTATACGAACACTGGCAAAAATTTTGAAAACTATCGGATTTAAATGGAAAAAGTTAGACAATAGAAAAGTTCTCATGGAGAAACCCTCAGTTGCTCTTGCTAGGTGCCGATATTTGCGAAAAATTCGGGAAATTGACTATAAAAAAGTTATTTTTCTGGATGAAACATGGATCAACGCCAACACTTCGAAAGACTCAGGATGGACAAATGACAGTGTAAAGTGTTCTGTAAATGCCCCTTTAGGAAAAGGAAAACGTTTAATAATTTGCCATGCAGGAGGCTTTAACGGCTGGATCAAGTCGCCACCTCTGATATTCCAGTCAAAAAAAACGGTCGAATATCACGAGGAAATGAATTCCGAAGTCTTTGAGGGTTGGTTTTTTGAGGTTCTCCTGAAGTCTATTCCAGCTGGTTCGACAATAGTAATGGACAACGCACCTTACCACTCTCAAGTAGCCAACAAAGCGCCAACATCTGGCTCACGAAAGTGTGAAATGGAGGAATGGCTGAAAACTCGCGGCATTTCATATTCACCAGACATGCGGAAGCCAGAACTATACAGTCTTGTAAAGCTGCATAAGGAACAAAGAAAATCTTACGTAATAGATAAAGAAGCCTGTAAGCGTGGGTTTAAAGTAATCAGATTGGATTGATTTAAAGTAATTGGATTGTAATTACACCGTACCACTGTAATTACAATCCAATTGAGCTGGTTTGGTCAACTTTGAAGCGGTATGTAGCAGCAAGGAATACTACATTTAAATTGAACGATGTTCAGGATTTGTTTATGGAAGCTGTAAACTCCTTCACCTCAGAAGATTGGCGCAAATGCGTTGAACACGTCAAGAAAGAAGTCGAGGCAGACTGGACAAACGAAGGACTTGATGACGTCAATGTCCAAGAACTAGTCATTAATCTGGCCCCTGGTGAATCGGATGACAGTGACTGGGATACCAGCGATGACGATGACGATCTGGGAGTGTCACCTCTAGAGTAATCAGGTAAAATAAAAAATAAAATCTATTTACCTAGAAAATTTTATTGGACGTAATATATATGATTACAAAAAGGGTATAAAAATATGATAATAGTATACAGTAAAACAAAATAATTATCTTCAAATTTACAGAGACTTTAAACGTTTTTTTTTAATATAAGTAGAGTATAATAAGATATTACTACTTCTTTATTAGTCATGACAATAAGGTTGCGATGATTGATGAATAGCGGGTACTGTAACATTTCAATGTATGCTTTAAAACATTTTAATGTCATTAGAACTAGTAATAAAATATAACGAATGGTAAAAAATTAACTGCAATCTTAAAATATTGTATATTGGTTTTAGCGCGATTTTGTTTTATTTCAGTGTCACACGGAAACAACATGGAAGATAAATGGAAAATGCTCAACTTCTGGACACTAAATACTTTGGCTTGAAGAAGATTACTGGGAGTAATATAAAATAATGTTGATTTATTAATCAAATAAACTGTAAAGTATGTAGTGTTGCCTATTTAATGATATTTTGGCTGATTAAATAGTATGCGATAACATAGTTTTAAATTATTCTACCTTTTTTCAAAGAACTCTTAAAATAATATTGTATCAAGATTAGGGAATTATGAGAAATATAAAACATTTAACAAATCATACAGTATTCCGGCTAAAAAATAACTTTCGACCATTTCGTTATTTATAATCAAAGCACATCGTGTTTTATATCACTTTTCTTAGTTTTGTTAGTACTTTACAAATATTCTATTAAAATTGAGATATTATGAGAAAGTAAAAAAAGTTAATAATTCTATTAGAGGGCTAGTTGGTGACTCATTATGGAAACAGCCGCGAGCGCCGGGGGGAGGAAAGGACAGACACAGGTAGCTGGCGGGTCCGTGCGCCACCCTACCGTATACAGACAGATGAAAATTTAGGGTATTGAAGAATTTGTTAAATTGTGTGTTACATGAATCAGTGAAGTTGAGAAAAGACCAACTTTCTTGGGAGAGATAAGTTAAGATTGCTAATGTTCAGTGGTTTGGACACTCTAGTCTTATGAAAACTGGGGCTTGCTTGTTTGGAAGCCAGTCCTGGTATTGATGCCAGCTGGGCGCAATGGTCACCTATCGCTGTATTTACTACACATACCTCTACCTCCGGTATGTTACTCACAATATTGTCGATAGCAGTTCGCGAGGTGGTCCTGGTCGTAGCTCGAGTAGGAGAGTTGATCAATCACTCTAAATTAAAAGACTTTAAAAACAATCGGAAAACCGCTTGTTTAAAGGAGCTTTAACGTCAAGAACGTTAATATTGAAGTCACCCAAAACAATAAACAACGTATTTTGCCTCAAGCGCTTCAAAAGCCCCTCAAACCGAGAGAAAAATTCGTTAATGTTACCGCTGAGAGACCTGTACATGCCAATTATAACAATGTTTCCTCTATTATTATTCCTCTATTAGTATTCCTCTATTTTACGCCCGTGGCTTCAAAAACTTTCTCAATCGTGTCTTTTACTTCAAAACCCTTGTAAGAAAGGTTTTTGTGTAGGAAAATGGCCACACCCCCTCTCTCTAAAGAGGGAATTGGCTAAAGAAACAATTAGCCAGTACATAGCCATTTACTTTGCAGTAGATGTTGGAGTTCTTAAAACCATTTTCAGTTACAACCAGAACATCGGGCACTAGTTCTTCGCACACGAGCGATAGTTCGTCAAGTTTGTTAGTAGCCCACTGGGAATTTTGATGTAGAACTCTAATTGTTTTGAATGTTGGATGTGTTATTGATTGGGTTTTTTTCTTTGTCTGTCTGTGCTAATTTTGTCTGGTTGCTGGAGTAAGCTAGCATAAAAACACATTGTTTGTCTGCACTTCAGGTACGAAAGAATGTTTGTTTACTACTGATTTCTGGTGGATGTCAGATGTATTGTGGTTGGTAATAGCCTCTGCGTAGGTCACGTGTTGTTCAACGCTAGACGACGATGGTGGGACGGCCACTGATGCTCCTTGGCTGCGACGTCGATCAGCTGGTTCCATCATAGTCCTCATTTTGTCCACAATAAGACTGGCCAACAGATGCTTCCCGCTGTGTTTGAGGTGCAGCCCATGTTGTGTGAAACGTGATCTTGAGATCTTGAGTATATCTACCACTTCGACACCCTTGTTGCGACAACCCAGCTCGTGAATGAATCTGTTCACCAATCCTACAGTGTCATGTACTGGACTCCTGGAGTGAAGGTCGTATCTACTAGGAATTTGGAGTTCTTTTTACAAGTCTGAAGCAGTTCCTCCATATGATTATAAAGTAAGTACTCTCTCTCTTTTTGTCAACGTCATTTGTTCCCACCATAATAACGTAGCAGTGGTCTCGGGGAGGTAAGGAGACAGGTTCCATGTTAGTATACCGGCTCCAGGTTTACAAACACCGCTTACTACAGTTCCAGCACTTACTTTGTCACTAATACTAATTATTTTATTTGCCAGGTTCCGAACGTAACTATCACCAACAACCGTAACGCTCTTGATATGCATGGTGTCATTAATTTTTGCAGTAGGAATTTTGTTTGGGTTTTGTTTGATGTTTGTCTTGGTCAGGCTGAGTTGTGAATTAGGTTTGTTTCTCTTCTTCCCCGTCTTTTTACGAATAGTGACGAATTCTTGCTCTTCTTCGTTACAGCCGCTTTCCGCCGACAGTGCATCAAACATGTTATTCGTTTCAAAGAGGAGACGGCAAACTAGGGGATATCGATATATACGATTTATTTTTATTTACATTTTTTAGGTGTGTTATTTCTGCCTCCAGGCATCTTATACTTTCAATCATGTTATATGTCTCTTCCTTTAATATAACACTTGATTGGCATTTATTGTATGTTTGTTCTTCTTTTCCAAATGTATGTTGGAACGTTATCCCTAGACTATACATTTGGAAACAACAATGTGCCTTAACAAGAAGCCAAGACATACACGGGTATGAGATAGGGGCAGATTAAACCACCGAACTGGAAGACGCATGACTGTGGTTTACGAACACCTGCTCTCGCAGGCTGGTGTTCACTTTATCAACAGAACTCGTCTTAAACGCTGTTTCGCATTACATTTATTCTATAATGCCAGCAATTTTTTAGCACTTGACTGAGACCATTTATTTGGGTGACTGACGCCCGTGGATGGGACTGGCATTGAGTGGAATACTATTTGTTGTAATTCTGAATGTAAAAAACTGGAGTGAGAATGCCAACATTTAAAAATTAAAAGTTACTCTTGGAACCCAATACTTGTAGTTGTCTACCACAAATAAAGATATTTGATTTGAGTTGGTCATTGACATTCACGGTGAATGTCGTCCGTGAATATGGCGACTCGAGGTTCTTGACCTCCATGTCTTATGTCTTGGAATCTCAGCAGAATTCTCTGATATACAAATCTAATGTCGCAAAACTTAGCATTTTTGTGAACCATTGAATGCTCATGTTTGATATGTTTTTTGTATAAATTGATTGTCATATATGACATGCCTTTTAAGTAGAGTCTATCTGCATCATATTTTGATATGGATATAATTATTTTATATAGAACTATTTTTTACTCAGAAGATTCAATATTGTTAAAATGGCCAGGATATGAAGGGTTTTGAAAGCAGCTAGCAGGTCGATGGTTATAGGAGATAGTACTTTTTTCTGTTAGTCCATGCGGGCACAAGATCCCATGGAAGCACTGAGGGACTCTCACTTCTGATCAGCAGTAAGCAGTACTTAGAAAAAACGAAACTAGCAAGTTTTGTTTTATACCTTGATATAAAACTAATACTGTATGTTGCATGCAGAACATAAACTCACTCGGAACTCATAAATAAATGAAACGCCTAGGAGAAGCGGGTGTCTCACTTGTATTTAAATGTGCTAGGTTATTGAATTAGACGCCAGTGTTTTATATATACGAGTATATACGTGCTTGGTTATTGGATTGTACGCTAGTGTTTTATATATATACGTGCTTGAATGTTGAATTGGACGCCAGTGTTTTATATATATACGTGCTTGGTTTTTGGATTGTACGCTAGTGTTTTATATATATATATATATACGTGCTTGGTTGTTGAATTGGACGCCAGTGTTTCATATATATATACGTGCTTGGTTGTTGAATTGGATGCTAGTGTTTTATATGTATACGTGCTAGGTTATAAAATTGGACGCTAGTGCATATGTATACATGCTAGGTTATTGGATTGGACGCTAGTGTTTTATATGTATACGTACTAGGTTATTGGATTGGACGCTATTGTTTTATATGCATACGTGCTAGGTTATTGGATTGGACGCTAGTGTTTTATATGTATACGTACTAGGTTCTTGGATTGGACGCTAGTGTTTTATTTGTATACGTGCTAGGTTATTGGATTAGATGCTAGTGTTTTATATGCATACGTGCTAGGTTATTGGATTAGACGCTAGTGTTTTATATGCATACGTGCTAGGTTCTTGAATTGGACGCTAGTGTTTTATATGCATACGTGCTAGGTTATTGGATTAGACGCTAGTGTTTTATATGTATTCGTGATGGGTTATTGGATTGGACGCTAGTTAGTGTTTTATATGCATACGTGATAGGTTATTGGATTGGACGCTATTGTTTTATATGTATACGTGCTAGGTTCTTGAATTGGACGCTAGTGTTTTATATGCATACGTGCTAGGTTATTGGATTAGACGCTAGTGTTTTATATGCATACGTGCTAGGTTATTGGATTAGACGCTAGTGTTTTATATGCATACGTGCTAGGTTCTTGGATTAGACGCTAGTGTTTTATATGCATACGTGCTAGGTTATTGGATTAGACGCTAGTGTTTTATATGCATACGTGCTAGGTTATTGGATTAGACGCTAGTGTTTTATATGCATACGTGCTAGGTTCTTGAATTGGACGCTAGTGTTTTATATGCATACGTGCTAGGTTATTGGATTAGACGCTAGTGTTTTATATGTATACGTGCTAGGTTCTTGAATTGGACGCTAGTGTTTTATATGCATACGTGCTAGGTTATTGGATTGGACGCTAGTGTTTTATATGTATACGTACTAGGTTCTTGGATTGGACGCTAGTGTTTTATTTGTATACGTACTAGGTTCTTGGATTGGACGCTAGTGTTTTATATGCATACGTGATAGGTTATTGGATTAGACGCTAGTGTTTTATATGCATACGTGCTAGGTTATTGGATTAGACGCTAGTGTTTTATATGTATTCGTGATGGGTTATTGGATTGGACGCTAGTGTTTTATATGCATACGTGCTAGGTTATTGGATTGGACGCTAGTGTTTTATATGTATACGTACTAGGTTCTTGGATTGGACGCTAGTGTTTTATTTGTATACGTGCTAGGTTCTTGAATTGGACGCTAGTGTTTTATATGCATACGTGCTAGGTTATTGGATTAGACGCTAGTGTTTTATATGTATTCGTGATGGGTTATTGGATTGGACGCTAGTTAGTGTTTTATATGCATACGTGCTAGGTTATTGGATTAGACGCTAGTGTTTTATATGCATACGTGCTAGGTTCTTGAATTGGACGCTAGTGTTTTATATGTATACGTACTAGGTTCTTGGATTGGACGCTAGTGTTTTATTTGTATACGTGCTAGGTTCTTGAATTGGACGCTAGTGTTTTATATGCATTCGTGATAGGTTATTGGATTAGACGCTAGTGTTTTATATGTATTCGTGATGGGTTATTGGATTGGACGCTAGTGTTTTATATGTATACGTACTAGGTTCTTGGATTGGACGCTAGTATTTTAATAACAGTAAACCTGTTGAAATTATTTCTGTTCAGGGGTTAAATTGAAAGTTTTTGCAATATAAATATTTGAAACATAGTAGTCGGCACAAAGAACAAAAGTAAGGCTTCTTGGCTATGAGAATTTAAATAACATACTTTTAGCATGTCAGTTGGGAACTTGTATTCAAATGAGATAAGAATATTGAGTGGGGCAGTCTCGGCACTGTAATTGGTACATTAATTTGGTGGAGTCACAGGTGTGGTTTTCAAGATCTTGTATGTTAATTGGGTGGTGAAACTGTTAAATGAGAAGGCTGAGAGATGAATATAATCATTTTCATATGAATTTCTTTCAATAATTACTCTCTCCCCTAACTTGCATTGGTGCAAACTCCACGTGCATTTATTTTCAATTAGGTAAAAAGTAATAATGAAATGAAAAGTGTCTTTATTTGTGTGGCGAAGTTAGGACTATTTAGTACTCTCCTTCACTTAACCACATCATAATAATCGTTGAAGTAAGGTTAAAAATGCTTGTTATCCAAATTTAATTTTATTTCAATTATTTTAGATTACATTTATTTCTATATTTGCATTAGATGATTGTTATAGTCTAGTGAAGTGCAAAGACTAATCGCTGGCTGCCATTGACTCTATTTTGCATGATAAATTGATTATTGTTATTAAGTGCTACAATAATATTGGCCTTGTTGCTGTTTTGTAGCATTGTAAATAAAATAAATATCTCTTCTTAAGTTTGTTTTTGTAGTCCTCGTTTGCAGAAACCCAAATCACCGGTCGAGACATCACTGCCTCTATAAGGACTTCAACGTCTTCAATGACTATCCACAAGCCCTGCTAACTCTTAATTAAACTGGAGTAAACTAAAAAAACGCCACCCCAACATGACGTCGAAGAGGCGCTCGCTCGACGTGCCAAATGACGCTTTGCATAGATCCGTAAGCTGTAATGTTACTAGAGAGGCGCGCCCGACGCGCTTAAGTAGATAGGAGCGTTGTTTTTTAGAGGGCAGGCGCGGTGCATAAAAGGATCCATATAACGTAATGCGTCTATATTACGTGCTACGAGACACGCAGCATAAAAGAAGCCTAATGAGAGGCCTTTGTAGGCCTACGAAAAATCGAATCACACCATTGTTTTTCTCGTTTAATTGTACGTTATGACATATGCATTTTTAAATTTTATTATGAGTTTTAATAATTTTTATCCTAGACGGAGAAAAAAATTACCGGAATTTTAAGTAGTTTTCTCTGTACATCAATTTACCTCGTTATTATTCAAAAACTCGTTAATGAATCGCATTTATATTTCAATGCCTGGTTGGTAGGAATGTTTTCTGAGTTTCATACATTTTTGAATTTTAACTTTTCGATAACAAATATTCTTATCACATCCCTGAAACAGTGTTTTCTTGACTTAAAGATGTTGTAAAATTAATTACTTGGTCTTGTCGTAATTCTTATGACATGTATAGTTATGATACATATCTTTCATAACTGTAAGTAAACGCAATGATTTATATTGCATTGAAATAAGTTTAAATTTATCAGTTTAAAGGTATTTTAAATTGATTTAAATCGATTTAAAATCATCGCATCTATTAAGAACGTGAATATGACATTAAATTATTCATACGACGAATAACACTGAGATATTTAACAAAAAAGGTGGGTTAGGTTAGTTTATGTTGACCTGCTAACATAAACTAACCTGCTTTGTTAAATATCCCAGTTTTTATTTGTGGAAGGAAGAAATGGATGTTATATTTGAGCCTGGGAGAAAAAAACTTACGATTAATACAATACACGTTGTTTTTGGAGTAAAATGTTAATTTTGGCTGGTTGAAAAAGAATTATCGTGAAAATCGGGTGGGACCCCCATATTCCATATTTACCTATTTTTTAGCCATGCTTTTATGATTGGTGTAATTTTTATGATTAAGGAATCATACATGTTTGTAATAGTATTACTATGAATATTATTCTATAAAATTACCTGTTTTATGTAGATATTTGATCATTTATATTCCTATTCTTAGTTTTTTTTCTATCAAGAAGAATAAAACTTCTTTTTCGGGAAATATCTTGCTTTCACACCACGAAAACGCCATAAACATGGGTTTCTACAGGGTGTTTCTTTTAAAATGCAACCCATGATTTTAATTGGGTTGAATTTCAATACAATAATGTACATAAAATTAACAATACATATAGTTAATACAATGGGTTCAGAATAGGCCGACTATTCGAAAGAATATTGACTTAAATTAACGATTTTGTTTTAAAACATTCCTCCACAATAAACACTCTTTCTAATCTCAATTAATGACATTGCAAGAAACCCAAACAGTGAACAATGCAACAATGTAAATCAGCTGATAGCCAAGGAAGAAGAAGAATCAGGGCTACCAACCTATGAACTTGAAATTATCTTAAACCTTCATTTTCTGTACTTGTAAATACGGTTGCGTTTTAAAAGAAACACCCTGTATTTTAACGATTCGATCCATGATAATGATCGTATCGCAACACGTAAGAGTCATTTTATAGGTGAAGACCTGTTCTAGTGGACCAACCGTTGGTTTTTGTAAAACATTAAGTATTTTTTTAATTTTCTACAGTTAAATATGTGAAACCTTACACGACATTCCTGACGATTTAAAATTAAATTATATATCAACTTATAGTCCACTAGGTTGGATCTTTAATGATCATGCAGCTACGTGTCTTTTCTCCCGCGCTTGTGCTGGCGTCTTGATTGAGCAGAGGGTACAGAAACTGGGGTCCTTCTCACACCTCCCCAGGCTGCCAGATAGGACAGGGGCCCGGGTCGCTTTAGCCAACATGACCTGGCTGCCTTATCAACTGGCGAAAATCTCGTTGGTCGTATTATGCTGCGGTCAGGGGGGGGGTTCTGTCAAGGCCACTGCTCGGGAGGATGGCGCTTGTTGCGCGAGTGGAGAGAAGCGAAGTACAGCTGAGCTATCTTTGTGCCTTTCTCACGAGGGTCTGTTTTGGGGGGGGGGGGGTGGGAATAGAAGGTAACACAAAGAAATAGTATTTAAAAAGTTGCGAGAAACAACCGGGGAACCCTACACCTCAACCGTGGAGGAGAAGGAGGGAAATTGTCCATTGCTGCCTCCCCCTGCCTCTCCTTTTGGAAGAAGTGGTCCAGATTGGAATAGTAACTGCTGGAAGTGCGGGGGGGGGGGCAAGTGGGCCTGGAAGTGCTGCAAGTTGCACTGCAACGCCGTCCTGCGTACCATGCACCGACGGCAAGCGCGGAGACTCTGTGAGCTTGGTAAAGCAGGTGGGATGAGAGCACTGATGGGCGGTGGATCGGCCGGAGCCATGAAGAGGTTGATTTCTACCTGTGCCAGCTACTTAAGAGTCACGGATACTTCAGGAAGTATCTGCGCCGAATGGGGAAGGTCAGGTCACCTCAGTGCGAATACTGCTCGGAGGACGAGAATGAGGTTCATCCTCTGCAATCTTACTGAAAGCCTCATAATATAAATCAGGAATATTATGATAAACCCACCTACCAACAACTTTTAACTGACCGTTAAATCTTTCGTGTTTACTAACTAAATTAATTATCTTTTTATTACAGTCATTAATTTTCCACCTAAGTTTTTAATGAGCTCATTTTTGTTGTCAATTATTATTTTCAAAGATTTACTCTCACTAACTGTAGATTCTAGGTCATTTAAAGATATTTCAAACTATTACTGTCACAAATGAGGCAATATTTTCATAGGATTAAAATTAATTTAAAATTGACATTTCAAGCATTTTTCTTGTCCTAGAGGTCTTCCTCTTGAGATCCATAATTTCTAGCCTTCGAGTGATGTACGAAGCCTCCAAATTAGAGCTTCGGACTTCAGCACAATCCAGAGGAACCAGCTGTGCAATGGTGACTTCAAGAGAAGAAAGAAACAGAGGTCACATCCAAGTGCGCTAAATATGTGTCAAGTAGTTATTTCTCCAGTTTGCCAAGCGATGGTAGGGCCAGCACCTTGTCAGTCCCTCCCTGCCCCCCCCCCCCAAATCGTCAAGGACGAAAAGAGTAACTATTACTGCATCTGTACATTAGTTGTATTTCATTAAAAATAACTTTATTAATTTACGTACAAAATACAAGAATGGCGTCACAATCAAACAAAAGTACTTAAAATTAATAAAAAAATTATCCTTATTTTTAACCATTGAGTTATTTTTTAATAGCATGGTATTTTCTATTATTTTTAATGCTTTCTTGAAGATTTAAAAATTTTCTTCATTTTTAATATATTGAGGCAATTTACTAAATAATTTAGCTCTTTTGTAATTAAGGATTTTTTTCATAAAACTTAAGGTTGTGTTGTCTGAGAGCTGGTAAATTCCTGTTTCAATTAGTGCACGAGTGATTTAAAATAGTTTTGGTAATAAAAGAAAATTCTTCCTTACGTTTAAGATTTCCACCATTACAAATAAGCTAAATACTGTTACTGTACCAATTTTTCTAAAACTACCTCTTACTGACTCCCTCCACTTCAATCCAAGTCAGATGTGTACTGCTCTCTTTTGTAATAATAACATTCTATTAAGATATTTAAAAGATACACTGCCATATAACAAAATTCCATATGTTGTATGACAATGACAGTGTATAAAGGCATGATAAATAGACAATAATGTGTCATAACCTGCAATATATGACATTCTTTTAAGTGCATATAAACCAGATGCAATTTTATTACATATCTGACTGACATGATTTTTCCATTTCAAGTTACAATCTGTACTCAACCCTAAAATATTAATTGTACTTACTTTATTTATTACTTGGCTATCGACTGTAATTTTGATGTTTGATGATGATGAAGATTTATTTTAAAATGTTGAGAAATTAATAAGCACACTATTTCCCCTCAAGAATGTATTAATACTTGATACATTTTAAGTTAGGTCAAAGGGCACTAGGCCAGGAATTAGTAATTTTAGAAAATTTGATCAATTATCTAAAGATCCCATCTGAAGATCATAAGCTCATTTCCCAGATACAAGAAAATTTAAGTCATATGCAGATCTTACTTAGCGGAGCACAAGCTGAGGGAGCCTCTTCAGGTAGCACAAGAAAAGCAAGGGATCCAAAATTGAGCCCCGAGGACGCCATACTTAATTTTCTGTATTTTGGAATGTCTAACAGTTAAATTATTGTATTTGCCAACATTTTTCTACATGTGCGAATTGATCTATCACTTAAATAAGATTTGAACCATAAAAAGTTACTCCCTTTTTCCCATTTTTGAAATAGTTGTCAATGACTTAAAGTTAGAGGTGCTGTCAAAGGCCTTTTTCAAGCCAATAAATATAAATATTCAGATCAAAATCCAAACAAACGCTATTTATCGTTGAACCATCAGCATTGTCCCATTGTAATCTATTTATAACTGCCTCTGAGGCATTTGCTGCAGCAATAAGGAGGCAACCTCTGTTTCTTTCATATTTGTGGTTATCTCAATTTCGGCATGATTGGCTATAGTTTTACTTAAGTATGTACAAAGATTGGAAACGATCTTTATAGATGAGTCAACAAGATTTACAGTAACCACATATATGTGTTCCATCGATCATGCATCACTCTTTTATTCTGCAGGGGTGACCACTAGGTTCAATGAACTAACAGGCATTGTTGAAATAGATGATTATTGGAGGAGTGCTTATTATGTAATGAAACACAATGGGTCGTGGAGATATAGCGTGGGGTTGGTGAGGGACAGGTGTGATTGTTAGATAGAAGAACAGCAGTACTTCTGCAAGTCTCCTTCATTCTGTATTGAATGAACTTCACCTATACTTTCAACGGTTTAACAAAACTCATTTATGTAAATAATACTGTGCTACTTCTCTGCGAAAGAAAGCCATAGAACTTTTGGATGTTTCCATAGTGTTATGTCGTATGGAATGTCTTCTGAGGTAGCAGCCCTATGGCCCAACGTATACTTCTTCGGCAGAAACGTGTTGTCAGGACAATCTGCAAGGCTGGCCCATTCTAAGGAGCTCTTCGTTGAGTCCAGGGTTCTTACCATGTAGCCTCTCCTTAATCTTGAGGCTACTCTGATAGTCAAAAGGAAGCCAGAAATCTTCAGTCAAAATAGAAATGTGCACAGTTACAACACTAGCCAGAGTAAAAATATACATATTCAGCAAGTATCATCCAGTTTGGCAAAAACCGGCCCAAGATTCATATTTACTATTTAATAAAATACCAACTGAAATAAGAACTGATGATGAAAACCTCCTCAAGACAAAATTGAAAGAATTCGTACACTTTCTTTACTATTCCTTGGAGGAATTTTTGAATGAGTAAGCAACGGGCCAACCGTATGACAACCACGGCACATCAGTGCTTCCAGTGGGAGACTATCAAGTAGCCTTAAAATAGTATCCTTTGTTGAAGTTAATTTGGCTATTCAATACTGCAATCAATATAGTCAGGAAGTAACCAAAGAAACACTCAATAACTAGTTTTTGGTAACAAAACAGTCAAAGTGGGATGACTATTAGATACTGAAGCCACAGAAGAAGCTACGGGTAACTATTGACAAAATTAAAATAAACTCCCAGCATTGACAATCTCTGCAGGATATTTACGCTTAGCTAAATGTTTTATGGCATTAGAAGAGTACAAGATACAAGCAATACAGATACAGTGAAAATGGCCTAACACTCAATCCTTAACCAAATTTCCGATATGGTAGTGGTGTTTGGCGCAACTCCTAAGCTCGAAATGTAAAACACGTTCTAATCCAGCAAAAGAAAGCTATAGCCATCTTAGCTGTGGTCTGTCTTAAACACTTTTGAAGTAACATCATACGTAAACACTGAAGCTGGAGAGAGGAATCGACAAACACAACTTAAGCAAGCCGGTAGGTGAGCAGTCCCTTGTGTTTGGACTTTGAGCCTGAGTTAGAGATAGCGCTGCTTCGAATCCTTGCCTTGACTATTAGTTTATACTGTATCAGTAATATTAACCTTGTACTGTACTGGTTAGCCTCCTTACTCTGTCTGATTGAGTTTAATAATTCTATTCGTTTTTCAGGTAAAATAAATAGACTTCTGAACCATAATTTCTGAAGGAATACAGATTCAGTTAGAATTCTCAATTTACAGTTATATTGAGGTTTATGTTTGCCAATTTCACTTTTAGTCAGATTTGCAACAATAACGTACTTCAATCAGGACACACCTAACAAACAAAAAATTCCTCACATCAAAAATGAAGCTAAGAAAATATTTTAAACATTTAATATAAGGTAATTACTATTGTGGGAGTGAGTAGTGGCCTTAGGTGGTTCCCAGGCAGTCGAAGATTTGCCAAATAAGAAAATAACACACAAACTACAAGCTTTTCAGTATCAACTGAAATTATAAAAACAAGCAGTGCACTCCTGCCATTACACAACATGTAAATCCTCCAAATTTATCTTTTTGAGTAAAAATCAACCCCAATAGGGTAAAGCAAATTGCTGTTTTTCTACACTATGTCTTAGCGAAACATAACTGTAGCAACCCACTGTGTCTGGATGGTAAGTTTGTGTGAGCTGTTGTGTTGCCTCTCATGCCAAATTATCACATTTTAGGGTAGAGATTTGAGAAACCCCACCAAAGAAAAAAGCTCCACTTTCATAAGCACTAATCAGTCTTACACAGATCAATAGTCTATGGAGAATAGGCAGAGTAAGGTTAATGAGAATGCTCCCTCCCTTTTTAAATTTCTGTTTTAATGACTTATATATTTTATGAACCATGTGTTTGCATGTATAGAACTTATATTCTCATGAAAGTTGGCGGAGGCTCTACCTTTCCAAGTGTAATATTTATATTTGTAATTTCATACAGTGGAACTTTGATAGCATGAAATCCTCGATAGCGTGAATTTTTTAACACATTGATGAACAGTAGCGATTGTTATAAATTGTATTGGGTGACATGCTGCTATAGCAGTCATGACTGAGTTACAGTATATAGTCGTGACTGCTATAGCAGTTAAATAAACAAGTGATGTTTAAGGTTGTGACTACTATAGCAGTCATAATTAAAAAATTAATAGTTACTAAACTAATTAATTTTCTAATTATAAAAAATCGTTGCGTGGTCAAGTAGTTCTTATTTCATTTACATACACACTTTCTAATTTTGGTCAAACCTTTTTTACAACCGGTAGTCCTTGTCAAACAGTTGTTTATAAGTAGACATCTTATTAGATATCTTATAGAACTTTCTCAGAACCTTACTGTGGTCCTTCTCATGGTCGTGATACTGTTGCCCCTAAGAAGAAAACTATTAAAATTCTAACTTCTGTTGAGACATCAAGTCATTCACACGATGTGGTAAAAATTCCGCCACCAGCTAATTAGAAACGATCAACATTCTACTACCTGAGATGTGGTCAGTGTTAAAAAACCAAAAGAAGCAGACTTCCTATCGTTTCTTACAATGTGATGGTAACCCTCCCTTTTGTCCAGGAAAATATTTTTCAGTTTGGCATAGCCTACTCAATAAATGTATTACTCGTTTTGATAGCCACACTATAATTGTCAGACGTTTAAAATTTGTATTCTGTTTTTATAATTTTTTATGGTTATATTGACTCATTTGTATTGTAGTTTTTGAATTTTGTACAGTAAATATTATTGTTTTATTGAAAACGTGATGACTGCTTTAGCAGTCATCATGACATATTTAATCATTTTTATGTGCAGTATCATGACTGCTATAGCAGTCCTACTTTTTTCCTCTTCCACGCAAACCTCCATCTTACAAGTAATCTGGTCATATTGATTTTATTTCTGTAGCTCAAAGACTTAACGAGATATGAAAGTCTCTCTCTAGAGGCGCTCATAGGCTATGACTGCTATAGCAGTCATACATTTAGAGGTAGCCAAGGATTGAAGCGGCTTTTTAGCAGTCCATCAATGTGTAAAAATCCCCTTGACCCTCTAAAAAAAGAATGAAATGAAAAACTTTATTATTTTTAAGGCGAGGTTAGGACTAGACAGCCCTCTCTATTACCTAATCTTATAAGTATCTTTATAACAAGAATTTAAAGACCAACTACCTTAATAACAACATTTTTTTTAATTTTCGAAACAATGAGAATCCCTTATAGTACGAAAGTTAAGAGCCAAATACCTCTATACCACTAATTCCCACGGTCCAAACCTTAAGAAGATGAATTTATATTTCCAATTCATTCTTGTCAATGCAGGAAAACTTAACTTCCGTTTGTCGCGACTTCTGGAATGGTAGGTGGCATTATACAGTACAGATTTAGTTTAATTTTATTGTGTGATCGTACTGATCAGTGGGGTCAACAATATGGCTAGCGTTTCTCACAGTGAACAGAAGTATACTGTACTGTTTTAAGAGGGAAGTGATCAATGTAGATACTTCATTACTTAGCACATTAATTACACTTACAATTGCCGTATCTCATACAATGAATTTTGCCCGTTTTAACCTCAAACCAGGAACTATGAACTACCACGAATACCTTTATTACACGAATATGTTTCAGTTCCCTTCAGATTCGTGTTAACGAGGGTCAACTGTACATAGCTCTTAACCATTGAGGAAGATTAGAATTTTGTGTCATCATTAGTGTACGTGTATGGGTGGGCGGGCGGGTCATCACCACTGTAGGTGTATAGGTAGGCAGGCGGGTCATCACCACTGTACTGTATGGGTAGGCAGGCGGATCATCACCACTGTACTTCTATAGGTGGGCGGGCGGGTCATCACCATTGTATGTGTATGGGTAGGCAGGCGGGTCATTACCACTGTACTTCTGTGGTTGGGCGGGTGGGTCATCACTAGTGTACCCACTATTTGGTTATATCATTATATTTACGTTTCAAAAAAAATCCATGTCATAACAATAATTCAGAACTACAATACATTAGGCTAAGTCTCTGACCATTGCATGAGGTGCTCTTTTTTTTTTCGTCAACAAATAACATATATCTGGACAGGTTTAGAGAAAATCAGTACAATTTAATTCAAAATGTGATGTGTGGCATCACTTAATGTATTTTTAAGGAAATGTCAACGTACAAATGAAATAAATAACTAAAGTAACATAATGCTATGTACAATAACGTAAAGAACATCTCAATTTTACAATATAAAATGTTTTTTACAGTTTACACCTTAACTTATTTTAACTAGATTTCATTGAACAATATCTATTTATTACTCTTTGAAGGTCATATGAACAGTTCTGTCATTTACTAGAAAAGGCGAAGAGTTTAATCTAGTTTACTTTGTTACATACCCGCATTCAAAATAGGAGATGTGACATACTCATCAAACAAATTTATTTCAATTAAAACATTTTTTAACATAAAGCATATAATTTTGTATTATATTAATTAAGAAAAGTTTTCTCCACATATTTCTAATATTGACATAATACTTTCATGAATAAAAAAAACATAAATTCTTTACAGAAATAACATTTCAGTTGTTCATCCAATCCAAAAACGATGCAGAGCAATCAGTCATGGCAACCTACATGAAGTCACGTACCTTACAATATTCGGTTCAATGTCTTTAGTCCGGCATGCTCCATAAAACTGCATTGACGTCAATTCAGAATCATGCTTTCAAAGTAATTTATAACCGATATGTTCTTCTCTAATATCCTTACTTTGTAGAAATATTTCCGAAAAAATAAATGCTATTTTTACATTTTATTTTTATTTATAACAGACGAATTATAGTTGTGATATTTTGGATGAAAGAGTACAGTAACTATTATATGAGAAAAGGTGACTTACTTTTAATAGTTACGTAACGTAATGATTATTTTTGAATCATGACTATTTTTTCCACTATTTTCAGATTTTTAATTTTGTTTGTTTGTTTCTTCAATTTTAATAAAAGTGAATGCTCACTGTCTGCCATTTGTTTACAAAACTTACTTAGCTAGCTACTTTATTGTGCGTCTTTTTTTGCAGTTATTTTGTGTTAATATTATCAATTTAATTGTTTGTTGTGTGTTTATAGTGTTACTAAAAGTACCAAAATGTCTTTTTGATAAGAAGTGAAGTTTTTATATTTCTTATAAAATGTGAAGGCTAATATACAGTGCCGTAGTAGCAGTACATTAAAAAGATTGTTGCGATTTTATAATCATATTTTATGGTTATAAATATTAATGAACATATAATATTACACATATTTTATAGAGCATGTTCGTAGTTAAATTTTAGTATATAATATAACCAATTAGTCCTAACACAAGTTATTTTATTGAAATGTTATTATAACTGAATCCATGGTAACAAATTTTGGGTTTATGGTACTTTTTACAGTTTGTGTAATGTAAGTCATCTGTTTCTCAAGTAATCTAAAAAACTAAACATTTTCTGTAACTAAAGTAAATTTTAGAGACTTTTGGCTATCTTGGAAATTTGAATTTGTATGTATGACACTTTTTTCCAGACATGGCCCCCCTTTTTTTCATTAATTGTAAATGGTTTTTGAATGTTTCATAGAACAGGAAAAATTTCTTTTAATTGAAATATACACATTATTATACACCACAGTCTCTTGTGAACAAAATGAAACCAAATAAAGGTAGCTAAATAACAACTTAAAAATATTTTTTAATATTTTGTGAAAAAAAACGCCCAAATATGGCCTGCCCTTAGAGAATTTTAACACGCCGGTTCTAGGATTAAACCTACAGGTCCATGGCAGAAATTAAATTTTATAACGGCCATTCAGCACCCATTTGCCGAGTTTATATTATTGCCGTTAATATTTTCCATAAAACAGATGTAAAATGACCTTCAAAGAGTAAATAAAACATCATAAGAGAAACACATACTATAAGAAATAAGCGTTTCAAGTTATTTTTTCCAAATTAAAAGAGTACCTGAAAACTTCATGTGTTAAACTTCATATTAAAAAAGAGTAATTCTGTCAAACAAATAAAAATAAAACTAGAAATGTAGTCAGATAATAACAGTTCAATGAAGTAATCTTCATCCTAAAATGGTAGTTAAGTTCCAGGCAGTTGGCCAATTAGGACCCAATCAACTTTTTTTTAATCTGACCTATCTTTTTTTGACAAGAGTTTCAAAGTTTGCTACTGGATCGAACTAAATTAACAAGCAATTTAATTCAATTTGGCAACATTTTTGTTCAGTATGACAGGAAAGAAGAACTACATAGTAATAGTATAAACTAGAGTAGTAACGGCAACAAGTAATCAACTATGTTCTATTAGTAAAAAACTTAAAAACTAAAAATGAAAATGCCATTAGAGCATTCAATGATCTCAAGACTCATTGAAATCTGGAAACAAACAACAAATTTTTTTTACGCTAGAAAGAATCAACACATTTACAAAGACAGGTCATTTGATAATATAATTTCATAAAGTTTGAGATAAAAACTGTCACTGTCATAATAATTGTAAGAAAACTTTGTTTTTTTTTTACTTTAACCGTTTACTCTGACAAAACGTAACATGTGCACACAAAATGGATCAGTATTTTGCTTTTAACTGATGAATGAGTTGTCTGTTAAATTTCTTAGAAAATATATTAGACCTGGACATTTAAAATTATCTTTTCTCAGGAGGAGTTTATATTTTCCTCGTTTAGTTGCCTGATTTTGTACTTTCATTATGAGAGCAATTTTCAATCGCTAAAATTTCTATTTAGCTGAAAAAAGTATTTAAATGATAGCTATTAAAATTAAAATGACTTACAAATGAATTAGTTTTTGTTTTATTACTTTTAGTTTTAGCATTACTGATAAAACCAACAGTAAAATACACTCTTTTCTATCTGATGAGGAGAACTTAATAGTGAAATTAAATTTATATTTCTATTGAAAAGCAGACAAGTTCTTTCAGCCAACTAGCAGTTCTGCTGTAGTAATCAATAAAAAAACATTGTAAGATAGCTAAATTTTTTATAGTAACAAAAGTTATAAATATATATTTTTAGTATACCAAGAATCGTAATAATTTCTCTCATTTTTCACAATTACTAATTAAGGAATACTGTTTTTTTAAACATTCAATCAAATTTATTAATCATCTATTACGGAATTACTTGAAATTTAGCTATCTTTTCATCATTATCCTTATTTAATGTTTACAAACCAAATAGAACATTAAAAAAGTGTAATACTTAAATTTACATGGCACTAAACATTGAGAGAAGCATTGGTTTACACAAGGTTATTAATGTTTAAAGATTTCTGCAGCTATAAAGGGAATTTTTTCATAATATCGCCAGCAAAGTGATCCATTTTTATTTTTAAATGACTAGATATACCACAGTTTGTTCAGTAACATCTAAAGTAAATATTGCAGAATCAGATAGCACCATATGAAAATGAGTATTTAACAATTGCTCATTGTTTTTCAATCGTCTTCCCTCCAATCAGAGGTGTAGCTTACATACACCAATGAGTCATAAGGAAAGTGCATAACCTATACAACTGATTAGAGAAAAGAAGTTTCTTCGCTAGATTTTTGAACCAATTTTATGCTGAATCTTTGAATTTTATGAAATATATCATTTCTAAATCTTACAAACAGAGACAAAGACCGAATTACTTAGGTACACCCGTTAATTCTGCGTAGTGTTCAGTATTAAGCTGTCGTCTTCAACAACGCACCGCACCAGCTGAGCTCAAACTGGTATGTAAAGGTGGTAAAGTGAGGAGAATCATAGAGTTCAGTATTAAACTGTCGTCTACAACAGCGCACCAGCTGAGCTCAAACTGGTTATGTCAAGGTGGTTAGTGAAAAGTATCATAGAGTTCAATATTAAGCTATCTTCTACAACAACGCACCAGCTGAGATCAAACTGGTTATGTCAAGGTGGTAAAGTGAGCAGTATCATAGAGTTCAGTATTAAGCTGTCGTCTACAAAAGCGCACCAGCTGAACTCAAACTGGTATGTATGTAGTTCATCTCACAGCTATATAGTATATGTCAAATACATAGATACCATTATTCTTGAATTAAATAATAAGCACTACGCTGAAAAACGCAAACTGCATATGCTACAATAACTCTAGTTTTCTACCATAACAAGACTGCATACAAACATATAAAACAATAAATAATTCTGTTTGTTAAACAGTCATTCATACTTCAAGATAATAATAGCTGCAAATAAAAAAAAATTTAATGAATTTGAAAAATCTGTTGTTTTTTATCAAAAAGGGATAAAAATAATAAAGAACTAATACTAGCTACAATGATCTAGTAAGTTCTGAATTTTTAACAGGATATTAATGGTACTTGGTACAAAAACAATAATTTCCTTGTTATGTACTTTTGTCTATAAATATTCCAAATCAAATAACCTTGTGCAAATCTTCCCCAACTTTTACAATGGCTGCCACTAAATTAAACACTAATATAATTAATGTGTTTCAAATAAACTATTTAACTTAAACAAAGAATTTAATATAACACGTCTTCTTAAACTTAAAAACTGTCCAATGGTAACCAACAACGTGCCAACTATATTCCTTGGACCTACATTCCTGTCAGCAAATAACTTACTGTGAGTACGGCTGAAACCTTGTGCATAGTTGGTTCAATTTTCAATCATCACCACTGGATATGGTTCTGTAAGAATATGTGTATTCAAGACAACACTGTTAACTTGAGAGGGTTGTGAAACAATAATTGTAATTGTTAAACTCATTGTTGAGCTACAGCAAACATTCCTTTTTCTTGTCATATCAGGCTCCTCACTTCCGTTGCTCAGCGAGACCAATGGTACGTACCAGTGCTATTGGATGTGTGAAAGTGTGAATAGTATGTTGACTGCAATGAAGTCTTGTTGAGCATATAACTAACTACCCATTTCAGGTACTCGCTAACTATTTAATTAATACTTTGTTACAAAAATAAATTAAAGTAAATCATAAGCCTTGTAACAAAACAAAATTGTTTAAAGTTTATGCCTTGGTATACAAACAAGACTTACTATACACTATGTACATGCCAGGTGGGACTGGCTATATACGTTACTTATCTCATGTATCACAGCCAATAGGATTGGAAGTAGTTCCACTGTACAATGAATTTCACACTACGGAAAAGAGTAACTTACAGGTTCTCGATACTAATTTTAGCTTCTTCAACACTTCCTTACTAACTAACAATTAAAAAACACTGAGATTAAATATGCAAGTTGGACAGCTTTAAAAAAAGAACACAGTACAAATGAACAATTGATTTGTTTTAGAAATCAGTTGGCACCAATATAATTAATTTAGAATTTTTAGCAAATAAATACTGCAAACAAAATGCGAATATGATTACAACCATAGTAGCATTTAAAGTCTCTAATTTTTACATCACAAGAAACACTAAAATTTTGGAACTCTGGCGATTGTACATATGTAAATAACGATGTTTGAATGTAGATTTTAAACAGAGTATTCTTGATTCGTTAAAAGAATTTTATATTAAATAATCAATTTTCCCTTAGATCAATTGTTTACCAATGTGAAAGATAAACTTCTATTTTATTGAAAATTTTCCTGAAACCACCAGAATTCAATGTAATTTTTTAACAATAAAACTTTAATTTGTGAAAAACAAATGATGTTGCCAATTATATTGGAAGACTAGATGAAATCTAAGGTAAAAGCTAATTAAAAATATATCAAGGAATTAAATCCAATTATTTTAATTGAGTCATATTCAGGATCTAATCTTCTAAAGACGAAGTATCTGGAATACAAGGATTGAGTGAACAGCTCAATGTGTTATGACATTACCAGTTTTTTTGTAATAACTATCTTTTAGAATATTTAATGAGTTGAATAAAAAATAAAAATCTAACTACTCCTCTTTAATTATAATAAAAACTCATGTCACTAATTTTCCGTCAATATTAAGTTGCAAATATTAATTTTTAAACATGTAAATTAACTTTTAATTTTGTAAATTTCCTTATGTTTTAAAAAGTATGCCAAATACGTCATAATTTATTTCTTGTACGTAGATATATGTGAGTGTGTTAACTATAGTAAAAATAAAATTTACTTTAAAATAAAAAAAATTAGTTAAAAAATATGTTAAAATGATACAGATGTAGAAAGCAGTACTATTTAAAATTATATTGTAATCTCAGAAGTTTTACAACTTTAATGATCAATAAATAATAATAATAAAATAAGATGCTTATTACATCTTTTATTAGAAGTAACTGAATCATAATGGTCGTGATTCGGTGAGAAATCCAAATTTTTATATTACTTATTACACTAATCAGTGCAGAAGGAAGCAACCAATACTTAATAAGCTGGCTTGTTTACTCTGAATCCTTAGTATTCATGATTACTTGCTTGCAAACATTTCTTGTAAAAATATAAAAGGAAGGAATTATTTTAAAAACCTGTGTGTAAGTAAGAACTGACACACTAAAGTAACTAAGTTTGAAAATTTACTATACTTCTGTATTTAGTAGAAACAATATGATATTAACGATAAATTGTAAGGCACAGCTGTTGTGTAATGTGCTCCACAAACATTCACTGTTGTGTTGCACAGTCCAACTTGACTCCTTAAAAACTAGGAAGAGGTTTTTAAATCACTACTGATATTCAACTGGTTTGGTTTTCCTGAAGAATCTTTTCTAGTAAATTGAGAATAAATCCGTGAAAAGGTAAATTTAATGCATCCAAAATGGATCACTGACCCATGACGCAGCCTAGCTGGACCTTCGTAGGATGATCTCCGTTTTGGGTAACTGCATCCACACCTACCTCGAACCTACAATGATAACTTTAAATTATAACAAATAACAATAGCAACAATTCTAAAGAAATATTTTTGTAAGAAAAATTGGACACATTTTCCATTTTGTAGAATTTACTTGATTATAATGTAATACTACACTAATTATACATAGAATAGTCTAATAATAATATATTTTATTTCCCAAATACAGAAAACTAAATGGTTGGTCCTTGGGAAGTATTGTGAATGTAGTGAGATTAGATAGATGGGAAGTGTGGCCATGTGATTATTTTAAATCCATCACCACAGTCAGCTGAAGGCCTTCTGGTAGACAGCCAAAGCTAAAGTGGTTATGGGAAGGGTTTAAAAAGTTACGTTTAAAAGGTATTTGACTCAACAGATATTAATAATCCTATTCAATAATCGGCCACTTCACCAATCAATACCACTGTATATGAATGAGTGGGCAGTGGATCAATACCACCGTATGGTCATTGACTGACAATCTCCTCCCAGTGATTCTTCCTGTCTAAAATAACATGCAGGTTTTCCAGTGTGGTGACCCAGTGGCTAAGGCTTTGGACTGTCTCGTCCAAGTCTCCAACTAAGCTAACGGTCGCTACTTCACTCATTGAATAACGTTCACGTCCAAAAATATGGGACAATTTAAGGGAGATGGTTTCAAAATTCAAATACAATATCATATGATCAAAACAACATGATACAGTGGGTAATTAGCGATGCTGGGACAAGAAGTGACTAATATACGTAGCAGTGCAGGTCCATCAAGGACTCTAGTCTTCAATTTAGTATCAATACGTTGTTCGTTTTGTAGCTGCTAAAAAGACTCCTATCGTTTCATCATGCTGCACAGATAAGCTACAAGTTTAATTCTAAATAATCTCAGTCCCTCTCTAATGATTAACTCAATCTAAATTCACGTTTATATTCTTTAAAGCTGGCTTGCTACTTTACTTCATCAGATCAGACTCACGGTTTCTGGGCTTCCTACCAGTCACGATTCAATTAGTTTTTAAATACTAAGTATTTTTTTTTAACACAATGGGAATAATTGTGAGACCTAAGGTAAACAAGTCAATCTCCAAAAAAAGCTTTTCTTTTTTAGGACCTAAATTATTAAATTATTTGCCTTTACAAATAGAAAGTTGTAACAATAATAAAGAAAAGAATTGGCTACCTAATGTAGATGATATCGTTCAGTTATCTGTAGTTTCAGTAGAGCGTTAACATACTGTATGAACAACAAAGTGGAGTTGAATTGCAGTAATGTTGACTTTGGACCGTGCATACTACAGTGGACCGTTCTGATTGTTTTAATCTGTCAATTTTCTACTGTTAACTGTAATTATCATGATCTTTTAACTTGAGCTAGTCACGCTTGCTAGAAAAAGTGGCTATTAATTTACATGTAAAATTTGTATCTTTTTACTAGAATAAAAATTAAAAAAAATCAACTAATTGTTGTTCAAATTCTCAGTTACCGATTCCCTAAGCTCTAAAATCCACTGCATTATGGTAGCAGAACATGGTTGCAGTTAATCATATTATGTGGAATTTAAATGAAATAATTTTTTTTTTTAATTTCAATTTTGGGAATTAGTAAAATAAGCATCATCAAGTGACATGAAAGAATAGGCCTAATTAATTTACAAGTACTAATTTAACTACACTGAGTAACGTAAAGTTGCAGCAGAACTTGTTAATATATACAGTGAATATATTCAAACTTTTGTTTTGATTATGTGTGATGATTTAATAATTAGTCACTATGTTTTTTTGTTACTTGAATAACAAACTAAACTGCAGTAGGCCTACAAATATTACTAAGAGCAGACTGTGTGTGAACTTGGCTTTAACGTGAGAGATTCAAAGCCTAGCGGTTCGCAGGTTCAAAGTAATAGTCATTATAGATTTGCATGGGTTACCAGCTCAGGAAAAATGTGTCTCTGGAAGGCTGAAATAAAACATGCAATTCCCATCTGATATTCCCGCATACAATAAACCAAGCAGAAGCGAGTCTCTTCTACTGATGGACGCTAACCAAGCCAACGTAAGCTATAGGAATGCCTCCAAATATTATTTTGTCATTTATTTATTACAAGTGTTGTTTATTATATCACTCATCTTTTTTAAGTTGTTATAATTTATTTATTATATCTTTGGTCTATATATATTTTTCTTTCTGCAAGTAATTATGTTGTACGTATTATTGAGTAATGGCCTTTTTCCACAGTGAGAAATACAATTAATGTCTAATATCAAAATGTGAGGGGTTGCAGAACTAAAACTTTACCAATTAGGTTAGGAGTAGTGAGTAGTAATTATTTTATTTTTGCAATAACTGAGACCTGGCTAAAACAATGAATTAATAATTCAGAAATTTCTAAAGAAAACTGTGTGAATATAGAAAAGAAAGAATTAGGCAGGGCATTAGAAGTGGTGTGGCTTTTCTCACTGTTAGAAACTGTTTTAAATCCTGCAGGATGTATGATCTAGAAACAGAGGAAGAAAATGTTAGGATGAAAATTACTTGTTCCAGTTCTCGTTAAGTTATTTTGGAATTGGTTTATTTTTCAAATAATTCTCCACTTTCTCTCTATAAGTATGTCTTTTTTTTACATCATTATATTAAAAAAAACTGGCTTGACCAGGGGCTCATGGTGCTGATGGATTAAAAAAAAATAATTAAACTAATTTAATAAAGTAACCTTTAACCATATGGCTGTTCGGCAAAAAATACAACATTTTCCCAAAAGTGCTCAGACTGTGAAGTTGAAACATGTGAAGTTCCCAAGAAATGTTCATCTAAAATCGGCTGTTTTGCAGTGTTTTACCTAAAAATTTCTAACAATATTAAAAGTCATGATTTTCTTAAATTTAGTCTTGTTCTTTGTGTCATTAAATTATCTTTACGGGACAAATATTTTAACATATTTAATTGCTTAAAATAAATAAATAAAATTTAGTTACATTTATATTTTTCATTATTTAGAGTAGGTTTGTGTGAGTACCATGAAATTTGGTTTTTTTAGTTTTAAAAAAACTCGAACTTGACTCTAATTTAAAAAAAACTCGAGACGAGTTTTGCCATATTTTTGAGTGTAAAGCACTATAATTATGACAAAAGTCCCATTTATATAATATATTATAAAGATAAGCATTATATGTAGGCAACTGTATTTAAAATATGATCATAATATCGTATTCGTAACCGGAGATGTTCTCTCGATGTATTCAGATTCGTGATTCATGCAAACCAGTCTTGATCGTATGGCCATGGCGATTACGGCGAAAAGTATTTTATAAAGAGGGCACGTCCAAATAAGCTGTTCCAAATAGCTATCACTAGTTATTCATACAAAACGTGATATCTGATCACAAAGAATCAGTTGTTGAACCGTTTCAAAACTTCATTACAAACTTTTACCAACATTTGAAATTAACAGTTGCATTTATTTCAGGTCCATCCTTTAAAAGTTCATGACTAAAACTATTCTAAGACTGATAATTTCGGACACATTTAATTAAATCGCTTTCAATCTGTAACAGAAACTACGCATGGAACGTAAACTATTGAAATTGAAAAGCTATTAATAATTTGAGATAGAATGCTCGGAACAGTTTCGTTCCGGCACCGTGACTAATAAAATAACGATTAACGTAGCTATTACCAGTACATCCCTGACTCGACGAGTCCCAATATTAAATGTACTGGTAGCCGTGGATTCGATTTGTTATCCATTTTGGTTTGAGTTGTTGATGTTTACACTAGAGATGGGAATTACAGTTACTTTTTTTATAACCTGTTATGTAATTCTATTATGTTCTGGCAATGTTATGTGCTATAATAATCTGTTATTTTTTAAAAGAGTTAATCTCGACGCATTGACGTTCCAGACAGTTATTCTGTTTCTGTTATGGCCTCAAGTTACTTAACGACTCGAAGCCTCGTTACAGCTGGTCTAGATAACAGTCTAAGTTACCAAAGGTTATGAAGTTGAAGTTATGCTTATGTTATGTACGATAATAAGTTACGGTCGTTGCGGCTTTGCTTGACATTACAGAGTTACCACTCAAAGTTCGTTCTGTTATCGATAATTTAATTTTAACATGCCAGAGTCTAAAGTTTTATTCGTTTCGTAGTTCAGTTACAGTTCCGTTTACTTCTCAGCGCGCTATTATATTTACCATCCATTACCACTATGTGTTAAAGTTATTTAAGTTCATTATAACCTGACTGCATCATGACTGGGAGTTACAAAAATAACAGGGAATTTCGTGTAACCTGTTAAATCTATAACAGGTTACATTGCTGTAACCATTTTATTTATCCTGTTTCATTAAATAACGCCCATCTCTTGACAACTCAACTTGACACATGGAAGTACAAATAGTACGATGAAAACGAAAACAAGTTTAACCTTGACCAGTTGGCAGTTGTTATCGCTAGTTAGTATTGTATTGACAATTAATTATTTTGTTTCTGTTAGTGGAAACAAAACATTGTAGTCAATGGCAAAATTGAGGTTGGCTGAAGAGAAAATATTTTTGTATAGCTTCTGTTTTATGAATTATTAGTTTAACTTTTAATTGAACAAAAGCATTACACATTAGTAGTTTTATGAACTTTTGAAACTTGTAAACATTAGTATGCAAAATACCTGGGAAATGTTAAAAAGAAAAAATGGATTTTAGTGAAGAGACCAATCTCTTTCCACGTCTATTGCTGTATTCTTTATATATTAAGAAAATTAATTTAAGTGTGTCAGTTTAATTTGATTAAAGTTAATATATCAACTTTCCTGGTAGAGTTGGCGTTAGGGCTATTGTATACTGTTTTTAGCATCAGATTGCAATTTTGTTTAGTTTCAATATTTAAAATTTTTACTCTGAATTCATTTTAGGCCTCTTTTTTATAAGTTATGATATATTTCACATATTATCTTATAGTTTATTTAACATATATCTTTATGAATATTTACATTTAATTAATGATACAATCATTTCATAGATTCTAAAACAATTTTCCAAACATTATTAATTATTCAACAAACTAAATAAATAGTGTTAGAGTGTATTGCTTACTTCATTTCAGTGTTTTCATTTTTGAAACTTAAAGGTTAAATACTCAACTCGAAAAAAAACTTGAACTCGAAATTATGTCTAAAAACTCGATTCGACTCGACTTGACTCGAATCCTAAATTGCTACTCGCACACACCCCTAATTTAAACATTTTTTTAGTTTGGTGTCATAAAACGTATATCATTTGTTTTTCCATTGTATTGACATTATAATATCCCAAAAGTACATAAATACTTGTTTACATATCCTGAAAATTTCAAGTAATTGGTATAAAATATGGTTAACTTAGATAAATTAAATAGTCAGTTTCACTTTGAAAATTGACACTGGTGAATCTAGCGTCCTAGCGATCATAAGCAGTGCGGTCCCTTATAAGAGAATTTACTTGTTTAAAGTAGTTTACTCATTTTACTAAAAACAATACTACAATCAGTAAATATAATCACAGAATAACTTCAAATGAAAACAATGTAAACAATAAATAAAGCTAAAACATCTGACCTGTACACATCATATGCACAGATCGCACATGCCACAATTTGAGTTATGTTCACATCAATATGATGTTTACTTAATAAGCACTAGATAAAAACATGAAAGAGCACTCCGATTGTTATTTTTTCAAAAGGGAATATGAATCATAGTGTCATTTAATAAACAATGCCAAAACACCTTACCTGTACATACCATATTAACTTATGCGCGTGCCGCATAATTTCATTCAACAAATGTGCATATCAACACTATGTTTATCTCATAAGTACTAGATAAAAAAAAACATTAAAAAATACTTGAATTGATATAAGAGAACCTAATTCCCTAAAATTTCATATGAGTTTTTATGAAACTCTACATTGCGGCAAAATTATTATGGAACAATGATATATAGTTCCAAAACATTTTTCCGCAGAGACACTTAGCACGATATATCTTTATGAAACATTTTTCAGTGAAATTATGCAAATGATATATCGCTCCAAAACAGCCATTTAAAGGGTTAAATATTTCTAAATTTGTGCAAATCTTTTAGTTATTTGGTCAATTGGACCTTTCTAAATTAAACCTCCGAGCAAGTAAGTTTCACCACTGGAAAACAACTCACTTTCAACTATACCTACATATCTCTTGCGTTGTATTAATTCCTAGACCAGTGTCATAACCTTAAATTATCTTACAAAACCTTTGAATTCCAAGAGACCACTACAAAATTCTGATTAAAAGTTCTTTCTTCTACTAAAGGTTTCTCCCTCTGACCAAACTTACACAAAAAATTAATATTAAATGTAATGTAATCTCGCCATCATCCTAATACTATTCAATTTGAAACTTACCTCGGCCACTTCATCTTGTTTGGCAGGTAGGACTTCAACAGGTTGAGGGCTTTTTAAAACTCTTTTCCTTTTGTTTCTAATTTTCTGTATTTCTTTAATTTGTTCACCAAGTTTACTTGATTCTTTGGTATAAGGTTTATGGGTAATATTTAACCCATAGAAGACAGAATCCACTACTGTCCCATTTTCACTGAAGTTCACTAAGCTAAACCTCAGAGAATCCTGAAAAATTGAACAGTTTGATAAATATAAAAAATGTAAGGGGAATAAAAATTAAAAAGTATTATAAATAGTTATTAAAATAGTTTTATTTGTTTATAAAGTTTTTCAAACCCCCAAAAGAATTAATTTCTTTCATTTTTTAATTTCTTATACTCTTAATAAGTGAATAAACTGTGGGGAGCGACCTCCCCTGAAGACTGTATGGGGGGCACGAGAAACTTGGGAAAATTAGTAAGGCAAAAGAAATAAAACAAGTTTTTTGACCATGAAAAACACAACTAATTAGGAATGATATATTGAATAGTACCAACCGTCGTTGCATTAAAAATAAAGATGGATTCCCTTATCCCTTATCCCTATAGCTTACGATTTAAGGCTTGTAACGTTATTTTCATTAAATACAATATTACATACACAGGACCCTACACAAAATGATGTAATATGTGCTTTAATGATAAAATTTAAGTTAATACAAACACATTATAAAAAACCTTTATACTTTGTATACACAACACTACTGTAATAATTAAATTATAAGGGGAGCACTAGCCTAAAGTATGTCAAGGTGGGGGGGGGGGGGGGCTTGGTCTGAAATGTTTGAGAACCCCTGGAATAAACAATAATTATTGAATTGTATATTGGGAGAGATAGTACATCAGCAAACTTAGCAATGAAGAAGACAAGTCCACTAACAGTACCTTAGTAGTAAATAAATACAATAAAAAGACATGTTGCATGCATTTTCTGTGCAACTGGCAATTTCCTCGGGTGAGTACAGATAGGGACTAATTGTCTGACCCTATAAATAATCCCTCTAGGCCTAACCTCTAAACCTGCCATATTTGCTTTGCCTTCCAGTCAGTCTCTCTATCTCTACTCACCTGAGGAAAGTGCCAGTGGCACAGAAAATTTTTGCAACATGTGTTATTACTGTGTTTGTTTACTACTACTGTGGTGTTAGTGGACTTGGTTTGTTAAGGTTAGTTTGCTGAAGTCTTATCTCTCCTATTCTACAATTCCTGGCCTAGTGCCATTTAATCTAACCAATAATTATCAAAGTAACTTTCATAGTGACAGATGATTAATTTATGATGATTAATTTATGAAAGTTATAAAACAGGGCATTCTAACACTAGTTTTAAAAATGCTGAAGTAAAATTACCTGATCAAATGAAATGACAGCGTGGGCAGCTGACGCCATGCAACAATCACCGTAGTCTGACAAACATAGATCTGAAGATCGATCTGCACAAATAAAGTTAAACCATGAATAATTTAAGTGGGTCTTCAGACTATATTACATCAATAATAATAATAATAATATCTTTATTTCTCTTTTTTTTACATAACTTACACATTACATAAATTCCCACAATACCAGACTGACCTTGATATCACAGTTACACCTCTGTATACATGAGAACAAATATGTGCACATATATGTACAAAATGTAATAATGTTTCAGCATATTAATTAAAGAGAACCCTCCCAGGCTATGCCTGATTGGAGCATACATTAAATTATACATTTACACAAATATAGCAGCAGCAGAACATTTATATTACTATAAACACATAAAATCATTAATTAATGAAATGCCTAAACTATCTACTTTTATACATTTATTTAAATGTTCAATAATCTTCAAAAACACAATAATAATAAGTACATTTATAAAACATTACAATGTCATAAGAGTTGAGACAGAGCCAAAAAGGATCTTATTAGGTTGAGGGTCTAAAAACTGCCGTCGGCTCCCTCCCCCCTCTGACACCACAATAATCGAACAGCTGATAAAGATAAGATAGCGGCCTAACTCCGCGGAGCACTGACCGCCTACCTCACTCTCATTGTACAAATAAATTTGTTAGTGAGTGAGCATTCTTCAAATATTCCTGTTTATATTGTGGACATTTATGAGATGTTTTGTGTTGTGCTTGTGTCTGTAGTGTTGTGTTTGTGTTATGCATAATTGTGGTAAGAACAAAAAGTAACATACATAGTCATACATTATCTCTAAAATAATATAGTTAATAATAATAATAAACTAACCTAACTAATAATATTAAATAAGAAAGACTCTATATTTCCTATTCCCAAAACCCATTCCTTGACAAGTCTATTGAATAAACACTTACTATTTACAAATCTTAAATCAGCTGGCAACTTATTATAAAATCTTGGGGCTAGAAAACAAAATGTTTTTGTAAAGAAAGCAGTTTTAGGCTTTGGAACACGAAAAAAAATAAAACTTAATTTTTTTAGACAATTATTGAAATCATGAATCTACATAATTATTTAACTCTCATACCAGGACACAGCAATATTTAGCTGTGTTTATATGTTCTTTACTGCCACATGGCTAAATTTAGCTGTGTTGCACCTTCCTGCTGTTAACCTTTATTATAATATATTAACGATATCAACATGATTTGTATATCACTGTACATGGGAAGAGTTGCTATATAAACTGTAAAAAGTATATTAGTCTTCACAAGAAAGAAAGAAAAAAATTGTCAATAAGAGGAATATAACATTCATGCATTTATGGCAGAAAAACATCCATCATTTAAGAACCCTTGATCTGACAACCTATGGACATCATTTCACAAATAGATTTATTTTGATAGATTGTTTTTTTATTTTAGTATTAATTAGAAATCTACTGTGATTACCTAATATTTTTAACAAATTAAAAATAATAATTTTCTACCACAGTAGCAAATTTGTACATGTGCTACATACAAATTATACTAATATAACTTGCTTCACTCGTTGGGGGCTTCGCCTCCAAACCCCCTTAAAGTTCAGACCAATTTATTGAATTGAAATGTACAACTTATATTTTTTTCAGTTTAGATTAACATATTCCGTTTATTTTTCGTTTAATAATCACAGACATAGCCTGGGAAAGAAAACCCCAAACCCATTATGCCTTTAAGCATTAAACGCTATCCAAGATGATCACGGTTGGTTGCCCAAGCCGATTGTGACCAAAACTGATCACAGTCGCTACCCAAGTTAATCACGGTTCCTACCCAAGCTAATCACAGTTGCTACTCTAGTTAAATCACCGGAACATAACCAAATTAATTGATCATTAGTACTGCCTACGTTGTTCATGGTGGCAACCTAAGTTGATCAAGAGTGGATACTCAAGTTGATGACAAGTAGCTTCCCAACTTGATAACGGGGGAATTCTCAAGAAGATCTCAGAGACTACCCAAGTTGATGAAGAAGAGTTGTCCAAGTTGATCACGGGGTATTCCTTGTTGGGGACGGGATATTACTCAAGTTGATCATGGGCTCCCCAAGTTATTCGCGGGTGCTACCCATGATGATCAGGGTGGTACCGTACTAAAGTTGATAATGGGTGCTACCAAAGTTAATAATTGGGAGGGTGCAACCCAGCTTATGTTGGATGCTACCCAAATTAATCACGTGGGGCTACTCAAGGTAATTATGAGGGAAGGGGGTACTCAAATTCATCACGGAGGGCTACCTAACTTGATCACTGTAATTACTCAAGATAATTATGGCTGGCTTCCTTAGTTACTCACAATAGGCTACAAACGTTGATCACGGGACTACTCAAGATGATCACGGGTGGTTACAAAGTTGCTCCGGGGGAATATACAAGATGATCACTTACCTAAGTTTATGACGGTTGGCTACCCAAGTTTATTATGACTGGCTACTTAAGTTAATCACAGTAAGCTACAAAAGTTGATCACGAGGACTACTCAAGATGATCACGGGTGGTTACAAAGTTTCCCCGGAGGAATGTACAGAATGATCACTTGGGGCTACATAAGTTTATGACGGTTGGCTAACCAAATTAATTATGGGGCTATAGACGTTGATCGCAAGGAGCCCCCCCCCCCCCAAGTTGATCACGGAGGCCACCCACATTAATCCAGGAGGTTACCCAACATGATCACAGGATGATCATGTTGGGTAACCTAACCTAACCTAGGATGATCTTGGGGGGTCCCAAGTTGATCACAGGGCCTACCTAATATGACCATGGGGGGCTACCTATGATGATGACGGTATGCTTCCCAAGTTGATCATGGTGCACTACCTGAGTTGATTATGTGGAGCTGTCCCAGATAATCACATGGGACTACCTAAGATGATCATGAGGCAGCTACCCAAGTTAATCACGGGGCCTACTTAATTTGACCACGGTGAGCTATCTATGATGATGACGGGATGCTTCCCAAGTTAATCATGGTGATCTACCTGAGTTGTTCACGTGGGGCTGTCCAAGATGATCACAGTGGCTACTTAAGATGATAACGAGGTGTTACTTTAGTAGATTAAGGGATGCTTAATTATATAAATACGGAGCTACACTAGTGTATAATGTATGGCAACATTTAAATAACTGCCATTTTGATATTTTTAAAGGTGAAAAATCTAATTTTAAAGCAGTTTTAAAAACAAAATGGTCACCGTAAATAGTGAGCTGGGTTTTAACTTTCTAGTTTCTTTAAATCATGCTTGAATGGGAAGATATGTTAAAAAATGCACATGTTTTTGATAAAAATTCTCAACTTTACCGACATTTTGTGAAGAAACTATAGTACATACCACAAATATTTACATGACACTTTTTGTACAGAATTTAATTATTAGTTTCAATATTTCATTTTTGGTTACCTAAACTAAAAATTACAGCTCAAAACAAAAACCTCTATTCTGCAAAAAAGTAAACATTTTCTCGTCAGCCATTTTGAAATTTTTATAGGTTTTTAAATTGTACATAAGTCTTTTTAACAAAAAAGTGCAGGTAAATAGTGTGTTAGGTTTAAAGTTCCTAGCTTCTTTTAATCTTGCTTAAATGGGACAAACTATTTCAAAAAGAACACATGTTTTCGAGAAAACTCGACTTTAGCGACTTTTTGTGAGGAAACTATAGTTCATACCACAATATTATATATATGATACTATTTGTACAAAATGTAATTGTTAATTTAAATATTCAATTGGGGTTTACATAAACTGCAAATTACAGCTTCACTAAAACAAAAGCCTGTATTGTGCAAACATGTCAACGTTTTTACGTCAGCCATTTTGAATTTTTTCTAGGTTATAAAAAATTAAATTTTATATCAGTTTTGATGACTGAGTAGTAAAAGTACATAGTGTGTAAAGTTTCAGTTCCTACAATATCTTAATAATGAAATAAATACAAAAAACCTAACAAAAATTGAAATTTAATGATTTTTGCGCAGTTATCAAAAAAACAAAAAATATGTGCCCTGATCAAAATTGTAGGAATTTAATTACAAATCTGAAATATTCTGTCAGATTTGTTCTACAACCAATGGTTTGCCCACAATCAGGCCGTAAGTAAACCTCTGCACACAATTCAAAATTCCCGTCTGCCATTTTAATTTTTTTGTGGGGTTAAAAATTAAAAATTTTCGGAATTTTCCTGTGACTTGCTCGTTAAAAGCTACAAGTGTGCCAAATTTCAAGTTTCTAGCTCATCTAGAAGTGGGTTATAATTTGTATGCGTGAGTCAGTGAGTGAGTGATTTACACTTGCGACTTTATAGATATTAGATTCTTCTAGACGGTTTGGGAAAATGTAATTGCCGTTTCCAGTATTAAGAATGCAAAGCTTGTTACGTACTGAGTAATTACAGGCTAACACTTCCTTCTTTTTAGGAATGTATGGATGAATATCTGTGGAAAATATGGATGAAGGTTTGGATGAAGATAGCTTCAACCGAAAGGCCTATGAGTAAATATGTAAATAAAGTGTGTTTACTCTTGCTTTGATATTTTAGCATTATTTTAAACCTAACATTGTTATTTGTTTAAGTATGCACTTTAAAATACGAGGGCTGTCCGTAAATTAAGATCTCCAATGTTTTTTCACAGAGTAAACATAATTTTATTGCAAAACCAATTACAGATTCAGAAATCTTTTTTTGGTTTTTTTTCAAATGCAGACATTTAGCTATTTTTAACGTAGTCCCTATCATTATCAATACACTTTTGAAGTTGTTCTGAGACCTTTTTCATACTTGCATCATACCAATCTCCCCCCCAACTATCACAAGAAGGAATCTTCACTTGAGAATTTTATTACCCCAAGTATTGTTTCAAATTGAGGAACAAAAATAGGAGTCACTAGGGCCAAATCAGGGCCGTATGAATGGTGGTCAATCATTTACTACCCATCTTTGGCGATGAGATCAATCGTGGTTCGGGCTACGTGAGGACAGGGGGTTGTCATGGTCCAAGTGAATGCCCTATGTCAGCCGACCTCTCATTTTGTTTTTTATAACCTAACAAAATCTTGTTCACAGTAGTCTTATAGGTTCTCTATCCGTTCAAGCAATATCATAAAAAGTCATACACCGATCCGCAAGCAAAAGTTCGAAACGGATGGACGGCTGCAGCACGCCTCATCATGCACATTTTTTTGCCCTATGTAAACTCCCTACAACACTTATGGATGTTATGTCTATACACATCTCTCCATACATAATGGTCAACTGGTAATGGATTCAAAAGTGGTTAACCGCTTAAACCATAGAAATCTAATCACAGTCTACAATTCACACTTGATGTGAACTGTGGCGGCAGCCACGAGTCAGAAAGGGCAACTAACGCTCGCGCATGCGCGGAACTCGGGGAGGGGAGTTGACGCGACGTCAGTGGTAGTCGTGCACGAGCAGCAAGGGAAGCAGACACGCCGCCACGCAGGACCCGCCACCGCCCTTGAGGAGCTGGACAGGATGAGTAGCATCATAGTTTAAGTTTTGGCGAAATCCTTTAATATGTTTTGATTAGGCTAAATAATCAGAATGGGTGGGAGTAGAACCATTAGGTAGTACTCAGTTGCCAAATGTTTTAATGTAGAATTCCGTAGCTAGAGCGCACGAGGGGATCACAGCCAACCAAATCGTTTGCACCAAAATATAAATATTATCCTTTTCAATTAATTAATTTAGAGCTGATCAAAGCTGGTTGTGATTAATAGGGAATCCGCAACGAATAGCACTCACGCAGCCGACGCTTCGACTAACCCACGCGCTTCTAAATTGTGCGGGAAACAGGCTTGTTCATGATATGTAGATAATATTTGGAGACTTCCAATGCTTTGAGTGTTTAAGAAACGAACACAACGTTTCGACAGTTATAACAAACTCCTGCCGTCTTCAGAGGTGTACTTACTAACTTAGCCTACATCTAAAACATTTTTTTTATCTTTAACCCATACTAAATCAGAAAAGACTTAATACTACATGCTAGATACTAAAGATTACTGTTGAAAGTCAAAAGTTCTTAAAAAACTATCACACATAAAATAATTATACAAAATATAATACACAAATACTCAATATGAAATACAAAATAAATAAGTCAACAAAACACAGAGCAAGTAATTAAATAGACCAAATACTCAATGACATACATAAATAAATGAAAAATCAACAGATAATAGATCAGGTTATTAAACAGACAAAATACTCAATGAGACACGAAATAAATGCAAAAATATGACAAAATTCAACCAAACAGAGCAGGTTATTAAATAGACAAAATATTCAACTTATCCAACCAGCTTCCCATTCCACTGAGGTAGGGGGAAGGAGTCCTCGCACCACTACACTCATGAGATCAACTCACCACGACCGTCAAAGGCGAACTCGACTCCACGACAGTTGTCTTTGGCGGTCTTGGTGAGTTGCTCTGTGTTTTGTTGACCGATTTCTTTTGTATTTCATATTGTGTATTTGTGTATTATGTTTTGTATAATTATTTTATGTGTGATAGTTTTTTAAGAACTTTTGACTTTCAACAGTAATCTTTAGTATCTAGCATGTAGTATTAAGTCTTTTCTGATTTAGTATGGGTTAAGGATAAAAAAAAATTTTAGATGTAGGCTAGGTTAGTAAATACACCTGAAGACGGCAGGAGTTTGTTATATCTGTTGAAACGTTGTGTTTGTTTCTTAAACACTCAAAGCATTGGAAATCTCCAAATATTATCTACATATCATCAAAATTAATGTTATTGCATGGTAATATAATTGTTCTGGTATATATTTGGATGCAAATTTATATAATCAACTAACACATTTCTGAATTTACGATAAGATTTGGCATATTTTATAAAAATTGAAATTACTACTAGCATCTTATAAGCATTACTTATATATCAGAAAAATTTAAAACATTTTCATTAAAAGAAAAGGTTAATTTAAGAAAAGGTAAACTTTAAGAATATAATACATATGTAAATATTTGGTGAAAAATGCTAAATAAAATTGTATACAATATGTAAAACTCAATAAAATTTAAGATGTTTATAGTAGGTTGAGATGAACACGTTTACTGCGGGAGGCCAAGTAATGTGCCAACCACTCTATCCAGCAAAAATGGTCAGTGTGACCTGAGGATCGGTCTGGGACGCAAGGTTTATGTTGATGGGAGCCTCTAATGTTACAATTAGCGTGGTTCCAAAGATATCTGTAAAGTTTGTTTCTTGTTGTGATAACTATATTAGGTGTTTGTGTTAGTGACATAGTATAGTTTTTCAGCATGGGGACTGGTTTTATCGATATTGGTCCTGCAGTGAACGTGTTAAAAATGATGTGTCAGCACTACATAAAGTTACCACTGCCAGTTATAGGGTTAAAACTGAAAAGTAATGAGTACTGCTAAGTAGTGATGGGTCGGTTCCATTTTTTTTGTTCTGGTTCCAGTTTGGTTCTTTTTTCTGAGTACTGTTTGAAAAAGTCTCAGAAAATTTTTCTAATATCTTTACACCAGTGAATTAACAAATTATGTGGAATCAGTCAGCAAACAGTGAATAGTATTTTGGGGATTTCTCCAAATATGAAGTATAATACACTCTACAAATCTATAAAATGACACAATATTTCCAATAACTAGAGAATTGGTAACATTCTATTTATTCTCAGGGTAGTAAAAAATAAACAGCAATAACAAATAATAGTTTATTAAAAAAAAAAAAAAAAATTATGAACTATTGGTTTTTTTTCAACTGGTGATAATATTGAATTAAAAAATATAAATGCTACTCACATTCATAAAAAACTATACAGCCAATAAAACGATGAATGTTTTTAGAAATTACAGTATACATTTTGATTTAAATTTAAGAAATAATAAACTATTTTGTGTCAGTTAATGTTAAGTCCTTGCAATTTAAAACATTAATCCTTTAAACAATTTAAACATTAATCCAATTTAAGACTTTATAAAAAGAAAAAAAATTAAATTTAACTATTTTAAAATAAAATGCTAAAGACGCCTTTGTTTGGTTTTGACACAATATTAATCTTAAACATTTATTTTTCAATCCAATTCTCTAGGTTTTGTATGAATTGTTTTTTCATTACAAGTCTAAATAAATACGAGGGTAATCGAGAAAGTAACCTCCGTTTTGAAATAAAAATTAATCCAGTGAAGATAGAACAATTTTATTATATACATCTTAAAACTACAACTTTACTTTATTTTTCCACATAGTCACCAAATCGATTTAAGCACTTGTCATATCTTTTGACAGTCTTATTAATTCCCTCCTTATAAAAATCTGCCGCCTGTGAATGGAGCCAACTTGTCACTGCGTTTTGTAGCTCTTCGTCACTGTCGTACCCAACGAGCACAAAACTTGTGGTACCCCAGTTTTTCTTTCACTCTCGTGTAAGAGGCTTCGAGAAACTTCAGGAAAGTGGTCATAAAGTTCCGAGTTCGTGAATTGACGATTCTCACAAACCTTTTCGTTCACTTTGCTCAGAAGGTCATTACTGACAAGGGAAGGCCTACCACTCCTTTCTTCATCGTGAATGTTTGTTCTACCATTTTTAAAAAACCGTACCCACTGACAAACTACACCTTCACTCATAATGTTTGGGCCATAAACGACACACAATTCATGATGAATTTCGGTTGCTGAGTCATTTTTTGCCAAAAGAAATCGTATAAAACTACATACTTCACACTTGGCGGGATTTTCTATCACCGCACTCATGTTTTAAGGCTGTAACTGGACAACGTGATCGTACGATGCTCCTTCTTGCACAGTTAGAAGCGTAGTGAGCTGCTGCGAGCGCCGATGTCAGTATGGCGGCACTACCCCCACTACTTCTCGCGCTATGAACAAACGGCAGTTACTTTCTGGATAACCCTCGTAAACTCTAATATCTTAAATTCAATATAAAACCTATTATTTTTCAAAATACACAGTAAAATTAGAATCATAGTTTATTTCAGAATGTCAGATAAGTTGTAAAGAGAATTGAATATTTCCAAAAGTTGTTTTTTATCAGGCAGGAAGTGATAAGAAAGTCTCGATAAACAAGGGTGGAGCTCAGGCTAATGACTGGACTCTTGAACAAAAACTGAATGGCTTTAATTCACTGCCTTTACTTGTGAGTTCCTATCCATAATCTGTCCCTTTTCACATGCTGATAGGAAGTGGCCAGACTTTAATATTTTCCGACTTATATATTTTGTTTATATTGTGGCCAAATCACATAGTGATAAAGGATTGGCCTACTATGGGCAGATATTTTCTGACAAAGATATATTGTTTATCTTGTAGCCGGATGTCGTTTGATTGTTTTGTTTATCAGACTTTTCACACCTGAAACATTTCTGATATGAAAGCTATCTCCCCATTTCGTTTTCTAGAACCGGGACCGCAGAACCGAGATTTTCCCATCGGTTCCGGTTCTTTTGTTAATAACTGATATAACCGAGAACCGACTTTAGGGACCGACCCATCCCTACTGCTAAGATTGTTTCTCTGATTTAGGACCATTATTGTGTATATGGTTTGTAGGTTTAAAAAAATTATTCTTACTAGATATAATGCAAAAATATTCCTAACATTCAGAACTACATAACGTAAATATAATACAAGGAATGATAAAGATTTTGCTATTATGTAATCATTTTCTGCATTATACACCTTACTAATAATATTGATAAATAACATAAATATTATTAATTAGACATTTACACTCTAAGGCTTCAATAGCTGTCATGTTGCATCTGGTTAATTTTTAGACCTATTCCGTAGTACAGAAAAATTCCAATTTATATGCCATGTTCGTCAGATTAAATCTACTGAAGCTCAATAAAAAGTTGGATTTAAAGGCATATTTTAAAAAGTTTGAGGAAATTTGTTGTTATGGAACACATTTACTTACTTCAGACAGATTAAAACAAACTTACCAGTTCCAATAGTACATAGTTGTACGATACAAAAAGGGTAAACTTCTTTGGCATTGTTAACAGCTGGTATAAGAAGAGCTCTTATTCCTGGTGAAAAGTTCAAATGAAAATTCACATCCCTAAAAATATTCATAGATGAATTTTGAGTCTCCGTGGATGTCGAACATGATGGTGCTGAGAGTTTTTCTGTGCCATTTTGATCTTGGTTTGATTTGACAAGCTGTGGGAGTTTTTCTAACTCATCCAAACTTGATAGCTTTGCGTTTAATTGTTCCTGTTTAAGTTGTTTTAGCTGTTGAAGGGCCAACAGATGAATAATTTTGGGATCCATTACGCCAAGAATTTCCTCTTCATTTTTATCTATAGCAAATCAAGAAAACAAACTATTAAAAATATATATTCACTAAAAAGATGCACATTAATTAAAATATAAGCTCAATGGGCAATATCAAAGAGGATGGATAGGAAGAGAGGGTTGTTATAAGTTAAGCTCATTCATTAATGCGCAAAATCCGACAACATAGATAGAAAGACAGAGGTGTTATAAGCTAAGCTCATTAATGGGTAAAATTGGACAACATGGATAAGAAGAGAGGATTGTGATAAGCTAAGCTCATTAATGGGTAAAATTGGACAACATGGATAAGAAGGGAGGGTTGTTATAAGCTAAGCTCATTAATGGGTAAAATTGGACAACATAGACTGAAAGGCAGGGGTTTTAAAGCTATGCTCATCAATTAGCATTATCAGACAGCCGGAATAGTGTTTGAAAGCTTTGAAAAATATTTATTTATATTTTTAGAATCTACTTTGCAAGAATAAAAAAGAAATAAAAATTCAGTGTAGAGAAAAAATAAGAACTTCAGCATAGGGCAACGAATAACATTAAACTTTAATTTGGCACTAAAGAATGTATTGGAAGAGTCAGTACAGGCTCCAATGTCACAATAGTGATAGAGGGGTTTTTTTTTGTTTACTTGGACAGTTACATAGTGCGGTTGTACAAGAAATATACTATTGCAGATTAGTGTGCAATGCAAACTTGGTCATCAAGTTTGCCCTCGAAAAATGTTTTGATAGGATTTCATTCCGGTCAAGGAGGGAGAATATTCACAGAAGTGGGAAAGTTGTAAGAGCAATTTGACACAGATTTACAATCAATGTTCCGAAAACATCAAAATCTTTGTCGCAATTTTCTATGAATTCTATTTGCAAAAGAAACTGTATGCTTTACATAGATCTGTGGAACCTATATATTACATACATTTCAAAGTGCTAGTTTGATACATGCTTGGAAACCACATTAGGTTTGATCTTTTTAATCTAGATCTGTAGGAAACACACTTGCAAGCTTAAATGTGAATTTATGGAAGTTTTACAATACTGGTATTGAATGATTATACACAGGCCACTTAGATCAATGCATACATACACCAATTTTCAATGCACTGGTGACCTGTGTAAGTGAGACAGTAAGCATAAGTGAGAATATAAGCGGACATAGCAGTGTAAGTGAGACAGAGAATTACTCTTCCCCCAATGTGTAGTTCCATCAAAAAAGTGTCAAGGTAACCAGAACAGTAGATTGTGTGATGATGGAGCAATAGCAAGCTCTGCCCATTTTCTGTTATTAGCAACAGTGACCAAAGGTTGGTTTGATTAACCCCAACGAATCAAGCTTAGAATAATTAAAAATTAAATCATTTTTTAGTAATCAAATAACAATTAATGATAGCAATAACACAATGAATAATATAAACAATAAATAGCAACTAAACAAACTTATAAATTTCATTACAATTTTTTTCAACTAAACACTGTTGCAGAGGTTGAATACTTGAAGGTAAAAGACAGTCACGGCCGTGAAGCAAGGCAGCTCAGAGGTGGAAAGATTCCCCTCTGCGCTAAATATAACACCAGGTTGCTTACTGTCCAGCCCAATTAAGAGTGAAAACACTATAACTTTCTTCCTTCCAGGACTTTAAAACTAATCAGCTGGCATCTTTCATCATTAGGTTGATTTTGAATCTAACAAGTGACAACTTTTGATAAAACTAGATAAAAACAATATGAACATAACAATTATTGAATGTTGTATATTAAAGGTCATACCAAGTAAAGAGGCGTTTAGATAGGCCGTATCATGAATGTCATTCGTTGTCTTATTTTGATCATGATGATGATGATCATTGCACCTGTAACAAACATATACACGGGTTCACATCAAATTTAATTTCACAATAATGTTGTAGTTTCTTAAATATCATTTTAGTTTCTGAATCCCCCTGGTCTGAGGAAGGTAAAAATGGTTTACTGAAACCTATACACAGATTTTGTACTTAATTGTAATAAATTTATACTGTGTGATGCTTACTTATTGTTTTGTAATACAGTTTTAAGAAGGAAAGACATATTTAGAAAGTATGTTCCTGCAAAGATTATAAGTCTGTATATGGGTAAGAGACTAATCATTCCTAATGCACATAAAATAATAAGTTAAGGAACAAAATCATAACAATACAAACAACAACTAAAACAAGAAACACTTGGACACAATACAATAATTGAAGATTTATTTCAGAACATTTGTCATACAGAGCCAAAATAGAGAACGATGGCTAGTCACTGTACAGTAATGCCCCAGCTGTGATCTAACAATGGCAAGTCACTGTACGGTGGAGTCTCAGCTGTGATCTAAAAATGGCTAGTAACTTTACAGTAGTGCCTTAGCTGCAATTTAACAATGGCTAGTCACTGTACGGTAGTGCCTAAGCTGTGATCCTACAATCGCTCGTCAATGTACGGTAGTGCCCCAGCTGCAATCTAACAATGGCTAGTCACTGTACGGTAGTGCCTAAGCTGTGATCCTACAATCGCTCGTCAATGTATGGTAGTGCCCCAGCTGCAATCTAACAATGGCTAGTTACCGTACGGTAATGCCCCAGCTACGATCTAACAATGGTTAGTCACTTTACTGAAATGCCTTAGCTGTAATCAAACAATGGCTAGTTACTGTATGGTTATGTCCCAGCTGCGATGTAACAATGGCAAGTCCTGTATGGTAGTGCATCACCTGCGATCCAACAATCGCTAGTCACTGAACAGTAGTGCTCAAGCTGGGATCTAAAAATGGCTAGTCCCTGTACGGTAATGTCTTGGCTGCAATCCAACAATGGCTAGTCCCTGTAAGGTGGTGCCCCAGCACCAAGTTTTGTAATAACTGTAAAGATAACAACAAAGATATAAATTGTTTTATGGATGTGGGGAAAACGGGGTGGCTGGTGCGTTATCGTGGGAATGGTATCATTAAATCAGAGGCCATGTGGTAATGTAGAAGATTAATTTGCCGCTGTTTCCCGCACAACTTAGAAGCGTGTGGGTTTAAAGTCGACGAGTTGACCGCATGAGTGCTATTCGTCGGGTCCCCTATAAACCACAGCCAGCTTTGATTAGCTCTAAATTAATTAATTGAAAAAAGGTTAATATATTGAGAATTAGTGCAAACAATTTGGCTGGCTGCAATCCCCTCGTGCCCTCAAATTATCCAATTCTAAATTAAAGGGTTTAGCAAACTGACAACTACCAAGTGGTTCCAACCCCCCTTCTGATAATTTAGCCTAACTGAAACATCTTAAATGATCGCTAATAAATTAAACTAAGATGCTACCTTACTGGAGGTCCGCATGGGTGACGGCAACACATCCAGGCTGTCCGGCCGATCGTTGGGGCATGACTCCACTCTCGCGTCAACCTCCCTTCCCTAAGTTTCGCATTTGCGCGAGCGATAGTTTTAGTTCTCGCCATGTGCGGCGCTATCCGCCACATGGAAAAAACAAAATGGCGCCTAGCTGCTAAACAAAGCGAAAATTGAAAAAAAGTTGTTCTTCATTTTTAGCTTAGAATTGAACTTAGAATCTGAAAATGCTTAGCCAGCCCAACCTGTTTGTAACACCCACAGTATATCCTGTCCTCGTGTATAATAATTAGGAACGGTATTCAATTTAGGTATTAACGCAGATGTTTTATGGATGTGTAAGATTGTTTCACAAATATACTAACTATAAACTGTCATTATATCAAGTTTTGTAAAGTGATTTCTAACAGATTTCTGCCATTCAGTTTACACTCAATGTAATTTAACTTTTTAGTAGTAAATGGTCATTAAGATTTTTATTTGACATTCCTCCTTAAAGAATGATTCCAAAAGCTAAATGAGAGTGAATGAATGAAAAATATATTAATTTTAATGTTTTCTCATTACAGAAATGCACAATTCTTCTTAAAGCAAAAATTCATTAAGATATATTTTTGTAACAATTTTTTACATAAGAGTCCAAAGATAAATTTTTGTCAACTTTTAGTCACTCTCAGACACTACAACTTGCCATTAATTAAAATTTTCAAATCATCCTTTATACTTTTCTGAACATGAGGGAAAATAATGTAGTTGGTTTTATTAAAATCGTTTTGGTTACTACATATCAAAGAGGATTTTTAGTACATTTTTTTAATGGATATAAAACATTTCTTACCCTAGAGTAACTTTACTATATATAAAAAAAATATTCATGTAATTTGAAATCAAGCACTTACTTGACTCATTCACCGATGAATGTAACAAAATTCCTCATTTTCAAAAACTCACCAACAACACATTATTGATGCTATGGAAATGGTATGGCTACAATACCATTTGAAACATCAAAAAGTGATCTATAGGTTTTCCCCTATCCCTTATACAGTAGTTTAAATGTTATGAATTTTTGTCTGAAGGTCTGTTAAAAAGTTCCTATTTAGTCGATTAAGTCATTAACCCTCCGATTGCAAGCATAAAATTTACTAGTGCCAGGCTATTTTTTCTAAGCGCACTGTGATTATTTATATTTTTTTTTTTTTGTGATGGAATCATACACATCAAGCCTTATTATATATAATTTTATTTAGAAAAACATTTATAATAAAATAGAAATACTGTTATTTACTTACCTTTATTCAGAACAATTTTCTTGTATACAATTTATGAAAAATAATTTTTTTGATTTTTCAATATCCGAATTAGCGCCTTGGCAGAGTATTTTCTATACATCAGAATGCAAATTTGGAGATAGCCAAAATGTTCTCAATATAATCGTGATTCCAATGATACCAAACACTGTTAGTTTGTTTCAAAATGTAAAAATGACAACGCAAGACGTGCCGGACGAATCACAACACAGACGACAAATCACCTGTTGTATTTGCTTCAATTGTAAGTCTTCAATCGTTCGGTATATCGAAACTATGCTCATTCGATGTTTCAATCCATTGTGAGTAGTACTATATAAAAGACATAATGATACAACCACAATCAGCGAAGTTATAAACTAAATAGTGACGTGATGTTTTATTCGTATCGATCGAGATGCTGGCACTGGAAATACCATTAAATTTGTCTCGATCGAGACGGTCGGCACTCACAGGGTTAAATCATAACATCAAATAATTGTCAACAAGGAATTTTAACGCATAATACAAATATGAGATTACCTATGATGGGAAACTTGACCAAATAAGGTGAACACATCTGATCTTCATATTCTTAGAAATAAATGGAATAAGGATTGAAAAATATATTAGCTCCAAATTTGTAGGAATAAAACTATCTGGAATCCGCTTGTCCAGATCTGATACAAGACCTACTATAGTCTTACTACTTTGTCTATACTATACTTGATATAAGAGTAGGCCTAAAGCGGTCAAGTGGCTTGGACACAGCTAAGACAGCGTATTTTGCTCTATTCGAGTCTCACCTAAGATATGGCATTGCCACTTGGGGAGGTATGTCCAAAGGAAATCTAGAAAGAATCCTCATCAATCAAAAGAGAGCAATTAGATGCCTTGCAGGTCTAAAGTACCAAGAAAGCTGTCGTGAACACTTCATAAACCTAAAAATACTGACAGTTGTATCTCTCTACATTAAAGAAGTGATTCTGCACACGTTAAAGCATACATCTCAGCAAAGATTTTGTGACCTACACCAATACAGTACAAGACGTGGCGGGGACTTCTCACTGCCTGCTCACCACCTAAGCCTCTACAAGAAGAAACCGTCATACAAAGGAGCCACCTTCTTTAACCACCTACCAGGACACCTCAAGAACCAGCCCTCCCACCGATTCGGGAAACAATTGACTCTGTGGCTCCAAGAAAGGCCTTTCTACACTGTGGAAGAATTTACCAATGGCTGAATATTGTTTCTAACCAATCTTAAAAGCAAAATGTATTTATTTTAATCAATAATGACGCAATGTACTAATCTCTAAGATTATGTCAATAAAGTTTATTGTCTATTGTCTATTGTACCCATCAACTACACAAGCCACAAATGAAGACGAACCTTCTACTATAGCATATAGATAATAGAAGGTCAATGATTATATTTCCCGCCCCTTCCATACTTATAGAAGGTTGAGCAAGGCATCATGTTTCCTACACATTGTTATTTGTAATAACCTTGTCATCAGTAGTCAGAGCCAGTGACCTAGCTAAATGGTAAAGTGTTAATAAAACTTTCTTCCATTTTTAAGCCATTATTAACAGCAGCCGACAGTGCGAAAAACGCCACTGACGATATATCGTCAGCGGGCAATAATTTGTGTAGTATGTTTTCTATAGTACATTGAATGATCCCGTATCTTGTTTTAAATGTCTTTGGTTTCTTACTAAGTGCCTTGATAATGTTTTCGATAAAAGAACAGCTAAAAAAAATACTAATTGGTTGTTTTTTGTTCCGTGTTTCCATCACGTCACTAGCGCTCACAGTGGCAGTGGGCAGTGCGTGAGTGCTTGTAAACGAGTGAAGAAGGTTATGTGCGGTGATTTATTCATTTTGTTTGATTGTTTTATAGTTTGTTTATAACATTTATAATTGAATAAAATAGTTTCCCACAGTAAAAATATTTATTGATTTTTTTCTGTTGACACACAAAGTCAAAATTTTATTTTATTTTTTGGTTCTTTTATTTTTTTTCCGGCGTAGGTATATTATTATGTCAATCAAACAGCAATATACCCTTATTAGTTGCTAGAGTAAATAATAAAACAACACAAACGTACACAGAATATGAACACAACAAAATAAACTAAAAAGACACCAGGAATAGTAGATTTTAAAATGAACAAAACTTTGGCAGAAAAACTGCATGTCATTGAACGAATCTGCAAAATAGATTCCTTCAGAATTAAGAGTGTGAACAAGCACTGTAGGTGATCACAAAACTTACACACAACTGTTTATTATCTTTTGTTTGTTGTTAGTAGTATAATAAATGCCATAGCTATTATTTCGGCATTAAGTAATCAACTTTACATGAAGAATCGGTATAATAACATAGTTCAAATTATAGTATGAGTCAATCATAAAAGTGAATACAGCATCTAATACTTTTATCATTGACATTTGAAAGGTCGTATACCTTGCAAGGACCACCATAACCTCGAACGCCGAAATACAGAATTTATGCTATCCGGATCAGTTCGCCGTCACATTGATCCGGATAGTCACGAGTCCTCTTATTGTATGAATTTCCATCATAATATTTGTTGTTTCTTGTCAACCCCAAAACTAATCGTTAAGTAAATTTCAAGCACACAACTGAATAATAATGAATTTGCTTTTCAATACATTGATTGGTAAATATTTATAACTTTTTTACTTTTATTTCTATTTTGGCTTGTTATAATTTTTGTTAAAATTAGATAACTAACTAACAATTGTTTTGACTACAGATTCTAGTTTGTTAGGAAATGCTCAGTTAAATACTCACTCCTTGAAATTTATAGTTTCAAGATACTGATTCTTTAATTTTAAACGCTTCCTTATCCCTAAAAAAAGTCTACATAAAAAAGCGTAACTAAAAACTGACTACTTACATTTTGGAAGGAATTTTCACTTCATTTTCCATTGCTATGTGCCTTTTCAATTGATCAGTATCTGGTGGTGATGGGGATATTATATCACCATTGGTTGTATTCTCTACCTCTTTCCTAGCTCCTAATTCATCTTCATGTTCAGTCTTGGGTGTTGACTCCTCAACAATACCATCCATTACAACCATATTATTGTCTTTGTCTTTACATGCACTTTCATCAACATCATGAGCAAATTCTACGTCCTCTTCTTCATGTATTGTGGATTCAGTCTCACCGTTCACTATGCTAGTTATAGTATGTACTTTAGGACTTTGCCGGGTGACATTTCTTAAATTCACTATTTTGTCAGCCACTTCAACCTGCATCTTTAAAAATGCAGATAAAAACTGAAACAAAACAATTTGAGTTGTTTTAACATTGTTTTTAAACAGATAAACTAAGGTACGCCACAATATCCTAATAAAGACAGTGTTATTTAACTTATCTCTTACTTAACATGTCAAATTAATATGCTGCGGAAAACGTGCTTCCGCATCAAGTTGACCTCGAGCTGTGTGCGGATGACACCCTTGAGCATCCTGGACTTTAACAGCTGATTCCTGCCAATTACTGGTTTATTGTTTTAGGAAAGGACGTAAAATCCTCTTTTTAGAACCAAATGCTTCATTCTCTATGATGACAAAGAACATTTATTTACCGTTTTCATTATTTGGTAACACTCTGTCAGGCGGAATGTTTAGCAGATCATTCTCAAGTATTACACCCAGACTAAATAGTCGTTCGTGTGCACTACCTAAGATCTCCGACCAAACTGTTGGGTTGGGACATGAATTCATACCTCTCCCAACTAAACTGTCGACTGACAAAAAAAGTCTGTAGTGTGCGCTAGGCCTTAGTAAATAACCTTCAAACTCGGGTATCCACAATTTCTGCGCTGACTGTAACCTCAAGATCGTCTAGACCTAGAGGAAGGGTGGAGTGAGGAATACCTGGCTACCCAAATTGCCGTGGAGGTGTGTAATGATGTGTCTAAGAAAGATTTCTTTTTATTGGCCGTGAAAAGATTCTGTTAAAATTCATGTTTATGGCCCCTGGACTATTATTTTGACAAACTAGGCTACTCTTACCTCCGTCAATAATCCAATAAAACACTTTATTAAGCTGACATGTTTCGTTGCTATCACAACATTTTCAAAGCTTGCAACTCGTCAATCACATAAAACTAAACATTAAAAACACAGAACACACTTAAGTCTTCTACCAACCAGTGCCGGTTCGGGATGATAGCGCTATCTAAATGTATTTTATGTTCGTGTCACCGTGTGTTCTGTGTTTTTAATGTTTAGTTTTATGTGATTGACGAGTTGCAAGCTTTGAAAATGTTGTGATAGCAACGAAACATGTCAGCTTAATAAAGTGTTTTATTGGATTATTGACGGAGGTAAGAGTAGCCTAGTTTGTCAAAAGATTCTGTCCCAACAGTAGGTATGAGCAGGAGAAGTTTTTAAGCTGATGGATACTCAGAGGCTTTTTTGGGAAATATTTTTGAAAGTTTGTTACAAATTAACCCTTGAATAAAGAGTGACTGTATGGATCATTTTTTATGCAGTAATTAATATACATGCACAGTAGTAACTTAAATTCTTCTTCAAATTAAAAAAAATCCTATTTGAAGTAATTATCATTTGTTAAAAGAACTATTAAATAATTGACTGCACAAAATCCTTAATCTTAGTGTTTAGATTTTTTGCAATAATATACTAAATAAAAAATAATAACTCACAAGATCCTGTTCTTCAGCAGAAGCTAAATGTGTCGAGGTTTCTTTAGGTAGCAACGCATTCCCCTGTTCTCGCTCACACCAAGCAATAGCCCTTAGAAGGTCTCTATGAGATGGTTCCCTTCCACATGGATGTTTATAGCTATCTCTAATCCAATCTGGAATCTGCAAAATTAATCATACTGTAAAAGAATTTTTCAACATTTCTTCAATGTTTAACCAAATAACAAGTATTCTTTGTTTAGAGTATTTTGCTATCGATGGATGAATTGCTACTACTGTAAAATTTTTAAGAAAATGTATCATTCTTGTGGAAGTAAAGAAATGTTAAAAATACCTTGGATTCTGCAATATTAATGTTAGTTTTGGTGAAAAACAATCCTAAATTATAGCAAAAGGCCATAGTACAACATGCATGGCATGAATCCTCAGAAACAATTTAAAGCATGGCACAATAAACTCTGTGGTATTCTTATTCCCTTCTATGTTTATTTAATTGCATCCTTGAAGTTGGACTTAAGCCTTTTACTATATCCAGTGTAGGGCATATGCAAACTTACTAGTAAAGTCCACTGACCACACCCACTAGACACATAAAAGACAAATTCAAAATTTATTTAGCTAAATTAATATTTAGTACATGCATCAGCAAAGTCTTATAGTAAAACAGGGCGTTTCAAAAAGGACTTTACAACTTTGAAAATTCATATAAATGTTATTAAACAAGGTACAGAGCTAGTTTTGGTGTTATTTTAAAGGAAAAAACTTTGTTTTTTTACCTTAAACTAAAGATGTTCTATGTGGCTTCCGTTGGTTATTCTGCAGACATCCCATCGGTAGTCGATTTCTTCCCAGACTCGCACTAGCATTTCAGGTCTAGGTTGCTCAGCAGCAGCGTCAATTCTTGCTCTAAGTTCAGGTAGAGTGGCCAGCAAAGGAGGTACGTACACCATATCTTTTATGAAACCCCAGAAGAAAAAATCTAGCGGTGTCAGGTCTGGGGAACGAGGGGGGCCATGCAATTGGCGCATCACGGCCAATCCATTGACCTGGGAAGCGGTCATTTAGAAAATCCCGGACGTCAGTCAGATAGTGTGGTGGTGCGCCATCTTCCATAAAGAAAACATTTCGTTCTCGGTCATCCTCATCGATCTGTGGTATTAAAAATTGTTGCAACATATCAAGGTACACTATCCCATTGATGGTTCTCTCTTGGAAAAAAAGGGGCCGTACACTTTCCTCTTGCTCAACGCACAAAAAACATTCACTTTAAGGATCATTAACATGTTGTAATGTTTCATGTGGATTGTCGCTGCCCCAAATCATTCATTTAAGTTATGTGTGTTTACCTTGCCACTTAAATGAAAAGCTGCTGAGCAAGTTAGACCTGAAATGCTAGTGCGAGTCTGGGAAGAAATCGACTACCGATGGGATGTCTGCAGAATAACCAACGGAAGCCACATAGAACATCTTTAGTTTAAGGTAAAAAAACTTGAGGTTTTTTCCTTTAAAATAACACCAAAACCAGCTCTGTTCCTTGTTTAATAAAATTTATATGAATTTTCAAAGTTGTACAGTCCTTTTTGAAACGCCCTGTATAATGTTTAATACAATTTATGATCATTTCGATAAGATAACTAAGATATGCTAATCCAAATTGTAAAATTAACATTAAAACATCCCTCTCAAATTGTTAAACTCAACAAAACATAATATAACAATTTTTTTGTAAAAATGGTAACTTTCTCAAGCCGTAGAGAGATTGACTGGGTTCAATGGCTTCAGATTTACTGGGAGCAAAAGACTTTCCCTGTTTGTACATTACAGCAGTTGAAGCAAGGGACATGACATGTGCCAATAGTAGAGCAGGCGAGGCAAGAGACGTGGCAAGCGCAAGAGAGGAAGTGAAACATGGTACAGTGGAGACATAAGGAGGAAGAGGGAGACAAAGGTAGTTGGACATTTGCCATCATTACGTGAAAAATAACAATCACGACGTTTCGATTTGGTAAAACCCAAACCTTTTTCAAGTGCTAAAAACTAAATTACATCTACACAAACATGTTATAAAACTATGTTTTTAAACTAATAAACTTATCTACTTTAATAATTATCTACATTTTAACCTAGATCCTAGAATGGAGTACAACAAAATGAACTTCTACTAAATATAAAAAAATATTAACAGGGTTAAATTAATATAGCCAATTAGGCGTTGTCAAGGTCACGATATCAACGAAAAATGTAAAACACAATAAAATTAATATTCAAATCAGACTGAAATAAGATTACATTAACTAATCATAAATATATATTACCTGAAAAATACAATTAATTTAAAATAACATTCAACACGCACAAAAAATTATATATATATATGACTCGAAAGGACTGAGACTACTATTAAAATTACATTTTAACCTGAAAAGACAACAATTATTAGGAATAAAACAATACCATAATCAAATATTACAAAAAAGATGAAGTCTTACGACCCGCAGTGACGATGGCGTCCCTATTGCCTAATAAGGAGGAAGGCAAAAGTGATGCAACAAATCGACCAAGTATTGAGGTGAGGTACTTGTGATCTCAATTGAACTGAATCAGCTGTTTTTATATTATTTCTGAGTTTAAAATCTATGTTGATCTAAAAAAATATTGTGATTGAAAAGTATATTTCACAACAATTGTAGCACAACAGTTCTTTGTTTAGTTTGTAGGTTGATGTTAAATTTTATTTTACAAGTTGATTTTGAGGTACTAGGTCCAGGATTTCAGTAAAATATGAAATCAGTTGTTTATTGACTGAGGAAGGAGACAGGTTTTACCAGCTCCACTACCTCCTTAACCTACAAGATACCTGGAAACCACTCCTGTGATTCCACCAATCTAATTTATCAACTCCAGTGCCAGCACTGTCCTGCCCAATATCGGCCTTACCAGTGAAACCCTTCGAAAACACATGAATGGCCATAGACATGATTGCAAAGTCCAAAATCCTGAAAAACCTGTCTCTGCCCATACTCTTTTCCATAACCAAAATTTTGATCAGTGTTACACCACTAAAGTAATCAGATCCCTTCCTTCCCATGCCAATAGTTCCTAACTCCGAAGGATGGAATTAGCACACCAATTTATAACAAAATCCCGTGACCCACCTAATATGAACATTAGATAGACCACTTCACCTCAACCCCTTCCCCATCAGCAAACTTCATATTTACTAACTGATAAAAACTGCATCAATAACTGAGTGTTACTCTATGGATGTACAACCCCCACCACTAAACACCCCCACCACAGCCACCTACCCAGCAATAGTGGAAGCCATGTCAGTCTCTCTCTCTCTCTCTCTACTCACCTGAAGAAAGTGCCAGTGGCATTGAAAATTTGTATGATTATGTGTTTATTTTGTCTATGTTACTACAACTCTGGTGTTAGTGAACTTGTCTTCTAAGGTAAGTTTGCTGATGTCCTATGAGAGATATACTAATTCCTGGCCTAGTGCCCTTTAACCTAACCTATAGTAATTTGTTGTTGTTAATAATTTCAATTACAGTACTAATATTGTTAATTACATGAAACATACTAAAATTTAAATAACATGAACATTGAAACTTTAACATAAAAAAACAACTTGAACACTGTGGAATAAATATGTAGAAATTGTTAAGCCAAACCATTCTTTGTCATTAACGCTTCCGAGGAAGATTAACTTCTCCAAGTTTTTTCCTGTTAAACGATTTCTCCGTTTGGTATAGATGGCGTGGCAATACTACTTTGGACACAGTCCCAATACTTTCACTAAACATAATTAACAAACATGTAAAATACCTTTAGCGAATCTTTTATAAAAACATTTCACATCTTTGTATAGTTATTTTAAAAGAGTTATCATCTCAGTGAAGATAGTAACAGGTTTTGTTTGGTACTACTTTTCTTCCACAGAAGGGACCTCCCTTTCCCCCATTTTTCTACTGCACCTGGCCCCTTTTTGCTAAGCCTGCTCTGTTAGGATCTGTAAACATATAATTATACTAATTTCAGAAGGAAAATTGTTCTTCAATATTTACACCTATATTTCTCTGCTAGACTTGTGCCAGACTCCTTACCTGTACGAAATTGTGGCGAAAGGGAATTTTTAAGTTGAATGGTAAATATCTCCTTTTGTAACACTTCCGTAAAAAGTCAATTTTTACTTTATGTTCGTCTACTTGAGGTACGGCATACTTATACCATAAAGCAATTCTTTCTGTGTATCCAGACCCTTTCCAAATAGACTGATCCTGAAACATCCATTTGCATAATTTAAAATAGCACAATTTAAAACTCTCTTGAGAAATTTAAAAATAACTTTAAAATATAGTTAATGACTTAAAACCTTAGAAAGACCAGAGAGAGGCATAACATTTGATAACTTTAATTCAACTTGTTAATCTGGGAACTAATTTTTCATGTTCTGTTGTATACACTTGATGGAATAACGTTGGTTTTAAAAAGAACACTTTTTTTATATTTTAAAAAATGTGTTCTTTTTTAGAACTAATTTTTATTTGAATTTTTAGAAAAAGATGTTTCCTTCCTATATGTTAGGTTAAGTGTATGAGAGGACTTACTAGTCCTAACCTCGCCATTTGTACACTTTGTTGTCAATAAAGCAATTCAATATCCTTATAAAACTGTTTATCATCACTAAACAAGATTATTTTATCTTTTTATAAGCTTATTAATGTGCTCCATATGTTATTTTCACTTCAAAGTCCTTTGAGTAAAATCGCACCAAATTTATTTCCAATAGCATGCATATTTTGAACTATTTTACATTTCAACATTCAAATTAATTGCGCCTTTAAAGCATTACATTTAAAGAAGAAAAGTTGATTTAAGGTTTAATTACACAGCATAAGTCAGATGTGTAATTTTGGTAACTCATCAACCATTCAAAATATTTCAAACATTTGTGAGAAAGTTCTTCACTCTCAACTAAATTTTTATTTAGAGTCAAATAAATTGCTAAACTCTCACCAGTATGGGTTCAGGAAAAATTTGAATTGTGAAATAGCTTTGACAACTTTGATTAATTACATTTCTGAGGCCACGGATGAGTCACAGTGCACAGTTGGTATGTTCTATGACCTGTCCAAGGCATTTGATTGCGTGGACTATAATCATTTAATGAGTAAAATTAAACAAGTAGGTATTTCTGGTAACGCTTTAAAATTATTATCTTCTTATATTACACAAAGAACAGTGAATTCCAGAAACTTTTCTGATTTCAGTTCAGAATGGGATTTGGTAAAGAGTGGTGTCCCTCAGGTATCCATTCTTGGGCCACTGTTGTTTATAATTTTCATTAATAACCTAACCTCAGAATAACCCTATAATTTTATTTTATTTGCTGATGATACATCAGTTTTTTTGAAAAACAGAAACCGGGTTAGTCTACAGAAAGAGGTTCTTGACTCATTAACTGAACTGAAAAAATGGTATGAAAAAAATGGTCTATTACTTAATGAAGATAAAACCACTATTATTAAATTCAAGGCTAGAACTCTGAGAAAAGGGTGGTTTTGAGAATCATTTGAACTACACCTATTCTCATAAAGTCCTGGGAATGATATTGGACATGAATTTAAATTGGGACGAGCATTTAAAGTTTCTTTCAAAGAAATTGAACTCATTTAGATTTGCATTTTAAAATATTTCTCATTCAACATCATTGGAGATGGGTAAAGTGGTTTACTTTCCATACATACAATCAATTGAAAAATATGGGATTGTGCTATGGGGTTCCCCAAAAATGTTTGTTTTCATTTTCAGAGCTCAAAATCAATAGTGAGAACTATTTGTAATGTTCCAAATAGACATATCAGTTGTAGACCTTGGACCTTTACTTTAAAAGTTACAAATTCTAACTTTGCTTTATTTATATATTTTTTAAATACTGAAATTTGTTAAATCTAATGAGCATCTTTTTGAAATGTATAAATTTGATCATTCATATGAGACTAGACACAATCTTAAATTTAAAGTACCAACACACAATGAAAAAAGCCCTATTTTCATGGGTATTAAATTGCATAACAGGCTTCCTCAATATATTATTAATTTAAATAAAAAATGTTTTCTAATTGCTATAAAAAATTATTACAAGAGAAAAACTATTATGATGTAAAAGAATACCAAAATGATAATCATTAGTTTAATATATTATTATTTTTGATTACTAAATGACGAATCACCAATTTTGTGTTACATTGTAACTCGTATAAAATGTATTCTGCCAATAAAAATTTATTGATTGATTATAGACAAATATATCATTAAATCAAATTGTTACCTTTTGTAACAAATGTATGTTTAAAATGCAAACACGCCACTTTTTTATTTCTATAAAAGACAGGTTTTATATGAATGTGCAGAAATAAAAATACTTAACATATAAGCAGTTGATAATAACAAGAACCAACAAAATATGGTTAAAATTTGTTGAATGTTTCTAATAAAAAAATATGCAACATTTTAACAACGGACTTTTGTGTCTAAACACCTGGCAAGCTCGTATGCCCGTTTAACAGCTAAGTAGATGAATTATTTTATAAATTATCAAAAAGAAACTTTCAAATAAAGATGAAATTTTACCAAAAAATGCTGAACATGATTAGGGCACATCCACGCTTCTTTGGGAGCATATGTGAGCGGAGGATTCAGACAGTCCATGTGGAAGAGTAGAGGACAGTAATCGCAGGCAATAAGAATATTACGACGACAGCTCCTAAATAATAATTAATAAAACAGTTATTTTACTCTAGTTTGATAAAAAAATCACAAAGTTAACAAAATTTATGTAATACATTACTTTAAAATGTGTGGAAACAATTTGATAGTGTTACAAATATGACTTATAGAGAGGTCAAAGTTGTTGTAATTTATTTATTAGACTAGCCCACTGCCTATATGCTTCCTACGGGGTATTTCTCTACACATGCTTATCCTTCCCCCATGTTTCCCTCTAACCCGTTACATTAAAATAAGAGCTTCACCTGCATATATTACAATATTGCACTTTATACCCGTGTTTTAAACCTTTCAGTGCCGTAGTGTCAACATTGTCGACGATGTAATTTATGCATAAATTGCCGGTGTCAACCCAGTCGACGATCCGTATTTTCATAATACATATAGTATGTACTCAACCGACTTGAATAAAGACCCGCCATATTCTGAATGAATCAATCTTTTGATTGGTATCGTTTTCGTATTTCTTTCTTTTACGCCTTTGAATAGGTAATCGAGAAAAAAGATAACAATGACATTTGTCAGCTGGTGTTGATTCAGAAGGCAGTCAGTAGAATACACGAATATTATTCAGTTCTTTTGGTTTTGTTTGACAATGTTATGTCTGTTGTTACTAAAAGCAATTTGTAATACAGTTTTACTTTGCTATTTTGAAACATATAATTTGTGATAGTCATTATTATATCAAAGGATATAAGTTTGTTGTGATTGTTTATTTGACGATCGTTTTTTTTCTTTTTTTCTTTCGATTATTACTAAATTTTTCAATTGTATTCCTTTCACAAATTGCCTGATTACTATATGTATTTTGTATAGCATTTAATGTTCTACAATGTAAAAAAAGATTTCTGAATTTAGGATACATCGTTTTTTTATAACGTTTTTTCCACCACGTTTCAGAAATGTGACGAAAAATTACTTTACAATGAATACTGTTTATATTGCTCAATCAAGTCAAATATCAAACTATAAATTCATGTTATATATGAATTTTGTTTGTTTTTTATTGGTCTTTTATATGGTATAAATGAAAAAAGGTAAAAAATTTTTATACATATGAAAATTCAGTTCGAAGTTAGTTTTTTTAATTTTCTTTTCTTACTTATTATTATTATTTTTTAATTATTATTTACCTTTCATAAATTGTCCTATTACTATATCTATTTTGTAGATAATTTCATGTTCTACAAATTAATAAAAAAAAAATTATGAGTATAGGGTATATAGTTCTTTTCCACAACGTTTTTCTCAAACCCTTATAAATTTGTGAAAAACAGCCCGGCAATTTATGCACATCCTTTTGGGAAATGGTCACAGCACTGAAAGAGTTAATATTTAGTTTCTGATTTCTAATAATATAAAAATATAGTGATCAGATATTCAGAGAAAATAAATCTTAAAGAAGCTTCTTTCATGGTATTTGGCCATGCCCTATTTCAAAGTTATTGATGTATTCCAGTAAATTTTAATATTTTCTGATTTAAATATGGTTGTCCTCCTTAATAACAAAATATTACAGTCTAGAACAAACCTTTGAAGTCCACTTATAGGAGGGTGCAAAGTAGCGCAGTGTCATAATTAGTGGAACAAATCTGACACATTTCACAGTGAGAACCACGCTTAATAAACTCTGTCAATCTCTAAATAAAGTGATCAGAAAGTCAAGAAATACTGTGGGTGCAGAAATTATATGTACCTGACTTTGAAGGCTGTTTACTAAAAAACTAAGAGACCTATGAAAAATTCAACTAGAACAATGTTTTCCTCCTTTAATTGAGCGTTATAATACACATTTTTAATTTTAATTATAAATTTGAATAATTGTTATCCTAGTTGGAACAACATAAGAACCAGAAATTTTAATAGATTTCACTATGCATCAACTTAACACTTTTATTACTCAAAAACCTGTTGATGTACCGCATTCATATTTTAATACATGGTTGACAGGAATGTTTTCTGAAAGTTTTATCAATTACAGAATTTTACCTTTTCAAGAAATATATTTTGTATTAATTTCCTGAAACAACATTTTCTTGGCTTCTAGAGGTTATAAAATTAATTACTTGGTCACGTTGTAATCCTTATGAAATTTATAGTTACGATACCTTACTTTTATATATGTAAATAAATGCAGTGATATGAAATTAATTTAAATCAATTGAAGGTGATAATAATTAAATTTTGGTTAGTAAAATGCAGTACAACACCAAACGTCACACAACACAAAATTGATTACAATAGAAGCACAAAATTCACAAATATCTTTTGTGAATCCCACTGGTCTGTGGAAGGTGAGCGTGGTTCACCAAAATCGATCACCATATTTGTGCATTTTGTACTTGTATTGTAATATATTTGTGCATTTTGTGCTTCTACTGTAATAAATTTTGTGTTGTGGGACGTTTTACTTATACTGTATATGTACCAACACGTATTATGCTAATTAAAAAACTATTTTATAAAATTAAACTTTCTAAAACACTTAAGTATATATCACAATAAATTATGAAATTCTATATTTTTCTGCAAAGATTATGTTTGAAAGTGCTGTACTCATTTTCTGAAGCTATTTATTTTCTACAATTTACAGATTTATAAAACGGAAGACCTTATTATGTTATATTTGTAAATATCAAAATGGTTTTAATTAATTATTTTTTGAAATCATTGCATGAAAAATACTATCTGTATTTATTTCCAACTACCAAAAACATACACTACAGTGGTATTGACTTACCCACCCACCCACCCATACAAGTACAATGATATTGACCCACCCGCCCATCCATACACGTATACTGGTATTGATCCACCTGCTCACCCATACACGTATAGTGATCTTGACCCACCCGCTCACCCAAACAAGTACAGTGATATTGACCCACCCACATATACAAGTACAGTGATATTGACCCACCCGCCCACCCTTACAGGTACAGTGATATTGACCCACCAGCCCACCCTTACAGGTACAGTGATATTGACCTACCCACCCACCCACCCGTACACGTACAGTAGTACTGACCCACCTGCCCACCTATACACGTATAGTTAACCCACCACCCACGTACAGTGATATTGACCCACCCGCCCACCCATACACGTACAGTGATATTGAAATGGACCCATACACAATTTCATATTAAAATGGAAAAAAATTCATTGCAGCTTAAAAAATTATAATTTTTGTCATCCTTGAATCATCAATTATATAGAACTTTACTAAAGTATTATCTGGCTTTCAAAGTAATTATATTTTAAGCAGCTACGATTACATTGATGTTTTTAGAGCACCAAAACAATATTTTCTATACGATTCCTAAAGAATCTTTGAAAAAAAGTTCTTCATATTGTATTTTCAAGGATACTTTTCCAACATTTTTTTGATTCCTGTACTCTTAGATATTGCCATTATCGCCAAATAATATTACAAACTCTTTCAATATTAGCATTGGAAGCTGCTAAATTTGGTAACTCTATCAAGGTGTGAGACATCAGTGATAACTTGCAGCCATCTGTAAACTGATTTAATCAAGCCATAAAGAACCTATGCTTGGCAAGAAATTCAAAATTCACATGCTGTTTTTTCTTGGTTAGATTAATAAAGAGGCAAAACACCACTACTTTAATCTAAAACTGAGAAAGACATTCATCTTACTATACTCGTTTGCCGCCTAAACCCATATGATTTACTGTTTCCCACCAATAAAACAATAGATTTTTATGTTTCTTGCCAATAGTACTATATTTTAGTGTTCCTCTCCAACAATAATATGTTTATAGATGTCTATAAACGAAGTTTCAGCGTAACACTAGTCTGTAACTCTGACGTTTATTTTTCTCTTTTATATAATGTGAATAAATATAACTTTACAATATTTATCTTCTAATAGTGGTGTATCCAAAAGGAAAGTGCATGATGTGTCACAATTTACTGCTACTGTCCTGTCACATGAAGCGTAGGCAGCACTGCCGCTGTGCTGGTATACACTGTCGGCTGTGTCACACAAACAAATTATATGAATAAATATATATTATTTATATACTGACTATATATTATCTGTGCGACAGCTTTACTGTGGACTTAAAACATATGAATTTATTTAAATACAAACGAAATATAAATTAATTTTCTTAAACAAATTGTTACTTAATTGTTAAAAAATGTCAATTTAATAATTTTAATTAAATTTGACATATGTTCTGGTGATATTTTAGTTTTTATGGGAGGATGCAGATGGGTTAAAGAGGTGCTGTATGTTAGCTTCAGCTTCAACAGTCAAAACTTGGATAGAAGAAGGAAGGGGAGTTGTATGATCGATGATATGGCTTTTGATCTAATCAAGGTTGACTGTACTGCGGTTAGTATTTTAAGTTATTTAACTTCTAAGAAAGCACAGATATTCTAACACTCCCAGTAAACCCATACACGTACAATAGTATCGACCCACCCGCCCATCCATACACGTACAGTGGTATTGACTCACCCTCCCACCCATACACATACAGTGGTACCATTGATTTTATACACAAATAGATTTCCCATCCAATGTTAAATTTTGAGTCTCAAAATATCAGCTGTTTTTGTGGTCCATTGTGGAGCGCTAGTGTAGTCTCATGTAAATGTAATGCAGTTTAAACCAGCTGTGGTTGCGGGCCACACAAACTAACAAAATTACTGGCACAGATATTCCTATTAGATGGTTTACCTATTGTAGGTATATATGATCAATGGTGGTACTGACCCACCCGCCCACCCATACACGTACAGTAGTACTGACCCACCCGCCCGCCCATACACGTACAGTGATACTGACCCACCCGTCCGCCCCTACAAGTAAAGTGTTGTATTTAAAAATCTCTTAATTGGGTGGATACAATTTAGTTTAGAGCAATATGACAAATAATTATGAAGCATTATGACAGCATCATTAGTGCAAAAACGAAAAAAAAGATTTTAAGTAATCATTTAGAAAAAAAGTATTTTTATCAATTCTCTTGTCAATTTAAAAAAATATATTGAATATAAATTTATATATAACTACGTTAAATAACCCACCCTACAATACATGTACAGTGGTATTGACCTACCCATACAAGTACAGTGGTTTTGACCCACCCACCCACCCATACACGTACAGAGGTATTGAGAGGTAACTATCTATCTACTACTAATAGGTAACTGGATCTGCAGTTATACCAATCCAGTTACCTATTAGTCTTACCTGAAATATTGACATTTCTTCAACTATAAGACTTAACAGTAAATAAATAATAAATTCTGTAATACATTTTGGAGGACTCACTTGCTGCAAACGAAGCAGACTTTTGCTGGGAGAGGTACCATACCCTGAGAGTCCAGTTCATAGGGTCTTCTTTTTGTAGAACCGCGCCGCGCTCCAACTCGACCTGGAGCTTGAACTAAAAATAAAAGATATCTCCAAATAAATTCTGTACTTGCGATACTTATTTTAATCCAAACCTTTTAAACATGTATTTTTAACCTGTAGCATTAACATTAGACATCTGTGATATATTAAAGCATAAGGTGAAATTATTTCTCAAGCAGTTTCAATCCAAAGACCTGTATTAGTAATAATATATACACTATACTTGCGTACATAGCATAAGAAGAAATGGGAATTAACCACAGAAGGATGGTTGTTTTAAAGCCTTAACATATTAAAATTAATACGATCCCATCTAATTGTGATTCGACATATATTGGGTGAATGGGAGGGGCTGTGCAGATATGTCAAACAAGTACGCTGGGTGGGTCTGTTCTATTTGTGTGACCACCAGTGTGTCGGGGATGGTAAATTGTCTGATAAAACTGATTTACAATATCAAGGGTGGGTGAGAGGCTACAAGACGAGTTAATTTTCTAATTCCCAGTTTACGCAGTTACTGAGAAATAAAACTAGTTCTAGTTTAGGTCAATATTCACGCTATCCCCCTTCCCATTCTATTTGTTTATTCTCTCAATAAAATATTCTTAATCATGCTGTTTTGTAAGTCATTAAATCGAAATCCAGGTAACTTTGAGGTCCTGACAGTGGTTTTAGGGTGTGTACTTGATTTGCAAAATGAATCATGGATTTTATGTAAATTAACAATATACTCTTGTTCATGTACAAATAATTTCTTTAAAAAATATACTTAAAAATTAAAGAATCTAATAATACAAATGTATTTTAAAAATGAAGAGTTGTAGGATAATTTTTTTTGCAGGAGGCTCCCTTTACTAATCAAGGCACAAGGTAAGACATCAAGGCCAGTCAACAGGAACATACGCTACATCAATTGTTAAAAATAATCTTCATTTAAGAGAAGTAATAGTTACTCATTTCTTATCTTAAGATTAAAGATTCTAATCTCATATATTAAATATTCTATCTTATTTTCGGTTTTATCTTCTAATCAAAATATGGACTATATATATTTTAGTTGTAAAAGAGATCATTTAGACATACTGAAGGTCTCAAGTTCCCTGATTCATGTAATAATGCTTCATCACAAATAAAATATTAACAGTGCCTTTCATTTTCATAGAGAAAACAATAATTTACGTTATGCAAAATAATTCGACAAATCAAAAAAAGATAATCAGTATAATATGAGATAGTATTTCAACCTTTTAGAGCGGCACAGACTGAAGATATTTAAAGGAAAGCCATCTTTCATAGAGCGCAAGTTTTCGTAAACTAACTAGCAGCATATGGTATTGTTTAATCAATTTTGTATTCTATTGTGACAATATCTGTACCTAAGTACGTTGGGTTTGTGTAATTTCTTTAAATAAATAAATAAAAAATAAATACTAGTAGGTAAATGAGAAATATTATCATAATCAACACTTTCAAGATCTTAAAAAAAAAAACAAATAAATAAATAAAAATACATTGAAAAGAAGAAACAAAGTCAATATTTTAATCACACTTGACGTAAAGCAGGCTTTGGTCCTTTCATACGATATAAATTTTGATATACGGCAAATTGATGTTCGATATTTTATAGTGTTTTTGAACTCAATGTTCCACATACCATCTCTCTCTTAACTGGCCACCTCGGGACTGGAGGCAAGACCGGATAACGATCTGACCAGTTAAACCGAGACGCTCAAAACTTTTTTATATTACAGTTTATCTAAAGCAATTAATTTCATTATTTATTAGAATACCTACTGTTCTCACCAAATGAAGTATATTCAAAAACACACAATTAATGGCAAAGGTAAGTGATTTAAACTAAGATAACCTACAACTATAGTTGTATGATCGGTAAAGGTTACCACACCACGGAAGCTCTTGACAGACAAGTAAAAATAATTATAATTCTTTATACAACAATAAACACAAAGTGGCAGTTTTTTATGAATCATGGATATTACTAACGTCACTGTCGTCCATTTTTGGCAAGTTGTTAACGGTTAAAACAATGTCTCATCAATAAATGGCCATTTTGGAAAAGGCCCGGTTTAGGGTGATCATCCGGGTGCCCAGTATAGCGCTCCAAGGAATTTAGTTTTAGATTTTATCGCTACTGCCGCAAAGCTTAGTAAAGATCCTTACTCACTAACAAACAAGCAATGTATTCAACTCCCCTCTACCCCTTCATAGCCCCCACCTGCCCCACCCCACAAATTCGATAAAAGGACATAACTCCCTCATTTATAGTAAACTCTAGCAATGAATTTTAAATATATTACTAATTATTTTTTTTAGCTAAAGATGATTGTACAAATTTCAACTCAAAATTTGAACAAATAGCATTTAAAGAAAAATAATTGGTAACACTTAAAAAAATATATTTTTTTAGATTTACTAAAGGTTCTAGGTTGGTTAGTACCTTTTGTCCACTGTATTCTCAAAATATTAATAAATTATATTACACGGTTTATTAATGAATTATGCACCAAAAAGGCCAAATTAGTCACTTTGGGCAGCCATATCTTCATTGACATTTTTTTGAATTTTTCCCCGTAGCATATTTATTACTTACATGGATACTAACAATTCTATTTTAAAAAATTACAACAAATTTTGTTCGATTGAAAATCCTTAAAGTGATGGCCAGTTGAAAGGTGGCCAGCCAGTTAAGAGCGATTCTAATGTAGTGTTTTTGAACTCGACAATACTTTCCTAGCAGTAGTGAGAGCTAATTCACCCTGAAATATTGAATCCTATGTTACCCCAAACAATCAAATTGTTAACTCTACGATATGATATACATACCTTTATCATCTCCGGGGAACATGAATTTAATTTGCATTTCAGGCGGCAGTTCGAAAGTGGTAGGATTTTGCTCTTCTTGATATTTAATGAGTTTGTCAAAGATCTCTTTTATTTTATGTGTAGCTTTAGCAGGTTGAGAGGTCATCAACTTTTTAACAGCTCTATCTTTAGCTCTCCGTTCCCTATCGTTAAAAACACCTTTGCTGGTGCTTGGCTGATCCAGATCAGAGATCTCATCCTTAATATCGATGTCTTCATTTGTCTCCACATCACAAGCCTTGAAATGTATAAACTAAATTCAGTTTAGTACTAATTCACACAATATCAAAGACTGGCAAATTGAAAAGAATAATGTATTAAGTGATATGATGTAATATTATAAATATTCTAAACTAACAACTGACAGCATAAGTTTTCAGTTCTTGGGATGAATTAGTTGAAAATTAAACTTACTTAGTGGAAAAATAAGAACATTTTCCGCTACAAATTGCTCCTCTGAAAAAATTACATTAATTCAGCTACCCTGTAAAAAAAAACATATTTTCGAATGTCTTATAGTCCAGTCACAGAAAGGTTTCACCTTCGAAAGTTATCAAGATGCATTTATTTTTCTGAAAATTTGAAATAAGTTGTAAAATAACCCTTACAACAAAAGTTATATAGAACCGATATGCGCTTCCACCCCGGGAGTGAGTCTCACCCCTCTCGAGGGTTGTAAATTAATAATTCCAAATAACACTGGAAATCGGTAATTTCAAACAAAAAAGTTCTAATTTTTTTAAAAACCCAGTAGTCTTTTCGTTATTAGTGAATAAAAATTGCAAAAGAAAACATGTTTTTCATAAAAAACTCAAAAATCTTATGGTCTACATAAATTATCGTTGTATTACAAATAAAGAAAAAGAAACAAAGAAAAGGATTAATTTTTTATTGCATTATGTTTTATCAGAAGAAAGTTACATCTTCTTGAAGATTATTTTTTATTGGCCGTGAGTTTTCTGTGAGATTTAACTTGAAATAACGGAAAAATTAGTAGTTTTTCAAAAATACTCAACTGCCCTTTTTAAAATACGTATAAAGAGCTTTAATTTAAGCTCTTTTTTAAGTTTACAGGACAAAAAGTAATGAAGTTACATTGAAAACAGTCAAGGTAACTATATAATCTTTAAAAAAGAAATTAGCAATAAAACAGAATCCTTTACTAATCTAGTTGCAATTTATCAGAATCCAACAATAATTTATTTTATTTATGTCAATTATAAGTTTCAGTATTAAAAAAAGCATACTTTTGAAAATAGAAGATATTAAAATAAAAAAAATAAAAAAATTTGCCTTTTTGTTTAAATAATTCCAAAACTAATTAAAATTCCTAAAATGTTGTTTGTAAAACAAAGTTAGCATTTTTCTAATGAATATATATATTTTTTTTAAATTGATGTAGCATGAAAATGGAATGAGATATGTTCGTTCAAACCATTTGCATACTGTGCAAAAAGTATACTTTTTTAAGGATTAAAAAAAAAACTAATTTTACTTGAGGTTAAAGTTCATAACATTCTCTTCAAAATGGGTTTTTGATGGATAAAATATCTTAAAATGCAACGGAGTTATGACAAAAAAATGATTTTTATAGAAATAGAAAATTTGTTATTTCTTGAAATCTTTCGGTAATATTACCTTACCCTAATAATGACTGGGCTATTGGAAGCGAAGGGGCTGAAAAAATAATAGTATCAATTTATGGTAACTAAATATTAACATATGTTTTGTATACAACGAACATAACATTCAAATTATACTTAGAAAGAATTACATTCACAGTCATTTTTAATTACCTTCAAAGTACCCTTGAACTGAAACTCTAGAACTGTCAATAGGTGAACAATTTTGCTAAAATATGTCAACATTCATCTTCCACCAATGCTATCAGATGTCAGTGCCCTCACAGTATTTCCTGTTTTGCGGATACCATAATCTCAATCTTCTTAGGATGTTAACTAAGTTTAGTAAATTTTGGAATTCTCTGACCTCATCCCTTCCACATCCTCAAAGGATAGTTAGATTACGCTCATCCGTTGGTGATAGGTTATTTTAAATTGTTCTGTGTGGCCATACACGTACAGTGGTATTGACCCACCCACCAGCCCATACACGTACAGTGGTATTACAGTGGTATCAGAAAACACAGCTGATACATGAATGTGTAGCGCAGTTTGTGTCTATCTGTAGCTGTGTAGAGTAGTGAGTGTTTCTATATGTGTGTTTGTGTTGGTGGATAATTAGAGCAGCTGTAATGTGCGTGCTTTTGTATGTTCTTTTATTTTTTTAATACATGGAATCAAACAGACATTCAGTTTGTATCTCATGGATGGGTGTAGGGCTTGTCTAGTAGTTACTCATGAGGTAGAAGGCTCGTCAAGTTGTATCTCATGGATGGGTGGGTGGCTCCTCAAGTAGTGCTCATAGATGGGCAGAGAGCTCATCAAGTTTAATTTCATTGGTGGGTTGGAGAGTTTATTGCTGTTTTCACATAGAAGGGTTTATATTAACAATTAACTATTCAGGTTTTTCACAATTATTATATTTATAATTTCAAGTATGTTTATGGCAATTAATTGGTTTAATTTGTATACATATATTATAATAATTTGTATAGATATCAGTAATACTGAAAAATTATTATATTTTAAGTCAATATTTTATAAGAAATATAAGTGATTAGGTAAGTATTTTCTGAACTAGAATGAAGGTGAAAATAATCCATCACAACATAATGTTTTATATTTTACAAAAATTGAATTCTAGACATCGCTTAAACACTTACAGGTGGTGAAAAATCAGTAGTATGACAGTTTTTTTGTACTTTATCACTGAATTTTCTTTTATATCTGTTTTTCGTTTCTTTTTTATCTTGAGCCTGCACAAGTTCACTGTTTGCATCCACTTTTTTGGTTTCAAGCTGATTTTTCTGGAAAAAACATAGATAAAAAAGCTAGTAAGAAAATGAAAATTCAATTACCTATTGTAAATATAAAACCTAGCTAGTTGACTAATAATTCTCACTAAACTCCAGACAAGTCTCATTAAACATTTACACTCCCTACCACCCCACATGTTCATGGTGCGAATCCGCATTTGTTCAAGCTAGAACTTGTTGATGCTGGGCGATTCCTGATTCCCAGGTGATTTAAACTCATTTTGTTCAATTAATTTTAAAATTCATTCGTAGCAGCCCCAATTTTTTTTACAGTGATTTATTGTTTTTATGTTGAACAAAATAATGAAAGGGCGATCAACTTGATCAATGCATATTATATCGCAAAACTGTTTAAAGACATGCCCCCAATAATAAGGAACCTACAGGACAAACCGATTAGTGTATTCAAGCGACTGATTACAACTTGGCTACGAATGGTCGGCTCTGACAGCGCTGAGTTAGTCTTTACACCCATTTACCGTGATCAGGAGTAGTTCTACTTCTTTTCATGACTAAAAACTAACAATACAAAATGCTTTAAAACCTATAAATAGAGGTTAAATGCAACCATCAATTGAAGGGTTTATGGTTATAGATGTTGAGAAATACAATGTGTTGATTTCTACAAATACTAAGCATTATTTTTGACAATAGGGTAAAAGAATAGAATATGGAAATATATACATACAATCTGAGAATTATATAGGAAGAATAAGGGTTTTATATAAGAAGTAAGTGAAAAGCGCCTATATGTTGATCTAATCAATACTTTCTCTGTATTATTTCATGTGTGGAGCAAGTTTGGAAAACAAGCCTGCAACATCTCAAGGTGGTAAAAAAAGCTAGAGTTATATTTCACAAAAAAATTGCTTTACTATAAATTAACAATTACAAAAAAATAGAAATTTTAGCTATTTGAAAATAGATCTAAAAGTATTATTAATTTAAATATAAGAACATATTACCTACATCTATACTCATGCATATAACACTAGATATTTAAGATAAGCTTGAATTAGTACAATCAATTTGATAATACATTTATCTAGAATAGCTACTGCTTCTCAAATTCTGTAGGGAAATGTTTATTTCAATAACTAAACAATGAATTCATTATCATTCATTAAGAACAAATTACTTCAAGTCCTTATCAATGTCGGTAAGGAGTGAGTTATGGCACGTTACAACAGTCCCCTCTGACAGGGGCACTTTCCTGCTATCTTTAGTATAGTTTGATTACTGCCACCGGTTTAATTATTTCGATCCTACGATCATCTTAGATTTTCTTAGATATGGAACGGCAACACAACTTTGTGCATATTATAATGTGAATATGAATGATTACATGAGTGTGGATGAACTGTGTAGTCTGGTTACTAACAGAGTCCAACTTATGCTCAGAAAGGGTAATTTATTAATAGCCATATAGTCAGGACAACTAAGGGACGTGGAATCCAAACCACATAGTATGATCTGATTTTCAGTTAGTTGAATGACTATCACCCAACATGGACAACCCCAGACTTCTCTAGTGGTGTCCACGTCGATGGCAACCATTGGAAGACTCCATGTCAGTATTAAGAGGACTGAGCGTAGAACGTATTAACTACAATATCCACAACAGGTGATGACTGGCCCCAACAGTTCTACAGTTGTTATAATATCTAGTTAGAACGGCAAAGTTATTTCAATTTAGCAGTCGATGGTAAACAGGTCTGATTGCACCATCAGTTGCTACAGTCAAAAAGTTGTTTTGTCTAGAGGAACCTGAAAATGCTAGACATTCTGATTCTCGCTCTTTCCATTTTTAGTCTTCAAACTGTTAACATAAATTGCAGTTAACTTATAAAAGCTGGCTTGCATCTTGGCGATTTAGGCTCATGGTCCTGGGGCAACCACATTTAATCTAACCTTTACGATTGATCATCTTTTTTCTAAATTCGTTGAAATTGAGTGTACGTCCACGGAAACTTATTAATTAATTAGACCTTTTCCAAATTACCTCTGCCCAATACGCTCCACACACTGTCCCAAAGTAGCTGGGTTACAGATCAGCGCCACGAGTGTCAATATCACTTGCTATATTAATATAGTCTATTTCATAAGTCAATCTTTTTTACTTTTGCTAGTGTTTCAAATGTATAATAATCATAAGAGTTACATAAGTGTTTGTTGTTTTTAGTTGTAAAAAAAAGAAAAAAACCAGTTCCATGCTGTGGAAGTACAATAGTTTGGGGGTGTAGTATCTTATGTTGTAGGCTATTTCTTTCCTTTAGGGAAAAACTATGACAGAATAATAGTTAATAAACTATAATAATAAATGTTATATACTATAAATCTACATTTGAATTATATTACTATTATACATGAGTAATAATAATGTTAAATATAAATAAAATATTAATTTTATGTAATGTATATCATGATATTGTATATAAATATATTTTTATGAAATAAATGTTCTAAAGCAGATAAAATGGTCAAGAAATCCACAAAAGTCAATTTCAACGAAGCCAATAATTTCCCAGTAACTGCATAATTATTTTCTCATTATTAGCTTTATAAAACTAGTTAACTATTTTAAATACTACAAGAGCATAAATTGTGCAACCTTTATGGAAATAATGCAGATCACAGTCTTTCCTGCATATCTGAAAATGCTGCCAAAAGTATTGGGACTTGCATAAAACTAGGACTTTACTCATCTGAATAAAACATTAGCTTTCATTCCAGCTTAACCGTTTTAGGGCGAGCCGGTGGCTATCTGCCCAGGCATAATAATTTGCCAAACAAGACAATGCAGGCGAGTACCCACCAGCAGTAGTTTTGGCAAAAAAGACTGGTAATTACGGAAATACAATGAACAAAAATAATTTGGTGTATTTGGCATATCCTGTGACCCTTATTAAAGTATTTTAGAACACGTGTTAGCAGCACAATACAGCTTTTGTATATATTTAGAATAGCTGACAGTGGGCGCCAATTTTAGTGTTAGTCAGTAGGCAGTGCGCCAATTCTGTCTCTCTGTTTACATTCCGCTCTGTCAAGGCGCGGTTGCGTTGGCTACGCATATTGTTTATTGTTTTATAGTGACTGATATGTGTTTATATAGTTTACTTTTCTTTATAATTTGTAAAGATGGTTCCCATCAAATTTGCTTCCCAAAGCATACATGTGCAAACTATAGTTTTTGTTGTTGTGTATATAGTGTATTTTTTGTTTTTGAGTGTTTTTTTCCATATATTTCTTTTCAATAATACATATTTACATGGATGTGAACAAATTTATCCTACTAAACACCGTATAATGGTAAGTAAAATAACTTTCATTTGTATTGAAGCACATTTCATATAAATTGCGATTTTGTAGTATTGTTTCATTTTTGTTATTCAAAATTTATTTTTTAACCAATCTTAATAAAACTTTTCACTTGAATAGACAAAAATGTGATAGATAAAATAATGTTAGTTCCCACACTAAAAATGTTTTATTTTATAGTTGTAAACTTACGGTAAACTAAAAATAAAAAGGTAAAAAATTACAAATAAATATATGCTATTCAAATATGTTTTGCAAAGAAAAATTACTAATAAATGTTACAGTTTTGAATATGACAGTTTTATTTTGTATGTATGGGTAAAAAATTGTGTTTGTACAATGAATAGTAATTTACTTAAGATTTTTTTATAAAACTACTACGTTTTCCAAGTTTTCACTCTCGTCTTCTTCGGTATGTCCCCTGAAGAATAAGGTCACTTAAAAAACCCCCTACCTAGAAAATATCCAACATTTCCGTCATCCTAAAATGGTTAATTTTGTTCTATTTAAGCGTCCTGCACATAAATAAACATTATTTGAAAGGAGCCACACATGCATGGGTATTAAAATATATAATAACATTTCTTTATACCTGTGCAGTTTCCTGAATCCAAATTTATAAATACTATAAAAGATTTCTTGTTGACTAAGACATACTATAATGTGGAATAATGGCTATGTGTTCATGAAAAAAACTACAAGCAAGGCAGACTCTTAAAAATGAGTTTTAGATAAGTGTTCCCCATTATGTCAAACGGAAATTATCTATTTTTATTATTTACATTATATGTATTTTTGTGTATTAGAGAGTTGTTACTAACTTATATGTACTAATTATATATTCTTTTTGACAGTGCACAAGTTTTTGTTACTATTTGTAACTTAAAAAGAAAGTGTGAATAAAGACTTATCATACCATCACTACAATACCTTCAGTTAACATTTTTTATCAACTGAGTAATATGCTTTTGTTTCAAAAATATGAAACAAAACTAAACATTTTTAAATGTATGTTTTTCAGTCATGGAATTCTAAGCAATCCTAGGGAAAACACATTATTCAATATTTTACTAAATATTAGTCAACAGCTTCCTCTCTATGTATGTGGACTTCCTGTTGCTTAATAATGAAGCTAAGAATAAACTTATTTTACAGCAGAATTCCAATTTTACGTTGCTTAAAAATTGTTTAGTAATATATGTGTTTACTAATACTATGTTATTTTACACTTGTTATTATCTACTGAAAACAATTGTTTCAAGTTTAATCTCATTCTCATTGCAAAAAAGCGTATCATAAAGTAATAGTCGAAAGAAAGAAAAAAACAGAAGAACATTACAAGATGAAAAACGGCAGGATAGGATGTAGTCAGATTTCATGCAACAAGTTGCATCGTCAGATCAAGAGCACAGAGGTATCACTCGAGGAATCTTGCCGAGTCAGTTCACGATAAGATTTCTTGGACTCGTCAAGTATGCACATTCAGTTCACAGGTGTTTACACAAATATTAGTTGTTATTTTAACCAGGAGCAAGTTTTCCATTATATGCAAGCCACTAATGACAGTTTACAGATTTCTTAACAAATCCATAAAATTATTTTTTAATATCAAACTACTTCTGTTCATTTTACAATTACAAAACCCAAAGTACCCACATAACACAAATATTTTTAAATTCCCAAGGATTTCCCCAATCAGCAGGCCCGTTTATGGCAACTTGCACACGTTTCTTAATCAATCTGTGCAACATTTATTCATTATAGGCCTCGGCTTGATTGTTAAAATTACAGCCACAACGATCTAAAGTGTTCAATGAAACAATCATTAAAAAAAAATCTGATTGATTTTTCCCAATCAGCAGGCAGGCCCCTTTCTGACAATTTTCAGATATCTTCTATAAAATCTGTGAAACATTTTTAATTTATAAGCATAAAGCATTCATTTATAAGCAAACTATTTTTTTAACAATAGTCAAATATCCTGAATTACCATGTGGAGTGTTAATCTTTTAAAATACCCAGCAACTAAATTTTCCCTAACTTTCAGGTACTTTTTTGGGCAAATTTTAGACATATAGTTGTAATCTTAAACAAATATTTACTATGAATCTACTGTGGTTTGCTATTTATATGGGCAAAAAAATAAGTATCCTGTGAAGTTATATTTTTAAAACATTTTGCTTACTTCTTATAGTTTGTAAACTTATAAAAAGGATGGGATTTATAAATACAATGTTATTTTTTTTAGTAAAATAAAAATGTCTAGATAGATAAAATATTTTAAATGTTACATACTTCAGGAAAATATACCTCTGAGGAATATTTTCAATAATCCATGAGATTGTTCTAAAAACTGAAAACAAACAAATATCTAAAATTTTTTTACAATGGAAACAACAGTTCTAGAAATAAGCATGTTCTAGAAAAAAACTCAATTTGTTTAGTGGCATAACACTGTATGCATTGTAGTTGTATGTTCTTTTATACATAATTTTGATTTGAATAATTAATAAAACAAATTAATTATTTCCATAAATATGTGTTATAATATAAAAATATATAATCTAGTTTTGTTTTTGCTGTTTTAATTTTATTATCATTTATATAAATATATTTGTTTTATGGTTGTGGAAGAGAGGACTAAATATTATTTAACTTCACCACGTTAATAATGACTATTTTCATTTCATTTCATAAAGTTGCATGCGTAAGCACCTGTTTTGCAATTTTTAACAAAAATACAAGGAAGAAACTTTTTTTCTAATAACGAATACGCTTGCCAAAAATACATTAATTTAACATTCAAAATAGATACAACAAGAATAAATACAAAACTGACACATAACAAAAACCCTGGTCATAAATACACTATTCATTAGACAAATTTTTCAAGGGTAGAGATGTTTTGTTACCTACCTTACGCTCTAAAACTCGACATCGGTGGCACATCCATTGACCTAATGGTATATCAGATTCTTCTAAAGGAGGATTGCTGTAAGAGAAAAACATGTGTATTAATATATTCTACAAATCACTTCATGAAAATACACTTTCAAAATTATTTAAATAGAAGCCCCTTGATTTTATTTCTTACCATATTTGGCACACTTTGGCTGTTTTGGAACTGTCTACAAAAGTCTGTTGTTACCAATAATGAGAATTGAAAAAAAATTGAGTTTTAATCTAGAGTTGAACTGATTATTTCTCATTATTCTCAAAATATTGTAGGCCTCACTTATCCTACATAAACGGGCTATGACGTCGGATAACAAAAAATGTTGGATGGTAGGGAGTGGTAATAAAAAATGGCATTAAGTTATCCTCCAACTCTTTTACGTTTGGAAGCCATTTCACTAGGCCTAAGTTCAATAAACTACAGTACTGTACAACAAATAAACAAACACAACATAAACTACGGTACTGTACAGTCACGAATAACAATTTAGTTTTTAACTCTCCTCCCAGTGATCAACGGATGTCCGTTGATAAAACAGTTGCCAAACAGGAAAATGATCCATCGATATGCAGTAATCGCTTTTGGAGTTTACTAGAGTACGTAACCTTCAGAAAGCAACATGATTCATATACCATTTGAAACGTTAAACAACGCTGAATCACATTATGTATTTTATTTGCTTCTATGACAACCCTGTTGTCATTTGTAGAAGGCGGAAAATTGGCGTTAAATGAAAGTGAACGCTCACTTTCCGCCATTTGTTATTTAGAAAACTGATGTAGTTAGCTAAGTGTTGTTTTTTGCTGTTGTTTTGAGTTAATATTATCAACTTAATTGTTTGTTGTAAGTTTACAGCGTTACTAAAAGTATTAAATGTATTTTTGATAACAATTGAAATGTTTTTAGTTCTTACAAAATGTAATGATATCTCTGTCCAAGTGATGTAAGGTAGGCTGATCTGTATTCTCTGTGTTTGTTAGAGTGAAAACAAAGGATTACAACACCATACAGTGGTATTGACTCACACACCCGGCCATAAACTTAGTATGGTATTAACCCACCCATACAGTGGTATTGACACCCGGCCATAAACCTACAGTGGTAATGATTCGCCTGCCCATACATTTAGGTACAGTGGTATGTGTTCGTTTGGTGTGTGTGCACAGCAAGGATACCTCTGTCTTATGGAAGCATTTAAATTTGAATTTTTAGTCTTATTAGGTTATCCACAGTTAGTTTTGTCTCCCTCCCAAAAATGAAAAATGTTGCTGTACACAACAAAACCTAGTAAATTATACTAAGTTTTCCTTTTTTTTTTTAAGTCGCTCTTCTAGCGACTAAATCTGAGCTTTGTACTAATAAAAAAATAATTTAAAAAGTAGAATATATATTGGTTATTTTTTTGTTTCACATATTTCTGATGCAGAATCATCACTATTTTTACTTTTATTAGAAGAACCAGCTAAAAATAGGAAATTGTTAACGAAAATATTCAATTAAAGTATTAATTATCTTTCACTTACTAAGATCAAAGTTAATTTTTTACTTCCTTAATTATTTGAGTGTAAAGTTTCTTTTTATTTTAATACCTTTTTTTGTGTAGAACAACTTTTGATTTGGTGAATTATTATAATTTTTATTTGATTTTCTACAAATTTAACTAAAGAAAAACAATAAATTCTGCAAGACTTTATATCCTGAAGAATTAAAAGTTAAAAAAAAAAAAATAATTGTAGCTATTCTTGTTTTTGAAGAACACATTATACTCTCTCCAGCACACGCTGAAGTGACTAATAGCTGAGCTAATAGTGCACTAAAAAGTTGTCCGAGAACTAAGTTGAAACAAATCATCGTTAGATAGCAACACATGCGTGTATCTACAGCAAACAATACATTGGATTGGGCCTGTTTTTGTTTCTTCAGTCAAAGATACAATTCAGGTTTTGATTTAAAATAAATCAGGGAGTAACGGAGAGAAGGGTCCTGGGAATAGGATGGGAAGGTGTCAGATGTATATTTTAAAAATGACCAAATTTTATTAACAAAACACATGTTTTAGTTGTCATTAAAATCCTTAGAATATTAACCAGATATTTTACTATATTTTAAACAAAATAAAAGCCTGCCACTTTTTAGAATTTCATAAAATGCAGTGAATGCTCTGATACAATTTTAACTAATTTAATATAAAGTTAAGATGAAGGTTATGGAGTCCTAGGCCAGGAATTACTATTATTTCTTGTAATTTCCCTCGTCAGTTCACGTGTGTATAAACTTTATTCAACGAGAGATGCACTGACTGTCAGTTTAGTTGTGGATCAAACCTTGGATCTCGAACCTGCAGTTCACAGTCTTTCGGCCTTTGCCACAGAGTCGCACGCCAGCATAATATTTAAATAAAAGACACGTAACAAAATAAAACACAATTTTTGTATGGCTTCTTGTTACATGATAATAGATTTTCGCTATTTCCACATTTGCAAAAATGTTTGGAATTATCTTTTTATCCCAAATTTGTATCCTAAGTTATTTATATTGTAAATGATTCATGCATGTTATGCTTCTTTAGTGGACTTTATTTTCCCAAGTAACATTACTGATGACCTATCTCCTATTATATTTTTAATTTGATAAACAAATCTCATTCATTTGTAAATAAATTTATGTTGAGCAGTGTTATTTGCTTTGTATTTTTAATAACAAGTACAATGCTAAAAGTATTTTTAACAAATACACATTTAGAACGATTCCAAAAACAAAATTTTTGTGGTTTAGTTGAAAGCCTCTTTTATGTCTAGTAAAATGTTCACCCAAACTGTATTTTTAATTTTAACCTACATATTGTTGGCTTCATGTATACTATATTAGAGACTACATGTATGATTATGTTTTAGACAGTTATAGGTATGACTACATGATTGTTTAGCTGTAGTAACACTGTTGTTTATTAGTAAAATGCTGTATTTATGTATAAATTATGGTAAACATGGAATATAGGGGTCCCATCCAATTTTGATTTTTGTAACTAGTCAATATTATACTCACTAACACAAATCCATAGAAATTTTTTGGCAAGAAATACTGATTTTAGACACAAAAATATTGAAAAAAAGAAAAACATTAATTTTTTCTATCGAACACAAATATGACATCAGATTATTTATACGATCAATAGTGACAGAGATATTCAACAAAAAAAGTGGGTTAGGTTCTAGGTTGAGTTAAGTTAGGTTACCTAAGTGCAGGTTAACCATGAATATATGTTGCTAACCTAAACTATCTAACTAACCAACCTAACATAATCAAATCTGTTTTGTTAAATATCTCAGTTTTTATTTGTGGTAGAAAGATATGGATGTAATATTTGTGTTCAGGAGAAAAAAATTACGTAAGATTAATATAATGTACATCGTTTTTGGTATAACAATTTTTTTCCTTTTTATCAATTTTTTTGTCAAAAATCTAAATACAGACAGAAAATTTTATGGTTTCCTATTCATATGGTTAAGTTGATACTGACAAGTTAAAAAAATCTTGAAACTTGGGTGGGGGTTGGAACCCTATATGCCATATTTACCGAAATTACAAATATGAAAAGGACTTAATTAATGTTAAGTTTATTAAAGATCTCACAACAAATAAACTCAGTGGAGGTTATTACAAGCGGAAATGTTCTCCGATGTCTTGAGATAATTGAATACATATCAATTCTCAATTACTAGTTGAGAAAAATTTGGCCACAGCTGACTGTAAGAATGTTAATCCTAGAACTGGCAAATATCAATTTTAGACGTTCAAAAGTTGTTTGTGTAATGACAATCGTTGAAATTCGACGTTTCAAACCTTGTTTCTTTAATCGGTTTCATTTTTTGAAAATATTATTCAGTTGCATAATATATTATTTATTTGTTTGTATCGTGTACAAAAAGAGTCAAAACTTAATTTTTTTAAATTTTGATGCCTTTTGAACATAGATGAATAACACATCATTATGAAAAAAATGGTAGAACAGGTGATATTTCAGACAGTCTATGAGCTGGTGCATTGACTGTTTTGAGCAATTACACATTTTGTAGGCTACATTTGTGTTTGTAATCCTAATAAATGTTATATTTATGAAAACTAGGGAACATTTGGAAACTTAGCTATCTTAGAGTTTGTCTCACTTTATTATTATTATTAGGAGTTTACATCATGGTCTCCCCAACTTTCTCATCTCAAAACTACAAAAAAATTGTTGAATGAAAATAAAAAAAAAATTAATTTAGACCATTACTTACTAAGGATTAATATTATATGGGTTTTAGTAAATATCTCCGGGGCGTAGTTAAATTATCTCTATCTGATAATACAGTAATTGTATTTTTTATGATGTAAAAACCCCTTGCAAAGCACCTAAAAAAGGCCTGCTACCGCAGGAAATAGAAGCACTAGTTCTAAGGTTAAAATGCACACAAAGGCTGACCACCTGTTTGTATGACTTTGTCCTGCTGTTTCATTATTTAGCTCTCTATTTTTAACAATAAAGCAAAATAATCAATTGACAATGAATTAAAGAAATAGGATCTATATTTAAATAATAAACTTACTGGCAAATGAGGTGAAAAGAAGCAGGGCATGTATCACAGCATAGCAAGTCACCCCCCTCTTTACAGGAATCACAGCAATCGTGGTTGTGACCTTTCCCGGGTCTCTTAAAGTACGGATGGAGATCAAGACCTCCTTTTTTCTTTATCTTTGCTTCTTCACTATTAGGAGGTGCTGTTAGTTCTCGGATTTTCTGTAATTAATCATAAGAGAAAAAAATTGATACAAACTTATACAAATAATTCATCATTATAACTATACAGAACAAATATATGACAAAATGCATTATTTGTGTTAAAAGCAAATTTTTTACAAGCTGAGAGTAGGAATTTCAAATGTTCCTTGGAATTCCAGTCTTCTCTTACCACACATGTTGCTGTCATCCTATCGTTTCGATACATTTTCGATCGTGAAATTATTTAACTCGAGTCGTTGCAGCTTTGTACTCTCGTACAAGCTCTGTTTTCGGTCGAACCATTTTGGTTGGAGCAGCAATATAACAAGCCTTGGGGTGGCCAAGCGGTCTAAGGCGTCAGGGCTTTGAGCTTGGGTTAGAGATAGCGCTGGTTCAAATCCAGCCTAGAATAGAAGATTTGTCAATTCACCTTCTACAGTACTGGTTGGCCCCCTTACTCTCTCTGAATAAGTTCCTTACACAGATCAATAGTCTATGAGGAATGGGCAGAGTAAGATTAAGAAGGAGAATCAGCCTCTCTTTTTTTACAAGAAAAAAATAAACATTCAAAAATCTGGAAAAAAATTGTTGTTGTTAAAATACTTTATTGAACAACAAAGTCATCATTTTTGACAAGCTCACAAATATCATCTTAATATGAAATAATTATGAGGGATAAAGAAAGAAATATTTGGGAGACAAAACCTAGAGATAATTCTCTATTAATTATTGTCTAGTAAATGACAAGAAAATGTTGGAAAACAATATTGTTTCAAATCAGTGAAATATGAATACGAAACAAAAATTATGCATACACAGACTAATAGATCACTGAATATTTTTTACTAACAAATTAGTTATTAACTTATGTACAAACGTCAAACACTGTGAATTAAAACAAATGTTTGATTATTATGATAAATAAAATTTAATCAAATTTCACTTTTTAAGTATTTAAATTTACCTATAAAATTTAAGTAGACTAATTTAAGAAAATTGTCAAAATCATACTAAATCCTATCTATAAAAATAAAATCCTCTCTAGACTAAGCTAAAAACCAAATGATGGTGTTAAATAAACTCAATACTTAACTTAAAGCAAGATAAACCTTATACAAAATTATACACATCTCTGTTTTTTTATGCCCATACTGATTTTCATGATTTTTCTTTATAATCTATCTCAGCTAGAATATTTTTCAATCTACTATCTTTGAACAATGTATGTACAATAAAACTAAAAAGTTTTATTTTTATATGAGAATAAATATACATATAATTATAAAAATAAGTCACTACAATTTGAGGTATTTAAGTCATTAGTATAAATATTTTTAACTAATGAAACTACATAAAAAATATAAAAAAATGGTCAACATTTTACGTTCTTCATGTAAACAATCTTAACCATTTTTAGACATTTTACAAAAAATCTGTTTGTAATTGCTTCATGTTGAATTTAATAAAACAAAACTTATTTAGATCAACGTTATGCCATCTTCAAAATTTACATAACATTTCAAATAAGATTAATTACTTTTAAACTTGCTAAATTAAAAATAAACTGTGGTAAAACTTAGTTAAAATTTCTGACAGCAAAGAAAAAAGTAATAATTACAAAAACGCTAAGATCTCTGTTATAGTTTAGTTTATAGGGTGCCAACACTATCAAAAACTTACCCAGCTAATGAGGTTTCTATCAATAATGTAGAACCTTTATTATATATTAAGCTTATAACACTCAATAAGTTAAACGTAAAAAAAAAAAAAAATCAGTTAAGTTTTGAATAGTAATGAAATTCCTATGCTTTTCTGAACACGTAAACACGTAATTGACTATATGTATTTTTAACAAATGAATTCTTTAATACAATTTATTTTAGACATTGAACCAATTTTAATACCAAGTCTAAATCTGAAAATATTTTTCTTATCGGTGATTAGAAAATGATCTTATCTAACACCATTCATCTTATTTGCAGTGTCAAATCTTATCTGGAGTTTTTAACATTGGAGACCCAATTCTTATCTACCTATGCACTTATATAGAGTGGCATGGTATACAAACATCATTCTGAGATAGGTCGTGGTATTGTACAGGATATAGGTATGGAGAGAATAGATCTTAAAATCGTTGTGAACCACAACCATAATACCAATACTTAAAAAGTTAAAGGATATCTTATTTTACCAGCCCTCTCTTTACATGGGGACCAATGGATTCAGGGTGACTTTAGAACCACCACCAGTGATCAGTCAGGCAGGCTTCACGCAAGGACGGAAATCGCTCAAATGGTTACCCATCCATGAAACAGCCAAGTTCAATAATGCTTCGCGCTGTTATCTTCTGATAATGTCGGAACCCTCCGATCTAGGTCTCTAATAATGTTATAAGACAACTATATGCTAGAGTTGTCACCAGAGAAATTGACGTTTATATTGGTGATAATATAAAAAAAGTTAAAACACTAAATGCCATTGTCTCTCTTGCCTATTAACCTGAATGGGAAAGACTGTAAAAAGGTAATTTTAAATAATACTAAGGTTAAATGTAGTCAATTCCATAAGTAGGCCTAGACATGTTTATAGGCATTTCTGATTTTAAGGTTTATTTCTCAGTGTCTTAAACTAAAATATTGTCATCAAACAAAATAAGAAAAATTGCCTGCTTTTTTATACGTTTACACATGTTTTAAAAATAACCTATGATAGACAGAAACCTACAATAAATTTCAAAGTTGTGGGCAATAATATGCTTTATACAATTATGACAAAAGAATACAATAGACTTGCGGTAATTCAGCCTTCAGTAGCCTGGCTTGACTAAAACATAAAAAATACTTCGGTAGTTGGTGCCTTTGTCGTTTGTTGCAGCAATACGTTCGTGTACACTTGCTTTCTCACTGTTTCTTTAAAAAACTGTTATATGAAGTCTAATTTGTGTTTTTGTGTGCTACTGTTTATTTTATTTTAAGGCCTATTGCCTTTTTTGTTATTGAAATTTGATTGTTACTGAGTCTACAGATAAGAGTTTAGTAACTTCTGTGTTATTACAGCTTGTTTTGTACTTGAAATGCAGCATGTTATTTTGTTGGCTCTTTATAATTCTTTAACCCTTCCTGGGGATTTTACAATCCGCCAAGATTATTATGCACTGCGAGCGTAATGACTAGATTATCCGCATACTGTTTTTAGCGGTTTGGGCGAATTACAGGCCTTTCTGCCAATACCTCTCGTGTCATCGCCTGACGCTGGCTGACACGAATAAAGTTGTTTACTTGTTTGGCTTATCTCTTCCATTCCTTCTCTCCACTGTAACATTCTCCATGCCCTGCATCCATCCCCCACTCAATAAGTTAAACGCTTCCCCACCCAATGCTGCCACACTTCCCGTCTTTGTCATCATTTCATCGGTTTTCCATTGTGTCTGGTGCATCTACTAATGAAAGATGGCTACACGTGATAATCCTGACTTTTCAGACAATATAATTGAATGGCTAAATACGTCTCTTTCAGAGCAAGTTACCAATAATGTACCAATAACACCGTTAGTTAGCAAAATTATGTACCTATATAAGATGTTCACTTTCATGACCCGCCAGGGTGTTTGACGTAATTTTCCGCCAACAATATTTTATTAAATATAATACTTAAAAAAATTATTAGAATATAAAATATATCGTTTTAAAGTTATCAGATAGGTTTCCAACAAATTAGAATGAAAAATTTAAAAAAGTTTTTTTTATCACAACCATTATTTAATTCCGCCCAGACTGTAAACTGGGTTTGACCAGGATGGGTTAAAAAGTGCAACATGACGTTGTTCTAAGCAATTCAATACTTGGTCACATAAAACAATTGAGTTAATATTTTTGCCTCCGAGCCGTGTAGTCTGATTTATAACAAATCTCCTGCTTTTTAAAAATGGTGTGCTAGCCAGTTGTCAAACTACGCCGGCCAATCAAGTCTACTATACAAATTCTTTTAGCCTGAAAAATAAAAACGTAAATAATCGATTTACTCCATGTGTCAAAATGCAAAGTTTTGACTTTTTAAAAGCTGTATTGTAAAAAAAATACAAATAATCATACAGTAACTTATTACTTTTTTATTCATTGATTGTTTTGGTTCATTACAACACTTTTATGCCCGTGAAACATTTGTTACGCTAAAATAAAAAATGTACTAGCTGCTAAAAATTCAATGACTTTTTTTATGAATTAAAACAAAGTTTTCATACAAATGCTCATATTGATCATTGATTACAACCTCAATGTAACAGCTTGGTACAGTTACAATACTCATTTTTTCCTATAAAAAAAGAAATGCCATATTGTACCTAAAAATTAGTTAGGCCTATCTCTTTCGACTGTCTGTCAAACCGAATCTATGTTATGTACAGTAGAGTTCTGTTCTATTTTCATGGGAAATTTACAATTTAAAATCCCCAAACTATCTATATTTATTGGAATTTTGAGCGTAAGGATTTTTCTGGGATCAACATAATCAGATCTACTTACAGTCCAAATTTGGAAATGTTTTACGATGCTACAACAAAAGGAAATGAGTAAATATTTGCGACAGTAAATATTATGAATCCATCCTAGTAATACAGTTATAAATCGTATGGTTTTTAAAGCTAGCTACCAGACTGATAAATAAATTTAAAACATACAATGACTAAATAAAATAAAATCTAAAGTACAAAGTAATTGTATCTAAATGTTTGAATATCGATCTCCGTCCACAGAGCAAATTCCACGTTTCGTAACCATTCAACACATCTGCTTCTCTGATTTAATGAAGACCAACTAATTCACCCCGAAAAGAAAGCAGAGGGCAGTCAGTAACTATATGATCCATAGTTAGAACTTTGACTCCGCAATAACATTACTGATCATTTACCATTTCCCAATTAAATTTCCAGTAGTTGCATCTTCCCACACCAGTGCGAAACAACTCAACATAGTCCATTCCTTAAGAGAAAGGTTGATTGCACTGATGTCAGTCGTAGGTTCCAACCTAGTAGTAAAGTGACGTTATGATTGAGAAATAACATTTTCTATTTGAGAGTATGTCACATCATTTACAAATTGTGCTTACAAAATATGATCAAAGTACCCTAACTTTCAACTTGAGGCCTACTAACCATATAAATGGCTTAATACTTACCTAATACCGGATACATAAATTACATTATACATACATTTATACATTAAATTATATATTCACAACTTAAAAACACATAATATCTCATAATGTTCTTTAACACTAATATAGCATGTATTGATCCATTTAAATCTAACTAATCCTATATATTAAAACAATCGGGTCTTTTAGTTCACTCACTTTCTTAACTTATTACTTGACCGATTTTGAAATTTGTTTATTCAAAAGATAATTTTGATTGCTAAGTGAAAACTGAGCTAGATTTTTTAAATTCCCATAGGGTTTTGTCCTACACAGTGTCACAGTTGCAATGCTATTCTTATAGAGATTAATTTTTAATTGATCTCTGTAAAAATAAAGCACTCAACGGATTTTAGTTCTAAATTTAACTCAAATTTCAGTAGGAGAAGGAAGAAGGCTGCCTACTGTTAAAATTTTATAGAGAACACATAATTTTAAAATATATGAGATACTTTAATCTACGATATACTAAGACAGAAACGTGTAGTTGTCATATTGAGCCGCCCGTCCAACTATACACGTACAATGGTATTGACCCAACCACCCACCCATACAATGGGATTTACCCACCCGCCCACCCCTACACGTACAATGGCGGCATAAACAAATGTTAAATGGTTCACATAAATTGTTATATTAAACATAGAGAGCAGCACAGTAAAATATCAAGTTAATTATAAAAGTGCGAATATATGTCTGCCTGTTTGTATGTTATCATCAGCCGTTAAATAAAATAAAAACATTTGAAATAGGCTTAGTAATAACATAGGAGTACAGATCAGGTGCAGTGAGTGAGCTACTGTAAATGAATTGAAAAATATGATTTTACTTAATATAGTTTAATTACTATTATTTGAAGTTAAAAGTTACGAGCGCAGCTCGACCTGTATTAATATTCTGTCTGTTACATGTATAAACATATATTGCTCGTTATGAACCAATATTGTTTATACAGGGTGTTGAAAAAGTATGGAACCACCTTCATTTCTCTTAAATGTGTCCAGATAAATGATTTAGATTTAGTATAACTCTGCAGAATGTTTCTTTTCCATCTTTTGATGCAGCTTGTAATTTTTTTCAACCTAGAGGGAGGGCCCGAGGAGGACATTGTAAAAATTTTAAATGAAGATCCATGATGAATTGCCCATCATTTTAAATTTTCTGAATAAGATGCCATAAGTTTCAAGTCAAAAGAACCATCCTATCAGAAATGGCGCTGGTTAATCTTTCTTAGCAGAGGATCTTGAAAAATTATGGAACCACCTTAATTTTTTTTAAATGGGTCTAGATAAATAATTGAGATTTAATATGTAACTCTGTTAAAAGTTTTTTCTATCTTTTGATGCAGTTTATAATTTTTGTTTACCTAGAAGCTAGCCCGTGGAGGTTGTCATAAAAAGTTTAACTGAAAGCTGTGATGAGTTGCCCATCATTTTAAAGGCTATTTTTTTCTGAATAAGACGCCACAAGTTTCAAGTCTAAAGAACCATCCTATCATAAATAGCAACTGGTTAATATTTCTCAGTTGTGATATTTGAGTGGAAAATCAACATGTTGTAAAAGCCAGTTGTGAAGTTTGGTATTTCATTAAAGAAATAGAAAATCATCTTAGAATGATATTATTGACATAATGGTACAAATAACTCCTGGAACGGAACTTGCTTTTATAACATATCGAATTCCCACTCAAATATCACTGCTAAGAAAGATTAACCAGTCATTATTTCTGATATGGTGGTTCTTTTGACTTGAAACTTGTGGCGTCTTATTCAGAAAAAATAGGTTTTAAAATGACGGGCAACTCATCACAGCCTTTCATTAAAACTTTTTACGATATCCTCCACGGGCCCTCTGCTCTAAGTAAAAAAAATTATAAACCTCATCAAAAGATATAAAAAAACTATCAACAGTGTTATACTAAGTCTCAATTATTTATCTGCACCCATTTAAGAGAAATAAAGGTGGTTCCATACTTTTTCAAGACCCTCTGCTTAGAAAGCTTAACCAGTCGCCATTTCTGATAGGATGGTTCTTTTGACTTGAAAATTGTGGCGTCTTATTCAGAAAAGATAGGCTTTAAAATGATGGACAACTCATAATAACTTTTCATTAAAACCTTTTACAATATCCTCCCCAGGCCCTCCCCTCTAGGTTGAAAAAAATTACAAACTGCATCAAAAGATAGAAAAAAATGTTCTGCAGAGGTATACTAAATCTCAATCATATATCTGGATCCATTTAAGAGATATGAAGGTGGTTCGTTCCATAGTTTTTCAACACCCTGTATACAGGGTGTCCCTGAACTCTCTGAGGATCTTTTTAGGTATTGATTGTGGGTCAAAAACAAAACATAATATACTATTTAAAAATTCCAAATCACCTCCGGTACCCATACAGCCGCCATTTTGAATTTTTTACAATTATTTTTTATTTTGAAAACTATTTAACTTATAGAGTTCAAATTTGGTATACACATTAATAAAACCATTTAATTACTGAAATAAAAAAGTCATTTATATTTTTAATGACTAAATTGATTTTAACTTCACCAATATTACTTAATTAGGCAGGTTTTATTACTTTGACAAAGCCTTAACGTTAAAATTTATCTTTAAGGCGTGTTAGTTTTTTTTTGAAAACGCCTAAAAATTGGGTTTTTTGTACACAGCAGCTGAACGGTTGGTGTGATTTCTAATATTGTTTCACCAAAAGGCTATATTTTTTATGGTCTTACATTATAGGTATTACAAAGTATGGGTTGCAATCTGAAAATGTTGAGTTGGAGTCAGTGGGGGGGGGGGAGTTAGGGGTAACATCCCTTTTTTGAAAATATTTAGCTTTTGGTTCCCCCAATGAGTAATTAAGATCCCCTGAAACAGAACTTTTATAAGTTGTTCAGTTTTGAAGCAACAAATGTGGAAAGTTTCAAATGAACACCCTGTATGTATGTATATATATATATATATATATACAAAGGGTGTTCAAAAAGTCTTAGGACGGTTGAATATTGTTTAGACCGTTACAGATAAAGATATAAAACTTTGCATAATGCTGCTGGACATAAAAAAAACTATTTTACCATGTATTCAGTGATCCACTACCTTCGTAGGGGGTGGCCCACTAGGAGTCGGAAGAAAATCTTAAATGTAATCATAGGTCGAAATATGTACTGTTTTAAAGGTCTTAGCTAGTTGAACATCATACCGAAAATTAGACCTCAAAAGGCTAATCCTAAACAAAATGGCGGAGTTCTAAAGTTTCAATACTGTTATTATGTGCAAGTTTAAGAATGGCTTAATTTTTTTAACCATATCAGATGAATCTACAAAACACATGATCACAGGACACAGATGTATTCAGTGTCCTGCTTCTATGGGAACGGTGCATGAGGAGTCAGTAGAAAAGTTTTAGTGTGAGCATTGGTTGATATGCACATCATTTTAAAGGGCTGGTTAAGCATAGAAGAATGACGTAAACCGCACTTCAAGAGCTTTATCAGTCACAAAATGGTGGTGGTTTAAAATCTTGCACATAAATTCAGTATTGAAACTTTCGAGCACCGCTATTTTATTCAGGATTAGCCTTATGATGTTATACTAATTAAGACCTTTAAAATGCTATGTATATCAACCTATGCTTACATTTAAAGTTTTCTTCCGACTCCTAGTGGGCCGTCCCCTTACGAAGATAGTGGATCACTGAATACATGGTAAAATACCTTTTTATGTCCAGCAGCGACGTGCAAAGTTTTGTACTTTTATCTGTAACGGTCTGAACAATATTCAACCGTCCTCGGACTTTTTGAACACCCTGTATATGTGTGTGATTGAGCATTATTGATTATTCTATTGTTACGGTCTGGTATATTTTGATAGTAGTATGCTAACTTATTCGTTTGCTGCACTTGGTTCCTTACGTGTTTTATCATTGTTCTATTGTCGATATATGTTTATTTAATTGTTATAAAATTAATCTTATATGCAGCAGCCTAAACCTACTCACATATGTTCTACTGCTATCTTAGTTAGCCTATTGTATATTTTGATTTTCTTATTGTTATATTGTATCTTTACTTGTTCTTATATTATCACCACTTGGAGTTTGTGTGATGTCTGAATTTGTTTTACTATGAATAGTTTGTCGGACATCTGAATAATGTCATATGCATTGTAAATTGGCACTGCCGTTGAAAATAAACTTTGACTACGTAAAAATCTTAAGAATTTAGGAAACAAATTTTAAAAATATAATAAGGCTAAAGAAGTCTAAATTAAAATTGAAACACATTAATATTTATATCTGCTTGTTTTTCAAGGTCATATAGATGTGTCTGATGGTCAGTTAACTAATTTTTCATAAAAATAATAATAATGAAAAAACATTAACATGCCAATAATATTAATAAGGAAAAACAAGTGATTCGGCTGGATCGTTCATAATATTTATTAGGTCTATATAATCTAGGCCTACATATAACGAGTCAGCTGTAGCCTATTCTTATCGGTGAAATGACATTATAAAATTTTCCAGGGCTTTGTGCCTAATGCAGCAGTCGGCCAAGTGTGTTTGATGTCCATAAGAAAATGCTAAACATCATACCACATTAAATTGTTAATTTTTCACTTGTACTTCAATTTTGCTCTCATACACCGTTACACCTTGCTTTTCCACTAGACAGATTGAGGCTCTCAAACAAAGTTATGCAGGTTTTCTGCTAACCTACATTTAAACAAGTTACCAGGAGCTGACTCGACACAATACAATAAATCACTTAACTAAAAATTGGGGCTACTATCTACTAGCAAAAAGTAAAATTTAATTGAATAGAATATTTAAATCAAGGTTGGTTACAAGACATCAGCCGGCATCGTGAAGTGTTAGGCTAGTCTGGAGAAACAACATGAGAAGTCAATGGTGCAGATCACACCACGCTGTTCACAGCATGCTGCAATTCTACAATCTACCCCTGGGGAATGAAACCCAGAGTCTCAAACTCTGGAGGTAAGAACTTTACTCCTGCTCGGCCATGGGACAGTTGCCATTGATGTGTGTTATAATAAGATGCGTTTGTCTGGATGGTAAATTTACTATTAGAAAAACAACACACCCGAAAACCAAAAGCCCTTTCACGTAGAATATTACAATTAGCAGGAAAGAGCCCTTATATCACAGGTGCATTATTTTTAGTTGCACTTTTGAATGGCCAGTAAAATCATCAAAATGATAAGTGATTCTGAAAATAATTATTATATTAAGTTGGTATATTCAAAATTAACACATGTTCAGTGTGGATGACCCGCCCGCGGGTCACACAGTGACGCACGCCTGTGGCTTCTGACCCACCCTTGAGGGTCATACATTTATAACGTCTCATTTACATATAAAATCAACTTCAAACAGCTTTTTGGATATTTACATGGATATAGCACCATGTACACGTAAGTAAGTAAAAACAATATTTTTATACTTCAGCTCCTACGAAAAGTATATAGTATTAGACAGCCGCAGTTAATGTGTTAAAATACTTTGTGCACAACAAAATTACAAAAGACAACGAGATTTAAATATAAAAAGTTGAAGACAGAAAATTCAATCAGGAATAACTTAGATCATATTTTGTAGCTAGTCATTTTATAACTTCCCTATGATGCCAGACTTCGGTTGGAGCTTCAATTATATATAATTATCTATTCTTGCCCTTTGGATACAGTTCTCAATTTCAACAAAAATCTCAAAATCTTGCTAAGCAGAAATTGTTGAGATTATATCCATGTTCCAACACTTAAAATTATTGATACATTTAATTATTAGAATAATTTGCAAAACTTCCATCTTCATAGTTTCAAGAGTATGTTTTTCCTAATAATATGCAAATAATAAACTATTTTTAAGTATACAACACATCCCACCCTCCCTACTCCAGCTGTGTCTAGGAAAATGTCATGTAACATTATCTACATATAAAACAATAAATAGACCATACAAGTTAACAAACAAATTGGATACAGTAGCACACTGAGAAATATCAGACATATAGTATAAATGATGGTTCACAATAATGAAATAAATGTTATATTGAAGTATATAGGCATAGAACAGCTGCGTTACATTTGTTGCTTATATAGTGCACACCCCCTTCTTTAGTTAAAGTGTTAATATTTTCTACCAGTTCTATATAGGATTGGTATACTCACTGGTCAAGATTGATCCATTAGCCTATAAAGTAGTGTAGTGTGGGAGTTATTTCTATGAAAATTAATATGAATAAGCGATTCAAGTTTGACTCAATTTACAATTCAAGTAAGCAGTCTGAATTCAAGTTACAATCCTACACTGATTTCACTAGCTTAGATATTATAATTTGTGGACTGTATGTTCAGGTATCTTATACCACGTAGAAAAAAAATATAGAAACGCTTTTATAGCATTTGTATGGCATTACTTGTAAAATTGAAATCTTGTACATCATTATGGTTACAAAGAACATACTTTTTGACGCAATAAGTGACATTTTGTATTTTCAGGGGGACGGCACACAAGGAGTTGAACGAAAATCTTCAATGTAAGCCTAGGTCGAGTTTGATATCAAATGAAAGGTTTATTGGTAATTCTGCACTATTACTTACTCAACTTAAATATTTTCATACTTTGATAATACATTTTTGGGATGCTAAATATTAATAATATTTAGTAAAAATTAGGTGTTAGAAACATAGAGTTACTATCATTAGTGATACATTAGTATATACCGAGGCCGCCCAAATACATCGCGCCACGGCAGTTATGGTTAGGTTATCATAGCCTATTGTAGAATATGTTTTTACAAATACTGCTGACTGAAAAGCGATTAGCGACAGTGAAAATACGTTATTAAAGGTTCATTCTACAGTATAATAACCTAACCGTAACTGCCGTGGCGTGATGCCTCCAAAATATCAGTGATAGCATCTGGACTTTAAACCTTCTTATCACTTTGGAACATGAACGACGGCTTTCCGACACTTGATTTTCATTTTTCTAACTAACAACATCATCATATCAAAATATGAAAAGAATTGATGTTGACTAAGTAATAGTGCAGAGTTACCGGTTTATTCAAGAGAAATTGATTGCTCAGAACCAGAAATCAGAAGGTTAATTCTTTCCAGAGTAGTGGTCTTTTGAATTTCAACGTAACTAATTTGAACAATATTATTTCTCCCCAATTTAATGGTTTCATGTAAATTATGCTGTTCAAAAATTATACTTTGTGGAACACTATTATTACAAACAATTAAAATATCTATGAAAAAAATAACGTTGTTGTGAAAGCGTTTCCATAGTTTTTCTACCTCTTTATATATATCCTAATACAGGTACCTTAATGTTGTTAATTACTAAACTATGAATTGAATGGCCCACTCTCACATTTTGAATTTTACTTATTTTCATGACACGGTCTCATGCATTTTTTGTTCAGAAAAATTTACTTTTTAAAATTTTTACTGCAACTAAAAAGTAAAAGCCTAAGTCAATTATTGTTATAAATATTTTTAAATAATTTGTTAAAAGTAGGTCTAGTATGTAGTGATAAATACAAAAGCTCAATTTATAACAGCAAAACTACAATATTTATATTTTTAGAGCATTTTGAATAAGCCCCTATAATTTTAACCATCAAACCTTGATTAAAGTGACTTGATATTCAAAATGATCCAACTTTATTCTTGAGAGACAATGAGTAAGTTGAAGTTTCACTTAACAAAGTAACTTAAGTGATTTTTCACCTCAAAAAATACAAAATTTAAAAACACAAAACACATAGGCCTAATTGGTATTGCAGTCAAATTATTATTTTGATACATATGCCTAAAACAGTTTTAAGGAACCTAACCTAACACATAATTCAAGATTTTTTTAGCTACCAACCCGTCTCCCTAGCAAAAATACACACAAATTTATCTCAAGAGCTTATTAAGCTGTGGTTTATAATCGTGCTAATGACAAATAAACATGATTCACAGAGAAAGTAGTTTTTCTGTCATATTTTGAGTAATAATTGTCGTAAACAATAGACAAAATAGCCTACTCAAAAAGTATAGATACTCGAGTTTGAGTGTTTACTGCGTTGTAACCAGTGCACCTCAAAACATGAAAGTTACATCAACATTTCACAAATTTATTTATGCGTATTTACATATAATTTAAAAATTTTTAATGAGATTTTTAATTATCCTTAAAACGGTTTGAGTGAGAAAAGTACCTGTTTTTTGGTGTTTTTAAGACAACGCCTGACTTTAAAAAATTTTAATATGAAAACTACTAGTCCAATTGTTATGAAAATTTGACAGCTTGTAGACCATATATTTTTACATCTAATTTGTTCATCCCAGAATTTTTACTCAATTAAAAAAAGTTGTAAATTTTGTAAAATTATTTTTTTTTTTTTGATTGGTTGAAGGTAGAAATGTAAATAAAGGCTTAAAATGTAGGTTTTGATTCATACAAACACAATACTAAACCATAAATTAGATACGAGGTCTTAAAAAAATTAAACTTAGGTGTAATTGAAGCGGTGCCGTGATGCAGTGACGCGTGAAATCGGTACCGCTTAGCAAGAAATTCCCGGCTGCAACTGGTTTTCGAGGGCCAGGGGCTGCGGGTGCGCTAGTGGAGGTGAGTCATAGGCCGATCACCCTTGGTTGAGTCATACTTACCCCAAACAATAATGTGGCATACTTTTGCGGAAATGGAACTATTACTCATCAAGTTTGGACTCAGTTTAACTCGTTCTGTCTGTGTTGTTCTCTGTGTTCACATCAGTCAAGATGAGCTCAACTATCTGATGATGAAATCGCGAGGATTGTTAGTGCTATATGTTTTTTCAAGAGTGAAGCTACTAAGAGTAATGACAAGCGTTACCCAGTTTACCAGAAAGTTTCGGAGTGCATCGGAAAGTCGATATGAACGGTGAAGAGGTGAGGCGCTTCTATGAAGGAAAATCAAGAGGATGATAATGGTGAACCAAGTAAGAAGCATTGTGTACGGACGGGCCGACCAAGCATCAAGCTGGACGGTTTCACTCTTCGCCTAAAAGGCGAACCATTTATGATTTTTACCTAAATAAGACCAACCCTACAATCAGTAACTTAAATAGTAAATTAGTCCAGACCTTGACAGATTTTCTAAAGATGTCAAAAAATACTCTTACGAAAATTGTACAAAAATTAGGATTTTCTTTCAAGAAACTGAATAAAAAACCGATCTTAATGGAGTCGACAACTATCACTGCTTCACGTCATGCATATTTTAAGAAAAATTAAGGACCTAAGATCAAAAGGGTAGCCTACAAACTCTTTTTCACGGACGAAACTTGGTGTGGACAAATCATACTATGTCTTACGGTTGGGTAGAGAACGTTTTATCATCATTGAAAAATAACTTCAACAATTACGACCAGTACAGAGGATGTATTCAGCAAATCTACGGTTGGAGAAGAGGCTTCAAAACACCATCTGGAGCAGGGAAAAGAATAATAATATTGCACATTGGCAGTAAAGATGGTTTTTTTAACTGGAGCTGAATTGTGTTTTATTGGGAAAAAGAATTCTGGAGATTATCACATTGAAATGAACGCTAAACATGCAGAATGGTTCGAAAAGGTCTTGAGGCTACTCCCTGAAAAATTGGCGATTGTACTTGAGCAGGCACCGTACCACACAATGGTAGATCCGGCTACAAAAAACCCTACGATGTCTTGGAAAAAAGAATCATATTATTTTGTTTCTTTCCAATAGAAATATTCCTCTTCCATCCAACATTTCAAACTACGCAAATATGACGAAGGCTGAACTTATCGTCCACGCCAGACCTCGTTTTCAAACACCAGTGAAAAATACTTGACCAAATAGTGAGACAAGAGCGCCCTGACGTTGAGCTCATATGGCTTCCAGTGGCTCGTTGTGAGCTTAACCCGATTGAACTAATTTGGGCATACGTTAAGGGAAACATCGCTAAAGTGAATATGTCTAACCAGGCAGATAAAGGAAGATCGATGCATGTTATCAACAGTCTTTGCCAAGAAACATTGCGGTCAGTTATTCCAGAATTGTGGAAGAATTGTACCAAGCATGCAAAAGTAATAGAAGATGATTATTGGAAAAACGACAATCATTTCTTATAGTCTTGCCTCTTGTTGAGCCACTAACACTAGACCTAAATGACAGCTCTACAGATTACTCATCAGACAATGGCTTCTAAGACTAATCTTTAATATGGTACAAACCAGATTAATTTTGTAAATATAAATATTGTGAATGGTTAACCTTTTTGTAAATATTGTAAATAATTTTGTACATATTTGACAACGGCTTTACAGCAAGCAAAGCATTTTTAAACCTGCCATTGGTGGTCCAAAGCCCTCATGAGAAAAGGTGATGGAAAATGCAAATAAATAAACGCAGTATAGAATTAAATACTGTATATAGTGTATATAATGTGCCACATTTGTTTGGGGTAAGTATGAGCCAACCAAGGGTGAACGGCCTCTTACTCACCTCCACTAGCGCGCCCGCAGCCCCTGGCCCTCGAAAACCAGTTGCGGCCGGGAATTTTCCCTGCATAGCGGTACCGTTTTCACGTGTCACTGTATCACGGCACCGCTTCAATTACACCTAAGTTTAATTTTTTTAAGACCTCGTATCTAATTTATGGTTTAGTATTGTGTTTGTATGAATCAAGACCTACATTTTAAGCCTTTATTTACATTTCTACCTTCAACCAATCAAAAAATAAAATAATTTTACAAAATTTACAACCTTTTTTTTAATTGAGTAAAAATTCTGGGATGAACAAATTAGATGTAAAAATATATGGTCTACAAGCTGTTAAATTTTCATAACAATTGGACTAGTAGTTTTCATATTAAAATTTTTTAAAGTCAGGCGTTGTCTTAAAAACACCAAAAAACAGGTACTTTTCTCACTCAAACCGTTTTAAGGATAATTAAAAATTTTTAAACTATATGTAAATACGCATAAATAAATTTGTGAAATGTTGATGTAACTTTCATGTTTTGAGATGCACTGGTTACAACGCAGTAAACGCTCAAACTCGAGTACCTATACTTTTTGACCTGAGAGTAGTTTTCAATTCTGTATTTGAACTCACCTGAAATTAAAAAAAAACGTAAAAAGATCATGAAAATAACGTAAATATCAATGAGAGTAAAATTTGTGAAACTGGGTTTTTCAAATTTTTCTCAGGCCAAAGAGATACTATTCAATGTATTAAACAAATTGTTTGTGAAAATAGTGCCAATACTCGACCCATTTCAGACAATGTTTGTATTATGTTTACTGGGTAGAATTGTCATTGTTACCAGAAAATACATGTACAGTAGGCTATGTAACATTTGTCCACACACTCCCATCAAGCTGTTTCTCACATATAGATCATAAAATAAAAGTATGAGAAAATGAATTGAAATCAACATTTCTTCTTGTTTAGGCAAATCATCTCAACTGTGTTGTCTACATGGTGCTCTTAACAGGTCAGCAAGTATTCGAAATAATAATAGGCCTAGGCTTTTACAATTAAAATTATGTTTCACTCGAAAATGAAACACAAATATTTAAGCACAAACATAACCTAAAGTGGTACTTACATCCATTAAACCTCCAGAGGTGTCCAAATCATACTCCACATTTGAAGCCATGATTACATAGAAAAGGTAAATAATAAAACAGTTAAATGTAGCCTAGAATTTGAACTGGACACTACAAACTTTTATTATAAATCTTCAAATTACACTACTACGTTACCGATACTACAATTACAGTTTGCACATTAAAAATAACACTAACAAATAACGTAACCCTTCCTTAAAATTGAATTGTCTTTTGAACATTAACATTGTCTGTGAGCGATTATTTTTCAAAGTGTAAAGTAAAACTAAGCGCAAAGAAACTGAACACTCAACAAGAGTGCTAGACGGAGACCAGACATCTCACATAAACATCAACTACGATCTCTACCCTTAACTCAACAAAATGCATAGCTAAGCGGTGCCTTCAGTATCTATAAACTCATATTGACCAAGATATTTTTTAACGTGAAAACAAAAAAAATATCAAATAATTTAGTGTACAGGCAATTCAAACACTAAAGAACATTTAAGCAATATACGTAAAGCTATTACAAAGAACATAGTTTATTTGAATGCATTAACATATCAAATTATATTTATGTGCTTCAGAAAATTAATAAATTATTAAGGAATGTGTGTCATCAGTTGTAATGAATTTAATCATAAACCTTGAAGTGGCTATGGATAAAATAATTGCAGTAAATTATTAAATACAAAATTTATTGTTATTATATAATCTAATTAGCAAAATACAAAATCTTAACTAAACTATGATACAAAAACACACGTAGTAGATTATATATTATCTTGGTACAAAAGTATAAATGAAAAATAAATAGATTAAAATGCATACTTACTTAGGTTGTACTATTAAGATGCAAAAAATGCACAAATTTTATCAAACTCATTTTTAATACAAAACGGATTTATTAGTATTTATATAGTTCAACATTCTAACACCCGAAAGGTAGGAAACATATATTACAGCTTAGTTCCAATTATATCGTAGCGGTTATTTTACTTTTATAAACTTTTGAAGGGAATATTGATTTCATTGCAATTCCTTATACCGTTAGAATATTTTAACTTGTTCTAAATTAAAATATTAAAATTACTTGTTATATACCCACTTACACATATCCTGTTACGTATTACAGTGGTATAGACTTACCCACCAAACCATACACAGTTTGTACCAGTGAGTACAGAATAAAAATAGAGAGGCTTTAGTTGGCCGCGTTTGAAGCAGGGCCTCCGACCAATCTGAAAATTAAATTGGTCCTACTGCACTCATGCCCCCACAATGCTACAGCATATGCGAGGAAAGGAGCAATCGTGCCGTAATAAGTCGCTAGCAACACATCACGGTCCATGAATGTTGAAAAGCGTCTCAGAATGAAAATGCCTGAACTAAGTCTCTTGCACACTGCCTCAATGTGATATTCAAATGTCAGTTTGTCATCAATGAACACTCCTAAAAATGTTGTCACACTTTGACAATCAATGTCCACGTTACCAATCAGACATGACAAACCATTCTGTCTTTGTTAAAGAGTTCAATATAAGATACAATTTATTTCTTATATTGAACTCAATGATTTGATTTTTATCCGAATTTATTTTTAGAACATTTTTATCAAACTACTGAAGCAAGGAATTAGATTTCTCAAAAATTGTTATTTACAGATTTGCCTTATTATCCACCACAACACCTAAGGAAGTGTCGTCTACACATTGACAAACAGTTGCATTTCTTATGCCCTGAGAAGCGTCGTTGGCAAAGAGGAGAAAAAGAATCGGACCCAGGATCGAGCCTTGGGGACCCCGCACCTAACAGTTACTGTAACAGTAAATACCTAACAGTTGTATTTATATTTTTCATCAGCAATAGTAATTTGACGACGAGCAATATATTTCTTCGTAAGAATTAAAGCTGCATCCCTGAGTTTCGTCATTCGTTAACGTATCAGGGTTTGTACACGTCCTTAACTACTGATCTTACTGCATAAAGCAGTCTGAACCAAAGCTTAAGTCGTGTATGGGACTGTAAATATAAAACATATAGCCATTTTCAGTGTGGTAATAATATAATTGTGAGACCGCAAGGTCTGTCCACCGAGGATACCGGCTAGTGAATACACTTAATCAAATGTGCGTCTTTGTCGACGAGATTTTATTTAATAGACGTCCAATTCTGGCGCAATCGGTGCTAAAATGACAATCAGTCAAAAGACTACAAGCGTGTAAAAAATAATTGCAGTACGTATTGCAACAATAGTACTATCAGGCTTCAAAAACCTGTAATAATACAGTGATAATAACATTACGAGGCCTCGGAGTCCGTCCATCCAGGTTCCATTCGTTAACCAATCAGGATTTTGGCAAGTCTTTGACGACCAATCTTACAGCAGAAACCAGTACGAATTAGGCCTAACCTGTAACAAAGCGTTAATTGTGTATGGGACTGTAAATATAAAAATATAGTTGTTTTCTTTATGATAATAGTATGAATATGAGACCACCGCATAGTCTATCCACTGAGGACACCGGCTAATGAATTAGTCTGAGAGTGTGCGTCTTTTTACGTCCGAGATTTTATTTAATAGACGTCCGATTCTGGCGTAACAGGTGTCAAAAAGTCAATCAGTTGAAATGATATAACCTTATAAAACATAATTGAATTATGTTTTGTAATAATAATCCTTCAAACCTCAAATTGCGCCCACCAGAGGACGCCAGAAGAAAACAGTCACCTACCCGCACGTCTTTGACGACCGACTATTCAGTTATCTCACGTCATACTTCTTTACTATTATTTCAAACACCCGTTTACATTTAAAATAGAATAAATTAAAATAATTAAGACAGAATAGTTGTAGATCTGAATAAAAAAATGTGTATGTTCTAATATTTCTGAATAGTGTAACAACCTTTAAATTCCAATTTATTATTGGGCTTGAGCAGTAACTGAACATGTATGACGTTCATACTAAATGATTTTCTTAGCTTACAATAAGTTGTTTTATTTATTATTTAGGTATTTTCCTTTTTTATAGATATGAAATAATATGAATGAGAAACAGATTTTACCTCTAAAATGTTAAACTGAATTTTAAGAATATACTGATTTATCACTCAAGAAAAACATATATGTATCAAAATCAACATAAACCTAACAGTTGTCAATTTATGTTTATTGACAAGATTTATAATCGATTATAAAATGCAAGAATATTGAAAATATAGTGGCAAGCATATCAGTAACATGGTCTTAAATATAGGTGTAAATGGTTCAGCAGGAAAGAAATGTTCCATGATGAAACATGCATTTAACGTTAAATTAGTGTTTAATCGTGTAAAAATGCGTTTGCTGTGAGCTAGGTTTATCCATGAGTGGGTTTAAAATGGATTATTAAATTTAACTTCACAAGCCCAGGAATGAGTTTTCTCAATGATGTACCCATAACCCCCATATACTCTGATTAGCCCCCCACCCCCAAATAATTTTCTAGATCCACCACTGATGGTAGCATCTGTGGCGGACTTGCCTTTTGTAAATCCGTATTGACACTCAGACATAATAAAAATTTTTTTACAGACACTAAAAAGCCTACCAGTGAAAATCTTTTCAAATACCTTTAAAATAGTTTATATTCCATAGCTAAGAATAACTTAATTACACGCGATAAAATGTTCATTTATTAATTATTGTTGTATTTTTTATGTTTACCAGAGAATAAGATTAATAAATTTAAAAGTATGATAATCAAGACGTGGAGTTATTGATTTATTACTAGTGGGTATTACGGAGAACAGACCCAAAAACATAGTCACATTTTTGCAGAAGACAAAAATGTTAACAGCTGCATTCATTTAATCGATTAAGTATTAAGGTGGTTTGGCCAGCATTAGGGACAACTGAATTCCGCTCGCAGCGTTGGTTGTACGTCTGACCACGAGACACACACACACACACACACACTAGACCCCTCCCCTCCCCGTCTATATAATTGCAGGAAGTAAATGATGAGCATGACCAGTCATTCTTTTTTTCAAATTCGGGAATAATCGGGAAAATAGTTTTTTTAAATTGTGAATGTACCAATAAAGCCCAAATTCACATCTATGAGGTGATGTATTTATAACTATAAACATAATTTTAATGAAAGAACTACTTGGGAGGCATTTATCAGCTTACACATACACATATATATATATATATATATATATATATATATATATATATATATATATATATATTGCAATCGAAAAAATCGAAAATCTTTTTTGACCAATCAGCCTTAAAACAACTTAAACACATTGATAATACGAAAATGTAGGCCTATAAATATTATGTGTTTACTGTCAGTTGAAGATGTGTGTATAAAATAAATAATATTTACCTAAATTTGCAGTAAAATAATATAGACTCGTTCTGTTTTACTAGATTGGTATTTAGTATAATTGTCTTTAGTATATTTAGTCTTTATTATCTTAACATGCGTAGCGAGTTTCATAAAGATCGGTTGCGCCAATTCGGTTGATACAAATTCTTTTGTGAAAAAATAAAATGGCAGATATCTGGTAAACGAAGCATGTTTGGGAAAAAATACTGCTAGATTTTTCCATTCTTTAAGGGGTATATAACCATTTCCCGAAGTTTGGCACTTTACTTTCGGGACACCTGTGTGAGTACGTGCGCGCGCGTTTGTGTGTGTGATATATTCTATACATAAAAAACAGTTGAGCAACTTAAGAGCTTGCTACCTCTCCCAACATATAGGATTTGATTCCTAATAAGGCCTAAATAAGATTACAGCTTTATTCATGAACTTACAATTTAAAACTTGACCTTTTTTAAAAAGAGGACCTAATTTTGCCTAGTGCCACTTGCAATTTTCTATCGGGTATAACTTATTTTTATAATAATAATTTCTCTTTGTATCGCATTGAATAGGTGTGGATATTAGGATGAAAGTTAGATATTAATAAGTTAGTAAACACTAATATTATTCTGGATACTGTTTACTTTGTAAAACTCTTCGGTAATTTCTTCTTTCTGTTTTTTCAATTTAGTTTATGTAGACTATAATAATATAAGGATAAATCAATTTTATTCCACTGTATTTTAATAATTATTCTGCCCTTGATATTTTTATGTTCCATATGTATGGCATTTTATACACAATTCTTGTCTTATATTTACATGTTTATATATTATAAATACATTGATGATTGCAGGATAAATCAAATGAGATTACTGTATTTTAATTAATTATTAATTGTCTTGATTAAGTTTAGGTTTTGTAAACATCTATACGTATATAACTCATACTTGCAAATCACTTGACGAGGGCCATGTAATCATTGGGTGATGTGAATAAAAACTAGCATTTTCTAGGCCAAGTAAGTGTTTGCTCAAATCTGTCAATAAAGAAATTGAGAAAATATTAGCAGTTTCTAGTACTTTCTAGAAATCCTTAAGCTCTTACTAGGGGTAAGTGCTAGATTTTACATCTTGTCTCGCCCAATCTCCCTCCACTAGAACTAACTTCCTGCCTGCTCAACCTTTCACCGCAAATTTGCTTTTCACTTGAATGATTTTTTGTTCAACCAACCACGATGTTTTGTAGTCGGATTAGGGATGAAACAAAATTAATTATATAAGTAAAATTGATCCATATGCACCTTCATACTAACCACATTTTTGTATACTATCCCTTTCAGTAAAACTGGTTTGACGTTTAAACTTGTATACATTTGATTCCTAATAAGGCCAAAATAAGATTACAGCTTTATTTATGAACTTACAATTTAAAACTTGACCTTTTTTAAAAAGAGGACATAATTTTGTCTAGTGCCACTTGCAATTTTCTATCGGGTATAACTTATGAGCAACTACTGGTTAAAGTGATTTAAAACAATCAAATTGTATTCTTAAAAATGGATCCACATGAAAAAAGACTACCCGTGTATTTTCCAACTAATGCACTCACACATTCATGTTAGACGTTAAAATTATAAAAATTCCCTAGATATTTTACTTATTGTTATTTTACATTTCATTTTAATAAAATCTAAACCTCTACCCCAAAACAAAACATAGGCAAACAGCCAGTTACTTATAAAATTTAATTTTAATTAAATAATATAAAGATAAAAAATGCTGTGTACCTATACAAAAATAAATAATTTTGAAAATAAAAAATATTATATGTAATTTTATAAAATAAATAATTATCTGTACGTGTATTCATTATGAAGTACATTTTATTATATTTTGGATACAATGAATTCTTGGTTACTTACAGCTAAAATTATTAGTTAATTATAAAAAAAATATTTGTCTACATACAAACTAAATTTTACAACAATTTTAATTACAAAACGATTGAACAATTTCCATTTAAAGAGGCTACATTTTATAATTATTCCTGTATTGATACATTATTACAATCCAAAAATCGTTATAGCTATACAAATCCACGAACCCATGCGTATAATATAGTGGGAAAACTAAAGTCATATGATAATTTTGAAACAACATTATTTATAAAATTATTGATGAAGACAAAGACAAAAAAAGTGAATTGGAGCAAACGTATAATACTATAGACCTTCTATTATACCTATTATAGGTATAATAGAAGGTCTATGATAATACGTCCTTAAGGTTTATTAAAAGGGATAATCCATGTTATATGTTAAACAGATGATGAAGAGGTAGTAAATACTAGGAAAACATCTAGCATGCCCCAGTTTAGCTTGAAAATAATCTAGTAAATACTAGAGATAAGAGGTTTTATTCACATCACTTTTCAATTAATTTTATTTTCTATTTTAGGTTGCACTATTTTGAATAACATCGAAAGTTTATGTATTCCCTGTATTTTATTATTTTAGGCTATAGTGTATTCTTGATTGTATTATTTTAAGAAATATAAATGATTGTTTTTTTTCTTCTTTTGCAGGTTGATAATTTTGACAATGTACTATGCAATATGTATAGCTAGCTGATTATTGACTGATAATGTATGTATACATGTCTTAAATCAATAAAAATGATTTGATTTTCAAGCATTTACTAGCCGTCCGGAAATGCCAAGAACTTACTACCAATTTGCATTTACTACCCGTTTTTATTCGTTCCAAACCTAGCATTTACTCAGAAAATTACAATTTCTAGTAAAAACTAGTTTTTATTCACATGACCCATTGTATTATCATAGACCTTCTATTATACCTTATAGGTATAATAGAAGGTCTATGGTATTATCAATGAGTTACATAGTTCTTGAATCTGGGAACAAATATGCACTCTCAATAATATGTTGATTACTATACGAATTTCGTCAATTGGAATTTTGGAAATTGAAACTTACCAAATAGGATGAGCGGACAGGACCGTGTTGCGTGTAAACGACGCCACCCTCCCATGCATCAGGCTGTCTGTTCCAGGTCTCTGTTCGGCAGGTTAGGTAGTGGTGATATTGTTGCGTAGATTAAGGTTAGGTCAGAAAACTCGTGCTTACTAAGTCCAATTGCACGTGGTGAGTATAGTTTGCTTTACCATAGATGTTAATGTGTATTTTAATTGAAGTCCTGAATCACTAAGTAAAACATCTTTTAATCTCATCGAATTAAACGTGCTTACGCTATACAGTGCTTTATTTATGCGATTTGAGCTCGGTACAAATTACATTAGGTCTAAGATAGTCTTACAGTATTTTGAAGAAATACATTTTTTATACTTATGCTTCAGGATATTTTATCCAAGGATATGATTGTTTGGCCCCTGTGCACTCACATTACTAAATTAAAAAACTGTTTGAAACGTGGGTAACAAAGCAGTTTCCACTCAACTAATGGATAATAAAATTTGCAGTTTCAAAGTGATGTAGGTTGAGTTGGATTATAATTTAATTGCCTGGTAAACTCGTGTTTATCTGGAAAATCATAAAACTTTCAAAAAAGATTAGTCAAAGTGTGTATATGCTCCCAACTGTAAGTTCCACAGCATTGTGTTTTAACCCTGGAATGGTAACCCTTCGTGATTTTTCTGCACGCAAATAGTGTTTTGTAAATTAAAGGCAGGTTTTTGTCGCGACTGTACCGAACAAACGAGCCATCCCTCCCCACCCCTTCCTGACCTTGATCCACTTGTCGCAGTCTGCTAATGTCATTCGTGTTGTTCACAACAACGTATGTTGCTGATTTTTTATGAAGGGTTACCAGTGCCGTAACTTTTTTCTGAGTGTCTAGTTTTGTAAATATTAGGTTTTATTAGTAGTTTTAGTTCAATATTAATGTAAATAGTTGTATATAGACCTATATTTGATTAACAATGGCCTTGCGTCTATCTGAAATAGACATAATGTTAAATAATGACAGTGTTCCTGACGATGACAGTGGAAGTGAGTTGGACGAAAATGTGCTAAAGACTATTATAAAAAGCGTCCTAGGAACCGTTAACTTTGAAAATTATTAAAAAAAACATTTTTTTTGTAAATCACTACAAACCAAAAACATTACGTCATAAATAATTTTTTCTGATTTAATTATTATCAATTTTAATAAAGTTTGTACTTGTTTAGACTAGTAAAGTATTCAAAATAAAGACTTTGTTGTTAAAACTTGTAATTTTTATTTTTAACTATTTTTATAAGACTTGATACCTCACATCGTAAAATATACGAAGGGTTACCAGTAGAGTAACTTTAAGTAGGGTTACCATTCCAGGGTTAAAGGGTTAAACCTAACCCAACCCAACTTAACCTGTGCTACCCAAGTTAATCACGGGTGCTACAAAAGTTAGCATCTATGTGAGCCTAGCTGATCATAGATGCTAACCAAGCTGATCATGGGTGCTACCAAAGTTGATCATGAATGCTTCCTTAGCTTATCACGAATGCCACCCAAACTAATCACGGTTGCTACCCAAGTTGGTAAAACTGGAAATGTTTTGACACAAGCGATTTCGGCCAAATAAAATTTTTTTTTACTAATTTCGACCTGCTGAACACGAATCTGCAAACCATTTTCCACGGAAACCACCCCTTCCCCCAGAAAAATAGGAAAAACGCGAAAAACCTTTTTCGGTCGAATACAACACGTGGCATATCTAAATTGACTGTTTTTTTACGCTGAACACGAATATGCAATCAGATTTTCTCTACGATCAATATCACGCGAGAAAATAACGATTTTATCAAGAACTACTTTGTGTGCGGAGGATGGCAGCTCGAGGCGCATGAATACACCGCGTTGCGTTCACCACTCGCGGCCGGCCGTTTGCAAGTGACTGTGTTGCTTCAGTGCGCGATGGTTTGTGAGGTCTGTGAAGTTAACTATTGGGACGCTGCGGCATTAAACGAACATCAGTTACAAGAGTTTTTCATCGAACGCGGTATTGTAAAGCGCACAACTAATTGTGCCCTTTGTGGTGGACACGTTTCCATTGGTGAGGATTATTACTTTCGGTGCTCGAGGAGAGTGTCGGTCAGAAAACAAAAACCGAAGCGGTTCCTGGCTCAGGAATACAAGATTACCGCACAGGACCATTTTCAACTTCTGTTCTGACCCTGCTGACAAGAGAACCTCCCTGGTACGCCTTCCTGAGAGACACTCTTCATCTTACCTCTCACACCGTCGTTGATTGGTGCTGTTTTTACTGGGAGGTGATCTTAAATCTCTTGCAGCGGGAAAACGTTCAGCTAGGTGGCCCCGGTGAGATTGTTGAAATCGACGAGGCCAAATTTGGTAAGCGTAAATACAACCGCGGCAGGATCGTCAAGGGACAGTGGGTTCTGGGTGCTATTCAGCGGAGCAACAAGAAGACCTTGCTAGTGCCCGTCCCTGACAGGTCAGCGAGGACCCTAGTACAAATAATCCGGTGGTGGGTCCTCCCTGGTGCCCAGATTATAACCGACTGCTGGCGGGCGTACGAAACGCTCAGTGATTATCAATTTGAACACTTGACGGTAAGCCACTCGAAAAATTTCGTCGATCCGACCACCGGGACCCACACTAACACACAGTTGAAAGGTCCTGGCGCGATATCCGGGCAAACGTCCCGAAGTACGGACGCGCGTCGGCACATTTCAAGGGCTACCTCGCCGAGCATCTTTTCAAACGGCGCTACAGCCTGGAGGAGAGGCCACACGCCTTCTACAGAGCTGCTGCTCTGCTGTATCCTCCAAAATATTAGGTTGGTACCCTTATTTTCATTCACTGACAGTATAGGAGGGCTGAAAAGGTTAGGTTAGGTTAGTTTAGGTTGGTTTTGCGGTAAACGATCGATTTCGGCCGAAAAGGGCTGAAAAGGTTAGGTTATTTAACAGTTTGAACTATAGAAAACTAACCTAACCTAACCTTGTCAGCCACGGGTCGGTTCGGATACCGCCGAGATGAACCACGCGCGATTTCGGCCAAAACCTTGAACATTAAGCCGCTTAATATTGATCGCAGAGAAAATCCGATTGCATTTTCAAGTTCAGCGTAAAAAACCAGTCAATTTTGATATGCCACATGACATTTTCTGCCAAAAAAATTAATTCAACATTTTCCGGGTTTTTCCGATTTTTCTGGGGAAGGGGCTGTTTCCGCGGAAAACGGTTTGCGGATTCGTGATCAGCAGGTCGAAATCAAGGGAAACAAATTTTTTTGGCTGAAATCGCTTGTGTCAAAACATTTCCAGTTTCTCCCCCAAGTTCATTACGGTTATTCCTAAGTTGATCACAGTCAATACCTAAAATACATATTTCTTCATTATTTAACATTGTTGTAGTATAGTTGCGGGGCATTACAGATTTTGACCTATTGATTAAAAAAAAAAAACCATCAGGAACAACGTTTTTCATTCAATATGTGTAGGTGCTGAACACATGTATGTAGGTCTAATAGTTTTTAAGGAAAAATGATCATTTTCGCTCTTAAAAACACTTCACGAAGTTTACACAGTATCCCTCACAAATATTTAAGATGTGTGTTAGTCCTCGTACTAGAACAACTATATTTAGCTGAGTTTATATGCTTCTCTAAACTGCCACACAGCTAAATTTAGCCATTAACTTTTATTATAATATAACTATTAACAATATTGACATGATTTATACACCACTGGAAATGGAAAGAGTTGCTTTATAACTCGTAAAAAAAATATAAATAAAAATTAGTATTCTCACAAAAATAAAACTTCTCATCACGAAGGATAATATCATATAGACAGTACCCAAGTTCATTGTGACTAAAGTGATAACCTACCTGAGTAGTTTTATACAATTTTACATATTTTTATTAGTTTCATTTCAGTGGTTTCTTAAACCAAAAAATGTTTGTAGATGTGTGAGAAATTACCTGTTGGTTTAGGAAAATCTGATCGCTGGTTCGAGGGTTAAATTCAGGTCTACTGTGAAAGAGAATCTTACAGGAATTCAATTCAGATCAGTCTTTTTAAATGTCTGTCTAAACAAATTTAATCAAATAAATACAAGTTCTCCCTTTTAAAGAATGAATTAATAATTTTTATGTTGAATATGAAATTCATGGGGCCTCAAATATTTTCTTAGGTTTGTGACACCTAAGCTAGCTATTTGACACAGTAGTAATAAAATAATATTAGCTCGTAATGAAGCAATAAAAATGTCTTACTAAGAATACATATTTAGTACTTTGAAAGAATAGTGTATGTAAGCTAGCAAATTGGTGAGGTAAGGACTTTTTTTTTGCCTAGGACAGCCTGCTGGACTTCTCTAGGCAAAAGTATATGCACGTATTTCTTTTTGTGGCTAACAGTTGCTGTTTTTAAATGGTGCATAATAGTAGATAATTGTTATTCAGTGTGACAGATTTTCTGTAATTTCTCGAGAAATACTGTATTTGTCATCATCGATCTAAATTACAATAAAATTCGTGTTCTGTGTAAGTTAATTTAATATGACATCAAATAATATATGATAAAGTATTATTTCATATATCATTATTATTTTTTTTTTCCGGAAAGAAAGCATCTCTAAAGTATGCCCAGTTCTTGAGTATTCTAATTTTGTTAAGTGGGTGAAACTGCATAATTAGGGCCTACCTAAAATGAGTTGAGAATATCTATATTTCATGAGAGGTACTTTTTATTGTGCGGAAATTATTTATTTAACCTAAAAGCGAACTTAACAAACCAAGTATCAATAAAAAAAGTTATTTTTACAACTTTTTTTAATTGATGTGTTCCTTTTGCAGAACACATCTATATTTCATGAGAGGTACTTTTTATTGTGCAGAAATTATTTATTTAACCTAAAAGCTAACTTAACAAACCAAGTATAAATAAAAAAAGTTATTTTTACAACTTTTTTAATTGATGTGTTCCTTCATGCAGAACACACATTTGAAAAGGATTTTGGACTCTGACTATTATTTTTCGAGATATAATAGAAAAACTACTGTTGCGGTGATTCACCATTAGTGGCTATTACGCAATCATTCTGAATAGTATCTACGAAACGAAAAAAACGAATGTGGATATATTTTTGCCAGAGGGATAGTCAGTAGGAGGTTCCTGAGGCCAGGCACCTGAATTTAACCCAAATCTTGAATTTTTAATAAGGATATGCTAGTTAGGTTAGGTTTGTGAAAATTGTTGCTATAGGTGAAAATAATGATTTTTCTGCTAAATTACTTACTCATGTGAGGCGGAAAGTGAAAAGGGAACTCTTGGCTGCAATGTAAAATGTTAAGTATTCATGAAACTACCGATTTTGGTCAAGATTATCAATATTTGGTTTTTTATCGATTATCAAACTCTGGTTAATATAGAACAGGCCTGTATTGGTTATAAAATCGAGTGAAAGCATTAAAACTTCGAATAACATTTATTTAGATGTCGGTGTTTGGCCTGAGAAAAGGGATCTCTTGTCGTTATGGCAACATAACATAGGCCCGACAAGAGGTCCCTTTTCGAAAACACACTAGAAAATAAACATTACTTTAAAAAATAGCCTCCCCTGAATTCGAGCGTTGGTTTAGAGAACTACGGCAAACGTTGCCTAAATGCAGAACAGTTTTTTGTGTGTTTAAAACCATCACAACAAAAGTTACCTTTCTAAAGTAGTACTGGCAGCATTTGAAACAACTGTTTAACTACCAATCAGCTGTGACTGCATCACTTTTATTTTATTTTATCAATTGTACTATAGTAGATCGACTTGCAATTTATTTCAGCAGTGTTTACAATTAATAATAGTGAAAATAAAGTGCAAAAATTATTGAATGAATTAAAATTTAAAGCAACTAATGTCCTGTCTGAGAAAAGGACCTCTTGTAGTTTTGGGAAATAACATGGGGTCGACAAGAGGTCCCTTTTCAAATATTTAGTTTTGTGTTACATTACTTTATAAAAACGAGATTTTAATGTTCGAACTGTCAGTGTTACAAACAACTACCACTGTTATTCTGATAAAGGAAGTGTTTAGCTTTGTTTTCATGTTTGATATATTTCTTAAATGTGAAAAATGTGGGTTTTATATGATTTTAAAGTTTTAAAACCCGTTTCTCAAAATGCCGTTTACAATTTGTAAAACTTAAAGGAAAAAAATTGTAATGACGTGAAATTTACACAAACTTGTTCATCATTTTATGCTTAATTTAAAAATACCAATAACTCAAAATTGATAATTGCCGAGATCCCTATTCATTTTCCGCCTCACATATTTCTTTTATTGCATATAAAAACATTTAAAAAAAAGTAACATATTGAATAATAATGTGTAATTTTAAAATTAATTTTTAATTTTCTTATAATAAACGATTAAATGTTTTCTCATTGACGTAAAGAGATTACCATTTTAAGCTGCAAATTATAATTTGGTTAAGGTGAGTGGAAACTGCATAGTTGCTGATTATTTTATCTGACAATCTATTGAATAAGCATAGTAGACTCATTTAAATTGTGGTATTGATAAAGGCGTATAGCTGTGCCTATGACCTTGTCATGTTAGGTTATGGTAAGATGAGGAATGCTGGGTTTAATCAAAGCATTCCTAAAAACATTAACAGTACAGCTGGTTGATGATTTAAATTCAGTTAAAGGAAGTATTTAAACATGCAGTACGGCAGTTTATTTTTGTAAACAATTTTCTAATTGTAATAGTTTAAGTGATAGGGATTCAAAGAAATAACATTATCCATCAAATGTAATAAGTAGTTAGAATACAAATTACGATCCAGTCACCAACATCAGTATAGTGATTTATTTTTTACTCTATGGAACAGTTTTAGTTTTGGAACATGATTAGTAAAACTATAAACAATTAAAAATCACATGCATAGCTATATGCCTCCGTATATAGTTATGCACTTTCTACTCGCATCAACAAATTGGACATTTTCTGTTTCCAAGGGGTATAAATTACAGTAATTAGGCCTATGCAGTTTTTACTCACCTTGGGAAACATGAAACAATTGCCTAAAATGGGTCAAGAATTGGTTTTATTTTTGTGATAGATATTTTTGTACAAAAACTCTGCGGAAATTACATTTTTTTGAAAAAAAAGAGAGAAAAAAAAACCACCTGGCATTTTCTCCTAAATTTAGGACTTTTTGTATTTTCAACATAATTAGAGATACCTATTTAAAATGAATTCTTAATTATCTCTCTCTGACAAATCTGTCAGAGATATGACTGAAAACCACTTTTGTGTTAAATGGTTATTTAGCTGCTTTATGCACGATAATTACAAACAGCAACTACTGAAAAAAAAACAAACAAATTTGACTTAAGTCTAATCATATTTTATTCAAAATTTGTTTATAAGTATATATACAAACATCAAATGGCGTCAAGTCATACAACTTTGTATAATTTATAGCAACATTATACGTCTATAATCTGTGGAGACACAGCCGGCAGGCTATCCGCGAGGTCTGACATCCGATTTCAACAGAAATTTAAATTCTTTTGAAGGATATGTTTACCTAACTCCTCCGCATTTGATTTGTGAAGACTCCTCGGCACTATTTTTGGTAAAGTAAATAAATTTGTTTTGCTATAGCTTTTTTTTTAGTTGCTCCTTGTAACATCCAGTTAAAATATTTTATATTAACTTATAGAATATTTAATATTTTTCAGTTATTTTTAAAGACGGAAAAAAAAACAGCTCTACATTTTTACTAAGGACTAAAAAAAAAAAAAAAAAAAAATGCAAATTCATCAAGGTGATCTTATTTAAAATACCATATAGGCCTAATTGGTAACAAGTATACACAATTTGACAGTCTTAACTGTAAGATAAATAATTGTTATCTTCATTTTTATAGTAAAATGCAATACTGTATCACTTTTTTATAACACGTTTTGTTTCTAAGTGTTTCACTAAATAAGTTATAGAAGATAAGTATTGGACAGTTAGACCTAGGCATTTCCGTATCACATTTTTTATACTGCCTATTGTGCACAAAACCTAAACCTAAAACAAAGTAGCCTAAGTCAAAACTAAAATTTTACAATGATGCTCAACATATGTGGTGTGTAAAGCGCACAACTTGTTCTCTTTTTTCACGTTAGACACTTATTCTTGATTTATTTAGACTCTTTACTTGTATTGATACAAAACATAAAGTATAGAAAAGAAGTGACTCATGTTTGCAAACAATATTTTGTAACCTAAAACTCAACGTCACAACGCAAAGTACGGATAGCTATTGACATCTTGAAAACATACTTGAAATACAACTTAAGCGAAAGTCAAAGATCAAGATAAATCCATTTCAGAAGTATATAAACTGATAGTAGGTACTTTGGTGTTTTCTGAGCAAATTAATGGTATTTCAGTACATATAACTTATTTAGAAAAATCAAATTAAAACCCCTTTTTGTATGTGAATGAAAAGTGTATATTTACCAAAACTAGTTAATATAGTGTGAGATACTAATTTAATTTCATCCTATAGAAAACTTACTTTTTTAAACCAGAAAATAAAAAAAATCACTTTAAACGAATAATAATAAGAAAAATGTAACTGTTCAGATATTGTTGTTTTAAGAAAAAACATTTCATTTAGGACATAACGGTTTTTTATTATGTATGCAATTATATAATTTTTACTGTGGTAAGTTTGTCTTTTTATCCATAAATAATCGTCAAGTCCATCTTAACCTAACCTTACATAGTTTAACTTAACATCCCCTTTAAACAATTCGATGGGACGTTAGTTTTGTTTGAACTGCTATGATTCTCTTAGTTTTTGAATCAGAATTACCTGTGTCTATCTTAAGATTCCTTTCTGTTATACATGGGGCTATTTTAGGTACGGTAGTAGACAATTTCAAGTTGTCATTTTAATCTAATTGTTGATATGTTTTTGTAATTGTGTAAACTATGTATAAAATAGCGTAAATAAATATTTTATACATATACCCTAAATATTTTATACATATCTAAACCACAAAAAGGTTACGGGTTACTTTGGGCGTCTTGTGTTTCTCAACAAGACTGCAGATAAACTATACCTCATGCTTATTATCTCAGTTAATCTTAAAGATGTTCCATAGTTAAGATTAGTTAATAATTTTTGTCACTTTCGTAATTTATATCATGTTTATTTGGACTTAGCTTTGTAAATGCCTTACACTAAAAATAATATCTAAAAATTAAAATTGTGTTCTACAAATAAATTTAATATTAATTTCAACTTTAGAAATATCTAAAAAGTTTAACTATGAAAAAATATATTTTATTCTAACAAATTTAAAACAAACTAATCTGTTGTGCTCTAACAAATGACAGTTTAATAGAATGAATGTGTTTGGTAAAGTTTAGGTTTATTTTTAACTACATGTACAGAGAAAATCTCTATACAGCACATGTGAATATGCTAGTGTAATTAAACTAAAAAGTAGATTTAAATATTTATAATTCACTTTTATATGATAAGTAATATAACATTTTTTTACAGATATTAAAATGGGGAGGAAAAATAGACAGAAACAGCAAACAGGACAGAATACTTTATCAGATCCAAGTTTTGCTAACTCAAAGGTTGTAAAAAATAACAACAAGAAAATGTTTGCTTCTGAAAAGAAAAAGAACCTTATAGCCAAACAGTCTTCAGAGGATATTGAAGTTGTTGCAAAACCCTTGAAAAATCCTTCAAACAGTTTTGAAATAAATTCACAAACACAAAATAACAAAGGACATAAGAAATCTAAAAATAAGCAAAATAAAAACAACCAGCAAATTAATGTACAGCAGCAACAGAATATTGTAAACAGTGGGCCATCTAAAAAGAAAAAGAAGAACAAGAAAAATAATGCATCGAAAGAGCAAGCTGATGATAATGTTCTTGAATCTCCAAATGACAATAATCTTCACAGTCCGTCAAAAAATGAGTCCATTACTGATAAACCCCTGTCAAAAAGTGCCAGAAGAAAACTAAAGAAACAATTAAAAAAAGAGAATCAAGCAGCTCCAAGTTCACAAAAAGAGGATAAGAATATTGAAAACTATATTCCATTATCATCACCAACAAAAAAATCTGTTGGTGGATTTAATGGAATATCTGGTTCCAACAAAAATACTAGTGAAAAAACCAACTTTAGTAAAAAGAAATTTGGATCCAGTCCTAATGCTCAAAAAGGTTCTCCTCCTAAGGTGTCTAAACCACAAAAAGGTTCTCCAGTAAAGAATCAATCTGTACTGCAGACAGAAAAGTCTATATATAGCTCATCATCTGGTGATGATGAACTTGACTTTGATTCATCTGACGAGGAGGATGATGTAGACGACAAAAATAAATTTAAAGCAGCCATCACTGATGTAAAGAAAAAGGGGGAGCAACAATTTATTAAGTCCACTTTGGGAACTTTGAAGAAATCTGAATCAGATCTGGAAAGTGATGAGGAAGATGACAACGAAGATGAAGAAGAAGGAGAAGATGAGGAAGAAGGAGAAGATGACAGTTCTGATGGTGAAAATGTTTCCAAACAAGATTCTTCGGTTTTATTTATTAAAAAAAATAATAAGAGCTCTTTTCCTTCTTCACACGAGAGCTCTGATGATGAGGGAGATGATAGTGAGGAAGAAGAGGAAATGGATAGTTCAGAAGATGACACTGAGCAAAAGACGATTAATGTAACATCAGCAAAATCAAAATCTGTAGCACAGTCGAACCAAAGAAAAAGAAAAGGCGACAACACACAAAGCTCGCCAACAAAGAAAGAAAAGTTTACAACTTCTACAAGTAAAGATGATTTGGATGGTGACAGTTCAGAAGAAGAAAACATCAAAGGCAAAGATTTTATAGATTCAGAGGCAGAAGAAGGTGAGGAGACAAATGGAGAAGACGTAGAAGATAGTGACAATGAAGAAGAAGCACCTCCAACTAAGAAGTCAAAATTTTCTCCTAACGAAAGCAGAGATAATGAAGATGAAAATAAAGTTTTTATAAATAATCTTCCATCCAAGTAAGTAAAATCTTATTTATTTTAGTATAAGGGTTGTGCGTAAATTAAGATCTCTTAATGTTTTTTTCGTTAGTAAACATAATTTTATTGCAAAATAATTACAATTTCTGAAATCTTAGACATTTAACTATTTTTTAATATATTCCTTGTTATGATCAGTGTTTTTTTGAGTCATTCTGGGATCTTTTTCATACTCCTGTCATACCAATCTCCCAAAAACTCATTGGAAGGAATTGTCAATTGAGAATTTTGTTCCCTTAACCCCTGCTCGAATGGCCAGTAGTACTGACCATGCAAAGTTTTAGACGGCTTGTTATTAGTCTCGTCATTGTTTGTCCTCGCTGCTCGAATGGCCAGTGGTACTGGCCGCGCTAGTTCCACTTCCAGCTAGCGGCCATGTTTGTTTATACTTCTCAGCCAGCGCGTAATTCTTTTTACATAGCCTTTGTATTTTTGACATGGGTATTTAAAAATGACGTAAAAACCATTAATAGATAATTATAGAAAAACTTTAATGGAACTAACTTATTCTAAGATAAACAAACTGTTTGATAATGTTAGTTTTAAACATACATTTGTAAATTGAATAATTAACATAAATTATTGAAATTACAACTTGATTTTAACATATGACATAGTCATGAAACATTTTGCAAAATCTTTAGCGTTTGAATTTTTTTGCAGAATGGTATTGTTCAAAACACAATCCCATGTGAAGTCCTGGATTGTTCAAACACGTTTTGCAGTAAAATTTGCTGCGTTTTCTTTCTTTACCAGGTCTTCTATCGCTGCATACTACGCAGTCCTTAGTCTTGCTGCCATCAAGTGGATAGGGGGTATGCAGTTTTCCGTTCAGTCTCTCTTCTTCGTGTACAGTGGAAGGCCTTCCTCTTTTCTTTGAATTTCTTACATCTCCCACTAATTCTGTAATCAAAATTTTTCTGAATTTTCTTTGCCGTATCTTATTTTGGCCTTCGTTCAGATTGTAAAGTATGAATGCATTTACAACTGCAGTCTCAAGTAGCCAGAAGAGAATTTTTCTCCACCACTTAATGGACTTTCTTGTAAAGCTATAACTGGAGATGTATTGATCTGTGAGATCTACCCCGCCCATTGATTCATTGTACTTACAAACCACAGTCGGTTTTTCAACGTCTTCTTCTTGTCCGTTTTTCTTTGTGCGGTGAATTGTTTGGGTTGAGTTATCATAAAGGGTACTCAACATAGCTACCAACTTGGTGTCCTGCCACAGGAGCACTGCAAACTTGTCTTCTTTTCTATAGCATTTCATGTCACCTTTTTTAAGTTTAATTTTGCCTGCTTTGTTCTTCTTTTGACTCTATTTGATCTGGTAGACCTTTTCGGTTTGTCATAATAGTTCCTGTGATATGTATTTTCATATCAAAAAGTACTTTAGCGAGATCAAGGTTCATGTAAAACCTATCTGTGAACACATGAAGTCCTTCTATGTTTCTATATGACTGTTTTAGTTTGGTAACCAGATGGATAACTATTCGGCTGGTAACGCCCAAGTCTTGCCATGGCATTCTATCAGTGGTACATTTGCAAAAATATGGCTCCATTGCACATATATAGCCTGTGCTTGACTCTGAAAGTACAAATACTTTAATTCCCCATTTGATTGGCTTGTCTTTGTTATAGACTTTAAAGACAACCCTGCCTTTGTAGCCGACGGTGCTCTCATCAACACTCACCTTGTTCTGTGGTACATAGAATTCTCTAAAATTTTTATCCATGTATGCCACCACATTTCGTATCTTTCCTGAGCGAGTTAGCCTACCACCTACAGGTCCAGTGGGGGGTGGACTGACATGAAGATTCCAAAACAACTGTTAGAATCTCTCTTTGCTAAATATGTCCTTAAAAAAAGGTTGGTAATCAACCCATTCAGTTGAAAAGTAATTGTCCAGCTCTGGTTTCTCGTTCATTCCCATGTTAAGAACTACACCCAAGAAAGCTTTTATTTCTGATAATGACACGTCATGCCAAGACCGCCACATTGACCTTTTTTGGGGGGTGTTTTCATCTGAATTTTTTCAGAAGCGGAGCGGTTAATCTCATTGACGATTTCTGATAGCAAAGTATCATCAAAAAACAGCTGGAAAAATTCTAGGGGGGTCTTTGGTGTGTGTGTTAGTGGAGGTTTATAGCCACTGTTACCTGCCCAGTTAAACCTTTTAAATTTAGCATTACCTGTTTTCCATTCTTGCCATTCATCTGGATTCACATCTTCTTCGTTGCCATCTGTATCCTCTTCTGATAACTCACCACTGTCCTCTTCACACTGTTTTCAAATGTTATATTTTGAATAGCCTCGTCATGTATGGTTTGTTCAATTATAAGAGAATCTGCGTCTTCACCAAATTCTTCACGAAGTTCATCTTCAAATTGTTCATTGAAATTAGAATCCAAATCACTATTATGTTCAGAACCACTGTCTTCATCAATGTCACATTCATTGGCTAATATATTTCTAACATCATCAGAACGTAAACAGTCATCCATATTGTAAATATTTACAAATAATAATTTACAAATAATATTTACAAATAATAATTCACAGCTGAATAACATCAAACAGTATAGATCACAAGTCAAATGTACACACAACAAGTAGTTATGGGTGAGGGTGACTGTCTGACTGAGATGCTAAACGTCAGCTGTCAGAATCTACTGAACAATAAATGTAATTGGCGGGAAACCAATGTCAATAGACGTCATATTTAGTTTACGAGCTCCTTGATAGGTTACAGCACTCACCGGACATATAAGTATAAAATAAAATAATAAAAATAAAATGTTTGCATAGTGTCCAGTAGTACTGGCCATACGAGCAATAGTCGTATTCTATACTGGCCAGTACAGGTGGACATTCGAGCAATCAGGACATCGCGTTAACAAATAGACCGGACTGACGCGGAAATGTCTGCGGCCAGTACAGCTGGCCATTCGAGCAACGAGGACAAACTACAAATATTGCTTTCGGGTCCATAGGGTTAAGTCTTGTTTGGAGGAACAAATACAGAAGTCAATTTGTTTCAAATCAGGGCTGTATGGAGAGTGGTCAATCATTCACCACCCAACTTTGGCGATGAGATCGGTCATGGTTTGGGCGACTGGAGGGCGGGCTTTGTCATGGTGCAAACAAATGCCAGTTGTTTAAACGGTAGTCTTAGAGATGTCCTGTCTGTTCGGCCATGTCTCACACAGTAATACGCTGATCCGCAAACGAAAGTTCCTTAACTTTCGTCACTGTCTGGAACTAATGGACGGGTTAGCCAGCCTTGTCGAGCTGGTTTGTTTAGCCTTTTGCAAACTCCCTACATCACTTGCGCATATTTTTTAATGCCTATACTTCTCTCTTTACACGTTGGTCATTCTTATATACTGTAAGATGGTGCCTGTCTGCTTTGGCTGGGCTGATGAAAATTGGACCTGGAACAGTTAATACTATCAATTGTTTAGTGACTTTTATAATACTGAAAATTATATGTATTAAACATTCTATTGAACATGTTTAATTTATTCAAAAAAATAACACAGTTTTAAAATTAATTTTAAATTACTGATGTTAGTAAATAAAAATATAGTATTAACATCAGTGACTTCATAAGAATAGCGTAGTGTTTAAAGTTAAAAAGTTGGTCTTCTTTTATCAGGCAAATACCTCTGGGGGTATTTTGAGCTCTGTAAATACAAATTGATTCAACTCCTTGTTATCAAAAAGGTTTATGGTTATATAATAGGTAGGTAAGGAATTTAATTAATTCAATGAGGTTTTTCTGAACCAAAGTAACCCAAATGTGGCTACGTCATTGGTTAAGCTTATTTTTTCTGAACGTCTGCTAAGGACATTAAAGAAGTTAAATGTTTTTGTGATAACAAACACCTTTTATAAAACTAAGTACAAAGATGTAGGAGTGGGTAAATGTAAGCTGGTACTATGCTGAAGTAATTGGCATGTTATCACTAACTATAAATATTTTCATGGATTAATATTTAAAGAGGATGGACCTTCATCAGCAGTACATGACCGACTTTGATTTTTACCCAGTGCAAAGTTTTTTTTCCAATATAGTTATTTACAATAACTAAATACTTCAATAGTATTAAGGCGACCTTTATCATTATATTAAAGTTAAACCTAAAGAAACTATTGGAATAGAACAGGAACGTTACATTATATTCCAGATTGGTTTCTGATGAGAATCACCTTTTACCCAGTGCAACGTTTTTTGTTCAGTGAAGTTATTTATAATTAAACATTGCAGTAGTATTAGGGCAAGCTTAGTCATTATAATAAGGTTAGGAAGTTAAGCCTAAAGAAACAATTGGAATAGAACAGGTTACATTATATTGCATATTGGATCAGAATCACCTTTATTAACCCTTAAGAGGCAGAGTTATTTTTTTATGTACTAATTTTTGTTATAGTATTTTAATTTAACGGTTTTTGTGTGTATCTACATATGTTCATGCCTTTATGCCATTTTTGCTAATTTAGTCTAAATAAAAAAAAAAAAACCAATTTTTTAAACGTGTCTTCATATCATATGTTAACCCTTACCACGTCGTAAGCGCATATACACGCATATGTTGACTTTGCTCTAAACGCCGTAAGCGCATATACGTGTAATAATAACAAAAATATTATTTTCGTAGTAATGTTTCTAATTAAATCTAGTAGAGCGTTTGGGTTATGGGCGGTGTCTCATGAGAGACACATTGTTCGACTCGCAACCTTTTGTTGGCTTGTCAATTAATACGAGACTGGGTTTTATCTGGCAGTGTACATTTCCGCTGCGCCGCCCAACGCCACAAGCGCATATACGTGCAGTTACTGTCGAGCCGAGCGGTTGTCATGATCCGTTGCCTTACAGTTTTGGAACTGTGTATTTTGTTATTTTATTATTACTTTAGTTTAATATATGTTAGTAATTTATTAGTTTTAAGTGTCAATATAAATAATCCGGCCGATTTTTATTTTGTGGAAGGTACTAAATACGTCATATTCAAGTGCTATATGTATTTACTTATTTTTTATTATATGTGTTATGTGCAGGCCCTTAGTGTCTATCAGTTTATGTACAAGTAAATGTACTCAATTATACATATTTTATTGATAGTAATAATATTTTGTATTGATTCATACTGTATAAGTGATCTATGCCTGAGGCTTATGTAAATATGTAAATAAGTAAAAGTTTGCTTATTTACATATTCATATATAAGAAAAAAAGTTAAAGTAAGCTATCATATCTTTTATTTTCCTGTACAGAACAATAAAAAAAGCAATAAAAAATTTAATTTTGATTTTTTACAGTAAATTAGCGCTTAATGGAAAATATGCATTGTATAAATGGTGCTCTAAGGGTTAAAAGTAGCAAAACAGATGTTCCGTGCAACTATAGTAGAAACACTTATCCCGTTAACTTTTACCACTCAATCCAGACACTTTATTTAGTCTGGGCCCTACACAACTGTGCCATAGACCAAAAGTACCAGCCACAGCTGGATTCAAACTGATGACCCTTAGGGTTGTACCTGGCCACAGTACAAGGCCTTAGATTGCTCATCCGATTCAACACCAAAGGTTTCTCGATATTTTAGCAGTAAGATGCCATGATGTAATATACATGTCAAATGTCGGAAGGGTTAACATAACATACAAGTAATGTCATAATGTCAAAGCTAAATTTACAAGTATAAGTTATATTTAACCCTTTTGGTGCCAGGTCAATTTCACATTTCCTATGTGAAAAATGCCAGGCCATTTTTGGTGAAATTGCAAGGTTTCAAACAACCTTACAGCATCTATGTTTTTTTGTCATATTTATCTTTTTTTTTAACTGAAGGAAAAGAAGTGTTCTTTCTAATGATATATAGTTTACCCTCCTACTTAAAAAAAATGTTGATTAAAACAAAATATTTGGTACCTACATTTTTAATTAATTAATTTATTTTTTTTTTTTAATTTGAAGGTGCATAACATATTCACAATTTTTTTTGTAATTTTACTCTCATTACCATTTAAAACTCGTTACTTATAGATAGTTTAAAACTGAACAAAGGCAAATAATTTCATTAACCATACTTAAACAATTTTCATTTTATAAAAATTGGTTACCTAGCAACATACAGACTAATTATTGATATCTGTAAAGTGGTTTTTCTGAAATAAAACTGGGATTGTTGATTTACCTCTGTAATGTTCTAATAGTTACAAAATTAAATATATAGCTCACTGTCAGATAAAGTTATATCATCAATGAATTCGTCATCCACTTCAATATTGGTTTGACCTAACCTACTACTTTGTTTTTGAAATTTGTTAATGATGGAGTATCAGATGAGGGAGACAAAGGTAGTTGGACATTTGCCATCATTACGTGAAAAATAACAATCACAACGTTTCGATTTGGTAAAACCCAAACCTTTTTCAAGTGCTAAAAACTAAATTACATCTACACAAACATGTTATAAAACTACGTTCTTAAACTAATAACTTATCTACTTTAGTAATTATCTACATTTTAACCTAGATCCTTGAATGGGGTACAACAAAATGAACTTCTACTAAATATAAAAAATATTAACAGGGTTAAATTAATATAACCAATTAGGCGCTGTCAAGGTCACGATATCAACGAAAAATGTCAAAACACAATTAAAATTAATATTCAAATCAGACTGAAATAATATTACATTAACTAATCATAAATATATGGTACCTGAAAAACACTATTAATTTAAAATAACATTCAACATGCACAAAAAATGATATACATGCCTTGGAAGGACTGAGACTACTATTACAATTACATTTTATCCTGAAAAGACAACAATTATTAGGAATAAAACAATACAATAATCAAATATTACAAAAATGATGAAGTCTTACGACCCGCAGTGACGATGGCGTCTAGACGTCCCAGGCACGAAGTGAGGATGATACAATCCAAATGCAGTGTCTACGAAAAGTGTTTAGTTTTTAGCACTTGAAAAAGGTTTGGGTTTTACCAAATCGAAACGTCGTGATTGTTATTTTTCACGTAATGATGGCAAATGTCCAACTACCTTTGTCTCCCTCATCTAACCTACTAGTTCTAGCAACTGATGCATCAGGATCACTTACGTTTTCTAATAACGTTAGGGAAAGTCTTTTGACTTCTGCTGGAATAAGTGTATCGTCACTCATTCTAATAAACTTCTAAGTAGATAAAAAATAAGTATTGTTCACAAACTAGATAAACAAAACACAAAAAAAGTAACGATACACTAGATTGGCGCGAAAGGCGAACTCAGATGCACTGACTAATGACGTAATTTAATGTTTATTACAATCAGGTGCGCAATTTTATGACAGAAAAGTGCGAAACTGACAACGGTGATTATTGTCAGTTCGTCTGGTATGACTTCGGCGGCTGATCGATGAAAAATAGTGATGTAGTATAACAAATACAGCGACGCTGGTATTTTTCGCACTAACATGGCACGTTCCTCACAGCGACTCTCGGCACTATAAGGGTTAAAACGCTTCTCCCAGAAGGAATTCTCCTAGACAGTAAAAACGTCCTCTGAGTAGCCATTTGTGGACGGCAGTTTTAATGTTTCTTTCTGTCGTCGTTTGTAGGTTAGGTGGTAGGTGTCTTGAAATAAGGACAGATGATGAGTTGAAAGGCTGTATAAATGACCATTTCTTGTATTTTCCTGTTGGTGGTTTCTTAGCAGGTCTTCATGGTCAGCGTACAGGGTTTGTCCGGAAAGTAATAGGACTGAGTCGATTTAAAAAAAATTTATTGAGCCACTTGTTACAATTCTTTAAAAACTTTCAAAATAGGCTCCTTCTGCGTCGATGCAACGCTGTCAGCGCGATTTCCAAGCAATGAAGGCATTCTCCGGAATAGCCTTGAGAGCCGCGGTGCATGCTGCTTGGATCCCCTCTGTCGTCTCAAATTGCTTGCCTTTCATCGGACTTTTCAGGCAAGGAAACAGTCCAGGGGGGCCACATCTGGGCTGTAGAGCGGCTGCGGAAGCGTTGGGATGACGGCCTTGGTCAGGTATCTGTTCTCAAGAAAGGCGGTATGAGCCGGGGCATTGTCGTGGTGCAACTTCCAGTCGGCTGCGATTCTTGTCGGACCCGATGGACTCTTCGTTTGAGTCTCTTGAGCACTTCCACGATTTGCTCATTCTTCCCTTTTTTGGGCGAGGAGACGCCGTCCTTTTTTGGGCGAGGAGACACCGTCTTGGCAATTAGACGGGATCATACTCAAAGATCCACGACTCGTCACCTGTGATGACGTTATTCAAAAATTGGGGGTCACTTTCACACATGTTCAAATTTTCTTGGCACACTTCCACTCGCCGAAATTTCTGGTCGTCAGTGAGCACTTATGGACTATCTTCGTGCACACCTTGCGCATGTTCAAATGCTATGTCACAATGTCATGAACCACAGATTTTGGTAAATTTAACATCTGGGCAGTTAAACGAATACTTAGTCGACGGTCTGAGTTAAAAACTTTGCGCACACGAGTGTTTGTCGAAGTCGAAGATCTTCCAGCACGGTCTTCATCAGCGACCTCTTCCCGGCCCTCCAAAAAGGCCTTGTGCCACCGAAACACACCACTTCTTGCTAAAGCAACATCTGGGTAAGCCTGCTTCATCATATCAAACGTCTCTGTCGCAGATTTACCGAGTTTCACACAGAATTTAATCGAGTACCTCTGCTCTAGTGAACGCTGCATTTTCGGCTTGCACCACTTACAGAAACACGTCGCGCGAAAATGCCTGTCCTGATTCTCCAAGTGCTCGGAGACAACTGACCAGCCGCTCGTTCTTTAGCTAGGAACGGCCTCTACCGTATCCAGTTGGTGCACGCACGCTCCGAAGTACAGTCGTGGCGGAAGAAAATGAGCCCTATTACTTTCTGGACAAACCCTGTATATTATCATCTCTTGAATATAAGAAGCAAACACTGTAACAATTCCTAGTGTTAAGAATCCAGCTAGGGCCTTCCCAGTCTTTTTTAATACATAGGATTGTTTCAAATTATTATAAAAAGAATTTTTACATGTTTCAAAACAAGTTATTCTGGTACTGAAGTAAAAATAATTGTATATTGTTTTATTTAAACTTGGTGTATTTTTGCAGTACAACAGAAGAAGACCTGGAAAAGGTATTATCAACAGCTGGAAACGTGTCCAATATTATTCTACCTCGAAAAAGAGAAAGTAATGAGGAGTGTAGGGGTTTTGCATTTGTAACGTTACCAGACAAAGAGACTTTAAACGTAAGTACTTAAATATTAATTTATTTGTTTTATGCCATCTTCTTCATCTTATCAATAAAATACAGTGTGGAAGACAAATTCCGGAACAACTTAAGAGTTTGCAGAGGCTGTCGGCCATGTTGGTTTTAATCCCATAAGAGCAATGTTTCCGAATCCATATTTTTCGTTATGTATTGACCAAAAGTTGTAAATGAGGTGTCATTTTAAACATTATCATATCGCGCATTATGTTTGCTTTTTATAGTTTGAATACATATGCAGAGTTTTGAAAAATAGGTGAAAATAAAAACTTCAAACTAAATATTTTTTGTAATTTTTCTATACAGCTAATTAGGAATTCACAAAGCAATTTCAATGTACAATTTCATTCTTGATCAAATGAATTTTGTTTGGAAAAAATTTGTTTACAAAATGCAATTTGTTTGGAAAAAATCTGTTTACAAATAAATGTTTTATTTGGATACACGTGATGTCTGGTCCGAAATTAACATTGTTCTAATGGAATTAAAACTAACATGACCTCTGCAGACTCTTAATGATTTCTGAACGATTTCCGATAAAGCAATAAAACTTGGTACTTCATTACTATACCTATTAATCTACTTTTTGAAGTAACTGCCATTTTTCTGTCTTATCAGGGGGCAGTAGGCAGAAGAAAATTTTAAATGAGAGCTTAGGTCGAGTAGTAGAAAATAAATACACAAATTCTACTTCAAAAGGTCTGCTGGTTAAAAAGTTATGCTGGTTTAAAGTTTTAAAATATTGAGGGTCCTGTTCTAGACGGTTTAGTATTCTTTTATTAACTCAAGTTGAGAAAGTTAATCTTTGTAAATGCCTAATTGACTAAAGAAATATTTTTTTTAGGACTGGTAGAGACTTTTTCACTTCCAATGGAGGATGGTTCACAAGCAGTTCAACAAAAATATTAAGTATAAGCGTAAAGTAAATATTTACATCATTTTAAAGGGGTTGTCTAGCACAGATGAATACCATAAACATCACTTAAAAGGTTGATCCAGTAAAAAATGGCAGGTATACAGTAAACCTCGTTTTATCCGGTCTAATATAGCGGTATCCTGATCCAGATTCATATAAATCCGAATCAAAAAATTCAAGATAAAAATTGGGTAAATATCAGTAAAAGTCGCCTACATGGTACAATAGACAATTTACGCTTCACAGAGGTGCGCGGACGGGCCGGCCTTGCTTTATTTTGCTTGAGAATATTCTGAGAACTGAAAGAACGCCCAATAAAAATACGTCACCATTGCTAAACTTGATCAAAGATAGTGTTTTTATGTAAATGAACAACAAAAAGCCGAATCTACAGGATGCAATACATACAATAGCCTACATTTTGTTGGCTATTCTTGTGACTAAGGTGGTCTGGACAGTGATAAACGTCTGGCTAGGAAGGCCATATGAATAAACAGCTTTATGCCTTATAAAATAGCGTTTAATAACGTTTACTGTCACACTAGAAAATATTTATTCAGCTATATTCAGTGTTCTATGAATTTATTAAAATACTATAAACATTAATTTTTTACGTACATAACTCAGCGGCAACTATTAGAAACAATAAAAAGTGTGCAACATGACAGCTAGCAATGCTAGCGTTCCGTGTGGATCGCCAATGAACAAATCAAAATTCAATACAGTATGTACAGTTTGCTGTGTATTGGGAATCTTGCCTCTACGTGTGTGTGTGTCAATGATACTACGCGGCTGTGATGAGTTTATCGCTGGTGCTGCCATGAGAGAATGACGTTTAATTTTTCTATAGTGGTGCAACAACTTTAGGAACAAAATATTCACCGTCCATCGGATCGGACAAAAAACTGGAATCCGGATAGTTTGGTTCTGGATAAAACGAGGTTTACAGTAGTTAATTTTTTCTTTAGAAAAAATATGGACCGGCGAATTGGCAGATATTCTTAATTATTTATTTTAAAGAACTAATTTTATATTAAAAACTTGGAAAACTATAGTTTATATTTCATATTTAGGTTGCGCTTTATAAACAAATAAATGTATGGTTTTTTAGCACCTTTTTTAACTTGTCAAATCATTATTTGGTCGATCCCAAGTTAGCCAGTTAATAGAGAGTCTCAGCTCAGTTCATAAGGGGGTCAGTTAATTTTCAATTCAGCAGGTTTCTTCTTCTGCATTTGAGTTATGTTTGTCAATCTTATACTGTAACTTGGGTGAAGGCTTGTTTAATAATTATGTGAAATAAATGTTTCATTACAGAAAGTGCTGGAGTTGGATCATGTTGCTGACCTGAATGGCCAAACCATCAATATTCGTATATACAACAGTGACGGAAGAAGAGGTGGTGGCGGCGGTGGAAGAGGTCAGGGACAAGGATTTAGAGGATCTCAAGGAGGAAGAGGGTTCAGGGGTGGCAGAGGAGGTGGATTTAGAGGGTCTCAAGGAGGTAGAGGTGGTGGGGGATTTAGAGGGTCTTTCGGCGGCAATAGAGGTGGGGGTTTTAGGGGATCACGAGGCGGTGGGTTTAGAGGATCACCTGGTGGTAGGGGTGGGGGAGGCGGTGGGTTTAGAGGATCACCTGGTGGTAGGGGTGGGGGAGGATTTAGAGGATCACCTGGTGGCAGGGGAGGAGGAGGTTTTAGGGGGTCACCAGGTGGTAGGGGGAGAGGATTTAAAACAGAGAAGTTTGAGTAATACTATTTAAAATCCTTGACTTGAAATATTTTTGTTAAATCAATTGATTGTTGTTTCTTTTGTATTATAGTTTTGGTTGTGTGAGCAGATATTAATGTTGTTAGAACTCAAGTTTAAATTAAAGACTAGCTATGTTCTGACTGTTCGTTCATTTTTGGGAAACTGTGATATTTGAAAGTAATTTGGTAGGTAGGTAACCTATCTAGTTTTTTATCAATCAGTTCCCTGAAACGCTTGAATTTTTTTTTCTATAAATACCTTAATTTATTGTAAGATAGCATTATAGAAATATTGTTTATATACATTGTCATACTTGTAGAGCATTTTGTTAGTTGGATCCGTTATGCCATTTATTGAAACAAGTCAAACATATCTGATATTGGCCCCCTAAATTTTTAAATAGTCACAGTCTATATTTTCAATTTTTTTCTTTTTATTAAGGATTGTATGAAAATTTCTAAGGATTGTGAGATTACTGGAGACATTTGATATGATGAGTATAAATACGAATTGGTCGTGTTTCCAACTTTAATCTGAGTATTGCCTTCAGATCAAATAACAAACCTTAACACAATTGGACTCAGATCTGAGTCTGTAATCAGATAAAATAACGAACTTAAGAATAATTAGACTTATTTTCGGGTTTTAAAATTATGTGAATGAAAGTCTGCAGTGATCTCACAATCATCACCATCAATTTGAAAATGTTATGATTTATGTATGAATCAACTAACCACTCTTTGCCATCCCACTGACTGTTTTTGCATGATTTTAATGCAGTTTAGGTTTATGAAACAAAAAGGACTTTTTTATAGCATTAAAAAGAACTGTTGATTTATTTTAATTGTTGGTCAGCACTAACAGTTGAGTAGCCTTACTTTAAACATATTTTTAAAAGATTGTCATGTAAATAATCATCGTAATTTTCATATTACATGTATTTTAAAGAATGTAACTGGGTCCTTGCTGTAAGTCTACATATATTGGATGAGAACAGTTAAACCTAGATCTAAGAAAGATATATTTGCATGATTGAACCTGAATGCAATGAAAATTGTTATCCAATACATGTTTAGTTGCGCACATGCTCTTATCTTAGATCTAAGTTTTATATCCACTTGAATTGAAATTACGACAAACAAAATGTAAATGCCACTAGAAGTCATTTTCTGGGCAAATTGAAATGTGCATAATTTTATTTTAATCATTTTTCTTTGTGATCATGACCATAATTTTATAAAAAAATTAAATATAAAAGTTTTTTATTTCCCCTTTTTTATTGCATTGTGCAATCTCAACATTTTATTTAAGGTACCGTTATATCCCAGGTTCATCTTATAGAAGTGTGCAAGCAGCAACGAGAACCTGGTCGAGAGGTACTACAAAATCAACATGCTTACGTCAAGCACTCCACCCACAAGCTTATGGAGTTACATAAAAACACTTGTTTCTCCTTTTAGAATGAGATATCATACCAAAAAGTATTATATTTTTACAGTGTCCAAATGTGTTGTAAGATTAATATCTTAAATATGTCTTTTGAAAGTTTTTGATCATGTCACTTTGATAATTAATGTGAAGGTCTCAAACAACAGAGCCATCCATACTCTTGAGTTTTGATCATATGTGCTTACTGCTGGGGCATTACAAATCTCAGTTGATTCTTTGCCTCACAGATAATCCTCTACATTTCCCTGTCTTCTACCGAACTGTCTCTCCACATAGGGTCACATTTTTCAACACTTGATCGCACCATCTTATTTTTTATCTCCCTAAAGTGCATTTTCCTGCAGGGATGGCCTTATAAACCTTTAACCTTGTACATTCATCTCTTCGAAGAACATGGCCAAGCCAGCTTATTCTTTTTACCTTTATTACTTTGATGATGTCCGGATCTTGGTAAAGGCTGCGTAGTTCTCTTATTTTATCTAATATTCTACACTCCTTTTTCGTTTACTGGACCAAATATTTTATGCAGGACTATGGTTTGGAACACAAATCAGGTGGCTTTCATTTTTCTGCATAAGTTTGATAAAACCTTGCAAAATATTTCAATTCTTGTGATCTCTTTAAATAATTCCTTAACTTTCTGATAAAGTATTGAGTAAGCTGATGCTAGAATGTGATCAAATAGGATTTTCAGATCTTTAGAATCTTCAGAATTTTCTGCTTATAATTTCTCCGGACATATGAAAACCAAAAGTAATAGGTTCTAGTACGTGTGTGAGTAACATATACTATTTTTTAGAATAAAAAGTCAAATAGTCTGAAAGTTAAAAGTAAAAATTCAAATATATGTAAACTAACCAACAGCCTGTACTTCGCTATGGGGTGGTTCAGTATACTTGCTTATTCTTCACCTCATGGTTCCCTCCAACCTGTTACATCAATAAAAAAGCTAGAACTGCAGCATCGCCACTAAACAGTATTGCACAGTGCCAGTGCTTTTATGTTTAGTTTTTGATTTTTAATAATTTTGAAATATAGTGATCAGAGGAAGTAAGTTTTAAACATGATTATTTCACCATGCCCTATGACCAGGTTATTGCTGTATTCCAGTTCATTTTAATAGTTTCTGATAATAATTAGGTTGTTTCCCTAGTAACAAATTTGTATATACTAAAAAAAAACCCTCTAAGTCTACTTTAGAAGGAGATAAAGTAGCAAGTGTCAGAGTTGGTGGAAATTACGTTCAATATTTCGCATTTAAAGTAACTTAAATGACTGCTTTTTATAAAAAAAAACCAGCCTTATTGTCCATCTACTTAATATGGAGATCTTTCGTGTTCAATTTCAGCGGCTACTCTTATCAGTCTCTAATTAAAAGTGTTCAGAGAGAAGAAGAAAGTCATAAAGGCAGGTTTTGACATCCTATCAGTAGGGTATGGCTTTATACAAATGAGTTTTGAATTTTCTGATTCTTCTAGATTTTTATAGTCCAGAAAAGTCTACTTATATAAGGTGTAATTTAAGACAACTGTGCCTGAATCAGTGGTTTCATGCATGTTTACATATTCTTTCTGATATGAAGATAGCTATAAAAATTACAGATTTTTTCATGCAAAATTATATGAGTTTTTTGTTGATAAAAATAAAAAATAAGGTGAAGGAGGCAAGATAAAGCAAAAAGTCGTAGAAACTAAGTTGTAGATCGTCTCAAATCTGCTACTGAAAATGATTGTAATTTTTCAATAGGACAATTTGTTAAGCTGCTACATGCAAAACTGGTAAACACTGTTTATGACATTTCAAAACTTCCGCATTAAAACTACAGCCATTTTGAAACTACGAAGAATTTCTCAAAATCTCTTCTCATTCCACACCTACAACATAAGACCAATCGTCCTACACAATTTCAGCCACGGAGGTACATTGTTCAGTGAGTGAGTCAGTGGTGTTTGGCTTTTATATGTAAGTCCCATACTTGGGATTAACGATTAAATTTAATCGTTACTTTTTCTATTAACTTTTTAACATTCGTTAGTTTTGGTAACGGTTAAAGTAACTCAGTTAGTTTTTCAAATGTGATAAAAGGTGCCATTTGGTCTGAGGAATGTGGACTGGGGAGAAAGTATCTAAAACTCAGGTCAAAGACCGATTGCTTTCCTCATCCCCCAATTGTCACCGACAAGCAAGGTCACTGTTTTGAAGACGCACCCCCTCCCCTTTATGCACATTTTACTGCCTTATAAATAAAAAAAGGCGGACCAAACGAGTATACCATTGTTGTGGGATTGACTTGTGTCCCTGAGGTGATCATTTCACTTGACTAGTTTATGTTTAGGGATAAAGTTGACATAGTTATTTAGTTATCTTGTTTTAAATCAACGTGTTGGGCCTAAGCTTGTTTATCTTTCATAAACTCTAATACTGTAATTTTACCTGTTTACCCATCTATCTGTATAATTAATAAGAAAAATCAGTTGCATTTTGACGTTAATGCTGTCAATACTTGATTAATTGATCATTACATATCTAAATCGTCCTGTTCAAAAGTAGCAGGGAAAAACCATTTAAATGGTTAATCAAACCAACATTTCCTCAAACGTTTACTTTATTTTAAATTAGACTTACTAGGTAAAATCAATCCATTATATGATACCACGCAACAGAATAAACTATCTTCAAGATTGCAGAACATATTTCAAGTAACAATTGCTATATTTCGTTCTGTCTTCATTATTTTGCTATCGGCACCGTCGAAAAGAAAAGATAATGATAATACTATCTTTAATATTAACATCAATAGTAATTAGTTTTGTATTTTTTAATGATTTAGACAGTTTTCGTAATTTTTAATTAACTCACTTCAGTAAGAATAAAACATGCACTCAGAACGGCCAATTCTTTAACATCTAATAAACGTAATTGCTTATCGAAAATAGTATGAATAGATCTGCTTTCACTCACTTATAGAGTGAGTATATTTTGTTCAGTTTTGTTTACTGCTAATCCCCATACTTTCTTGTCAGTGACCCTTCCTTATCATCTCCAGCCTGATAAAAATCACTGGAGTCAACATGTCAAGATATTATTTGGCCTTTCTAATTATCTGCGCCAATTAAAAAAAAAATGTTTTGTTATCGTGAATTTCCCATAAGATAGTTATTGATTTTTTAACTTACGTTTATGATAGTTATTGAGTTTTACTTAAAAGTGAAACTTTAATTTCAAAGACATGTCAGTTTTTGTTAATAATTTTAGAAATTAAATATTTAATTTTTAAGATTTCGGACAGTTATATAACCAAAATTACTGTAGAAATTGCTATAGTCTAATTAATAGTATTGTATAATAATGTATTATAAATAGGCCTATTTATCTAAGATATTATAAATAATAAAAGATAATACAGGTTAAGTATCTTTTACGTATATTTTACTGTACCAAAACTAACTTTTAACTTTCAATTTCAGTTAATTTTCTAATAATTTAACTTTAATCAGTTAGTTTCAATTTATTCTAACTACAATCAGTTACTTTTTTAGAGCATTAACTTTAACTTTATTCAGTTTAAAAAAATCATTAACTTTCCCAAGTATGGAAGTCCATATAAGAAGATACCCAAAATTAATCATTACATGAACCTAGAATATGACATTTTGATGGATGTTGATTACATAATACACCTTTCTCTCAATAGTCAGACATGATGCATGATGATGAGAAATGCTTTTCTCTCAGTGCTGTTTTAACCCATTCAACTCTAAGGTCGGTAATAATCTAACATTCCTTTATTCATGTATGACATGAGAATAACCCTAATATCAGTTTATCTACGGATAATTTTTAATGCGGTTAACACATTTGTATTCTTTCTGCTTCTTCATAGTCAACATTCACAATAAAAATTCCCAAAATAAATACAAGCTGTGGGGAAAAAATTGGCAAAATAACTCAAGTCTGGTTACCCTTCACTCTAGAACTGCTTTTTTATTTGCACGTTTTAATATGAATTTAATGTAATTTTTTGTAATAAAAGAGACGCTAAACTTAAATAAAGAGAAGCTGCAAATTGGGTCTTAAAAATCAGATTTTGTGTTAAGTGTGCATGGCTGTGAAATGTTGCTTTCCATTTAAGGAAAACGCTGCTTAATACAGGAACAGTTAAACAGAAAAGTATTATATTCACTTGAAATTGGTTATACTATATCAAAGGAGATGTAGTTCCTTGAAATATACTACTTTGCCCACCCACATGTTAGTTGGGGTGGTGAGGAGGCACCTTGATATGGGGGAACAAAATAATTAAAAATAACATAAAATGCTAAATGCTTAACTAACTCATGTTAAGAAGAAAATATGATCTACAACTTTTCAATAAATGCACCCATGATGATTCAACAGATCATTGAATATTGACATTTTCACCTCAACATTTTATTGTTTAAATGGCTCAAAAAGAGCTTCACTTTTATAAAAATATATAAGGACTTAATTTAAAGCTATTAAATTTATCTTTCAGATACTTTTTTTATGACTAGCTAAAGGCTATATACAGTAAGTCTCAGTAATCCGGCTCTATATCGGAATTGGCATTGCCGGATTAGTGGAGGTTGAGCAAAGGAAGTAAAATTTGCGAACGTACATAACATAAATGAACTTTATTATTACATAAACAAGTTCTAATACCCTATAAAATACATATGATGACATTAAAGGTTAAAAAGAATGTATGATACTAAATAGGAAAGTACATCGCACTTGCGTACAAAAAATACAAATGACAAACTTACTTTAACTATGTACGTACTGAACTGTATTTTACATAATAAAAATCATGGTACAGTATGTAAAAAATAACTGGAATTTGTAACGTAATTTAATTATGACATTGGAAAAAACTTGTTATTGGTTTTTGTTTCTTGTTAGACAGAGAAAACATTTTCCTGCAGTCTCTTTGAAACTAGCATATCGGATGTTGACACACCGTTCTCCTCAGCCCAAGTGATTGCAGTGGCAAATGCTATCAGAGCCTTATCGCTGTTTACTGTAGGCTGTGCCGGAACATCTGGTTCCCCAACCACATTGTCCTTGTCGCCGCTGTCCTTGTCCAGTACGTCTTCAACGATTTCATCATCTGTCATGACCGGCTGCTGCTCTTCTGCATCTCCAGCTAACCACTCATTTACATCGCCTACTGTAAGGTCCTCCGGGTCATCAACAAGCTGTTCAGTAATTACGTCTCTTAAGATATTTAGATCGTCATCTTGTAGCTGCTGCTTGTCAGTCATTTTTAGTTTTATAGGCCTCAATAAATTTTGGGTCGGCCACAAATTTCCCCATCAACAAACAATAGTTTTTGTGGTTAGCTTTTCCCAAGCACATGCTAGATGAAAAACAACATCTTTAAGATTAGTATCTTTCAACGCTTGTACAACACTTCCTTCTTTTGATAAAACAATGTATAAAAGACTTTTTCAGTCTTTATAACATCATGTCCATCGGTTGGATTATCGGGGTTACATTAGGGGGCAAATATAATACGCAAATGTGACCATCTTCAGATTTTAAGCTCTCTTCATCTGGTTGTCCAGGACAGTTGTCCAGAATCAACAGAGCTTTTGGGGACAGGTTTTGTTTTTTTCAAAATTGTTTGACTGATGGAATAAAATTTGAATAAAACCAATCAGTGAAGAGTTTTTGTCATCCATCCCTTCGATTGGTTTTTGTACAGAACAGGCAAATTTATGTTTTTAAACGCTCTAGGGTGTTTTGATTTGCCCATTACAAGCAACTGCAGCTTGTGGGTACCACTAGCATTCGCACAAGGCATAAAAGTGATCCTATCTTTAGCCAATTTGCGGCCTGGAGCACTATCCTCTGCTCGGTGGATAAAAGATTTTTTTGGTAAAAGACGCCAAAACAACCCACACGCTGCATTATAAATTTACTCTGGTCCTAGGTCCATTTCTTCAACAATTTTCTTTAACTTTTCAATAAAGGGTGCCACAGATTCAACGTCACATGAAAGTTTTTCACCAGTTAAGGATAAAATTCGAATTCCAAATCTTTTTTTGATGAGGGAGACAAAGGTAGTTGGACATTTGCCATCATTACGTGAAAATTACCAATCACGACGTTTATTTTTTTGAATTTGTCTAGCCAACCGACACTAGCACGAAAAATCATAATCTTTCATAATTTTACTTTAAAATAGTTTAGCTTTTTCCATTAGAAGCTCACCTGATATTGGAGTGTGTCTGTTCCTCTCTTGCATGAACCATTCATAAAGTGCATCTTCCACTTGTGGAAACTCACCCGTTTTTAAAGTTTCTTCCACAAACTGGAATCATTATTCTTGAAAAAAGATTCAATCTGGTCCTTTTTCTTTTTTATGTTGTGAATAGTTGCACGTCCGACATTATATTCATTGGCCATATGCAATAACTTTTCACCCTTTTCCAGTCTTTCAATATTTCGTACTTTTTATTTAAGGTTTATGTGTTTACGTTTCCCTGCCATTGAAAAGATAACAAGGAACTCACACTCAGGTACAAAGACGCCACGCAAATAAACAAGATACAGTTGACCAGCCGTGTAAGCAGACAACAGTCACGCAATGTTTGTTTACTGCGTTTGTCTGCAGCAACATGAAAACTCCCCACCCCACGGCCCTACCAAGTGCCGGATTACTGGACGTTTCGGACTGGCTCGGCTGGATTACAGAGACTGTACTGTATAGCATTTTTAAGATGGCGCTTTTGTCAAGAAATAAAAATAACAGGCTCTTTCGACATGAATATCTCAAAGATGGTAACACAAAACAATGTACAAGGCGAATTTTCAAAGATGGTAACACTTACAAAACAATGTACGAGGCGAAATTTGAAAAGAAGAGGATTATAAAACATTAAGGTCTAATACGGATCTTTTAACACAAAATTAAAAAAAATAATTGCCACATATTTGTTGGCTGTTTAGCAACTCTATTGGCATTTTGTGGCTGATAAGTGTAGCCAACTGGACTGTGGTTTTCGGTAAAAAATTCGTATTATAGATCTATACACATGCTCTCAACAATTGTTGGCCGTTTCGGAATCATATTAATAACATGGCCGCACTTTTAAAATTGGTAAAATTTGCATTTTTCAAAAACTAATTTCATATTTATATTGATAGTAGAAAATTAGTTGAATTTTGAAGAAGACAAGAGACTTGTAGTGATTGGTTTGCCCAGCAATTTCCTTTTTCTCTTTTTTTTTTTATTTAATGTGCGTATACAAAAGTACAAGTTTTAGATTTTATTGATTCATGTTTGTTATACTAAAATGACATGAATGCTATGTTTTATTAACTTTAAACATATCAAAAAGTGTTATTTTTTTAGTATAAACTAACCTTTCTAATAAGACCTCACACATTAAAAAACAATTAAAATTTTCCATTTTTTAGGTTAGGTTAAAGTGCACTAGGCCAGGAAATATTGAAGAGATAGGACACCAGCAAACTTACCTTATTAGACAAGTCTACTAACACCACAGTAGTAGTAGTAGTAAACAAATACAAAAGAATCACAAATGTTCTGTACCACTGGCACTTTTCTTAAGATGTTAGTGGACTTGTCTTCTAAGGTAAGTTTGCTGATGTGCTATCTCTCCAACATACTAAATTTGTCATCTAAAAGTCTGATCCCATATTTTCAAATTCTCAAAAGTTACCCTGTTCTGATTCCTTTTCTATGCCTACCTACTGTACAAATTGTGTTTTGATAGTCCCCTACATTTATATTTATGTTCTGAAAAAAGAAGAAACGTGTGGGTGGAACGCAAACTTGTCACATGGTGTTTTGTGTGCTTATGGTTTGTTTTTTTAATCTTTTTAGTATTTTCTACATATGTTTATTTATTGAGTGACAATGGAACGTCAACCCATTGTGCAGGTGACACACAATCATGTCACTTATTGTCACATGACTGGTAATAAGGAGGACATTCAATCTCAACTTAGAATATTGATTTATGTATACACGAAGGAATTAAATTTTTTTTATGTCCTAATTTTTATTTAATTTACATGTTTTTTGCGTGCTTTTTTACATATCCTATACAATTATGTAAAGGCTAGATATATAAGAAAAACATGTTCTCCTCTTATTATTAGTCAAAATTTGCAATACACGTTTTGTCCATGCAAATTTATTAGACAGTAATCCAGTCAACTTCCACCCTCATGCCGCACAATGTTTGTTTAGGATAGGCACTACGCCACAAACCAGTGTCACTATTAAGTTTCATGGAAAAGATCATCCCCAACTGGATTCGAACTGATGATCCTTAGCGTTGTACCTGGTCACAGTACAACACTTAGACTGCTCCTACCGTACATATATAGGTAGGCGGATGGCTCAACACTACCGTACTCAGCTTAAACAGGACATGTTCTTCTATGTATGAACGATGTGTACTTTTATTCACCAAAGAAAATATTAATCAATTACCTTCAATGGCAGACACTCGCTGGTATAATACTAGGCATAAGAGTAATCTAGTACTCCAGTACAATCAATAGTTTTAATATCAGGGGATCAGAATGAATAATGTTCTACCTGATTATGTTAAGGAAATGTCTAATAATAAATTTAAGTAATTTTGTAAGCCATTATTAATAATTGAATGTATTTACAATATTAGTGAATAATACCGGTATGATGAAATTAAGTCGGCTCTATAATATGGGTTAGTGATTGACGCAGTCATTCTTTACATAAAGTTTTCGACAAATAAATTCTTGAATCCTGATAAATTTGAACAATGAAATTTGTAATTAGTGTCCATATAAAGAATGAACACGTTTTAGTCAACATTTATATGTTGACATAAAGCGTCAAATCACATAATATAAACACAAAATAATGAGACATAATCTTATTGCTTTGAGAGTAATTTTGTATATATTTATCTCCAATTTAATAAATATTACACTTTTTTAACAATGTAGAGAAAATCAAAGATCCTTATCGCAGGATGCTTATGTGAACTTGTATTTTAACTGTCTTTGAAACTAAAATAATAATTTGTCCCACAGTATTTGGCAATCATGGTTTAGGATTTGATAATAACTGGCATTCCAGATTTAAACATTTTCCAGGATACAACAAATCCTTTAAATATAACTAAATTAAATATTTGCCCGATTTACAATTTTCTTGGCAAAAAAGTGTAACTTTTTATGAAATACGAGGTGTGGCTAGAAAAAACCGGACTGAGGCTGAAAACAAAATTTACAATTTGATGTTATCTCCTTCAATGTACTCCCCTGCTCGTTCTTTACACCGCTCCATGGGAGTTTTCCATTGGGTGTAGCACTGCTGGAGATCATTTTCTGTAAGCCCGTTCATGACTTCCGTAGCTTTTTCTTTTACTGATTTAACAGTCTCAAATCTCATTCCTTTCTCGATCCATGAATAGTTTTTCCACAAATCATTCCGCTTTCTCTGTACTCGCTCACGTAGTAATTTTTATTGACTGTTTGGCCCTCTGGTTTCTAATCAATGTGCACAATGTCTTTGATATCAAATAATACAATCATCATGGCCTTTAATTTAGATTTTGTTATTCATCCTTTTTTTTGCTGAGGAGAGACAGGGGATTTGACATTAAAGCATTTGTTGTTGAATGTATTTACAATATTAAAATGTAATAATATTAATATTGGTTTTAATTAATAAAAATATTAAAAATGTTTCACTTGCAGATTTTAATGTTTACACGCTGTTCTTTCTGGACAGTCAACATTTTTCCGACCCAGAGACAAAAGGATGTATGCTTATAACTGATGTTACAAGCGGATGAGTGCGGGAGAGAGACGAATCTCAAGCAGTGGGTGGAGGGGGAGTCACGTGACCAGCTGTACGATATTAAGCCTTGTTGCAATCATTCTGTCGCTATGGCAATACTAATTCGGTTTCTTTATAGCCAAACCCCGTACATTAAAAATCATTAATCCTTCAAAATATCATGAAATTACCAGAAACAACAAACAATTTAAAAGTATAATAGGAGAGTTGAGACATCAGCAAACTTATCTGTGAAGACAAGTCCAATAACACAATGCAGAAGAAAACATTACAGACACAACACAATTTTCAGCGCCACTGGCACTTTTCTCATGTGGTAGAGCCTTTGTATTACGTGTTGCACTTGTATTTGTCTTTTTCTACACTATGTTAGCGGACTTGACTTCATAGGAAGGTTTGCTGATACCCTATCTCTCCTATTATACTAACACCTGGTCTCCTGCACTTTAATCTAAATAATTAAAAAATACATCCTCAGGTAATATTTGAATTAGGTAGCAATTAAAATAACAATAATAATGGTTTTAACTAATAATGCATATATAATTTATGTACAACATTTACAAGAAAATACATTTATAGTATTTATTAATTTACAAATATATGTTAATTATAAGGAAAATGTCATTATATGTTCAGTTATTTTAGTTTCCATATTGGTGGATTTATTCTTAAATGTTGGATATTACAAAAACAATTGAAACATTATTCTATCATCAGTGTAAACAGCAACAATTTGTATGATCTTAAGTTAATATGGATGGTAATGTAGGTTTTTATTCCTCTATTTGCTTTTGTTGCATTGCTTAGGTGCCTAATAAATATACGACTAAACCTCACAATCACCAAGAAAACTTCATGACATGATTATCATTTCACATTCTTAACACTTCTTATCAGTCCACTCAGATCTGGTCATTTCAAGACGCTAAAAACTTGAATAGCATCTATCACAGAAACCTATCACTGAAAGAAATTTATCACAATAAAATAAATATTTAGTAACTTGTTAGACATTTTATTAATAAAAAATCCAAATTTCAATAGGAGTTTACTAAAAGTAATGCCAAAATAATTGAAAATTACTATTTGAGTAACAATTTGAAATTCAAGCAATACTACAAATATTTTTAGTAGATAAACTGTTGCTTTTGTAAATCTAATTAAAATAAACCATGGTACTTTAAATAATCAGAACAAATACAACTAAATATTTTGCCAGACACGCATTTAGTTGAGAGTTATCGCAACTTTCTTGAACTCTATTGAAGTTTATTTCAGTACAGTATATAAAAAATGATATGTCTTAGTATAAGTTTCTGAAAAAAAGTTTGAACATAAAAATGATTCATTTTAACCTGATTTAGCTTAGGAGGTATTATTAAGCATAGAATATCTGTTGAATATTTTTGTACATTAGAGTTCAGAACAAGATCATTTCAGGCCAACAATAAAGCAAATTTTGTGCTTTAAATAAAATTAAAAATCCTGATCTTTTTTAATAAAAAAATATCCTAATCTTATACAGTGGTCTCGCAACTATTCGGATTGTGACTATTCAAAATCTGTCCTTACCGGATGAGATTAAAATAAATCGTACCTTATTTGTTCAGCGGTGAAATCAGGTAGGTTTCTTGTACTATATTCTGGACGAGTATAACAGTACACATGGCTGCAAATGAAGGTGCCTTCAGTTCCTGATCCCTTTATTGTGATTGAAATTATATTCCCCGCTCATTTTGTATTTATAGAATGATGCATTAAGCACAATGTTTCTCACAAGTTGTTATTTACTTGTGGTGACCTTACCACCAGAAGTCAGAGTTAGTGGAAGTGTATCTACAACTTTCTTCAGTTTTTAGACATTACCAAAACAATACAGCTATATACAAAAAAAATATATAAACTCAACACAATAAACTGAAAAGAATACAAACACACAGGAATAAGAGAATTAATAATGGAAAAAAGCTGAGAAGAAAACTGTGTGTGATTTAACGGATAGATTCTGGTGAACATGTGAAAAAGATCGCTTCAGAATTCTTAGTGGATACTAACAATGTACGTGATTACAATACTTTACACACAAGTCTTTATTTGTCCTGTGTTAGTTGCAGCACAAGAACTGTCATAGCCTACATTTTAGCACAAGTTTATCAACTTTATTAGTAGTATTGATATAATAACATAGTTATAATTATAAAAATGCAGACGCATCAAATGCACATAGCCAACATGTCATTGACGTTTGAGTGGTCATAATCCTTATATGGACCACTAAACTTTGAACTCCGGCATATACGGAATTAATGCTATTCAGATCACCACCACTTGATCCGAATAGTCAAGATTCCTCTGTATAAATCTAATAAAGTGTCCCTAAAATACACCCCCAAACTTAAGGATATGGTTTCTTGGGTTAAAATAAGTAAAAAAAGCGTAGGTTAAAAAATCTTGAATTATGTAAGTTATTCTTGAAAACTTACATCTTGCTTATTTTTCATCCAATTTTTAAAAATGATATCACGTTAAATATTTCATAATATTTTAAATAAAACATTATACCAGTAATAACCTTAAAACTACTGGTTAAGGAGTTATGGTTCATTGAATATTTTAAACGGCCGCCAATTTAAAGTTATAATTGTATCATATTGAGAATCTATTTTATTACGTAATAAAAATATTTAGGAAAATTGAAGGTTTCTCACACATTTTTTAAGAAGATATATTGTTTTTAATGAAAAACACAAAATGATGGTGAGCTGGTTAAGGAGGGGTTTTTGCACCTATGTGTATAGAAACTTTTCTTCTTATTGTGACCCAAGGTACCATAACCTTAAGGTCGGGAATGTAGTTTACAGACACCCTGTATATACTTACTCCTATTTATATATTATAAAAATTATGCTTTCTTCCTTTTGTTATATTATTACAGTCAAAGTATTCATACACTGAATTAAAAAAAAAAAATAATTTGAATGTACACATGAAATGATCAATTAATTAATAATACTGATAGCTTTATACTTTATATTAACTTTCTTTATTAACATTTTCTGCATAGTTAATTTATGTTTGGCTAATAAATTATTTGTGAATGTTATTGGAGAACATGTTGTTGCCAATAAATGGCTGTTAAGTAGATCCTACACCTAAATACCTATAAAATGAAATGTGATAGTGCAATGGTATAATTAATTATCACATTCATGTTACGAATACATCACATATGTTCCTACATGATATTACATTAATGTGATGTTACAATCATATATCCATCTTTCCTCACACTTCAAACTAATTATGAAAATTTTATTATTTTGGTACTAACATACGTAGTGAACAGGTGTTTAAAAATTGTTTCTTAAACAGCATATTACTTGTTGGTACAATACAATTGAACATCATACAACACAAATTTATTACAATATAAGTACAAAATATACAAATATTGAGGTGATCAATTTCGGTAAACTGTGTTTACCATCCTCAGACCAGAGGGATTCACAAAGGAAGAGGATTCACGTTATCTTTCCATTATGAATCCCTCTGGTTTGAGGAAGGTTACGTGTTTTACAAAAATTGATCACAATAATATCTGTGCAATTTGTTCTTATATTGTAATTTGTGTTGAGTGAGGTACACGTGTATTGCATTTGTTTAGAACACAGATAAAACTGGACAAGGATATTTAAAGACATAATTCAGAAATTTTCCATTCTAAAAATCAAATTGTCTCGTTTAAAAAATATTTCAACCCTAAATCTGCTTCACATGGTAAAAATCTTATCACATGGTAAAATGGATCTTGTGTTATATCTCTCCATCAAAATACCTAAGAGCAGCAAATTTCTATTCAAGTTTCATTTCACACAGTCTGTACGGACCCTTGATGCAATCACTTTAGAAAAACAAAACTTTCTCTCCTATAGTTAACACTGGTGTGCATAGTGGATTTAATGAATTACAAAATAACATAAAACACAAAAACAAACAAAAAGCAACAATAACATTAATTAACAAGTAAGACATAACATTTAAAATAATCTATTTTCAAACTTATCTATTGACAAGCTTTCTTCTTAAAAAAACAATAATCACAACATTTAAAAAATGTTTAATGTGACACAAAGTGCTTAATTTCAGTGCTTGGTGCTGCTTCAATCAGATTGAAGGCTCTGAGAGAGTAAACAACTCAACCTCTCAGTTTAAATTTCAATGTCAGTATTTATAACATAAATTGAAAATAATTTGTATTAAATAATTAACTACTATGGTTAAAGCAGGAAGCAAGCAGCTCCTACATATGTTTGGTGAGGCAAAACATTGTTCTGATATCCTTATTGTGTGATCTCAGTTGATAAGTAGATTGCCGATGAGCAAATTTGCGAGCCTTCCATATTGGTATCATTTAGAATCGTTAGCTCCAGGTTATGTCGTAACCCTTCCAGTTAGCACTGGGAGCCAAATAGACCCGCCGATTGTTATAGTAGAACGTCACAATTCCTCTGTAACCAGTTCTAGGAACTCCACTCTGTAACATTAAACATGTGTTCAACCCTTCCAGTTAGCACTGGGATCCAAATAGACCCGCCGATTGTTGTAGTAGAACGTCACAACTCCTCTGTAACTGGTTCTAGGAACTCCACTCTCACAATTCCTTTGTAACCGGTTCTAGGAACTCCACTCTGTAACATTAAACATGTGTTCAACCCTTCCAGTTAGCACTGGGATCCAAATAGACCCGCCGATTGTTGTAGTAGAACGTCACAACTCCTCTGTAACCGGTTCTAGGGACTCCACTCTGTAATATTAAAGATGTGTTCAACCTTTCCAGTTAGCACTGGGAGCCAAATAGACCCGCCGATTGTTATAGTAGAACGCCACAACTCCTCTGTAACCGGTTCTAGGAACTCCATTCTGTAACATTAAAGATGTGTTCAACCCTTCCAGTTAGCACTGGGATCCAAACAGACCCACCGATTGTTGTAGTAGAACGTCACAACTCCTCTGTAACCAGTTCTAGGAACTCTACTCTATAACATTAAAGATGTGTTCAACCCTTCCAGTTAGCACTGGGAGCCAAATACAACCGTCGATTGTTGTAGTAGAACATCACAATTCCTCTGTAACCGATTCTAGGGCCTCCACTCTCTAAAAATTAAACATATGTTCAATCTGTAAATACATTCAACCACTGTTAGCACTGGGAGCCAAATAGACCCGCTGATTACTGTTATAGAAAATCACTATTCCTCTGTAGCTGGTTCTAGGAACTCCAGTTCAACCTATAGATACATTCAAGTTGTAGAGGACTAATTTGTTTTAATTACGCAGTTTGTAAAAGTTGTTTTTGGTTTCACTCTAATCAAACATTTGTACTTTTGAACTTGAATTAAACAAACATCTATAACACGTTAGCTGCGAAAAACAGCAAATGATGTTTCACTATGTTGTAGATGTGCAGCTGTGTTTTTCAATCCCTGCCAATACCTATCAGATGATAGATGTAACTGACTACCTTTAGTGCTGTTTGTAAGTGAGTTGATTTCCTGGAAATGTCCGTTCTCACTTTGTCGTTATGGTAGTTTATGAAAATAAGCATGATCGCGATAATTTAACGATAAATAATAACATGAAATTGACAGATTTTACGATTTGTCATCTGAATCAAAAGGCTAAAGTAGTAGGGTTAGTAATAAATTATTCTTCTGATAGTTATGAAGGCAGTGTATCTGACGAAAATTGTGACCAGGGTGATATGAACAATATGTACAGAACCTATCATTCCACTCTGTGCTCTATCTACCCTTTCAAACATTAAATGATTTATGTTTAAGATAAATGATACGCCACTTCAAAAACAAATATTAAAGTAACTTCATACATAAATAAAAGAGTTTTACCATGTTCTGAACACAGTACAAACTTATTTACTGTGTTATCGAACAGAAAATGCCATATGTCGGTTGCCACATGCAACTTCAAATGTTGATGTCTTGTGCGACAGACGCCAAGATTGTTTTATTTTTGAACAAAAATATTTATAAAACCCTCACAATGAGTAATACATTTTAAGATATCATATTCCAGCACAGCCATAAGCAGTATAAGTATTCCAGCAGTGAAAGTGTTAAATTAAATTCATGTTTGAATAAAATCCAGATCTTGAACTGCAGACCAAGGGGCTGTATTCACACAAAATACAGTATAGACCTACATGATGTCAATGTTGTACATATAACAAATACTCTAATGGCACTCACTGGACATGAATGAGGATGATAAAATGAACGGAATTGCATCGGAAGTTTTCTTTAGCTAGTTTGGTGTTTGAAGGTTACTAACTATTAAAGTTAGTATTATCATTGACTAGACAAACAGACAGACCAAAGCAATACATATTCTTTAATGTGTGCTTGTGACTTTTGAATGGTGAGCGATCTCAAATTAGCACTTGGACAACTGTTTGGCTGTATTAAGATTGTACAGGTTTTGGTACCTAAATTGGACGCTCTCATGTGAAGAGGATTCCTGAAGAATGAAGTTTTAAGGAAATAGTGACATTAAAAATAAAATGAAGTAGAAGTCTGTGTAGGAATTTAGGAAGAATAACTCTTATTAATGTGTCACTGTGCCAAGAAATGTTAGAGGATAATACTCATAAAAGAATTAAAAAAAAACAAAAAACAGTGAAATAGGTGAGGAACAAAACGGTTTTTGGGCATGAAAGGAATACGCTGGATTTAGTTTTTGCCATCATACAGCTGACTAAAAAGTAATGAGAACATGGGAAGAAAATCATTCTAGTTTTTAAAGATATAGTGGAGGCATATGATTTGTAGTCAGAGAAATAGCGTGGGGCATTTTAAGCAGGATAGAGGTCAGAGTGCAATATTTTGGGTAAATAAAGGAAATGTGTGGAGAACATAATTGTTGAATGAGAAAAAAACATTGGAAATACAGAATAATTTGATTTTGATAGAGAGTTGAAGTCACAGTATCTTAATAAACAAACGGTAGGTGCCATCAAGCATATGTGCAATAGATCATAGTTTAAGTAACGTCATGTGGCTATCAGCTGTTTTACAGTGTTAATTGAATAGTTTAATATTGTAAACAAACGTTCAAACAATAAATGACAATAAACTAGAGTGGTCTTTTTGATCTTTCAATTTTGCTTTATATTATTTGTTTAATAGTTTAGTAAAATATATCTGTAATGTAATTATTTTATGATAGAAGTAGTTTTTATTGTAAATATATTGTATATTTTGTCTCTCTGCGCCATTGTTGACTGTAAGAACTTATCAGCGAATGCCAGTAAATTAGGATTATTAATTTATTTGTCGTAAATATACTATTTATGATAGTAAATATATTATGTTTTATGAAAACTTTTACTATATAATTCATTAGAAGATTAAAACATACAAAATATTTTAACTAATTATTCTCATGCTAGTCTGATAAACAATATATTTATTAATGTGGTGGTAACACTAATTATATTTAATACTGCATTCTACCTTACTTATTCAAGTCAAAAAGGCAATGCAATAAATATGGCACTTATTTTGTACTTGAATATGGACTAAAGAAGTTTTAAAAATGAATACAACTATATTATAAGCTGTTTTGAATGCATATACAGCTTAAAACAGAATAGTCACTTGACGTCAGAAATCAGCAACCTGTACGTAGCACCTACCGTATGATTATCGATATACCGTGGTTGAAGCAAGGAAGTGTACATTTAATAGAGTAATCAAAATTATAATTATAAATGTAAATGGGAGATAATAAATGGGAATCTGAGGAGTATTATTTTATCAGATGATATTGTGATCAGGGGAAGAGGAAAAAGTGCACACAACATTTGACGAATGTTAGAGACAGATGAAGTTTAGGAAACTAAATATTAAAATTGCTAAAAGTTAAGTGATGATGATGATATGGACGATCGAAACCATATGAATATAAATATAAAACTAGATGATGTTACGCTGGAAAAATTGAATTATTACTCATATTTGTAATCCATGAAAAAAGAAGAATAAAGCATGAAATTTCAAATATATTAAAGGAAGGAACTTTTTAAAGTACAAAACATTTGATGTGGGAGAGAAAGATTCTGTGAAGTGATGATCATCTAGAAGTCATATTATTTTTCAATACATGGTTAACTGCAAGTGGGATTAGGTTTTGATGAAGAGTGGTGGGAAGACATGGATGGCAAGAGTGTAGACTAGTTAAGGGAATAAGGGAAGATTAATTAAATATCAGGAGTGTAAAGTACAGGGCAGAAGATAATAGGATTAGAGAGTTGAGGCATATTACAAGCATTGTAAATAAGAGTACCAAGAATAATTTTTAATTTCATTTAAAAACTTTACTCGCCAGTCCAAAAGGGCCTTCAGGCTTGTGTATGAACTTTATTCAACAAGTGAAATACTAACCAAAGACACAGTTGAGGATTCAAACCTCGGACATTGCTCTCAGCAGTCCGAAACCTTAGCCACTTCGCTAACACTTGATGTTGGCAAATTGAGAAGGGGGTAAGCAGCTCTCCATGAGGGAGACTAAGAAGGAGGTGTTGGAAGGAGTGAAGAGGGACAGCAGTAGTGAAGGAGTGTAAAGTTGGTTGGGAAAGTAGTTAAGATACCAGGAATCGTGTCGGCTAGAGAGTGGTAGGTGCATCAGAGTTATTGGTCGAGAGAGTAGTTGGGACATCAGGAGTTGTGTTGGTTGTAAAAGTAGCACATCAGGAGTCCTGTCTGCTGGATAGTGGTAGGAGCATCAGAGTTGTGTTGGTAAGGAGAATAGTTGGCACATCAGGAGTTCTGTCTGCTGGATAGTGGTAGGGGTATCAGAGCTGTGTTGGTAGGGAGAATAGTTGGAGCATCAGGAGTTGTGTTGGTCAGGAGAGTATTTGGACATCAAGAGTTATGTAGGTTGGGAGAGATTTGGACATCAAGAGTTGTGTAGGTTGGGAGAGATTTGGACATCAAGAGTTATGTAGGTTGGGAGAGTATTTGGCACATAAGGAGTCATGTTCAATGGAGGGGGTAGGAAATTATTTAAATCTCGAGGAAAAATATAAGCATCAAAAGTTAATTTTAAAGTAAAAAAACAGTTAACTTCATCTAATTTACCAGGTGAGGTTAGGGTTAAGAACACCTCTCTAACACTTAATCTGGGGACCAATGGCTTAACGTGAATTTAGAACCAAGGGAGCAGCAGGACAAAAACTGTTAATGGTTACACCGGGAATCGAACCTGGGCCGGCTGCGTGGCAAGCCTTAGCCCCTTATTTAAGGTCGTTCCAATATTAATGGTAAGATTTTTATTTCAAGAACGAGTGTCGTGAATTAAACCTGACACATAAATAGCCAATATTGTTATTGCTAGTAATTTTAAATCTTTAAGAACAAAGAAAAAAAGAAACACATTTCACTTTCTTATAGCAACAGCAAACATCTTAGTGGCAGTTCAATAGAAATTACAACTTCTGTAGATCTTCACAACTTTGTTGTAATAATTACTACATTTATCTTTGGGGATTTATGGAAATAAAGATATGGACTGACAAGGTGCTGGCCCTGTCATTCACAGAGAAAACTAGAGAACTAACTACTCGACACACTAACTGGACATATATTCAGCACACTGTTATGCGAAATCAGTATGCGAATTCTGTTTCTTTCTTCTCTGTGGTATGACTTACAGATTTTGAAATTCTCTATATAATTAAAAAAAAGGGAACTTAAAAAATATTTTATTTTCTTATTTTCTTCATTAGCTTTTATAGAAAATACCACAATTTATAACGATGAAATATTTCCCATTCGTACCTTGATGATTATACATTTAATATACTTATACATTTTATATAGTTTACACATTTGACCTATAGATATTATAGCATTGCTGTTAAGTTAAAACTTACCAATGTTAAACCAAAACTTTTTCTACATTAGACTCAGAAAGTTTAATATGGAAATAAGTTTTAGATTCTCCTTACCCTAAAATCATCCATAAGACCCAGAACTTTAGCTGTTCTTCGGTACTGTTCCTTGGTATAATACGGTATTCGAACTGGTCCTTCATGTACAATACTTCCTGACTTTAGCTCCTGGTATGTGATAACTCGACTTTCATAGACTGACTTCACAAACTGAACATCGTAATTATCCTGAAAAGTCACACAAACTGATAAATATATCACAGCAAAAAATAGGCTCATAGAATTGTCAGAAGACACTCTAGATGGCCAACCGTTTACTCCCCCAATGTCGTAGGAAGTCACAATTCTTTGCACTAGTTGTTTCAGGTAGGGAAATGAATATGTTTCATATTTCAAATTAGTTTTTGATAGATTAAATTTCTTTTTCACTTTTTCCATTGTTGGCGACTATATTTGTATTATAGATAATATAAATAATTTGTTACAAAAACCATAATAGGAATATTAAGATGTTATTGGAATAACTCCACTCACCTTTAGGAGATAAGTCAAGTTTTTCTTGGTAAAAGGCACAAACTCATCATTGAGATGAATGTATTTCAAGTACTTCTCATAGAAAAGGCCACTGCAACAAAATAAATAAAACCATTACACAATCAAATTTATCCTGTTCTAATCCTATACACAGTTTGAGTTCTTTTACTTTCAATAAATAAAATTGTTGTATTTTATGATGAGACTCCAATCTAAGAACCTACAATGTCTAAAACAACCAAGAGTAGTCTTAACACCTTCACTGGGGACGTAGCTAGAATAACACTCAGATGGTAGATAACAATCTTTTAATCTAAAATATTAAAACCTAACAAATACAACAATACACCTAAGAATTTTAATTAACAGTGGCCTAAAAAGTTATTTGTACATGCTTCCTAAGATGGTCACCAACCTGACCCCAGAGACAGACTCTTCAACGCGCAGGTCAAGGAGAGTCAGGTGTTATATTGTTATTATATTATAATATTGTTATTATATTATAATATTGTTATATATTATATTGTTAACCTGACACTTAACACCTGACACTAACACCTCCACCAACTTCGATTACACCAAACTCTTCCCAACCAGCCTTCCCTATTTATACCTCAGCTCCACGTTTACTAAACAACTCCTAAACCACCGTCAATTGCCTAATAACCTACTTCTAGGTTAGGTTAGAGGATACTAGGCCAGAAATTAGTGGGTCATCTCCTAGCCATGCGAAAAACTAGTAAAATATGTCTAAAACTTTGGTATAGGGATGTGTACATAACTACAAAGCTTCATTAAATTTTTTCAATAGTTTTACAATTAATAAATATGTTCTAGACTTTTGCCTAATCCCGTTCAGTGGTACAGTTGTTCATTTATATTTTTACTATAATACAAGGGTCGTTGAATAAGTAACGAGACAAATTACTACTGCTCCAAGACAGCTGAATTGATCCAAATGAAACTTTCAGGCAATAAAATTGGCACCCTTGCGATGACATTTGATCATCTGTTCAATCATATTTTGTACTCAGTTAACAATGGTGAGAACAAATGGCTTGATAATTGCAATGTGGAAGAACAACCATTGATCAGATTTTTAGTAGCAGAAGATGATAAAGGTAGTAAAATTCACAAAAGAATGTTTAAAGTGTATGGAAACGATTGTTTGAATTGTTAAAATGTTTACAAATGGATAGAAAAGTTTCAAAGTGGCCGTACAAAATTTTCTGACGAGCAATGCAGTGGACACTGGTCGAATTTGGGACTTTCTCTCTCGAATCTCGGATTGACATACTTATTTGGGACAATAGGTATATCACTGTTGAACTGATAAGTGAAAAAGTAAATGTGATTGTTAGGACTGTCGATAACAATATTCATTAAGCGTGATTTTGCTTCATGACGACGCTCGTCCACATACAGCACAGCTGACGAAAGAAAAACTTCAGTAACTGGGGTGGGACATCCTTCCACATCCCACATCCCAGACTTCACCCCATCAGACTTCTATCTGTTTGGATCCCTTAAATAAGGTCTACAAGAGAAACATTTCCAACCCAATTAAGAGATAAAAAATCAGGTGCGAAAGTGGTTTCGAAATCAACCCAAAGAAAAACTTTGTTCTGCCAAGGGCATTTACATTTTAGCAGAAAGATGGGACAAGTGTATATGTGTTACTGGGAACTATGTTGAAAAGTAACCAAAGTTTTGTACTGATTGAATAAACCGTTTTTGAGCAGTAGTAATTTGTCTCTTTACTTATTGGATGACCACTACACTCAGCATCGCTAGTTTCTGGCAGTTAAATTTGCCTACCTCACTTAAACTATTGAAAAGTAAATTACTACCATCTAGTTATAGGTAGGAAATTGTTTTTGGTGTTAATTAACCGTATTGATGTGGCGTGTCAATCAATGTGAATGATAACACTGAAGCAAAATATTCATCCAAATTTAGCTCTTTGTCAACTTGATTATATGCACAATTTCAAAATTAAATTCATATACAAACAAGCTAATTTAAATGGCAATGATTGCAGATTTAGGACTAAAGAAGAAAGTTCACACAATTTTTATTTTGCTTACACTATTATCCTGAATGAAAATTCAAACTAATTAACTTGCATGTTACTCGTACCTGACTTTGTTACGCCGTTACTCCCGAATAGATTTTTTTCTCAGCATGTATTTTTTAAATTGATTTTTTTTTTTGCAGAAAGTGATTTAAAGTTGTTATAAGTAAATTTTGTTTAAAGCTTGTTGATTGACAATACTAGAGCTTTTTTTAACTACATTTACACAAATTAATTTCTAATTTTGTTAACAGAAAAAAATAGAGATCTATACTTTCTTCTTTTTTATTTTGTATTGTGACCTAACTTTTACTCATTAGTTTCACAATTATTTAGCTTATTAATTCAAATTTCTTTATTGACATAAAAACATCTACAATACAGAAAATCCTGTAAGAAACAAATGTCTCGTCAACTTAATAATACAGTAATAACATATTATACTAATTATAAAGTAATACACATAAATTAATAACATATGCTTGCTATAGATGAATTACAATTTGTTCTTGTTCTAAAATCTCCTGCACAGAATAGAAAGCCTTCTTCAAGAAATATTTCTTCAGAACCAAAATAAATCTTTTAATAGGTAACTTTTGTAATTGTGGTGGTAATTTATTAAACAGTATAATTTGTGTGTAAAAAGGAATGCTTTCAAACAATGTAAGTCTGTGATGGGGAATCTGTATTTTTTCTTTGTGTCAGGTGGAGTAATTGAGAGTTAAAGAATTATTTTGATGAAAAGCTTAATTTTTGTGTGTATAGATTAACATTTCCAAGATGTACACACTTGATAATGTTAAAAATGAATAATTTTTTGAAAATTGGTCTACATGAAGTTAACTGTTCTGATCTAGTAATAATTCTCAAACATCTCTTTTGAATTTTGAAAATGTCAATTGCATTTACAGAATTTCCCCATAGAATAATTCCATATTTTAAAATATAAAAAAAATAGCCGTAATAAATTGTTAGTAATGTTTAAAAAGAGACTGCATTTTTTAATATTGAAAAACAGAAACAGACTGAGTTTAATCGGCTTGCCAATACTTTTACATGAGTTTTCCAATTTAGTTGATGATCCACTTTGTTACCTAAAAAAGTCACTCAATCTTGAAAATCTAAATATTGTTATCAGTGGATATTGTTTTTGTGTGAATATTTTAAAACGATTTGAGTTAAATTGAGTTAATTGTGTTTTAGAAGTAATGAGTGTTTATTGATTAGCAGTGAACCATGAATATGTGATTTATTCATTTTAATGCATATGAATACAAAATTTAAAAGTTTTCTTCTGTATAGGTTATCTTTAAAACATTAATTAAGACAACTATGTTGATATATAGGCTTAGTCATTGAGCTTTCTCCCCACCACAGCAATTAACGAAAGATGCGTGGGAAACAGGAAGACCGCCAGATAGAATAATTCTTAACAAATACCTAAACAGGCATCATCAAACTTAACCCTTAAAACGATGAGTAATTTTCTGTAATTTTTCAATTAACGCTTAATTTTCTTGAATATATATAATTTTAGTTTTTGTAAAGTTATATTTTTTTTAAATCTAAACCAGGATAGTACAATGTAAAAAAAATAATAATAACAATATTGTATTTTTATATTCATTTTTTATTCATTACAAAGTTTTGTCGAAACTGTAAAAATCGAAATATTATTGGATGCAATTAAAAAAATTTTATACTTGCAAAAATAAATTTTTCAATTGAAATATGATTTTAAAATGACAATTTCTTCCTCAGAAAGTAGCAGCTGTATGAAAAACTTCAAAACTATAAATTTTGTAGCCATTATAAAAATATATACAATATAACTCAATAAGACAACAGATTATACAAAGTTTATTATTTTGAATTTACTCTATATTTTTCATTGTGAAGTCTAGTTTTATTTTTGTTGTAAATAGTGTTTATTTTGTGTACATAATCTGTTTGTTTACACACCGGAGGTTAGTAAAATGCACGAGACAGACAACAAATAACTGCAGACTGACGAGCGCCAGCCGGTCGCCGCGTCATGTGACTAGCAGATGCGTATATATTCGCTGCGAGCGCTAGCGGTTACCTCGATAGAGGCAATAATGAATGAAAACTTCATATTATTTACATTCGTTGCCTAGTAACCAGTCCAAAGGTCTCGAAAATGAATAATAACCTGAAAATAGTCTTGACCTTGAATCTTAGAACTCGCTACGTTGTATTAGGCCTGATCTAGGATTATTGTTATCAGCTCGCGAAATATTACGTATAACGCGTTACGGGCAATTGTAAACATGCGTATATATATACGGATGCCGCGTTTTAAGGGTTAAAATTGATATAAGTAATCAAACATTCCAATAAATTTTAACGTTTATTTGTGTTACTTTAAATTAATCACTTTATATTAAATAATTTTAAAAAATGTAAAAAGGTGAGACTCTTTCTCACCCCAGAAATAATTGCAGGTTAAAGAAATATGATATTAAAACTGATTTAAATGTAAAACAACAAGGAAGAAGAAGCAGTTAAAGTTTATCAGAAGTCATACTATAAATAAGTAGCGGAACTTACTTGCTTACACCAATTTTACCAAATGTTCTTGTGCGTGAGAGCTCTGGCCGAATGCATGCTCTGTTTCTTCTTTGTTCAGGCTGCCTTATCCAGTCATCCCAGTAGCTAAAACCAACCCCTACATTAATTAATACAATTATAAGATATCATTAATCAAAACACGAATTAACACTAAAACACAATTGTAAAATAAATGAAAGATCTGTTGTATATTCTTGATGAAATATGTTTGGTTTTATAAAAGAACATATTTTTTAAATTTTACAAATATATACTAAACATTTTAAAGATGAAATTAAACATAAAATTATCAGTTGTAAATACTATTTTCCAGTTTAATATTTTATTAGAAATTATTTTGTAATAATCCATTTAAGTTTTATTATTTAAAAATATCAATATTTATATCATATTTTAATTTATATATTTTTAAACATTTGTGTTTCTGTTTAAATTTAAACCGGCAAAAGCTATTTTAAATAAAATTTGTGGAATAATTAAAAAATGTTTTCTTTTATAAAACATTAAAGAACAACAAAACTTAGGTCACTTTTTCACGGGACGGCACGATGCCGTTCGCCGTGGACGGCATGGCACCGTTCATTTTGGTCACTATTATTTTAAATGAGTGTTTATACACAAGACGTACACGGTAGCGGCCTTCAAAGTCGGGCCGGCACAGCGCCGTCAAAAGTAGGTTGATCACTATACAAACATATAGGCGTCTTTATATGGGTTGGCACGGCGTTCTTGCGGCTGATTTGTGGGCATGCGCACCACGTGTCTAAACCACTTTCTCTTTGCTTTTTGATTACATACTTGTATCAAACTGCATTTTGAAATATTTACTGTTAATACATGATACAATGGCATCTTTGCTTACACAAGAAGAGTGTGATTTGGGGAGTGGATGCTCTCTTAACACTAGTCCAAGAATGACCGATGCTAATTAAGTAAATACAAACAAAGAACCTTGTCAACATCACCCATCTTTGAGGTGCCTAAAAAGTGAGGAGTAGAGCACGCAAGGTCGTGCAGTAGGTATGTAGTAGGCCTATATTGTTCATATTGAAAAACGCCGTTGAAAGTAAAGTACGCCGTGTCGTGAGGCGAACAGCACTGCGCTGTCCCGTGTAAAAGGGGCCTTAACCATGTCTCTAATCCATGTACGTCTTAACCCTTCAGCATGATTTGACGTACATAGTACATCATGGTCTATTAACACAATAATACCAGGTTACCACCAGCGCTCAGGATCGTCAGCGTGAATCCAGCTCAGGCTGGTACTTTATTCTGTTAAGAGGCACTGGTTTGTGGCATGGTGATGTAGGGCTCACCTTAAAAAAACTATGTCTGGTATGGGGGTGTTGGAAGTTGATGAGTTCAGTTTTTCTATTATAGCATGGTACAACACGTTTTGCTACTTTTTACTTCTGAGATAAGACGAGAAGGACACCTTTTACTTATTACTACCACTGTTCATGTATGGATGGGTGGGTGGGTCACTATCACTGTATGTGTAAAGGTGGGTCAATACCACTGTACATGTGAAATATATTTCAACAATCTATGATGGTATTATTTGACCTCCAAGTTCAACAAGCTTAAGTCGTTCTGAATCATTTAGGGCCAATGGGACTGTTGTAATAGCTTGAAAAACAGACTGGGAGTTCCTAACCCAAATCTTCCATCTAAAACAAATAAAGGAGCCCAGTATTCAAACATTCATGAATGATATTCAGTAAACGCTCGATTTAACAGACCTCAGATTTAACGGACAGCTTACAGCTGAATTACAGTATCTAAAATGCTATATATTAGGGAATTAAGGATATTACAGAATTTTTATAGAAAAATTGTAATTTATAAAATGTGTAGGTTAATCACCTTTATATAATATTTATTTGTATACTTTATTAATCTTTGAATTAACTATTAGCTGGCAGCATCACAGTAAGCTTTGAGGTAAGTTCACCCTGATTTAACGGACAATCGGCTTTAACAGACTAGAGACTGTCCCATATAGTCCGTTAAATCGATGGTTTACTATATCTTAAAAGCATGTAAGTATGGTTTATGATACTTTTTTCTTTCTTCTCAATTTATTTTTTAAAACTTCCCATGGACCCACAGGCCTGTGTGTGAACTTTATTCAACGAGTGAAATACCGACCATTAGTTTAGTTGGGGATTCGAACCTTGGACCTTGCCCTCCGTAGTCAGAAGCCTCAGCCATTTAACTACTACAACAATACTTACTATCAATTATTTTGTACATGAGCCTTTTGTAAAACTTAATCACATTGATCCTTTTATTGATCCACTTGATTTAATCTGGATGAATGATTTGAAGTTTAAAATTGAGATCATCTACAAGTTCTTTTGAATATATTGGAAGTCGTAGATGTAGCAAAGATGGCAAACTTCCAATACAGATGTTACACAGTGACTTTTTAATTTTAACATATTTTGATTGAATTTTCATCAAATAGCATAGATAAATAACTAAGGTAACGAAATATAATAAGATTTCATAGTAATTTGCTGTATGATGTTCCGATACTTCATCTGTCTAGTTGTGCTTTGCCACGTCCCTACTACCGCTTTGTATAGACAACATCTGTTTATGTCAGATGCTGATGTGTTTACGTTGTGAACAGTACTGTTTTACATTGTGTTGTCTTTGTAGTCTGCAAATTTTATTGTATATGTTGTCTTCTGTGTTCTTTGTTTATATTTGGAAAAAAGTTCTGTAATCTTTTTGCAAGTTTAGCTTGACAATACAAACATTTCTTGAAAATTGAGGTTTTTAGGATTTTGTTTTAACTGAGAATAAGTGTCAATTGTTCATTCCTGAAAATTTTCTCTGTAATAAAACTTTTTCTATTTGTTTAGAAACACATTTCCTAAAAAAAATATGTAGGTTTACATTTTAATATTTTTTTAACATCGTCTATCATGGCTTGAAATATACTTTTTTTATTTCCTAATTTACTTTCAAGTTACAAGAGATGTATAGTTTTTATCTGCACAAATTTCTAGGTAAAATTCATATAATCTAAAAGCGCATTTTAAACTCTATTACATAAAAAAATATTCAAGAATATGATTTATGGTTATCAAAATAGAACCGTTTTGATGAGGCCTGCAAAAATGGCTTAATCTTTCTAGCTAGTCTGTGGTATTTTAGGGCGATCTCAAAAGGGTTAAGCATACTCCTACAATTATTAATACAAGTGATACGAACTTTTGCTCATACTTAAAATACACATACAGTAAACACCCTATTACCATGGCCAGTTTATAGCCTTGGATTATCCGCAGCAATTGAACTTAAAAAAAAAGAAAAAATGCATAGCAAAACACTATGTATAATAATTGTATAAGCTTATGTAATATACTGTATTTGTTGCATGAATAATCTTAGACGTGGCCAGAAGCAGTGTGGTGAGGTTATTATGGAGTGGGGTAAGGCACGCCATGTCATTGCCAATGCCAGTCTACTTACTGGTCGACAATTGCCATTAGTTGTACTGTTTTGTTCTAACTGTTTGTGTCATTTGTAAATAGTAAGGTTAGATTGTGAAATTGTAGTATTGTGCATAATGTTAAGCTGTTAAAATTGTAAAAAAAGGCGCTTCAACGACTTCCTGCAATGATATAGACGGGGAGGGGGAGTGTTCGAGTGTTTGTGTGTGTCTCACGGTCAGACGTACAACCAGCACTGCGAGCTGAATTCAGTTATCCCTAATGCCGGCCGAACCACCTTAAAGTGAAATAATCTGGTTTATGATTCACTTGGTTCAATTAGATAATCTAAATGATAAAAGAATTTCTGTACAAGCCAGCTCTGCAGTTTTACTTTTTCAATGTAAAAAAATGTTAAAAAGAGGCTCAACGTATGTTCTTTTTGATAAGGTTATATTAATAAATTTAGTTTTATTCAGATTTACTTTTAATCCTAGATTTGCCAAATAGCTAGATACAGCACTGATGGTAATAAATGTTTCAATTTCTATATTTTCATGATTTATACCAGTAATTTTACTATACTATAAATGGATTTAACACACTTTTCTAATTATTTATTACCTACAACCATCTCTTAGTCACTATCATCTATTTAGCACCTAATATCAACAATTTTTGCGTAGTGTCCCCAGATTCACCTATCCCCAGTATCCTCGCCAGTCAATTCTGTGGATAATTGGGAGTTAACTGTGTGTCTGGGTACGGTGTTACAACAAAGGAGTCAATGAAACAAACACACCTGGGGGGCCATTTAGTGGAAAGCTCCGCCCATAGAGACTTGGTCAGCATCCAGCCTAGACCGGGGAAGAAGTCTGTCCGGTATACAACATCATGAGCAGTCTTATCTACTAATGTTATCTTCCCATTGTCATTCCAAGCAGAAACACACCATAGGGTCGGGTCTGCTTGAAGTATAGGTAGCATCCCCAAGAAGTATTCAAATATGTCTGGAGATACATCCAGGTCATCTTAAAAATAAAAAAACATTGTTAGTACCAGAAATTTACAAAACTTATAACGTAACTGCCATTTGAAGCATACTCATACCATTAAATGACGCCCATATCTTGACGATCAGCGTCTTACGAAAAATAAATAGAATAAATAAATAAAAAAAACTTATTGATTTTTATTTGGCTTAATCCTAGATCTGGGCATAGCACACGTTACATTTGTTGTTATTTCAACACTTATCCGGACGTAGCACATACCTTGTGTACTATTTGAGTTTGTATAAGAATTTTTTGGACAAACATAACGCAATGTAAGTTGTACCATTCCATACAGAATTTCAGTATCTATACATATCATGAAGTTTCATAATTTTTTCTTCAATAGTAATCTTGTAATAAGCAAAATAGTCATGCAAAATACAAGTGCAAAATCAACAACTCCCACCGACCAGGCACCGTGAAGTGGCAAATTGGTAAACTATGATGGCAGCTGTAGCAGCTATTATTAGACGGAAACAGTTTTACTTTGCACTGATGTACAGGAAAACTCATCCTTATAGGTATGACTTGCCCCATAATCATACATTTGAATTTGAAAATTTTGAATCTTTATGGTCTACCTAGGCACGTGCATACCAGACAAGGACTACACTTTAATCAAAAAGGAAAAAAGAATGTTTGTCAGACAATTTTGGGAATACTGAGTGACTACTCCCTCTTCAACAATAGACTATCCTGTTATTGAGGATTTAGCTCGTCCAACTAGCCTACATTTGGGAGAGTGTGAACAGCCTACTGTCCTACATCATAGGCCTAATCCTATACAGAGAGGCCAAAATAGTAACGAGTTAATCCCGGCTCAACCCAATATTGCTATGCCTGGAACGAGGGATGAACTTTCCACTAAAACTACTGATGATCGAACCTGCCCATCTACGGAGTTGGTCTCTTCTAGTCCACTGCAAGCTGCTACACCAATCTTTGAAAATACTACAGTGTCGTCCCCTTTCCTTGGCTTCAACTCTCCAAATACTTACCAGACCATTAATAGAACTGCACTGATAAAAAAGAATCATGTTAAAAGTGCTTGTGAAGTGGATTCCTCAAAACCTTTTATCAAGTCTCGTTATTTTTTAAGGAAAACTGTGAGACCCATAATGTAGGTAAGCCTATTTTAAACTTCAATCCTGTTTCTAAGGATGTAATTAATAGCAGCCTAGCCACTAAACCTAGTTTTAAATCTGTAAATGCTGACCCAATTTATCCTCTGAGAATTTTACAAGTTAATGTACAATGTTTAAGAAACAAAATAATGGAATTGGAACACTTGTTGTAATGTTGAATTGGAGTAATGTTGAAATGTTAATGTAATCTGTGTAGCTGATCATTGGCTTACTGAAGGTCTAGTCAGTTTTTATGTCCCTCAGGGATATATTGGAGGTGATATCATGTGTAGGAGTCACAAGAAAAATGGCAGAGTGGCAGTCTATGTAGAGGACAGAATGAAGTTTTCCAAAATAGGCCTGAATCAATTCAATCTTGAGATGCATTGTGAGTTTAGCTGCATCAGGTTAATTGATCTAAATTTGATCATTGTCAGGTTTTATAGGTCTCCGGATGGAGATGTACAAATTTTTTTTGAGAAATTTGAAGCAACTATAAAATTTATTTTGAAGTACAAAACAAAAGTAGCTGTGTGTTGTGACTTTATTATTAAAATGGCTGACTCAACAGAGCGTGAGTCAATTTCATTTTTGAACCTTTTAAGATCATTAAATTTATTTTGTACCAACAATAAACCCATATGAAAAAATCTTGTTTAGATAATGTCCTTGTCAGTTTCTCTTGAGAATACTGTAGCACTGATGTCATTGGCGGAGGTTTTGCAGATCATGATCCTCTCATTTTCAAATACAGTAGAGCGCCGATTATCCGAACGTCGGTCATCCGAACCGTCGGTCATCCGAACCGACGGTTATCCGAACGCCCTAATATGTATGTACTGTAATTCATATTTTGAATGTGATTCTCAAGTACGTAATTCAAATTCGCGCGCCAACCGAAACTCCCGCTGCGCCGGTGTCGTTCACTGTATGCAGCGCTTAAATACGTCTGCCGCCTACGGCCTAAGTGACTCGGCGCTCATAGTATAGTCACTAGTCAGTGGCTTGTGAGCCTTTGCCAGGAACGGATCGTAGTGCTGTTGTGCTGTTTGTGCAACAGAAGACGTTTGGTTCGAGACAGTTCTGTTGCAATGTCTTCAAAAAGGAAACGCGTTGTTCTAAGTGTGTCGGATAAACTTACTATAATAAAGCGATTGAAAAGTGGTTCTAGTGGAGCAAGTTTAGCTCAAGAATACGGTGTTGGTAAAGCAACAATTTCAGAAATAAAAAAGAAGAGCGATTCTATCTTGAAATTTGCGAGTGTGCTTGACAGTGCTGATGGAAGCTTGAACAGAAAAACAATGAAAACTGCCAAAAACCAAGATATGGACACAGCAGTTTATAAATGGTTCATGCAGGTACGGTCAAGGACAGCCTATAAGTGGCCCTTTGATATGCGAAAAAGCGCTTGAAATGAACAATAAGCTCGGTGGTGATGCTGATTTTAAAGCTTCTACTGAGTGGCTGAAGCGTTTTAAATCCCGCCATGGAATACGAGAAATAGATATTCAAGGGGAAAAATTGTCTGCTGATGTTGCAGCAGCTGAAAGTTTTAAAATTTAATTAAAAAATTTGATAGAAATAGAGGCTTTTAACCCTGACAATGTGTATAACGCCGATGAAACTGGCCTTTACTGGAAAAAGATGCCGACGAAATCTCTAGTTTCTAAAAATGAAATGTCTGCACCTGGTTTCAAAGCTAGCAAATCCCGCATAACTGCAATGGTGTGCGCAAATATAACATGAAGCCATAAGCTTCCATTGCTTATTATAGGGAAGTCCAAAAATCCACGTTGTTTCAAGGGAATAAAGACTTTGCCTGTCACTTACAAAAATCAAACCAATTCATGGATGTCTTCTGATATTTTTGTTGAATGGTATGAAAAGGTATTCATCCCAGAGGTAAAGAAAGATCAGCGTGAAACTGGAAACCAAGGAAATGTGCTTTTATTGATTGACAATGCTACATGTCATCCCTCAACTCTTTCTCTTGAAAGAGAAAATGGAAAATTTAAGGTAATTTTTTTGCCTCCCATCGTTACATCCATACTCCAACCAATGGACCAGGGAGTTAATAGAGTCGTTCAAACGTTTCTACCGTAAGGCATTATTGCGTATGGTTCTTATTGGCCAAGAAGAAGACAAACCTATCTTCCAACTCTACAAAGACATTAATCTGAAGGATGCTGTGTACATGGCAGCAGAAGCCTGGACTATTGTCAAAGAAACCACTCTGAGAAGAGCTTGGGGTAAGCTTTATAAAGCAGACGAGGCCAATGAACAATTGGAGGAAAATCCATCTTCTACTCAAGAGGTTCCAAACAGCCAGTTTGTTTCGGAGGTAGCTGAGCTTATAAACCAGTCATCTGGTTTTGAGGAATGTGACCAGGAAAACATTCATTAATGGCTAGAATGTGACGAGGATGACCCTGGATATGAGGTTCAAACAGATGATGAAATAATTGCCAGTGTTCAAAGGCTTAATGAGGATGACAACGAGGAGCCTGATGACGACAAAGATCACGTTGAAGAAAATAAAGGACCATAACATGAGGAGGCTTTCCACTGCTTGGAGACGGCAATGAAGTGGTTGGAAAGACAAGATAAAAGTGATGCTCTCCAACTGCTCAATTTGAAACGCTTACGAGATTTAGCAGGAAAAAAAAGAGTGTCATGGCTAAAACAAAAACAAATTTTGGACTTCTTCTCTAAATAAAAAGTATGCATTGTACTGTATCTATGTATAATAAATTGTTCTTTAAAAGTTATATCCATGCATTCTGATTGATTTAATAATAGAATTACATGAATAATTTTAGTTTGATAATTTTTTAGCCTTTTAACTACTAAGAATTTCGTTACATATATAATTTAAAAATTTTGTCTTTTCATGTTCGATTATCCGAATATTCAGTTATCCGAACACCCCTTGTCCCCAATTAGTTCGGATAATCGGCGTTCTACTGTATTACCATAATCAGCCCATTAAAGGTTTATTAAACACCTGTGAGTCAATGCTCAGTAATAATGCTAGGCCTAGTTTAATGATTAGAAAGCAAAATGAGAAACATATTGAACCTTTTTATGGAAAATTTGAATAATTATAATTGGAGTTCTGTCTATGAATGTAAAACCAGCATGTGTATATTCAGTGAGTTTTTTAAAAAGTATTTAAATTTGTGGTACTACTGTTCTCCTTTACAAAAAAAATCCAAGAAAAGTAAATTTACAAACAAGAAAGTTAAATGGTTTACTAAAGACTTAGCGTTAATAAGAGAAAAAATGCTTTCTTTATATACTGAGTATAAAAATCTGGATAGGCGTGGTTCTGAACAGACAGATGCTGCCTATAAATCATACATCCAATTTAAGAAATACTATAAAGCTAATTTAGTCATGGCAAAGCAAAATGCCTATGGAAAGTACATTAATGACGCCCCTAATATGTGTAAAGCGGCTTGGAATGTTGTTTCGCAGGAACATTCATCTACACACACACACAAGAAATACCGCTATATCCCTCTGCTTTAACCCTCCAACTGATGACCAACAGCATAGCCGTTCATTAAACTGTTTGTAAACTGATAAAGACAGCACAGGCGTCGGTCATTTTTCCACTGTTATTTTACGCAAACGGCTTAAAATAGATAAAAGTAACTTAAACCAGTGTGATCGCCTGTTCATAAAGAACAGTTTCATATCATATAGTCTATATTTGCAAAATATTCTAACAGCTGATTTCGATTTTCAAAGGCCATGCACCTGTCTTGGCTGTCGGCGCGCGCAACTCTCTCGGCTGTCGGCACGCGCATCCGAGCGTGACAGCTGTCGCACACAAAGGCTTGTTACTGATTCTCCTTTTTCTAGGGAAGATTTTGTAGATAGTATAATTGTAGCATTAGCAAGTCAAGAAGATGTACCACATGTGCCAAATGAAAAGGGAGATGGTGGCCATTTACTTGAACATTTACCTGGGAAAAACGAACGGATTTGTGTTGTTTGTGCCAAAGACCCAATTGTAAAAAGAAAAAAAAGTGTATTCTGGTGTCCTAGCTGCAACTGTGGTATACATCCCACATGTTATCACAAGTTGGAGCACTATCCTAGGGCTACACATTCTGGGAGAAGGAAAAGGGCAGAATCCAGTTATTCGGACTAAAAAAAAGTTGTACATAGTTTTAGTTTTTATGAAAAAACAAGGAATCTGTTGTAAATAAGTGTATATATATGTAATAACATTTTTTATTCATTGTAAAATTGTGCATATTTAGTGTATTTGAAGTTTCTTTTTTTGCTCAAGTGGTAAAAAAGTTAAAAACATAGAAACTTAAAAAAAAAGTTATTTTACAAACTTTCTTTTTCAACTTGATGTGAAAAATTTCTGAACAGAGGTAAGTTCAATTTTTTATATATTTATGTATATCTACGGCTTATAACAAAGAAAATGATATGTATAACATAATACTTAGCTTGTAGGATGTATTTTTAAATAATTTTTGAAAATAATGATGCGCGTGGCTATAAAATGGCTTATCATTCTGGAAGTTTACTACTATCAGTTGGAGGATTAAATGATTATTTTTTAAATTCCATTGAACAGCAAAGAGGGAACATTAATCCTGCTGCTAAACTGGCAAGCGACTTTTTAAGGTCACAGCCTGTAAATGGCTGCAATTTTCATTGGAATGACATCACATCTGAAGAGATAATCATGACAGTCTCTAAGTTTTCTAATTCTAAAAGTATGGATTGTTTTTGGCTTTATATAATCAAGAAAACAATACACCTTATTAGCGAACCCCTAGCATTTATATTTAATAAATAAATTTTCCCGAATCATTAAAGACTTCTAAAATCATACCCGTATTTAAAAAAGGGAATAAACATCTCCCTCAAAATTACTGTCCAATGTCCATCGTTCCAATTTTTACAAAATTTTTGAAACCCTAATTTATTGAATTGAAATCAGCTTAAACAGTTTCTTTGAAACGAATGACCTACTTTCTAGTAGTCAGCTTGGATTCAGAAAAGGTAAAAACACAACATCTGCTGTTCTTGAAATTATTAATCAAACTTTAACTGCCTTTGAAAACAAAAATACAGTTTCACTTACCTTATGCGATCTTAGCAAAGCCTTTGATTGCATACCATTTTTTTTACTGACGAAATTGAAATATTACGGGTTGAACAATGATTCAATAAAAATAATTCAGTCATACGTGAACAATAGATATCTATTTGTTTCAATCAATAAAGAAGGTCAAGACTGGTGTTCCACAGGGCTCAGTCCTGGGGCCGTTTTTCTTTATTGTAGCTGTAAATGATCTCCCTCTTAACGTAGCTGCTGACTCAGTAATTTGTTATGCTGACGACACCACCATACTATCTACACATAGTAGCATACCAGATTTGCACCTTATGGCACAAAAGTCATTAGAGGATGCTGTAAATTGGTTTTCAGCCAATCAACTTCTCTGTAATCAGGACAAAACTCAAATAATTCTTTTAGGTCTGTCGTAAGTCGTAGAAAATCAATCTGTAAAACTTCTGGGTATTCATATTGATTCAAAATTAACTTGGAGAGTACATATTGAGAACGTATGTAAAAAGATTTCAAGAGTGTCATATTAATGTGGAAGTTGAGAAATATGATACCCTCTGAATACCTCAGAATGGCCTATTTTGGACTATTTGAGTCACACTTAAGCTATGGTCTTCTACTATGGGGCCATTTTCCATTAGTTTCAGACATTCTTTTGTTGCAAAAAAAGTGATATGAACACTGTAGGGAGCACCCTGTGGAGCACTGTCGGCCACTATTTATAAAACTAAAGATTTTAACAGTGGTAAATCTGTACATCTTTGTATCACTAATGTATGCAAAAAATAACTTGCACAAATTTTCAATTAGAGAACATATTCACTCTCACAATACTCGTGGGAAATCAGAAATAGACGTTCCAGTACACAGGTTAGCCAAGACTGGAAACTCATACAAGGTAAATTGTATAAAGTTTTTTAATAAAATACCAATGTGTGTTAGAAGTGCGCCTATCAAGTCTTTCAGATAAAAAATGTATAACTGGTTAGTATTTAATCCTTTTTATAATATTGCAGTTTTTAGACTTGAATACCGATGTTACCATTAATTTTAATTAGTTTAGATTAGATTAAGGCTATTATGTAAAAACACTTGATGAAACCTATTTATTGATCAATGAAGAAAATTCTTGATTCTTAATGTTATAACTGTCTCCTGTACAACGGTCATTGTATCTTGTAGGAATATTCTCCCATGATAGTTTTTGTAAACCCTTGCTCTGGCATTTTTCCAACTGGCGTAGCACACGTTAATTGTGTTAGAACAAATTAATCTGCTGCAGTTATTTATTTGTTTATTGAAATGTAAAAAAATAGTGGAATTAAGAGGAAAGAATACTTCCTTATTTCACCTGTTCCTGGACACCCTGTGACAAGAAAAATATATAAGATACTGATATTTACCAGTAATAATATGGACTTAAGAGATAAATCAAAACTACACATTATGTCACTGTATAGTAAACTTGGAACCCAACCTAGATAAACCAAAACACCATGCTGCAAGAGTAGACTTAAATTAGAAGCTTAGAAAAAAAAAAAAAAAGTGTATTAAACTATACATCACTACTCACCTTCAATTATAATAGTATTACTGAAGTTGAAACTATAAAAAGTTTGGTTCAAGGCCCACCCATAGTGGCGTGCTATCTTGAAATATCCTTTGAACTTTTTTTCCTTTGGTGGTACTGATATGTCACTTTGGTCTGGTTGCTAAAAAGAACATAAACAGAATTTATACATTTTTAGTTTTTAACACATTCACTGCGTTGTTATAATTTCTTGGCCATTCATCCTGTGCATCACACGATCTCGTTCTGATAATAATCTTAAATTGAGGGGGTCTCGTTCATTGTGGGGATATCATCAGTTCAGTGTGGGACGAGATCCCGATATCTCCCTACGCAACAAAAGTTCTGCGCACAATATCACGTCATCAATTGAAGATAGAGCACTCTAGGTTATTATTTTACAACTATCAAGTGTCTGACGTCATAAGTGCTATGCAGGGTGTGGATATAGCGTATAAGCACGAGGCCTCGGGATCTGGTGTCGCATATAAGAAAGTATTGTAATAAATTATACTCCAGCTGAGAAATTGAGGTTATTTTGTAAATAAACAGACGACTCAGCAACAACGTGAAACAACTCTCCCGCCTTCTCAAACAACAGCTGACCACCTGTTTGCTAATATTGACGTTTAGTCTCCCATGTGATCGACGAGATCTATAGGTCTCATACCGCATATAATTAATATGTCATTACTCTGGAGCAGCACATAAGCTATAGATTTGTGCTACAGACTTGTGTAAGATTTAGGTTGCTATTAAATTCACAAAGAAAAATGACTCCATAGAGTTCAACTCCTGCAACAATGCGTTAATTAAAACAAAAAATATCACAAACACTAATAAGGAATTAAATGCAAATTTCATCATCGTGTGAATGTAAGCATACAACGCAAGACCTCGGGATCTCGTGACGCAGTGAACGTGTTAAGTAATGGCTTTGAAACACTGACGAGGTAAACAATTATTTTGCTATTTTTACTATGATTTAAACTTTTGTTTGTAAAGAAAATTCAACATAAACTGTGTACGTACACAAAGTGAGCATATTAGGGTGCCACACTCACACACACGTCAACCTACAACCTGCCCTCCAACCTACCGCCAGATAGGAACATCCAACTAGTGTAGCCAATAATAACACAACAGCCTTTTAAGCCAGAGATAATTGGGTTCAAAATAATAAAATGTACTAAAGCTAAGTGTGAAAAGAGATTCTATTTCATTTCTACAATCATCTTGACCTGCCTTTTAAAATTACTTGAAACATAAAACTAATATAAGTTTGCAGTAAAATTATAAGTTAGCCTATACATCTAACTACAGGGTCACAAACACTCTTCAGGGCCATCAAAAACATTTTACTCCTTCAAAAGGTATATTCTGTAATTGTAAGATCAATCTTATCGACTGAGATGCAGTGATCTTGCAAGACTTTGTGAAAGAACAACAGGTCAGTCACAACGTTGAATGTTGGAGGCTTGTGGCTAATGCTTCAGACTGCGGAGGGTAAGGTCCAAGTTTCAAATTGTTAACTAAGCTAATGGATGGTATTTAACTCGTTGAATAAGTTCAGGCACAGGCCTGCAGGCCCATGTGAACTAATGAGTGAAGTTAAACAAAAGAACATCTGGCTGAGAGAGTTGAAAGATTGAATGTCCAGCCCATCTAACTCTGGAAACCTAAACCCCATCCATAAAAGGAAATTCTTTTGGGTAGACTCTATGGAGTTATCGGAATACTCCCACCAATCCCAATTCGAAAATATAATGACGTTCTCAAAATTACTAAGGATTTATAAAGAGTCACACAAGAATCTTTGTTAATAAAGAATCTGGAAATCCACATGAAAAGACCCAAGTTTCTCCTAGCTTCAAAAACAACAATACAGTTCTAACATGTTGGGAGAAGATCAACATCAGAGTCTATATGTTTAATACTGAACCTATTGATGTGAATTAAACTGAAATTCTTACAAAAAGTAAGACGGATATGTCTTTCTTGTAAGTGAAACAACTATTGTCTGTCTTAGATTTAGGGGCGTATAATCAATATATTAGTAGCAGCCATCAGTATATACTTAACAGCAGAGTTAACAGCTGACTGCAATGATAACTAATCTATGGTTCCCAAAATAATTGTGATATTTTGACATCGTCAGTAAACAGATTTACTTTGCAATTCAAGATATAAGTAATATAATTTATAAATATGAATAGTGAATTTATTTCTCATAATATTGCAAACTATACAAACAAATATAAAAAGAGAAATTTACTGGCCACACATATTGTTCAGATTTAAATAATTTATTAACATATAGATTTGTAGACAAAATACATTTGATACAAATATTATAGATCGTCAAGTTCTTAAATCTAATTCTAAATTAATCATAACTGAATAGCTAAATAAACTTTGTCAAAAACCATGAAAATATACAAAGGCTACAATATTAGAGCTTTGTACATCTAGACCACTCAGATACACCACTTAGCTTTTAAACTGATAATACTCCTTTACAGAGTAAGAGCATTGATTTACAAAACTGTTTTTAACTTTCTCCTGAATTGAGCTGAAGTCTTATATTCTTTAATTTTTTGTGGTAGGTTATTAGATAACCTAACTCCAGCCTAATGTGCCCCCTTTTCTAGGTTGAAGAAGACTAAGGTTGTTGAAAGTCAAGGTTAAAACGGAATATATACATATAGATAGATGGAACTGTAAATAGTCTATATTGCAAAAATATTTCTTGACAAGGGGGCAACTAGCGTAAACCAAAGATTCTTCTAATGATATTTTTTAGTGTTTTGAAAACTTTGTCTACAGATAGAGAAGATCTCCAAAACGCTATCCCATAGCGAGTTATGTTTTCAAAGTAACCTCTGTAAACTTTTAGCAAGATCTCCAAACTACATGTATCTTAAAATATTTTTATGGCATATGCCGCTGAGCTCAGCCTCTTCATCAACTAATGTATGTGAATTTTCTGGGACAATGTTTTATCTAAAATAACTCCTAGAAACTTGGTCCCCGAACAAATAGAAATGCCTGAATTGGACACTAGAGAAGTGTCATCTAATAATTTCTTATACCGAGAAGATATGTGGAAATTCATAGCATTGGTTATAGTGGAGTTGAGCAGGAGGCCATTTGCTTCAAACCAGAAAGAGCATTCTTTTAACGTGTCAGCTACATTTGGGGAGACTGAATCACAGTTAGTACCCCTAACTAGGCCTCCTAACACTTTTCTGATATATGTTGAACGTGTATATCAGAAATGTTTCAGGCTTGAAAAGTACTGATAAACAGAATAATCAAACAACATCCGGCCACAAGATATTACGTTTGGATCTATATTACTGAATATGAATATAGATCCAAACAGTAACCCCGTCCCCATACACGTACAATGGCATTGACCCACCCACCCATACACCTCTACACACGTACAGAGGTTTTGACCCACCCGCCACACCCATACACGTACAGTGGTATTGATCCAACCACCCGCCCATACACGTACAGTGGTATTGACCCACCCACCCGCCCATACACGTACAGTGGTATTAACCCACCTGCCCACCCATACATATACAGTGGCTTACATAATCTGCATACATAACAAAATATGAATGTGGGTTATTTAGATCATTTATATAAAGAAATAAAATCAGTGAGAGAATACAACCTTGAGAACACCTATCTTTGTTGCCATCCAGGATGAAAATTGTGATGGGCTGCGAGTTTGAAAAATATTGACCACTTGTTTATGGCCTTCAAGGAATGACTGAATCCAACTTAGAGACTTTCTGTAGATTCCGTAGTAAAAGAGTTTGTCAAGCAGAAGAGAAAGGTTGACACAGTCCAAGGCCTTGGATAGGTCGCAGAAGATTCCAACCATCTTCTGTGACCCAAGATTTTACAATGCCTCTAAGACTGCTTTAGTAAAATCAAAGATAGCTGATTCAGTGGAGTTTCCCTGTTGGACCCCTGTTTAGAATTGTTCAGTATGTTCCACTTAGTAAGGAAGGTCGAAGATACATTTTTTTCAAAAATCTTGGACATAAATGAAACTAAAGATATTGGGCAATAGTTTTTAAATTGCAAATGATCACATTTTTTGTGAAGAGGTTTTACTATGTGTATTTAAGTTTCTCAGAGAAACTTCCAGGAAAAAAAAAAAAAAACAGATTCAATTACACTAATAGATATAAAATCTCAGGACCACAGAATTTTAATAGGTTAGATGATAACTCATCCCACTCACAAGATATTTTGTCTTTGAGAGACTTTATGGCGTTATTAATATCATCCTGATGCGTAGGAGATAGAATCAAAGAAGCAGCCACTGAAGGTTTAACCCAAGTAAGTTTGTCCAGTGCGTTAAGTGGGGGTGCTGTTGGTGCGGAGGTAATGGGCTCATTCAGGAAAAAATTATTAAAGTTGTCCTCAATTGCCTGCTTATCAGATGATTTTTTTCCCATTAATTACTATTTCTTCTCATGTTAAAACAAAAGTACAAAGTTTGGCCCTTGTCTAACAGATCCCTTGGCTCCATCTTGCTCACAATGAATGGCCGACTCCACAATTCACTCCAGTGGATCTCACCTCCTCATACAAAGTCAAGCAAACTCCCCTAATCGTCCTAGTAACTACAGGAAAAACAAAATGGGATATTCTGTCATTATTCCACTCATGGGATAAACTCCAACACATTGTAGCCCTGGTACTATTCTTCATCAACAATTTCTGTAACACTGAAGAGCACACAGGCAATTGTTACAACAATTGAGTCTCTTACTATGCTCAACAAATCCAGATTGAAGATTTTCAGCCTTGTACAGAAGACAGCTTTTGCTGAAGAAATTTCTTCTTTAAAGGCCCAAAAGGGATGCTCGGTGCAACTTCAACATCTGAAGCCATTCACTGATTCTGAAAGTCTCCTAGGCTAAAAATTAATATTAGTTTCGCTAAAACCTGCTTGTATAAACAAAGCTACGCCTTCTGTAAGGCGTTCTTGAATGTGTTCTTTGATAGCTCTTTCTTACAAAACTATAGGCCTCGGAGATGAACAACTTATCAAACATTAAATCTTTATAGAATCAATTGGCAACAGATAATCAAAACTGGCAACATAGCAATAAGAAAGTTCTCTACTAAACTTAACCCTGAACTTGCTTTCACAAAGATAAGAATTTACCTAATATATTGAGATGGCCAAAAGTAACACCATCAGTTTCTTTGCATCAGTTGATACAATTTAACTGATGTACAAGACCTCCTGATGCAACAGGAAATGGATATTTCATACATCCAGCTTGATTGTTCTGCTTCTATTTGTATCAGACAATACAACAGTCGTTAGGTTTCCTGATGAAACATGAAAACTGATGCGAGTCTTAAATAAATCAGTTTGTCATTCAGTGAAACTCAAGACGACTTGCTAATTCGTTAGGGCTGTTGCGATTGCAGTAGCTTCAACAGTAACAGAATGCCGGCTGACCACTTACTGTTACTTCGCATCAGTTAAATTAAACTGATACACGCTGAAAAATTGAACTGTTACATAAGTTAAGCAAAAGTAGCAGGTTGGCACATCCCTACTAATCTATGAGGCCTGGAGACAGTGATGGGGCAACTTATTAAATGCCTTCTAGAAATCTAGATAAATGGTAACTGACCTTATGTCTACTTCTGGACCAGCCATGGCAAGAAAAAACAAATTACTATGGTCGATTGGCCAACTATAAAACCATGTTGTGAGGAGATATGGATTCTTCTAAATAAGATATTGCAAACAACTTTCTCTAGCAAACAACTTCCTCTAACACGAATAATGGTGTTAGGTCTGAAATTTGAAAAAGATGATGGTACTTTCATTGGGATCAGAGTAACAACTGATTCCAAATAGATGGGATTTTCCAGTAAAAAGAGGGACATGCACAGGTGCAATGATTTCAACTACACCTTTGCCGATTAATGACGATATTTCATAAATTCTGCACGCTGTAGGGCTTTTCAGGTCCTGGATGACAGATAGGTCATCCTTTACTTTTATCATCGATTATAGAAACAGACAGACCAAAGCAATGCATTAGCTGTAGACGAACAATTGTGCTATTATCTAATGGTGAATGGTCTCAAACAAGTTCTCAGTTGACTGTTCTGCATATTATTACCTCAGTTATTAGTTACTTCAGTGTATGCTGAAGAGAAACAGAGAGAGGGATAAAGAGATAGAGATCAAGGGAGAACGCTGGCAATACCGAGCCTAAATCTGGTGACAAACAGAATCCTACTTCTCATGCTGGGCAACAGCAAAAATTATTGAAATAAAATGTGTGTGTTGGTGGGTCTGTCAGTAATAATTATAATCAACTTTATTATCAAACTTTAACTTATAAAAACTAACTTTACGGTTGGTAGACTAATTAATCACATTGTGCACGTAAATTATGTATTTAAATACTAAAATTAATGAAGAACTTTTTTCAGTTGTCTTATGAAATCACTGATTCATTTATTTGGTGTTAAAATATGAAACGATGGTCACAAACTACTTTCTCCATTATAGTCATTTCATACACAAAATTAAATATTTTGTAATGCTATTTTAGAAAGAGTAGGTATTTACCTCCGCTGTTAATTACTTACCTGTATGTGATAGAGTTGATCTCCATAAGCCCGAATGGCCTTGGCAGTCGGCTCATGCTGGCAGTCCTGACTAACCACAATAGGAAACTGATTGGGGTCAGGTCGATACTTGAGGAGTTGATCCAAGCAGCGAGTCACAGTCACTCGATTACATGCAAACACCAAAACTGCAATTGCAGATTTTGGATGTGCCAACAGACGCTCACCCTAAAACAACAGCTTCAATCATGAAGATAATCATAAAAGTACAATACTTAGTACAGTAAACCCTCTCATATCTGGACCTCTGATAACCGAATCTTTGGATATCCAAACCAGTCTTAAAATGTAACAAACAGTAATGAACTACATATACAATAAACTTAAAAGCACAAACAAAAATTATATTGGTACAATATACAAGTCCCCATATCACAAAAAAATTAACAAGTTCAGTTCCCTATCAATAAAGTTCCAAGTTTGAACAAAATAAATACAACTGTTTTAGGCAGAAACTGGAATACTGCCATGCCGTAATATAATATGTTAAACTAGTGTGTATAACTTATAGTTCGGATGGCTTTCAAAGCCAGTCACATAACTAAAAGTAAGAATACAAAAAATTGTTAAATTAGACAAACAAATAGTATCTAAATAAAATCTAAAGAACCAAGTACTTGTGTCAGTGTTTAAATATTGATCTCCCATAACAGAGCTAAATCCAGGTTTCATAACCATTTGGTAACATCTGCTTCTCCGATTGAATGAAGGCCAGCTAATCCCCTCTGAAAAGAATACAATGGGCACTCGTTAACTAAGTGATCCATAGATTGAATTACGACCCCACAATCACATGACTGATTATTTGCCATCTCCACTTACATTTTCATTAGTTGCATCTCCCCAGATCTGTGAGAAAATGACTCAACATAATCCACTCCACTACAAGGAAGGTTTGTTCCACCCATAATGGTAATAGGGTCTGATACCAGAAACTTGGTTCGATGGTCAAACATATCCCAAGTTAACACCCAGTTGGTTTTTGGTGAAAATTCATTTGACATTAACTGTGAAGCTAGTCGAAGAGGTAGTTTTCTAGATTAAGTCACCCTGCACTTTGTAGGATATCTTTCAAAATGGGGAGATACAGAGTAGATAGGATCTTTTTGAATTCTCTGAGAAGTGCCTCTGCGTCTAACCGGAGGAGCTATGTTTAGAGTCCACAATTACATGACTGATCATTTGTTATTCATCACTTGTATTTCTAGTAGTTGCAACTTGCTGTACTTGGGTGAAAGCAACTCAACATAGTCCATTCCTTTCGAGGAAGGTTCATCACACCGATGACGGTCATAGGGTCTGATACTAGAAACTTGTTTCAACCGTTAAACATATCTCAAGTTAACGCACAGTTGGTTTTTTGGTGAACACTTTTTTGAGATTAACTCCTTGCATATGACTAACGTTCTCTTTTTGTCTGGTCGCAGAACCCTAATGTGTCCCACAAATAAATAAACTTAAACCAGATGATACAATTAGTTTATTTACAGGTGTTACAAATTTGGTTAGAACTGACTTGTTAAACATTTGTTCAAACCTTTTGCTTATATATTTCATCAGCTCCTTCTGACAGTTCTTGTAACAGTTTCTTCTTTTCATCAACTAGATGTTTATCTTCCCCTAAAAAAATACAGAAAGACATTAATAAACTAAACAAATTCTTAAATTACACATTACATATCTCAAAAACCTTTCAACCAACAGTTTTCACATGATGAGACGGAGTTTACAAATAATCTCACTGTCCACCTGAGAAATAATAATAACATATTCTTAGATGAGACTAATTTAACAATCCCTTAATTAAATTAAAAGTATTATTAATATTCCCCAGGAAAAGAGAATAATACTTTTATAAAAGGCTTTATTCATAATCACCAAAAATGGAATGGTGTCATTAAAACAATTTAACACAAAGGTTAATACTTAACTTAATCACTTGGGCAGATAAAAAAACTCATTGATAATATAGGATGACTTGTCCAATAGCAAGATTTGCAATGATGATTTTAGTTTGGAGTTACTGCTTTCAAATATGTAGGAAGTAAATTGAAAAACCTTGCATCAGCATATGACAGTTCCTTTTCAAACAGAGCTATTATTTTGTTGGTAAACTCAAGTCATCAGCATCGGGAGGTTTCACTAGGTTGGAGGTTGATCGAAACACATGGGGCTCTTTTTTTAAAGGACTATTACTCAATGAAGATTGTTACTAGAAATGCCTCTCAACCAAATCAACCTATATTGCATTTTTGATTCGTAAAGGGCGTAATAGGTTATCTTCACTGCTTCAGGAGTAACTCTTTTCATTAAAAAAAATAGCTATGTTAGGTTTTGACACAGCTTATCAACACAATGGGTCCAAGAGAGTTGATTGTCCAGAACCGTTCCTAGGTGTGTGATTAGTATTATAATTTAGATTAGAGGGACCACAAAATCTTCCTTATGTCTTTCTGGTATTATTTGTTGGTTTTATCTTCATTGAAAATAACATCATCAATGACACAATATTGACGAGCCAGGTTGACTGAAATGAATGTTTATCCCAAGCTGCTCTATACATTTGTCGCTAGACAGTAGTTCTGTCATGAGCATGCAAGATTAGAAAACTGTGGAAGTGTTTGGAAAATAACCTGTTAACAGTACAAATAAAACTAGACTCATTACTGATCCTGGGGTACATCTTTCAGTGGTTGAGATGTTCATCAAACGACAAAAATGGCTGGCACTAGAATTTTGAAAATGGTACCAAATTAAAGATTATAAAACTGCCTTTCCTAATGTGACACCAAGAAGTGTATATACATTTGTTATTTATTTGTTCTAGGCTTTCATAATTGAAACGCAATTGAGAAGAACATAAAAAAATAGTAAGCGAGGTTTTTTTTATTTTTCGGCCAAGAAATTTTGTCAAGCGAGAAAGTTGTACAAAAATAGATAACATTAATTTTTGTAATTTTAAGTTATCACTTGGGAAGATTAGTTTAGGCGGTAGGAGTCACACAAGTCATGAGCTATAATTTTATTTATACGTGATGCAGTGCCACCATAGTGTTTCTGCTTTTATTTAGGTACTAAATAAATTAAAACGTAATATGTTCTTTTTTATTTATAACTGTATGCAATAAAGTGCATTAGAATGATGCGAAATTAAATTGTGTCGTTAAAATCGATAAAATCACTAAGGCTAAAATGGTATTAACAACTGAGATAAGCACAATAATTCCAAGAGCTAACTGAAGAAATTGGAATGTTATATATCTTTAGTATTTCAACCTCTCCAAGATTCAGTTTACTAAATAGACATAATGTTATCAGACAGTGGTATCAATCAAACCGCTCTCACATACATATACAGTAGTATCGACTCACTTACCCTCCCATAAATGTACACTGGTGTTATTGATCCAACCGCCTTCCCATACACGTACAGTGGTATTACCCACCCGCCTGCCTGTGTAAATACCGCCTGTACAAAAATAATTTTGGAATTGCACTGTGTTCGGTGAGGCAGGTAGCTATGCACGTATATACTCACCTAAAAAGCTTGTAAACCATTTATGGGCTGCATGTTTGATGCCTAGAGAGCTATTATTAAAAGAATTATTTTATGGTTCAGACAATCGAGCCTTGTTTAATTTTGGAAAAATACTAGTAATTGTATCTCCAGTGTCAATAATTCAATCAACTCTGTCAAGGATGTAATGGTTGATTTCCCAGCTAAGAAGGTGTGCGTCTCCCAGGAAGAAGATTACTGAAGGTAAGGTGTTATTAAAGTCTGCATTATTGGTAATCTTGTGGGTTCACTGTCTTTCAGATATTAAAATTTCAACAATACAATTTTAATATGGGAGAAAGTTGGCAAGCCAGTGGGTCTATTGTCCCCCAGAGAAATTAAAATACTTTCATTACATGCGAGTACGTTGACAATCCAGTGGGTTCATTCTCTCAAGGAAATTACAATACTTTTATTACATGAGAGTACGCTGACAATCCAGTAGGTCCACTGTCCTCCATAGAAGAGAGAATAATTCACCTATTATAGTAGAGTTAGTTAACTATCCAGTATGTACAATGTGATGAGGAAAAATAAGAATAATCCATCCAAGATGGATCCTGCAAGTTAATGTAAAATAAATACACGTACCTACAAAAAAGTGTAATGCTTCTTTAAATTTACAATTTACTTACACTGGTTGTGGATTGATGTCTTGAGTTTTGAAACCAAGGAATCTACAGTTTTGTGTGCTGTTTGAATCCTATTTTCCAAATTATTTAGGCTTTCCTGTGGACTAAAATCCTGAAACAACAAAGTCTAAAATTAGTTTCAATATCCTTTATTGACAATAATTGGAGGATTTACAAAATTATTGCCGACTGTTAGTGGCAATAAGGAAAGTGTTCCCAGTAATTTGGACTACCCCAATGTTGGGTTTTCAGATTAATTATTTTAGAGAGATATAGCCAACATTGTTCATGCAAATATAGTATTTAATGTTGTGTTATTAATTGCTTGAAAACTTCACATTCAATACAACTTCACTTAAATACCTTAAACATTGTGTTGAAATCAATATAGTTAAGGCCATTTAATTAGTTTTCCTGATGGTATCATGAAAAGTAATGAAATATAAGATTTAATTAAAAAAAATCTATTGAGTGTTTATTCAATAATTCTTTAAAGTAGAATATAATTTTACTTACACTGAATTTTATAGGCCCTCCCACCCATCCTACTCTAAAGTTTCAATGCCCGATGTCAACTTACATGCACACTTTTGATTACCTTCCTACTTACCTACAGCTAACTATACTTAACTCTAGATCTGTGGTTCCAAGGTATGCACTTGATTCGCACAAGTGAACAAATTATTTGAAACCTCAGATATATGGTTTCCTCAAGTAACTATTTTAGAAATACTAAGCCATGCCTACCTACATCAAAACACATTTGTTGCCATAACTATAAGACAAGAAACTGTAGTAACTCTACCTTCCAAATTTACAATACACAAACTTAAAACCACCTTTGTTAAAGAGGGTACAATGTTTGCCAGAATAAGATGCACATGGTCCAGGTAAGCTCCTCTGTTGTCTAAACAATGCCACTGTGTCAAACCCGAGCATCAGTCTGCCTGCATTTCCGAGATTGTTGCCCCCAAGCCTTCGTTTGATTCTTGGAAATACCGCTGTCCAATAAAAATGTTATAAATAAAACGGCACATCAAAAATAACTAAGTTATGGTTCACTTTTTTACCAAATGAAGACCATTATCGAAAAGATTGAATCACAATTGTACAAGTTCCCGTTGACTAGATATTTGGCGACGGCAAGAAGCAAGCAGGCTGTACTGGACTGAGCTATTTCAAATAATTTAAGGGAGGCCTGGTAATAACTGCAGGAACGTGAGTGGGATGATGCTCAAGTTCTAACCTGGTTCTAACCTCAGGTCTACACAATAACATTTTTCTTACAACAGAGGATTAGGACTGCCCCAGCCTAACTGGACCCTGTGCATCTTATTCTGGCAGACACCATACAGCACATCGTTATTAACATACCATAAATGATGTTTTTATTAAGATCACAAAATGGACATGTCATTCTACCATGATTTACTTCAACAAAGTTTTAGTTTAGTTTCAATTTAATTGACAATGTGCCTGCATTTGTTTGAAAATGGTATTCATTTCATTTCTTCATTATTTAAAAATAGTTTCATTCCTTTTCAAAAAATAACACAAAGTAAATAAGGAAGTTGTTTTATAGCATTGGGTCTCACAGACACTTCAAAACTATTCCAAGATAATTCAGTTACTGCTTCTAGGTAAATATGAATTGAATTACAAATTTAACACATTTTAAGCACCAGTTTGAATCTAAGCACTGATCAGCGTGTACCTAGGCCATTGCTTAGTGCGACAAGCACTTTATGTATTGTTTATTTTGGTGGGAAATAATCAACTGATTGTTACCAAATGTGGTCATCTTGTAATTCTAAGTTATTGATGGTGAGTTTGGAAATGTAATAGTGCTTCTCATTTGAGGTTTTGTGAAAATCGACAATACTGATAATGGCAGATGAAAATCCTGACCTTCAGTATAATAGTCATTGTAAATATACTAATAATATTGGTGACAATCTACTGGAAAACCCAACCACACGGGTATTTCCCCTGACAATTCATACTATATACAGGTTTGTTTATTAAAAAGTTCAGAGACCCCTTGTTAATATTGTACTGGCTCACACGAGAAAAACTAAACTCTCCACACATTTATGTCATGATATGAAGTACTTTTGGCATAATTACTACTTCATTCACAAACCTCAAATGGAGCATTTTGGCGGTAACTCGACAACTTTAAATGTAAATCCCTATCAAGTGACCCCTTATTTTCAAGCACCTGATAAAAGAAAACTAACAACGCAAACTAGAGGTATCTATCTTCCCAGTAAAAATGGCTGCCAATTTAAACTTTTAGAGGCCAGAATAAACTACTCACAACCTAGGTATAAGTTACCTTTTAAAGTAGCTAAAAACTGTAAAACTTTAATCACCACTCAGTAACTTCTCATTCTTAACTATTCATAAAATGTACAAACTAGGAGAAGTAGAGAATTCTAATGTAACCTGTACTTTTTATTGCTCCCTATGAAGGAGAAGAAAAGATATCTAGTAACAATTTCCTAACATTGTTATGAATTTTTGAAGAGATAGTCTGCCATTACTTACTAGCATTATGTTTCACAAGAAGTATTCAAATTGCTTCCCCTCAGCGCCTAGACAATGCACCAGTGTGGTGTAACATGTAACACAACTCGCTGTAATGTTTGTTTAGGAATTATTTGTATTTCCTGTACAATTCGATTTCTCAGGTCATCAATATCTCGTGTTCAATTTTTTAGATATTAAAAGGGGAAAAATCAAAGCAAAGTATGGGTTTAAATATCAAACCTAGCAAACAACCTAACTTTAAAGAAATATTGGGAATTCCTAATGGAGGAGAACTACAGTCCACAAGTTATGGACTTTGTCCGGTCTCATCTGTTGTTTTCACTAGTCTTATCAGAGGTTTATTAGTTTAAAACTATCAGTGTCTTACCATACTGACTTGAGTCACATTGTTCTTTACTTTTATCATGGAGTTAAGCGAGCAGGCTTGTATTACATTGTTAATGATGCGTGGTTACGGTCATATAATCCGACCATATGAACAAGTGAGACATTTATTTAATGAAACATTTCCCCATAGGAATCCTTTATCAAAATCTGCAGTTGAAAAAAATACTACGTTTTGAAGAAACAGGCTCAATGAAGAATCGGCCTAAATCAAGAAGACTGAGATCAGCAAGAACCGAGGACCATTGTCGGGAGGTGTTTGTCTGTTGTTGTAAGCCCGCATGTGTCAATAACTACTTTGTCAAAAGAAGTGGGGATTTCTCAGGGATCCGTTTGTAAGATTTTACATGAAAATAAATACAAGTCATACAAAATTCATCTTGTACACGAACTGAATGAAAATGACTTCAATCTAAGGGTACAATACAGTGATGAAATGCTGAGTAAAATATATAGCCAGACAGTTAACTTAAATGATATTGTATTTAAATATTACAATTTAAATGTAAATAAAATATCGTTTAAGTTGTAATGATTGTTATCATTTACAATATCGCTTAAATGTAATGATATTATATTGCATTGTAATTATACTGTAAGCAGCCTTCATGTTTAACGGGGAAGTTAATAGACACAATTATCATCTCTGGAATGATGTCAATCCTTACTGAGGGCAGGAATGAACAACACACTCAACATCTCATTAAAAAAAAAAAAAAAAAACAACGTTTGGGTAGGTATGTTGGGAAGACAAGTTATTGTACCATTCTTGATTGAAGCGAACCTTATTGATGTGTACTTATATATGGTCCAACAACAGATAATTCCAGCAATCCAGAGATGATTTTGAACAAGTTTGGTTCCAACACGACGGAGCACCTCCACATTATAGCCGGCAGGTCCGCCACTACTTGGATAATGTTTTCTGATAATTGATGGATGGGTAGACGTGGGTTTATTGAGTGGCCTGCCAGATCACTAGACCTGTCACCACTCGACTGACTCATGTGGGGCTATGTGAAAGACAGTGTACAAAACAAAGCCACGAGATATTGATGACCTGAGAAATCGAATTGTACAGGAAATACAAATAATTCCTAAACAAACATTACAGCGAGTTGTGTTACATGTTACACCACACTGGTGCATTGTCAAGACGCTGAGGGGAAGCAATTTGAATACTTCTTGTGAAACATAATGCTAGTAAGTAATGGCAGACTATCTCTTCAAAAATTCATAACAATGTTAGGAAATTGTTACTAGATATCTTTTCTTCTCCTTCATAGGGAGCAATAGAAAATACAGGTTACATTAGAATTCTCTATTTCTCCTAGTTTGTACCTTTTATGAATAGTTAAAAATGAGAAGTTACTGAGTGGTGCTTAAAAATGTATAGTTTTAAGCTGCTACAAAAGGTAACTTATGCCTAGGTTGTGAGTAGTTTATTCTGGTTTCTAAAAGTTTTAATTGGCATGACATAAATGTGTGGAGAGTTTAGTTTTTCTTGTATGAGCTGTTACAATATTAACAGGGGGTCTCCAGACTTTTTGTTAACCCTGTAAAGGTAACTATTATCACTTAAATTATTAATATTTACAGAGCGCAACAACTTTACTTTCAACTAAGTAGGCCCACCCTTACTAACCCCCCCCCCCCCCAATATTGTAAATCCAGACCTACTGACAGGACTTGAAATCAATCTGAATCTGATGAGACTACGTAATTTATCTTGGGTCAAATAAAACTCTGCTGGATGCCTATAGGGGCCTATAACACTGAACCAAAGCCATACGAACCTTCATTCCAGGTGAAGCGGAGGCCTATACTCGTCAATTTATTTTTAGACAACCATTGGCCTACAGTAAAAATTATATACGAATTTTTCATATTTTAATGTAATTTAACAGGTAATGTACAAATAACAGTGTAGCTTCTGAGGATAGACTTCGGAAAATACAAACAGCACTGACCGCGTTAGAGAACAAAACAGAACGACCAAACCATTGTTTATAAAGTATGCTCTGAGACAATGTGATACAACAATAATGGTTTAGTTACATATTACTGGCTCGGCACAATGGTTACCAGTGATAACTGCCTGATAAACAATCATACGTGTATTAATCAACTAGCAATCATTACATTCCTTAATTTGAACTGATTGAAATTGCCAATAAACTGAATTAATCAGAAAGACTTTAATTATTGTGATTAGGTTGATGGATTGCTTTTGTCATGCATAGCAATAAAATGTCAAACAAAGGGAAGTTAATTGTCGTCGAGCTCCACTGCCTATTAGTTAATATAAAAAATTAATTTGTTTAACCACACATTAATTAGTTAATAATAAAAATGTACACTATTTAATGGCCTCAATGAGAGTATAAACATGGTCGCACACTGAAAATGGCGCTGCTAGGCAATGTATTTTCGGACTCGCAGTCCGTGCACGTTACTCTGTGCTCTGAAATCGCAAGGCTATTCCAATGGTTTTTACTAGAGGACCTATAGTCCGAGCGTGTGTAGCGGCATTACTCTCTGTGGTGCATGTAACGCCAGGTTAATGATATACACATATTGGAGTCGACCTAGTCCAATTAACAACAATTCAGAAGTTGTATTATTTTATATGAAAGTAAGAGTGAAACCAATCTCTGATATTTACTCAAGTGACACCATCTCTAATTATCATTATATTTTATACAAAAATATGATAAATTAATATATTTTTCATTACAGTATGTCATTTTTCATAGTGGGGATATTGAAAACAAAATTAGAAAAAGCATTAATACATCAAAAACAATTTTCAATGTCAACTAAATTATATACATTTTAACTATATACTAATTTTTACTAAATTCCTATTTTAAAAACAAATGTTTATACATTATTGTATTTTTAAAATCAATCATATATATTTATTTAAATTATAATTAATTTGTTTGTTGATTTTATTAATATGGATTGAAAATGATTTTAGATAATAAATTGAAATATATACAAAATAATGTTGTATTTATTGATGAGAAGCTTATTTATTTTAATTGTTTGTTTGAATATATTTTTTTATTTTTTGTTATTCTGGTTGATATACACTTAGATTTCTATGAGAAGCGGCTGGTTGAATATGTGGCAGCACGTGAACACATTATGCATGCGCCGTTAGCTGGCATGCATAATGTGTTCTGCTCACTGTCCCAGTCAAGAGATTGAGTCTTGTAGAGTAAACTATTTACAATGCTATTCCTTAAACATTTACTTGTTTCAACATGAAATAGGAATGTAAATATTCCTTTTCAATACAGAGAGAAAGTAATCAGTTAGAATGCAGAATGATGTGGTGTCAGCTAGGAAAGCTGACGTGTCTGCTAGCAGCAGAGGACCGGCCGTAAATCATCAATATGGTAGTAGCGGTTGGAAATAGTCTACTGCATTACGTCACATGGCCGCTCCCTGCTTCCTCCTGTGTAACCTTCTTCACATGAAAATTTGTCTGATCACTACTAAATTGCTACGAAATTTGAAACTTATTCTGGCTCTCAAGCAGAAATGATCTTTGCGGGGACATTTCTTATATGAAAATCATGTTTGTAACAAAATGAAAAACAAAAATTATTTTCTGATTCTGATGTAATCTGTATTGATAATTATGAATGTTCACTTCGGAGCAAAAGGCAACTGAAAACAGTTGACTTCTAAATCATTCATTGATTGAATAAATTGCCTTGGCTCTCTTACGCTTAAGTCTAAAACAGCAGGCACATTTATTTAAATAATTAATCCATCTACATATTGTTAACTAATAATGTAAAACTACTGTGTTTTGTGAACGTAACTTTTGGCCTTTTTCAAAACTTTAACTGACATACTTTATCTCTTACATGTGATGAGAACAAATGAATGATGGAGAACATGTCACTTGATGAAGGCATCCTTCAGCAATGGCCACACTGTTAATGTTGAAAACTGTCCTTTGGTTAATACAAAATTAAAATTTTTTTATTTCAACCACTTCTGATAAACAAAAATTGGACTAACACAATCTTACAGAAATTATCAAAATATTGTAAAATAATAGCAACATTTACCATTTTCATTCTGAGATTGATATGATATATCTCTCAAATATAGCAAAGAAATTTGTTCTAAACATAATGTTTGTGCGCTCAAACACACAAGTGGAATGTGTCATTTAGTTTAACATACAATTTTTTAATTATTGCATAGTCAAGTCTACATAGTAAACATGAGTTTATTATGTTTTTTTGTGTTTAGTTATATTATTTTTATTGTTATTAATGTCCTTCAAATGGAGTGATACACAGATTGACCAGATAGAATTGGCATCAGCACATTATTGGCCTTAAAAAAAGCTTAGTAGTAATGTGTTTGCACTGAAAAGACTTAGTGGAGAAACTCATTGAACATAAAACATGTTGTGATAGTCAGAAAAGTATTCAAATATATACATAATTTAAACTTGTGTACGTGAAACAATAAACAATTTTATAGTTGGAAGATAATACTTGGAGATTTCCAATGTTTCAAGTAGTGTTTTAAGGAACAAACACGTTCCGACAGGTATAGCAATATATATATTTTTAACCTTGTCCCCAAATACTAACTTGGAGGCTCGTCATAAGGAAACCAACAAAGCATATTATCAAAACACAACAGAAATTTTGAGAAAAAAAACAGGACATTTCACACAATTACAACACCCCTTCTCCCCCATCAACCTCCGACCCAGTCCACCTAGGGATCCTTTGGGGGAACTTCCCCCACCACTCATCATGTATCGGCTTGCTACGGGGAAATCAGTTGGTGATTGACGTTTGTGGTGAGTTCATCTAGTGAGTGTAGTGGTGTGAGGAACCCAGTCCCCGTCCTGGTTGGATAAGCTGACTATTTTTTCTATTTAATAACCTGTGTTTTAATGAACATTTTCATATTTTTTATTTCATATTGTGTTTTTATTTTGTATAATTGTGTTAAGTGTGATAGTTTTTGAGAACACTTGACTTTCTTAACAGTCAGCTGTTATCATTAAGCATATATTTTTTTGTGTTTTCTTGAATTAGTTAAAGAAAAAATACTAGTTTTAAATGTAGGCTAACATAGTAAGTAACACCTGCAGACTAAATGAGTTTGTTATACTTGTCGAACCGTTTTGTTTGTTTCTTAACACATTCAGTGCTAAGGCTGTATTTTCGTTTTCACCATGTGTGGCTGCATATACAGTATAAATTAAAAACTTATCCCAATGGCTGAAAATTTATTTTTTCAAAAAATCATTTTTGTGATTGTGTAGTGTCAATTTATGACTGTCAGAAGTAGTCTGTATATGTGGAAATATCAAAAAGAATTAATTTTTATATATGGTCGTCTAATCGGCCATCAGCCCATGGTTAATGACTTTGCCAAAAAATTAATGTCCAACATTTTTTATACCACTTTATTTTGTAATAAACTAGTTAGTAATGTTAGGAATTAAGTAAAACAAATGAAAAATATAAAAAACTACAATTATCACGTACATTTCTAAAATTTTTTCACAATTAGTCTAATCTGAGATAAATTTTTAAAACATGCTATAGAACACTTCAGGTTGGTCAGGGCGTTTGTTGGACATAAATATATTATTTTTAATTTTCCCTTCTTTGCAGTACATTCTACACCTTTTTTGCTTAATTTTATTCCTAATTTATTGAAAAAACTAATTAAAAACAGTAATAGAAACTCCAAAAATAACCGTAACCGGAAACTGAAAACCTTTTCCTAATCGTAGGATACTGCAGAAATGCGAGACCTACTAGCAAGTGAACCTCGCAAAGGCTTCGCAAAGACTGATTCAATAATAAGAGTGAGGCAGTATGGCGGACTAGACGGCCATCAGCCACCACCGGTGACAACCGCTTGGCCGACTAGACGGCCATGCAGCCACTAGCTGTCGGACGGCGTGGCCAGCTTTAAGGCCATGTAGCACTGAATGTGTTAAAACACTTGAAGCCTTGGAAATCTTCAAATATTATCTACCAATCATGAACAATCCAATGCTAATAAATAACTTTCAAACAAAAATTTAATGGTTAAGTTAAACATGTAAATATTTCTACTGTTTTGAGGTCCTCAGTCAACAGGTTATATAAATATTAAATTTATAAAAATGTTACAAGATTGCTGATGAGAAATGAAATTAATGCTTTTTTTATAGTATTAAAAACATTCTTAGGCATACACTACCTTGTAATAACAAATAATGTTAGTATCATAGTGTATATATTGTAGCATAAAAGAGAGAGTTGTTGTCAGAGGGTTTAGGATATTTAAGAGGGGGAAAATACGCCTATCTTATTATATATTTATTCATTGTTATGGATCCAACAAATTAAATAAAGCTACAACAAAAATATTGTTTATGAAAATAAAGAAAATTCAGGATACCTGATACAAACATTATTTACTATGTCGTGGCCTGATACATTTACTTAAATAAGGAGTAAAATAAAGTTTTATGGATGAAAATAATGTGATAGATGATGTAAACATTTAAGAAATAAGGTTAGGTACAGTAGTGATGAGACGAATCGAGTACTAGAGTGACTCGAGTCAAACTTACTCGAATACACTCCTACCTTGAATCAAAGTACTTGGTATCTTCGTGGCTGGGGATGAATACCACTGTTCGAGTCTGAGTCTGGAAACATAATTTCTAGTTCTATAAAACTGACCAAGTCCAAGTATAAATTGACGAGATTAAGTCTTGGAATGTGTGTTCTGTTTCTGAAATCATTCATGAGACCGAGTCCACAAATGAAAATCTAGTGCAAGTACAGTACAGACCTAACCTAACTCAATTAAACTTATTAACTTTATAAAACTGTTTTAAGCGATTCCACGTATAATGTTAGTTTAACATGTAATTGTGTGGTAATAAATCCATTAATTACACTAATATGACACTTTACTTCATTTGATAGTTACAATATATTAATAATGATCCTAATTTAAAAAAAACTGTTGGACTGAGGAAATGTATTTAACAATTATAAAACATGAAAGTAATTTATTATTTTTAATGGTATTAACCATTTATACACCAAACATAACAGATAGCCATTTTAGATGTTACAATACAAAATTAATCCTTAAATGAAAACCTAAGAAAAAAACATTTTTTTATTGAAGGGGGAATAATTAGAAGTTCATGCCAGTTTTTCGGAAAGGGACGGAAATATTCATGTATTTCTGCTAACGGGAGAGATGAAAGGCAATCCCTCATAATAAAGACAAGGTTTCCATATTCGTGATAATTCATCAATAGTCGAGAGATTTCGGATCAAGTCCAAGATATGATTGCTGCTTGGCTGACGAACAAAAACCTGCACCAATCACAAACCTTAGTCTCGTACTCGATAATATTGAGTCCATAATGACCAAACATACACGAACAGTACCCACGTTTGTATGTTTACAATCGCACCGTGCCCACCCGAGTCTTTCATTCTGACTCACGTCTTATGCGAACTGACTCGAGTACATACGAGTACCTTCTTGACTTGAGTCCAACGAGTACTTTGTACTCAACTCGTCTCATCACTAAAGTACAGTGAATGTCTCATTTGATTGATGTAATAAATAGAACCATTATTTGCCTATAATTTGTTGAAAACATATTCACCTCAGGATATTTATCACACAATACATACATAAAATTAGCTCGAGTTTTTAATTAATTTGAATATAAACATATGAAATAGCATAATTTTCCTACAAATTTTTCTCACAATGTCCAATTTGATTTCACTACTTTTACTGATTTATATTGATAAACCAAAATAATCATTAAATTTAATGCCTGATTCATGTACTTACTTAATATAAAAGAAAAAAAAATAAATAAATAAAAATAATTTACTTACTGATCGATAGAAAAAAAACCACACAAGTTGTACAACTAACAACAAACGCACAATCACTCTTGATGGTTGACCTCTCCGAACTGCTTTCTCCTCCCTCGTATTCATCTGAACAATGAATCCAAAATACTAGCAGAATTTCTTCAACTATTAACTGATTTATATAAATGATAAACCAAAATAAATTATCTTTAACCTGTTGACGAGTATGCTAAAGTTATATGCGTTTGGAAAGCACGGCATATGCCGTTTGGTCCTATATGAGTAACCACGGCATTTGCCGTTTTTTTACCATTACCGTGAACAAACTTTATTTACGGCATTGTATACTATCTAGTGGTGTCTTTTTGTACTAGTTCGGTTGTTCTAATATTGATTTTGTACAAAGCCGTTTAGTGGCGGTCTCTTACGTCATTTACCTTAACTTCGTTTTACCGCGCTTTTCTCTTTACCGCGCTTTCCACTCGTAGGATGTAGGTTACGTGCAGTCACTTCACATTAGTTTGCGCTCTTGTATCTTATAACGATTATTTATGTAAATATTGTTTTTAGTATGTATTAGTGTTGTAAATAGTGTTGTATAAGTGTGTGTAAATACTACATACAATGGAGTTTTTTGAAAAAAGTGATGACATTAGAGGTGAACTGGGTAGGAACATTAGTGAGGGCGATGTCTTAGGTTCTGATGAAGTTTTAAAATGTAATTAAACATTTTTGACAGTCTGTAACATGTTTTTTTTATTATTTCTAATGTAATAAATAAGTATAAAATTATTTGAACAATTTTTTTTCCTACTCCCTAAGGGTCAATTACCGGCCAAACGTATACTCCTAAACAGTTGGCATTAGGCCACGGCAAATGCCGTGCGCACTCGTCAACAGGTTAAATGTAAAGTCTGATTCATGTGTTTACTTAATATAAAAAAAATAAATAAATAAAAACAGTGCACTTACTGATTGATAAAAAAAACAACACAAGTTGCATAACAGCAGACACACAGTCACTCTTGACGGATGACCTCTCCAAACTGCTTTCTCCTTCTTCTTATTCATGTGAACAGTGTATCCAAACTACTAACACAATTTCTTTAACTATAACCGGTGCATTCAGCATTTTACATTACAATTTGTTATTTTCTTTATAAGTTTACAAACAACTAAGGATCTCTCCTCTTAGTTTTCAAACTTAAAAATAGTGTTTATTTTGTCTTCAAGTGTAATGGCTTAAAAAAAAAAAAAAAAAAAAAAAAAACACTGTAAAACAACAATTCCACTTACAAAAATATAGTTGGTATGGCTAGGAAGAGCATTAGTTCCTTGCACCTTTCACCAAAAGTACAATACACGTTGGTTTGTTGATACATTGAAAAGATTGAATTTTATCCAAATTTTCCAAGCTCTGTTTGAAGAGTTTTGTGCAGCGTGTTCTTAATCATACAATAAATATACTGTATTTTGAGAAAAATAAAAACTGATGGCTTTACAAAAATACCTTCTGAATCAATTGGTACCATTGCTATCATGATTTAGATCAGTAAATGTAACATCCACGATGGAAAAAAAACATACACATGGAGTGTGAAAATACATGCTCACCCACTAACCAATCCAAAATTGTGCTCTATTTAAAATTCACCAATATGCAGTTTTCAGATTGTGAGCTGTATCAATGCTTACAAAAGATGAACTCTTTTGAAATAGGAATCAAAATTGTCTCGTTGAAAAGTAAACAAACTTACTCTGTAGAAAAATCGCTAAAACCATTTAAAATCAGTTTGCAAACTACATAATTTTAGGACAATATTATTCAACTATTATTTTTTGACTGGGTATATGGTGGTTACTGACAATGTTTGATGATTGTTAAAATGTAAATGAATGAATAAATAATTTTATTTCCAATAGTACTTATATTAATACAACATTTATAATTTTTGGAAATTGACTGTCCACGTATCAAGCAGCGTGGCCAGTTTATAAAAATATAATATTCTTAAAAAAACGAAATATACAATAATAGAGTCTAGTGTCTTGATAAAAACAAAAATAACAGTTGTCTTCTGCTGATTCTACAATGCTATGTTAAAGTTATTAAACGCTAGACCTAGTGCACTACAATTGGGATTACATAATAAACTCATGACACGCTAATACTTGCAATCAGCATTTACAAAGTTAGCTAAATTATACATGTAAAAGCGAGTCCTAAATTACAAATAAAAAAAAATTAAACATCAAGAACATACAAATACAATTTAAAAAAGAATAATCAGATATTTTCTTAAGATTATATTGTTCATTATTTTAAAATTAAACTAAAATCGAAACAATAATTTGGTATGATTTTTTTTTATTTATTCAATAATATTTTTTAAATAGTTAAGATCCTGTTGAGTTAAAAGCCAAGTAAATATTTTGTTGCAAAATAATTTAAATTAGTTATGTTTTAAATATTAATTGATAGACAGTTAAAATCCTTAGCCTAAGGTATGAAATGAATGTCTAAAAACTGATTTATTTTCTTTCGGTGTCCTATAATTTTTATTTATTGTGAATCTTGTACTATAAAATAATTTGTCGCCTTCCAGGTTTCCACTTCTAATGAAAAATAATCTGAGTAATTTGAAGACACATAAATGCTGAATAGGTAATATCTTCAGTTAATTGTATAAGGAGAGAAAACTTTTTTCTTTTTTCATATTATGCGTGAAAAATAATTTTGATTTATTCTTAATTTATCTATCAAATATTTAAAAGTTCCACCATAACACAAAAGACCATATTGTAGTTGAGATTTATTAAAGCAAAATATAGAGTTCTTAACAAAGGAGTATTGCAAAATTTCTTAGGAAATACCATAATACAACCAAACGTACACAAATGTGATGTATATATTTCCCAGAGTATCTAATTAATTGTGTGATCTTTCACATCAAATTAATATAATGACATGACAAAAAACAAACCTTTCATCCTCATTTTCATTAATATAATTAATTTAAAATGTCTAAAAAACAATATTTTAGGTGTCTAAAAAAAAACTTTTTTACGTCTAAAAAAAATAAGAAGGAGGTGTTTACATTTTCCATTTTTTTTTTTTTATCAAATATGCGTTGTTAGTCTTTAGCAATTTTCTACAAATGATAACCTGCAAGTGACTGACCATTTCACATATGTGACACTTAAGTTGGCCGTTTCCCAAACTGCCAAGCCACCGCTGTGAAGTTAACAGCGCCAGACAGCCCTATAGCAGCAATACAATTTTATCGTCAGTGGGCCAAAACACGCTTTTCTATTTCAACTGTACAGTTTGTGTTTATTATTAATGTTATAGTGAGTTCTGTACGATAACTAAAAGCCCATTCAAGTTGACCACATATTGATATTATTAGTTTTCTAATGTAAAATCATCAAGAATGACATTTCAAGTTTCATATTTAACTGTGAACAATATAAAAATGGTAAATTTTTTACAAAATACAACTCATGGTCCACTAGAATAGATCCTCAACTATCAAATGATACTTCCAATGTTATGATACGATTATTATTACTGAATGAATCGTTGAAATAGAATCCCATGTTTTTAGCATTTTTCACAGAGGGACACAGCCCTCTTAAAGAACTATACTTTTCAAACCTTAATATATTTAAAAAAATATATAATCAAGATAAGTCTAATAAAAAAGTAACTTAATCTAACACAGTATAAGTTAGTAAAAATTCATTATGTTTGTTCAATAAAAGTCATTTTTGTTCATCGGATAATTTATTTCACTGTCAGTCATAGTTAGCCATCACAAAACAACACAGAGAAACCACAGGAGAACACTTTTAACACCTAGTTCTACAGGTTAGTGTTGGAAAATAGCTAACGCTCAATAGTAACATGTCTGCTACAACAAGAGAAGAACCGCAAATATGAAAAAAAAAAAAAAAAACACTTCCTTAAAAGAACATGGTAGAACTCATGTGTCATAGATTCTACCAGACCGACATCCAATAATAATAATAATAATAAAAGGAAATAAAGACTGGTTTTCAGAACATATTTAGTAGTGATAAGCTCATGTCTATTACGTGTAACATATAGCTGTGGTGAGAGCCCCAAACGTCACACCAGTGTGATATCGGTCTACTACACGGAGTTATGTGAAAACCAGTGTGTCACAGAGGCTGTATTTTGTCCAATTTTTAAGTCGAGATCAAACATGTTAATAATGTTTTGAGCATTTCTCCACTGCACCAATGTTAAATTTTATTAAATCAAGCAACAACAAAAAAATTGCTCCATTGGTAGTCCTTTAGAGCATTCACTAGCCGATTTTAAAAAATTCAATTTTTACAAATGTTTTATTAAACGCTTAATGTTAATTTCTTATTGGTTATTAAAATCTTTTGGGGTTTCATTTGTACTAATTTTTATAAAAATAACTATTTTAAGTACAGTATGTATGCCACAAACATTAAAGTACACAATTAAAATATGTTAACAATCAACATTCATCACTAAAATACCTCCAAATTTATTTAACATTACTTTACTGTCTGATCTGTTTAACATTGGTTTAACTCCAGTCTCCCCTTAATGCAAATGAATAATAATAATGAATAGTTTATTCCAAAAAATTATACAACATACAGTAATTATAATACAAATCGTGTAAAACCAGTATTACGAGTTGTGTGGTTAGCAGAACAAGGTAGAGATAAGAAAAAAAACTCTCTATCTGACCGGTCTTTACTCATAAGCCAATGATGTGCAGCTTACTGTGACGATTGTGCCTTGTAGTTAATAGTAATTAAGGAATGATTGTAAACATTTGTAACTGCTAATGTGTGTTCGGAAATCAATTCACAAGTTTTGAGTTTCTTATCTGAAACTGTCTACTGTTGAAATGACAAAACATAAAATACAGGATAGAGAACGAATCTACATTAACAACTTTGACTACATGGTTTGTGAGAAACAATTGAAACATAGAAAGAAACTAAATCTGATATCAAAGGAAATAAAATAGACATTACCAACAATACAAATTGTCTGGAGGTATTAAACCTTTTATTGAAAATCAGTCTATGTAATTTGCCTAAAAGTGCATACCTTTTTACCAGTGGTTGGAACTGGGGGGTGGGGGTAGGGACAAGGGGGGAGCAGTCCCCCCCAATATTCTTATACTTTTATAATTTATTATTAGAAACTACTGTTGTTTATATTGAATTACTTTTTTATTAACATATTAATAAATAATATATAATCTAAAAGAATAAGAGTGTGAAATTCAAATTAAACAAAGGATTCAGAACACCCTTTATTTGCTACTAAGTACTGACAGTGGTCATGAGGAATAATGCCAAACTAGTTCAGCCACCAAGAGTTTGGCCCTGCAGGAATGTCAATCTAGTCAGACTGCATAACCTCTATCTCAACTTGTGTGCCATTTGGTTGAACCTCTTTGGTTTGTGATACTACTCTTAGCAAATTCAAAAACCTATTATACAGGGTGTCCAAAAGGTCCCGGGCCGGTTAAATATTTTTGAAAATGTTCAAGATAGAGCCAAAACAATTGCTACCAAGTTACTGGACATGAAAATCTATTTTAACACATTATCAGTGACCCGCTACCTCCCTAGGGGCACAGCCTACTAGGAGTCGGAAGAAAATCTTAAATGTAAGCATAGGTCGATATATGCATACCATTTTAAAGGTATTAATAAGTAGAACATCATACCGCAAATTAGACCTCAAAAGGTTGATTCTAAACAAAATGGCGGAGATTAAAGTTTCAAAACTGACCTTATGTGCATGTTTCAAAATGGCTTAATTTTATGGTTACCATATCAGATGAAGCTACAAAACTTCACACATGATTACTGTACACACACCTACTTTAAGATTTATTCGGTTTCCTGCTATTCTTCTATGGGAACGCTCTACGAGGAGTCAGTAGAAAAGTTTTAAAGGGCTGGTCAAGCATAGGAGAATGCCGCAAACCGCACTTCAAAAGCTTTATCTGTTACAAAATGGTGGTAGTTAAAAAATCGTTGAACCACATCTTTAGTCCCAACTGTCAGCTGATTCATTATCATATCAATACCACACGTAACCTATGGAGGAGTCCCGGCAATCTGAAATAATTGGGTTCAAACCGATTTCGGATTACTAAATTTTTTGGATTAAACAGATTTTATTAAAAACTCTTTTAATGAAAAATAACATAAATACTATGCCTAACATTCAGTATAGTCCTTTAGCTTTTAACGCAATAATAGCCTATGATTATCAGGAGATAATAAACCCTTAAATAGAAGAATATATTTATCTGAGATGTACAATCAAACACCGTTTTTCAACACAAAAAGTTGGAGTCAGTAGTAGAAATTGATCCCAGGCCCATCGCTACTTGATGCCCTTACGTTCGCCACTAGGCCACGTATTCAGCTGATGGAAGTCATATGCATTTTCTGATGTTCTCACTCTACTTCAGACAGCACTGTCGCCAACTCCCACTGTCAGTATTGCAGCAACAGTTTGAACTCGTGTGTTTACATATCTCAGTTTTGTTGTAACCCACATAGACGCTGCAGCTGCTTTTGATATTAGTGCTGCGTAGTGACACTACGTACAGCAACAATCCAACGTTACCCTAGTGGATACCATGTTTTAGACGCTGCAGTAATTTACATTTGAGGGAGAGGAATTTTTCTTTAAAGCAAAGAAATTAAATTGATTTTTTCAAACCAAAGTTACACTTGAAAAGTTAATGGACAGTTCAGAACTTGAAATAATATTTTATGGTCATTTTTAGATATATAAAGTAGTGGTTCTTACTGTAACTGTATTTTAATTTTTCCAAAATCTTTTACCAGATTAAGCGGTAAAAATGTTATGGTTTAAGCAGATTTCAAATTACCAAAGTTCGGATTATCGGGACTCTACTGTACCTCCCAAGTAAGTTGCTGGAATAGTAAATTAAAATTTTAGGCATAAATATTTTGTTCTGTACTCTTTTAAGAAAATTTCCAGAATATATCAGCTTATAATAATTTGTCGGTTTTTGTAAATTTATTTTCAGTTATCATTTTATATACAATAGCAGTCATGCTATGGTTAATTGAAAAAAATCACAATAAAATTAATGATAACATTAGTGGAACAACTTACCAGACTCATATAAACAGCACGTGGGCGTTGAAAAGGTATTAAGTAACAAATTGTACCATAACAGATGATTGCAACAACCATAAGCACTGTGAAGGTATGCTTCCGCATGGCATCGGCAACAACTAGTGGACTCACATCTGGAAAAAAGGAAATAAAAATCTAACAATAATGCTCTTACATGTTTTATTCCACTGAAATAAAATTAGAACAATAACATATATAGAGCTATCAAGAATGAGATCAAATGCTTAAGGGAATGATAGTTACTTTACGTAACTGCTAAGCAACAATGAACTCAAATATTTACTCCAATCCTTTTACAAATTGTATTCTGTGTACAGCAGCGCATTCTTAAATACTATAAAATGTTTTTAAATATTAGTAGGTTTTGTGAATATTTGATTGCAGTAGATATAAGTAATGATGAGCCGAAATATAATAGAAGCTTTACTTTTATAGAGGGAGAACACGAAATTGTATTTGGTTTAATAATGCAAGTAGCTAAATGACAATTTTGAATTACAGATTAGTACTTATTTATATTGTTAATTAATTGCATTCTTAATTTTCTTTTTATTTGTAGTATAAACACATATTTTTTATGCATGATTAAGGTTAGCTCATAGTTTAGTTTAGCATTAATTTTGTTTCAACTCCTTATTGAAAAATATTAGTTTCAAAATACTTAAACGCATGTTCAATAAAAGTAAAAAATGGGTATTAATAAGCGTTATAAATATATAAATTATGGTAGATAAAATTATATGTATGCAGCAAAAAAATGATATAGAAAGTTTTTTTGTTGAGGCAGAAGAAAATGGTTTGTTTAGTTTAATGTACACCAATATTAGGAGCTTAAGAAAAAACTTTAATAATTTTCTAGCTGAATTTAGTCAAATTAAAAGTAAAGTAGATTTTATAGTTTTTAGCGAAATTTGGATTAAAAACGATGAAATTGATCTGTATAAAATTCCCGATTACAATATGTTTGCCAGATGTAATGAGAACTATAGGGCAGGCGGCGTATTGTGTTATGTACATAAAGACATTTGTGTCACGCAAACAGACGTTCGTATGGTTACGGCTGATTGTTTGCTTCTAAACATCAGAATAAGGAATACTTATTTCACATTATATGCTATCTATAGATTCAATTTTGGTTCAGAATACGACTTTATTAGAGAGTTGGACATTCAACTTTCTGATTGTCAGCAAAATATTATTTATTTAGGTGATATTAATATTAATATTTTAGAAAATAATTTAATTACTCAAAATTACATGAATGTATTAAGTAGCCATAGTTTTGTTTCAATTATTAACAGTCCAACTAGAATAACTAATGTGTCCAAATCTTTGATAGATCACATGTTTATTAAAAATAATAATTTAAAATGTTTTAAATCATCTGTGTTCGATATAGGGCTTACAGATCATTGTATATTGGGATTAAATTGTTTTAGTAGGAATAAATTCAAAACTAAAATCTCTGATTCAAAAGATCTCACTTCCAATGATCAGTTTACTATAAATTATAATAAGCTTAGAGAGAGGCTGAAGAAAGTTGATTGGACGCAATGTTATGTACTGGATGACCTTAATTTATGTTACAATAAGTTTAGTGAGATATTAACATCATGTATTGATTCATGTAAGACTCCTATTATACATTCTAAGTTAAGTAAAGCGAAGTCTATTTCACCATGGATGAATGTTAATTTGCTAAATAGGCTAAAAAGAAGAAGAAACCTATATACATTGTATAAAAAATGTCCTTACGATGTAACTTTTAAGCATTATTATAAAACATTTACCGATAAATTAAAAAGTGATATTAACTTAAGGAAACAGGATTATTATAGTAGGAAGCTAAATGGTTGCAACGGCGATTCAGCTCAATGCTGGAAAATTATAAATAATCTGAGTGGAACAGGAAAAAGTAGAACGGTAGATAAAATTGAATTGGACAGCGGAGAAATTGTGTCAGATGCTACTCAAGTAGCTGAGGCAATTAATTCTTATCTTATCTCGGCCAAAGGTCAAACCCACCTGCACACTCACACTGACCAACTGCCTCCAGTCCAGCCTAATCCGTATTCCATCTTTATAAATCCTACAAACAATTTAGAAATAATACAAACAATAAAAAAATAAAAAATAAAAAATCAAGTGGTTTTGATAAATTTTCGGTAGATTGTGTTAAAAATATCTCGAATGAAATAGCTTCCGTATTGACATACATAGTTAACTTAAGTTTTGAGAAAGGAATTTTCCCGGAACAACTTAATTAAGTACAGTTGTCCCATTATTTAAAAAGGAATCATCCTATAAATAAGATAATCTAAGGCCTATAAGTTTGTTATCTGTTTTCTCAAAAATAATTGAGAAATTAATGAAATGTAGATTAGTAAGTTATTTGGATAGAATGCAATTTTTTAGTCCTTCCCAGTTTGGTTTTAGAAAAGGAAAATCAACCGAAGAGGCAATATTGGCAATTACTGAAAAAATTTATTTTAGTATGAATAGAAAAGAAAAAGCAACTGGTTTATTTGTAGACTTTAAAAAAGCTTTCGATTTTGTAGATCATGATATCTTGTTAGAAAAGTTAGAGCACGCAGGAATGAGAGGAAATGCCCTCAGCTGGTTCAGGAGTTTTTTGAGCAACAGAATACAACATGTTAAGATTAATAATAAGTTTAGTAACCCTCTCACAGTTAAGGCCGGAGTACCCCAAGGGTCGGTGACCTCATCAATATTATTCTTGGTTTTTATTAACGACTTGTTGCAAGTACCATTTAATGGGGAAATATGTGCATTCGCAGATGACATTGCGTTGTTTTATTCATTCACGGATACCGTCAGAGCTGGGCAAAATATTATGGAAGATCTAAATGCTTTAAAAGAATGGTGTTTAAAAAATAAAATGCAAGTAAATGTAAATAAAACAAAATTCGTAAACTTCAGTCACATAAGTTTTGATTTTCCCTCAGACTTTATATACCATACAGATAATTTTAGTGAAAATCATTTAAAATGTCAAAAAATAGAAAAGGCTAAATACTTTAAATACCTTGGAATTTTATTGGATGAACATCTAAATTGGATAAAGCATTTGGAAACTCTACAAAATAAAACAAAAATAATTATAAGAAAATTTTACTATTTAAGGAATTTTTGTGACGAAATGACTATGAAAACTCTTTATTTTGCTCTTATACATTCGAGACTCCAGTACGGAATACAGTGTTGGGGAAGTGCTAGCAAGACTCACATTTTAAAAATCAGAAAAACACAAAATCATATAATTAGAATAATTACAAATAAAAATCGCAGAGAGAGTTCTTTTCCATTATATTATACATTAAACATTTTCCCGATACAACACCTTTTTGTCTATAAAGTTTTAAGATTGTTTTATGTCAAAAGTGGTAATACTGGCATTACAAATTTACTACATAATACGAGGAGTGGGGTAAGTAGAATATTTAAACTCCCTAAAGTCTCAAAAAGTGTTTTTAAACAATCTTTTCATTATATTGGACCTAAATATTTTAATCAATTACCACATGACATAAAAAGTAGTACAAATTTGAATTTTTTTCTATGAATTTGAAGAATTGGCTATTTACGAAACAAGATCTAGACTATTTGGATTTTTGTTTAATATAAATACTGACACTTCTTGCAATTAATGTGGTTTCTTGTTATTTTAGTCCTGTAATGTATGTTATATAAGACATTTTAAGTTAAGTAGCAATAAATATAGTGTAAGATGAATTTAAGATAACTTTTAAGTGTTTCATGCACCACAGAGAGTTTTATTTTTATAATGTAGAAGCTGGACTCATGTTCCATGTTTATAATATGTTTTTATTAAGTTATATTTTGTGTTTTTTTAGTATTTTGTAAATAATTTTGTACTGGCCACAAATACTTGTAAGTGTGGTCAGTTTTTCCGAGCCGAATTATTGTTTTTTATATTTGTAAAAATAAATGGAAAAATAAATCATTATCATCATTATCATCATATATAAACGACAGTAACTTAACTGATATAAACATCTGGCTACATGTTTATGATTTTGTATTTATCATGTCAAAGTCAAAATATATCCATAGAACAGCTGAGTTGTAACAACAGCAACACATCTAGGGACAGTATGTTAGTGAAAACTTCTTACAAATATTACTTAGAAAAGCATTCAGACTTAAACCTAACCCTGGCAGGCAAAAATTGCTTCACTGGCATGCCATTTCTACGCATTAAGCAGGTATAATTCAAATAAATATAATATTTATAGAGATGTATTTATACACTCAGAAACTCAAGAAATTTGTTTACAAAACAAAATGTGGCATGTTATGATGAATTAAAAAAAAATTAAATGTTTTTGTTCTATAAACACAAAAAACAGGGGCACTGCCCTTTGAAAATATTCATATGCTCGTAAAAGTTGAACATATACAATTTTGTAAATTTTATCTTGTTTTAGAAAATATATAATTATATATTACATACATATACATATTACGATTGGTTGTCATATAAATATAACGGTGCGCGAATGCAACATTTTGTTTCCGTGGTAATATTACATATAACAATTTATTATAGATATATTGTTGTCTAAAAGTACATGTCTTGCAAATTGACAATTAATCATAGTGTCCCCCTCGATCCAATGGTAAAACAATCATGACGATTACAGCAACACACGTTTTATAGTTAATGAAATATTGGCCGCTCACATCGCCAACTTTCAGGCGTTACCAATTTTAGATTTCTAGTTATCGCCCAATGGTTACAGTTGAAAAAGGAATATAAATCCTACAAGAATATGCATAACAGTAAAATCTAGACTTATATAACATCCACCATACCAAATTTATTGAATAGAATAGAATCATGATTTATAAAAATATTTTACTTCATAAGAATGTTACTCATAAGAATCATGAACATGACAACACTTCCACATAAAAATCACTTCTTTGAAAAATGCTATTATTTAACGGGATCAAACTATTTAATGCTTTGCTAGCCTCACTCAAAGCAGAACATGCAGTGAATGTTTTTCTAAATGGCTCAAGAGGTATTTGGTGTCGCATTGCTTCTACATTATTAAGGAATTCTTGACGTGCCAGTCAATTTCAAAATGTTTAGTTCCTTTGATGATAAGATTAAAGTATATCTTTAGTAATTTTAATTTTAGTATTGACATTTTATTACCATGTATACTGACACCATTGTATTGATGCAATTATGCAGTCATTTACTGTTACAATAAAGAATATTTGATTTAATTTGGCTTTAAAAGCTTCCTCAATCTTAAATCTAGAAGGTTTTGGTTATAAAATACTCTTATTGTAGGCCTACTTTCAGAAGACTATGTAGCACATTGTTAAATATCAAAAAAATAAATTTTTTATGGAAAAATTAAAATATTACATTCCATTTAAAATTATTTTGAATTATATAGTTCATAAAATCATTTAACTAAAAGTAAATGGAAAAAATATAGATGTATAGCAATAGCCTTTATTACAAATAATTTTATAGAATATCAATCTTTCCAGCACAGTTAAATTTTTTTCAAAATCACAACTTATTTTAATAACGCTATTCAATTTATGTATTATCACTTTGAAAAGGTTTACGTTGTTTATAAATCATTTTTACAGTAAATTTTTGGACAAAAACTACACATACGATTAAATGAGACTATGATAATATATACAAATAAATCTTTTATATATTTATATGATATATACATCTTTTAAATCCTCACTTCGATCTCTATCAATAATTGCCCTCTCATAAGTTCTGTGCTAAAATGTGTCCATTTGGTGGTGCCTTTAGAGGGTTACTTCAGTGAGTGGTTTCTCAGTGCAATGTTTTTACAGGTGGCACCTCACAAGTGATCCAGTTGTGCATGTTTCTGTCTTCAGACACACTGATATTCTTACTTAATTATAAATTATTTATTGCTCATGTTGTTATTTACTGATTTTATTTATTATGTCTCTGGCATGACTGTAGTCCATCCATTGAATTCTCATAACCAAATATTGTTGCTACCCTCACAGTTAATTTTGCTTATCAACTGATTTTCATCCTGGCATTGCATGCACCGAACTACTCTCCGTTCACACTTTAGTTGAGACTGTGTGGGCTATGGGCAGTCGCCGCGCTACTGGCTATCCTAAATACATCACATATGGACGGTGTTATGCAAATAGGAACCATCCCACAAATGTCTTTAGAGTAGATATGAGCAAGCAAAGTTAAATCGGTATATAAAATCTGTTTTCCTATATAATAAATTTAAATCTTTTTATTTTATTAAAGTTATTTTTTATTAATTTTCATCATGTTTTTATATTTTTAAAATGCATATTGAAGTAATAATTAAGGAAAATGTGGATTGGTTCTTTTTTGTTTTATCATGAAAAAACGGCAAGAAAGAAACATGCTACATGGTTCTCTTTTGTTAAATTTTATTTATGGTTCCAGAAAGACTCATAGTACTTGGATCTTTTTTGTAAAAAAAGGAACTTGTACCATATCACATACTGTTATTAGCCTACAAACACATTATCTATTGCAGTTCATTGCAATGAGCTACAATAGGACTAGGTACATATTATTCTTTGGTTACGATCCGATAGCTAAAGGTTTCAGTCGTCTATTTCAATTTCAAAATCAAGTTCCCCTCCAAAACCATCCACATCATCTTCTATTTCTGCGCTTGAGTAAAGGGATTTATAAAACCCATGGTAGTTTCTAGGTAGCAAGTGGAGCATGGATTTTAAATTTTTAAGCTTTGCTTCAGCTACAGGCTTTCCATTGGGCCATAATAGTTGAAGGTCCGCCAATCGAGGACTGCGAGGTTCATCTTTGCTGGGGCGCCTTTAGTCTTTTTCTGTGCCTTAGTAATGTCTAATTCTTCATGATGCCCATCAAATTTTCTGCTCATGAAAATGGACATTGGTTTTTCCTTTTCAGTAGAATTTCTCTTGTATTGAGCCAACTAACATCCTCTCTCTCTCTCTCGACAGTCTTTTTACGGTTTGTGACAGCTTCTTCCAGTGAATAACTTGACTTAAAATCTTCACTTCTCATCCTCACAAGAGTTAGTGGATTTTGCTTCTTGCACTTTTCCATGATGGTAAAATAGTCATCTGGGCAATATACATGTTGCTGGTATTTTAGTGCGTTTTCAATTTTCCCAAAGTCATTGTCATTGGGTAGAAAACTGTGACCTGGCATGGGGAACCTATGTGTGATTGTTTTTAGTATAGGGTGATCATGAAGAAGAGCTTTGAGCATCAAAACTACCTTCATATTTCTATTCTGGCCACCACACGAGTTGCTCCACAAAATCAAACTTTCTGTCCCAGCTGGAAGTTTATTTTGGACATGTTTTATGATGGCAGAGCTCACTTCTTGGGCACCTCTACCAGCTTCACCCTCAACCCAGGTATAACAGAACCCCTTATCCTCCTTGCCAGTGTGGATGCCACAGTTGTAGACCCACAACTGTCGTTTGTAGAGTACTATGTTTGTAGGTATACGCGGTAAAGGTAGTGTTTTCTGCAAATCAAAAGTTAAACATTCTAGTGACGGATTGTCAGCAGCAGACTTCAGATCACTTTTGATTCTATTCATAGCAGTTTTGGCGGCAAGTTGATGTTCATCATACTCTTTCTGTATTTTTGACTCTTCTTCCTCATTTTGTGTGCTCTTAAGTTTTGCCACAAACATATCACACTTGTTGCAAGTATATTTTTTCAAAGACTTGAATTTTAGGTTGTAGTTAGTATAAAATACTTTTTTGAAGGAGGATAAGCTTACAACTTCATTTTGTGACCTTCCGTCGACGTACAAGTCATACATTTTATTAATATTCATTTCAGGAGGCAGGAACAAAGCGCTTGTCTCCCCTCTTCGGTAATGTGAAGTGTATTTTGGTATTGCATCAATGCATTTCCTTGTTTCATTTAATTTTTCTTCAGACATTGTGTTCCATCCTGCTTGTTTACCTCGTTGGTCGAGTAATGATTCAGACTTAAATTTTGATAAGGCCGTATTTATCCTTTTTGTTGACAATAGTAGGGTTTTTGCAAACATTTCTCTGCATACTACAACTTTGTTTAGGCTATAAATACGAGAACACGATTTAGGTCTAGCCTTCCCTTTATTTTTAACAGTGAAATATATGATCTCTTTTTTTGGAACTTCTTTTTCACTATTACAAATGTACAGATTTTGTGCATTGTAATTTCCAAGACTTTTAAACTTTTTAAACTCTTTTTGGCCATCTGCAACACAGATTTTGTCCTTGCACTTATTTCTGCACTGGTAATCAACATCTATAAATACTTTTTGTGGCACCACCATATGGTTTTTTTGAAAAATTAACATACTCTTCTCATTTGTACTTTTTTTTAGATCTTTCAACTCTGGTTAAATTTCCGTACTTCCTCTTTCTACCTCTTTTAGGCCTGCCTGTGCGTTGTCGTTCATGATTTCCTGCATCAACTTGTTCTTCCTCACTACCTTGATCCTCTGAAACGATGATATCTCCCTCATTAGGATGAATAATTAATTTACTCACCATTTTCCTTGCTTTTGCACTCTTCTTTCTTTTTCAAAGCTTCAAGCATTTACAATCCTCTTGATATCATTGTTGAACTTTATGTTTATTTGCTACCGCAATAACATAAAACTCATAATCAACAGTAGCCTAACTTCATTCTAATTTCCCAAAAAGGACCATGATACATGGGAACTCATTTCGATGTTGGGTAATGAATATTGCAAAACAGTACCATGTCACAAGGTTCTGTAATAAAATGTGATTAGTTTGAATTCAAAAAAGAACCAAGTAAGTTGGGTCCAAATAATATTTGTTAAACATAAGGGCAAAAAGATCCAAATCACATGAGATCATTTTGTAAAAATTACAATGGCTGAAAACCAAAACAGCTGTTTTTAAATATTTTTTTAGATTTTTTTGTTAAATTAATATTCTTGGATCTTTTTTGCAATATAAAATTTTGCTTGGGCTGTACACTGTGTTGCCAATAAGTCAAATCCTAAAAAAATGAGGGTTGGTTCCTTTTTGCATAACACCGTCCATATAAAAAAACGACGTTTTATATCGCTCTCAGTGTAACTGTCATCGATAGTGGGAATCATAATTTACGTAAAATGAACTTAAAATTAATTAATATCGACAGCAGAGTATTTATTAAAGCTCAGTTAATATCTATACAGTAACTGTACTTAATAAAGGCAACATAATTTGTCATTAATTTATTAAAATTGAAAACACTAAAAATAATTTTAAGTAAATAAGTTGAACGTTCTCGTAATTAATCTATTATGCATTAATTATATACATTGCTGGGCATTAAATCAATTACTTAAGACGTATGCCATTTTAAACATGTAAAACGACCAGTATATCCAATACAATACAGTAGTAAATTCTCTTCTGTATTTGAGTTTATTTTCAATCGTAAAACAAAACAATCAAAATGAAAGAACTCCGATGACAAGTGTTTACAGCTAAAATTAAACAAATAAGTTCATGTGTAACTTGAAAGGGTGGTAGGGGTAAAGAAGGAGTGAAAGTCCATGACATTGACCTTCAATACAATGCCTGAAAATAGCCGTGCCTGTTTTCCGCCCTTATACCAGTGTTTCGTTGTGGTGTTTTGATGTTTGTAACGCTGTTCTCGCTAGGGTAAATTGTAGTGGTGTTCTAGGTTTGATTTTACCTGGTTTTAAGTGTTATTTTTTTTAGTGTTTGTGTTTATTATTTTGTGGTGTTTTGTGTTCGATATTTTGTTGAGTGTTTGTGTTACGATACATTATAATTTAATTGTTTTTAATAACGATTTGTATTTCAATAATTAGAGTAGCAGAATAAATACTTTTTACATAGTATGTAAAATATTGTTTATTCTGTGTGCTTGTGCAAAAAAATATGAGCATAAAAAAATCAAAAGAAAACAATATACACGTTATATAATATTCGTAAGATTTCTTTTATTTGAAAATGACGAAGATTTTTTTAGATTAAATAATTTTTTGTAGATATAATCAGCTTTTTAAATTAAAACAACATTACTGATTTATTTGATACATTTTTAATATTTGGTAATTTACTACAACGCACAAATTACTAACATAAAACTACTTAAAACTAACGTAGAAGTATGTTTGTCCGATATAAATTCAGAATCTGTGAATGTTTTGTACTTGGCTAGTAGCGCGGAAGCTCCTTAACAATTGCATGGGCAATTTAGCGCCCACAGTCTCAACTAAAGTGTGAACGGAGAGTAGACTGATAATTGTTGTTACTAAAAATTATTATGGTTGTGTTATTATTGTTGAAATTTAAGTATCTAATATTTCTTATCACTACATCCATCTTGTTATTGCTTTGTCAATGTTATGTTAATTAGTATAGTAGTGTTTTGTTGAAATTATATCATCATCTTGCTATTGTCATACATGTTTATAATATCTGCTTTCATTGTTATTTATATTTTCTATCATTTTATATAACACAATTAGAATATGTACTTTATAATGCCTTTAAAAGGCTAAGCCGTTGGAAGACAGTAAATATATAAATAAGTAGGCCTAAACACCATTTTGGAAATGCTACGGACCAACATAGCATTCTCCAAATTGAAAACCAGATGAGTGAATATTTAAATGACAGGGTCAAAGATGTAAACAACATTTTCCCATAAAGCAACTGCATTCACCAATTATTTAAGTTGTTTGTCATTTGGTCTCAGCGAGCCAGTAAATAATTAAAAACATATAAATATTTGCTAATTATATCCTTCATGCTATTTTAAGTATATCTGCCTATTATGAATGTTAGCCTTAAAAGGGCTTAGGACAGTTTAGATATTTTTACAACTACTCCAGGGGTTTAGACATAAAATATACTGAAACATATAGATAAAACCTGATAAATTTGCTGGTACTGCTGCTAACCCAACTTATGACAGATAAAAACTTGATATACATGATCTAAACTGTGACATCTTGTCAGAACAGCACTGCTAGGGTTAGTAAAATCAAGTATCAAGAAAGCTAACTTGCATCCCTCCAATAAAAATATACATTAAATTCACATTTTGTGGTAAATCATTGCTTAAATACGCTTTGTGCCTTTGATCACAGTAATTTTCTATCAAAAGTAGTCTGTTTACAATCTTATTACATCAAGAAATAATTGTCATGAAAACAATTTAAAAAAATAGGTGTTCAGTAAAAAATCCACTTCAAACAAAAACAAAATCTTGTTAAACAACAGTAAAAACTACGGAAATCTAATGTTATTATATGTAGTTTTTTGCCACCAAATAAAATCTGATTTTTTATAATAAAATAGGTTAAAATAATTTTAAGTTTTTATATTACAGAAAAATTAATTTTACTAGAAAAAGAAGAAACGCCAACTCTTTGATATGATGCAAATTTTATAACCTAAATTTTCATTATTTGAAAAGATTTGCTCCACATTTTTTCAAATGGTGGTGTGAATTTGCATGATCAACATGAATAAAAAACCATTTTTCTCTACAACAATTATTTCTCGTGTAAAACTACTTTCAAGGCAAATTATTTACCACAACTGTAGGCTACATACTATGATTACAACTAGGAGCAATGATTAACAAATTTGGATGTTTATATATAAGCTATATTATCACTGTAGACCAGCTATCCTGGAAAACAGGAACCTGATTTTGACAATGATCTCAAACTCAAAGATATATATTGCATTAGATAAATGAAATATTTTCCATCAGTTAAAACAATAATGTTACATCAAAACTAATTATATTTTTATGTTTAGCGTAAAAAATGTTAAAGCTCAATAAACACAATTAAGAATGATGATACATGCAATTATTAAAATGAAGAGTGGAGTTTCTAGACGCTTATGAAAATATGATTTTTTTTGTCAACAAATGGTCAAAAAGAGAATATGCCTATGTAAACTATTGATGCCCTTGATAAATTATACCATATTTTAAAGCACTGAATGAGTTAGTACACAAATTTCTGTTGATCCAGTGAACAAAATATTTGGATTTCTTTAGATGGCAAGAAACTACGTAAATAGACCTACTTAGACCTATACCTCTATCATAAAATAACACTTACATTGTAAAATAACGATATTCTGAAAATAAGTTTTTTCATAAGACCTGAATACGAGTTCAATTTACTGAATATGAATTTAAAAAACTGAACTAATCTGAAAACAAAGTTTCGGAAAAAATGGCTTTTCTAAGAAAAACCAATTCATCTTATGGTTTCCAATGATTCATTTACATATTTGAAACCAGAAAAAGAAGAAAACCGGTAGGACTAAGCAACTGCATGTTCTTATAAATTTAACACAATTAATATCAGACATTATTAACATATTATGATTTTAGCAGAAATGCCTACCTTAAATTTGATCAATATTGATTAGTTTAACTATTCTGATATAGTGATCAAATTCGATCATCATATACTTTTATGTAGGAGACATAAATATTTACCAATAAAAATAAGATTAATCTTATAAATCACAGTGAAGCAAAAATATATTATTTTAATTGAAATGTAAATAGTCAGATACTTGCCATAGTGATAGAGCTATGAAACATGATTTGCTGCACATAATATTTTGTAGTCTTGTAAATAAAACGCTTAATTGAATTCCATTGATTTAGGAATATTGAATAAATGTACAATAACCTCAACTGCAGGTTGATATTTAGAGTGAATTAATTTGACAGATCCCTGATCTGCAACTTCACTTGTTTGTGTGTGTGTGTGTGTGTGTTTAGTGGCAAACAAGTTCTGCTGCTTCTAGTGCAAACCCTTAGAACTGAAAAGAAAATAATATTGTCATACACTATAAAACCAATATCTGTAAAAAATTGTTCCCTCAGAATTAAATTATAGTTTCATTCTATCTAAACAATACGTGTTTTAAACTGTAGTTTTAAAGTGTCAAAAATGCATTACCAAGGATAGCAAATATTATTTTCTGAATTAAACAAAAAATCGTTTAATCTAAGCTAATGTGAGTGGTAACCATAAAAAATGTGTGATTTCACCAAGATCTAGGGTTATAAATAAAATATAGGTTTGTACATTTGTGATACAGTTTTATAGACTTTCCATATCATCTAAAAGCATTTATAAAATAATTATAGTTTGACTACATATTAACATTTTACAGCTAAGAGCTAACTCCCGACCACGACCGCGACTTGTCGGGTCCAACCAAACTTTACCCTACGCGGGATCAAATAGAACGACGCGCACTAGGCGAGGCACGACACGGCAGTTGGGGCCTGGTCGTCCAACCAAAGACGTAGGCATACCGTCAATTGGAACCGTGCTCGGGCAAGTGAGTAGTCAGTTGTATTATTATAAGATGAACTTAGAGACATTTCAGTATATGCTAAATGCGATACGCCCCCCCCCCCATTTCCTTTGCACATCAAGATTAAGATGATGGAATAACTTTTCCCTCAGATCCTTTAGTGGAGTATTGTCATGAATAATACTAATACTTTTTCAATACCCATCGCGAATAAATTCACCATGAATGAATTACCAAATGAACTGACCAAATACGTCCGACTAATCTCAGTCCAATAGGATGTGTCCGTCACTCGGACGTATTCGGCCGTGCTAGTAGAATGCAACGGACGGGCATCAATGCTGTGACATGGCAATGGATTTATCTGGCGTATTCGGCCGTATAAGGCCGAATCCGGTCCAATGGACGGCCAGCCGTAAAGGTTTAGTCGGGTCCGACCAAACTGTCGACTTTGGTCGAAAATAATATAGCGTGACTAATATGGCGTGACGCGCTCTGCATCTGGTAGTAACCCTGTCCCGACTCCGACTAGGTCAGTAGGTTATTAAATCTTTATTGGATTTTATCGTTACACGACTAATAAAATGAAATGTTAAAGAAAGGGGGCAGGAGAATACAGTTATGTTTGGAGGCAGAGAGTGCAGCTCATTAAAGGAGCAAACGATTTATACAAGTAAATTTTGTTTGTTTATTATGTCATTTTAGCTATCTTACTCCTTCAAAATGATTACACATATTTATGAAGATATGAATAAACAACGAAGGACATCTGTCAAACACATCAGAATCATTATGTTTTTATGATTTAGAATATACATAATAACTTTGTTACACCCCACCCCAAGTTCATGTATAAACGAAGGCAGTTGTAGTAACTCAAGATCTACGTACCAAATTCATTTCTAAAAATAAAACAGTGTTTCCAATCAGAAATAAAACAATCATACCTGGAGTAGTATTAATATTATTTTACTAATGAATAATTGAACTATTAATGTAAGTACTTTTATACTACTACTCATCAAGTGAAAAAGTGTGTATTATTTATGAAGTCCAAATAATGTTAATTGTTCATTTGATAATGGTTAGGTGCAACAGACTAATTGCCATTTTTAAAAGGAATACAATGAAGACATTTTCATTTCGTTTCAAGATTATACCTACTGTATTTTAAATACTGTACTACTGCATAAAAGTAATATTTTTATGTAACAAATTTTAGCTCAAAAAGGTAACATTGTTTTATAGTTATTGTGCTACTGAATCATTCAGAGTCGTGTCGTACTCTTGGTCAGACTAGCCACGACTACATTTGTTGAAATCGTGGTCGGGCTAGTGCGCGTTAAATGCCATCATCGGGCCAAACTAGGCTGTAAGATAAATATGAAAATTGTTTAGGCTATTAATCATTTAAGGATATTCAAGGGATATTAAAATAAACATCAGAGTTAGATGTTTCACGTAAAGATAATACTAATTAAAAGTATAATTGGTACTTATTATTTCTTATCTTTTTCTCGGATAACCTCAGGTTATTATGCATTTTCCAAATTCACTTTCGAGAACCGGAAGAAATCTTAGAACTTAGGCTTAAGCGGCCGGTGTCATAACTAGAATCTACAGTTTCCGGTGACAACCGCGTCAAGGTACTATCTACAATATTTACAAGATGACCAGACGTTTCGCCCATACTGTGATGTGGCATCCTCAGTGGTTTCTCTGAGACTGAAATCGGCACGTGACCTTCCAGCTTTATAACAGGTGGTGGGGTGGGGACTGGTTAGCAGGTATGCTGGAGGGGGGTGGAGGCACGACCCACGTGACCTTCGGTCATTGGCCGAAAAATCAATATGGCTGACTCTTCCATTTTATTTCAATTTACTTAAAATGGGTTCCCATGTCTTTGGCAGCCGTATACTATCATCCTTATTAAAATTATTTCTTCTTTTATATATTTCTATGGCTTCCCTTACGATTCTCGGGTAGTAATGTGGGATGTTGGCAAGGACTTTAGTTTTGTCAAATAAAATTCCATGATTACTTTTTGTGCTATGTTCAGCAACAGCAGACTTTTCCGTATCTTCATTCTTAGTATGCCTTATATGTTCCTTAATCCTTGTGGAAATTAACCTCTTGGTTTCCCCTATGTAGACTGACACGCAACTACAAGGTATTTCATATACTCCAGGCATAGGTAGTGGAATTTTATATTTAACTGGCCTCTGAAAATTCTTTAATCTATTCGGTGGCTTGTAAATGGTTTTTATATTTTCTTTACTTAATAGCCTGCCAATCTTTTCCGTTGTTCCCTTTATGTAAGGTAGATACGCCTTTTTTGATGTATCCTTATTTTGTCTTGTATCTACTCGATTGTCTTGTTCTTTCCTCTTCAACTGTTTTCCAATAGTATAATTGATTTCTCTAACTGAATATCCATTCTGTTTTAATGTTGAATGTAATATTGTAAAGTTTAAAGCCAGTTAAAGATAAAATTCCACTAGCTATGCCTGGAGTATATGAAATACCTTGTAGTTGCGGGTCAGTCTACATAGGGGAAACCAAGAGGTTAATTTCCACAAGGATTAAGGAACATATAAGGCATACTAAGAATGAAGATACGGAAAAGTCTGCTGTTGCTGAACATAGCACAAAAAGTAATCATGGAATTTTATTTGACAAAACTAAAGTCCTTGCCAACATCCCACATTACTACCCGAGAATCGTAAGGGAAGCCATAGAAATATATAAAAGAAGAAATAATTTTAATAAGGATGATAGTATACGGCTGCCAAAGACATGGGAACCCATTTTAAGTAAATTGAAATAAAATGGAAGAGTCAGCCATATTGATTTTTCGGCCAATGACCGAAGGTCACGTGGGTCGTGCCTCCGCCCCCCTCCAGCATACCTGCTAACCAGTCCCCACCCCACCACCTGTTATAAAGCTGGAAGGTCACTTGCCGATTTCAGTCTCAGAGAAACCACTGAGGATGCCACATCACAGTATGGGCGAAACGTCTGGTCATCTTGTAAATATTGTAGATAGTACCTTGACGCGGTTGTCACCGGAAACTGTAGATTCTAGTTATAACCGGAAGAAACTTTGAATTCTGCTACCAAGATATGATATCCATGGTTGAAAGTACACATAGAACAAATTCTAGAAAAAAAAATATTTCTTTCAAAAAAGGCTGGCAAGTCTATAATTATGAAAGGCTTTAGTTCACCAATCGTCTCTGGTTTATTTAAAACACGTTTAGTTAAATACGAGTAGTTTTCGGAATATAGTACCTGTAGTTATACTTTATATAAATGTATATATATATAATTTTATTTAAACAATTATGTGTTATATTTATAATGTTATTTTGAGGAGTTTTTATCATATAATAATGAAATTGCCAATTTGACTACAGAAGATTTGCATTTATTGCATATTAAGTTCAATTAATTGTTGAATGTATAAAAGTCATGAATAGCTAAATAATTAAAAACTTTTCCAAATGAATAAATTTGAATAAGTGCGTTCAACAATTTACTTTCCACAATTCATTGACTATACAAATATATTTTTAATTAGTTGAAAATGTTGAAAAATAACTCTAAAATAAGTACTACTAAAACGCTCTATTAAAAATTGGGGGATGATTGTTTATATTTGGGGGAAATATCACCTTTGGAGGGGATGGGCACACCTGCAAGTCGTAACTACAACTTGAGACCAATAAACAGTGAGATAGTTTAGAAACATACTATAGACAGAGATCTCTAATGTTAATGCACCAATTCTAGTATGTACATGATGGAGTTAGGGCACCGAGAAGTGCTTTGGTCACCCATCGACGTACTAAATGTATTATTAAACATAGGAAATACAAACGAATCTATATAAAATTTAATGCTTTGTCCATCGTTTAATAATAAATAACTAACAAATATTTAAAAATGAGTGAAAGGACAACCAAGACCACATTGTACATTGGAGCTACATAAGTATATATTCGGTAGGCCCGTTAAAAAACTGAAGAAAAAATTGGTGTAGGTTAATGCCACTAATTAAAAAGTGTGTTAAAGTCTACTACTGTCTTAACCTATCTTTTAATTTATCTCTTTTTTAATAATTTGATGCTATACATATATGGTTAATGGTAACGTTACTGTTACCATTATTGATTTTATCTTACTGTTAATACTGTTTAGTAGGTTATCAGAGGAGATTCAAATAATTAAAATGATTTATTTGGCCATTAAGCATGCAAAGTGCAATAGGCTATGTCAAAGCACAATAATACATACATCAGTTGGTACTAAAATTAATCTTAATACTAGCATTGATTTTATATACAAATGTTAAATGTTGAGTCTCAAAATATCAGCTGTTTTTGTGGTCCATTGTGGAGCGCTAGTGTACAGATCGCGGACTTTAGCTGTGCGCGTGGCCTTGACTGCGTGGTGATAGGCGGGAGGGGTAGCGGGGTAGTGTTATGCGCTCTGTCCTGAAAACACTGACTCACCTGCAACAACCTCATTACTGAGAATCGTAATGAAAATAACAACTAATCTTACCTACTTCCTGGCTAAAATCAGTCTTTTCTGTGACAGTGATGAGTGTGGTTGTCAGTTGTGCCAAGTTATTTGTTCAGCCAATGCGTGCGGTTTACACCGATTATTATTAATATAGCCGTAGTTGCCAAGTATTTTATTTGTGATATATTTTGTTAGTTGTAGTATTTGTTAATTTTCCACAATGACTGATGAGTTCAAGTCGCTAGTCAAGAATAGAGTGATTCATAGTCAGGGCCGCGAAATTATCAGTAACGTGTTTAAATTTATGAAGGAAGAGGCAGACCGAAAAACTTCTAACCATAACATTCTAATTGAAAAGGCTCCTACTTCAAAAAGTAAGAAACAGGATATGAAGGCGTGGCTTTTAAAAAACGGAATACCATTCAGTGACGATATGTTTTTACCTGAACTGTACAAACTTGTGCAGCTACATAAACCAAGGTATTTCCGATATGTCTTGGATGAAACTGTCAAACTTGAGGGTCATGACATCTTACGACTCCCACCCTACCACCCAGATCTGAATCCGATTGAGTTAATTTGGGCCGAAGTCAAAGGTTATGTAGCCAAGAGAAATACGTCCTGTACTATTTCTCAAGCTAAAACTCTCTGCGAAGAAAAAATATCAAGAATGGGCGCAGAAAAATGGTTAAGAAAGTGCAAGCACGTGGAGAAGATAGAAAAAGACTATGCAGTGGCAGAACCCCAGATAGACAATGTTATAGAATCCTTTGTTATATCAGTTGGAAATGAATCTGATACAGACAGTGACGGTCTTTCAGAGGAGGAGGAAGAGTTAAGTGGGATTGAAGAACTCTAATGAAGTAAAATGATTCATATATCATTATAAGATTCATATTATATTATATTCACATTCATTATATATTCATTATAAGAAAGTACTTATAAGTTACTCAACTTTTTACTAACTATTTAAAAAAATAAAATGCCTAAGTAAAAGTATTGCAGTCGTTTTAAATGAAGTAGACAAAGAAGCAGGAATTATAGCAATAATAATAATAACGTGTTTCTTGTGTTTGTGAAATTTAAATACTTTCCGACCAATATAAAAATACAGTTACAACAATAAATTTAATGTTTTCAATTTATAATACTTTTTCCCATACATGTTTAGCTGTCAAAGAGTAAAGTGTAACCTATATAGAATCTAGGAAGAAGTTTTGGCGCCTTCATTTCAGCGGCGAGCGCGTGAACGCAACCCGTAAAACATATTGTGTTTGTTTTTTGAATGGGTAGTAGTTTGTTTCCGCGCGCAGAGCTAAAGTCCTCGATGTGTAGTTCCATGTAAATGTAATGCAGTTTAAACTTTGAGTCTCAAAATATCAGCTGTTTTTGTGGTCCATTGTGGAGCGCTAGTGTAGTTCCATGTAAATGTAATGCAGTTTAAACCAGCTGTGGTTGCGGGCCACACTAACTAACCAAATTACAGGCACAAATATTCCTATTAGATGGTTTATCTATTGTAGGTGTATATAATCAAGGATACTAGCATCTAGAATCACTCACATGCTCAAGCTAGTAAAAAAAAAAAAAAAAAAAGATGCAAAAAAAGATAAAGAAAAAACAAATAACAACATACCTTCAGCAGGAACTAATAGCATATAGAAGGTCTATGCTAATAGAGAGAGTGAGGTTAGAGGAAGTGGCGATTTTGTTTCCTATTCCTTCTTTGCTTCTCGCTCCATCATTCCCAAGTATCTTGCGCCGCTTGTATAGCTAAGCTTTTTATCCTGTAATAGTAGCATAAAAAATATTCCTTCTGTTATTATATAGCAAGTGCAAAATTGCAGTTAATATGGAAGATCAGGTATGGACAGTGTATATATTTATTATAAATAGGCCTAGGCCTTAATAACCAATTATGAAAATAATCTACTATCATAGGCTAAGGGACTGGCTTTACCAACGCCCCCTAGCCTATGATTGAGGGTTAAAACAGTTTATGCAAGGTTAAAACTACTATAATTCTGAATTACTGAAAATCTAAAGTTAGGCCAAAATCAGTTATGTGCCTTCTAGGCGTACTGTATAGTCGGTTAGGTTAATTATTTACTTTTTAGACGCTTCTGAAAGTATGATTTCTTGTTGAAAAAGGGTGAAACAAGGAGATTGATGTCAACCACAGGGAATTTTTTTTTTTTACTGAAAATCGAAAAACTAGTTTTTCGTTAGCTTAGTTGTTGATCTTAGTTGAGTTAGATCTTTGCGGGTTGTGGCTGACATCGTCTTGTCACCGAATAGTTATCGACATGTCTGAGACAGATTAGATAAGAGCGACCAACACTATCGATTGGAATACCCATAAAAATTGTCTGATATACTTGGTAAACTGTCAAGTGACCAAACTAACGTCAAATAAAGCTTCAAGCCTGTAAGAACAAGTTTTTTACTCGAGGGTACTTAACTGATGATGACCCATTAAAAACTTGATGGTGCTTTATAATTCAATTAATTGATAATTTAGTGTGGTCCTGGTTAATTGCTGACACATTCGGTATGTTGGTATAAAAATCATACATCAAGTTACGAGCTTATGTATATAGTGCCAGTTACTGCTGATGGCTGATGAAATATAAATTTTTAGGGTAGCTAGAATGTTAAATTCTAATGAATGGTATTTATGCAGGTTCTTGCCACCAAACAAATTTGGAACATTTTGCTTGAAATGGGTCTAGAATTGGCTGTCATATTTCCGTTAATTTAAATGGAATTTTAATCATCTTTTTTTATTTTGATTTGTCTTTTTGCGCTGAATACAAATTTGAAAACTATTTTGGTCTATTATAAATAATTCTCGAGATATAAAAGAAAAACTACTATCGCGGCTAATGGCGATTTGCGGCCATTACGCGATCATTATATACAACAACTATTTGTCACAAAAACCAAATTCACCTATATTCCCGCCGTAGTGACGGCCGGCAGGCCGTCACGGAGGCCAAACACTCGAATTTAACGTGAATTACGAATTTTTGTTGAGAAAATAGACAGTTAGGTTATGTCAGTAAAAAGTGCATTTTTCGAGCTGAAAAAATAAATTTACTACAAAACCAGTCATATACTTGTGTTCAGAACAAAAAAAAACACACAACAAATGAAAAAAAAAGTTGTCGAAAAATAAAGATTTAAAAAAATGTTGTTTTTTCACTGTCAAATAAAAAACTAGTTTTTGATTTTTTGGTGAAATACGAGTTTTTCTTGTATGATATCAAACTCCTCAAGAGATATAAACTCATTTTTCGCCACTTTTTCAACATGAAATCGTATTTTCAGAGGTGGCAAGAAAGTGCATAGTTACCATAATGAATTATACTGTTTTTGAGTCATAGTTAACTGCTTACACATGTGCTATGTTGCTTCAAAAATTGGGCTGTGATTTAACAGTTATTTTGTAGCACTTGTTACCACTAATGAAATATCAACTGAACGGGTAACTGGACAGTCTTTTAATTTTTAATTAAAGTAATTTACCATCTAAAAGGTCATCGTTTAGCTGCTCACACATTTGTTAAGTTGCTACAAAAATTGTACATTGAGTTATCGGATATTTTATAGCCCTAGCTACAGCTAACTAAATATGAATTTGACACGTAACTTGACAGTTTTTATAATTTTTAATTCTAATGGCTTATTATGTTATTGAGCCGTAGTTAACTACTGAAACATTCGTTATTTTCTTTAAAAATCGTGCTTTGAGTTAACGGCTATTCTTTCTTTATGAATCAACAGACTTCAAAGTTTATTTCATACCTCGCTTTATCTTATCAGTAGGAGGGGAATTAACAGCTGACAAACATTTGTATTTTCATTGTTTGAACTGGGTTAGTGTTGCCAATAGGTGCATAGCAACATTCAAACAGTTGTTTTGTTTTTATTTTGTCAGTTGTTATTTTTAATAGGGGAAGCCGGGGTAATAAGAGAAAAAAGGGGTAATAAGAGAACCACTAATTTGTATCTCTAAATCTAATAAGTGTAAAAGAATGAAAAAAATCATGCAATAAGTGGGCCAAATGGTGAATCTGAACAATTAATTTGGAAGCTCTAAAATCTTTCAAATATGTAAAAAAAAAAATAATTCTCTTATTACCCCACTGACTTCTCTTAATACCCCAGGTGGGGTAATAAGAGATGAGGCTGTAATTTTCTTATTTGATAGTATTCAGAAGTGTGTGGGGTATAAGAGAAACCTTATAATAGGACAAGCTTTGGGAGAAAAATTTATAGAAAAATACATATTTGTTAAAAAGATATTAAAAATCAAATATTAATCCGCGGAAATTTGTGCGGAAAATTACACAAATAAGGATTTCTTAAATTTTAAATAAGCTAGAACACCCCAATTTCAGTTTTTGTCATCTTAAGACATCAATGAAAACCAATCAGTGGTAAAAATAAAATATAGTAGCTCAACTTACCTTTTTTTTATTAGTTGATTTTAAAACAAGTTGGGCACTTTTTCCGACTTGAAGTTCAACCTAAGAACCACTTATTCTCACATAATAAAAGTTTTTTAATGTTTCTTGGCTACATATCCACTCTACTAACACTGTAACTCTTGATAGTTTAAACAATATTATTTATTAATTTTTTAATGTTTTTTAACTTTTTTGTAAACTTTTGTTTTAACGCGTGAAGGATCGAAACTCAAAACGAACCCACTTTTAAACTCAAATATTCTTATAGAAACAAAATGTCTTTAAATAACCTATTTACAGTTTTTGACTAATCATTTAGGCTTTCTTTTTATTCTTCTTCATGGTTTTGTATTTTTTATCAATTAAATTGATTTCGTGTCTTTTTAGTGAAAAGGGTCCTGATCCAAGAAGTTTAACTGGTCCATGAAAAATGAAATGATTCTTCACAATTTCGGTTTCTTCCCTGCCTTGAGGTGGCCAGTAAAACTGCTCCAGATTTTTCTTCAAAAATTTCAATTTTGAGGAATCTTCATCATAAAAGTCCACTAGCTTTACCAAGTACCACGTTTCGTCATAATACACTGTGTAATACTTTTCAAGTAAAAGATTGACCTTTTCACTCGGCATTTTCATTGTCACTTTCTTCAGAAGTTAATTCATTCCATTCAGATGAACTGTCTTTCAGCTCTATTTCACTACATTCTTGTTCGGAATCTGAGCTCGTAACTATAGTTTTCAACTTCTTAGTTTTCTTCTTATTTTCGATCATGGGTACTCCTTTTTTGGGCAATAGCTTTCCACTTTTAGTTCTTATTCCTCCTTTACTCTTCCGCATTTCAGTTTCCAATTGATCTTGTTGTTGTTCTTCCATTTTCTTGATAGCTTCATCAGATGTTATTATTGATCCTACATCAAATGTCAATCTTTTTCTTTTGATTGGTTGAGTCTTAAGATCAGTGTCCTTAGTTTCACTCAGCTTTTCTCTTATGAACATTTCGAAAGGGGATACTTTAGATGGTGTTCTTTTACTTGGTGTAGGCGTGTTTTTAGTTAGGCCTATTGTTTTTTTAGGTGTTTTTTGTTTTTTATCGGCTGGTTTTTCTGGAACATAATCTAGTAGGCCTACAGGTTTGTGGATGAAATCAGGCACATTGGTCGTTTTTGATCTAGACGGACCTGGCTGTGGCTCGGGTGTTGTCGTAGGTAGTTCTGTATCAATCTGAGATCCTGTGATTACTGTGCTACATCTTTCATCTGTGGTCGCTTGTTGTATTTTTTCATTATTCTTCTTGTATTCAACGAACCTCTTCAACTTGATCTGATCATAAGCTGTTGTAGGGAACTTTTCTGGATTGACTGGTAGAAGGCCAGTAGATTAGAATCCGAAGCGCAAGTTCTTTGGCTTGAACGATTCCTCCCAAACAACAGCAAGTTTTTTAGCAAACTCTTCATTTGGTAATGGTATTCCAGCATGTTCTCTGCTGTACTCTATCATTAACTGGTTCCAATGATTTTTGATTGGCTTGAAAACTGTCTTATCCAAAGGTTGCATGAAATGAGTTAAATTTGGAGGCAACCGGACTAATACAACATTATTCTTCACAGCAGTTTTTGCTAACTCCAGGCTTGTATGAAATGCTGCACCATCATACAACAAAATAACTTTCTTATTGCCTCTGATGTCTTCTGCTGGTATTTCCTTAAAAAAAACATTTTTGAACCAGTGTTCAAAAATACCTCCCTCCATCCAGCCTTTCTTTTGGGCTGTGTAACATGTTCCTGGGTAGGCACCTGTTTTGGGGATCCAGGAGCTCCAGACATATTTGCCTGAAAAAACTATAAGAGGTGGTAGTTTTTTTCCACCAGCAGATCCACAAGCAAGAACAGTTGTATTTTTTTCCCTGATCCTGGTATGTTTTTTGAAATTCTTTTTGTTCCCTTTCCTGCAACCACTCTTATTTCTTTCAAGTCATGGTTAGATCCAGTTTCATCACAATTATAAATTAAGTATGAATCTTTCTCTGGGTCAATATCACCTTCTTTTAGGGTGTTTTCCCAATCTTCATAAAACTTGTGAACTGTAAATGGATCTGCTCCTTTTTGGCGATGGGCAGGTAATAGTTCACCTTTTCTCATTGATAGATGAGGATGTCTTTTTAGAAAATTGTTGAACCAATCATTTCCTGGACTTCTATTCTTCCAGTAAGATTGTCCAATGTTATTAGTCCTTACATACTCACTGACAAGTTTTAATACTTCAGATCTTGTAAGACCTTCGCCACAGGAGCTTAATGTCTGCAAGTAAGTAGCTATGGCTGCTTCATCCTCAGCGGACAGGGCGGTTTTTCTACCTCCTTTTATATTTATTATTCCCTCCTCTTTATAATGTTTTCCCAGAGTGGAAAGTGGAACTCCATACGTTTGAGAAGCCAGTTTAAGTGTTAGTCCTTGATTTTTCACTGCTGTTAGGGCCTTTTGCATAGCTTCACTGCTGTAGGTTACCCTCGGTTTTCCTTTTGGTACATAATTTCTTGGCATTTTTATGAAAAATTTCAACAACTTTCACTAGATAAAATGTTCTCCAACATGTACTTTTATAACTTTTAACTATGAAAAATCAACCAAGCAGAACAAAAACCTGTAAAATGAAAAAAAAAAAAAAAAAAAATGAAATGAGTTCATCAGCCTATTCTCTTATTACCCCACCGTCATAAACACTGTGGGGTGATAAGGGAATTGTGGGGTAATAAGAGAATTGGTAATAATTATTTTTTAAATAAATTAACCAAGCTGATGACTCCTTTCATATCTTCTTTATAATCCTGGAAACAAAAAAAAAATGAGCATTAATTTTTTTAACAACTCTTTACTGATAAAATGTATATATATATATATATATACACGAGAGGCTTACCGAACTCAAACTACTAAATCAGGCGTAAGCGTTTTTTTAGCCTAATATGGTGATGACTTAACATGAAGATTGGAGTACACTTACAACTTTACTTAATAATCCAATGTTCAAACTACTAAAAACTATTTTTTAAATATTTTTATGACTTTTATTTATTTTTTTATGATTTTTTTCTCTTATTACCCCATTCTCTTATTACCCCGGCTTCCCCTACCTCATTATAATAAAATGCAAATAATTTGGATCTGGTGTTGTAAGAAACATCAGAAAAAATTATTCGTGTTAGTGAAAGAGGTGACTATGCATAGAAAATGCATTAGACCCCCATATGACGAAATGTAAAAAAGTAGTTAATACAGTTATGTTTAGTGTTGCAATTTTATTTTATTCTTATGATAATTGAATACATTATTTATATATTCAGAAATGAAATTCTCTACAATTTGTACCTATATTTTGGAATTGTTTATGACTTTACTGTAACTTTTGTAATGATAGTATAAACTTTGAAAAATTTTGTTTGAACGGTAAAGAATTGTGTTCAAGGATATAAGGACATTTTATTGATTAACCCTAGATTCATAACCTTAAATTTTTGTCACACTATTCATAAGCATTCGTCTCTCAGACTACTCCAGGTAAAAAAATAAAACAAAATTGTAAATGAACAGTTATTTTAATAAAACTTATAGAACATGTAAATACATCAATTTAAAAGAATATCATGTGTTTTTTTCTTGATTTGTTAATTTTTAATGCAATTTACACAGACTTTTCCCTGATGTTCTAAGCACATGAAGCGCTGACACTTAAAACATTTAAAACGTGTCATTCTTCTTTTTTTCGAAGGACAGAAGGAACAAATCTTCCTTTGTTGTGTTCCTTGAGGTTCTTCTTCAACAGTAGGTGCTTTTTGACCAAGGATGTCTTAAATTTTTGTCTTTAAGTGACGTTGTAAAGTTGGAAGTTGTATTCGCTCTTGTAACCATGGTAACATGAGTTCTTCACTCAATGTTTTTGCAAACTCACGGCGTACTACTGGTTGTTTTTGTTTTGCCACCATGTTATGTACATAAATAACAAATGCGTTTACTAAAGTGTCATACCATAAGTGTCATACTCATTTATCATACCATAAAAAAACATAGGGGCCATCTCTGTGTCTTTCTGTTATAACTCATGATACTGGTCATTTCATTGATTGCATCAACTGCACCTTTAGTTGCGTTATAGAACATAACTATGTCTGGCTTTCCAGTTTCTTGAGAAATGGTGCCTTTTTCGTGTGTATTGGAAAGTAAAGGCTACTAGGCGTCTACTATATTCGTCTACTAGGCGACGCTCTAAAAACAAACACCTACACTAATCATAATCTTTCGTCTGTCATACGACGCAACAAACTTATGGTGCAACAACTACGCTACTGCTGGAAAATGGTGGCCAAATGAATAGCCAAGACTAATAGGATGTCTGGAGGGACGATTAGACGAGCGGGTGGGGGTAGACAGGCCCGCCAACCACTAAAAACTTAAATTTCCCGAAACTCCCGTCGTCTGAGAGACGAATGCTTATGAATCCAGGGTTAAGATAGCCCTTTTTTGTGAATCCATCTTAAATTTGTGTTCTTTTCCGATTTCAGATATATATATATATATAATTGTGTGGATTGAAAAAATCTGATTTTGGAAATTAAAATTGTTATGGGTTTCAAACATTGCAAAATGTTTAATTGTACGTATAATTGTATGCATAATAATGCAAATTAGTTTAAGGAATCTTACATGAGATCTTCAGTTTGGGCATTAATCAATAAAATCATTATAATAAGAGAAACTGTGAATAGTTGTAATTTAGTTTTCACTATAGACATTCATCATTGTGAGTATCATAACTAGGTACATGACAGACCTCACGTGTCATAGTGAGGTACATGACCGCTGGTGTCATTCTGAGGTACATGACCGCTGGTGTCATTCTGAGGTACATGACCTCTTGTGTCACAGTGAGGTACACGACCACTGGTGTCATACTGAGGTACATGACCTCTCGTGTCGAAGTGAGGTTCATGACTACTGGTGTCATAGTGAGGCACATCATCTCTCTTGTCATATTGAGGTACATGACTACTGGTCATAGTGACGTACATGACCTCTGGTGTCATAGTGAGATACATGACCTCTCGTGTCATAGTGAGGTACATGACTACTGGTGTCATAGTGAGGTACATGACCTCTTGTGTCATAGCGTGGAAGATGACTTCTGTTGTCATAGTGAGGTACACAACTGCTGGTGTCATACTGAGGTACATGATCTCTCGTGTCAAAGTGAGGTTCATGACTAATGGTGTCATAGTGAGGTACATCACCTCTTTTGTCATAGCGAGGAAGATGACCTTTGGTGTCATAGTGAGGTACACGACTGCTGGTGTCATACTGAGGTACAGGACCTCTCATGTCAAAGTGAGATTTACGACTACTGGTGTCATAATGAGGTACATGACCTCTCTTATCATAGTGAGCTACGCGAACTCTTGTGTCATAATGAGGAACACGACTATTGGTGTCATAGTGAGGTACATGACCTCTCGTGTCAAAGTGAGATTCACGACTACTGGTGTTGTAATGAGGTACATGACCTCTCGTGTCATAGTGAGCTACACAACTTCTTGTGTCATAGTGAGGTACACGACTATTCGTGTCATAGTGAGCTACACGACTATTCGTGTCATAGTGAGGTACATGACTACTGGTGTCATAGAGAGGTACATGACCTCTCGTGTCAATGTGAGGTACATGACCACTGGTATCATAGTGAGATACACGACTACTGGTGTCATAGTGAGTTTCATGACCGCTGGTGTCATACTGAAGTACATAACCTCTCGTGTCTAAGTGAGATTCACGACTACTGGTGTCATAGAGAGGTACATGACCACTGGTATCATAGTGAGGTACATGACCACTGGTATCATAGTGAGGTACACGACTACTGGTGTCATAGTGAGTTTCATGACCGCTGGTGTCATACTGAAGTACATAACCTCTCGTGTCTTAAGTGAGATTCACGACTACTGGTGTCATAGTGAGGTACATGATCTCTCGTGTCATAGTGAGGTACACGGACTACTGGTGTCATAGTGAGATTCATGACCACTGGTGTCATAGTGAGGTACATGACCACTGGAGTCATAGTGAGGTACATGATATCTCGTGCCATAGTGAGGTACATGACATCTCGTATCATAGTGAGGTACATGACCACTGGTGTCATAGTGAGGTACATGACTACTGGAGTGAGGTACATGACATCTCGTGCCATAGTGAGGTACATGACATCTCGTATCATAGTGAGGTACATGACTACTGGTGTCATAGTGATTACTACCGCTCGAGTATAAAACAAGATAACCATTTTGCTATGTGGGAGTTTGCAGCCAGTTCTATTTCGTTTTTGATCTTTGTACATATTACATTTTACCACTATTGGATTTAGAGCTATACCAATCTTAATAACTATGTTTGACTGTAGTTGATATGGGTGTAATAAGTCCTAAGTATTATAATAATCTATGTTTCAGGTTGATAAAGAACCTGAGCTAAATCAAAATAAATCTTCGTTTGAAAAATGTATAGAAAATGAGCAAGAGTGGGATTCTTTTTATGAAAAGGTCCAGCAAGAATCTTATTATGCGAATTTGGATTTAAAAAAACATTATGGTAAGGAATAATAACATTCAATAACTGTACTATGACATTCTGAGTTCCCTTAACATTTTTATTGCCAATAATAAGTTTAATCATTAGATAGTTAAAAACAAAAAAGTAACGAGATAATTGATGTTATTATAAATATCTCTCATTTATCCTTACTGGTTGACATACATAAAAACCAGATCATTTTGAAATAGAAAATAGAATACTTTAACCCTTTCAGGAAAGGGAAAATATTGGTAACTCATTTGGTACCGTACCCACTTTTTGAAGTGATTAATTTACATGATTGGTAAACCAAAAAAGATGACGGTTCTATATTGGGGCAATTTAGTAGTTTTATAAATAATTTGAAGTAAGTGACTGTGTATCGTATAAACAAAAATCCTCATCCTTTTTATAAAAATGAAATTATCTACTGGCAGCACAAAAATTATGAGTAGGTCCTACCTGAGTTTGAAGGTCGTTTACTAAGAAAACATGAGGCCAAGGAAAAATCTAATAATTTACCACAGTTTTTCTAGTTTAATTAAACGTTTTTATTTGATATAATATAAAATTGGCTTTTAGAAATTCTTACTTTTGTATGAAAATAAGTAAATAAATTTGTACTCTTTGTCCTTAGAAAAAAATCAAATTTGGAAATTTCAAAAATAAAAGATTCAACAAATTCCTAGAAATTAAAAAAAAAAAAAAAAAAAAAAAAAAAAAAAAAAAAATTGAGAAGTAAACACACCTTTCTTTTTATAGTATATTTTTGTACAAGTACAATATGTTTTACTTTTGCAGAAAATTCACAGTTAGGAACTAGAGACATTTATTCACTACTTGACCAAAACCTCAAAAACAAACTTTTCAGACAAAGCATGCATTATCTTACTAAATGATGAACAAACAATTTCGTCCTCACTTGGATACAATTAATTTTTAGAAGTCTGTCAAGTCGTCATCAAAACAAACATTCATTTTAGTTGTAAATCAACAAAATCACAAATATTACACACAACCAATAATTACAACAAAACTAACAAAAACAAGGCTATTTACACGTTATTCTGTATAAACATTCATAAAAATAAACATTTATTGCATATCAAATAGATAATAACTAATTACAAACACAAGAAACACAATGTAAATATAAATAAAGTATAGTTCACAATATATACAAGCGTTAGCGACTGGCTGTTTGATTACTGCCGATCAGCTGAGTTGTCAGTGCATAGAGGTAGCAGAGATGCGGCAATACCCGAAATTCAAACAAGGATTATATGAACTGTTAGCAAACTAGATACTTTAGTTATCTATAAACAGTATTTTGTGGAAATCCGATAGAAAAATACAATAAATAAGACATGAATAAAATGGTGAAACTTACGATAGATCGGAAGTTGGCCATTCTCGCAAGTATTGTGAACTTCCGATACATTAGAAGTTGGTATCAAAAGGGTTAAAAATTAATATTTACTGTTTGATGTTAATTATTTTTATTATTAATGATACTGCATTTGTTTAGTAATCTGTCTAAAAATATTTTTTAAGTATTTTAAATTCTGTATACATTGATTTTTAACACTGTAGTTTGTTCCGTCCTTGATTGTGATCTATAAAATACTTCTATATTAGTATTACACTTGCTTTTTAAACAATAATCAATATAACATCAGTTATCATAAAGTTTGTTTGTGTAGGTGCTTGGTGGAAACTTATTGCCTCTGCAAAATGTAAACAAAATGAAAGTGAAATTATCTTTGATTGTGCAAAGAAGATGATTGACAGTATGCCTGGTGAGTATTTAGAAAATATTGACATTTATACATACATAGGTACAAAGTGTGTTAATTAAATTGTTGGAGATCTATAACATGAGCCTTTGAAACCCAATCACCCACCCTAAAATATCAATTTTTGAGAACCAACATTCCACCCTAAGACACGACCCCTTGGGACTTACTCACCCACCTTAAGACATAACTGCTTAGATTAAATTCAATACGCATTTAGTAGCTAGTAATACCTAGCAAAAAGCTGTATATGATACCAGGATCGCTTATTTAGGGCTCTAATCCCAAACTCCCATCTTATGGCTCTATTTGGGGGTTTTATACATAAAGTAAGTTATGTCCAACAAAGGCCGGTTCTACAATAGCCTATACATATTCCACAGATGCGATTTTCAACTCCTTATCTTACTAAGAACAATGTGGTGCCCACATTGTGCAGATTTTTGGCATCAATTTTCCTTGAATTTATAATCGTCATTTTGTGCGGAAAGGCTGTGGAGTGAAGTTGCTTTCGCAGGTAAAATTATTTTGCACTCTGGAAGGTGGAGGGGGTGGGTTATTTCTAAAACCAACCTTAGGAGAGTATTGGCTTCATCCCTATCATATTGAAGGTAATTCAAGTGAAAATTTGTTGGCATTTACAACATCAGAAAATACAATTTTACATTTATTAACTATCAAAGGAAGTTAATCTAATCAATTAATGATGTGGAGGAAATTTTGAAACCTCACATGACCTAACGATCACATTGTTAAGGAACGCAATATGAGATGAAGAAAGATTAACGATTACCCTGTAGTAAGAGGAATAGTTTTATTGTCATAAGTAAATATGAAGTTATTTGTTTCATACTAAAAAGAAATTAAAAAGATTAAGTTTTCTTTTCTTAAAATCACAGACTTACAACTAAAATATGATTATTGTTAAAAATCAAGGTAGTTAAGTTATTTTGCTGGTATACGGTCAACCCACGTTTGTGTCGAATATGGCTAAAAATTAATAACCAAAAAAAGTTTAAAAATTGAACCCCTTTAGATTTTCAAACCATTTTATTGCTGCAAGCAGCGTTAAAGGCACACGATGTGAACGCTCGCTCAAAAATACACATATTTACTATTTTGTACTCGGTACACAGACCTCGGCAATAGGATGCGGGGATGTATTTTTCAGCAGCATGTTGTGGAGTATATATATGTGAAAAGATTGAAACATTAAATTTGTAAGCTATATGGAATATATGGTTAATACAACTTTGACCGCTGATTAACGTCTCCAGAATTTTAAGTAACAATTTTTGAATGAATTAAAACTGTGCTTACATTAACATTAAGTAAATTAATGATTGCAGGCTTTGGCATGGTAATGTAGTATGCTACAGTTCTTAACTCTTTAGAAACAACTATTTGCCTATGATGTGGTGCTATGCGGCTCTCCCAAATTCAGTGCCATAATCAACTGACCTATAAGATTTGACTCTATGTATATAATCAATGATATTACCATATGTCATTTAGTCTATGTAATTTTGTGACCAATGATAAATATTGGCAGACGGGTTTAGTTACTTTCAACTAAAAAACATTTTTACTTCTGTTTATGATCAAATATGTAAACTGGACCCATGAATTTTGATCCTTTGCAGCTTGTTTTCTATAGCCTGAAATAAATATTAATGCTCATCATAATTGAAATTATAATTTGTATATTTTTCCAGTGGGAACTTTAAATGAGAATGAAGATTGGTCTTGCTATATCAGTAGTATTTATTACTTAGAAAGGAAAGAGAAGTTGTCCCCTGAATCAGCAGAAATTGTGTTAAAGTTAGCTGAAAAGAAGTTGGCAATTACTTACACTAAAGTTTCATTTTACTGGCTCACCATTCGGAAACTGGAGCGTGTAAGTAAAATAGTTATTACAGTTTTTGTTTTTTTACCATTTGTTATCTAACCGATGGTATTATTAGCTAAAAAGAAACTAATTAAAAATTTGCAATTATTAAGCGGCCTACAGACATTGAGATTTGTCTCAAGACAGGTCTCAGTAACTAGGTATCATGAGACGTGTATCTTGTCTCAAGTAGGTTACATATGTCATTAGACAAGTCTCAGTAACCAGTATTGCCTTGTATCTAGTCTCAAGACAGGTCTCGATAACCAGGTTACATGAGACATCTATCTTGTCTCAAGTGGCCTACACATGTTACATTAAATTTAGGAAAATTAAAATATTAGAAAAAACATTTGCTATAGAAAAGCTGCTCAAACTCTATACATTTTCAAACAGAATTTTTAAGTTTTCCAAAAAAATTTATAGTTCTACCCCTTTGAATAAAAAAGTAGATTTTTCCCTTTAGTAATAAATTAATCAATATTTCTTCAACAAAATCTTTTCTTGTCGAGTTGAATTGACATATTTTCTGCAATTTACAGGTTTTGGTGATGTAGTGTTTGCTTCCTGCTCGAAGCTTCTGATTGATTCTTATCTCATTTGTTTTGAGGAAATTTTGCATAGAGGGGGTGCCCATGTAAATAGTTTGTGCAATGGTTTTCTTGCTCTATTTATCCACCGCCTTGAATTGATTACACCGCTTCTATTTGAACTGTTCTTCGCCTTCTTAGAAGTTCACCATTTTCTTACTGGAAGTTAGTTTCGGATGTGTGAAGTAATGAAAAAGGTTTTTAAGAATAAAAGAACCTACAGTAAATAATAAATTGCTATGTCAAAACCAATTTTTTAATCCTTAAAAATATTTCTCTACCTGATTTGTTTTGCCATTCCCACCGATGTCCTTCTCTGAAGCTGTTAGTAGCGATTTGAGATCTAAGTCATTTCACATAAGATCAAACTTTGTTAACATCAAAGAGTGATTTAAAGCCATTATCAAATCCGGTAATTTTGTTTATGTACATTTAACATTTGGCAAAGAGGTTTCAACCCCACTCTGGAGAGACTTTTCCGGGCAGCACTATATCCAGAACCTCCACTGTAATTTCTCCTCAGGTTGTTGATACACAACTGAGAATCAAAATAGCATATAAGTCTATCTTTGATAAACATTAAAACATTTGATAAACATAGATTTGGAATGAGTATTGCAAATGCAAGCGGCCATCAGGACAATACTCTAACGAGGCTCCTTTGTAAAAACAGTTCAGCTTGCTTTTCAAACAAGGGAGTCTCATATCATTTTATTTTTTAGTCTACCTCTAATATTGTCAAAATCAATAAACTTTGGAGTTACGTAACTTGTAAGGCTTATTTTTTATATTGCAAAAAATCCAAGGAGATCCTGCCCAGGCTTGTATTGAGAGGCTGAGGTGTTGCAGACTGCGGAGCTTGCAGCTCGGGCCCTGTCCGGGACTCCCAACTCCATGATCTTTTAATTACTGATTTATCCTCCAAATAATTACATTCCACAGCCTTAACTATCTAAGTAGAGTGAAGAGTTTTATATTAAATTTTTTGAGGGTTGCTTTTAAACTTGCCAACATTCATTCTCAAATGCTCTTTGTCGTTACCCTTATTATTCAATTTATTCTTAGCAATACAAAGACCAGCCTTTCTATTTCTGTCTCTAAAATTAATGATACAGTCAGTAAATTTGTGTAAATATTCTGTGTAATATCAGTCACTTCATAACTGTCTAAATAAAGAAGGATATTAATTAAATGCACAGAATCGTCGACCTATTTATTCTTGATATTTTTACTATTTATTTTTATAAAAATGCTTACCATACAAAACAAGATAGATGTGTAATAACGAAATAGGGTCAGCAATAAATATTGATATAACACTGTACTGTATTAATATGTTACTGTAGGATATATATTAATATCCTACAGTAACACTTCCTCCTGTCAATGTACGTTTTAGAATTTGGGAAAGAGGTTTTAACCCCACTCCGGACAGTGGTCAGCACTGTATCTAGAACCTCCCCTATACTTCTAAGCCTTGCCTTCAGTTTACTAAGGAATCGATTGGAGAGAATTCTCCCACCACTTTACGGGTCAGCTTGCTGCGAGTCTGAAGGGGATTCAATTAGTTATTGACATTAGTGTGTATGAGTGTGTTGATTTGTGGTTCTGCATGCACTGTACCTTTTGTGTTAGATAAGATGAATATAACATTTTAATAATGTTTTGTAGATTATTGATTGATCCCTTTTGATCAATTGTTGTTTTAAAACCCTTTGGGACTAAATGACTATATTTCATCATTTACGTTTTTTTTCCTTGAGGACCGAAATGACAAAATATGGTCATTACTAAATTTCATGTTGAGGACTGAATGACGATATCCCGCCATTTGAAGTTTGTTACCTGTAACTTGTACGCTTTTTTATCGTGTAGTAGTTTTTTTTATAGTAGTTTTATGAATAATCTGAAGTAAGTGACTGTGTATCGTATAAACAAAAATCCTCATCCTTTTTATAAAAAATGAAATTATCTACTGACGGCACAAAAATTATGACTACCTGAGTTTGAAGGTTGTTTACTAAGAAAACATGAGGCCAAGGAAAAATCTAATAATTTACTATAGTTTTTCTAGTTTAATTACACGTTTTTATTTGATATAATATAAAATTGGCTTTTAGAAATTCTTACTTTTGTATGAAAATAAGTAACTAAATTTTTACTCTCTGTACTTAGAAAAAAATCTAAATTTGAAAATTTCGAAAATAAGATTCAACAAATTCCTAGAAATTAAAAAAAAAAAAAAAAAAATATTGAGAAGTAAACGCACCTTTCTTTTTATAGATACTATATTTTTGTACAAGTACAATATGTTCTACTTTTGCAGAAAATTCACAGTTAGGAACTAGAGACATTTATTCACTACTTGACCAAAACCTCAAAAACAAACTTTTCAGGCAAAGCATGCATTATCTTACTAAATGGTGAACAAACAATTTCGTCCTCACTTGGATACAATTAATTTTTTGAAGTCTGTCAAGTCGTCATCAAAACAAACATCCACATTGTTTGTAAATCAACAAAACCACAAATATTACACACAACCAATAATTACAACAAAACTAACAAAAACAAGGCTATTTACACGTTATTCTGTATAAACATTCATAAAAATAAACATTTATTGCATATCAAATAGATAATAACTAATTACAGACACAATGTAAACATAAATAAAGTATAGTTTACATTATATACAAGCATTAGAGACTGGCTGTTTGATTACTGCCGATCAGCTGTTGTCTGTGCATAGAGGTAGCAGAGATGCGGCAATACCCGATATTCAAACATGGATTATACAAACTGTTAGCAAACTAGATTACTTTAGTTATCTATAAACAGTATTTTGTGGAAATCCGATAGAAAAATACAATAAATAAGACATGAATAAAATGGTGAAACTTCCGATAGATCGGAAGTTGGCCATTCTCGCAAGTATTATGAACTTCCGATATATTAGAAGTTGGTATCAAAAGGGTTAAAAATTAATAATTATTGTTTGATGTTAATATTGTTGTAAAATACACCCTAATATTACAAGGATTATATTACACTGGTACGCATATTACAATAATGGAAGCTGTTTTTCTTCCCTTATATTTATGTTTTTTTCCCGTCCTCACTTCAATGCCTGTCACTAATAATGCCTGCTTGCTCACCAATACAAATTGTCCTTTTATTGTTTCAGAATAGACAATTACCAAAGGAGGAATACATAAAAAAGTGCCTTGATACTTACAAAAAGCAGTTTTCTGTTCCATACGCTTACATGCGCCATGATTATAAGGAATTTCTCCATTTTGCTGAAGATAATGAGGTGGACAATAATGAAATAATGGTTGTTAAGTCAATCTACGATGAAAACGCAGCAGAAGCCAAGCGAATTACTGCGGAGTTTATGAATGTGTTTGTAAGTTAACCTTTTGTCAGTGTAAATACTTTCTTTACCGTTTGTGTAAATCCTTTCTTTGACTGTTATGCAATAGTAGCTTTTTTGTTTGGATTATTATCATTACATATTACTTAAGTTAATGTTTATTATCTTCTCTTAAATTAAGCTTTGTCACCAAATAATCTCAGGACAAGACTAGACAAGTTTTGAATGTTGCAAAGAGATACAAGCTGATAACTCTTTCTACTCCACTGTAAAAGTGAACTTCTTTTGAGTATATACTTTCTACTAACTACTAATAAAACGTTTGGGATGTATCAGATCACATAGTTCTATGCCCGTATAATCAACTAATGATTCCAACTGGTAGAGTTCTTTAGTAGTGCTACCTGTTCTAGGTAATTTACATAATTGCATGATGCTGTGCTCAAGGAATATATACCCTCATATCCAATTACTTCCTTAAAGTCTCTGAGAAAGTTTGCCCCTGACTTGACAATGCTGTTGTTCAGTGTCCTGCACCTTCAGTAAAGTCCTTTGATAGTCTGAAAAGAGAAGTAATATATTTAAACCTTCAACGTGTTTTGATGTACTCAGTTCATCTTAGGACATGTATGTCACAAATTCAGAGTTATCACAAATTCAAAACAATAAATTAACAAAATTTCATTCAAAGGTATACAACAAATCAGATTTGGTGTCCCTCAAGGATCAATATTAGGACCCTTTTTATTTATCTGCTAATAAATACTTGAGGGTCACTTATTGTTTGTTGACAATTGGTACAGTAGTCCTGATCTGTTCACTTATTTACACTTGAATAAGACCAATGCTTTTGGCACTGTAAGAGGTGAACGATTAGGGATGCCTCAGTTTCAACAAGAGTTAGAGGTTGGTCAAACGGAGACATGTAACGACACAACAAGTTTGGTAGTCAGATGGGTCGATAAACGGCAGGTCTTGATGATAACCAGTGAACATGTTGACGAAATGGTAGATAGTGGCAAAGTACACTATCAAACTGCTCAAACGATTATGAAGCCTGTTTGTGTCCAAGATTATAATTTCAACATGGGATCTGTGGACAGATCCGATATGATGCTCAGTTATGTTAAAAGTGTTATGCGTACCCAAAAGTAGTAAGTAGTATAAAAAGTTTTTCTTGCATTTACTAGGTCTTGCAATTCTCAATAGCCATGTTATATACCTCTGCAAAACTGGTAAAAAACCAAGACTCCAAGAATTACATCTTGAGATAATTCGTCAACTCTTGGAAGATAATATGCAAACTCAGACCCCACGTCAGAAAACAGGTGGCCGCCCATCCCCTGGGGATCCCCCACTACGTCATTTTACGTTTGCAAACACACGTTGAGACGGGAACAAGTAAGGCGAGAGTCGCGTTACATGTGCAAAGACTGCGGCGTTACTTTGTGCGTCGTGCAGAAAATATCACTCTCTGAAGCCTCACTGAGAATATCACTGAAAGGAACAAAAGCCGATTGTGTACATATTGTAAATAGTTTTTTCTTCATTTACTACAAAGAAACATTTATTGTTATTACAAGAAAAGAAAATTTGGTGAGTAAATTTTTTAAAATTTTAATTGTAATTTTAAATTATAACTCTAAACCCCCCTCCCCCCCGGCCATCACAAAGTTTAATATTGTTAACAACTTATGTTTTTTATGATTCCTACAAACAATATTGATAACTGTTTTCTTAAAATACAACTGCTGTAATTTTTTAATGAGCATGTAAAAATCGTCTAAAAACAGCAAAAATACGTGGTGCTGGCGGTTTTCGGCTAGACTAGTTTGACGGCGGTTAAGGGGTTAAATTACATGAAAAGAAAAAGAAAAATATACATAGGACCAATGTTTTTTCAGATGTTACCAGATATTATGAAAGTGAGAACAATTAAAAAAAAATTCAAGAGTAAAATAAGAAAATACTTAGTTGATGCTGTTTTAAATTATTTTTCAATATAAAAAAGGTTACTACTGAAAAATACAAGAATCAAAATAGCAAAGAAGAAAGAGAAAACAAATCAAAATAATAAGTTTCATTTAAAACACCTGAGGCCAAAAAAATCTAGTCAAAATAACTAGTAAGAAGATACAACCAATCTTGGATTTGCAATATTTGTGTATTTTATCACTCGACCCATGCTTACATTTAAGATTTGTATGACTTCTTCTAGTTATACCAATCTGGTAGTTACTATTTTCGGTTATTCCCCAATTAAGAGAGCAAATGAACTTGAATGTCTTCACGATTGTCAAGTCATGTGTTTATTTTCCCTCCTTCCCAAACTCTTCACTCGTTCACTGTGACCCCTCTTTGGCTGTTCTGTCCATTTCTTTCTTCTGTTTTTTTTACAAGGACTTTTAGTTAAAAATTTGTATTATGTTATGCTGTTTCTGATTTTTTGCTGATCATATCAATTTCTTTGAGGTTCAGCTGTCTATGGTCTTCTTTTTCAGTTATCCATTTAGTTTTATTTTTGCTAGTGTTTGTAATGCCAAAAAGTTTTTTGTGATAATTTCTAATCCATTCTATTTGTGTTATTATACAATTTAGCCCTCCTTTTCTTAAAAATGTTTAACTTAATCGTTATCGTAAAAAGTACAATTAAGTTATATATCGTAAAATATGAAAAAAATCCTGTCAAAATTTGTTGGTTGTGTATGCATATGTTTAAACTTTCCACTTTGTATTAATAAAATTAATGTTATTTTAAAACTTTTCCTTGGGCTCAAAAATAAGTACAGTTCAACCTCGGTTATCCTACCCAATATAGCGATATGTCAAGCCGGATATGTTTAAAGCGGGATAAAACATGTCACAAAACAAAAGTAACTTTATTTTCTAACAAAGAAACAGATTTAATATTTAAAATTGTATGGCAAGCAATAGGCATACATATACGAAGGCACGGCAAATTTTGACAAGACAAATGCTGTGACTACATATTATCAAAATTTTGTGTCTTGTAAGACATACATTTTTAAAAACAACTGTGATTTACTTATTTGAAATGCTAACATCATATGTTTAGTTACTATGTTGTATTTAGATAACAACTTGCTATGCTGTATAATTGTAGTGTTTTTAAAAGTAACCACATCTTTTTTATGAATGAGAACGTGTTTTCACTCTGCCGCAGTCAACAAAAGACTGACAGTGCAGAGGGTATGAACGTGGTGAACTCATCTACTTCTCTATATGAGAAATGGACTCTTCCAGCTCCTCTGTCTAGAAGTACACACATTGCCAGTTCGGATCATCGGGCGTATTACGCAGTGATAACTGGTAAAGCATGATAAGTTAAAAGAACAGCTGTAATATTAAAGATGCAAAACTCAAAACACTCATGATTGAGAATTGCGTTGCAAAGCTGAAGGGCACTTCTGCATAGTTGAAATTTTATCTAATAAAATACAAAATATTCGTCTCATTGTCAGGCCAAATGACACAGCTGGATAATATGGCCAGTTCTACCATAAAGCAAGCACGGATAATAAAGGTTGTACTGTATTTTAAGAGTAAATTTTGGATTAGTGAGAAGGGCAGATTAGTTAAAAGGAGCTTTGATTGTAAGCCAGTTTATACTAGATCATTTGGTGTAGTGTAACCGAGTAATATTCTGAATAGTTATTGTTATATGTGCATTGAAAACAGTCCAGCCAAAGGTGTTATTGTAGTTTGTCTGTTTTGTTTAGAATGAAGAATATCATCATGTTAAATTTGAAGAGTGGATATGTAATCTCGTTGAACAATCACCACCTTTGTTGGAAAAAGCTATTGCACTTTGTGAGGAAGCTGTAATGGATGAAAAATATAGCATTTGCTACCATTTTGTGTTAGCTAAAACCTTGGTAAGGAGTGGTATTTCGGATCCTTACCAACAGGAAAAAATTTTCAAGGCACTCAAAAGGGGAATTCATGTTGGGCGATATGGATGTGAGAATGTAGCCTTCTACTTCTTAGACTTCGCACTGCACGCTGCGTCATCATACTTCAGCAGCAGCAAATGCTGTGGTAATTTTTAAACACTTTATACATAATATAAAACTTTGTAGACACTTCTGAAAATATGATTTCTTGTTGAAAAAAGTGGTGAAATATTAGTCTATATCTACCTATGAGGTTGATTTAAACCGTGGAAAACTCGTTTTTTATTGGATAGTGAAAAAAATAAACTTTTAAAATTCGTTATTTTTCAACATTTTTTTTCATTTCACATACTGAAAACAAAGATATATTTGGTTTTGCAATAGAATTATTTTTTTGGCCCGAAAAATACACTTTTTACTTAGCTAACAAAATTAACCTAACTTATCCTAATTGTCTATTTACTCAATTAAAATTCATTAAAATCGGGTGCTGGCAGGAATATATACAAATTAGTGTTTTGTGGTTAGTCATAGCTTCTATTATCATTGTGGATATGGCCACCATACATGATTTGCCTCGAAAGTAGTTTTCCGCGATATCTGGAGAAATAATTATTGTGGGCCAAAATAGTTTTCGATTTTGTGTTCAGAATAAAAAACTACATCGAATTAAACAAAATTATGGAAAAAAATCACAAGAATATAACGAAAAAACATTTTTAACAAGGAAACGTGTTTTTCGCAGAGTAAATAATATAGACCTGATTCTACCCATTTGTGATAAAAAAATCAAGATTTTCAGAGTACCCTAAATTCTAACAAAACCTCAAATTTAAACAGCAGGTTGTCTGTATATTTCACCTTATAGGTTGATTTTGAGTATGAAATGTCATTTCTCAAGGGGTTCTTTTATTTTTGAGATGTCTAAATTAGATTTATTTTACGATTGGAAATTAACGCTGCTACCAAAGAATTTGAAGAAAATTTGAGAAATTTTTAGAATAAATAAGATTATTTGATCATTAGTGTACATTTTTCATAAAACTTGTGGTTTTTATAAAATTGAGTCTGAGATCATAATGGCTACTTTACAATCATGAAAGATAATGTTGATGAAAGGTTAGTGGAAGGCCTCCTTTATGGGGGACTGAAGATAAGGCCAGTGATCATTAAATCTCCATGTTTGTTTTATTATATAGCTAAAGTTTAAATTAACACATTTAGTGCTACGTGGCTGTAAAGTCGGCCACGCCATCCAACAGCTAATGGCTGTCTAGTCGGCCAAACGGTTGTCACCGGTGGTGGCTGATGGCTGTCTAATCGGCCATGCTGCCTCACTCACAATATTAAATTAGTCTGCTCAGCCTTTGCCGTGTTCGCTTGCTAGTAAGTCCCGTACTTATGTGGTGTCCTACGAGTAGGACGTGGTTTTCAGTTTCTGGTTACAGTTATTTTTGGAGTTTCTATTATTGTTTTTAATTTTGTTGTTGTTGATAAATTAGGAATACAATTATGTAAAAAAGATGTAGAATGTACTGCAAAGAAGAAACAATTAAAAATACTGTATGTTCTACAAAAGCTCTGACCAACCTGAATTGTGTTCTGTAGCGTGTTTTGAAAAATTTATCGTAGATTAGAATAATTGTGAAAAAATGTTAGAAATGGACCTGATAATAGTAGTTTTTAATCTTACATTTGTTTTATTTAATTCCTTATAATACTAACTAGTTTATTACAAAATAAAGTGGTGTAAAAAATCTTGGACATTAATTTGTTGTCAAAGTCATTCGCCAGGGATTGATGGCCGACTAGACAACCATTCATAAAAATTAATTTTTTGAGCCATCCACATATATACAGGCTACTTCTGACAGTCATAAATTGACACTACACAATCACAAAAATGAGTTTTTGAAATAAAAAATTTCAGCGATTGGGGTACGTTTTTAATTTATACATGCAGCCACACATGGTGAAAATGAAAATACGGCCTTAGCACTGAATGTGTTAAATACATGTTGAATTGTGTGGTGAAATAAGCACATGCCTTAATGTACAGATTTAAGATTTATAAACATGCTTCTTTTGTTACAGCTTATATATAATAAGTCGAAGTTCAGAACTAACTGGTATTTTGAGCAATCATGCACGTATTCTTATTTGTTAAATGAAGTCATCTTTTTTCAGAACTCATTGATGACATAATTAATCAGTTTGTTTTCGAGGAGTCTGTTTCGAATTTCTTTGCTTCAAGGAAGGCAATTATTTATGGCCTTAAAACTCTAGTTGACAAAGAAAAATTGGCAGTAAATGATCTGCAAACAAAAATGATTGAAGCATTAAAGCCAGGTGAGTTTAAATAAATATATTTTTTGTAATACACTGATTATTCAGCTGTTAATATTGATCATATGTACATATTAATACTTATGATTGTATTGTTTAGGACAGGGAAGCAGGCTATCCTTTTAACCTTTTTCAAAAATTCCCTTAGGTTAGGTTAAAGGGCACTAGGCCATGAATTAGTATATTAGGAGAGATAGGACATCAGCAAACTTACCTTAGAAGACAAGTTCACTAATACCACAGTAGTAGTAAACAAATACAATAGAATCACATGTGCACATAAGATCTATTCTAACTCTTTGGAGACCATATCCCTGATGGTATAAACTATTGACATTTGCAATTTAAAATATATTTTTAGGCACAGTATCAATTATTTACAGATAACTCCTTCAATCTATAATGGTTGAGCAAGCTAATCAAATGTTTATCAAGCTCAAGGTTGAATTAAAAAAATACCATTACTTTTCATTAAGTTAAAAGTTATTGCCACTGTTATTCATAGACTTTAACATCTATTTTGTTTTAAAATGTCAAAAGTTGACAGTGCTAGCCTGTGAATAGCGTTAGGATTGCTTACATGGCTGGTCTGTGGTACAATCCCAGACTCACTTCATATAACCATCACTTGTTACATCTAGTCTGTCCTTTACTGTACAACAACTGAAATGATTTGCAGTAGCTGAGTCCGGACTATGCCAGCAAATTTTAAAATCAATGGGAACTTAAGTTTTTTTTATTTTTTATTGTAACTTTCTGAAGATCAAGATATGATTGTTTATAGCTCAGTTATTAATTTTTTTAATGCCTTATTGATTTAACTGTGTTTGTAAACTAAATTACCGAAACAAAGTTTAGTTTAAATACCGGTAAATGTTAATGCTGTCATAAATGTTTCAGTGATGCAGGAGGAATTGAATGAGACTTCTGTACGAATAGGAAAGCAATGTTTTCCAGATTTTGAACTAAGATGCATTGAACTAAAAAAGTTAAGATTGTTGATTGAAAAAGAAGTAACAGAAATTACATGGAAAGAGACTTTAGATAAGTGGGAAGAGGTTATCTCAAACACAACAGTACCCGAAGTTTTAATGGAATATACAACGTTTATCAGGTATAACAACTATTTTATGGTGTTTTTATTTTGTATCATGACAAATACGAAGGAGAGTTATTAACCTGGACTTCAAAACTTTTAAAAATATGATGTCCTGTACTGATCCCTATCAGCTGGTTTCTACTGCTTTACTTTACAAGTCTTATTACAAACTTTCGCCATTGTTATTTTGCCTGCACGTTGGTAGTTTATCATTAAGATTAGAGAAATAGTTACTTAATTAGTTTTGTTTAGTTTTATTGTTCCTTTTTAACTTGGTTATTTGTTTTTTGTTAGTCGTTACTTATATTGTAGAGTTTATGATTTTGTTACTTTTGTTAGATTATTTAGATCTATTACTATTGTTATTGGTTAGTTACTTTACATATTGTATTGTTTAATATGTTAACTTAATTATGTTTTTTTTTTTTTTTTTTTTAGTGTATTTGAGAGATAGGACATCAGCAAATTTACCTTAAAAGACAAGTTCACTAACACCAGAGTAGAAGCATTGATTTTATACACAAATAGATTTCCCATCCAATGTTAAATTTTGAGTGTCAAAATATCAGCTGTTTTTGTGGTCCATTGTGGAGCGCTAGTGTAGCTCCATGTAAATGTAATGCAGTTTAAAACATCTGTGGTTGCGGGCCAAACTAACTAACAAAATTACTGCCACAAATATTCCTATTAGATGGTTTATCTATTGTAGGTTTATATAATCAAGGGTAGAAGTCACAAACACAAAATAGACACAATCTCACAAATTTTCAACAGCACAGGCATTTTCTTCAGGTGAGTAGAGTGTGAGAGAGAGAGAGACTGAAATGGCTTCCACTATTGCTGGGTAGGTGGCTGTGGTGTACATTCATAGAGCAACACTCAGGTATAGTAAATCAGTTAGTATATATATATATATATATATATATATATATATATATATATATATATTTCAGATTAGGTGGGTCACGGGATTTTGTTATCCATTGGTGTGCTAATTCCATCATTTGGAGTTGGGAACTATTGGCATGGGAAGGAAGGGATCTGATTACCTTAGTGGTGTAACACTGATCAAAATTTTGATTATGGAGAAGAGTATGGGCAGAGACAGGTTTTTCAGGATTTTGGACTTTGCAATCATGTCTATGGCCGAAGGGTTTCTTTGGTAAGGCCAATATGTTGGGCAGGGCAGTGCTGGCACTGGAGTTGATAAATTAGATTGGTGGAATCACAGGTGGTTTCCAGGTATCTTGTAGGTTAAGGAGGTAGTGGAGCTGGTAAAAGATGTGGCTGGGAGATGATTAGGGCAGGTTTTGCAAGATTTCTTGTTACAAGTATTAGAACCGGGTGGTTGCTGGTCTTTAGGACAGGTCAGGATGTTGGGATCAGGTAACTTAGGATGGACCAGGATTTGGCGGAGGTTTTTATTTTGTTTGAAAGTCACAGTAGGTTTTTCAAGGAGATCCTTGGTTTGGGGGGGAAGCTTTTAAGATGTTGAAGCCATCTTTCAGGATTTGGTTGAGTTTCTGTAGCCCATGGTGGTAATTAGTGATAAGGGGTAAGTATTGGGAACTGCTTCTGGTTTGGGGTTGGTTTTGGGACTGGGCTAAACGGATTTGGTTTTTAACAAGGTTGGTAGGGTAACCTCTCTCTTTTGGAAAGCACTGACAAGTTGGTTGTTGTATTGATTTAGGTTTCTGGGAGAGGAAATTATACGTTTGGCACGGGTGGCTAGACTATAGAGTAGGGAGCGTTTAGTGTTGTTGGGGTGACAGCTGGTATAGTGAATGTATTGTTGTTTATTGGTAGGTTTGATGTGAATATCAGTTTGAAGGACACCATCCTCCAATCCAATTTCAACATCAAGGAAGACTATGCGTTCAGAAGAGGATTGCCAGGTGAAATTCAAGGATGAAAAGTTTTGTAGGCTTTGAAGAAAGGTTTGCCATAGACATGATGGCCATAGATTGGTTTCGGAGTCAGTCCAGATCATGAAAATATCATCGATGAAACAGAGCCAGTAGAGGGGTTGGACGGGTTGTTTTTGAAGGAAAGTCTTCTCCAATTTCCCCATGAAAAAGTTGGCATAGGAAGGGGCCATGCGGGTACCCATAGCGGTACCCTTGATCTGGAGGTAGTTAATGCCAGAACTTTGGAAGTGGTTTTTTTCAAGGATGAATTGAGTCAGCTGAACTAGGAAGGAAGTGCTAGGCTTGGTGTTTGGAGGGCGTGTATTGAGGAAATACTCAATAGCAGCTAAGCCATGAGCATGGGGTATATTGATGTACAGTGAAGTGGCATCAATGGTAACCAGTTTGGTGTTAAGGGGTAGAGGTTGGAGAAGATTGGAGAGGAGACTAAGGAAATGATTGGTATCCTGGATGTGGGAAGGAAGTTGTCGTACTAGAGGTTGGAGTTTGTCATCGACAAAGGCAGAGATGCGTTCGGTAACAGAATTATAGCTGGCCACAATAGGCCTACCAGGGGGAGGGATGGTGCCTTTATGGATTTTGGGTAGGATATAAAACTGGGGTGGAATAGGCTGTTCATTGATAAGCAGGATTTGGCTGGCGGTGCTTAGGTTTTGGTGTATAAATGATGAAGGAGGAGATTTTTCAGTTCCTGGTTGTATATTTCGGTTGAGTCGAAGTCAAGTTTTTATAGGTGCTAGAATCGGACAACTGGAGGTTAATTTCATTGATATAATCGGACTTGTTAAGAATAACAGTGGTGGAACCTTTATCGGCAGGAAGGATCATTATGTTGTCATGGGATTTTAGGGACTTTATGGTCCCGCATTCAGCGATGGTAAAGTTCTGATCTTTAGGGAGTTGGGAGAAGAACTGAGGATCTGACACTTTTTGGAGGATGAAGTTAAGGTAAAGTTCAATAGGATGGTCAGAAGGTAGTGGTGGTGGGTCAAAGCTGGAAGGAGGTTTGAAGCGCGCTAGGCAGGTTTCAGGTAGGTTCGTAGGATTAGGGTTGAAGGTGTTGTTCTCAAAAAAATCTTCAACTTCAGGTTGCGGCCAAAGGAAATGACATCAGATACTAAGGAGAACTGGTCTAGGTGAGAAGTAGGAGTGAAAGTAAGGCCTTTGGACAAAATGCTCAATTCGGGTTCGGAGAGGGTGTGGTTTGATAGGTTATACACGGAATGGTTGGAAGGATTGACTGTTTCCGTGGGTTTGACAGTTGTGGGGGAAGGGTTAATATAGTCCTCAATCCTCTTCTGAACCCATAGTCTTCCTTGATGTTGAAATTGGATTGGAGGACGGTGTCCTTCAAACTGATATTCACATCAAACCTACCAATAAACAACAATACCTTCACTATACCAGCTGTCACCCCAACAACACTAAACGCTCCCTACCCTATAGTCTAGCCACCCGTGCCAAATGTATCATTTCCTCTCCCAGAAACCTAAATCAATACAACAACCACTTTGTCAGTGCTTTCCAAAAGAGAGGTTACCCTACCAACCTTGTTAAAAACCAAATCCGTTAAGCCCAGTCCCAAAATCAACCCCAAACCAGAAGCAGTTCCCAATGCTTACCCCTTATCACTAATTACCACCATGGCCTACAGAAACCCAACCAAATCCTGAAAGATGGCTTTAACATCTTAAAAGCTTCCCCCCACACCAAGGATCTCCTTGAAAACCCTCCTACTGTGACTTTCAGACAAAAACCTCCGCCAAATCCTGGTCCATCCTAAGTTACCTTATCCCAACATCCTGACCTGTCCTAAAGACCAGCCACCCGGTTCTAATCCTTGTAACAAGATATCTTGCAAAACCTGCCCTATTCATCTCCCAGCCACATCTTTTACCAGCTCCACTACCTCCTTAACCTACAAGATACCTGGAAACCACCTGTGATTCCACCAATCTAATTTATCAACTCCAGTGCCAGCACTGCCCTGCCCAACATATTGGCCTTACCAAAGAAACCCTTCGAAAACGCATGAATGGGCCATAGACATGATTGCAAAGTCCAAAATCCTGAAAAACCTGTCTCTGCCCATACTCTTCTCCATAACAAAAATTTGATTAGTGTTACACCACTAAGGTAATCAAATACCTTCCTTCCCATGCCAATAGTTCCCAACTCCGAAGTATGGAATTAGCACACCAATGGATAACAAAATCCCTCCCTCTCTCCCTCTCTCTCTCAACTCACCTGAAGAAAATGCCTGTGGTGTTGAATATTTGTGAGATTGTGTCTATTTTGTGTTTGTGACTACTACTCTGATGTTAGTGAACTTGTCTTTTAAGGTAAGTTTGCTGATGTCCTATCTCTCTAATATACTAATTCCTGGCCTTGTGCCCTTTAACCTAACCTTAATTATATATTTGGGAAACTAATGCTATTTGTGATCCATTGTCTTTATTCCAGTATTTTTTTCAGTGTTACTACTTGTGTATTATTTTGACACTATTTCTTCCTTCCGTAGTACCATAATTGTTCCGATTATTTTTGTTTATCGTTAATATTGTAGATTTTGATATTTTCGTTACAAAATTGAATAGATGGATTCCAAGGACCATCCTTAATTGTTTTTAAATCTTACCTAAGAAATCATAGACAGTTGGTTTTTAGCAATGACAGTGTGTGAGAAGAAAAAAATTCTGAAATGGGGTGTCCTCAAGGTTCTGTCCTTGAACCCTTACTTTTTATAATATATATAAATTACTTACCATTAGCATTAAATACTAAAACTATACTTTAAGCAGATGACTCCACTTTCTTCCATGTAAGTACTAATCTAACTGAGCTGCAAAAAATGGTTGATTTGACAATGACAGATGCATTAAAATGGCTTCATTCTCACGGCTTTTTGCTAAATGAAGAAAAAATCCCTGTCTTTTATTTATATTAAAGCCAAATTCTATCCCTACAAATAAAAACTGTATTGGTGCAGCAACATTTTTAGGTGTATTTATTGACAGTCAATTGTACTGGAATTCCCATGTAGACAACCCTTCTTCAAGACTTTCCTGTATTATTTTTCGCTTAAGATGCCTGAAATATCTAATCCCAAAAAACTTATATATATGATTGTTGTTATTCAAAATTTTATTTGAAATAACAATGTCATTGTTTTGTTTTGAATATAGACTTGATTTTTTTTAGAATCCTTAAGATTATTAATTTAAATAAAAGTTGAAAAAAAAGCGACATACTTGTTGCGAAATATTTCACTCTATTCTGAAATTCTAAGCCATGTCCTAAAAATAACCTTGAATATAATTTTAAAAAGTTTTGAATATGGTGTTTAAAAAAGATTAAAATCTGCAGCAAAATAGCTGTTATAATGCTTTTTGTAATTTAAGGATTATAAAACACAATTGAATTTGTAATATTTATAATCATTGACTGTTGAGAATAATGTTTTAATTTAATATTTAGGGAACATGGGAGTCCATCAGATGCTGAAGCTGCTTACTTGAAATCCATCAAGTATATGAGTGAGTTAAATAATGATCCGCTTACATCTACATATGGCACAAGGCGATGTACATTCCTTCTGATGAACAAACTGCGGGAGTTGTTGGCCATAAATGGCGGAAAGACTGATATCGTCCAACTAATAAGCGAGATCAGCAAAAAGTAGGTACTTTTAGTAAAAAAAAAAAACTAAATAAATGGTAAGAGTTGAGGAAAGAGTTCCTACTGTTGTGTTCTTGTCACTCAAGTCAGCACAGATAATTTTTTCTATAATATTTGGTTAACTAACATACTTATTTGTTTTGATTATCTTATTTCATATTAAACCATGATAATATTAAGTCCATTATCAATGTACACCAGATTTAAAAACTAAACACTTAATGTATTGACGGAAAAGGATAAGTAAGGTGGACAGATATATTTGCGCTTATCTCAATAACAGTTAATTAAATCAAAGAAAAAAAATAAAAAATAAAAAAATACAATAGTTGTTAATAATATTAAACGTACCATCTGGCGTTCCTTATCGCCGTTGAATTGCAACGCGTTTCGTCAACACAGTGACATCTTCATGCATCTACTATGTAGCTTTTTGAATAGAACAGTTATTGCACACAATATGAATAAAATAATAAACACAGTTAATTTTCGTTGTCATGGTGTATTTTGCCCTGTGACGTCATTGCTTCTTTCCAGCTGTATTGCAGTTTTGAACAATACATTCCCTTGGGTGTTGATTTTATCATTTAGAACATTATCTGTTTCATGTATTACTGCCTTGTAAATTTCATAATTCTCAAGTGTGAATATTAAATAACTTTTCATGCACTTGTGTATTATTTGTAAGTTGTCTGAGATGGAATTATAATTATGTCTACACTGTATTAGATGTTCTGCCTAGTTTGACTTTTGGGTGACAGTTTTTTTAGGAAGTCGTTCTTTAAAACGGGTTTTGTACGATCTTGCCGTTTGTTCTACATAGTATTTTGGACAATCGCTACAAATTAACTTGTAAATCCTGCTGTTATCAAACTTGTCATCATTGTGTTCTTTCCTGGGGTTCATAATATTTTCTAGTTTGTTAGAATTTTTGTAAGCGACATAGTAGATGCCTGAAGATGTCACTTTGTTGACGAACGTGTCGCAATTCAACAGCGATAAAGAACGCCAGAAGGTATGTTAAATATTATTAATAGTCGACGTTCCAGTAGTAGGAAATGAACTCCAATAGTTGTTGTTTAACGTTGATCCTCCAATAATATTCACTTTTGCTTAAACTGAATTTTATTTTTTTGCAGTCAATCCCTTTCAAGCTTAAATAACAGCGAAATGTATTACTTGGATTGTCATCCTCGGATTATTAAGGAACAGCTAGCACAAAAGCTATTTACCCATGCAACCTGTGTGAGTATTCTTTAGATTTTGTTTTATCAATTATTATTGGTGCTAAGATTTTTTTGTAAGGCTTGCTTTTAAATCAATTTCTACATTTCTTCTCATATTACTTTTGCAAGTATTCATGAAATGTTACAACATACATTGAGTAGTGTCAATATTTTTAACTCATCTAAAACTACTTCACATAAATGCAGCACTAAAACAAAGTTTCAAATATTCATCAATAGAGTAAAATTCTTTGTCAGTTAAATAGTATCTAAGCTTATTTTTAAAAGACTTAAAACACATATAGATTTTTATTTACTGAGGCAATTTCCGATAAACTCCAGTTCGTGTTGTTTGAAAATTATTTCTGATTTGTGTCTTGTAATTATGGGTTTTTGTAATCAAAGTCGTAATTAGTCGTTTGGCTATAAGAGAAGTGTCAATTATATATTGTCCGTAGACTGTTAAAATATTAAGTTTCTTAAAATGCTCTTTGACTGACTCACCACTCTTTAAACCTAGCATAATTCGAATTGTTATCAAGCAGAATTAATATTTTATCAAGGTTTTCTGCTGTGGATCCTCCATAAAATGATAAGCCATATGTAATATGGCTATGTACATGTGCATAGTAGATATATCTTAGAGTGTCTGCACTGCATATACGTGACATCCTCCTAATAGCAAATATTCCAGAATTCATCTTTTTTTAAGTTTTTTAATATTTGAGTCTCAATGTAAGTTTTCATCAACATCAAGCCCTAAGAATTTAGTATTTGTAACTTGGCAAATTGATTCAGTGTCAACAATAATATTTGTTTCTATTTTACTCCTATTTTGCTTTGTTGAGAATGCAATGAAATTTGTTTTAATAATGTTAAGTAGCAAAATTTTTTATTATAAACTTTAATATGTCCTAGTTCAACAAAATATTCTAATTCTTATTCATTTTTTTGACTTGGAAGAGATTTTAAGATTAGAATCATCTGAATAAATACACAACTTGTTTTTCCTAGAGTTAATTATTCATTCTGGCATATTGTTAATATCACATGAAAATAACAGAGGGCCTAAAATAGAACCTTGTGGACTACCCTCTATGTTTATTAATGAAGAACTAATTGTGCTAATGTAAAGATTATAAACTACACTGGTTTCAGCATACTGAAGTCTGTCACTTAGTTAAGATTAATCCATTTATAAACTACACCTTTAATCCCATAGTTTTCCAATTTTCCAAGAAGTATTTTATGACAGACACTGTAAATTTTGAAGCTATACTATTTTTATGTGGAATCCTTATTTACACTGATCTGCAGCTTGAAAGACAAAGTGTCTTAGACATGCTTGTGATCCCAGATGAACCTCAACTTATAACTTCATTTAATTTTATTTGTCAATATGTACAACACTTTTTTATAGTAACATTTTCTAATAATAATAATGATATTGTTTTTGTTACTCAAATTTCATTGGTTTATTTACTTAATAACTGATTGATTTACTCTATATTTATGAAATAACCTCAAAAGTCCAGACATTTCTTTAAACTGCCAAGCACTAGGTCCTGAAGGAGCCGAATTAAAGAGGTTTCACTGTAAATAAATCTGTGCCAATGTGTACTATGTGCTAATGACAATTTATAAAGATAAATATTTAATATATGCATTGTGTAAAACTTATATTGTTATAGTAATCTATAATTATTTCATTGCATTAACTTGTTATAAGAATGAAGAAGATGCCATGCGAAAAGACGGATCTTCACAACATTCTGACCGTGACTCATCCAAGGATGTTAAACCTATCATTGACGTAATGGAAAAGTTAAAAGTTGAAAACAAAAAAGGTACTGCATTTAAAAATTATCATTGATTGAATTCTTAATTTAACTATTATTTAGGGGCATGTGATGCATTGAAAAACTGATTCATTTCTATATTTTATTTTAGATAGAACAGTAACATTAATACTACGATTGAAGTTTTATAGGTAAATAAAAAATAAATTAAAATTTTTCTTAAAACTTCTGTGTTGATGGGTGAAATACTAATTATTTAAGCTATCGAGGGGGAAATACTACTAATTAAGGTTATTATATGTTACAGTTTCATATATTTATCAAATTTGATTTAATGTTTAACAATAATAATATATAGAGAGCCATTAAACCATACCTACATAACCTATACACATCAGGCCTACTTAACTATACCTACCAAACCTATACCTACAAAACTTATCACTCTGCCCTACAGACCAAGAGAAAGTGCTAACTACTTAAAGATCTTTGAAATCTAAAACATCCGCCGGTTTTGATGAATTTTCCTCAAAACTAATCAAAGAATGCTAAATCGAGCTAGGAGCACCTATAACACAACTAATAAATCCATCCTTCTCCCAAAAAGTTTTCCCAAGTCAGCTAAAAATAGCTAAAGTATATCTGAAACTAAAAAAAAACAGTGATTCTATACAAGTAATTTTTTAACTAGCATAATACGTGTTGGTATATATTAGGGATGGACGGGTCTCGAAATTTCGGGAATTCCCCGGGAAATTATAATTCTCATCCTGCGAGTAGGAAATTTTGTTACGAACGGGAATTCCATTCGAGAGTTTTTCAATTGTTATTCTAAGATGTAACCAACTAAATAGTTCGATCTCAACAACACGGTTATAATCGACATTCATGGTCAAGTTTTTTTGATCGGATTTTTTCAATCAATATAAATTAAAGTGAAAGGATAATAAAATTATCATAGACTTGTGTCTCAATTACCGTGGAATGTAATTTATTGCTTATGCTGTGGCAGTGAAGTTACGTAGTGACTGACGACTGACAGTCGGAGTCGACAGTTGGGGTCGAACGTAGATGTGACGTTCTCATGACCCGTTCATTTGACAAGGCTCATCAGTGAATGAGATATCCGGATCACGATGCTCAAAAAACTATTGAAGTCGAACAAGTCACCGAGATCTGTGATCCAACTAAACAAATCTAGTATAGGACAGAACTGTTGACCGAAACCCAAATGATAATGAACGAAAACTGAGTGGGCCTATATTCCAATGTTTGTTCGTGTCAGAAACGTAAAATCATTCAATCAAACTGCTCGCGAGAACAGGTCATTTTACTGTCCAACAAAACAACAAATCTTCCTTACCATAGCAAAAGTCCATTTCTCTCATGTTGTACGTACAATGAACCGTTCTGCTCGTTTCCGAATTGAAATTATCGTATATTTCCCGTGAGGTGATTGTGATCCGTTTTGGTGTTTAATCTGAGTAGGGAATCAACCAATGATTTGACAGAAGAAAATATCGTATCATATCATATAAAATATCGTAATGGCGTTCAAGTATCGTGTGACGTAACAATATTTATTTATTTTCAATTGAATAAAAAATAAGTATATATATCCGTAGCGAATGTCAATTAATAATTTGTTTGTGAACACTTTAGATCGCCAAATGTGCATGTAACATTTGCAGGGATACGATATTTTCTTCTGTCAAACTGTCGATAGGTTTCCTGTCTAGGTTAGAAAGTAACACAGATGGAGTGTAAAATGTATTACAATACGATAATTTTGATTTGTAAACTCAGTGAACGGTTCCCTGATCATAATTGTTACTACTACGTCGATGTTAAATGCAAAACAAATCAATCCAAATCTCTTCTGATTATAAAACGGACGGATTTAGCAATACGGAACATAATTTTTATTGAACCGAAACTTTATCATACTTCTTGTGTTCATTTCATAAATTTATAATTTAGCTGCACAAATCTTCTTTATATCACCAGTTGCCAGTTGGCATTTAGCTGATATTTCAGATTGCATCTCGTCTGGCTAGGCATACATTTGCCGATTACGTATACCGTTGTCACTCCAATACGTTAGAAATTCCTCGTGATGAAAAGATTATCTTTTTATGTATCGAAGTAGTTTCGAGTTGCATACATTTATTACCAATCATAATTTATTAAAAATAATTGGTCGTAAACGACTTTTAAATTTATATTTAGGTGCATAATTATTAAATTATTACTATCGATCCATTAAACTACCGGTTTTTTGGCATCTAGATTTACAAATTTGATTATATTTCACAGCTTATTTCTGGTTTATTATAACCACGTTATTATTGAATAAAATAACTACAGGTCCACTTTTTATGGCGTATACAAAATCAATTTTTTGTTAAAAAGAGACAGTTTTGAAAGCAATCGACTGTGTTTGGCGATGGCGCCTGAATCGTAGAATCACTTGATCCAGCTTTTGCCCAAAAGCTTCGCTACCGTGATCGGAACTACCAGATAAACCAGATCGACCTTCTGTGTGATTAGTTGACAATCACAGAGAAGAAATAGAGGTTGCTTTCTTATGACTACAGCGGCAGTTATTAATAGAATTAAAACAAATGCACATCTCTACAATAGTCAATACATGTGCAGTAATAATTACTAAATTTATCGTGAGGATTTGGGGGGGGGGGATAAGGAAGGGACTGCCAGTCTGTGTGCAACTTCAGTTCCTAGTTATATTGTAGTTCAATTAATTAATTGAAGAATTCATCCATGTCTAGTTTTTATGATGATTTTAATTAAAATTGGCATGTAATATGTAACTACCATTCTTTTATTTCGCTTGTTACAATTTTAATTCAGTTATATCAGATAAGATTGCTTTGTTTATTAAGTGTGTAATCTGTTATTGTTTAGTCTAAACCTGTTTGATTTTTTTCTGTTTTGTGGATAGCAGGCAAAAAATAAAAAAGATTTAATAAAATAAGGAGTACATAAATGTGCCTTAACATTAATGGTTGAATTTCCTACTAGATCACGTACCAATAAATTATTATTACTATAAAATTATCCGGTTTATTTGTTTTATCTACTAAGTTTGAAAATTAATGTATGATAAGCTGGGAAAAATTCCCTCCAAAAATTTCTCGAAATTTGGGAGGAAATTAATTTCCCTCTCGTTTCCCTCCCGAACCTAAAAATCTCCTCTCGTCCATCCCTAGTATATATACAGCACAAGTAAACGTTACACAACACAAATTTATTACAATATAAGCACAAAATGCACAAATATTATGGTGATCGATTTCAGTGAACCACGCTCACCTTCCTCAGACTAGAGGGATTCACAAAAGAATCAATTGTTATCTTGCTGATTCCACTCAGCAAAATAACTATTGGCCAATCTCAATCCTCCCTACTATATCAAAAACATTTGAAAAAGTTGCTCTCACAAGATTTATGAACCATTTCCTGTTGAACAACATGGTTTCATACCAGGGCGCTTAACAACAACAGCCGCGATGAACTTAATAGAACACTTAATGAAATCCATAGAAACCATTAGGTGATAACCATAGGTGATACTGCAACTGCAATATATTTAGACTATAACAAGGCATTTGACAGCCTCTGCCACAACACTTTTATCACAAAGCTAAACAATTTGGGAATCACGGGACAAGCGTCACAGTGGTTCAATAGTTATGTAGTTTATAGAATGCAAGCAGTAGAAATTACAACAGTCAACAATGCCCTAATTCAAAAAAGTTCATCAAACAAGATGATGTTGAACAGAGAAGTTTGAATAACTTTGCCTGGTGGCAGAAGTCTTTACAATAGTAGATATTTTTCCTCTTATTTTCCACTGCTCGCTTATTTTAGAAACAAAATAGTTGTACCACAAAACGCAGCAACTATTCCCATTTGCAGTGATATATAAATCACGTTGCTTTATTCAATATGTGTTTTATAATAATGTAAATAGCCGAAAGGCTCAAGTTGGCTAATTTTAGGTGATAGCCGCTATGGTGACATATTTTATCAGCAAAATTTAGCATCAGTTCTGATGAAGGATTAAAGCATCAGAGTGAGAGTCATTAAAATTAATTTGGTAGTTTTAGTCAGTTTTATCTATTTTTATTGTTTAACTATATATTATTGTTTCAGATTCTAGTGGTTACACAGTCTTCTTATCCAATTTGGATTACAAAGCTACTCGAAAAGATATTGTTGAAGCATTCAAAAAACATGGACTAAATGTTGTCGGCATTAAGATGAAAACAACACCAAAGAACACCAACTATGGATTCGCTGCGGTAGATTTCAGTAGTATGGTAAGAACAATTAAAAGTAAAAGCCAAAAGTAAAATTGAAAAAAAAAAAATTGATGATCTTCAATATAAGTCGTCTTATTACTGTAATTATAGATTTTACCAAAGTCTTAAACCTGTTGATATAAAATTTTTTGGGCTGTTAGTGTTAAGAAAAAGACTGGGAAAAGAGTAAAAAACACATTTTATGCATATCCTAGGAATATTTGAAATTTATACATATTTGTGATTTTAGGAACAAGCAACTCAAGCATTGAATGACTTTGATCGAATAGAAATTTTAGGACGAGAAACCTTTATCAGTGTTTATAAAGATAAAGTGAAGTATTCTGCTGCTCCTTTTAAACCAGAACCTACAGTTTTATTTCTCTCAGGTAATATAATATTATTTATTAATAATTATAATTTTATTCAAATTCAAGTTCCTAGTGATGTATGCGTTTATAATTGCTTATAGAAATTGCCTCAATTAACGCATTGAGGTAGTAATTAATTTAAAATAAAATATAATAAGGGAAAGTACTTGAATAACAAGCTGAACATGAGCAAAACTGTTGCAGTGATTGGTGCTGTTGACTAAAAAGTCAACATTAAATTAGAAGCATCCTACCGCTATTCTGTTATGTTGCCACACCGTTCTCTAACGTACGAGCCTGAGGCTCTTTGGCCCATGTAGGCTCGTACCCGCAGAAGGACGGTTCAAATGCAATTGAACCAGTAACCTTTTTTGCCTCGACTGTGATTCAAACCCAGACCCCCCCCGACTCCCTGGTCACAGGGAGCGGGGACTTTAACCACTAGACTACTGAGGCACGACGCGGCATTGGCCAAAACCGGTTCAAAACAGCTAATGCTCTGAGCGGGAGAATTTCTACTGTGATTTTGAAGTATATGGCTGTAGTTTTTCTTTTTGCCATTAGTTCTGCTCATAACAGGTAGTACCTTATAGTAAAAATGTTGTCTCTCAACAATTTAACTGATTGTTTGGTGCATAGGAATCTTGTTAGCATTCACTATTTAAATAATGCTAAACTCAGAACGAGCTCAGCTCGTGGTTGGTCGCCGATGGGTTAATTGAGAAGCCAGTGGCTGAGCTGCCTGAAGCAACCTGAGTTTGAGATAGTGAAGATTTAATCCTGGCCTGGACTGGAAGTATTCATTCATCAGTAGTGTTAAACTTGTACTGTCCTTGTTTTTTGGTCCGCAGCTGGCATAGCTAGAACATCAAACAAGTGACAATTCAGCTACCAAAAATTGCTATTCTTTAGCACCATCCAGGCAGCATAAGGATTGCTGCAGAAGCGAATAACATAATCCTTAACACTCAATCTCCCCGACAATGTGCAGGGTGACCCATGTCCACTAGCTTCCTAGTTAGTAAGACAGGGCATAATTAATTTGATTGTTAGAGGTCATGACGGGTAATTACTCTTGTGATTGTTTGAGGGTTTAGGAGGTTATGGGCGATCATGTACATGATTTCCGTAATAAAATGATGTATAGGCCGTGTCTGCACTATAGCCTACCTCCAACTGCTTCAGTTACATTGCAGAGCAGTACAACTCAAACTTAAAATGGAATTGTACTGTATATTGTAACATCCTCCTATTCTTTAAACTTATTTTATCGACTCCGTTTTTAAGTACTTTATCCTCGACTTAATATAATTAAAAAATGCAAATTATATTTCTGGTTTAACGTTGAAAAATCTTGACAGTAATTATAAGGTCTGGTCCGAATGTTTGGGCATTTGCTCCCTTTTCTCCCTGACCTGTGATTATGTTTCTCTCAGCAAAAAAATAAACTATAATCCATCAAGTATGATAGATGTATGAAAGGAAATCAAGCACTTAAAGACTTTTTGTCTTTTTTTGGTTTTCTCGGATATCTTTATACTTGTTTTTTTTTTTTTTTTTTACTTTCTTTATAATTTAGAGTCATTCAAAATTAAATCAACCCATCCCCATTTCTTTATTTTTGTTTACCTTCCCAATTGTCTGGTTTAGTATTTTAGTTTTTATTAAAAAATTTCAAAATCAACTCTGAGTAAAATAAAACAAAGTATGATTAGGAAGTTTTAACCAAGGATGATCACAGAAAAATAAACTAATATATTCAACATTTGATCTCCATGTGAAGTTTTTTAATACTTATATTTAAATTTTTAGGTTTACCACAAGAATGGAGAGACCCAAAAAGAATTGAAAATGCGCTCTTACCTTTTGGTCATATCAAATCTGTAGAAGTTTCAGACAGAGAAGGAACAGCTAAAGTACAATACCATATGCCGGTAAGTTTGTTTTATTTTCTATAATATGATTAATTATTTCTGAAAGTACAATCGTTGTCAACAATCAATGTTTATTCATCAAATGTAGTAAGTTCATTCTGGTGGGGAAACAACGATTAATGACGAAATAAAGTCTAATATTTATTGCAAATTACAACATTATTGCAGTATTTAAAGTTAACCATTGGTAAAATGTTGATACTCAGATAAATAGAGGTGGGTTGTTGCAACTGGAACTACTCTGTTGCAACGTTTCACATTGGAACTAGTTCCAACCATTCCAAGGTAGTCATAAAATAAGTTCCACATCGAACGAAACTTAGTTTCAGTTCTCGTCTCATTGTTATACATTATTCAATGTGGTGTAAGTATCCGCAATTTAGATTGGGAGGACAAAAATATGTATTATATATTTTACAACAAATTATTTATAATAATTTTTAGTAACTATACCTCATCCATTCTGATTAAGAAGTAAAACTTTTGAATTGATTTTATTGTGAATGATTTCTTCGTTTTATTTGGAAATTCATGCTTTTGCCTTTAAGGTTAATTTTTTATTCTTTACAAACTAGTTTCCAAGTGGACTTATACTTTTTTACTAATGACATACGTAATTAGTAAAAAAATTAATATTACATAAAATATATTGATTAATGCTGTTCAATAGTAATAATAACAATTAAGAGGTTGGTTGCAACTAGACCTCCAGTTATTGAATGTGGATTTACTTATTTAACTGAAAATAACAACATTTAAAATTTGGATAGTGAACTAATTTTTTGCTCTTAATTGAATGATTGTGTTTTTCCATTATATTTCTACTCCTTTAATACAGGCATTTTTCATTCCATTTTTATTTTCATTTAATTTCAAGGTCGTAACTGGAACGATCCTCACGGTACTGTTTTGGGTTTTAGAACATGTTGCAACAGAACTAGTTTTTGGAACTGTTTTGGAGCTGTAGAGGAACTAGTTCCAACAATTCACTCAAGGAACAACTTCTTGTTCCTGTACTTGTAAATGTCATATCAAATATCATGATATCTGTCATTATAGTTTGATGTGAGCTGGTGATAAAAAGGATTTTTAAAAGTGTACAGTATTATGTCTGCTATTTTTATTTAATAATTTTTAAGAAAGTCTTTAAAACTTATCTTGTTGTTATTTAATATCTCCCCGGACAAACGAATGCAAGTTCTTAATTAAGGAGTTTTTCAATGACACGCATTCACAATGAAAAACGTTTGTGTGTATAAACCCTTTCACGTCATGACAACAGTCAGTAACATGACAAACCATGGAAAAAAGATCTTGTGCAGCCTAATGGCTACATTTCAGCAATCCTGCTATTTTGAACATAATTAAGATACTAAATAAATAAAAAAAACTAGAATTTATATTGTATGTGGAAGGAGAAGTTTAGCAGGGCCTGTGGAACAAATGTTGAATAAAAGCAAATAATTCCACCCAGCACCAATTGGGCAAGTTGGTGGTCGTGATGTCCTTTGAGCCTAGGGTAGAAATAGCGCAGATTCAAATCTGGCCTGGACTAGAAGTATTTATCAATAATGTTCACCTTTTCTTCTATTGCTTAGTATTTTTTCATATATAGTTGAAATAGTATATAATTTAACAAAATGTTTAAGTATTTTCAATCAACAGAAATATCACATTGAGGGTTGATTATCGGTATAGACTTAAACATTTATATTCTTTGGTAGTTGATTAAATTTTCTTTTCATTCCCATTTCAATTTTCTTTAAAACCAGACTGGATTATGTGTGTTACAGGGCGATACTACTATTGGATCTATTAAAGTTGCGGAGATAATGTCTGGCACAGGTGTTAATGTCAGAACAGGTTACCCAGGGCAGAAAAGCCCTGTAAAAAAACAAGTCAAAGTAAAGCCTATCAGGCAAGAAAACGGAGCAAAAGAACCTTTTGTGAAGAAATTTACTCCTTCTTCAGTCCCTGTCCAACCTCCAGAAGTAAAAAGCGTGAAGAAAGAATTTAGACCTAATATACTTGTTCCAAGACAATTAAGGCAGCAAATGAAGTAAGTAGTTTACCACCTTTTACATTTTGTGGTGGAATTTAATCTGGAATCCTAATCTGAACATAAGATAGACCACTTCCCTTCAACCCCTTCCCCATCAGCAAACTTCATATATATTTTTATATATATACTAACTGAAATACTGCATCTACACCTGAGTGTTGCTCTATGGATGTACACCCTCCACCTACCCAGCAATAGAGGAAGTCATTTCAGTGTCTCTCTCTCTCTCTCTCTCTCTCCCTCTACTCACCTGAAGAAAATGCCAGTGGTGTTGAAAATTTGTGAGATTTTGTGTATTTTGTGTTTGTGACTACTACTCTGATGTTAGTGAACTTGTCTTTTAAGGTAAGTTTGCTGATGTCCTATCTCTCTAATATACTAATTTTGTGGTGGAAGTGATTAAACAATATTAACTGTAGAAAACACTTCATGCTCCAATGAACTGACAAATATATACTGGGTGATTGAAAAGTAACTTTTTTTTGGTTATTTTAGATATGTGAAATCTGTTTGTTGCAAACTAACTAGATACAAAGAGCTACATTAATTATGATAGTTTTCAAATTTTTTACCCTCAGGGGAAAGTGTGGTGGGGGTAACTCTAAATTTTCAAAAAACACTTATAGTCGTATAAAATATGATTTTAGAGGTCTTGGTTAGCCAATAAAAATACACTTAAAGATTTGAAATCAGACCACTCTACAAGAAATGGCAGCCCCAAACATAACTGAGCTTCATTTTTTAACAGAAAAATAAGTATTTAACAAATTTTTTTTCAAACATTAGTTAAATATTTTAAACCTTAAGTGTATTTTTTATTGGCTAACCAAGACCATGTTACAAGAAAATGTTACAAGACTATAATTGCTATTTGAACATTTTGAGTTAATTCTTATTCCCATATCCCCTTCCTCTGAGGGTCAACAATTTGAAAACTATCATTATTAATGTAGCTCTTTGTATCCAGTAAGATTGCTGCAGACATATTTCATATAACTAAAATAAAAAAAAGTTAAGGGGGTGCAACTAATTTTCAATACTCTGTATACCCAAGGTATATAGTATGGCGTTCATAGACCAGTTACCAAACTAATAAAAATTTTTAAATCAGACCAATAAACATTATCTAAATAAAATAAAATCTACAGAACAGTGTCTCAGTGTTTAACCCTCGAGCGGGCGCTTGCGGAGTTTTCCTTCGCACGTTTAGTTTTTGTTAAAATAAATATGCACAATTGGTGTCGGCAGTCGTGTCCAGCTCCGTACCTCACGAGCCTCATTCCGGGAATCCCCCAAAGCTATTTTTACCCCCCCTTCCCCCTTTGTTCCTTGTCAGTTACAATTCAGTGACGCAGTGTCAGTTTGCGGAGGTTTTCTCCGTGTGCGCCCTATCGCGTAAGTGGTTAGTGCGGAGTTTATTTCCTCGTGCGCCCTTCTGTGTTAGAGGTGACTGTTTTAGTTGTGTCTGTTAGTGAAGTATATGACTATTTGGTGTTTCCGCTTTATATTACACTGATCCCACTATGGATTTATTAGAAGAGGAGAGATTACGTGGAATGCTTGATAGTGTCGAAAGGGAAGAAAGAAGAGAAGAAATACGACCAAGAGGAGATTTTGTGAGACAGCTCTTCCATGAGTCTGACAATGAATTGCCCGATGACGAACCGGATGAAGAGGCTCATGAAGTAGAATTTGAAGCTAATGATGACCTAACCGAAGAAAATATCAGTGACCAAGAGGACTTTGTGGAAATTGCATCTGATTTTGATGTTCTAGAGGAAATTCCACTGAAAATTCGACAGGAAGCAGAGATAGTAGAATTGAACAATGGAAGTAAACCATATTTCAGTACAAATAGAAAAATGTTGTGGTACACAGAGCCAGTGAGACGAGGGAGAATGGCAAGAAGAAATGTAATTCTAATGCGAGTCGGTCATGTACACGCAACAGCTAGAGATGCTAAAACGCTAATCGATGTATGGGGATTGTTTTTTGATGAGGCACTTTTGAGTGAAATTGTTCAGTGCACAAACATTTGGATCCAGAAACAGAAACAAAATTACAGCAGAGAAAGAGACTGTCTCGAAACAAATATTGCAGAAATAAAAGCTGTGTTTGGTATCCTGTACATGGCAGGAGTGCTGAAGGCATCCCATTTGAATCTGGAAGATCTTTGGTCTACAGATGGTTTAGGAGTGGAGTTTTTTAGATCTTGCATGTCTATCAAGAGATTCAAGTTTTTGCTACGAGCACTGAGGTTTGATGACCTAAATATCAGAAATGACAGAAAATCACTCGACAAGCTTGCACCAGTTAGAAATGTGTTCGAAAACTTGGTTGAAAAGTGCAAGAAATATTATGTACCTAGTGAATTTGTGACTGTTGATGAGATGCTAGAGTCTTTTAGAGGCCGCTGCAGTTTCAGGCAGTATATAAGGAACAAGCCTGCAGAATACGGTGTAAAGATATTTTCAATGGTGTGTGCGAAGTCCTTTTACACTTCTAATATGGAGATATATGCAGGAAAACAACCCGAGGGACCATATAAAGTAGAAAATTCTGGAAAATGTGTCGTCGAAAGACTTGTGCAACCAATTGCAGGTACTGGTCGCAACGTAACTGTTGATAATTGGTTTTGTTCAATTCCACTGTGTATTGATCTGAAAAATAATTACCGGCTAACACTTGTTGGAACCCTGAGGCAAGATAAAAGGGGAATCCCACCACCCTTTCGACATTCGAAGCAAAGAGAAGTTGGTTCAAGTATGTTTGGTTTCAAACCAGAATGCACAATGGTGTCGTATAAAGCCAAGTCCAATAAAACTGTTGTGCTTTTATCATCAATGCATGACAATGATATGGTTGATGACGATGAAGAGTCACGTACCTTTGGGAAACCAGACATCATACTGTTCTATAACGCAACAAAAGGAGGAGTAGACACCGTCGACCAATACAAAGAAACCTACTCTGTAGCTAGAATAACAAATCGCTGGCATTGAATGGTTTTATAATTTTGAGAAAAAACCTCAATCAACCTGAAATGAGGCGAAGGAGATTTCTTCAGGAGCTTTCCAAAGACTTGTGCAGAGATTTCATGTCATCCCGTCTAACAACCAGGAGTTTGCCTCAACAAACAAAAAGGAGAATCCGCCAGATCATGGGAATCGAAAAACCGCAACGAGAACCACCTATAGAGGAAATTACCAAAGGGAGATGCTACATGTGTGACAGAAAAAATAACCGTTCATCTCAAACACGATGTGGGAAATGCAAGTGTTTTATCTGCAAAGAACATTCAGCAACAGTTCAGTGTGTAAACTGTGTCCGAAGTGATGAAGAAATGGAAATCAGTGATGATGATGAGTGACTCAATTAACATATGAACACGTGAGAAATCTCAGAATGACAAAATGTAAGTTGTTTTGACATTTACCTAATTTTTTATGATAATGTTTGTCTAACTATGAGATTTATTTTTAATTTTGAAATAAGTTTTCAATTCCCATTTTATGTAGGCTACATCCATTTATAGTATGAAGCTTTTTTAATGCATAAATTGTTTGCATTTTACCTAACTTCACGTTTGATATTTTATTTTTCATTCATATTTTTTAACTTATGTTTAAAATATAAAATATTTTTCAAACTGTATGTACTATTTTTACAAACATATAATAAGCTAGTTTTTTATGTAGGCTATTATTAATGAAAACCTCTTAAGTTTCCTTTTTTATAATCATGTCTAACCATGAGATTTACATTTCATTTTACTACTTATTTAGTTAGTTTAGACAGAAATCTATTTTTCAATTTTCATTTCATATGTATTTTAATTTATATTATGTAGCTTTTCTGTAAATGTATAGTATAAATTGTTTACTAAACATAACCAAACTTCACAATTGATATTTTATTATTAATTTAGACAAATTAGAATTGGTAATCAAATTAGAATTTTTTTTATTTATATTCATAACACATAAAATTGGCCAAACTATGTATATATTTATACATATACCAAAATATATGTATGTTTTTATGTATTATTTAATTTATAATTATTATTAAATATATTTTGTTTGCATAGATTTGCATTATTGTGGAGCAAAACTCCGCATGCGCCCTCTCGCATAACACCAACAGTGATACCCTTTTTATACTAGAAAATTACTTAATTTGTTTAATTAAAATATTACTTATATTTAGTTGAACAATTAATGTTATTAACAATGACATTTGGTTCCTAATAAAGTTATTCAACATTTAAATAAAATATTGCGTTATAACTAGAAGTAAAATGGGTAAAATTTGTGCAATTTAGTGTTGCGGAATAAAACTCCGCATGCGCCCGCTCCCGTTTTATAAGTGAAGCGCCCGCTCGAGGGTTAAATATTGACCCCCCTCACAGAGTTAAATCCAGGTTTCATAACCATTCATTAGCTGCTTCTACGATTGACTGAAGACCAGCTAATCCTCTTTGAATAGACAACAATGGACAATCATTAACGAGAGAGAGAGAGAGAGAGGGAGTGGCAGAGAGAGGGAGAGGGGGGAAGGGGAGAGACCAAGACCGACGGTTTCCACTATTGCTGGGTAGGTGGCAGTGGTGGAGGTGTTTAGTGGTGGGGGTTGTACATCTATAGAGCAACACTCAGGTATTGATGCAGTTATTTTCATTTGAAATAGTAGACTTTCCTTACACAGGATTCTTTATTTTCCAGGAAGAAGCTTGATGTAACTGATCCTGACTCTAAAGCAGGCTTGTCAGACACCCCAATGTAAGTAACTGATTAGGAAACAGCGATAACATTTTTTATCTGTAGAAATCAATAACTTATCAGCCACATTGTTTTCTTAAGTTTAATAATTGTATAGTGACAGTAATTATATTTGAAACTTAACTATAATTTCGCATTGCCAAGATACGATTCTACTACAGGTATTTGAAGACTAACAGGTATCCTTAAGCTAGGTATATCAAGCGAGGTATCCTTAACCCTTTGAATCCCGGGTATTTTTTTAAAAATATCTGCCAAAAATCCCAGCATTTTTATTGTGGTATCTGCCAAAAAACCCGGGTCTATTTTGCCAATTTCGCAGTATTTTACTAAAAAATTAATTTTTCGCTTGTTTTTTAATAAAACCTCATGATTCTTTTACCACATTATTCCAAATAAAGTGTACTACAAAACTTGTAACGGTTCATTTATTTTAGGGGGTAAAAGTTTTTTTATATTCCGTTAAATAAGTAATATATTGGGTTTCATATAGGGACACCGGCCAGCTGGTCCCTCCCCCTCCCCACTCCTACGCGGTAAGTAGGTCAGAGCGACGGTGAAAGTGGTTCAAGGCCAACAGACCACTGCAGCTGACCTAGTTTCTTTGTCGACCGAGGGGTGGGGGAGTACAATAAATACCAGTTCTCGGAGGCACTCGTCAGTGCGACTGAGACTGCGAGAAGGGAAAGACATACGCCGACGTTACACAGCGATACGAAATACAACTGCGGTAAGGCTTATTTGACTACGACCAAATCAGTTAAAGAGTGGATTTGATCAAGCCCCTTTGTATAATATACTTTTCGTTTCTAGTGCCGCAGCTCGGTAAAGGAGTTTATTTTCCCTCCCTTCGTTTATTTTGGACATTTATTTAATTTTAGATCATAGTTTGATCTAGTAGCATAATTATTATTTCAGGCTAGGGTAGCCAAGTTATTTTAGTTTAGATCGTAAATTAAGTAGCTCCGCTCTGCGTTATAGCACTGTGGGCTAAACTTAATTTTTTAAAAGCTCCGCTCTGCGTTATAGCACTGTGGGCTTAAACCGCTTTACTTGTAAATTATCGTAAATTAAATAGCTCCGCTCTGCATTATAGCACTGTGGGCTAAACTTAAATTTTGAAAGCTCCGCTCTGCGTTATAGCACTGTGGGCTTAAACCGCTTTACTTGTAAATTATCGTAAATTAAATAGCTCCGCTCTGCGTTATATCACTGTGGGCTTAAACCGTTTTACTTGTCAATTATCGTAAATTAAATAGCTCCGCTCTGCGTTATAGCACTGTGGGCTTAAACCGTTTTATTATCGTAAATTAAATAGCTCCGCTCTGCGTTATAGCACTGTGGGCTAATCTTAACTTTTAAAAAGCTCCGCTCTGCGTTATAGCACGGTGGGCTTAAACCGTTTTATTTGCCGATTAGCGTGAATTAAGTAGCTCCGCTCTGCGTTATAGCACGGTGGGCTTAAACCGTTTTATTTGCTGATTAGCGTGAATTAAGTAGCTCCGCTCTGCGTTATAGCACGGTGGGCTTAAACCGTTTTATTTGCCGATTAGCACGAATTAAGTAGCACCGCTCTGCGTTATAGCACTGAGGGCTAATTACGTTTCAACGCCGATTTAAGAGAGCAACGAGGCGAAACGACTCGAACCGGGAAAAGATTTTAGGTAGCTTAGGGTGGACGATGATGAGAGGCCTGTGAGGGTGAATTGTTCACCTAGGCATTCGCTGAGTCCAATTCGTTCGAAGTGAATCCGGCACGTGTAGACTCGATTATCGAATCCTGGAATTACCTCCCTGAGGCATCCGGCGAATAAAGTCGAAAGGCGTTTAGTTAAGGGAAAATAAACAGCATTAGCAACTAAAATATTCGACCCTGACGAAACGACCTCACAAACTACATAAATATAAAATAAGTATTCAAATAACAAATTTTTTGTAAAAATAAAGTACTTACCGAAAAAAATTGTTTGCCGAAAACTTTTCACTTTTTGTCCATGAAGGAAGTAGTAAAAAATTAGATATGACAAATATGATTGTATCATCTTGAAGCCCATTGTTTATTTAACAACTTCGTAAAATGTCATCACTTTATCACAAAAAATAAAATAGACAATAATAGTTGTCAAGCTGTCAGCTGACCGCCATAGAGATTGACGCGAATTGCAATGCTCAGTTGATTATAGGTTATAAAATAATTCAATGTGCTTTATAAAGTTCAGAAATAATTTATACATAAACTATGATTCTTTACGGTCAGCTTTAGTATAAAACGTGTAATTTTATCATAATTTAATATTAGAAAAAAATTTGTTTTGCGAAGGTTCGTATATACGGACGTTGGGATTTCTTGCAGATACCCTTCAGGTTCGTATATACGAACCTCGGGATCGTAAGGGTTAAGACCAACAGTGAAATATCATCAACAAATGTTTTCCAAACGTCCCTATTGATCTGTCCAGAGTTTGTGACTTTGTCAGAGAGCTTAATGCTGCTCTTCTTTATTGCTCTCACCGTCAGTTCTTCTTCACTCTGGCGACTGAGGCTGATGTGCTTGATGCTGTGATGAGGATAACTAGCAAAACAGTTAGAGCTGATAAAATCCCTACTTAACTGCTCAAACAGCCATTTTCAATAAATCCTCAATCCACGACTATCTTTCCTTCTGAGTTGTGTGATCTGGATCCATCGAGACACCATGGTAGAATCTTGTGGCTTTGCCTAGAGGCAAATTAAAGACTAGTAAAAAATGCACCATACCATCAGTAATGAAGCGAACAAACTGTCCAAGGCATTGTACTGTGGCAAGGTGCAACACCAAGGATTGAGAGTTCGAATCGAGCTTCAGCTTGTATTTTTTCCACACACTTTTATAAAGGCCCTCGTCTGTGGCATATCAGCAGATTAGGGCCCAATTTCAATAAACAGTGCCCAACTAGATGTAGTTTCAGCCAGTTTGTGCTCTGTAAAAGTTTCTTCACCTCAAGCTCCTTAAGATTTCAGACCTATCACTACCTTGCCAGCTGCGTCTAAATGCCTAGAAAGATTAGTCAATCAGCAGATGTCATAATTTATTGAGAGTACTGGATTACTTTCTAATTTCTATTCCAGATTTCATTAACGATTCAGTACTACCACTGCCCATCTTAAAACTACTGACGATGCCCGCTTTGCCATCAGGGGACAAGTCCCTAGTTACCACCTAAACATGGATTTTTCTAAAACTTTCAACTGTATTTACTATCCCCCTCTTTAACCCTTTCAGGCGTAAAGACGTCATATGACGTCCAATTGTCGTGACTGAGAGGAGTATTAGGGGTGAAAATAAAAATTTTCCAGTGGAGTAAAAAATAAAATTTTGAAAAAAGTTTCAAACTTGTTATTTCATTGCATTATTTTGTTATATTTCTTATTATTTGAAATTACAGTGATTTAATCCTCGAAGCAGGGGTATATGAGTAGTGGGATTCGGCAATGGGAGCATTCATCGGAAATGTCCTTTCGTTCATGATGTATTTGTGTAACTGACAAACAACTGAGAGAATGTGAGTGAAAAGCGCTCCAAACGTTGTATCAGCTGCATGCCAGCTGATAACATCGGCGGGTACCAAACCAGTTTAGATATAGAGAACAGATGAAGATTTTAACTAAAATGAGACTGCCAAAAGGTGTGCACATCAAAAGTTGTGTTTGCTTGTGACAGATAGTACTGGTGTAATGTGTTAACAATACGCACAATCAATTTAATAAATTAAATAATTGGACCATTGCACCAGACATCACATGATGCCCTTACTCATTTAGGCCAATTTATAAAAAGACGTCACGTGACGTCTTTACTCATTTTAGATAATGTAACGCACTCCTAAAAGGGTTAAATAAAAACATTCTCTGGTGGGTTTTCAGATGTTTGTATTGATTGAGTAAGATCATACTTGACTGACCGTCGATAGTGTGTACAGGCAGACAACAGAGAATCTGACTGGGAACTAGAGGTGTGCCCCAAGGTTCTGTTCTTGGACTACTCTTATTCTTACTTTACATTAACACTGTTACTACTGTTATCACTTTCTGAAAACTCCACTTATACACTGATTACCAGATCTATTCCTCATTTCTCTCTGAAAACTTGCTTATTGCTGTAACTAACATTAAATGTAATAATCCATCACATATTGGGCTGTCAAGCATGACTTGAAGCCCAATAAGACTGAAACCCAACCACTGTTTTTGGGATTTTCTAGACTTACTGCTAACATTAATCTGACCAATACGCGAACACTCAAACTTAACAATACAGAATTAGTCTTTTGCAACTAATTATGGTCTTAATAAGGACTTATTATGAACAAAAACTAAACTGTACTGATCAAGTAACTGTGGTTTATAATAGAGTTTTTGCTGCTAAGCACACATTGAATAGATTTACCATGTTTTTCCTCTCAACGTCAAAGTGTTGTTGGTAAAAACTCTAGTTTCACTTGCTTTAATTACTGTGATACTGTAATAAATGACATGTCTGTTGAGCACGCTTGCAGGAAGATTATTTTGAGCCCAGAAACTACTGCATCAGATTTTTTTCCAACCTGAGGCGAAGGGATCAAGTAGTCCATTTTTATAACAATTATCCATTTTAAAGTGAAACACTTTCCGTCAATTCTATATCCTAATTTTATCGTACAATCTTTTCCAAAAACAAACTCCTAACTGTCTGTCAATGCAATTTATTTACTTGTCACAAGTTTGTGTGCGTAGAACCAAACAAGGAGAGTCAGTCTTAGCTATTCCAGTTTACCGCTCCACCACTTTAATAAATCTTACATTGTCTCTGCATGCAGAATGCTCTGCCTCATTATATCAGATTCATTTTAAACACACCCATTTCGGGTTTTTATCCTTAATAAAAAAAAAAAACTATGAATTTTATAAAGGAATATTGTAATTATTATTATGAGAATTTGCGCTCTTTAAGAAAAGGTTAAGATGTCTCTAGTCTTCTACATGCACAAACTGTGTATGTCCACCTTCTTAACAAGTTTTCCTTCAATTCAAATCCTTTAATTTCATTAATGGGACAATATTTAATCTGGCTAGATTTTGTTAGTAATAAACAATTTTGCAACTTAACCTGAGGATAGCTTCGGTAGTGCACGCTCTGTATTAATAGTGAACAAATGTGTCATACCGCCATTGATGAAATGGACAAGCAGTCCAAGGCATTATAACAATGAGCAAGGTGCAACATCAAAGACTGTGAGTTCTAATCCAGCTGAATTTGGGTAAGCCAGTAGGACTTTGAACCTGGGTTAGATATAGAGCAGGTTCTAACGTGGGCTGGAACATCAGTAATGTTCACCTTGTACTGTACTGGTTCGCCCCCTTACTCTGTCTGAATAAGTTTCTCACTCAGATCTATAGTCTATTGCCGGCGTGGTGGCTCAGTGGCTAAGGCTTCGAACTACGGAGGGCAAGGTCCAAGATTTTGAATCCCCACTGAGCCAACTTGAATGAAGTTGACTCACAGGCCTGTAAGCCCATGTCAACTGGGGAGTGAAGTTTTTTTAAATAAAAAAATTGCAGTGGTTCTGAAACTGTAGTATGCATAACCCTTGGGGGTACGCAAAAATGTTTAGAGGGCGTTCCAAAATCTAAGGAATTTGATTTTCGAATGTCATGTTTAAAAGACTACCGTTTGATAATACTTGACTCGTACCATGACTAAGATTTTTTAATATTTTATTTTGCCCAACATTCTAGTTTCTAGAAAATCTACCCAGATTCCAGTGATTCAAACTTTTCTAGTGATTATAATATAGTCAAGGGATACAATTTATTTTTAAAAAATTGGTAAGGGTTTTTTTATTCATTATTTAAAGATTGTAAATAGGTAAAATCTTAAAAAGTACATAGTTTTTATTTTATTACTATTAAACCCAATAAACTATCACATTTATATTTTAATATGTGGTTGATAGATAAGTTTTGTAAATTTTAGAATTTTGATTGTGCAAGAGAAAAGTTCTTATAAATTTTCTGAAACAACGTTTTCCAGTATTCTATTGGTTGTAAAATTAATTACTTGGTCAGGTTGTTATCCTTATAAAATATTTGGTTATGATACATTACATTTTTATGCGCGATTCAATGCAGTGCATCACTTTAAATTGATTTAATTCAGTATAACATCACTGCATTTACTTTCGCAAAAAAAAGTAATGTATCATAACTATACATTTCATAAGGATTACAACCTGACCAAGTAATTAATTTTACAACCTCTAGAAGTCAAGATAAGGTTGTTTCAGGAGATTTATAAGGACTTTTTTTCTTAAAAAATTCTTAATTTTATGATTATTATAGAAACCACTCCTGTCAATCATGTATTAAAATATAAATGTGATAACTTTACAGGTTTTTGGTAATAAAAATGTAAAGTTGATGCTCAGTGAAAACTAGTTAAAATTCTGGTACTTTTTTGTTTCATCCTGAATAAAATTACCAGAAATTATAAAAATTCATATGTCATAATGTACAATTAATTGAGAAAAACAATAGTGTGATTGAACTTTTTATAGACCACTTAGTTTCTTATTACCTTCAACCTTCAAACTCGGATACACATTATTTCTGCACCAACAGTAGAGTAGAGTAGAGTAGAGCTGAGTTGGGGGCTGCAGTGTTGCCATCATTATAGTAAAATATTCTTTATTTTTAATGCTTATGTTATATGCATTAAATAAGTTGGTTCAGTACACCCTGCGAGTGTGGGCTATCACTGTTTGCATAAGCTCGTACCCATTACAGGTATGGGAGTCACAATTTGCGATGGCTCGCTTAATTAAATTTTGCTTGTTATTCATCCATCCAATTCAATTAATTCACTACTAAACTTTAGTGCAGATTCTAATCTTTCCATTTGAATGCCTTTCGTTTGCTATTTCATTGTGTACACGTCAGATGTTGTTTATAACAGCAGATATCATTTCATTTCCAGATGTCCTACTCCCAACCAACGCATCACCGGACGATCTCAGCTTAGTAAATAATGCGTGTATAAGTTATTTTTCACTGATATTTATTGATTATTTTGTACAGTTTTCGTTTTATAGTTTGTTTTTTATTAGTGATACTTGATTTTTTTAATTTTTATAAGGTATATTTTAACATTTATAATATTACTTTTATTATAAAGAGCGCAAGTGCAACATTGGCATTTACACTTATTGCGCATAGTTCCACAAAAACATATGAAACATTTTATCACTTGTTACCATAGAAACTTAAACATTTTTGGAGTCTGCATAACATTTGTAGTTCACTAAATATAATTTTAAATCAATTGAATCTTATTCATTTGACTTTGCGCAGACCAGAAAACAAATTTTGCAATAAAAACATTTTATATTTTTATTTCTATAACATATAGTGGTACATGTTGTCAAATATTATAAAACTAGTATAGAAATGTTATTTATTATCCGTCGAAAAGAATTATAATAACATGATAAGATTATAAAGCAGGAAACAGCCATTTAAGTATAACTCTGCAAAACACTCTATTTTGGTGCCACGCTTTAGGGAAAATCACGCCACACTCGCAGGGTTAAAAATTTTCATTTTTAAATGTTATACTATACATACAAAATAGAATTCATACATTAATATTGCTAAAAATACAGTTTTTTTACTTTACTTCAGGGCTCAGATGTCAGACGAGACGGAGGAACTGGGACCTTCCAAGGAGAAAAGGATTAAAGTAGAATCAACTTCTCAAGGCCAGAAATTAACGAATAACGATTTTAGGAAAATGCTCAAGAAATAAATTTACCTTCTGGTAACAATTTGTACATTAAACTGGACAGTATTTGTGAACTGGACAGTATTTGTGATTTAATTATTGTAATATAAAATTTTTGTACATGTTGTATACAAATTATTGTTATATATATATTGTAGGTAGATTAAGAAGTACAAAAGTACAGATGTTTATTAGAACTGATTAAAAAAATTGTTTCTTTTAAGAATAAAAGAAATAATTGGAATAAAATAAACATTACTTGATGATCTATTTTACTCTGACATTTTTTGTAGTAGTAATGTATTCTGATTTTATACTCTAATTTTGTTTTTTAATTGAGATTTAATACATTGTTCATTCTATTATTTCAATTAATGTTTGTGATAAGTCAATTATTTTATTTTCGTTACAAGATATCATTATGATTTTATATTTTTTTTGTAGTCTTAAAACATGTGTTTTATTGTTAGATAAGACTTCTTATTTCACTGTTTTACTTGATTTTCCGTTAAGTCTTATACTTTTTATTTGTTCTTCAAACATTAGTTGTATTAAGTTAGATAAGACTTCTCGCCACTTTTTCACTTAAGTTGATGTTCCTTTATAATCTCATAAAGGTTTTTCAAACAAATAATGTTTATTTGAGTTTTTCCCAATATCCTTAATTAATTATATACATTCTTAAGAAACCTGTCTCTGCCCATTCCCTTTTCCATAACCAAAATGTTGACCTGTGTTACACCACAAAAGTAGTCAGGTACTTTCCTTCCTATGCAAATAGTTCCAAAGTCAGAAGAATGGCATTAGCACACCAATGGATAACTAAATCTTGTGACTCTCGTAATATGAACATTAAATCGAGCCCTTACCACTTTATTCCAACCCCTCCACCATCAGCAAACTTCTTATATACAAATTGGACAAACTGCATTAACCCTAATACGTCAATTATCGATGAATTAAATTTGTTGCTGTAGTGATAAACGTTGATTTTCGATAAATTAAACATCGTTCTGTAAATAATGCTGCTAAAATTGCACCTATATCTTCAAATTTAGTCTCATTTTAAAGTAGACTATAACGAACAAGAATATATACTTTGTTACGATATTTAAACAACGTACGTTTTGAGAACAACGCCGTGAAATCACTAAATAGAAGGCTGTGCAGAATCACTCATTCAAGGCGTGTGGCGCCTGCGCAATCTTGGCATCTTACAAGAATCAGTTCTTTTGCGCTTGGTTTGTTTACGTTATTAGTATTGTCGGTTCTACAAAATATACATTATTATATTCCTAATTCTAAATATGCTTTTATAACTTTTCAATCAAGAAAATTATTAGGAAAATGTATATATTAATAATTTAAATGATTATAACAACAACAATGTGTCGTTTCCATGGTTACAGTGAACTTTTAGTTTTTTCTTATAAAAACAAATAGATATGTATAATAACCTTAAATATATGTATATATTTGAACACGGCACAACATTTACAGTAAAATGGCTATCACAATTTTTTTATGTGGTGTATAGGGTCTGATGTAGTCCATTTGTCATGTAAAGTTTTCGTTTTCAAAAAAATAAAATTTTTGTTTTCAATTAGTAGTAGCACATGCTAAATATTTTTCAATTTGTGTTAGTACTTTTTTATCATTCCACAATATAGTTAGTATAGTTCCACAATATAGTTAGGGAAAATATAGTTAGTATATTGGAGAGATACGACATCAGCAAACTTACCTTAGAAGACAAGTTCACTAACATCAGAGTAGTAGTAACTTACACAAAATAAACACATAATCACACAAATATTCAGTACCACTGGCACTTTCTTCAGGTGAGTAGACAGTGAGTGAGTGAGTGGGTGGGTGAGTGAGAGAGAGAGAGAGACAGAGATTACAATCTTCCAGTCTCTTTCTCTCTCTACTCACCTGAAGAAAGTGCCAGTGGTACTGAAAATTTGTGTGATTCTTTTGTGTAAGTTACTACTACTCTGGTGTTGATGAACTTGTCTTCTAAGGTAGTTTCTGATGTCCTATCTCTCCAATATACTAATTCCTGGCCTAGTGCCCTTGAACCCAATATTATAATGGAATCAACTAAAAAAAGAAAATTGGCTTAGAATGAAATCAAAATTAAACGATGGATCACTTCCGGTCTTCTTAAATCAATCAGGCAGCGAGATGAGTTAAGTAGGCAGTTAAAAAAAACAACCATTCAACGTAGTACAGAAAAATCAGTTCATACAACATAGAAATACATTGAATCGTCTAATTAAATCTACAAAGGAAAATTACTATAGAGAACAAATTAATAACTGTAAAGATAATAGTAAAACACTTTGGAAACAAATAAGTGAACATACTGGAAAAGGGAAAAAGAAGGATAGGTTTCCAATTGAGAATTTTGCGCCGAAGGACAGTGTGGAGGTTGCTGACCTCTTTAATGAGTATTATGTGGAAGTCGGTGCTAAACTTGCTACTGTGATCCCCCCTGTGGTCGACGAGGTGGTCAGGGATGTAGATCATAGGGTGGACTCCTTCTTCCAGCTGGTTCCTATCACTGAGAATGATTTAGAACGATGTATAATGAGCGTTAAAGGCGGTTCTGCACCGGGTGTGGATGGCATACCCTCTAGTATTTTTAAGAAGAATTTCCAAAAGCTAAAAATTCCTATTAGACACATAATGAACAGTAGTATCATGCAAGGAATCTATCCAGATAAGTTTAAAATAGGTAAAGTCGTCCCAATCCTTAAAAATGGGCCTAAACATTTATGTGTCAGTTACAGACCGATCACTCTAGCCAACGCTCTAGCTAAGATACTCGAGAAGTGTGTAAAAGAACAGGTCGCTACATATTTTAAAAATGAAAATTTTTTAAAAACCAGTTTGGCTTCAGAAATGATAAAAATATTAATGACAACCTTTTTAGTCTTACAAATAAAATCCACGACATTATTGGCCGGAATAAAAAACCACTTTTGGTTTGTATTGATTTAGCTAAAGCATTCGACACAATTGATCGCCCGTTACTAGTAAAAAAACTTGAACACATTGGCTTTCATGGGGTTACATTAGATTGGTTCAAGAATTACCTGACTGATAGATGCCAATTAGTTTCGATTATGGGGAAAAATAGTTGCAATAGAAAAATTGATTATGGAGTAATTCAAGGCAGCACACTTGGGCCTGTCCTGTTCCTAATTTACATTAATAACTTGGGAAAAGTAAATCTAGATAATGGTCAACTGTTCCTATACGCCGATGACACGGCTTTGTTTGAAGGAGCCAGCTGGGAGGTTTTCGGCTCTGCTGAGCATGGCTTGCTTACTGTCAAGCGATGGTTTGATCAGAATCGACTCACTGTAAATTTACAGAAGACAAAGTGCATGCCAATCTCTTTAAGGGCTGATCGTGATCCGATAAACATTAATTTGCATCTTCAAACATGTGGTGGTGGCCTTAATGGATGTGTGTCTTGTGAGGTTGTAGAATGTGTGAGTGAGTTTAAGTATCTCGGTATCGTGTTTGATATGCGTTTAAAATGAGTACCGCACATACAACAGCTTAGTAACAAATTAAGAAAGTTAATATTTATGTTTTCAGTGCTCAGTAAAATCTTAACGCAGGATCTGATTAGAAACGTTTATTGTGCCTATGTACAATCACTACTTCAATATGGCGTAATAGCGTGGGGTGGTACATACAAATCGTCTTTAAGTGCTTTGGAAATGACACAGAAAGCAATTATAAAAACAGCTCTCCGCAAAAGTAGGAGATATTCAACAGATCTTTTGTTCAATGAATTTAAAGTCTTTTCCCTTACACAACTGTATGTTAGAGTAATGGCTATATATATTTTCAAAACCCCAACCGTAGTTAATAGACTTGAAAACCACAGCCATTTTACGAGAACGTCAATAAACCTTAGAATCGCGGTACCGATAATTACAAAATCAATAAACAAAACAAATCCTTATATTGCTAATGTTTTATACCTGAATTTACCCAATCATATCAGAGCTCCAGCTCCATGCTCAATAGGTACATTCAAAAAATGTGTGAACAAATGGCTTGTTGAGGTAGGAAGGGAAAATATATACAATCTATTAATATCTATGTACACTGAATGACATTAAATATCTAGTTGTGTCGCCATATAGAGGTTTTTTTTCTGGATTTATAAATGTCAAACTTTAACTTATGTTGGTGCTTGAAAGGTGGGGGGGGGGGATGTTGTCTGTTTTGTGTGTATGTTGGTGTGCATGCGTTTATTTATTCATATATTTTTTTATTTATTTATTTATTTTTTTTTTAGTATGGGGTGAGGTGTGAGTGTATGCGTGTGAGGTTTGATTGTGCGTGTGTGGTATGATTGTGCGTGAGAGGATGTATGTGTGTGTGCATGTGTTGTGTGTTTTGGTTGGTGTGTGTGATATACAGTCACTGTGCTTGCGCCCATTATTTATGCTAGGTGTGTGCTTATATGAAGGTTTATGTCAGATAGTGTATTTAATTTGTGTATTCTAAACGTGCATGTTTGTGAGGAGGAGTCGGGTGCGTCTCTCTTAGGTATGTGTGATCTTTCATGTAGGTGTGTATGCGGTAGTGTATGAATGTGTAATGCTTTGTGTATCAATATTGTGTAATTATTGGCGTGGGCAAGTGTCTGTAAATGTGAAATGTGTCCAGGTTTTAGGTCAGGTTTTTATGGTAGTTTTTTTAGCCGATTACAGTACTCTTTATTATTATTATTAGATTTTATTTTAATTTTATTTGCTGTGGCTTCTAATGTTACGAAATTTAGTTTATAAAAGTATCTCTTTGTAATTTTGTAATTTAAGTAATAATTGTTATGAAACATAAGTTTATTTATATACGTTTTTATTTTTTATTTGTTTACATAATAGTAGCATTTTCATTTTATTTTACGTCTGGCTGGTAGTGGCCCGTTCCCCTCCCACAGGCATGTGCCTATGAGGGGAACTATTTCCACCGTTTATATAATCATTATATTGTAATTAATGTTTTTGTGAATAAAAATGCTTATCCATCTATCTAACATAACCTAAAATCAGAAGTATAGTTATCAGTTCTAGGGTTAAAACCTGAGTGTTGGTCTATAGATATACAACCCTTTCCATTATACATCTTACACCCCCCACTATTGCCACCTACCAATAGTGGAAATTGTATTAGTCTCCACTAACCTGAGGAAAACTTATGTTGTTATGTAACTTATCTTTATTCGGCCTCTACAGCAAGGTGTTAGTGGACTTGACTTCTTAGGTAAGCTTGCTGATGCCCTATATCTCATGTATTGTCTGAGGAGAGTTGTAAGTGATGGTGACCTGTATTCATATCACTGGCACAAGGTTCAAGCAATGGCACCAGCTGATTGTATCAGGGTAAGTGGAATTTTCTTAATGGGCTCTACCTGGTTTGAATATAAAGATCCGAAGGAGTTATAAGGATTTGATAAATAATGTAAAAATCACATTCAGACAGACATAAAAAAAAAACTGAAAACTAAGCATTTTAGGACATATGTTTACAGGAACTTTTTTCTTAGTTTTCATGTAAATAATAAATATATCCCGAAGTCATGAAGAGATTTTTTATGAACACCTTGTATAAGCAAGGAAAATATAAAATAAGAAAATATTGGAAAAGTGGTTTGTGCGCATAACATTTACCCAGAGGACTTTACCAATCCTAAAACAACCTCCTCCAACAGAGAATACAAATAAATGTTATGTTGTTTACGTTTAGAGTTTATTGCCTACTAATATAATGCACAACAATAATTTAATACGTACTGCACTGAGTAATACCACTGATTTGATACATAAATATATCTCCCATCCAATGTTAAATTATGAGTCAAAATATCTGCTGTTTTTGTGGTCCATTGTGGATCGCTAGTGTAGTCCTATGTAAATGTAATGCAGTTTAAATCAGCTGTGGTTGCGGGCCACACAAACTAACAAAATTACAGGTACAAATATTCCTATTTGTTGGTGTATGTATAATCAAATGTAATACATATGATATTGTTCATGTATACATTTTTTTCATTATTCCAGCATAATATTATTTTGAACTAATCAAAACCATCCAGTTATCTGGAGTGTCGAGTTTCCATTGTTCTACTGTACTTTTGTTTTCTGAAACAGACCTTACTACTTTTTTATGCCACAACTAATACAAAGAATTGATCATTAGAGAGTTAGTCTATATTTGAAATTTTATATATTCTTATATACTTATATAAAATATAAATTTTATATTCTATATTTGACATACTTATAGGCATAAGCATATAAAATCGTTGAAAGTTTCTCTGTTTTTCAGAGGTCAAAATTGACTTAAGAGTCTGCAGAGGCCATGTTGGGTTTAATCCCATAAGAACAATGTTATTTGTGAATCTACATTTTTTCGTTATTTATTGACCAAAAATTGTGTGTGAGGTGTCATTTAAAACTTTATCTTATTGTGCATTGGGTTTGCTTTTTATATTTAGAATACGTATGCCTAGTTTTCAAAAATGGGTGAAAATAAAATCATCAAACTAAATATTTTAAAATTTTTTTCTATAAAACTAATTAAGAATTTGCAAAGCAATTTCAATGTGCAATTTAATTCTTGATCAAATGAATTTGTTTGAAAAAAATCCTATTAAAAAAAATATTTAATTTGGATATACGTGATGGTATGTCTGGTTAGAAATAACATTGTTCGTATGGAATTAAAACCAACATGGCCGACAGCCTCTGGAGACTCTTAAAACCTCCACACCTTTCTGATTACTGAAACTGATGGACATGTTGAAATACCATTTTTCTCCCTACATTGATAAGTGAGCCCATTATGACTTTTTGTTTTGTCTGATAAATGTTACCAGTGTTCTAAGGAGTTAAGTATATAAAACACAAAGAATAAGCTAACAATTCATTTTATTGTTGAGATCCCACACTTACATAACAGTGTACAAATTAATTTCAAACTAATACAGACATCCACGATCAAAAAGCTTACAACACATCTGACTGATAACAAAAATATATGTAAGTAACTTACTGATAGAATAAATATACAAAACAAGTGAATATCACACAACACAAATTTATTAGAATATAAGTACAAATATTAAGGTGATCGATTTCAGATAACTACACGTATACCACCCTCAAAAACCAGAGGGATTCAAAGAGGGAAAACTAAAATAAAAACAGAATTAGACTGCTTTTTAAAATAATCAAATACATTTCCTTGATTAATCCTTAAAAAGCCACTTAAAAATACACTAAATATTACAATTAATATATTCAAATTATAACTTAAAAATAAATTATCAGAAAAAGATAATTTAAGTAGTAAAAATACTTGTAATAAATACTATAAAAACAATATCTGTATGTTTAATTTTAAATGATAAAATATTGTTTGAAAGTTATTTATTAGCATTTGATTGTTCATGATTTGTAGATAATATTTGGAGATTTTCAATGCTTTGAGTGTTTAAGAAACAAACACAACATTTCGACAGGTATAACAAACTCCTGCCGTCTTCAGGTGTACTTACTAACTTAGCCTACATCTAAAACATTTTTATTCTTCTTAACCCATACTAAAAAAAAAAAAAAAAAAACCAGGGAAAAGAAAAAAAAATTATTTTAGATATAAGCTAAGTTAGTAAGTACACCTGAAGACAGCAGGAGTTTGTTATACCTGTCGAAACGTTGTGTTTCTTTCTTAAACACTCAAAGCATCGGAAATCCCCAAATATTATCTACATATCATGATAAAATGTAATAATTTTTTAATTAAATTCAGTTGCAACGTTTTAAGTATGTACAATTACTACTTAAGGTGAATATTACTAATAAATCTTCCAGTCTAGGCCGGATTCAAACCAGCGCTATCTCTTAACACGAGGTCAAGGTCCTGATGCCTTAGACCGCTTGGCCACCGGCTCGTCCAATTATAAGCTATAAATTGCTGAATAAAACTGTTCTGACCTTGCTGTGTCCTTAAACACCAAGCTCAGATATACTTATAAATTTCTCCTTAATTACTAAAATATTTCTTTCTAGATTCACTTTTTTAACGCTATTACATGACTTGCACATTTTACCATGAATACAAATCTGCAGTAAATTCATGCTGAAACACAATCAGGTGATAACATTGAAGTGCAGATTTAAGACTAATCAATGCTTTTGTTATCGCTAGTATTATGACACTACTGCTTCTAACCTCTCCACAGAAATATGGTAACAATACTATTGAAGCATTTCCCTATCAAAAGATTTGACGAAGTTTTTTTTCTTTTACAATGTGTTTCTACCAAACATTATTATCTTACAACAATTATAAATATAATTTTGTTTACTCGCCAATTCACATGGGCCTGCAGGCCTGTGCGTTAACTTTATCCAATGAGTGATGTACAGAAAATTGGCTCAGGGAGATTCGAACCTTGCCCTCTGCAGTCCGATGCCTTAGCCACTACGCCTATGGAATTATTTACATCTGAAATTGACACACTTTTAGTGCAATTGTTGTAATAGTTTCATCAAATGTAAAAAATCCAATTGCAAATAAAACAAGTTATTTTTATATGATAGGCTAAAGTAAAATGTTCCTTAAAAAAATACGATACATGATAAAAATAACTCATTGTTTATGTTTATTGTGTCAACGATAAATTTCGTATGCTTACCACGCAGCCGATCTGGGTTCGATTCGATGGGGAACAGTTTTTGCACTTGAGCTGCTCCTGTAGTTCGGAAGTTACATTATTAAGCCGATGGTCCTGAGGTTAAGGCTGTTTGGTCAAAAAAATTTCGATTTCAATGACTATATAAGCTATTAATTAAACACCTCCCAGGTAGTGTAAAGAAATGAGCTTAATTTGAAGTCAGTCACTCAAACTGTTCTTGAGTTATTAGTCTTTTTATAAAAAACTCAAAAAGACAGATAGGCACTAAACGGAGCAAATCCGAAAAAATTATATCCTTAACTTTTCCTCTAAATGTGTAGTAAAGTCAAAAAATAGCTAACCACTGTACAGTGGCACTGACCCACGCGCCCGCCCATACAAGTACAGTGGTATTGACTCACCACCCCTCCCATACACATACGGAGATAGTGACCCACCCGCCCACCCATACACGTACAGTGATAGTGACCCACCCGGCCACCCATACACGCACAGTGATAGTGACCCACCCGCCCACCCATACACGCACAGTGATAGTGATCCACCCGCCCACCCATACACGCAAAGTGATAGTATATGAATATGAAAATTAAAAGTATGTTTATAGTAATAAATACATCACCTCAAAGATGCGAATTTGGGCTTTCTCAGTATATACATAATTAAAAAACTATAATTTAAAAAACAGACCCTCATAGGACTGATCTTGCTCATCAGTTATTTTAAATTACATATTTCTACTGCCAAATAGTAAATGTGATTTTAAATAATTAATTTTATATGTTTGCTTTTATTTTATTACAAGGAGAAATACAATGTCATGTTTTTGGCATCTTATGCTTTTTAATATCACACAATTTACAAAATTGACTAACTTTATATACTCAACTTTTGGTTGTACTTTTACCCACATGTTATATTACAATCCAATCGCTACGCACACGTACAGCGAGACACATGCTTAAACGATATCCTGCAATTATACCCCACCCATCCCAGGGGAGGGGGAGGCGTTGAGTGTCTGTGTATGAGTAAATCGCGGTAAGACATACAGTCAGTGCTTCGAGCGGAATTTAGTTGTCACTAAAGCCGGCCGAACCGCCTTAAGTTTTGGAGAGGGCTTCTTAACCCTAATTTCATCTCACATTTATAAGACATACTTAAACTTTTTAACTTAATGTATGTTTTTACTCCAAAATGAAGAACCTTTTGGATACCCTGCCAACCAGAAGCCATGTACACAACTATGACATGAAAGAGGCATGTATTGAACATTTCACACTACTGCTTGACTGAAACTCAAGCCTGTGACCTTAATAAGATTGGCATTCAACTTTTCAACCACCAACCAGCTTGGTTAAACAGCTACCTCGTAAACATTTTTCAACTAAATTAACACGTTCACTGCTAATGACATATTGCACTCATAGTCAGTGCTAACTATCATATTATTTGAACCCTAAACAAAGTCATTACATTCATTATCCATTGTAAAAAACAAAAATTATAAACGATTTGCTGTTTAGAGTAACACTACCTATACTGGTGAGCGTGGTTAGTCACTAAATGAGTAGAATGAAAAACTCACAGAAAATAGCGCAGAACTAGAGGGTGCCAGCAAGAACGCTTCACGTTGAAAGGTGCCAGCCACATATAGCATGGCACTACCACAATGTTAAAGAAGGAACCGATGGAAAAAGAAATTTATTCTGTTCAAGAGTTTTGTCACCAGAGATAACACATAAAACAATTTTACTTCTCATAACTTTTACTAACATAGATTTTTATTTTTAATTTTTACAGTCTGCAATGGGACACTTGGCAGGTACTGATACTAGTACTGGAACTTTGAAAAACTTGACCCATGGAAACCACCTACACCAATATAACCCGCAGTGCCTCAGACTTCACTCTTATCACATCATTCTGCGCAATTTGAACAAAAGCCATCCAAAAAGGGGGCAAAACTATTCAACTGCCTACCTGACTTCATCAAAACTCAAAAATAAAGTTTATTGAGTTTTGGTCTGGAATTGATATACTGATTGTTTTGATAAACAAAGTCAATTCCAGTACTCAAAACAATCAGTCAACTATTTATTCAAGCAGTTCTGGTTGGTCTGTGTTAATATTGTCAGAGGAGAATCGAATGATTCCAAATTATTAATTAGAATTTATTTAACTGTATAGTTAGTTATATGTCGGCAAGTAACTCAGCTACTTGGGGACAAAGTGTTTGGGAGATTGTAGGCAATAGGTTGGATGCTCGGTCCTTTTAATACCGACATGGCGTCCGCTCAATGGTTGCTGTCGGCGTGGACACTACTAGAAAAGTCTGGGGTGTCCATGTTGGGTGGTAATCATTGTACGGATGTGTTTGGGGGAGATAACTGAGTATCAGGCTTGTCAATTAGCTGAAAATCAGACCAGCACTACGTGGTTCGGATTCCACGTAAAGCTGTAGGTCCCTTAGTTGCCCTGGCTATTGGTCTATTAATAAATTGCCCTTTCTGAGGAACAGTTCAACTCAGTTAGTAACCAGACTACACTCATCCAGACTCATCCTACACTCATATAATCATTCATATTCACCTTAAAATACCAACAACGTTGTGTCGGCGTCTCATATGTAAGAATATGTGGTACAGATCAAATTGTGACGAGAGATAAAGACACCCCAAATAAAAAAAGAATGTCTTCTTAACTTACACTACACATCACTAACAAATATTTGTTAACAAATATTTGATAAATATAAAACATAAATTAATTACCTTAACAACATCATAACTGAAAAACAAGACTTAACAAGTATCTTTATTTAAAATATTACGAAGTAATCGATTCATCCGAGTCACCAGAATTTATAAAATTCCATAGAAAATACCACTTTACTTTTGACCTTGGCAGTTGACAAAATTATGCCACAAATAAAATACTTATTTTTCTAATTTTTTAAGAAACATTTACAGCTAATACATGTACCAAATTATTCTTCAAGTATTTATAAATATAATGATAAATAATGCATTTCATTACTAGGAGACTAGTACTGAATTACTAGTGCACTAAGCCCTGTGTCCTATCACTGTGCTGTGCCTATCTTGGTTTAAAGGCACCAGTTCTTATAAGATTTGATCAACAGACACTGACCTACCTGAAAACAACATTTATTTCCTAAACATTAAAAAATCATATTCTGTTTTCTGACCACAATATTTTTACTTGACTGATTTAAAGCAGTTAATGGCTATTTATAACTTTAGTAGACGGCTGCTTCATTTAAACTCAATAAGATCGGAAGAAAACTGAAATATTTAATAATAAATAGCACTGAATAGAAATTATTTGGTACTATCATAATCATAAACAAAACTAAGAAAGTTCAAGTACTGTACATACAGTGTGTTTATAAAGTCCCACACCGGCTTAATAATTTCTTGACGATTACAGAAAAAGCAATATAACTTGGTACATAATTACTGCACCATAAATCTACTTTTTAAAGTAACTATCATTTTTATATCATGTCAGAGGGACCTTTTTGCACTGGATCAACCTTTCTAAGTGATGTTTGCAGTTTTCATCTTTGCTATATAACCCCTTTAAAACTATGTACATCTTGAATCTTGACCTAAGCCTACGTTTGATATTTTTGTCAAACTCCTTGTGGGCCATCCTCCATTAGATTTGAAGAGTCACTAACTACCCAAAAAAACTATTTCTTAAGACCAGTATGCATTTCAAAGTTTAACCAACTTGAGTCAAGGAAAAAAAAAATTAAACAGTCTAGAACAGGGCCTACATTGTATCTTTTCTAAACTAGTGTCATTTTTTTTTAAGTGAACCTTTTGAGGTCAGGTTTGTGTGTTTACGTTCTACTACTAAAGACCTTTAATTTGATGTACTACTCAACCTAAGCTAACTTTTAAGATTTTCTTCCGACTCCTTGCTGTCACCCTGATATGACAGAAAAATGGTAGTTACTTCAAAAAGTGGATTTACAGGTGCAGTAATTATGTACACAGTTTTATTTCTTTATCTGTAATCGTCAAGAAATTATTACGCCGGTGCGGCACTTTATAAACACCCTGTATGTGTAAAGAAAGCAGAATAAAGGACATATTGGTGAGCCAGTAACTGGAAGGCGAGTTGATAAAAAATGATGATCATCAAGATATGGGCGAATATTCTTGCGCATTAAATCTAGTTTTCATTACAAACCAAGGCCTGCCTTTCCTTACGAAGACTGACAAGTTAAAAGCCCAATATCAAATGAACAGCCAGTCACTAGCTGATTTATTAAAAAATTATTTTGATTCTAAAAGCAAATGAGAAAACCATCTAGAAAATAAAAGCTTATTTTAACCAACTACGAATAGTGATATTTGTTTTTAAACAAATAATTTAAACAAAGTACAACGTGGTAGAAAAGACAAGTCGGTACAACGGCTGATTTGTCTAATACATTAGTGTAGTCCATGGGTTGTCAGATGAGCATACGCAAGTGTCTATTGAGTATGTAACTTGTGATACAAAACCGTTATAAGTTTTATGTAAGTGTGGTCTTAATTTTTTTTATACATACTTTAGAGTTATGTTTTTCATTTATTTTGTAGGCCTATGTTCTATGTGCTGTTTTTAATAACTTCTGAATTTTACTTTTGTAACATATAATCTACACAGGAACACGGTGATGATTCTATAATAAATAATTCTCTTTTTGATAAGTCCTTGGCAATCTGCCCTTTTTCGTAATCCAACTACCTAAGACAAACAAATAGTCAGATTATCGCAACCTCTTTGTAATTGCTTACTTTTGGGCCTCTTGCTAGCCTAACAGTTAGCACTCCTGACTTCAATGTAGGGGTATCACGGGTTCAAATCCCAGAAGGTTCAACTAAATAATTTAGCTTGATGGGTTTGGACCATTGTCGCATAACAATGTTGGAATAATCAATATAAAATGCCACTGACGTTGAAAGACAAAAAAACGAATAAAAATTACTTAAAGGAGTGTAATTTCTTGTTACTTCGTCAAGAAGTGCAACTAAAGGAAAATATATTCAACTGATTCCAGTACGACTCGATCATTGGAGGTAACAACATGGAACGTCCTCCTTGCATGTACAATCGGACAACTAACATTGTTGTATGTAAGTTATTGGAATTTAAGCACATTTCTGCTTAATATAAAATGCCTTCCAGGTTTTAAAAATATTTTTCATAAATGTTTGTTTTATTGCGTAGTAATTTGTTAATTTATAGATTACAATAATTTACGTTCTTATTACAATACGTAATCTTATTTCATTTTTTATGAACACTACTAGCCAGGTCACATGAGTTTGGAGACGTATGCTAACAGTTTGTACAACACGTGAAGTTTCTAAATGACAGCTAAGAAATTAAAACTTTGCACCTTCGAAGACGGTTATGTTACCTGATAACTTACACCAGACTAAACAAGTTTTTAAGGCTAAAAATATTCCTAGAGAATCATTGGTGAATATCTCTCAGCTTTATATACTTAGATCACCTAATACTTAGTTAAGGTGTGCAAAGGTTAAGCGTAACCTTATTTGTCTGTGGTGTGTTAGATAGTTTTACTATAAGCCTATTAGAGGTACTTGTAATCTCCTACTCTAGAGGACAGAAGATAAGGCCAATGGCCTTGAAATCTCTTCTCTTGTATGTTTTTTTAAAACTAATCTTAGAGAATTTATCAAAGGGACTTTATGACAAGATGAACCAACTTTCCAATTTCAAGAAAAAGAAAAAAAAATCAGGCACTTGGCTTATGGTTTAAAACTAAAGCGATTAAATGATTATGATTTTTCTAAGTCATCGGCCAGGCACCATGTTCAACTTTCATACAATTACAATGAATGTTTCACACTGACATGTCATATTTAAAATTACAATCAGGTGTATTAGGATTCCATTTCCTCCCTCGATAACCAAAACATATAAAGTACAGTATGACTAGATATAGAAAAGTCGAACTCTTGAAGTTGATATGAGTGTAGTGTCATCAAAGAACTTTGTCTCAATGATTACATTCCCACTGAAACAAACAAAACAAATATTTCAGTACTAAACTAGCAATTGTTGGAAGATTAAATAATGGGATGAACAGTTTAACTAATGTTGCAAAGGAATTTTTATTTAAATACTTAATTCATATTAAATCTAAAAACCAATTAGGAATAAAGTTGAAGAGTTGTTCTTTTTCATCTACAGTTGTCATACTCGTAATAGATTGAGTTGGGTTGTCATTTTTGACTGCATCAAATTACCAAATTGTCACATTACGTGATGTTTCAATATCTTCATAGTACCCCAATTTAAACACCAAATGACTAAAGTTCCAGGAAACTGACTGAGCTCACTAAAGTTAGAGATTTTTTGTAACTGGGTCTTTTTTCATCTTTAATATATACCTTTTCTGCCCATACATTTAGTTAGTATATAATAGTATACTCATAAAGTAGTTTGACATCAAAAGATGAAATAATACAAGCTGGGACAAGCAATACTGAAGTAATGTCCAACACAAGTGAACAATATAAACATCAATCGGAACTTAGAATAACTAAGTTTTAGGGGGCCAAACTCAGACCAAATTCAGATTAAAATTTATTGGGCATAAATAAAAAACAACGTGCATTGCATTGTCAGCATGTATATCACAATAAATCAATGACTAATAATAATAATCAATAAATACATTTCATAAATACAGTAAAACCTGTCATATCAGGCCTAATGTGGTGCCAAGATAGGCCAGATAACTTTGCAAGCCGGATACGGAATTACCATAATAAAGGCGTGGTTTATGTGTAGCAAATGCATTGTTGGTATTGCGGTTATGCTTTGAATGAACTATGTAATTAATGAATTGTTTGATACTGAGTAGTGTGCCGGGTCGTTTGACTGGTACATTTTGTTACTTGTCGTCGTGGTTTGCCAAGCTGCCTTAGATCGCTCGTGCACTGCGATTTGTTTACCTTCGTGGCTGTTGGCTCGGACTCTGTCGTTCCGGGTTTCCAGCTCTCGATCTGTCGGATTGACCTGTCTTCGGCTGCTTCTGTTCACGACATGTTGTCTGGCTAAGAGACTCTTAAACATAAGTGTTCATTTTTGTAATTTTAAATATCTAATCACCCTTTTGGTGAAAATATTTTGTTTAAATAATAATAATAATAATTGGGCTTATTTGTTATTGTCAGTGTATTGTTAGATTTGTTTTTCTTGTGGATTTTCCAGTGTAATTTTGATATTGTGGCCTTCTGCCGGTTTTTCAGAATAATTAATTAGTTTTCTTGAAAATAAATTAGTTTTTGCTCAGCTGCCGAGTTGTGATTTGACTCTCCGACTGCCGCCCGTGATCCTATCGCCTGTCTATTTTTGAGCCATCCCCCCAGTACTTCCAGTTTTGGGGGGGGATGGGTCTCAGTAGTAAGGATTTTCTAAAATATCCAATAATTTCATAAAATAACACACTTTTTTTAACAAAAATAAAAACTAAAATACTGTTGGCCTGCTTACTTAAGGTACTTTCTGATTATGTAATAGAAAGGAAAAAAAAAAATTAAAAGCTAATAAATTTTATTTTATTTTAGAACAAACAGTAAATAAAAAAACAGAGAAACAGTAACATTAGAAAAACTCTTACTAACGCACACAGAATGGCAACACAATCAATAGCATCTGTTTGATTTACCAACACGCCAGGGCCGTGTTTCCAAAAATAGTGTAGGCGTCGTTTGATGTGGGGAAATCCCTCAATACACTCCCCACCTCTCCTTTCCCAAGGTCAAGCGCTGGGAACTAATAGTCCTTCTCTTTGTCACCAGGCCACATATCAGAGGTTCCAGATATTACAGGGCCAGATATGCCAGGTTTTGCTGTACTATATTTCAAAATATAAATAAGTTATAGCCATGTCAAACAGAATAAATATATAAACTTACCCAAAGAAGACAGTTAACATTTACATTATAAATAACAAACTGGGAATGCTAAACATATTTAAGTAGTATTTAGCCTAAAAACAAGCATTATAAATAAATAAATAGTGTTTAACAGATAAAAAAATAATGCAAATACAATAATAGACAAAAATTATAATATCACTAGATGAAAAATAGCTTAATCCCATTTATTCCACTGAGATTTCTGGCTTAGTGTTAAAAAAGTTCCCAGAATCATACAGGCACTACGCCACCAGGGTTCGCCTGACAATCCTCTTAAAGGTGGCATAGGGAAGTTAGCGAACATAGGGATACATTAAAAAAGTTCAAGCGAAATGATGCAAAAACTATTGAGAGTTTTAGAGCAATGGCAAAACTGGATATTAAGATCATGTTGATTGTTCATTAAGATGGTTATGTTCATTGGAATTATGTTGAAAGTAATGGATATGGCGTTTAACAGTGAGGATGCAGTTAAGCACAATACTGATGGCAGAGCAAGGATGACCAAGTTCCTAAGAGGCTGGTCACCTTAGGTTGGCTAGGCTGACAGCACAGAGCAAGTAATACGAATAGAGTTGGCATCAGCAAGTCGTACCATAGGAGCAGTTGAAGCTAGGTCCGCCATATTGATAGTAGCCAGACCTTTTAATGTCTTGCCATGTGGGGCACACAAATTAAAAGAAGCACTTTGTTTACATCAAGAATTGAGCCATTTAGAGACCGAATAAAATTTTGAAAATAAGCATGTGTTTAATTCATGGGTTTATAATGTGCAATCTAATAAATCCATTTTGTTATAACCAAAAGTTTATTTGTAACAATATTTTTAATAAGTAGAGAACCAATTACAAAATTTAAAGGACAAGAAAAAGTTAGTATGCCATCATTTTTGTTATTTTTCGGTCAGAGAATTTTCATCAGCAAGAAAGTTTGAGGTTTTATAATATCAAAAGATTTTGATCCTAGGACAATAATTTTTCAGGTTAAGTGGAAGAAGGGACTTTCTAGTCCCAACTTCGCCTGGTTAAATAAAGACGTATTTCATTTCATTTCTTTGCATGTTGTCGTAAAGTGGCAGAAGTAAAACCATCACGTTTGAAGTTCGTATAGTCACCTAATGATTTGTTTTTGCTTTTTATCTTTTGACTTGCTAGCCTTTATATAACTTTTTAATATAACATATATATTAAAATATATGTAAGCTACGAATATATGAGGTCTGTCCAATAAGTATCCGAGCTTGATGTTTGGCATGAAAATGAAAATGAGGCAGATGGCGGCAACGGCGATCTGGTCCCCTTCAAAGTACTTCCCTCCACAAGCTACTACCTTATGCTAACACTCCTCCCACTTCCGGAAACACTCCTTAAATTCATTTTTTAGAATGGCTAACAGGTCCTTTGTCACATTTTGTTTTATTTCTTCAGCATCGTCAAACCATTTTCCTTTCAAAGGAATTTTTAATTTCGGTAATAGCCAGAAGTCACGAGGAGCTATGTCAGTGCTGTAGTGAGGCTGTCATAGTTGTTTAATGTCCTGTTTGACCAAAAAATGCTGAATCAGATTAGAGGAATGAGCTGGCATGTGAATCGAACATGAACTGAAACGTGGTTCATTTTCAAATCTTCGAGTAAAATGTTACAAACTGAAGATGTTGGTATTCCTAAATCTTCTTCCAGCTCTCGGACAGTTAATTGATGGTTTTCATTAATTGCTGCACGAACACGTTCAACATTTTCAGCGTTTCTACCCGTTAAATACCTGCCAGATCGCTCATCACTCTCCCTAAAATGCAGCCATTTTTAAACCACCTAAACTCTCTTTAATTACATTAATTATTAATTATGTAATTAATAATTACACTCTTTAATTTGTGTACTGCCCATAGATTCTTCACCATAAGCTTTTTGTATCATGGCAATCAACTATGTTGAATGGCCAATTTTTTGGCAAAATTTAATACAGATGCACTGCTTAACACATTCGCTGCGGCTGCCCCCACCGGTGGGGGCGGAGTACTCTGTTTACTAGAAAGCCCAGACTGGCCCAGCCATTCGTTGTATTTGTTTTGTTCCACCTCGCTTAGTTGCCTAGTACCTAACCTTGCTTAGTGTGTTGTTAGTTTCGAGTTCTACGACATCTACCATATAGCTGAGCCCCCACCGGAGGGTACGTACCGTATCACGCTATTCTTATAGACCAATACTTATAGTTATATTCCTAGTGCTTTGCGTTGTGTGTTTATATATTGTATTACTGTCTGTAAATATATTTTAACTATAGTGACTAAATTATTTGTGTATTTTAAAGATCATTTTACTGCCCAACTCTGGAAATTGTGTCGGGCTACATTTTGACTACTGAAGACATCTAACTTGTGTAAATAGTGTTAAATGTCATTATATTTGTATATATACTATTTTTCATGTCAATAACAATGGATCCTAGTGTTCCTGGGACCTCAAGTGGTGTGCATGTGCGTGAGTCATTTCAGAATGAAAACTCTGATGACTCTGACGTTTCAAATAATAATAGAAGTTTGAATTCTGAGACAGATATGCATACTAGTAATGATGACCCTAAAGTAGGTGTGTCGGCTCCAACATGGTACATAACTACTAGTGGAGCCGACTACAAAAAAGTGAGCTTGTATGACTTTAGATTGGAAGTGATCAGAGGCCTTTTTTCACAAAATGCAGCACTGTTCCCCAGCCCATCAGCATGTAGAAAAGTTACAGGTGTAACTCAAGTGTTTAAAACTATTTTATATATTGCAAATAAGGTGAAATACAAGTATTTTACGTAGAAAAGGATGTTTTATACAGTAAAACGACATTCCAAGTGATTTTGTGTGGGTCAAACAACGGTGATCGAGCGCTAGGTGCTGTGCCCCCACTGGTGGGTGCCAAACTTATTACGTCATTTCTACAAGGAAAACGTCAAAGAATGAGGTTGTTACAAACTTCATTCAACTTCATACACCTAAAGGTAAGTTTTACTGTAATACAAATTTTCAGCACCCCCGACATCCAACTGGTGAATTTTGAGCAGCGAATGTGTTAACACGTTCAGTCATAGTGAAATGGGACGTGCACACACAGCAGTACTGAATGGAACAGAGCGCTGTGACTGAGCAACCAGAGCAGAATCAATGAAGGAGTAGGGTCCCTCATCTCACAAATAACTGGTTTGAGCCGGATGGTCGCACCGCGGCCGACTACTGATCGGCAGTTGGATACTTTTTGGACAGACCTTATATATCCTATGCTCGACGCTCTATATTGGGACGGTCAGTGGAGTGTGGTGCCATTTTGGTAGTGATGGTATGGGGCGACCACCGCAGGAGGGTCTATGCCCACTCTATTTGTATTACTTGCTCTGTGGCTGACAGTGGGTCCTGGTAGGAGCACCTTGAGATGTATACAAAACATTTGTGCACTAGTGTGCATTATTTACCTATTTATATAGTAATAACATTATGACTAAAATGGCTAAGGACATAACTGTTAAAGATTTCTTGTCATGTAATAGGTGAACTATAAAAACAACTAACACAAACTTACTTAAGGACGTTAGCGGGCATCATCTGAGATTCAGGAGCTGCTTCTATTAGAGACTGCCAGGTGTTGGTGGAATTCGGTATCACAAAGCCAAATTCAAAGTACCATTCCTCCATTACCCGGCCCTAAAACAATAAAATTATGTTTATATTTTTAAGGGACACTTAGGTATTGAAATTAAAATTATACTAGAGTGATTTTATACCGGAAAAGTTTATTTAATAAATAAATGGCAATGCCGATTTCCAGAAGAAAATACATGAAATGAACCAAAATAGCTGTAAATAAAATAAATCAACAATATATCCTTTAAATATAAACCGCAATAACAACTCACAACAATTTTGAGAGTCCATACGTATGCAGAGGCAATACCACTGATGATACTGTACCATAAGATAGGCTACTTATTTGACGATAACGTTAACTTTGTAAAAATTACCTCAAAATCTTCTATAAATAGCCAAAGGTAATTATTGAGATAATCATTACAGAACCCAATTTATTAGAAGTGTACTAAGTTAACAGAATAAACATATATCAAATAACTAACCTTGAATAAAACCTTTTGCTCTAATCTGAGTTTCTCTAAGGCTTCCACGGATGAGAAATTAATTTCCCGAGATACAGCTCGACACTTCAAAATTTTCTTAGGAACCCTTGCCATATGCTCAACATCTGGAGAAGACCTGTAAATTAAATGTTAACAAATAGTAACACAAACTATGATATGCACTGATATTGCTAGAATATATGATTGTTGATATACTTTATTTAAAACAATATTCAATATTGAATGTTCCAGGGAAGTAATTGCAAGATAGTTTACTTTATTGCTTTGGTATAAATGAATATTTTTCTGATTAAAAAAATGTACTGTTTAGTTGAACAGAAGAGATGGCTTGTTTGTGTTGTTAGTTAAAACCCAGCTTCATATGACAGTGGTTCACATTCGATTCATACGTCAGTCATTTTGAAAAGGACCACCTGGAAACCACTTAGTTTTTTCTGCTCCATGCTAAGTTAACTTGTCCCTAGGTTCATTCGTCAGTTCTAGCTGTCCTGAACACTTCCTACAGAAGGCTTAGTTTGTAAAACGAAACTAAACAGGCTTATCCACAGTCATTTTCATTTCATATTTGACTAAATATGAATTTTAATTTATTAGTTTCTTGTACAAACTAATAAATTTAAAAAATAGTTATTTATTTTCAACAAAATTCTTACAATATCTGACCCTGTTAAGTTTCAAAAACTTATCAACGAAGGCCATTTCAACACAGTACATGAAATTCAAATAAATATTTAATTTATAATATATATTTACATTTAGCATACAACAGGCATAACTATACATAAAAAATATCACTTTTTGTACAATAACATTTTCAAATTCACAATACATGCTTAGTTATCATAATAATACGTTGTACTGGCCAGCAGTAACAGAAAACTTATAGCAATGTTTAGTTTGGCAGACAATCAAAATCAAGATTCTATATCACTCTAAAATAAAATGCCAGTCATACACATCCCTTTTAAATTTAAAAAGGTTTAGTTCATAAAAATGTGGTATTTTGTTATAAAGAATATGTACTATATATTCCAATATCTTTTCTCCAAACATCGAATGTGGCCTTGTACTCTGTATGTTTCTCTATTTCTTATAAATTGTTCACCATATCTTGTATTTAGTTTCTTAAACCTATTATTACCTATAAGCTCTATTATTTTTCTGCATATGTAGAAATTCTTTGGTGTCATTGTTCTTGCCATCATTTATACATTAAACTGTTCCGTTAGTAGTTCTCTCCTAAATAACACTTCTAAGGACCTTTTTTGCAAGCTTTGTATTTTTTGTAAATTATATTCTGAAGCAACCACATCCAATATGCTACCATACCTTATTAACGATTTTTACATAGTGCCTAAATGACTATTTTCAATTTTATATCCAAAACATGATTAATATGTACATAGCCACTAAAACTGCACTCAATCTTTTAAGCAATTTAAATGTATGATCTTTCCATGTAAGATCAATATCTATCATTATACCGTGGTATTGAAAACTTTCTACCTTTTTTTTATTTCTACACACTTGTAGTCATGCTTCTCTCTTTGCTCTTTTTCTTGTAAATATCTACAGTCATGATATTTTATCTTGGATGGTCTTTCATAGCGTTTGTTTCTTAAATAATGGAAATGCATGAAAATTGACTTCTTTGGATCAATAACTAGGCCTTTGTTATATAGATGCTCTGTTATTTCATCAAAATCTGAAAAATTTGTAACTAACTTTCTACCACATTTAGGTCTTCCTGATTCCATCACCAAAATGTAATCAGCAAATATAACTATTTTTCCATATTTTACTTTCTTAAAAATATCATTTATCAAGATTATAAACAACATAGGCCCTAATATACTTCCTTGAGGCATTTCAGATTTGATTTTCTTGTCTTCACTATACCTTTAACATATCTTTCTTTACTCCATAAATAAAATAAAGATCTCTATCTTTTATACTGCAAAAAGTAATGAAATGATCCATTTTGCTTTTCTCCTCCAATATCAATAGCATGGCCATTACCAGTTAAAATATTGTAGTTAAAATAAATAAGTAAACTTCCTTTTATTTATGGCAATTTTCTAGTACTTTAATGCTTTACAAATTTACTCTTAAGTTCACCTGAACATGAAAATATTCAACCACAAATAAAATTGTTTTATCTTTTCTTAAAACTGGCTTCATCAGTACCTAATACAATCTAGTACAACTGTAAGCCTTACGTATATACAAATATAATCCTACCATAATTTTAATTTATCAACTTATTTTTTTAAATGTTAAATTTTGACGATGTCAATTAAATTTCTGTAATGTTTGACGAAAATAAACTTTCTTATTCTTATAGTATTTAAAATTAAGAATAATATCTACTAACAGATCCTCGTTTCCTTGCCATAAAATCTTTCCAGTGTCAGCATCACGTAAATTCATCCAATTACTGCAGTTTATGTTAAGGAACATACTAGTAAAAAAACTGCCTACTATAATACAATACTGTTGAGTAATATTTACAGTTGCAAGTGGCCTCTAGCTCAGTAATAAAAATAATCAGACACTTTCACCAGTTCACATATGCTTGCCAGCCTGTTCATGAACTTTATCAACAAGTGAAGTACCGATTGTTAGGCTCAGTGGGGATTCGAACCTTGGACCTTGCCCTCCGCAGTCCGAAGCCTTAAGCACTTAGCCACCACGCTGGCAAATCTTCTCTTCCAATAGTAACTGAACATTATAAAGGGAGTAGTTCCATGGATGGAACCTTTCTCGAAAAGATAAAAATATTATTTTGACCTATAAAAAAACACTTTTTACTTACCTAACTTAAACATAACTTAAAATAGCCTAACTTAACATATCCTGCACAAGAATACAAGATTTACAATAGTTGAGTTCTATAATAACTCATTATAGAACTGAGCATTATATTATGGAAAACATTTCAAAGGTTGAACGTAAAATCTGCTAAGGAAGGACAATTACTCTAGCATTTTATTTCTTAGGTTAACAAACATCCTGCACCTATTTATAATATTTCAGTTGTAAAGTATAGAAACTTTAGTTTTTATATTTTTATATTGAAACATGAATTTCACAAACGCAGAATAACCAAAAATCTCATACGGTTCATGTTCATACGGTGATATTAACCCACCCACCCACCTATACACATACGGTGACATTAACCCACCCGCCCATACACATACGGTGACATTAACCCACCCACCCACCCATACACATATGGTGACATTTGGGTATTGACCACCTGCTCACCCATACAGGTACAGTGGTATTGACCCACCCGCCCACCCATACAGGTACAGTGGTATTGACCCACCCGCCCACCCATACAGGTACAGTGGTATTGACCACCTGCTCACCCATACAGGTACAGTGGTATTGACCACCCGCCCACCCATACAGGTACAGTGGTATTGATCACCCGCCCACCCATACAGGTACAGTGGTATTGACCACCCGCCCACCCATACAGGTACAGTGGTATTGACCCACCCGCCCACCCATACAGGTACAGTGGTATTGACCACCTGCTCACCCATACAGGTACAGTGGTATTGACCACCCGCCCACCCATACAGGTACAGTGGTATTGACCACCCGCCCACCCATACAGGTACAGTGGTATTGACCCACCCGCCCACCCATACAGGTACAGTGGTATTGACCACCTGCTCACCCATACAGGTACAGTGGTATTGACCCACCCGCCCACCCATACAGGTACAGTGGTATTGATATTGTATTGTATGAGTACTGTATATTGATAATCATTGATGTGATAACTTAGTGATGAGCTTTCCGCATTCCAATCAAGGCCGTGGCCTTCTCCCTCCCCGACATCAATCCCCTATCTGATATTTCGTAGAAATATGAAGTATCATGTGTACACACACTCACATGGACTACACATTCTAGTACAGTGGTACTGACCCATCCGCCCACCCATACACGTACAATGTCATTAACCCACTCGTCAATCCATACACGTACAGAGGTATCCACCCACCCGCCCACCCTAACACGTAGTGGTATTAACCCACCCATATATGTACAGTGGTATTGACCCACCCACCCACCCAAATACGTACATTGGTATTGTACGTGTGTGGGTGGGTGGGTAGGTCAGTACTATTGTACGTGTGTGGGTAGCCGGGTGTCAGTACTATTGTACGTATGTGGTTGGGTGGGTGGGTCAGTACTATTGTATGTGTGTGGTTGGGCGGGTGGGTCAGTACTATTGTACGTGTGTGGGTGGGCGGGTCAGTACTATTTTATATCTATATAATTTGTAGTTTTAGTTTAATTGTGCATGTTGTTACCTCTATGCGTGTGTGGGTCAGTACCACTGTGCGTGTATGGGCGGGCGGGTAGGTCAGTGTTACTGTATGTATAAGGGCATGCGGGTGGATATATGCCACTGTACATGTAACGTCAATGCCACTGTATGATTGGATGATTTGAAGTTTTTTGCGAAAAATCCAACCACGCAAATCCTGACGTATGACACACTATTCTGGGGTAGAATTGTACGCTGAATCAGGAAATATCATTCGTTTTGGTGCAACTCTTACAATAAAGCCTGCAGAGGCAATTTAACGTGCATGTTCAGGACGCATTTGCTACAGGATGGCTTTACTGCCATTTCTTGTACAAATCTGTATTTGGTGATTAGTAGCCTTATTATAATATTCGTACGTAAGGCTGCAGTACACTATTTGTACCAAAAGTAGAGAAATAACTATCAAAGTAAAAAACTGGTTTCAGATTCATGGTCAGTGTAAAGAGACACTAAATTATGTTAGGTACATTTCAGGTGCTAACATGCTAATAATGGTTCGATTGCAGAATCCTTTCCATAATAGTGATCGGGAAAAAATTCCGTATTAATCAGGTACTGTACCAACAGCACTATATTTAATTTTTCACATATATACCTATTATTATATAGTCAAAATTTAAAGGACCAAAAACAAATTTTTTGGGGAAAACTGACTATTCCCCCCCCCCAAAAAAACTTTTAAGTTCCTTGAGAATTATGCCATTTTATGGGGGTTTTGAGGAAAATAATTTAAAAACAAACCAGAAGTAGTGTTTGTAGATTTTAACCTGAATCTGTTCATATTTCTACAATATATTACAAAATACCCCTATAAATTACAATTTTAAAACAAAGTAGGCATTGTCATGCTAAAAATATAGAAAATAATAGAATCTGGTTCCAAGTATAAACAGAGTAACCAAATGACAACATAACAGTCAATTATACAAACTAATTACAACGACAACACAATTTAAATAACATAGCTCATCACAATGTCTACACAGCATCATCTGACATTAACAGCTGTCATCTTTACATAGCGGCAGTATAGATGTGGCATAGCACGATTAAAAAGAAAAATATTTATGAATTTCATGTAGTATATTAGATCTATTATAAAATATACGTAGGTATTTTGTTACTTTGGTTAGGTCAAAGTCTAGTTAGGTATTTGTAATGTCAACGCTAGACTCCTGAGTATAGATTGCTCTCAATGTGTATAATTTCGAGCGTGACTCCTAAATACACATCAATTTAGCTGTGATGTAAAAGACACCTCTCAATGCAGTCATAATTGCAATATAGGAAGTGGGCCAACCTCCTCTTTACTAGCCTTGGGTTAGGCCTAGTATGTTAATTCCTGAAAATTCAAAATTAAATTTAAAAAGAATCATTGCCTAGCTTGCAATATATTACAAGTTTTGCTGACTTTGCCGCAACTACGACTTCCTATAGGCCTACGTCAGAAGTTGGTCTCAAATTCCTTAGTCTTAAGGGGGGTTTGCACGCAACGTCTTATCGTTCATATTAAAGGTACGTAAAGACGTCCCCTTTCTGCTATGTTCACACAGCAACGTCTTTTCTTATGTCCTGAGCTCAGTTCGGTCAATGCTCAATGTTTAGGTTATGTTTACATTATACTTCTAGAATGGAAGAAGCACATTTATTATTCCCTACTGTTTTGAATCTCATTCATTTTTCAACGACTTAATAAGAGAAGGAGATGCAAGTCAAAATGGTCAAGACAGTGGCATCTGAGAAGACATCAGTATTATCATGTGACACTGATGAAAGAATTGAAATGTAAGCCAGAGGACTGGCAAAATTATTTGCGAATGGATACCACATCGTATTATCAACTGCTACAGCTTGTAAGGCCTTAAATAAAGAAAAGCACGTACGTGTATGAGAAGAGCAATTTCACCACATGAAAGGCTTACAGCAACTTTCAGATATCTGGCTACTGGGATAAGTTACAAGGACTTGGAGTACTCAACTGTAATATCCAAATCAGCATTAAGCAAAATAATTCCTGAAACTTGCAATGCAATCAGTTTTGAAAAAAAGATTACTTTAAGGCGAGTAGTCCTAAATTATTCTAAGGAGTTTAAAGTAGGTAAATATGATAAAAGTATAATAACTAAGGGATTTTGTTAGTAATTGTTATAAATGTAAAAACAATAAAACTAATATGTTGGAAGCTTAGACATCATTTGGATTGAATGTTACTATGTTTTTTCACATTGAAGATTTGGGAATTGATAACACTACTCCTGTAACAATATTCTGGCTGGAATCGCTACCATGTTGATATGCAGAATAAGTTGGTGGCTACATATCCTGTACAGGTGCTTGGTGCTGTGATACTTGTGTATGTACTAGTTTCCAGTGTTTGTTGAGACTTTTCATTTCAGTCTCAAGTCAAGTCACTTATTGTTTTTTACAAATTTCAATTGGTTTGGATTAATTTGCCTCAGTCGATCTGCAATGTGACTTCCATATCTGTCAAATGAATTTTCAGACGTGGCAGTTTCCAATCATTTCTCAGCCTGTGACAACACTTCCAGTACTTGTTGATCTGTTGAGCGTGCTTGTCTATTTTGGAATAATCATTTTGAAACAATGAATGAAGGATTGGTGAGCTCTAACTGTTCAACTGGGGTGGATGAATGGCTTACATTTCCCTCACTTGTATCTCTAACATCGTCTACCTGAATAAAATTAAAACCAATAAACAGGACTGTAACATTTAGTAAATGTACCATGCAACATCAAATAATTGGAAATCATAAATAAATTTATATTTTTATTAATATTACATAACTAGTAAAATAAACAATTTTTTAATAAGTTTACTGATTGTTGGCATGGATTTAAAAAATTGCAAACGTTACAAAATACTGTAAGTCCTTCAGAATGAAATAATTAAATGAAAGGTGACAGATTTTGTCATATCACGTTTCATATCTTTCGAGGAAAATGATTGAGGAAATGAACCTAGACGTCATCAACCCTTTAATTTTTTTAATCATATACCGGTAAATCAGGAGAAAAAAACACGGTTTACTGAAATCGATCAACTTTTTTTTAAAATTAATTTTCTACTGTTAAACTTAAATACTGTGTATTGTTAACAATTTTTGTAATAAGTTAAATATAACTTATGCAATACCAAAATACATGTAAATCATCCTTTTAGCAATCATGGTACTATATTTGTTTATTTCAGTTCCCAAAACATGCAAATGACTGGATGAAAATTGCTTTTGGATTTGAAAGCAAGTGGCAATTCCCCCATTGCCTAGGGGCAATTGATGGCAAACATGTTCGGATTGTTCCTCCTAAAGCTTGCGGCTCGTTCAACAACAATTATAAAAAACTCATAATATAGTTCTTTTGGCTATAGCCAATGCAAACTGTAAATTTATTTATTGCAGTGTGGGTAGTAATGGCAGAGTTTCCAATGGTGGCGTAATAAATAACACTTTTTTATGAGAAACTAATCAACAATGAATTAAACATCCCACAACCAACCCAGCCATCACGTTAAAATGCAATTCTTGAGTATGCGTCTGTGGCTGATGAGGCCTTTGCAATGTGTGCGGATCTCTTTAAACCTTATAGCTGAGACTCAGTCAACAAGGAAAGCACAATTTTCAACTATCGCTTATAAAGAGCTCGACACGTAATTAAAAATACATTCAGAATATTAGCTCTTCACTTCCGCATTTTCCATACAGCCATAAACCTAAATGTTGAAACTGTGGTATCGGCCTGTTGTGTGCTACACAACTATTTGCGCAGAAATTCATGCCATACTTATATCCCACCAGGAAGTCTTGACAGCGAGGATATTGTTAACAATATCGAACACATTGGTGACAGATCTGACACTGCAGTGCTCCTTGATATTCAGTGTTGTTCTACGGGTAAATTATTAACCAGTGCTAAAATTGTAAGAGACAAGTTTACACCAAATTTTAATCAAGAAGGAGCTGTACCATGGCAGGATGTGATAATTTATCTGCAACGTTAGCTAACGCTTTTACTATCTTCAAATTACCTGTAAATTATGTGGCAAAAACATCAAGACAATGAAATGAAATTTATGCTTATGGAAAAAACCCTTGTCATACTGGTCTTTAAAATTATGTGTAATTGATGTATGTTAATAATTAGCTATAATTACCAATCATCAAATTTCATTCTTAGTTAACCTGGTGTAAATTTATACTTATAATGCATGTTATATTCATAATAGGAATATAACAAATTTATTAATTTAATAATATTATAATCAATAATAAATATGAGTCTAGACAAACAGCGTGGTTCAATGTAGATTGAGATAGTAATTTTACTTGTATTTCTATTAGTATCTCAAGGATAAATCTGTTATATTCAAATTTAATTTATTAGTAATATCATTGCCCTAGTGAAATAATTTGCCACTAACCTCTTGTTCCATTACAACAGGATGGTCTTCATCATAATGGAGGGTTTCTCAAGGTGTTCTTGGCACATCTTGGTCGTTTGAAAAATCAAATAAATGAAAATACCATAAAGTTGGCTTATATAAATCATCTTCTCCGGCCCCTGAGGTTACTGATTTTTTTACTTTTGACAGTTTTTTCTTATAAACTTTTTTATAATCCTCAAGAATTGATTTTCTTGGTTATAGTTTCTCTATTTGCCAGTGGATCGTCCTCATTATATTTTTTTACAAGTTTGTCATAAGCGGCTTGTTTTTTATTTCGATAGTTCTTGTTTTTAACTTGCCATAAACAAGGAAAACTTTTATACAGTTCAATAAAATCAGTTATAAATTCATGAGTACATGTTGTAGGTCTGATGCCATAATATTAATTTGTGAAATACTTTTAATAAACAAAACTAAATAACTTTGTTTTCAATAAAAAAACTTAACCAAACAGGACAGGACAAGAAAGTTTCTGCATAGTGATTTCTATTCCTGGCAATAAGATAACAAGGACAAGTGTTCACACACACTCCGTCTTATAATTGCAGTTATCACAAAACAATGCTCGCCTCGTCAGTTTTCATATCAGTCTTTCGTTTTCATTCCGTTTCGACAAAACGTACCTTTTGCTATCTACACACTACGTTTTAGCTGATAGGATTATCCTTGCCAAATAGACGTACAATAAGACATTACGTGAAAACCCTCCTTAATAATTACTTTTTTATTCACCATTTTGAGAAATGTTTATTCAATTCATATGATTTCTTAGGCTAAACATATATATATAAAATTGGTTTTGAAGTGTAATTATCATTTGACCAGTTTATGCAAGATGTGCTTAACTAGATATAGGCCTATATCCAGGCTTACAAGGGCGACAACAGATTTATTGTCATAAAAAAAGGCATTTGCTTAGGCCTATCAGGCAATAATGTAAGGTAACTTATAAAAATTCCAACGGAAAATAAACTATTCTATGTATAGTGCAATATTGTTGACCATAATGCGTGATCACAGTTTAATTAAAGGATACACTTGGAAACCACTTAAAATATCTGTTGTCTTTGGTCCCATTGTTTCACAACAAAGAAAGTCACAAAGAGAAAATCCAGCTGTTCACTTGAAAATGTTTACTGTCTTATAACAAACGTTTGGTGTAAAATAAATGTCGACTCATACAACATTAAACTACTAATCGACGGATTTTAACTGAAACAAATTGACAAAATGCCCAAATCTTTGAGGTTAGCTCAAAAACTGACATTTAAGTATTCGGTGACAGCCGACACTAGTAAGAAGAAGCAGAACAATCAGTAATCGTCGTAACGTAGGCCTATTTGATCAGAAAATACAAATACTATTCCTAGGAACTGTGAAGTTGAAATAATACTACTCTATAAAACATACCAAGAGGAAATAATATAAGTGTATGCTCGTATGTTAATTTTTATATGGTGTGTAAGCTCGGATTAGATGAATGATATTCATTATTTATATGATTTAAATTATTAGATAAAAAATTACGTTAGTAGATATTTGCTTTTAAACAACTTAAACGTAAGGAAACAACAATGGCTTATTTCGCGTATGTTCAATCAAAATTGACCTACTTATTTGGGATGGGTCTGCAAGTAGTTAAAGTTGGCAAAAAGTAAGTTGAAAGGTAAAACCTATGTTATATCTAATTGAAGCTTTATTTGCCGAAACTTGAATATTATCTGTTTTTTTTCTTTCGGCCCTGGCAAAAGTATTTGAAATTATTGTGCTTGATAGAATGTCCTACACGTTCAAGAATGTCATAATCATTCAGTAGCGTGGTTTTAGACAGGGGAGATCCACAATAGACAAGGAACAATGCTATCTGTTAAAAGAAACTATGACAACAAACTCAGAAATCTTAAACTTAACAGTGTGGAAGAGCATATAACTAAAGCAAATAATAAATCGAAGGCTCTTTGGAATGTAATCAATGCTGAAAAGCAATGTAAGAAGAAGCAGGGTTACCTTACTCGCCTAGAAGAGAATGGGAATATCTTAGAAGAACCAACCCTCATTGCCAACCACCTTAACATTTTTTTTGCGAATATTGCTGACTCTACACTGAAAGAAAGCAGGAATCAACTACAAAGTCCAGTTATAACTCTCCCAAACAGTCACCAAAATTTAAATCTGACTCCTCTTATTCTAACTCCTACTGATGAAAATGGAAGTATTGAAGACAATTGCTACATTCAAACCTACATCATCTTCCGGTATAGATGAAGTTCCAGCCAAAGCTCTGTGCAAAACAATTAGCAACTCCTCTAAATGACATTATAAACAAATCATTCAGTATGTGCCAGTTTCCTTCTGCCCTTAAAATCTCAAAAATTTATCCAACATTCAAACAAGGATCAACTACAGACCCCAAAAATTACTGACCAATATCACTGGTTTCAACATTCTCTAAACTAATTGAAAAAATTGCTTTAACAAGAATTTTGGGTCATCTTGAAAGGCACGATCTATTAACCAAAAAGCAACATGGTTTCCTTAAAGGAAAATCAACCATAAGTGCTATAACAAACATAGTAGAGACTATCATAGATCTACTGGAAGAAAACAACTATGTCTCAACTGTTCTATTAGATTACAGCAAGGCATTTGGCATGATCTAATACTACAAAAACTGACAGTTATAGGATTTCAAGGGAAGGCAAGAGACTGGGTAGCCAGCTATCTGAAGGGCCGTAGACAGACTGTGGAAATCCACAAAACACTTAATGGCAGAAGATGTACCTTCAGATCCAAACCTACACCAGTAAAAAGAGGAGTGCCCCAGGGCTCTGTTCTTGGACCTTTCATGTTCGTACTTTTTATAAACGACTTTCCCAGTTTTATTGAAAATGACAATTTAGAAGTAACAATGTATGCAGATAACACAACATAAGTTTTAAAAAATGACTGCACAAAAACTGGTCACATAAATTATCTCAACTACTGACAAAGCACTTTTATACTGCCTCCAGAATGACCTAGCTATCAATCCTAAAAAGACAATTCAAATAAATTTTAGTCGTAGACATGATGAAATACCCAACATCCAAAACATCTCTACTGAACAAAAGACAAAACTGCTAGGAATAACAATAGATACAGATCTCTCATGGACTAATCACGTTGATTTCCTGAGTAAAAAACTCAGCTCAGAAATCGATGTACTAAGAAGAATGAAGTGGGTCGGAGGCTTTGCAGCAGCTAAAACAGCCTACCACGCCCTGGTAAAATCTCACATTAGGTATGGGATAATCCTGTGGTGGGAAACATCAGATCACAACCTTAACAGAATTCTAGTTCTCCAGAAGAAAGCCATAAGAGCACTGGCTGACTCGGGCCCAACAGATAGCTGCAAAGAAGCCTATAAATCACTTAAGATCTTGCCAATCACAGCCCTCTACATAGGTACCGGTACATGCAGTAGTTACGCATTCGGACCAACTGGAACTGCCGAGGGGCAATGATATCCATCCCTACAACACAAGGAGAGCATTGGACTACAATCTTTCCCCGCACCACACCACCAAATACACCAAAAAACCGTCCTATGCAGGGCAAAAAATCTAAAACTCACTGCCAGAACACCTAGAAAACCTGAGAGAGAGAGAGAGAGAGAGAGAGAGAGAGAGAGAGAGAGAGAGAGAGAGAGAGAGAGAGAGAGAGAGAGAGAGAGAGAGAGAGAGAGAGAGAGAGAGAGAGAGAGAGAGAGAGAGAGAGAGGGGGGGAGGGAGAGAGAGAGAGAGAGAGAGAGAGAGAGAGAGAGAGAGAGAGAGAGAGAGAGAGAGAGAGAGAGAGAGAGAGAGAGAGAGAGAGAGAGAGAGAGAGAGAGAGAGAGAGAGAGAGAGAGAGAGAGAGAGAGAGAGAGAGAGAGAGAGAGAGAGAGAGAGAGAGAGAGAGAGAGGGGGGGCTACCCATGATGATCACGGAGACTACCCAAGATATCATCGGTGAAGATAATAGCGTCGCTTTATTGTTATCATACGATATGACATCACAACATAGAACACTGAGTAAAACAATATATCAAAGACATTTGATAATTAACCTGGTCAGCTATAATGTAACATGAAGTTACATTGTCAATACATAACAGTTGTCATTCGTACATTTCATAATTAACCTGGTCAGCTATAATATAACATGAAGTTACATTGTCAATACATAACAGTTGTCATTCGTACATTTCATAATTAACCTGGTCAGCTATAATATAACATGAAGTTACATTGTCAATAAATAACAGTTGTCATTCGTTATGGACACTAAAACGCTGACTTTATGATACCAATTGTTACCAAATATATATGAGCTGAAATTCAATTAAGTGAAGGAAATAATAATGTAGATACTGTATTTATGAATAAAACTAAAATAATTAAATATTATGTTGAAAAATACAGTGGGAATGTAAAAATGATATTTATAAAAAAATTGATATTTAGTAATATAATGTTATTACATACTGGCTACTATTTCTAGAATATTGGAATCTATCTAGTATTTGAGTTTAATTGTAACGAAGCAATAAATAAAAATCTGCTTTAAGAAATAAACGAAAGTTTTTAAATTTTGATGTTATGGAGTCAATTCTGAGGGACATATAACATTGCCCTACTCTTAAAACATAATCACTAGTTTTTGACTTGTACAGCTCCTTGAATGTATTTACGTCAATGATTTTAGATTGAATGTTTAATTTACAACAGTATACATTTATACAGTTCTCTAGCCGTCATCATCTCTACGCAGTATTTTGCTTAAGACTTCTGAGCATAGTTTAATTAATTTATGATTGCCTAATAAAGAATATTAGGTTAGGTTAAAGGGCACTAGGCCAGGAATTAGTATATTGGAGAGATAGGACATCAGCAAACTTACTTTAATAGACAAGTTCACTAACACCAGAGTAGTAGTAAACAAACAGGTGCCTCTCTCTCTCTACTCACCTGAAGAAAATGCCAGTGAAAATTTGTGAGAGGTGTTTATTTTGTGTTTGTCACTACTACTCTGGTGTTAGTGAACTTGTCTTTTAAGGTAAGTTTGCTGATGTCCTATCTCTCCAATATACTAATAAAGAATATTTAATAAGCACTATTAAAGAGTTGTAATTCGTAAAAAGTATAAAATGAAGTGATGAGATAATGGCCATACAACATACTCTTATCAAATTGATGAAATAGTAAGTACTAAATACAGGTTGTCTCTGAACCATTAAACTGATATGTTTTCATTTAATGTTTTTTTTATATCATGCATTATAAATGTTTAATATAAAACTAACGTTAATAATGACTACTCATGAACTGAGTAGAATTGGAGTCATTCAGGAAAGTGCTCAGTTCGGAAGTGTTTGCTCATCAACACTCATCATACTCATTAAAAAATCCATATTCACCCATATCTTGACGTTCGGCGTCTTAGAAATAAATAAATTTAAACCGATTTTTTAAAAGCTGGTCTGATCAGTTCTGGAGACCTATAGCCTGGTTTGCTCCCAGTAGGGGTTTCCATAAGATCAATGTTAAATTTGATTAAATCAAGCAAAAATATAACTCTACTGTCATTCCTTCACATCGTTTGTTCATAAGCTATTTTAAAAAGAAAATTTGAGAAGCTAATTGCCTTTATTGGCACCCAACAATCCAACATTCCTGTAACATCTGTATACCGGTAAGCCTGAACCTCAAAACTCCACCCTCCTCGCAACGAGCCTTGTTATCTATTTATTCATCACTATCTTCAGCAAAGTCAATGCAACGTAATTATTAAATTTATTTTAGTCCAAACAAAACCTATGTATTTAATTTCGTAAGGCAAACAGGTTGGGTAAACATTTCTAGCGCTACACTCCACCTATGGCCTTCAGAAATGACTCATTTTAAAGCTGTGATATTGTAGATAGTGGTGAAAATGAAAGTTTTGCGATCTGCCTTAAGGGCTCTAGCCCAATTGCCCTCAAATTTCCCATATTAATCTTATGGGAGGAAGGTTTCTGACTTTTGTTTTGATTTATTGAGTAATATCATTGATTTTATACACAAATAGATTTCCCATCCAATGTTAAATGTTGAGTCTCAAAATATCAGCTGTTTTGTGGTCCATTGTGGAGTGCTAGTGTAGTTTCATGTACATGTAATGCAGTTTGAACCAGCTGTGGTTGCGGCCCTCACTAACTAACAAAATTACAGGCACCAATATTCCTATTAGATGGGATATATATTGTAGGATACTGTATAACCAATTGTAATATGTATTAAATATTCCAGCTGTTAATGTTTTATAGTCTAATTAACAAGGCACAAGGCAAACCTTTGAGAAGATGGTATTTATTCGAACAAACCAGCATTTACACATGGGCAACTACATATTTGCATGTTGCATTTAGTGGAGTAACATTTCCAGATGAATTAAATTGTTTATTGAAAATACAGTTAACAAAAACAACGAAACATGCAATTCTTACACAAAAAATACAGAGTAAAGAGAAGTTTTAATACAACAACAATACCTGATTAATTTGTATATACAATGATAAGTTTGACAAAACTATTAATAATTCAATATTATACATTAATTATTTTACAGCAACGTTTGTATTTTATATATCTAGGGGATTTTATCCCTACAAGCCACTAGTTAACATTAATTATTTATCTTTTATTTGTTCCTTTTGTTTTGTTATTTATTTATTTTTTATTGTATTATTTTGTCTTATGTATATAAATGGCAATAAAGATTTAAATTCTAACTATTATATAGATATATTGGATGATTAATCATGAGAGGATAACTATCCTCCGTGACAAGTTTCGTTCATACTGAACAACGGAAATTGTAAGAATCTGTTCACCTCATAAACGGACAGGCTCTTCTTAGCGGTTGGCAAAGTCATAAAACTTGCCCAACTGTCTAAAATTATGTGTATATATATACTTATAGTTAGTAAAACAATAGTTATTAGAATTATACTTTTTCATTCCACTTCATTATTTAGCCTTAACTAGTCATTTGAATTTGATGTCATAAAAAATAAGTATTTCTAAATTTGCCTCATTTCTTGATTTAAATTTTTTTTTAAAAAGTATTTCAGTTTTATACAGTGAAAAAACTATGCATTGATTAAAATCATTGAGTTAAAAATTGTGTTCAAGTTACTGAATAATTTGTTGCAACACTACGCATTGATCATTGTTGTAGAACTGTAACTTAAACGTTGAGACCCAGATGAAATACCTTTCTGGTACAGAATCCAAAAAACATTCACCCCCTCCCTCCCCATTACAAACCTCTTTTCTATATCATGGTTACATAACTGAAATCACATAATTAGCACCTCTGGAAACTGACAATTTATTACATTTAATATCAGATATTTGGGAGAGCCAGTGGCCGAGCAGTCTAAGGCGTCAGGACTTCGCACCTGAGTTTTAGATAGCGCAGGTTCGACTACTGGTCTTTGACTGTTAGAATCTATCAGTAATATTCACATTGTACTATACTGGTTCTCCCCCTTACTCTGTCTGAATAAATTCCCCGCACAGATCAATAATCTACAGGGAATGGACAGAGTATGGTAAAAGGTTAAAGAGAAGATCTTCCTCTGTTTAAAAAAAATTGGTTTTTCAAATGGAATATCAACAAGCTTTTAAGAAACTGTATCCAAATTATATTTTATTAATACAATAAATAAAATAATTCATAGTTTTGATACAACTGAAGGTAATTCTGAGTAATATATGGGTCAACTCTGATTTTTTTCATATTACAATATTATGTTCCTAATATATGTAGAATTAGTTAAAACTTATAATTACATGCCGGAAACAACATTAAAATACATAACTAACCTTAATAGTCGTCACTATCGGAGTCACAGTCAGGCTCCTTACGTTGTGGCTCTGTGCGATCACAATATGCTGAAATTCCGTTGTAGACATATGAAATCGCTCTGAATAAGTGATGTACTCGAGTCTTATAGTCACAGAACTTCCTTTTAAACAAAAACTCAGCTAAATGGCCAATGAGATGATGTTTTTGGTTGCCGCATCTAGGGACCTTGATATTGTAAACAGTTATAACTTCGCCAACAGTCACTTATCACCATCGTTCCCGGTAACACATACTTTTGGATTATCGGTAACAACGTTTCTTGGCCCCGTGTTGGAACACGAACTAAAAAACAACGTTTGCTTTCACGTTCAATGCCACCAAATACCCAATTACCTTCAATCATTCGGCCACGATTATATTTTCACCTACCAATTTTTGCTTCGTCGCTCCCTACTGTTTTCCCTACTCCTCCAATGGGTTGAGACTGTTCAATTAGAATAATCATACAAACTTCCCTGAGATAACTACTCCAATCAACGACAGCGTGATGTTACAGGTCGAGTTCGTGTCGCAACAGATCGTGTCGTGGAGGTTTTAATAGGACCCAATAAGCGACAAAACGGCAGACAGTTTGCGGTGATAGTTTATGTTTTTCAAAGAAAGTAAATTGAAACTGAGACACGAACTTTTTACACTGAATTTTCACTTTTTTCTTGTTTCTGTCGGTAGTTTCTATTCTTTTCCAACATCGAAACACGTGATCACTTTCATTTAAAGTCATTTGATTTCCACAAGTGGGACATTTTTTATTCCGTGGTATTACACCGTGATCGTACAAAAAATTGTTCAATTTCTCACTATCTTCAGAGCTCACTATAAATTTTGTTAAAGTGAATTCGCATGTATTACATAGAAACGGATTAACATCGACATCCGAACTACAAGCCGTCATGATAAGAACTGAATAGAGGCCATATAACGGCGAGCCTGTTTGGACTTTGACTTGAACTTTAATCGTCCCATTGTTATCGATATACATCTTTCCGGCAATAAATTCCTGTTATTTTCGTTTTAACTTGACCTTAGGAACATAATATTGTAATATGAGAAAAATCAGAGTTGACCCATATATTACTCAGAATTACCCAACTGAAAAATATATTGTGAACAAATCCAGGTTTACTGTAAGATATTATGTAATCAAACAAACTTTCACTTTATGTGTGTGTCTGGTCTGCAGAGCTAAAACTGGATAAATGATGCAATTGCTGTTGTGTAAATTCAATAAAACAGCATGCTGTGTAATTAGTTTATGCAGAGTGGACTCGCATTGGTCGATAATGCAGTGCCAGACCGCAGCTAATTGCATTGTCATACATATTGTACAGTATAATTACTACCCTACTTGACTATTAGTCGCCCATTGAGTATTTTGAAAACGTTTCAAAATTGTAATCTTTGTATAAGTTTAATTGTAATAAAGATTTTGAATTTTGATTCTGTTGCTAGTCCGTTCGTTCTACAATACGTTAATTCGTGAAACGTATCCGTAGTTAATCAATCCTAGTCATTGCAACAGTTGTAATACAGAAAAGGTACTACTTTACTGTCAATCAATTTTTGAATTTTTTATTTCGTAATTTTTTCACTTTTATACATCATTTTTGTTTTTACTAATCCTTTGGTGTAATTAGTGTAATTTACAGAAAGTTAATTTCAATATGTAATAAAGTAAATTCTTTAATTTTCCTAATTCATGTATTAAATATATATATATATATATATATATATATATATATATATATATATGATTGGGGTTTATTAGTTTTAATGAAAATTAAAGGTTAGATGTAAGAAAAGGCTCTAATTTTGCCTCAATAAAGAAGTTTTTCATTCAATTATACAAATTAATTTTTAAGTAATCTAGCATATAACAATACTGTACATATTGTTAAATCAACGTTAAATATATCTTTATTCAACAGAAGTTATTCAAATTCAAAATATCTTTATCCATAATTGTATAAAATATACAATGAATGGTATCCAGTTTAGTAATTATTTACTTTTAGGTTTATATAACTGTTATAAAAATTATTACAAGAGCTTAAATAAAACATCATAAACAATAATAATTAAATATAACTATGTAAAACCTGTTAACAGTGGACATACAGAAACCCAAGACAAGCTAACAACAAATAATAAATAAGCTACAACAAACATTAGTAGTTTATTTACAAAGGATGGTAAAATTTAACAGAGCTAATAAATGGTAAACAAACACAAAATACATTTAAAATAAATAGTTAGGGAACAATAACAACAGATTTAATCGAAACCAGAGGTACTGCTGTTTATTTAAAATAAATTAAAATTGAAAAGATCAGATAATAATTGAATAACCATAAAGAATGATACATTCCTTAATAGTGTCAAATTTCATAAAAATCTTCAATAATAAATGGAAGTTTGTAATTTTGCTTATTTTTTATGTTAACTGGTAGGCTATTTAAGAATTTATATCCACAAAACAATTTTTTTTTAAAAACATTTATTAAAAATAAAACTAAGAATATCCCACTTCACCCATAAAAGTACAGTGACGATGGCCCACCCACCTATACAAGTACAATGATGATGGTCAACTCACCCATACACGTACAGTGATAATGGCCCACCCACCGATACATGTAGAGTGATAATGGCCCACCCACCTATACAAGTACAATGATGATGGTCAACCCACCCATACAAGTACAGTGATAATGGCCCACCCAACGATAAACGTACAGTGATAATGGTCCACCTACCCAAACACGTACAGTGATAATGGCCCACCCACCCATTCGTACAGAGGTTATTGAATAAAATGGGTACAGTTTCCTCTAGAACTGTACTTACAACTAAACTTACAGAGTGAAGTTTATTTTGTTTACTAGAAAAAAAAAAAAATAATAAATAAAAAAAAAAAAAAAAAGAACCATTTGCGAGTCTGACAACTTAGATCATTGCAAACATTTTTAACTACTATAAATTTAGTAGTTAAATGTTCAATTTTTATTTATACATAGTTCTCGCAAAAACAGACCTACACGTATTTATCATCACAGCCACAATATGAGACATAAATCGAAGCAAAATATTCCTCAACACAGGCTGACTAAAATGAGTCTGCTCAAACTGTTTCAATTAATGTTAGTTGATCCTTTTTATATTATGCAAGAAGTCCTGAACTGCAACATAGCTTTTCGCTTCAGTCTAGATGAGTTTTATTTATTACTAATATTAATTTATATAACCTCTTAAACTAATTTCTGTTATAATTTTAAACGCAATTGGAACTATACTAATTTTAAATTGACTTAGATTGATAGGTATGAATGGAATTTCCTAACTGTATTATAAATTTCAAAAACTGTTTATTTAGCCCCTGAACTGTTTTAAGATTATATAAAAATAAATTACCTCTGTCAACAGGTCAAATTTATTGTAATGTGTATGATGATCTTTTCAAAATAATTATGCCATCTTTAGATACAAATAAAGGTTATAAACAAAAATAGTATAAAATGACATTTTAAAAAATATAGAAAGATGTGTTTGTCATAATAATTAAGTTATTCCAGGTGTAGTGGTGTTATCAGCTGGCCTTTGTTTTCTTGGTGTTGTTTTTTGACTTAAAATACCATTAAAAATAAAATAGGATTTAAACTGTAATTTATCATTTAAAATATTTTCACTGTGGTTTTTTGAGTATGTGCTTTATATATCTCGTATTCTTCAAGAGGATCTAGTTTATTTCATTTTCTGCATGTGTGTAGAATTTGTAGGCCAGTATTTAGATCACTAATATCATGGTTTTTGTCAACCAGATGCTGGGCGAATGTTGATTTTTGTTTGTCTGTATTTGGGTTAGGATGGTGTTCTTTATATCTGGCTTTGAATGAACGTCCTGTTTTTCCAATATAAATGCTTGGACAACTAGCACATTTAATTTTATATACACCTGATTTGTCACCTTTTTCAATATATTTTTGGTGTTATTTAATTGATTGAGGGTCTTATTATTTGTTTTGAAAGCTAGTTCAATTCCATGTTTTTTCAATTCTTTAGATAAAGTATGTTGTTAGTGTGTGAGTATTCTATACATACATATTTTTTGTTACGTGGCTCTATATTATTTTGTTTTTGTCTATTTCTTTGTTTTGTTATGAGCCTGTCAACCATATTGGATTCATATCCGTTTAACTGAGCGATGTGTTTAATTATGTTTAGTTCTTTCTCATAATTATTGTGTGATAGGGGGACATTTAACATTCTGTATATCATACTGTTGTATGCTGCATACTTTTGTGATGAAGGATGATAAGATGTAGAGTTGATTGGTTTTCTGTAAATACTGTAATCAAATTTGTTATTTATTTTGTTTATGGTCAAATCTAAAAAGTTTATTTTATTTGATTGTTCAATTTCCATGGTGAATTTAAGATTTGGAGTTATATTGTTGAAATATTTGTGTAATAATCCAAGCTGTTTAACATTTCCGTTGAACAGGAGTATTGTATCATCAACATAGCGATGGTATTGTACTATTTTACTTTTTTGTTTATTATGATCTGAGAATATAAATTCGTATTCTATATAGTTTAAGTAAATATTGGAAAGTATGCATGATCAATGAAATAACACCAAAAAATATATTGAAAAAGGTGACAAATCAGGTGTATATAAAATTAAATGTGCTAGTTGTCCAAGCATTTATATTGGAAAAACAGGGCGTTCATTCAAAGCCAGATATAAAGAACACCATCCTAACCCAAAAAAAGACAAACAAAAATCAACATTCGCCCAGCATCTGGTTGACAAAAACCATGATATTAGTGATCTAAATACTGGCCTACAAATTCTACTCACATGCAGAAAAGGAAATAAACTAGATACTCTTGAAGAATACGAGATATATAAAGCACATACTCAAAAAACCACAGTGAAAATATTTTAAATGATAAACTACAGTTTAAATCCCATTTTATTTTTAATATTATTTTAAACACCAATAACACCACTACACCTGGAATAACTTAATTATTATGACAAACACACCTTTCTATATTTTTTAAAATGTCATTTTATACTATTTTTGTTTATAACCTTTATTTGTATCCAAAGATGGTATAATTATGTTGAAACGATCGTCATACATGTTACAACAAATTTGAACTGTTGACAGAGGTAATTTATTTTTATATAATGCATTATAAACCTTGTATTATGATGATTCAGATGTGCATTCAATTGTGACTATGCCTATTTCACTTGACTTATGATGTTGTCAGTGACAATAAAGTATTTGTAATTCTACGTCAAAATCACAAACAATTCTGATGGGGCATACATATTCTATTTAAAATTGTCATTTCATCTTGTGCCCTTTGCAACAAATAATACCTAATGTGAATCATCTGAAAGGAGTATTACACGTGGGGACGTGCTTTTAGGCAAGTCCCAAATATCAATCCAATCGGATGTTTATGAGCATGTCCATGTCATCATGTCCACATCAAAAAACCAATATTACATGAGAGGACATGCTCGTGAGCTAGTCTTCAAGTGTTATCCCCTCCTTTATATACGTAAACATGATTAAAAATGAAGTTTGAATATGTATAATATTCAAGATATATACATAAAAACTTTAAGTATATATTTTAATTTTTTGAGAACATGTCAATAATTTGCCTTATCTATGTAAGTATTATATATGTATATATATATATATATATATATATATATATATATATATCGTATGGTTTGTTGTCAGATACCAAATGTCAGATACAGTTTGTTAGGGTTATTAGATATGGTGTTTTATTGGGCAGTAATGACATATTAGATAGTGTTTTGTCGCAAATAAATATCCTATACTGTTTTGGTTGGACAATAATAGAATATCAGTTAATGTTTGTGCTAGCCAATAACGGAGTATTAGATAGCATTTGTTTTCGTCAATAAATATCAGATACAGGTTGTATTGGTCAATAATGGAATATTGAATAGTGTTTATTTGGGTCAATAATGGAATATTAGATAGTGTTTGTATTGGGCATTAATGGAATAGTAGTTTACGTTTGTACTAGCCAATAATTTTGTATTGGATAGTATTTGTTTGCCCGATGAGGAGTATTAGATACTCTATGTACTGTAAGTTAATGAGGAATATATAATGTTTGTATTGGTCAGTTATGAGCATCAGAGAGTCTTTGTACTTGCCAGTAGAGGACTATTAGGTGGTATCTGTAGTGCTCAATGATAGATAGTTAGATGTAGTTTATGTATTAGCCTATAATGGAATATTACATAATGTAGTGGTTGATGAAACAATACACAGTGTTTTGGAAAAGTATCGAACCAACTTAATTTCTTTTGAATAGAACCAGATAAAAATTGAGACACAATATCTGGCTGTAGAACGTTTTCATCTATCTTTTGATGTAGAATGTATTTTTTCAATCTAGAGGAAAGGGCATGTGGAGGATATTCTAAACGGTCTAATAGAACGTCATGTTAAAATGCCCAGTATATCCAAGCCTATTTTTTTTGAATAAGGTGCCATAAGTTTCAAGTCAAAAGAACCACCCTTTCAGAAATGGCGACTGGTTAACCTTTCTTAGCAGTGATATTTGAGTGGGAATTCAAAATGTTGTAAAAGCCAGTTATGAATTTAATAACTGATGAAAGTAATGGAAAGTTATATACAACGAAATATTATTGGCATAACGGCACAAATAGCTTATCACAGACTAAAGTTAAGAAAAAAAAAAAAAAAAAAAATAAAGAAATATCGAAGTTTCGGAAATTCTTTTTAAATTAAAATGGTACACTTCCACGCCTTCATAATAGAAATATTAAAATATGAGATAGTTTTTGTATTGGTCAATAATGGAATATTGAATAGTGTTTATATGGGTCAATAATGGAATATTAGATAGTGTTTGTATTGGCCAATAATTGAATATTAGCTAGTGTTTGTATTGGTCATTAATAGAACATTAGATAGCGACTTTATTGGTAAATAATGGAATATTAGATAGTGTTTGTATTGGTCAAAATGGAATATTAGCTAGTGTTTGTATTGGTCAATAATGGAATATTAGCTAGTGTTTTTATTGGTCAATAATTGAATATTAGCTAGTGTTTGTATTGGTCAATAATTGAATATTACCTAGTGTTTGTATTGGTCAATAATAGAACATTAGATAGCGACTTTATTGGTAAATAATGGAATATTAGATAGTGTTTGTATTGGCCAATAATTGAATATTAGCTAGTGTTTGTATTGGTCAATAATAGAACATTAGATAGCGACTTTATTGGTAAATAATGGAATATTAGATAGTGTTTGTATTGGCCAATAATTGAATATTAGCTAGTGTTTGTATTGGTCAATAATAGAACATTAGATAGCGACTTTATTGGTAAATAATGGAATATTAGATAGTGTTTGTATTGGTCAAAATGGAATATTAGCTAGTGTTTGTATTGGTCAATAATGGAATATTAACTAGTGTTTGTATTGGTCAAAATGGAATATTAGCTAGTGTTTGTATTGGTCAATAATTGAATATTAGCTAGTGTTTGTATTGGTCAATAATAGAACATTAGATAGCGACTTTATTGGTAAATAATGGAATATTAGATAGTGTTTGTATTGGTCAAAATGGAATATTAGATAGCAACTTTATTGGTAAATAATGGAATATTAGCTACTGTTTGTATTTGTCGAAATGGAATAATAGATATTTTTTATAATGGTCAATAATGAAACATTAGATAGCGACTTTATTGGTAAATAATGGAATATTAGATAGGGCATGTATTGGTCAAAATGGAATATTACTGTATTGGTCAATAATGGATTATTAGATAGTGTTTGTATTGATAAATAATGGAATATTAGATAAGTGGCTGCATTGGTCAATAATGGCATATTAGCTAGTGTTTGTATGTGTCAATAATGGAATATTAGCTAGTTTTTGTATTGGTAAATAATGGAATATTAGATAGTGGCTGTATTGGTAAATAATGGAATATTAGATAGTGGCTGTATTGGTGAGTAATGGAATATTAGCTAGTGGCTGTATTGGTGAGTAATGGAATATTAGCTAGTGGCTGTACTGGTTGATAGTTGAGTAGCAGTCCAGTTAATTACATTATCATACACATCACATTATTGCCACCACACGCAATTACTTTTCTCCCTTGTGATTGGCACTTCCATCTGCACATTTAATACAAATTAATGTTTTTCTACAAAGTGTCTGTTTAGTTAAAGAAAATCAGTATTGAATAGATTTGAGTTAAATATTTGTGAGTAGTACATACACGTTGTTGTGTTTGAAACATTAATTTTAATAAACAGTTACCAATCTTACTTAAGTTGGTTTTTTTTGCAAATGTGGAAAAAATGCTTTGGGAGTGTTGTAATATTAACCCAATTTATAATATGTATATTTTTCTTACATATATATATATATATATATATATATATATATATATATATATATATATATATATATATAAAGTTTAAAAGCATAAACAATATTGAAAAATGTAAATATTCAAAGTAATTTTCGTTAATAGGGTTTATTGGGGGGGGGGGGCAGAGTAAATAAGAGAACACCACTGCTGACACGAGGATAAGATTACAAAGCATTATCCTGATGAAGTGTCTCACCTGCAAGCCATCAATTTAATCTCACCGACAAGCTACTACCTCTCTTATCTCATCAACAAGCCACTCCTCTTGTCTCACCGACAAGCCATCACTGTAGTCTTCTCACCGACAAGCTACCTCTTTTGTCTCACCAAAAAGCCACACCTATTGTCTCACCGACTAACCATCGCTGTAATCTTCTCACTGACAAGCTACCTCTCTTGTCTCACCAAAAAGCCGCCCCTATTGTCTCACCGACTAACCATCCCTGTAGTATTCTCACCTACAAGCTACCTCTCTTGTCTCACCGACAAGCTGTCCCTCAGTGTCACCGACAAACCGTCATTCTTATCTCATAAACAAGTTATCCATTTTGTTTCACCAATAGGCCGCCGCTCTTGACTCACCGAATAGCCGTCCCTCTTTCATCACCGACAAGCCGTCATTCTTGGTCTCCCAATAAGCCATTGCTCGTGACTCACCGACTACACCGCTATGAGCCATTTCAAGCTACCAAAACTGGAAAAGCTTTGGCTTATTGGTGGATGAACAAGCGAGTCTTCAACATAGTGTAGATTAGCAAACAGATCTTCAACGTCATATTGTGGATGAGCAAGTATCACTTAAACGTAATACGTGTAGATGAGCAAGTGGGTATTCAACGTTTTAGGGTCGATTAAAAGCGTCTCTTTAACATTGTAATGTGGATGAGCAAGCTGGTTTTTAACATTGTAGTGTAGATGAGCAAGCGAATCTTCAACGTTTTAGTGTCGATTAGCAAACGTTGTACTCTACAACGTACGTTTTACGTTGTAATGTGGATGAGCAAGCGAGTCTTCAACGTTTTAGTGTTTTCAATGTGATTTGCTATTTTAACTATCGTCATCCGATGTGAAAAGATAAGTTATTGTCTAAAGTATTTCGCTATAAAATTTAGAATTGAGATATACCAGCTATAACTGGATTTTAGGAGATTAAAAAAATAAAAAATATACACATTTGCGCTCAAATCAGAGGTTGATAATATTTAAATTGACAAATTTTAGTATTGTTGCCCCTTAGTAAATACCAGTATCAGAATAAGCATGACTTTGTAAAATTGGATAATATGGTCCACTTACCTAATGTTAAGGTTTTTAAAGCTCAAATTAAATTAGTATATAGTAGAAAAGGGCAAATTGAGCTTTATTATGGAATATTTGTAAAAATTACAAAATTCGTTGAATGTTGTAAAGTAACGTCAAAGTTCACTAAGAAGGCAAACCGCACATTGAAGCGTATTTAGAGGAAGTCGAGGTGCGGCCAGGTTTAATAAAGCATTCCTATGAAACCCACCTGGAATGTCTCTGTCCCAGTTACGAGTTCTGCCCTACCAATATATTTCATCCCATTACTCAGTTATGCTGGACTTTATTTAATTTTGTTGCAGCAAGACATTGAGAAAATCTTTTACTGTAATTAACTCAATTTTCCTTACAAATGTTGCAAAAAAATCTAGAAAAACATGGAATAAAAGTATTCTGTATTTATTAGATTGACTAATGCCAATCAAACGTCAATTGGAATAGTGTACTGTCATAAAAGGGTTATAATAAAATCACCTTGATATTGATTTTGTCAATCAGTAAATGAAAAATTTTAAAAAGAAAACAAACAGTTAAAAACACAAATAAGAAAGAGAAGAAATAATAACTTTAGAAAAATACAAATTCATTTTTACTGAATCAGCATGTAACTCATGCTTCTATCTCATGATTAGTTCGAGCAGAATAATAGTAACTTTTCAACACTATGGGAAAGCTTTATACTGCCAGGAGATGATTAAAGTTAAATAAACTATAGGAGAGATCCACACCCAACTTACGACCAAATACTGTCTAATAGTTATGTCCATGACGCACTACATACCATAAAATGTTTATTTTGTATGTGTACGGTGGAAAATATGTCACGGATCGGTTTATTTGGGACGTTTTATAAGTATATGAATTGTCTCCTGATTCATGTGAAAGGGCTCATAACTCACGTGTACGAAAGATGGTGAAAAAGGGTTGGCAAATCATGTACATGAACAGTGGGGAGAGCGGACTCCAAGCATGTGTTCAAAGTGTAGTGGGAAGACGGCGGGGGGAATTCTTAAGTTAACTGAAGTTTAGTTGGTCAACAGGAGTGTCACTAAAACAACTGAGGTTTAGTTGGCTACCAGGACTGTCACTAAAACAACTGAGGTTTAGTTGGCCACCAGGAAAACTGAGGTTTATTTGGCCACCAGGAAAACTGAGGTTTTTTGGCCACCAGGATTGTCATTAAAACAACTGAGGTTTTTTTCGCCACCAGGAATGTGTCACTAAACAACTGAGGTTTAGTTGGTCACCAGGACTGTCACTAAAACAACCGAGATTTAGTTGGCCATAAGGATTGTCACTTAAACAACTGAGGTTTAGTTGGCCACCAGGAATGTCACTAAAACAACTGAAGTTTAGCTGGCGGAGTATCACTAAAACAGACGGGGTTTAGTTGGCAACCAGGATTGTCACTAAAACAACTGAGGTTTAGTTGGCAACCAGGACTGTCACTAAAACAACTGAGGTTTATTTGGCCACCAGGACTGTCACTAAAACAACCGAGGTTTAGTTGGCCATAAGGATTGTCACCTAAACAACTGAGGTTTAGTTGGCCACCAGGAATGTCACTAAAACAACTGAAGTTTAGCTGGCGGAGTATCACTAAAACACCAGGATTGTCACTAAAATAACTGAAGTATAGTTGGTGGCGTGTCAATAAAAGAGATGGGGTATAGTTGGCAACCAGGATTGTCACTAAAACAACTGAGGTTTTTTACGAGTGTCACTATCACAAATGATGTTTAGCAGCCGAGTACCATAAAACAGCTGATGTTCAGTTGGCTACTACGGGTGTCACTAGCATAATTGTGGAATGGCTGACCGTCTCGAGTTTCACTGAAACAGCTGAGGTTGATGATCTTTGAATCAGATAACCTTTACAAAGCGTTTAATTCTACAGAAAACTCCAACACAGCTAATCTGCTGCTGAACTCTCTATACAGTGCCAGGAGAGAAAAATTGGTTAAAACTGTTGAAGATATAAACTTTACCCACAGCTGTAGAAAATTATGGTCACATTTAAGAAAAGTTTTTACTCCAACTCGAGTTGGACTAAAGAGTTTTTAACTCCACTTGAAGGATTATAATATAGCTTAACGGATAGTCAGCTTATCGAAATCAGCCCGCCATCCTTCTTACAACCATGTGCTTTACAAGCTTAATGAAATTAAAAAGAGCCAATTGGCACCCCTGGAAGTCTCTAGAAATTTCACGGAGGAAGAGATAGATAGAGTGATTTCCGCTATAACAGCTGGGAAAGCAGCCGGTCTTGACGGTATCTTTCCGGAATTTCTGATGCATGCTGGTAGCAAAGTGAAACAATGGCTTCAAACAGTCTACAATAAGATACTAGCTACAGGCAATTTGCCAATAGTATTTAAACGTTCAAAAGTAGTAACTGTTCTGAAGCCTGGCAAAGACCCTGAACGAGTGGAAAGTTACCACCCTATATATCTTCTTAGTGTTTGTTATAAGTTGCTGGAAAGACTGTTATACAACAGAATATCACCCATTCTTGATTCTAATGTTCCAGCTGAGAAGGCTGGGTTCTGGCGGAAGTTGTAGCGACCAGATCCTACAACTCCTACAACCTCTGACATGATTTATCGAGAATGGGTTTGAAAACAAGTTAAAAACATCTGTAGCTTTTGTTGATCTCACACAAGTATGGATCAAAGGTTTGTTGTTAAAGTTCTACAGCCTCCTTCACTGTCTCTTTCTTTTGTGACTTATGAAGTCAATTGTTAGTGCCAGGCTAATAAAGGTTTATTTCGGTCGTAAAGAAAGCTCTTTTAGACATCTGAAGGATGGTCTGCCACAGGGGTCCGTACTTGCTCAAATTTTATTTAATGTGTATACAGCTGACATCTCAATCACCAAGTCTAGAAAATTTATATATGCTGACGATATTGCTTTAGCTTATCAACATAAGGACTTTACAGCTACTGAAGAAACATTCGCAAACGATCTTGCAACCCTCAAAGAATATTTTAGAACCTGGAAGCTGAATCCTAACCCATCAAAAACCGAAGTAGCCTGCTTCCAACTTAGTAATTTATTAGCTAATAGAAAATTAAACATCTTTCTAAATGGTGTAAAACTCCACCACAATGATCATCCACAGCACCAGTGAGTAAAGTTAGATCGATCGCTGATGCTTAAAAACCATCTTCAAAAAACAGCAGCTAAAATTAAAACCAGGGCAAATGTACTACTTTTATATGTATACTTTATGTATTATTGTTCCAGCAAATGTTGCTGGAACAACTTGGGTAGCCAATGTATACGTCTTGCTTACAACTGCTTTGTCAGTGGTTTATTCAGCTGCTGAATCAGTGCTCTCGTATGGCTAAATAGCGCACATACTAAAGTGATTGATGTCCAACTTAATAGGGTCAACGGAACTATTAGTGGCACTCTCATAGCAACTTCAGTACCTTGGCTCCCGGTGCTGTGCAATATAGCTCCTCCAGAGATAAGATGTCAGGAGGCACTACTTAAAGAATTCAATAATATCTTGAATGCTCCGCACCTCCCCATTACCCAGGATCTCGTACGTCAGAACGGTCGCTTAAAATCTCGAAATTCACCTCTACGTACTACTTTCCAGTTGACAAGATCAAATTTCTCGTCCAATACTAGCTGGGCTATAGCGTGGAACAGTTTTTATGAACGTATTAAGTTCCTTATTAAATATCTGTCAATACCTGTAGGTGGAATGAACCTCTCTCGTAGGGAATGGACACTGTTGAATCGGTTCCGAACTGGAGTGGGCAGCTGATGTAACTACTGGAAATACAAATGGGGATTGACAGTAGGTCAGTCATGTGATTGTGGAGAGTCTATCCAAATAATGGATCACATAGTTTCAGAGTGCTTCTTGCGGTGTTTTACGGAGGGATTAGCTAGCATAAATAGAATCAGTGAGGAAGCTCTTAAATGGCTTGATGGATTGGATTTAGCTTTGCGACAGGAGATCACTTGTTATTTATTTATTTTTAATTTTTACCGTAATCTAATGACTTTTGGAATTGTTCCAAGTATAAAACACAGCTTTTATATAAATTTAAAATAAAAACTGGTAGCTAAAAAAAAACCATAAGGTATATCTGTATTGCCAACCGACTAAAATGTACGGCGTTCTCATTGCTTCTGTGTGCGAGCGCCTGCCACTGGTAAATGCAATATAGCTACAGCATCTGTATTGCCAATCGACTTAAATGTAAGGCGCTCTCACTGCTTCTGTGTGCGAGCGCCTGCCACTGGTAAATGCAATATAGCTACAGCATCTGTATTGCCAATCGACTTAAATGTACGGCGCTCTCAATGCTTCTGTGTTTCTTACTGTGTCAATTGTTGTCTACAAAATAAAATTTGCAGACCACACGTCCTCCTTAAGTTTATGTTGAATGCTTGACATATAATGTCAGTGTTACAGAGTGGTAGTGAATAATTTTTATTATGTCAAAATATATAAATATTTGTGTGTTATGTTTAATCAGGTTTGTATTGTAAGAAAGTAAAGACCCCTTTGGCCATAATGATTCTGCTTCACTATTGTGTTGATTAAAACACATTTTTAAATTTCAAATAAAATTGTAAATGCTATTTTTATTTAGATTTAATTGATTGACACTAGCCAAATGTTAAGCAATAAAATATTATAATAAATAACGTAACATTTATGAAAATGAACAGAAAGTAATACGAAGTTAATGGCATTCAACTGAACAATATACAGGGTGTTCATAAAGACCTCTTCAAGACTTCAAGATATGATTTTTTACATGAAAACTAATAAAATAGTTCCTGTAAACATATGTCCTAAAACGGTTATTTTCACGTGTGCAAACCTGAATGTGTTTTTTATATAATTCATCATAAATTAATAACACTAAAAGATATTATTTTCAAACCTGGTAGAAGTATAAGGAATAATAAGACCTAACTATAGGTCTATAGGTATAGAGTATAAAGTTCCTACTTTGTACCATTCAAAAATGGTGGCTATTTTTAGTTTTCAAAGCTTAATATCTTAAAAAGTATACACTTAAACAAATAAAAAAAACGTAAAAAAATTGCAAAATTTAATTTTCTAAAAGATAGTACAAATATGTTTAAGATCCGATCATTGATAACTGATAAGTTGTAATATTCGCAATACAGTAAATGCTAATTGGATAAAATTTCCGCAACAATAACTGTACTTTTCAAAAAAATTTTACAACTTAGGTCAAATTAGCCACTTTTAGTAGCAATATCTCCATAAGGATTTAAAAAAAATGTTCCCTTGACACATATATTACTTATAAGAAGACAATAAAAGTTCATTGTTTGTGGCATCACTTTCGTCACACTCTTTATGCCCCCCTCTTATCACACTACTTCTCCCCCACATATGTCACGTATTACCTGCTTTACCTGCTGTACTGTGCTTGTGTTAGAGTGATTAATTTCTGTAAAGGATTCTTTTGGTCTGAGGATGACGTGCTTATTGAAATCGAATTTAAAAACAACGTCAATCTAAGATCGTATGCCCTTTCCAAGATCTTTGACACGGTCGATAATGGAATTATTCTGGTATACAAATTAAGATATTGTGTTTTCAGTCAGACAGCTGTGGATTTAGTTAGTTCATACATTACCAATAGACGCCAATATGTTTACTTTAATGGCAATATATCAAGCATCCAACCTGTACGTTTTGGCGTCCCCATGGCTCCATTTTGGGGCCTAGTTTTTTTATTTAATTTGCTTGATTTCTGCTCATCTAGATGGTTGTGTAAATACTTATTTGTTTTCTGATGACCTGGGGATTAAAGTGAGTGCCAAATAATTTCTTCAATTTAATAACAAGCTTAGCTCTTTGACAAGTATTGTTAATGACCGGTGTGCAGCCAATAAATTATGTCTCAATGAGAAAAAAATCACAGGATTTACATATTTATTTGTCGAGTAGGTCTTGTGAAAATGAAGATTTTAGACTTAAGTTCCTTGGCATTTTATACAGCCTAACTAATCCATGTAGATTATGTAGGTGCTCGAATTGTTCGAGGCATTTTGTTAATCAGATCCCTAAATGGCACATTTTCTACTGAACACCTGCTGTGGATGTACTATACTTTTATACATAGTTTTCTAAAATATAGTGTCACTTTGTAGGTTAATTCACCTGGAGCAAATAATTTATTTGTACTGAAAAAAATTAGGCTCATATGCAATGTAGATAGACGAAATAATTGCAGGCCACATTTTATTAAATTAAAATATTAACACTGCCATCAATATATATATATATATATATATAAATATATATTAAATATTTTGTTATGTGTGAAAGATAACATTGGCTCTTTTTGTAGCCAAAATGATGTCCATAGTTACCATTCTCGTAATATAAATTACTTAGTTTTAAGTAAATGTAACTTCTCTAGTACCAAAGCTAGTTTAAAGTATGAGAATTGTATTAAGTTTTACAATTCTCTACCTATGCATGTAAAGTTAAGGAACAGATGTGATTTAAAAGTGCTGTCAAACATGTACTGATACAATCTTCTTTATATAGTGTTGACGAATGCTCTAGTTTACTATGGAATAATGTTTGTTAAAATAATCCTAAGATTATATTTGACGTTGTTATATACTGTATTATATTTGACATTGTTATATACTGTATTATATCCTGACAATAAATGATTTGATCATCATAACGTATGCTCCATCATATACTTACATGGTGTTACATTTGCCAATAATGTACTTCTTACAGAGACGGTTATATCTATTGGTGCTGTTTGTCCAGTGAAGGGGCATCTCAATGTTAATCGATTGTAAATTTGTTCAACTCGAACATTCGAATTACATCTGTTTGTTTGTTAATAACAAGACTACATTCACTATGACTCAGAGCCATTTAATTTGCCACTAATGTACTTCTTACAGAGACAGTCTACCTATTGGTGCTGTTTGTCCAGTGAAGGGGCATCTCGATGGTAATCGATTGTAGATTTGTTCAACTCGAACATTCGGATTTCATCTGTTTGTTTGTTAGTAAAAAGACTACATTCATTATGAATCAGAGCCATTTAATTTGCCACTTGTGTACTTCTTACAGAGACAGTCCTACCTATTTATTGGTGCTGTTTGTCCAGTGAAGGGGCATCTCGATGGTAATCGATTGTAGGCTATATTTGTTCAACTCGAACATTCGGATTTCATCTGTTTGTTTGTTAGTAACAAGACTACATTCACTATGACTCAGAGCCATTGCCACTTATGTACTTCTCACAAAGGTAGAACTTCTTATTGACACTAGGGGCCTATTTCACGAAAGTTACAAGTTACATGATTACCAGTAAATGTTTAACAAACCTGTAAAAATATCAGTAACCGGTGTTTCACAAACACAAAGTTACAAGTCTAGTAGTAACTAGTAATAATTTACTGATTCACAAGTACAATTTCACCGATTCACTACTGTGTTTTTTTAACATTGTTACAAGTTTACACTTTTTAAAAGTAAACATGTTTTTAACCTATACTGACATATAGGTAAATGTTATAAGAGGACTCTTACAATGTTTAGATTCTTTTGTGCTCAGTTTTTTTACTCAAGTATTGTTAAAATACTCAATTTCTTTGCTTTATCACATTTTGTATAGATATATCGTATTGCAATTTTCACTATACGGGGTGTTTCACGACAACCCTCACAAACGTTGGGATATTAGTCCTTAGGTCAAAACAAAAACAAGTCTTACTTTTGATTTGACAAAAAAATAAACTGAAAAATATAGGCCCTTTTCGGCTTTATTTTGCATCTACAGCAAAAAAATCGATTTTTTTCAATACCTCATGTATTTAACTGAATGTTTGGTCTGTAAACTACCAATATTGCTAGTATTTTTATTTACATTAAATATTTTTTGTTAAACCTTTACACCTAGGTAGAGGAGAACATTTTGAAAATGTGCCATTAATTTTTTAAGTCAAACTGCTACCTGAAATTCTGTTAGAGTACCTTAAATTATTAAGTAATAGTAAAAATATTAAGTTAAAAATTAAAAAGTTATGTGTAAAATTTTATAACAAACTACACATGTCTGCGAACACTACAGAAAAAGTTAAAATGTCGGCTATCATTGTCGATGAATTTTATGAGAACAAAGTCGATCGGATTGAGATGCAATTGCATTAAAAGTTGTTAAATAATATACAGAGCAACGCCCAGTTAATAAATTAAACAAAAGCATAATGATATATCCATTCACAAAATTTTGTGTAGATGAGTTAATATTCGCTCTACACTAATACACGCCAGTGACCAGATTCTTTTGTGCTTCATTACCTGATTTGCCTTATTGCTTATAATATAAATTATTATTTAAATCAATAAGTTTTAAATAATCAGGCAATAAGAACAGTTAGGTTTGTTTAAAATTTTTAACGACAATTACATTTATTTATTATTATCAACGTAGCTTATCAACGTAAAGTACGTATTATCAACGTAAAGTACAGCTTCAAAAGCAATGTAATTGTTAGCAATAAAATAAACTTGTAACAGTAATCAGCTGACTTGTAACAATTAGTTACAAATGTGACTTTTTACTATAAAAGTAACAAGTGCTTTCAAGAAACACCAGTATTTGTGAAATTGTAACTAGAACTATCTACACTAGTGAAATAGTGAATATGTAACTTGTAACTTTCGTGAAACAGGCCCCAGGTTGAAACTAGTTTTAATTTAAAAGGGAGTCATTAAAATAATGCTTAATCATTAATAATTTATCAGTATTCAATAACCTAACCTAACCTAACCTAACCTAACCACCATTTTACGACGCGCGAGTAATAACTTACCCACAAAAATTAAGAAAGTGAGACTAAATTTCAATTCAGGAAAAAGTTGAAAACGTTGTTGGAAATAATTGCTTTTTACTCTATAAACGAGTATCGTCAGTTTAAACGCTGGGCATGGTATAGTATCCTCGATGGTATATCTGAGTGGTCTAGATGTATGAAGCTACATTACTGTTTGTATATTTTCATTTTTTTACAAAGAGTATTTAGCAATTCAACTATGATTAATTTAGTTAGATTACATTTATGAACTTAACGATCCATTATATTTGTATCAAATGGGTTTTGTGTACAAATCTATTTGTTAGTAAATAATTTGATATGAATCACCCCATCACAAGTGACTTCATTGTTTATCGTATTCAACAGTTAAGTGGCCTCCAGACCTGTTACACACCCCGCCGTCTCCTTGCACAATAGTGAAGGTGTGAACATAAAGGTAATATATAGGGACTCGATCAGGGCTGTTCCATTACCTGGCTGCGATCGAGCCATTGTAGCAGTTAAGTGGCCACCAGACCTGTTACTCACCCCACCGTCACCTTGCAAAATAGTGAAGATGTGAACATAAAGGTAATATATAGGGACATGATCAGGGCTGTTCCATTACCTGGCTGCGATCGAGCCATTGTAGCAGTTAAGTGGCCACCAGGCCTGTTACTCACCCCACCGTCTCCTTGCACAATAGTGAAGGTGTGAACATAAAGGCAATATGATATATAGGGACACGATCAGGGCTGTTCCATTACCTGGCTGCGATCGAGCCATTGTAGCAGTTAAGTGGCCACCAAGCCTGTTACTCACCCCGCCGACTCCTTGCACAATAGTGAAGGTGTGATCATAAAGGTAATATATAGGGGACACGATCAAGGCTGATCCATTACCTGGCTGCGATCGAGCCATTGTAGCAGTTAAGTGGCCACCAGACCTGTTAATGCTACTGTACGTGTATGGGTGGGCGAGTGGGTTAATGCCACCGTACGTGTATGGGTGGACGGGTGGGTTAGTGAAGGTGTGAACATAAAGGTAATATATAGGGGACACGATCAGAGCTGTTCCATTACCTGGCTGCGATCGAGCCATTGTAGCAGTTAAGTGGCCACCAGACCTGTTAATGCTACTGTACGTGTGTGGGTGGGCGAGTGGGTTAATGCCACCGTATGTGTATGGGTGGGCGGGTGGGTTAGTGAAGGTGTGAACATAAAGGTAATATATAGGGGACACGATCAGAGCTGTTCCATTACCTGGCTGCGATCGGGCCATTGTAGCAGTTAAGTGGCCACCAGACCTGTTACTCACCCCGCCGTCTCCTTACACAATAGAATATAAAATGTGTTGAAAGCTTTATGGACAAGACGAGTTCAGTAAATTTATGTCACAATGGTTTTAGAAAACTTTGATATTACTCTCGCCACTACAATGGGCATATTGCCTTGGCTACTTCCTATAACAAACTCCACGCTGACAAACAGAATTACAGTTTTCTAAAAATATACCAATTACTGAATTAAAATATTACAATAAACTAAATATTACATAAATTTAAAACACACAATAGTTTTTTAATCAGCATAATACTAATTGGTACTTATATAGTATAAGTAAACGTCAAAGAACACAAATATATTATGTAAGTACAAAGACACAAAAATACTACAATAAAAGTATAAAATGCACAAATATATCACAATATAAGCACAAAATTAAGTTATAAGATTCTATTATTTTCACTTAATAAAAGGGATTTTTTTGTCCCTCTGGTCTGAAGAAGATAAACGTGGTTTGTTGAAATCTATCACCATAGTATTTAAACATTTTGTACTTTTATTATAGTACACTTTGTGCATTTTGTGCTTATATTGTGATATATTCGTTCATTTTGTACTTGTATTATAATATATTTATGCGTTTGAAATAAATTGTAATATAATTGTGTTGTGTGATATCCACTTCTTGTATGCACATATAATTTAAAATCTACAGTTTGTTTTAATTCTAATGAACACAAATTTCGTGGCATTTATAATTTTCCTAGCTATAGATAATCAGATTTGTTTACTTTATACTACAATAAAGTAAACTAGTTTATGGCAGTGTAGAACAATATCTGTAATTGAGTGCCCAAACACATAATTTAAATGTTTATTTTAAGTTTTAATTTTAACTTTTTGCAAAATTCTGTCATTTTTTACCATTTTCTCTATTCTGTGCTCAAATAAACCTAGATGTTTGCCACTAAGTTGTTATAGTACGCACTCCATTAATAAAATCCCATGTAGTGTCCAACAGTAAGCTTATTTTAATTTTTAAGAAAGACCGAGGACAAGTTCAGTACAAGGTGAATATTACTAATTAAATGTAGCAGCCAGAGCCAGGATTCGAACCTACGCTAACTCCAACTCAGATACAAAGTCCTGACACCCTGGACCGCTCGGCCACTGGCTCTTCCCCTTTAATAGTTGTGACATTGAACAATTCCCTGGTTTTCTAGCATTGAATACTACCAGTACTTGTCAGAGATCCTTGACGATGTTGTTCCATCTTTCCATTTCTTCATGACATTTGAGACCTAAATATCATTAAGATAAAAATATGACCACAGTAATACCAGGGAAACCACCCTGCACAGATCTTTACTCACTCTCTTGGATTGACATTTATATATATTTTTCTCCAAATTCATTGCTGTTAACCAAGAGAGGTTTTGCTGCTGAGTTCTGAGATATACTCTCAGAACTCAGGCTTCAATTTATTAATAAAAAATAAATAAATAATAATAATAATAAAAAAATTGTATGTATAATCATCAAAGAAAATTCACGTTTTAGAAGTAGCTCACTTACTGTGAACAAATCACTAAGTAAAACTATAAGTTGACAAACAAGACTTTGTATATACATTAAATAATCTTTCAACAAGTGGCCGAGTTAATTTTAATGAGCTCTGTTTGATCCTACGAGTGAACCACAAGTACATTCTTTTCCTAAAACGGTGGTAGAAGTGTTTTGGGGCGATAAACTGTACATATTCTGAATGCGTTTCCGCCAATTGACTTGGCGCCGAGTGTAACCTAGTGAGTATAATGTATAATGTTAACCCCTCAAAATCCTTATTTTCACAGCTGAAAGTACATGTTTATTTCAGAGAGGGAAATACAATAAGAATTATTATGTTTAAAGAAGTTATTTATTAAAATATTTATTTACATTCATGGATAAAATGTTACTTACATCTGCATTCACGTATGACATGAAAACAACAAGACAAATCTCCCACATTGTACTTCTGTAGCCTGTATCACAACAGTGTTAATATGCATTAATTTGTTACAACAATTTATGAACTGCATTGCAAAGATAATCAGTAAGTAAATTTATGAAAAATCCTGGCAAAAGTTGTTTCTAAATCGATTTAAATGAAAATAAAGGTAATACATACAAAAATATTTAGCCACACTTTGAGTAAAATAAAGGTAACTCATAGAATCATTTTTAGCCACACTGTGTGTAAAATAAAGGTAATACATAGAAACATTTTTAGCCACACTTTGAGTAAAATGAAGGTAACTCATAGAATCATTTTTAGCCACACTTTGTGTAAAATAAAGGTAATACATAGAAACATTTTTAGCCACACTTTGAGTAAAATAAAGGTAACTCATAGAATCATTTTTAGCCAAACTTTGTGTAAAATAAAGGTAATACATAGAAACATTTTTAGCCACACTTTGAGTAAAATAAAGGTAACTCATAGAATCATTTTTAGCCACACTGTGTGTAAAATAAAGGTAATACATAGAAACATTTTTAGCCACACTTTGAGTAAAATAAAGGTAACTCATAGAATCATTTTTAGCCACACTGTGTGTAAAATAAAGGTAATACATAGAAACATTTTTAGCCACACTTTGAGTAAAATAAAGGTAACTCATAGAATCATTTTTAGCCAAACTTTGTGTAAAATAAAGGTAATACATAGAAACATTTTTAGCCACACTTTGAGTAAAATAAAGGTAACTCATAGAATCATTTTTAGCCACACTTTGTGTAAAATAAAGGTAATACATAGAAACATTTTTAGCCACACTTTGTGTAAAATAAAGGTAATACATAGAAACATTTTTAGCCACACTTTGTGTAAAATAAAGGTAATACATAGAAACATTTTTAGCCACACTTTGTGTAAAATAAAGGTAATACATAGAAACATTTTTAGCCACACTTTGTGTAAAATAAAGGTAATACATAGAAACATTTTTAGCCACACTTTGTGTAAAATAAAGGTAATACATAGAAACATTTTTAGCCACACTTTGTGTAAAATAAAGGTAATACATAGAAACATTTTTAGCCACACTTTGTGTAAAATAAAGGTAATACATAGAAACATTTTTAGCCACACTTTGTGTAAAATAACAGTAAAACATACAAACCTTGTTAGCTATGCTTCGTAAAAAATTGACGTATATCAACTTCTTTATCATGATTTGAGTAAAATACAGTTGATATACATACAAATTCGTTTGTGAAGCTTTGCATTTGACTAATTTTATAATATAATTTAATATTTCTTACTTGCGTTGCGATTTTGTGCTGAAATTTAATGACAGATAATTTGTTTATCCCTTAGTAAAACATAACTAAGAAGTTGTAATCTTGAATGTTTAAAATGTTCACTGAATATTACATACTCACGTTGTGTTGTCGTGTATTTTGAAGTACATACACTATATTAATTAAATCATCAAACTTTGTGTTATATACTATCCATGTTATAGTAAGTAATATATTTAGTTATTATAACATGGGTATTATAAAGTTAAAACTTCAGCGTGTTTCTTTTAAAACGAATCCGTGATTTGAAATGGGTTGAATTTCAATACAATACTGTACATACAATTAACAATACATATAGTTAATACAATACAATGTGTTCAGAATAGTGTTCGAAAGCATCTTGACATAAAACAAACCATTTTGTTTTAAAATATTCTTTTACAATAAACACTCTCTGATCTTTGCTCAAAACCATGTTTCTAACCTCAACTTAATGACATTGCACGAAACCCAAATATAGTGAACAACAACGTACATCAGCTGATAGCTAAGGAAGAAAAAGAACCAGGCTTACCAACCTATGAACTTGTAATTATCTTAAACATTCATTTTCTGTACTTGCATTTTAAAAGAAACACCCTGTATATATTTCATACAAATCACGATACAAAAGCATATAAGTGATTTTAAGTGTACACCGAACTCCAAATACAGTTCAAAAAGTATACATTAGCTAGAACAATGGTTACAACCAAAAATTCAGTCTTAAACAGCAGACTTCGAATTGTTAGTCTGTTCTTTATAACACCAAACATATAAATCATTAATAAATTTATAATTAAATATTTACAAATTCTCGTCCAGCCCCCTCTGTAAGCAATCTTGTTCTTCAAGCTTTTGGAGAGAGAATGGGGGGTAACACATTCTTACCTCATAATACATTCAATATGAATCAAACAATATACATATGATCTTAGTAAATTTTTATTTTACTTTTATAAAATAACACTAAAACAGCAAGGAAGCTTTCCATTTAATGTATATGATTCACTCGATTTCAAATTAAATTAAGTTTTAAAACTTTATGCATCGTGTCTAGGTACGGCTTAACCATAGCAGATAACATCTATAAACTTTACTCAGTGTTATTTGGCTATGTGAACTATTTTCCTTGCTATTACCATGACATGCATACCATGGGGGACGGCCAACAGAGGAAGTCATACAAATCTTAAATCTGAACATAGGTCGAGTGATACCTCATTTTAAATAACTCGGTTAGTAGATTGGAACGCCGCAATCCGCATCTCAAAAGGTTTATCCAATCAGAATTGGCAGGGTATTAGGTACATATTGTGAAGTACATTATGTACTGCCATTTCTGACTGGATCATCGTATTGAAGTGCGGACTGCGGCGTTTAACTAAACTAACCGATATCTTTTCTGAGCTATCATTCGACGTATTTTCAGATTTAAGATTTTTATTACTTCCTCTGTGGGCTATCCTCCCATGGCAATAGCAATGAAAAATAGTTTACATAGCCATATAGTTTACACTGAGCAAAGTTTAAATATGTTATATTCTATGGTTAATTAAATATTAAGCCATACCAAGAGTCATAGAAATAATCATAGTATTAAAAAAATAATAATATGTCCACTAATATAATACATTATATTAGTGATTTTGATATAGTAAATTTTTTTTTATTATATCAAAATCAGAAGGAAACGGGGATGGCAAAATTGACAAATGGCCTCAGAATGGTAAAGGGAACAAAGTGGAGACACAGGATGACAATGGCTTGGTGATGGAGATGGGCACATAAGTGGAGAAATAAGAGGAGATGGAAATGGGGATGGCAGAATTGACAAATGGCCTCAGAATGGTATAGTACGCGCGCTGAAGGTCCGGCCTCCTGGCTGGCCTACTAGTCATATAAAAACATCGACTCTGAGCGAGGAGGTCACAGACAAATCGTACAGGGTGATTGTTTACGCGTTTACGGAGAATTTGTATTTTGGTATCTCTTATAATTAGACCAGTATTTAAAATAAAAACATCAAATAGGTTAAGAGTTTGAAAGTTAACAAATTAAAACGTATATCAATAACAACTATTAAATATATCATAAAAAATGATAAATCAGTTAATAACTTCTATTTAAATTAAGTTACTAAGAAATATATACTTCTTACTGTCACTAAGAAAAATATTTATGTGATTTCCCGTATCGTTAAAATACATATAATTTTTATTTAAATTGGTTTACAATAAAAATGACGAGTTGGGAGTGACTCGTCAGTTTTATAAAACTCATGGACGGTTTTTCTAACGACACATTTGTCAAATCGTCTAGTTCTGTCGCTGTTGTTTTTCTCTTGTATTTTTTGGGGGTTGTGAACGAACACTCTCCTTCCGATGAAGTGTCCAATAAACACTTTTCACGCCGAATTTCCTTTATAAGAGTTTTTGAAATGCTACATGCAAATGCAGTTCGTTCTAACGATTTTTTTACGGGGATTCGTTGTTTATCTCTTAATTTGGCCTCATTCGCCATGAACTCACTTACTCTCCAAATAATTTCCCTAGCCTGACTTCTAGTAGTTTTTCCTTGGGCTACTTTAGAAATAAAGCGAGCCATAGTTGAGGCAGGAACCACTAAAGGAATAAACTATTTAGGATTTACGTTCACTAATTTTACAACCTTAAGAGTCTGCAGAGGCTGTCGGCCATGTTGGTTTAAATCTCATTAGAATGATGTTTTTTTTTCAAACCGGACAAATGATCACGCGTGTAAAAATTTAACAGTTATTTTTAAACGGTCTTTTCCAAACAAATTGCATTTTATCAAGAGTGAAATTACTCGTTGAACTGCTTTGTGGATTCATAAATAGTTTAATAGAATAAATATAAAAATTATTTACTTTGAAGTTTTTATTTTCACCTATTTTTCAAAACTAGGCGTATGTATTCATAATATCAAAAGCAAACCCAAAGCGCAATATGATAGCATTTTAAATGACACCTCATACACAACGTTTGGTAAATAAATAATGATAAAAATATGGATTCAAAATAATGTTGTTTTTATGAGAATTAAACCAGTATGGCTCTGCAGACTCTTAACACACTTAAAGGACACAAAAAAACACAAACTGACTTATTACACTACAGTAGTTAGATAAAAACAAACATATAACCAACTAAATAGTTGTTTATCGTACACTTGAGTAAACATTCTTAACACGCTAAACCACAAGCAAATATATCACACACAGTCTGGTACTGAATGTGCACCCGTAGGTAACAATTAACGTAACGTATTTTAGAAGCAAGCGTGGGAAAGTCTGACAGTAGCGAATGTTTCCAGGACTGCAGTCATATTGGGCCCCCCACCCGTCTCCTCCCTATCACCGCTCGGCGGGCTCGAGGCCGGACCTTCGCCGCGCGGTCTATAATGGGGGCAAGGTGGAGACACAGGATGATAGGCATGGATATGGAGAAATTTGATATAGTAAATGGAGTTAATCAAACATTAAAATCACATTATGTTACTAAATAATAATATGTCTGATTAATTTTTTACCACTTCTATTTTGAGACTGAAATAAACGTTTAAAAAATATTAAATAAAGTAAAAATAAACTATTTACTTCATACAGAGGGAGCGGAATATTGTGCCTAACATAAATAGCAATTTAAAACACTTCATGTTTATTACACTGTAACAATACATATAATGATAAAAGGTAACATTTTATGATACTGCAACATCGTCTTGAGTAACATCTGATAAACCTTTTCCATATTAAAACTAAATGTTTTAAACATACACTTTTCTCGTGTTGTATAAATATTTATCACACATGGCCTTGTACACTTCTCATTCCTTCCATCTCATAGATTCTGTTTGTAAACGACAAGCTGCAACTTTATGTACATACCGCAATGCCATTATTTACATTAATACATCTATACAAAAATACAAAGTAATCACCAAACTTATGCTAGAAACATGTGATCCCTTTGTTCGTGAGCAAACCTAATGAGCTGACAAACTATTTTTAGAGTGCAACATACCAGAGAATATTAATACTGACTTATTGAACCATAGAACCACATCGGGGTGTTAATAAACTGACCTCTTGAGTAATAGAAACACATCGAGGTATCGAGAAACTGATTTGTTGAACCATAGAACCACATCGGGGTGTTAATAAACTGACCTCTTTAATAACAGAAACACATCGAGGTATCGAGAAACTGATTTGTTGAATCTTAGAACCACATCGGGGTGTTAATAAACTGACTTCTTTAATAACAGAAACACATCGAGGTATCGAGAAACTGATTTGTTGAACCATAGAACCACATCGGGGTGTTAATAAACTGACCTCTTTAATAACAGAAACACATCGAGGTATCGAGAAACTGATTTGTTGAATCTTAGAACCACATTGGTGTGTAAGGAAAATTACTTGTAGAAGCATAGAACCAACCATATGGAAGAGTATTTACGATGCCTTACTGAATAATTTAATCACATCGGATATATTAAAACTGACTATTTAAATCATAAAACCACATCAGGGTATAAAAAAAATGATTTTTCGAATCTTAAAAACACATCGGGGTATAAAGAAACTGACTTGTTGAATATTAAAACTACATCGGTGTATAAAGAAACTAATATTTTGAATATCAGATCAGATATAACTTACATAAACTGACCTTTTGAATCATAGAACCACATCGGGGTGTAGTGAGACTGTCTTATCGAATCATAGACTAAATGAATGTAGAGAGACGGTTTTTAAAATCACGAATCGTCACACTACAGTGTAACGCAAATAATTTCAAAATAGCACTGCAATAATAGAATTGTATTTCTGAATAAATATACATATATTATTATCTCGCTCGTGTAAACTACAATTTTTCTCACGGGAAGTATTTATTTTTTTATCGTCTTGTATTGAAATTATAATTTTAAGTACCTCATATAAAGAAGGACATAGCATACATATTATGTAGGGATTGAGGGATGAATGTCTTTGTCACAAATGTACTTAAATTTCCAAAATTATAACTTTTTATGAATACAACAACTCTCCGTAACATACTTGTGACTTTCGATACCTATTTATAGAATAAATAATGTTTGTGAAAGTAAAAGGTAGTTTGCCTAAGTAGGAGCACTTGATCTGGGATAAATTGTTGAAGAATAGTAAACTTGTAGTTCATTTTTCATTATTACATAAACTTAAAGACGAAAAATATTTTCAAGCACTAAAGACAAGATAGTAAAACTTGTAACTTTTCAAAAATAATTACAAAATATATGCATTGCTTTTGCTTCGAACAAATAGGCCTACGTGAAATAAGAAGGCTGAAGTTAAATGATAAAAAAAAAAACAATAAAGAGCAAAGATGGTTAATTTGAATACAGAAACAATGGGCAACGCAACTGTAAAACATAAGTTTTGTGTAAACATGGGATGGACTCACATGACATTTTAATTTTTTAATACATTTTAATAAGTGTAAGTACTCGAGAGACTGCAAATCAGTATTGAATCTTAATTAGATTGATATGGTCTCATAAAATCTAATACCACAAACTAATTACCCCAAAAATAAACGATAAAAAACGTTTACCACATTCTCCATTTTTCACGTAAACCACATTGTTTAATTGAATAAACAATAAGCAGGGTACTAAATAAAGTGAAATACAGGGTGTTTCTATTAAAGCTGAACACATGATTTGAAATGGGTTGAATTCAATACAATACAGTTCATACAATTAACAATACATATAGTTAATACAATGGGTTCAGAATACTGTTCGAAAGCATCATGACATAAAACAAACGATTTCGTTCTAAAATATTCCTCCACAGTAAACACCCTTTCTTCTTTGCCCAAAATCATGTTTCTAACCTCAACTTAATGACATTGCGCGAAACCCAATTAAAGTGAACAACAATGTAACCATGTGAATCAGCTGATAGCCAGGGAAGAAGAAAATCCAGGGCTACCAACCTATGAACTTTTAATTATCTTAAATCTTCATTTTATGTACTTGTAAATAAGGTTGCGTTTTAAAAGACACACCCTGTATAATATAAAGGTTACAGTTATGATAAATAATAGTAAACCTTTGTTATTTAAAAATTTCAAAATTTGTTATGTTTACTTAGATTTAAATATTTTAAAAAGAACATAAATTTTTTTAGAAGAACCACAATTGAATATCACTTCCTGAGTTATTTGTCATCCCACGCTACGTAATAAAAATTGTTTAATTTCCAGAAAATATTTCGAGGGAAGTTAATAGTGAAACACAATTTCGAATAAATGACCAACATACCAACCAGTGCCTTAGTAACTTTGTCACTAACTGAATAACTAAGTCCTTGAGTAACTTCCCAAGCAAATTCAATCAGAATGTCTTAAATTCCTAGTTAAATATATAAAAAATATTAAAAATATAACGCTTGTATTGTTTTCAGAGCCAGGCTGTAATCAGCATAATAATGCTTAAACAACCGTTATATAATATTTTTAGAACTGTTATATTTTGATAAAAAGTACACTTCATTTTTATCCATATTTATAATGTTTCTTTTTTTTTTATTTATTGAAAAGATTTGTTTGCAAAGACAGATACGATTTCAGCCACTTAAAAGATAGTTATTATTTCTTGAAAATTTAAACTAAGACATACTAGAATCAAATTTACAGTTTAGAGGAATAACCAAAAATGGCAAGTGAGATGCCTTAGGAATGTCTGGAGCCATGGGGTGAGTCACAGGATATCTCACTTGAGTTGCTGAGGGTGGTAGTAGCGCCTCTGGTACTGAGCCCGACCATGGCTCGGGGAGTGGGCCCACTCCGGGTACACGGGGTCATGGCCAGGTGACGGCCCGTGTTTGCGACCATGGGCGTGCCCATGCCCATGACTGTGGAAACCTCCCCCTCCCCGCTCATCCAACTGGTTGGAAGACTCTGTCCTACTGGAATTTCCCAGCTCTGTGTCGGATTCGGAGCCGTAGCTGTCATAGTCCTCACTGGATCGAGACCGGGCCTTTTTTACCCGGCAATATTCTTCATCAACTCTCGTAGTGGACTGAAAGGGATAAAAAAATTAATCAAATACATTTTTAAACATACAATCAACTTAAAACATCTGTTATTTGACTTCGGATTACACATTTTTGATTGATTACATTTAAGTTATTTGATTAAAAAATTAAGGATGGTTTGTCATCCTTAAAAAAAAGAGTATGGTTTGTCATCAGCTGACGCTCCCCGCAATCACATAACTTATCTAGGTCCTTACATATTATTTACAGTTCCTTACACAGTGTATTCAAATACAAATAAAATTAAAATGCATTGTTTATATGCTTAAAATAAAGTCGCAAACAACAAGCTATCGAATAATTAAGTACTAGTGGTTAAATATACATTATATATATAGTGTTATACTAAATATAACAACCTCCAGAAGAAACAAAAGAAGGACTTATTTTGTGATCTGACGAATAAAATCTGTCTTAGTTAAAGTAAATAACCAAGTTTGAAGATTTATTCAAAATTCTCTTAAACTGTCTTAAAAATTCTCTTCTTAATATGCATTGGGAGTTGATTAAAAAAGTGTGGTCCAAGATAGATAATTGATAGTTTAAAAATAGATTTGTTAATTTTTGGTTTAATAAAACTGCTCTTGCGTCTAGATCTAAACGACTGGCAAATTTGGTAGCTGGACCGTCACGAATTTGTGGAACAAAAACGTTCCACAACCAACATCCACGGAGGTTTTCATTTAGTAATTACTTTTCTTTATTTGCGTAATTCAGGTTAAGTGGAAGAAGGGACTTTCTAGTCCCAACTTCGCCTGGTTAAATAAAGACGTTTTTCATTTCATTTCATTTCATTTCATTTCATTTCATTTCATTTCATTTCATTTCATTTCATTTCATTTCATTTCATTTCATTTCATTTCATTTCATTTCATTTCATTTCATTTCATTTCATTTCATTTCATTTCATTTCATTTCATTTCATTTCATTTCATTTCATTTCATTTCATTTCATTTCATTTCATTTCATTTCATTTCATTTCATTTCATTTCATTTCATTTCATTTCATTTCATTTCATTTCATTTCATTTCATTTCATTTCATTTCATTTCATTTCATTTCATTTCATTTCATTTCATTTCATTTCATTTCATTTCATTTCATTTCATTTCATTTCATTTCATTTCATTTCATTTCATTTCATTTCATTTCATTTCATTTCATTTCATTTCATTTCATTTCATTTCATTTCATTTCATTTCATTTCATTTCATTTCATTTCATTTCATTTCATTTCATTTCATTTCATTTCATTTCATTTCATTTCATTTCATTTCATTTCATTTCATTTCATTTCATTTCATTTCATTTCATTTCATTTCATTTCATTTCATTTCATTTCATTTCATTTCATTTCATTTCATTTCATTTCATTTCATTTCATTTCATTTCATTTCATTTCATTTCATTTCATTTCATTTCATTTCATTTCATTTCATTTCATTTCATTTCATTTCATTTCATTTCATTTCATTTCATTTCATTTCATTTCATTTCATTTCATTTCATTTCATTTCATTTCATTTCATTTCATTTCATTTCATTTCATTTCATTTCATTTCATTTCATTTCATTTCATTGAAGTACAACAAAAATGAGCAATAATATTAAAAAAAATTGACCATATGCCATCAAAATTAACAGCAGCCCAGACAGTAGTTTTAGTAGATCTAAGAAATGTTTTTCGAGAAAATTATGGTTATTGGTGATGTTATAATTACTATATGGTTGTTAGCAATATTATTGAGATAGAAAATGGATTCGTCTGAGATTTTTGTTAACATCACTCCCCAGTTCACATGGGCCTGCAGGCCTGATCGTGAACTTTATTCAACGAGTGAAGTAAGTACAGATCGTTGGTTCAGTTGGGGATTCGAACCTTGGAATTTGCCCTCCGCAGTCCGATGCCTTAGCCACTGATTCACCACTACAGTAATAATAATTTGAGTGTGCCGATTAGGATCCCCAGTGATACCCAATGATACGGGATAGATCTCCAACTGTTCTGTTTGGATTTTCTTCAAGAAAATTAAGGACTGAAAGCCTTTTGTAAAATTTAATTTTTTTTCTATTTACACAATTCTTTGATCTTTGGAGCGGCCGTAGATAAGGGGCTAAGGCACTAGCTTGCCATGTACTTGGTCCGGGTTCGATTCCCGATATGAACACTAACAGATTTACCCTGCCGCTCCCATGGTTTGTATGTCACGTAAAGCCGTTGGTCCCCAGGTTAAGCGTTAGAGAGAGCTTCTTAGCCCTAACTTCACCTGGTTAAATAGGATGATCTTTTTTTTTCTTTTCATCTTTGTAAGATCACTAATTACAAATCTGCACATAAGATCATGAAACTTTACATTAGTTTCATGCTCTACATTTCTCAGTGTTATGGGCTTCCTGATTAGCGGAGTAATGTTTAAATCCCATCCCAGTTATTGTCTTTCTTAATCTGGAGTGCGAAACAAATTTAACTACGCTTTTAAAAACCAAATTTCCCGTTTACGTTTCTTTGGATGCATGTTGAACTCTCGATATTTTAGTTGAAACTGTCCAACTGATTCCCCATCGTTAACGAAGGCCATGGAACACTTTACATTCAAGTGAAAAAAATCATTTCAAAAATATGGTGCTAAATATGGAATATAGGGGTCCTACCTGGTTTTCACGATTTTTTATTAAACTATTCAATATAACCAAACGAACACGAATCTATATAGAGAATTTTCGGTGGAAATTACGATTTTTGAAAAATCAAACATTTTTACACAAAAACAATGTAAAATTGTGCTAAAAAAGAAGATCGTCTTATTTTACAGGTGAAGTTACGGCTAAGAAGCCTTCTCTAATACTTAACCTGAGAACCAACGGCTCATTTGTGACTTCCGAACCACCGCCACTGACCGGTCAGGCAGGCTGCGTGCAAAGACGGGATCGCTTAGACGGTCACCCTTCCAAGGGACAGCCACGCTCGATGTTGCTTGACTCCGTTATCTTGCGCTAACGTCGGAACCCGGACGGTCACCCACCAAAGGGACAGCCACGCTCGATGTTGCTTGACTCCGTTATCTTGCGATAACGTTGGAACCCGGATGGTCACCCATCCAAGGGATAGCCACGCTCGATGTTTCTTGACTCCGTTATCTTGCGATAACCTCGGAACCCGGATGGTCACCCATCCAAGGGACAGCCACGCTCGATGCTGCTTGACTCCGTTATCTTGCGATAACGTTGGAACCCGGATGGTCACCCATCCAAGGGATAGCCACGCTCGATGTTGCTTGACTCCGTTATCTTGCGATAACGTCGGAACCCGGACGGTCACCCATCCAAGGGACAGCCACGCTCGATGTTGCTTGACTCCGTTATCGTGCGATAACGTCGGAACCCTCCGGTCAAGGCCACTGGTATATTATGTTAGTCTTGAGTAGATTTGTCTCCTAAGAACAAGTATAGCATCAATTTCTTCCTAACATAAATAAAAATCTAAGATATTAAACAAAATAGTTTAGGTTATGTTATATTATGGCAAGTTAGGTTTTATTCGATTGAGTTAAGTTAGGTTTGATAAGGTTAGAAATTTTCACGGTCGACATATACTAACCTAACCTAATTAACCGAGCCTAACCCATTTTTTGTTATTTTAGTTACTATTCGTCATATGAGTAACTTAATGTCATATTCATGTTCTGGAGAAAAAAGTAGTGAAAATTATTGCAATATACATTGTTATTGGTATAAAAATGTTTTCTTTTAAATGTTTTTTGTAAAAATCTGTATTTCCACCAAAAAATGTCCATGGATTCGTTTTCGTGATGTTAGTATTGACTTGTTGAAAAATAATCAAAATTGGGTGGGATCCCTATATTACATATCCACCCATTTTGCAAATAACAACTATAGTAAAACTGCATGAAAATTAACAAGGTACAATGTTTTACTTTAATATTGCAGAATTTTTTTAATGGATCAAACAAAACGACTGTTATTTTAACTATTACGAATTACAAAATATTATAAAATACAAAACACAAGAGTTATAAAAAAATATAATATTTGAAATCAAGTAATTTACACTTAGATAATAAACAGTGATGTTGTAACAAGCAAAAACATGCAATACGTAATATTTTTTATTAAGGCAAAAACTTTTAATAAATTCTGTAAAATAAGTTAATTATGAAGTGTTTTGAATATAAAATGAGAAATAAAATAAAAAAATCTTGTCGAGTAAAAAAAAAAAAAAAATAAAACATGCAACGTGCTTCGTATGATGTGATTAAAACATGTGGCTTGTTAACAATTAAAATGTTTTGATTGTTCTTCAGTTATTGTTCTCTCATAGAATAAAGGGCTGTGACAGATATACAAAGTGCCTTGTTTATGTTATAATTTGATAATGAAAAAATTTGAATGAGCAAAATATCGAAGGAATTATTTAAAAGAAGTGTTATAGTTACAGTTTTTATAGAAAGAAACGCTACGAATGTATAGGGACTCATTAAGTTTTAAAATTATGACATAAGGAGTTTGAGCAACGTGTAATTGAAGCGAAGATAAACTTCTCCAACAATCAAGGATGGAAGGGTATTTTATTTTTGTTTATTACTCAATAAAAAAAGAAATATATTACTCAATAAAAAATTGTTATTCTTGCATAAAAATGTAAAATATATTCGAAGGAATGAGGATAGTGGTAGTGGAGGATGCGAGCTTAAACAAGAAATCGGGGATCGGTACGACGAAATGGGTCATGGAGCAGACAGCCTGAACTGGAAATTAAATGAGGATGGCTGTTGAGTAGGTAATGGACGAGGAGTTAATAAGCACCAAAACAAAATTAAAACAGAAAGATTATGTGATGACTTTAACATAGTACGAGTATGGAAAGGGATTATGGGGAGACACAGGATGACAGACATGGTGGTGGAGACGGGCACTTAAATGGAGAAACAAAGGGAGATGGAAATGGGGATGTCAGAAGTTACAAATGGCTTCAGAATGGTAAAGGGGGCACTGTGAAGACACAGGATGACAGGCATGGTGATGGAGACGGACACTTAAATGGAGAAACAAAGGGAGATGGAAATGGGGATGTCAGAAGTTACAAATGGCTTCAGAATGGTAAAGGGGGCACTGTGAAGACACAGGATGACAGGCATGGTGATTGAGATGGACACTTAAATAGAGAAACAAAGGGAGATGGGAATGGGGATGGAAGAATTGACAAATGGCCTCAGAATGGTAAAGGGGGCACTGTGAAGACACAGGATGACGGAGGCATGGTGAGGGAGACGGAAACTTATATGGAGAAACAAAGGGAGATGGAAATGGGGATGTCAGAAGTTACAAATGGCTTCAGAATGGTAAAGGGGGCACTGTGAAGACACATGATGACAGGCACGGTGATGGAGACGGGCACTTAAATGGAGAAGCAAGGGGAGATGGAAATGGGGATGGAAGAATTGACAAGTGGCCTCAGAATGGTAAAGGGGGCACTGTGAAGACACAGGATGACAGGCATGGTGATGGAGACGGACACTTAAATGGAGAAACAAAGGGAGATGGAAATGGGGATGTCAGAAGTTACAAATGGCTTCAGAATGGTAAAGGGGGCACTGTGAAGACACAGGATGACAGGCATGGTGATTGAGATGGACACTTAAATAGAGAAACAAAGGGAGATGGGAATGGGGATGGAAGAATTGACAAATGGCCTCAGAATGGTAAAGGGGGCACTGTGAAGACACAGGATGACGGAGGCATGGTGAGGGAGACGGAAACTTATATGGAGAAACAAAGGGAGATGGAAATGGGGATGTCAGAAGTTACAAATGGCTTCAGAATGGTAAAGGGGGCACTGTGAAGACACATGATGACAGGCACGGTGATGGAGACGGGCACTTAAATGGAGAAGCAAGGGGAGATGGAAATGGGGATGGAAGAATTGACAAGTGGCCTCAGAATGGTAAAGGGGGCACTGTGAAGACACAGGATGACAGGCATGGTGATGGAGACGGACACTTAAATGGAGAAACAAAGGGAGATGGAAATGGGGATGGAAGAATTGACAAGTGGCCTCAGAATGGTAAAGGGGGCACTGTGAAGACACAGGATGACGGAGGCATGGTGATGGAGACGGACAGTTAAATGGAGAAACAAAGGGAGATGGAAATGGGGATGTCAGAAGTTACAAATGGCTTCAGAATGGTAAAGGGGGCACTTTGAAGACACATGATGACAGGCACGGTGATGGAGACGGGCACTTAAATGGAGAAGCAAGGGGAGATGGAAATGGGGATGGAAGAATTGACAAGTGACCTCAGAATGGTAATGGGGGCACTGTGAAGACACAGGATGACGGAGGCATGGTGATGGAGACGGACAGTTAAATGGAGAAACAAAGGGAGATGGAAATGGGGATGTCAGAAGTTACAAATGGCTTCAGAATGGTAAAGGGGGCACTTTGAAGACACATGATGACAGGCACGGTGATGGAGACGGGCACTTAAATGGAGAAGCAAGGGGAGATGGAAATGGGGATGGAAGAATTGACAAGTGACCTCAGAATGGTAATGGGGGCAAGGTGGAGACACAGGATGATAGGCATGGTGATGGAGAAGCAAGGAAGGGCTCTAACGGAAATGGCCCAATTACAATGCAATAATTCATGAGTTAAAAATCGAGTCAAATCCATTATATCAATGAATATCCAATATTGAAGTCCTTGAGTTGTGCCATAATAAATTCACGGCTGGTATTACTGACATTGCCCTGTCTTGATATCCACGAGATGGTTCGTTACTGTCACTCCAAATGTACTTTGATACAGGGCAGGGACGTCCACCATTACAGGACAAGAGACAGAGACTATTTTCGAACCAACCAGCATAAATCAATTCTTTTACGAGTTAGGCATGAAAATCTCCAAAAAAATGTTCCAATACTTCTTCCCTCAATCATTTTTTTCATAATATTAACTTGCCATATATTTTTTTAAATTTACAATTTGTTAATTAAAATTAATAAATAGCCACTATTTGAGGATATTATGGCGTTTAAATGCTTATTTTTTTGTCAGGCTCTGTCAGGTTTAAGTATACAAGAATTCAGTTCATAATTTCTATTCCAGTTTTAAACAAGACGTTTTGTGTTTAGGATTACATACTGTGGCTATGCTTAATATTGTGATGGGAAGTGCATGTTGCATATCCACTAACCAGATTGATATTATGTTTTACAAATACTAACAGTTGTAAAACGATTTTTTTCAGTAGAGCTTGTAAGCAGTGTTGGTTCTAGATGCAATAATAAACAAATTTTTTTCTGGATTTTTAAGTGAATTGTAGGCACTGAGAAAAAAGAAACATAGGTCACTTTCTTATGGCCACGTTGAACACCTAAGTGACATTTATAAATAGATCAAAGCTAATGTACATATTTATACGTCTGTAGTAATAATAATAATTACTACGTTTATCCTTGAAAGTTCGGGGAGAATAAGGAAGGGACTGACAAGGTCTTGGCAAACCGGACACACTTAAGCGCACTATTGTATGGGACCTCTGTTTCTTTATTCTCTGAGGTGTAGGCTACTATTGACAGATTGAAGCGGCAGAACAAGACAAAAACATGTTGAACATTGAGAAGGAATGTAATTTTAGTCCTTACCTTTCTGCTCGGAGACAGGTGGCTTTCTCTGTACGCGAACGTCTGAAGCTTCGTATCGTCCCCTGCAGAGGAAACATGGAAGGTAGCGTAAGGTCGGATGTCCTCAGAATATTCTAAAGATATAATTTGCTTGGATAAACTCTTTACAGAAAAGATTTCATTGGTTGCTAATGCTAGTGAAGTAATTGGTATTATATCATGATATAACTGTTTAATTTGTAAGTCACTCACGCTGGTTTTGAACGGTTATAAATAGTTTGATACAAATTAAACAACCTACTCTTATGTTACTATAATTATTATATTTTAGTATTTTTAATGAGATAAAATTGTCATTTGTTTACCTTTAAAGTTACTAGATTTATTGTCTCATCCATCTTTAAAATATATTTTTTTTAAAGCTTCATATTTAAAATTTAAAGTTTTAAGGTGACCGTTTCGCTCCATGAAAAAACGGCAAAATGGTTTCAATTTCAATAATTCGCTTCGTATCGTAACACTTGAATTGATATTTCATAGACAAAAATTTGTTCTAGTGACTCATCAGTTGATTTTGTAAAAAATTGACTTTTTTTCAATGTTTTAACAGTTAAATAAGTGGTACATGTTGACGATTTAAAATGAAAAAAATCAACTTAAGGTCCACTATTTTTTACTTAGTGATAACAATGTTTTCAGTCACAAAAAGTGCGTTTTCTCTGTTATTTATCAGCCGATCTTTGAAATTGGCATACCGTGAATTTTAGCTTAATGTGGTCTACAAATATTGTGCTAACATTGTTTGTTAAACTGTATATTTTGTTGATATTTTACTTTACAATTTTTAAACAGCCGCTATTTTGAAACTGATAGTCTTTGACATACAGCCTTTATACCTAAAATGTGCCTTTCTAAGATTAAAGTTCATACCAAAATCCAGTATTGTATGTAAACAGTTTTTGAGAAATTAAAATATCTGTAAAAAAAGACATACAGAAAACGAATCGAGAATGGACACAAGTCATATTGCATTATTTTCTTGTATTGGCCTGATGAAGAATCAGCTAAATTATGCGCCAGTGTAAGCTGGACACCCTGTATATTTAACTTCTCCAACCACTTTATATTACTTACTTGGGCCTGTACACGCCTGTCTGTGCGTGAACTTATTTCACATGTAATGTACCGTTCTTAGGCTCAGATGGGATTCGACCTTTGGACCATGTATTCAACAATCCGATGCATAGGCCAATAACCTTCCACGCCGACTTACAAATTTATTTTGACTAAATATTTGCAAGGTTACCTCATCAATAGATGTAACAATAACAATTTTATAAACATATTTTGCCTTTTATTAAACACAGTTTTGATTATTGACACCCACAATTCAGACTCTACAATTAATATTGGCGCAGAAATCATGAGTACCCAAGTTTGAAGGTCGTTTATAAAGAAACTAAGAGGCCTATTCCAATTCCAATGACACCATTAAAGTAGTTTTAAAATTAATTTAAATCAATTTAAAATCAATTTTAAAATTAATTTAAATCCATTTAAAGTGATTTTAAAATTGATTTAAATAAATTTGAAGTGATTTTAAAATTGATTAAAATCAATTAAAAGTGATTTTAAAATTGATTAAAGTCAATTTAAAGTGATTTTAAAATTGATTTTAATCAACTTAAAGTGATTTTAAAATCACTGCACATACTTACGTACGTAAAAGTATTGTAACGTAACTTTACATTTCATACGGATTATAATGTGACAAAGTAATTAATTTTACCACCTCTAGAAGACAAGAAAACATTTTTTTATAGAAAATTAGTAAGAACAATTATTGTTTAAATGTTGATATTCTGAAATTTATAAAATTTAAAAAACATTTCTCTCAAATACCTATTTAATTATAAATGTGATACATTGGCAGGTAACACAAGTGTAAAATTGAATCACAGCAAAAACTAGTTTAAAATGTCATACTAAAAAACCATAACTTACAATTAAACGAGGAAAACAAAACTGTGCTATTGGATTTTTCGTAGAACTCTTAATTTTTAGTAAACAACCTTCAAACTCAGATGGACAAATTTCTAGGTCTACAGTAAGTACATCTGCAGATAAAATAAATATTCACTATCTCTCTTAGAGATAATGAATATTTATTTATTTATAAATAAGACAAAATTAACCAAAGCACTAACGATACTCTGAATACTTCAAAAAAACTCACAAATAAATTCATATTTTTTTATAATTTACTTGGATTGTTAGATATTTATGTATGATGCTAATAACAATTTGAAAATGGTCCATTCGAATAAAGAACTTAATATGATTCACCTAACTGTCAATGTTCTTGCAGTACATATTGAACATACAATTAAACAGCTGATTTGACATTTGACTCAGGAAAAGGCCAACAAAATAATATATTCTTACTTTAGAACAAAACTTGTTTTGTTTCAAATTAATGTAAGAACAATCAAGATTAACGTTTTTTATCAAGATAAGTAATGTGGTTTTAGTTTGTTGACGAAATATTTGTCTTTCATTAAATCACATTAAATCAAATATAAAATTAAATTAAACTATCCAATAATATAGTTCCTATTAAAAGTTTTTTAATGAGCAAATAAATATTATGCCATAGAATTTTTCAACATACAACCAAAATTAAAAACCCTCAGCATTAATCTCAAGTTAGCAAAAAAGAAGTTATAAGAAAGTATTTAAAACTTCAGAGTTATATAATATTACTTATTTTTATTGTATATTATTTATTTTAATTTTTTATATACATATAACTTTGTTTCAGACTATGTACAGGTTCAAAATAATCTGTGGGTTAATTGGGAAAATAAATATAATTATTAGTAAAATAAATAATTGAATTATGAAACAAATGAAAAATAAAGCAAAACCAGTTAACACCCGAAGGTATAGATGGTGCAGTCTGGCAACTAATATTTATACTAGTTCTCAATCAGCTGATCAGTAAGAATAGATGTTTTTAGAAAAGTTTCTTCTGCCACCCTGTCCAGCTTACTCTTGGACCTATGTAGAGGTATCGTACCTGGGATACATTCTAGATGGGCTGGAGAAGGAGGCAGCTTGCGAACCGTAGCGTAGTACTGTTCGCGGCGTGCCAGGTTGTGCTTGTTGTCCTGGCTACTCTGGCCGTCCTCCAGCTTCCGGCTCCCTGGGTTTTCCCCTAAACACCATATACTTTCAGGCTATGTAAGTGTAAAAATTTTAACAAAATGTTTAAGAAGTTCTTATTTTCCCGGGTGAATTTAAGACAGACGTCCTCTGTAACATATTAAAATTTTAATTGCAAATATACTGTAACCATATTTTTGGACAAGTTTGTTAGAATAAACATTGTTATTTTTTTCCTATTCATTTTTCTAATTGAGCCTTCTTTAAAAATCAATAATGCAAACACAAATAAAAGCATCTGTAATATAAAAATAAGCAATAAATGAAATGTAAACACTTTATTAACATCGTAACATGTTTGCATTGGAGTGTGGTAGCCTTCCTGACAGCTCCAGTGCATCTACAGTTACAGTATTCTGAGTGAGTGTTACTGGCCTGTAACATATTCTTGTTTAGAGGTTATGTTACAGCCTAACCCTGAACATTTTTGGGAATACACTTCGATTCAAAATCATTGCAATAATCTACCATCAACGATACATTTCATGAGGAACTAAGTAGTTAATTTTACGACCTCTAGAAGCAAAGAAAACGTTTTGTTAGAAAATTGATATGAACTTTGTTTCTTGAAAATTTAAAATTCTGAAATATATGAAACTCTTCTTAACAACTTATTAAAATATAAATGCGATATATTAACAGTTTTTAGCTATAAAATTGTAAACTAGATGCACAGTTAAACCTAGTCAATTCCGGTACTTTTGTTGTTCCTGCTAGGATACAAATTATAAACGTAATATTAAAATTAAAAAATGCACGCCATAACTTAAAGTTAAACGAAAAAACAATGGTGTGATTTTACTTGTCGTAGGAATTTTAGTTTCTTAGTAAACAACCTTCAAACTCGGGTACACATAATTTCTGCGCCGACAGTAGACATCTTTCTTCACATCCCACTGATTAACTGACACACCTTACTGAAAGAGGTTGATTTGAAAAGGTCCTTGGAATTCTCCTGGATAAGGGGTTAACAAACACAACAAACAAACACATCAATCAATTCTGTCTGTGCTTTAGGAATTTATGTCTTTAGGTCTTTGACCAAATACTCTCCAAATTCAGGTTCTGATGACGGCGTATTTCGGCCTATTTACCTCTCCTATGAATAATACTTTGGGGAGCTTGTCCAAATGCAGACTTCAAATTTAAGAAAAAAGCTGTTCGAATCATTGATAAATTGAAACCCAGAGATTCGTATAAAGAGGACTATAAAACATCTATACTGTTCTTAGAACTTAAGCTTAAGCGGCCGGTGTCATAAATAGAATCTACATTTTCCGGTGACAACAGCGTCAAGGTACTATATACAAGATAACCAGACGTTTCGCCCATACTGTGATGTGGCATCCTCAGTGGTTTCTCTGAGACTGCCACTGAGGATGCTATTATGTTACTAAATTAATGACTTGAAAAATTAAATAAAACATTACATGAGTGTTGTTTCAATGTAGAACCATTCAATAGTAATTGTTAAAACAAAACAGCTGAAGATATTTGTATTTACATGAATATTATTAAGTAACAAAGAGTATAAATTAAAACACATCAGATGCCACATCACAGTATGGGCGAAACGTCGGTTATCATGTAAATATTGTAGATAGTACCTTGACGCGGTTGTCACCGGGAAATGTAGATTCTAATGTATACTGTTGACGTTGCCTATATATTGGGGAAACAACAGTATTTGTAATACCTAAATGTGCATAACTATTTGCAGTTTACGAACACCTGGCTCCTCAGACTGGCGTTTACTTTATCAACAGAACTCGTCTTAAACGCTGTTTCACGTTTTTTTAGTTTTTAAAATGTAGGCGAATTTTTAGTTCAGACTGAGACCATTTATATGGGACTGGCATTGAGTGATTGAGGCATTGTTGTCTGAATGTGAAAAACTGCAGTGAGAATGCCAACATTTAAAAATTGACCCTTGCAATACTTGTTTTTGTCTACTTCAAATAAAGTAGACACAAATATTTGATTTGCAACTCTACAGGAAAGCGTAGAATAGCCAGATCACTGAGAACCTACGCTAAAAAACCCATAATTGTTTGGGTTGTGAAATGATTTCAAACCGAATGCTTGGGATGGACTTTGATTGATGTTTATTTTCTTTTTCAGTTCTTTATCGGAGAATTATTCAAATAGAAGTAAATTAAAAACTCCAAGTCTACAAACTTAAACTAAAATGTCCACGTTTAAAATTTGTTTTGTGCGCTTTGAACGAGGCCGCAGGGTGATCTTACCTCAAGAGCGTAGCGAGTGACGGGGTTGGCACGCGAAGCGTGCAGGGGTATCCCATAGTCTCTATACTATAAAGTTCGATGTAGTGACTCACTGACTGAAAATAAATGTTGAGGCAATTCTCGGCGTCCTACCCCCATCTAATGATTACTTGAATTAAAGCTGTATGTTACCAATTAAACTTATGTAATGTAAAAACTAATTAAAACTGGTAATTACCATATTTATTAGCCTCATGTTATATTTGTATTTCAACCACTAAGGTACTGTATCTTACTGCCTTATGCACTAGTAGTTATAAACTTGCACGTTATCATATCTCAACTGTTACAGTACCTGTGTTAAATTAATAATGTATCTTTTTTTATGTTGTCCACTTTCTGTCAATTATTACTTATGTTGTATCAATTGCTATTTTTGTCACAATGCATGCCCCCTCTTTGTTACCCACAACCACCCCGAACAATAAATTGCAAAACAAAAGAAGTACAAAAGATCAAGTACCAACTAAGTAGGGGTGGATTAGAAGAAATTGGACCAGCATTTACTCTATTTATACATTCTGTTCTCTATTTTCAGCCAAAGTTTTCTAGTATACAATTTTGTTAAAAAGGCATATGCCGTTAATCATAATAAATACAATAAATAAATAAAAGCTCCCCATGAAACCTCCAGGAAAACTTAGCTCAGACACAAAGAAAACTTTATGGATGGAGAGTTTGAAAGATCATGAACAGTTACAGTACATGCAGAAGAAAGGTGCAACTTTACAAAATTTAAAGTTCCAATGAAAGTCCACAATAATCTATATTTCAACGTGTTAGAAACATTATAATTTAAAAAATATAATAAATTAACTGTAAATAGTGAAGTTCGACCCAGTCAAAAGTATCTGCTCATATAGTATAAATTCAGTACAAGTGAACGTCACACACCACAAATTTATTACAATATAAGCACAAAATGTACAAATATATTACAATACAAGTAAAAACTGCACGAATAAAATACACTGGTACCATAATATTCGTGCATTTTGTACTTGTATTGTAATATATTTGTGCATTTTGGGCTTATATTGTAATAAATTTGTGTTGTGTAACGTTTACTTGTACTGTATATGTACCAACACGTATTATGCTAATTAAAAAACTATAGTATAATTTAACTGAAAACCGTTATTTATATTAATATACGTACACATTTGATTAATTTTCAAAAATCTACCATATTTTAAGAGTTCTAAGTTATTATTATATTTTATAAACTATTGTTTTAAATTTAAATTTTGTTGATATCTTATGATGCCTTGTAGTTGAAATAAAACATTTTATTAGGAATTTTGAGAATCGTAAAATTATTTCAACTGTCTAAAATGTTATCTAAATTGTTTAAAAGAAACTATATCTACAATAACTGAGCTTCTGGTCTAATTAAATCAGTGAGTGTTTCCATAATTGCTCTTTCAGCAAATTTTCAATAAAAAGTGATTTTTGTGGAGGTTTTTTTTAATCCGTGTTGGAGTATGTTTATTTATTATATATGATTTTAATTACATTTATTTATGTTTGAATGATGATTTTTAGGCATGATTTTTTTAAATTCGCTTAAAGGGTAATTAATGTATAATGTTCTGATTTTTAATCTTTTACTGCAGTTTGTCTGATTTTCATTGATGAATTTAGCCTGTCTGAATGTGAAATCCTTATTGCTTTCTAATACACTGAGCGTTTATTGGGTTTGTATATTTTATTAGCTATAATTAAGAGAATCAGGAGAGCCATGGCAGGTAAAATCTTTGGAAGCTTTAAAAATTAATTTTCCAAGCCATAAGCTGAAAATAATTGATCTAGCTCCATCAAAAAGAGAAAAGATGGCCAGCGTGGTGGCTCAGTGGCTAAAACTTCGGACTGCGGAGAGCAAGGCCTAAGGTTAGAATCCCCACTGAGCCAACGGGCGGTACTTTACTAGTTGTATTAAGTTCACGCTCAGGCCTGCAGGCCCATGATGGTTTAGAGTAGTAGAGGTTGAGCTATTTACTGACGGTTGAGTCCATCTCCTGCATAATCAATACCACTGTAAGTGTACAACATCGGAATCATAGATTACGGTGACTTCTCAGAAGATTTTAAGGCTGAAGAGAAGTCTGTCGATTTCCAATGCTTCAAGTGTATTTAAAACTAACACAACGTTTCGACAGGTATGAAACTCCTTTCGCCTTCAGGTGCTACCTACTACCTTATCCTTTTATGAAATATTACACTTAACCAACACTTATAAATGTTTAAAACCCATAAACAACTACATGCTTATAGATTACGACATTCTTATCAGAAAACAACGTCTTCTTACAAAATATTACAGGTACACACAATTATGAAAAGAACCTACACTAAAAAGAACAAAATAATACGTTATCAATCAACAATGCAAAAAAATATCAAATAGCAATATTGTTTCTGAGTGTTGTTGATTGATAATGTGGTACTTTGTTCTTTTTATTGTATGTTATTTTCACAATTGTGTGTACCTGTATTAGTTTGTAAGAAAACAAGATTTTCTGTCTATCGTGTAATTTATTAGCTTGTAATTTTTTATGGGTTTTATGCATTGATATGGGATCGTTAAGTGTAGCATAAATAGTTTTATATGTAGGATAAAGTAGTAAGTAGCACCTGAAGACGATGGAGTTTCATACCTGTCGAAACGTTGTGCTATTTTTAAAAAACACTGGAAACGTTGGAAATCTCCAACAAATCTAACAACAACAATCCAACGCCAACAAATAACTTTCAAACAAAAACCAGATATGAATACAAGGCAAGCATAAAAAAATCCAAAACTGCTGTGTCTAGAAAAACAAAAAACAACAACTTGAATGAAAAACAAAAAAATGAATATCTACCTACTTCTTCTCATACAAAAGCACAGAGCCAGGAGGCTGAGGACTAGGGTGATGCTGGAGAAGATGGACAAGGTGACGACCTTGATGTCCTTGTGGAGAGGCTGCCGATGGTCTCCGTAGGTCACCACTTGGTTAGGAACCACCGTCACTGTACGAAACACCATTACCATTGAACCAAGTTGACTTAAGTTTTCACAATTCAGCATCTAAACAATTATCCCTAATATTTATATACAGGTCGATCAACTCAAGGTGGCCACAATTGGATTCTCAAAAAGTATTGATTTTACAGCAAACTTTAAATGGGGGACCTACCCTCAATTTAAAGCTTATTAAAATTACGTAGGCAAAATTTTAAAATTCGGTCGTTATTTTCCAATATGGCCGTCAAATTTGAAATTTCTTAGGGGAAGCCTTATTTTTTATGATGGATTTAGATTTTAATAGTAATTCTAAGAATCGTTTACCCTAGGTATTATTATAATATACTTAACCATTTTTCCGCTTGGAGCGCTTAAAGTTTCAGAAATTCTTAGTTAAACAGCGCCCCTAGTGGCGAAACGATTAAGTATATAAAAATAATACCAAAAGTACAACATTCTTAGAATTACTATTAAAACTTAAATCCATAATAAAAAATAGGGGTTCCCATAAGAAATTCAAAGTCAATGGCAATATTTTAAAATGTTACCTACGTAATTTTATTGACCATAAAAATGGGGGTAAGTCCCACCTTTAAAATTTGCTGTAAAATCAATAATTTTTGATATCTCAATTGTGGCCACCTTGAGTTGATCACCCTGTATATAAAAGCCAAATACCACTTACTGACTGATTCACTCATCACGAAATCTCAAAAACCACCGAACAAATTTACACGAAATTTTACAAGAAGTTATCTTTAGTATCGAAGGGGACCCACTGAGAAAGGAATTTTCGAAACTCCATTCCTAAGGGGTACAAACAGCTCATCAAAATTGTTTTCATAAAAATAACATTGGGTTGATTTTAGTAAATTAATAACAGACGTATATTTGACATTACCCTATTGATGCATTAAGAGTTTAAATCTTCAGCTGTTAGAGAAAAACAAATGAAATGAACACATTCGAAATAGGCTAAGTAATACCCTATACTAATAAATAGGTAGCAAAGCAATCAGTGTGAGTGAGATACTGTAAAGAAATTTAATATTATGATTTTACGTTATACAGGTAATCTACTTATTTATAGTCAAATGACACGAGATGCGTGCAGGGGTGTCCCCTAGTTATTTATATTCTAAAATTATATTATTTAATAAGTGGAACCGCTGGTCTAATGATCTCCTACATTTAACGAGAAGCACTAACCATAGAATTTTTAGAAGACAAAAAGTGTTCAAATCTTCTCTTAAACTATCTTTTTCTTTCACTGGTCCTAAATTGTTGAACCAATTATTAATTGATAAAAAAAAAAAAAAAAGAAATAAAGAAAATCAGTTTTTGAGTAAGAAATTAGTTATTTACTTTAAAATAATTAGAGGTTAGTAACAATCAAATTTAATAAGTGAAAGAATAAAATAATAATTAGCAAATATATATTTTGAATAAAATACAGGTAAAAACACGTAATTATTTTATAATAGGTTAAATGATTGAATGGTAATGTAAAGTTTAATACTCCAACAATTGTTCCTTGGATATCTATATTTTATGTTGGTATTTTAATTGCCTGACAGAGATGCCACAGTTTGCGGCTCAAATGGAATAAAATTGAAAAACGGATTCAAGAAATTCAATTCTAATTATTTTATAATTGATGGTCTTAGACCACCGTCACTGTGGATTCATAATAATATCATTTTTTATTTTACTTTAAATGCTGGAATAAATCATTTTTTGTTATTGTTTCCTTTAATAAAAAGATAATTTCCTATAACTGCATAATATACATACATGGAATTCTAGAAACATTGTTCGTAGATAACCGTTTGGTACAATATCAGCATCACTGATGAACAATGAGAAAACAATTTGTTCTCTTTTATAAGATTAGATTTCTTCTGAGATCATGTCAAAGAGAAAAAAGAAACAAAGGTCTCTTTCTTACGTCAGCAACACACGCTCGGTGGCAGTTACCGCTTACGTAGGACTTAATAACCTTCTAGTAATAATTACTACGTTTATCCTTCAGGTTTTGAGGGGGTGTAAGGGAGTTACAAGATGTTGGCCCTACCATACACACAGAAAACTGGAGAACTAACTAAACAACCATTCGGCGTACTATCGAATAAGACCTCTGTTTCTTTTTTCTCTAATATAGTGTTTATTTTTATTTTGTTAGTTTTATTGTCATGTTTTAAATGTGTTTGAATGGAAGCTAGTATGAGTCATGTTGTTCTCAAGTACATTGATCTCCAGGTACTGTAACGTCACACAAAACAAAAACATCAACAACATAAATAACTATTAAATAGTTAATTATATAACAGTTAAAAAAATAAAATAGCCTCGTAAATAAAAAAAAAATTACATAATTATTAGATCAATTGAGTAAAATATGCAATTTTATATTAACAAAGTACTTTAAAAAATTGGATAGTTTCCGTTAGTTCACTACCGTAACTATAATTTAGGTTAACCTAACGTAACCAAATCAAACCTAACATGACATAACTAAACATAACCTAACCAAACCTAACAAAACATAACCTAACCAAACCTAACTAAACATAACATAACATAACCAAACCTAACATAACCTAACTAAACCAAACATAACCTAAACAAACATAACATAACCTAACTAAACATAACATAACCAAACCTAACATAACCTAACTAAACCTAACATAACCTAAACAAACCTAACAACCTAACTGTACATAACATAACATAACCAAACCTTTCATAACCTAACTAAACCTAACATAACCTAAGTGGTAGTGAATTAATGGAAAAGGTACAAAACATTTAATATAAAATAACCTCTTATATTTCATTACATTACAACAATAGTAACTTGTTAATATAAAATTGTGCTCAGTACCACGCTCGTAGGTCTTTGACAATCCCGACCCAATACTAAGTCTTACAAACTTACATATGTCGAACCTTTTCATTGTTATTTTTGTCAATATAGTCCTAATAGTCTGCAGAGGTAGTCACCATATTGGATTTATATTCCATTAGAGTATTGTTAGACGCGATACAGAACTGTAACTTAACGCTTTATCGGAGAATTATAATTTTTACATCTTTAAAAGATCGTAAAAGTTACCAATGGATCAAATTTTGAATTTTCAAAAATAATTGATAGTTTATGAAATAAAAAATAGTGAAAATAGTGTATGGTTTTATGAAAATATAAATGAACAATCAAAACTAAAAAAAATCGGATTCACTAGTAAAAGACACTTTTTCAAACTATGTAAAAATTATAATTTTCTGACAAATCATTAAGTTAGAGTTCTGTAAAAATTTTAACACTGCTCTTATGAAATATAATTCCAACATGGCGCCTACCTCTGCAGAGCCTTAAGCTTGATTCGTATTTACTTAATGTTTATCGGATTATAATTGTGGCACACTTTTACGTTCTCTAGTATAATTAAAAAACTATAAATTAGATGAAATTTTCTTGATATTTCAATTTAACTCTCAGACATTCATTGTGCTTTTAAAATTAAAATTTAATATTTGTGTATTATTTAATACTTTTATGAATTTTTTACTTCTACTTTGTGAACATTTTTACTTTACTACACATTGAACTTAATTTTTTGGTCAGGTCTCTGATAAGAGAACTTATAAAATTTATCTGTTTATTTACGAAGTTTTTATACATTTCACAAGCCAGTGGATAAAATCAGGTCTATATTTTCTGGGAAAATACTTTTATTCCGTGAAAAAATTATACTTATTGAACATATTATTTGTTGTTAGGCTATATCTCCGTTATTTTGGGTGATATTTTCATCATTGTTTTAAATTTTATGTTGGTTGCTGTTGAACGGGAATTTGGAAACTTTTTTATGACGATGTATACATATCTCGAGATATCGCGGAAAAACTTCTTATTTTTCGTGGCAAATCACCTATGGTCGTTAGTGCACACCAATAGGTGAGTAAGAACTATGACTAACAAAAAATATTGAAAACTAATTATACAGTATATTAGTGATCAGCATAAAAAATGTAAAATGAAAAACAAAATTTTAGAAGAAAAAGATTAACAAAAAATTTGGCATTTTTAACTATCAGATATCCGCGGTTGAAAACAACCTCCAAAATATATATACAGGGTGTAAAAAAATATGGAAACGCTTTCACAACTTTTGTATGATTTAACTTGTAAAATTGAAATCTTATACAAGATTATTGTTACATAGAACATACTTTTTGATGCTATTAGCGACATTTCATCTTTTCAGGGGGTGGTCACGAGGAGTTGAACAAAAATATTCAACGTAAGCCTAGGTCAAGTTTGGTGTCAAATGAAATGTCTATTCAAGAGAAATTAACTGCCGTAAATTGGACTTCAAAAGGTTTATCCTTTCCAGAGTAGAGGTCATTTGAATTTCAAAGTAACTAATTTGAATATTATTATTACTCCGCTATTTAACAGTTTTAATTAAATTATTCTGATCGAAAATTATACTTTATGGAATAAAATTATTAAAAAAAATTTAACTATCAATTATCTATGGAAAAAATTAACGATGTTTTGAAAGCGTTTCCATATTTTCTTTCCACCCTGTATACTCATATTTCACCACCTTTCCAACAAAAATAATATTTTCAGGACTAAGTAGAAAGTGTATAATTGGTGTTATGATCAGTCAACATTAGAACTACGGTTACTCTAGGAAGATTGTATTGTACCTCCCAGCGTGTTGAGAGTGAGGAAGGTGTAGGAGGCTGTGGAGGAGCCGGCCGAGTTGTGCGCGGTGATGCGCAGACGGTACTCGGTAGCCGGGCCCAGCCCCACCAGGCTGTACACCTTCTCTGGACTGATGTTGTTTCCCACTGGAACAACGTTGACCCAGTATCACCACATGTTGATATCTAATGTCAATATCTAATGGAGTCGCGAAACTCCATTAGATATCGGTGACAAGCACGGCGCTAACGAACTTAGCGGTCAACCACCAGTAGGGATGGCAAATATTTTCAACATATCGATATATCGAATTACCAATATATCACAAACCAAATATCGATATAACGATAATATCGAAAGGAATATATGTCAATGATTTATCTGTTTAAACTTATGCACTAACTCTTATGTCATGTCAAAAAATACACTCATATTTAGCTTTCACTATTTATAATAACTACTGAATGTTAAAATGAATACATTTATCTGTACGAAACAAGTACAATCTGTGGGGTTGAATGAAAAAAAAATTCAAAATAAGAATGATTATACCTTTCATTATTATATTAATTATAAAAGAATAATGTAGTAACATTCGTAGAGGATCGCCACCCGTTCCACCCTCAGGTCTACAATAAACTACATTTTAGAGCGTTAACCTAACGTAAAAAACCGCATTAAAGTTATTTTATTATTTCAAAGCATGTTTTGTACGCATAAAAGGCAATTTAAATGTATTTTTTGAATCGTGATGATTATGATTAGAGAGAATAACGTCAATATTTAGTGATATGATTTATCGGACCCAAATATCGTTATGGCCGATATTATCGAAAGAAAATATCGATACTAATATATCGATATCTCGAAACGTATTTATCGATATTTCCGATATATCGTTGCCATACCTAGCCACCAGCAGTGCATATCTCTGCACTGTTTACATCCTCAGATGTGATTTGTGAATATCAAATAACTGGGAACTATTTCTATTATAAACTTGAAAGAAACAATGCAAAACAACGGTGATGCGAAGTAGTTAATGCAACTTCTCAGCGCTGCAATGGAAGTGTCGTGACTGAATATTTGTAGATGTAGTCACCATCACTTACAATAAGTCAAGAGGGGAATACTACTACACGGAATGTTTAACAGTTATTGAACCAAGTGTAGCACTTTGATTTGGTTAGTAAGAGAAACAACAATAATAATAACAACTTATGGTCTTCCTCTCTCAATTAGTTTTAAGCTTAACAAGTGAACAACGGCGATAGAGAGATACAATTGAAATGTTTAATGCTGCATTTCAGTGTTAAATATATATAATATTTTTAAGTATTTCACGTACATATAATGTAAACTAAGCAATCGACTTGTTTTGAATTTCAAGAATTTTCTTAAAACGAAAAAATTATCTCTCGATATACAATCAACGAACATCACAATCTGCCAAATTAGATTCCACCATAATTCCTTATTTTGGATGCATTTTTATTTACGGAAAGAATCTATCAAATACAAGTTCATTAGAAATACAAATACAAAAGTACACTGTATTATATGTTCCATATATCATTTTTTATATTCATAGAGTTCCTACACTTGAAAATATTAAATACGAAAAAAACCTGTGATTTTACTTAACTAAAGACCCCGCTTTTAACATGAGTGTTATGGTGGCAATGTAATAAGGTAGTTTGTTGAAATTAACAGTAGCTCGTTTTTAACAGGTATAGAGGAATGTAGTAAAGTAGTTTGTTGACAACAACGATAGCTCGTTTTTAACAGGAGTGGTATAGAGGAAATGTAATAAGGTAGTTTGTTGACATCAACGATAGCTCGTTTTTAACACGAGTGGTATAGAGGAAATGTAGTAAGGTAGTTTGTTGACATCAACGGTAGCTCGTTTTTAACAGGTATGGTATAGAGGAATGAGAAGATGTATAAGGTATGTTTGTTGACATCACGGTAGCATCGTTTTTAACAGGTATGGTATAGAGGAATGTAGTAAGGTAGTTTGTTGACTTCAACGGTAGCTCGTTTTTAACAGGAGTGGTATAGAGGAAATGTAATAAGGCAGTTTGTTGACATCAACGGTAGCTCGTTTTTAACAGGTATGGTATAGAGGAATGTAGTAAGGTAGTTTGTTGACATCAACGATAGCTCGTTTTTAACAGGTGTGTTATAGAGGAATGTAGTAAGGTAGTTTGTTGACATCAACGGTAGCTCACTTTTAACAGGTATGGTATAGAGGAATGTAGTAAGGTAGTTTGTTGACATCAACGATAGCTCGTTTTTAACAGGTATGGTATAGAGGAATGTAGTAAGGTAGTTTGTTGACATCAACGGTAGCTCGTTTTTAACAGGTATGGTATAGAGGAATGTAGTAAGGTAGTTTGTTGACATCAACGATAGCTCGTTTTTAACAGGTGTGTTATAGAGGAATGTAGTAAGGTAGTTTGTTGACATCAACGGTAGCTCGTTTTTAACAGGTGTGTTATAGAGGAATGTAGTAAGGTAGTTTGTTGACATCAACGGTAGCTCGTTTTTAACAGGTATGGTATAGAGGAATGTAGTAAGGTAGTTTGTTGACATCAACGATAGCTCGTTTTTAACAGGTATGGTATAGAGGAATGTAGTAAGGTAGTTTGTTGACATCAACGATAGCTCGTTTTTAACAGGTGTGTTATAGAGGAATGTAGTAAGGTAGTTTGTTGACATCAACGGTAGCTCGTTTTTAACAGGTATGGTATAGAGGAAATGTAATAAGGTAGTTTTTTGACTTCAACGGTAGCTCGTTTATAACAGGAGTGGTATAGAGGAAATGTAATAAGGCAGTTTGTTGACATCAACGGTAGCTCGCTTTTAACAGGAGTGTTATCGAGGAAATGTAATAAGGTAGTTTGTTGACATCAACGAACGGTAGCTCACTTTTAACACGAGTGGTATAGAGGAAATGTAATAAGGTATTTTGTTGCTACATAATTTATATTTCTCTGTGAAAATTACTACTTTTAACACGAGTGGTACAGTGACAATGTAATAAGGTATTTTGTTGCTACATCATTTATATTTCTCTGTGAAAATTACTACTTTTAACACGAGTGGTACAGTGACAATGTAATAAGGTATTTTGTTGCTACATCATTAATATTTCTCTGTGAAAATTACTACTTTTAACCTAAAGTTGCAGCTCAAATATAATAAAATTATCAGTTAATTTGCAAGAATTTCAGTTGGTAAAAAGTTTACGTAACTAAATGATTAGTTATTATCTGTGAACAATAATTTGTTTCTTTGATTGAATTAGTTTTAACTTACTGAAAGATATATATTCAATAATGAGATATTTACCGATGGTATAGTCTTGTGAGGAACCGGTGGCATACTCCAGTACGAAGTAGAGCATGGGACAACCACCGTCGGGCCAGGCGTTGAGTCTGATGCCCACCTGTGTGGAGTTGATGACTAACACTTGGGAGGCGGTTGGGATCAGTGGCAGAGACCCACGGGTCCGCACAGGCAGAGTCTGACTTGGGCTGCCACTGCCAACCTATTTACATCAACATGTTTTATGTAAATATGAAAATATATAAATATAATATGAATGTATTTATTTTATGAAAATTTGTAAATATGAACCTGTGATCACAATTTGAATTGAAAAATGACTCAATTTACAAAGTCATCTCAACCACTTAACCTCAGATAAATAAATAAACAATGTCATACAAAACAGACAGAAATTAGCATACTTAACTATTCCAATAATGGTAATCAATTCAACATAATCAGTTATGTTGACAATTGCATGACATTTTAAAATTTTAGACTACGCAATAAAAATAAAAGTTAAAAAAAATATATAATGTATATCTTATGGTTTGTTGTCAGCTACCATTTGTTAATTTTATAGCTGCAATGTATATTTGGATATACATCCAAGACTCATGATGGTATATATATTCAATGATAAAAAATTTAAAGCGATCTCCTGTCACAAAGCCAAGTCCAATCCATTGAGCCATTTAAGACCTGCCTCACTGATTCTGTGTATGCTAGCGTATTCCCTCCATAAAAGAGCGGAGAGGATACTCCGTAACTATGTGATCCATTGTTTGGATAGACTCCCCGCAATCACATGACTGACCTACTGTAAATCCTCATTTATACTTCCAGTAATTGCATCTGCCAACACCAGTACGCCACTAATATTAGATTTATGCAGTCTAATTATTGAGTAATTACATGTTTTCTCGGGTCTGTTTCAGAAGAGGACCCCCACGCTTGGTTACCACGCTTGGTTAGGTTAGGTTAGGTTAGGTTAGGTTAGGTTAGGTTAGGTTAGGTTAGGTTAGGTTATAGTAAATTTTTCAAGCGTGGGGGTCCTCTTCTGAAACAGACCCGTTTTCTCGTACAGACGTTAGTTTTTGTTCTTTATGTTTAGAATATTCACAGATTATAGCTTTTAATGTTTCGCTAAATACTGTTGACATTAAAATTGGAATGGCTGTTGTTATTTAGAAAAATGACTAGGTAAGTATGAAGATAAGAGTGATACAATTACTAGGAAGTGAGTTGAATCAATCCAAATCAACTAAAATGTTGTAAAATTCAAACCAAATAAATAAACCTGTTAATGTTGGACTAAGAGCTATAAATATCATTGTTTATATCGGACCATATATCAATGTTTGAACAAGTTATTGGTAGATTTAAAATATTTTAACGCGATTTAAATTAAATGACAGATGTTTATTTAACTCACTGGCTCGTGACGTTCAACGATAAATAAAGAGATTTTTCAATTTCAACAAAAGCTTTCAAATCGAAGTTAACGTTGTAGCATGCCGCTGTTCCAATCAACTAAGTGTGAGCTCTTAACTTGGGTGTTTCAATTCACTGGCAATGCAGTCTATCAGTGCTTTGTCTCAGACTTACAATCTCACAAAATGGTATTGTTGTAAGATATTTTAAATTGAATTGTGACTAAAATATGCTATCGTAAAGTTTCTGTTTTTGTAAAAAAAGCATTATGTAGAGGTTTTAACCTCTACATAATGCTTTTAATGTTGGCTGGCTACAAATATTACTATACATATTTCATCAGTAAAGGAATCACGTAAAGTAGGAGAACGTCACAAATAATGCTAGTTCATTTAGTTCAAATACCACGAAAGGAATCAAAAGTAAGAGAACGTTACAAATATTGCTAGTTCATTTAGTTCAAATACTACGAAAGGAATCAAAAGTAAGAGAACGTTACAAATATTGCTAGTTAACTTAGTTCAAATACTACGAAAGGAATCAAAAGTAAGAGAATGTTACAAATATTGCTAGTTAACTTAGTTTAAATACTACGAAAGGAATCAAAAGTAAGAGAACATTACAAATTTTGCTAGTTAACTTAGTTCAAATACTACGAAAGGAATCAAAAGTAAGAGAACGTTACTAATATTGCTAGTTCATTTAGTTCAAATACTACGGAAGGAATCAAAAGTAAGAGAACGTTACAAATATTGCCAGTTCATTTAGTTAAAATACCACGCAAGGAATTAAAAGTAAGAGAACGTTACAAATATTGCCAGTTCATTTAGTTCAAACACCACGCAAGGAATCAAAAGTAAGAGAACGTTACAAATATTGCCAGTTCATTCAGTTCAAATACCACGAAAGGAATCAAAAGTAAGAGAACGTTACAAATATTGCTAGTTCATTTAGTTCAAATACCACGAAAGGAATCAAAAGTAAGAGAACGTTACAAATATTGCCAGTTCTATAGTTCAAATACCACGCAAGGAATCAAAAGTAAGAGAATGTTACAAATATTGCCAGTTCATTTAGTTAAAAAACTACGCAAGGAATCAAAAGTAAGAGAACGTTACAAATATTGCCAGTTCATTTAGTTAAAAAACTACGCAAGGAATCAAAAGTAAGAGAACGTTACAAATATTGCCAGTTCATTTAGTTCAAATACCACGAAAGGAATCAAAAGTAAGAGAACGTTACAAATATTGCCAGTTCATTTAGTTAAAATACCACGCAAGGAATCAAAAGTAAGAGAATGTTACAAATATTGCCAGTTCATTTAGTTAAAAAACTACGCAAGGAATCAAAAGTAAGAGAACGTTACAAATATTGCCAGTTCATTTAGTTAAAAAACTACGCAAGGAATCAAAAGTAAGAGAACGTTACAAATATTGCCAGTTCATTTAGTTAAAAAACTACGCAAGGAATCAAAAGTAAGAGAACGTTACAAATATTGCCAGTTCATTTAGTTAAAAAACTACGCAAGGAATCAAAAGTAAGAGAATGTTACAAATATTGCCAGTTCATTTAGTTAAAATACCACGCAAGGAATCAAAAGTAAGAGAATGTTACAAATATTGCCAGTTCATTTAGTTAAAAAACTACGCAAGGAATCAAAAGTAAGAGAACGTTACAAATATTGCCAGTTCATTTAGTTAAAAAACTACGCAAGGAATCAAAAGTAAGAGAACGTTACAAATATTGCCAGTTCATTTAGTTCAAATACCACGAAAGGAATCAAAAGTAAGAGAATGTTACAAATATTGCCAGTTCATTTAGTTAAAATACCACGCAAGGAATCAAAAGTAAGAGAATGTTACAAATATTGCCAGTTCATTTAGTTAAAAAACTACGCAAGGAATCAAAAGTAAGAGAACGTTACAAATATTGCCAGTTCATTTAGTTAAAAAACTACGCAAGGAATCAAAAGTAAGAGAATGTTACAAATATTGCCAGTTCATTTAGTTAAAATACCACGCAAGGAATCAAAAGTAAGAGAATGTTACAAATATTGCCAGTTCATTTAGTTAAAAAACTACGCAAGGAATCAAAAGTAAGAGAATGTTACAAATATTGCCAGTTCATTTAGTTAAAATACCACGCAAGGAATCAAAAGTAAGAGAATGTTACAAATATTGCCAGTTCATTTAGTTAAAAAACTACGCAAGGAATCAAAAGTAAGAGAATGTTACAAATATTGCCAGTTCATTTAGTTAAAAAACTACGCAAGGAATCAAAAGTAAGAGAATGTTACAAATATTGCCAGTTCATTTAGTTAAAATACCACGCAAGGAATCAAAAGTAAGAGAATGTTACAAATATTGCCAGTTCATTTAGTTAAAATACCACGCAAGGAATCAAAAGTAAGAGAATGTTACAAATATTGCCAGTTCATTTAGTTAAAAAACTACGCAAGGAATCAAAAGTAAGAGAACGTTACAAATATTGCCAGTTCATTTAGTTAAAAAACTATGCAAGGAATCAAAAGTAAGAGAACGTTACAAATATTGCTAGTTCATTTAGTTCAAACACCACGCAAGGAATCAAAAGTAAGAGAACGTTACAAATATTGCCAGTTCATTTAGTTAAAAAACTACGCAAGGAATCAAAAGTAAGAGAACGTTACAAATATTGCCAGTTCATTTAGTTAAAAAACTATGCAAGGAATCAAAAGTAAGAGAACGTTACAAATATTGCCAGTTCATTTAGTTAAAAAACTACGCAAGGAATCAAAAGTAAGAGAACGTTACAAATATTGCCAGTTCATTTAGTTAAAAAACTATGCAAGGAATCAAAAGTAAGAGAACGTTACAAATATTGCCAGTTCATTTAGTTAAAAAACTACGCAAGGAATCAAAAGTAAGAGAACGTTACAAATATTGCCAGTTCATTTAGTTAAAAAACTACGCAAGGAATCAAAAGTAAGAGAACGTTACAAATATTGCCAGTTCATTTAGTTAAAAAACTACGCAAGGAATCAAAAGTAAGAGAACGTTACAAATATTGCCAGTTCATTTAGTTCAAATACCACGAAAGGAATCAAAAGTAAGAGAATGTTACAAATATTGCCAGTTCATTTAGTTAAAATACCACGCAAGGAATCAAAAGTAAGAGAATGTTACAAATATTGCCAGTTCATTTAGTTAAAAAACTACGCAAGGAATCAAAAGTAAGAGAATGTTACAAATATTGCCAGTTCATTTAGTTAAAAAACTACGCAAGGAATCAAAAGTAAGAGAATGTTACAAATATTGCCAGTTCATTTAGTTAAAATACCACGCAAGGAATCAAAAGTAAGAGAATGTTACAAATATTGCCAGTTCATTTAGTTAAAATACCACGCAAGGAATCAAAAGTAAGAGAATGTTACAAATATTGCCAGTTCATTTAGTTAAAAAACTACGCAAGGAATCAAAAGTAAGAGAACGTTACAAATATTGCCAGTTCATTTAGTTAAAAAACTATGCAAGGAATCAAAAGTAAGAGAACGTTACAAATATTGCTAGTTCATTTAGTTCAAACACCACGCAAGGAATCAAAAGTAAGAGAACGTTACAAATATTGCCAGTTCATTTAGTTAAAAAACTACGCAAGGAATCAAAAGTAAGAGAACGTTACAAATATTGCCAGTTCATTTAGTTAAAAAACTATGCAAGGAATCAAAAGTAAGAGAACGTTACAAATATTGCCAGTTCATTTAGTTAAAAAACTACGCAAGGAATCAAAAGTAAGAGAACGTTACAAATATTGCCAGTTCATTTAGTTAAAAAACTATGCAAGGAATCAAAAGTAAGAGAACGTTACAAATATTGCCAGTTCATTTAGTTAAAATACCACGCAAGGAATCAAAAGTAAGAGAATGTTACAAATATTGCCAGTTCATGTAGTTAAAAAACTACGCAAGGAATCAAAAGTAAGAGAACGTTACAAATATTGCCAGTTCATTTAGTTAAAAAACTACGCAAGGAATCAAAAGTAAGAGAACGTTACAAATATTGCCAGTTCATTTAGTTCAAATACCACGAAAGGAATCAAAAGTAAGAGAATGTTACAAATATTGCCAGTTCATTTAGTTAAAATACCACGCAAGGAATCAAAAGTAAGAGAATGTTACAAATATTGCCAGTTCATTTAGTTAAAAAACTACGCAAGGAATCAAAAGTAAGAGAACGTTACAAATATTGCCAGTTCATTTAGTTAAAAAACTACGCAAGGAATCAAAAGTAAGAGAATGTTACAAATATTGCCAGTTCATTTAGTTAAAATACCACGCAAGGAATCAAAAGTAAGAGAATGTTACAAATATTGCCAGTTCATTTAGTTAAAAAACTACGCAAGGAATCAAAAGTAAGAGAATGTTACAAATATTGCCAGTTCATTTAGTTAAAATACCACGCAAGGAATCAAAAGTAAGAGAATGTTACAAATATTGCCAGTTCATTTAGTTAAAAAACTACGCAAGGAATCAAAAGTAAGAGAATGTTACAAATATTGCCAGTTCATTTAGTTAAAAAACTACGCAAGGAATCAAAAGTAAGAGAATGTTACAAATATTGCCAGTTCATTTAGTTAAAATACCACGCAAGGAATCAAAAGTAAGAGAATGTTACAAATATTGCCAGTTCATTTAGTTAAAATACCACGCAAGGAATCAAAAGTAAGAGAATGTTACAAATATTGCCAGTTCATTTAGTTAAAAAACTACGCAAGGAATCAAAAGTAAGAGAACGTTACAAATATTGCCAGTTCATTTAGTTAAAAAACTATGCAAGGAATCAAAAGTAAGAGAACGTTACAAATATTGCTAGTTCATTTAGTTCAAACACCACGCAAGGAATCAAAAGTAAGAGAACGTTACAAATATTGCCAGTTCATTTAGTTAAAAAACTACGCAAGGAATCAAAAGTAAGAGAACGTTACAAATATTGCCAGTTCATTTAGTTAAAAAACTATGCAAGGAATCAAAAGTAAGAGAACGTTACAAATATTGCCAGTTCATTTAGTTAAAAAACTACGCAAGGAATCAAAAGTAAGAGAACGTTACAAATATTGCCAGTTCATTTAGTTAAAAAACTATGCAAGGAATCAAAAGTAAGAGAACGTTACAAATATTGCCAGTTCATTTAGTTAAAAAACTACGCAAGGAATCAAAAGTAAGAGAATGTTACAAATATTGCCAGTTCATTTAGTTAAAATACCACGCAAGGAATCAAAAGTAAGAGAATGTTACAAATATTGCCAGTTCATTTAGTTAAAAAACTACGCAAGGAATCAAAAGTAAGAGAATGTTACAAATATTGCCAGTTCATTTAGTTAAAATACCACGCAAGGAATCAAAAGTAAGAGAATGTTACAAATATTGCCAGTTCATTTAGTTAAAAAACTACGCAAGGAATCAAAAGTAAGAGAATGTTACAAATATTGCCAGTTCATTTAGTTAAAAAACTATGCAAGGAATCAAAAGTAAGAGAACGTTACAAATATTGCCAGTTCATTTAGTTAAAAAACTACGCAAGGAATCAAAAGTAAGAGAACGTTACAAATATTGCCAGTTCATTTAGTTAAAAAACTACGCAAGGAATCAAAAGTAAGAGAACGTTACAAATATTGCCAGTTCATTTAGTTAAAAAACTACGCAAGGAATCAAAAGTAAGAGAACGTTACAAATATTGCCAGTTCATTTAGTTAAAAAACTACGCAAGGAATCAAAAGTAAGAGAACGTTACAAATATTGCCAGTTCATTTAGTTAAAAAACTACGCAAGGAATCAAAAGTAAGAGAACGTTACAAATATTGCCAGTTCATTTAGTTAAAAAACTACGCAAGGAATCAAAAGTAAGAGAACGTTACAAATATTGCCAGTTCATTTAGTTCAAATACCATTCTAATAATAATACTTAGGATTTTATTTTCTTGCTAATAAATAATGCTCGTATGTAAAAAAAAAAAAAAAAAAAAAAAAAAAAAAAAAAAAAAAAACCAATGTACACTAAGCTGGCTTTATTAAAAAAAGTTAAAAGTACGATTTAAAACTAGAATAAATTGTGTAAAAGTCAGGAAGATGTTTTCACAATGATTTCTAAAGATCTCTATAACGATAATCTGCTTAGCCAAATCCCCTTTGTCTGGAAATGTAATTAACTTAATGAAATATATATTGAATATTAGGTTTAAATGGAACCAACAGAATTATTACCGGTTTTTGTATAAGTTTATTTAAGGGAATAGAATAGAAGTTTATAGACCTCTAATATCAATAATTGACTAAACATAATTAAAAAAAAAAAATTAATGTCTAGACTAGAAATGTTATGATAGATCTAATTAAAGTCATCTTCTATAACACCTGCCTTAAACAATAACTTAAACACTCGATTCACAATATAAAGTCAATTTTTTAAAATGAATCGTTTGATTTTGTAGATCTCTAATGCTTTGAGTGTTTAAAACTACAGTACTTGGGCCGAACAGAAAGCAGCCAGCGAGTTATATTTAGCGCATACAGGGGTTTCAGAAGTGGAGGGTAATCATTTCACCTTCCAGCTGTCATACATCACGCCCATGGGCGTGACTAACTTCCACCTTCAAGTGTTCCAACTTCCGCAACAGTGTTTAGTTGAAGAAAAAAAGGCTATGCACTGTGCAAGTTTGTTTAACTGCTGTTTATTGTTTACATTATTATCAGATGTGTTATTATTATTAATTATTAAACGAATAATAAATAATGATTTAATTTATTTGTCCTAACCTTGATTCATTAATGATAATGAAACCAACCAATAGGTACTGCTGCTAATGATGTTGTGGGCGTGGCTTGGTACCACGCTACTAGCTAGTCACCTACCGCTTACTAGTTGTCATGGCAACATTAAATGGAATGACACGTGGGGACAGAGTAGGTCTATCGATACAATACGTCACCCATCTGCGACAAGGAAGGAGATGCAGTTCTTTATTCATATTTAATGTTCATGTAATGTTTAGTGTTCTATGTTTAATTATAGTCAGTTCTTGACCCCCTTTGCCTTGAAGAACCTTGTTAGATAAGTTGATTGTTATAAATTTTAGAAATTTTGAGAACTGTTGATCGACAAAAGTTGTAATGTTTTGTTGTATACATTTTGGCACGCCAACACATTACTCATCCCTTAGACATAATCACAATTAAAAAATATTTTTATACTAGAATGACTTCACTTAGGTTTATCTGTAATTTAGGGTATGGTATTAAGGGGCTCCTGGAAGATCACCGAGTCTGTAACTTATAAACTGCAGACATTTATTAACAACTGCCTCAGAAGAATCCTGAAGATCTACTGGGCAGAAACTATAAGACATGAAGAGTTGAAGGAGATAAGGGCAAATCCAGTAGCAGTGACAATAAAAACAAGAAAATTTAACTGGATTGGACCCACTTTCCAAAGAGCACAAGATAAAATCAGTAGAGAAGCCCTTGATTGGAACCCACAAGGAAGAAGATGTGGCAGACCGAGAGTTACGTGGAGGAGAACTGTGGAAAAGGCAAGAACTGGGGAGAACAAGCAAATAGCTCAGAATCGTGTCAGGTGGAAGTATTTTGTTGCGGCTCTACGTCTCCCCAAAAGATTAAAGGAAATAAGTCAAGTAAGTCATTAAGGGACGCCGAATACGTCTTGAGTCCACACCTGTCGAAATGTAGTGTAGTTTTAGTAAACTGGAATCGATCGTTAGTAGTTTCCAACACATTAACAACAACTCCAAATACAAATGTACTAGTCTTTTTTGATCACCTACGTGATCCCGGAGACCTGGATTCCAACTTGGGCGAAAATATTCAATCATAGAAAGAACATAGAAATAAATGAATGTATGTTCTCAACTGCTCTTTTCTGACCATGTACTAAGCAGAATGAAGCTCACCCTGTTGTAGGCAGTGAGGAAGACGTGATAAAGGGTACCACATCGTAGGTTGGTCAAGGCATAGGTATTCAGGGCACCCTCTACTCGCAGCTCTTCCCACTCGCCGTTGTCTGCCTTGATGTGGATCACAAACCCCCGGATGGGACTTCCACCGTCATCCCCCAACTTCCACTGTAGCTGTAGGGAGTGAGATGTGCTTCCGGTGACCAGCAGGAGAGGAGCGGCGGGTGGTACTGTCGACAGACACAATGTAAGGTGAAAATGATTATATTAAAATAGAGAAATTATTTTTTTTTATTTGATATATGAAAGTTTTCATGTACTGTATATGTTCATATATCCAGTGGCCTTTACCGGAGGGTCTCTATGTTATCGCAAGATAACGGAGTCAAGCTTTTACTTGGATGGGTGATTGTTTGAGCGAACCCGTCCTTGCACCCAGCTCGCCTGCCCGGACTCTGGTAGTGGTGCTTCGCCAGACACGTCAAAGTCACGGACAATCAAACAAACACTCACTCTACGCGGCACGGCACAACTTCTCAAAAGCTTCCCAAAGAAAAATGCCGAACTAAAAAGAAGCTGAAGACCGGTTAAAAAAGAGGAGAACTGAATTGAACAGAGAACTGAACGGGTTAAAAAACCCGTTGCTCGAACTATTTGCGTGGACTTGCCTTTCACGTAAAATTGCCTCGAAAAAAAAAGGAATGAGAATAAATTTTAATAAAAACCAAAACCTTTAAACCGTTGGTCACCAGGTTAAGTGTTAAAGAGAGTTTCTTAGCCTTAACTTCGCCTGGATAAATAAGACATCCTTTATGTTTACTTTTATCACTTATAAAATTAAAATAATAAACAAAAAAGATAAAATTGATTTTAGAAGATACTTTGCCAAACGAAGATACATAATGTTAAAAACTAATACATAGACAATATTAATAGAGCATTTTAGTACAGTTGCTATATCAGTACTGTGTATGAATTGAGGAAAAATTGACTCCATTGTGAAAGATGACAGTCATGAATTCATCTACTAGCTGATACGGTAATTTAGGGAGAGGGGGTGGTCTAAGGTGTCAGGGCTTTGAGCCTGAACAGAGATTGATTATGTTCGGATTCTGGCCTGGACTGAGAGTAATTATCAGTAATGATCACCTTGTACTGTATTGGTACACTCTTACTCCCTTTGTTCTGTTTGAATAAGTTCCTCGCACAGACGAAAAGGCTATAGGGAATAGGCAGAGTGAGGTTAAAAAGGAGATCGGTTTCTCATTGAAATAAAAAATAAGGTTAGCGTATTTATATACATCATCTTCTTCAAACAACAATTCCTTTTGAAGAGCAGTTGGTCTCGGTATGTAACAAAGACCACATTTCCCAACAATTTCTCAGTGTTAAGGGCCACACGCGTACCCTACTGTCTACAAACTCCTAAACTGAAAAACTTACTACCTTACTTGTTAATCCATTATTAGAGTTCTCATACCCTACTGTCTACAAACTCCTAAACTGAAACACATACTACCTTACTTGTCAAACCATTAAGGTTCTCACACCCTACTGTCTACAAACTCCTAAACTGAAACATTTACTACCTTACTTGTCAAACCATTAAGGTTCTCACACCCTACTGTCTACAAACTCCTAACCTGAAACATTTACTACCTTACTTGTCAAACCATTAAGGTTCTCACACCCTACTATCTACAGACTCCTAAACTGAAACACTTACTACCTTACTTGTCAACCATTAAGGTTCTCACACCCTACTATCTACAAACTCCTAAACTGAAACACTTACTACCTTACTTGTCAAACCATTAAGGTTCTCACACCCTACTGTCTACAAACACCTAAACTGAAACACTTACTACCTTACTTGTCAAACCATTAAGGTTCTCACACCCTACTGTCTACAAACTCCTAAACTGAAACATTTACTACCTTACTTGTCAAACCATTAAGGTTCTCACACCCTACTGTCTACAAACTCCTAAACAGAAACACTTATTACCTTACTTGTCAAACCATTAAGGTTCCCACACCCTACTGTCTACAAACTCCTAAACTGAAACACTTACTACTTTACTTGTCAAACCATTAAGGTTCTCACACCCTACTGTCTACAAACTCCTAAACAGAAACACTTACTACCATACTTGTCAAACCATTAAGGTTCTCACACCCTACTGTCTACAAACTCCTAAACAGAAACACTTACTACCTTACTTGTCAAACCATTAAGGTTCTCACACCCTACTATCTACAGACTCCTAAACTGAAACACTTACTACCTTACTTGCCAACCATTAAGGTTCTCACACCCTACTATCTACAAACTCCTAAACTGAAACACTTACTACCTTACTTGTCAAACCATTAAGGTTCTCACACCCTACTGTCTACAAACACCTAAACTGAAACACTTACTACCTTACTTGTCAAACCATTAAGGTTCTCACACCCTACTATCTACAGACTCCTAAACTGAAACATTTACTACCTTACTTGTCAAACCATTAAGGTTCCCACACCCTACTGTCTACAAACTCCTAAACTGAAACACTTACTACCTTACTTGTCAAACCATTAAGGTTCTCACACCCTACTGCCTACAAACTCCTAAACAGAAACACTTACTACCATACTTGTCAAACCATTAAGGTTCTCACACCCTACTGTCTACAAACTCCTAAACAGAAACACTTACTACCTTACTTGTCAAACCATTAAGGTTCTCACACCCTACTGTCTACAAACTCCTAAACAGAAACACTTACTACCTTACTTGTCAAACCATTAAGGTTCTCACACCCTACTGTCTAAAAACTCCAAAACTGAAACACTTACTACCTTACTTGTCAAACCATTAAGGTTCCCACACCCTACTATCTACAGACTCCTAAACTGAAACACTTATTACCTTACTTGTCAAACCATTAAGGTTCTCACACCCTACTATCTACAGACTCCTAAACTTAAACACTTACTACCTTACTTGTCAAACCATTAAGGTTCTCACACCCTACTGTCTACAAACTCCTAAACTGAAACACTTACAACCTTACTTGTCAAACCATTAAGGTTCCCACACCCTACTATCTACAGACTCCTAAACTGAAACACTTATTACCTTACTTGTCAAACCATTAAGGTTCTCACACCCTACTATCTACAGACTCCTAAACTGAAACACTTACTACCTTACTTGTCAAACCATTAAGGTTCTCACACCCTACTGTCTACAAACTCCTAAACTGAAACACTTACTACCTTACTTGTCAACCATTAAGGTTCTCACACCCTACTGTCTACAAACACCTAAACTGAAACACTTACTACCTTACTTGTCAAACCATTAAGGTTCTCACACCCTACTGTCTACAAACTCCTAAACTGAAACATTTACTACCTTACTTGTCAAACCATTAAGGTTCCCACACCCTACTGTCTACAAACTCCTAAACTGAAACACTTACTACCTTACTTGTCAAACCATTAAGGTTCCCACACCCTACTGTCTACATACTCCTAAACTGAAACACTTATTACCTTACTTGTCAAACCATTAAGGTTCTCACACCCTACTATCTACAGACTCCTAAACTGAAACACTTACTACCTTACTTGTCAAACCATTAAGGTTCTCACACCCTACTGTCTACAAACTCCTAAACTGAAACACTTACTACCTTACTTGTCAAACCATTAAGGTTCTCACACCCTACTGTCTACAAACTCCTAAACTGAAACACTTACTACCTTACTTGTCAACCATTAAGGTTCTCACACCCTACTATCTACAGACTCCTAAACTGAAACACTTACTACCTTACTTGTCAACCATTAAGGTTCTCACACCCTACTATCTACAGACTCCTAAACTGAAACACTTACTACCTTACTTGTCAAACCACTAAGGTTCTAATAAGTTTTATAGGACTGCCATTGAATGACCACTGATAAACTTAGAACTCTTAAAGCTCTTAATTGAAAGGTTTAATATTTAATAACACGTACCTTGGACAAGCAGAAGGTAGGTGATCTTGTCTTTGCTCTGTTCGTTGGAGACAGTACAGGTGTATTCACCTTGGTCACTGCGTTGAACTGCCTTTATCATCAGAGACCCGTCTCCCATCAGTTCCATCCGAGAACCTGCCTGTTGCATGTTGATGCGAATGTCTCCTGAGGGACAAATATTAAAGAAAGACACGCATTATATTTAAACATCTATTAAGATTAAAGAAGATTCTCTACAAGAGTAATACAATTTGACTAAACTTTTAATATCCATAACTATCCAATATTGATGTATAGGCAAGCCTCTTTAATATCGGATACGCATGTATTAACTAGGCATGAAGGATAAGCGGGCATTGTACATCGTGAGTGAGTAGTGTTTTAAACACATTTTGAATTTTTTTAAATTGGGTAGCATTTTTTTCGTCGTGTCAATGTAAAAATTGTGCGTACAATGGTTATCATCGTATGAACGCAAAAGGTGTGAGAAGGATGGTTATCATCATGTGAACCTAAAAAGTGTGGATAATATGTTTATCATTACGTTAATGTAAAAAGTGAGTAGTATGTTTATCATCGCGTGATTAAAAAAATGTGTGAGTAGCATGTTTATAGTCGTGTGAGCGTTAAAAGTGTAGTAGCATCTTTATCACCGTGTGAACATAAAATGTGTGAGTAGCATGTTTATAGTCGTGTGAAAGTTAAAAGTGTGAGTAGCATCTTTATCACCGTGTGAACATAAAATGTGTGAGTAGCATGTTTATAATCACGTGAAGATAAAAAGTGTGAGTAACATGTTTATAACCGTGTGAACGTTAACTGTGAGAAGAATGTTTATTAACGCGTGAACATAAAAAGTGTGAGTAACATGTTTATAATCGTGTGAACATAAAAAGTGTGAGTAACATGTTTATAATCGTGTGAACATAAAAAGTGTGAGTAGCATGTTTATAATCGTGTAAACGTTAATGGTGTGAGTAGCATCTTTATCATCATGTGAACATAAAATGTGTGAGTAGCATGTTTATCATCTCGTCAACATAAAAAGTCTGAGTAGCATGTTTATAATCGTGAGTGAGTTAGATGTTCAACATCTTTTCTCCGTTAAGATATTGTAAGCTTTGGCCTGAATCTATGAGATTTTAAGCACTTTTTTGCGTTTCTTACCTCAACTGACCTACAATCTTCACTTCTTCACAACTTGTTTTCCTCTCAGAACATCTATAGCATATACCTCAGAGTCTTTGTGTTCAACATTACACTATTGTTGTTGAGATAATAGCGTGGATAGTTAACGAAAATAGTTCTGAGGAAAAAGAAAACGCATGAGGTGATTATCAAGTGCAGGTAGTGCAGGATGATTCTGCTACATTATCTCTGAGAGCCAAATATTATGTATAACAAATGGAATTATTTTGTTGAACGAAGCACTATCTTTTACGTGACTGAACATTTATATTTTATAGGTTTAGAAACAATCGATGTCTTTTCTGTACATAAGAAATTCTCTTTTATTTATGAATGTTGCTTTTTTACTTTTTACTCTGTATACAATTTAGTTTATTATCAACTAAAAATTAAGAGGTTTTACCAATATAATTTACAAGTGAAATTAATACGAGTATACAAGTTTAAATTTATTTTTTGAAATAGTAAATTAATGAGACACAAATGACGTAAGCGCAAGAGACTTGATACATAACATACCATTCCTCCATTCCTGTTTCGGTTTCGGAATGCCGATGACGTGACAGTGGAGCTGCACATCACTCTTCCAAGCCACTACTTTTAGACCTCCAAACGACAGAATGCCTGAATTTACTGCAAAAAAGGTATTTATGAGATCACATTTAAATTTAATTTTTATTTAACGTATTAAAATGTGCACAAGGAATTGCCTTGTACGTAGGAATAGAAAATATCATTTGGAAGAAATGTTTCTAAGATGTTAAAATCAGAACATCAGTTTGCAGTTTTGCAGTCATTGATAATTAATGTATACGTGTACTATTTTGATATTACGTTTCCTTATGATGTAGGTCGCTATTAGTCCACGAACTAGCATTAAATGAAAGAAAAAACAAACAGTTGATCATTGATAGAAAAAAGAGGATCAACAGAGCTTCCAGAAGTTATCAGAGAAGAGGTAGAAAAATACTTAGGAATATAAATTTATGAAACTCTCTCCTGGAGAAGCCAAATATACGAACTACGTGGAAAGCTGAGCTCGGAACTCGTAAGTCCTTAGGATACTGAAATGCCTAAGAAATGAAGAAGTGACAAGAACCGTTACTTAGCTTTGTTCGAGTTATATATCAGATACGGACTGAGAGTATGGGGCAGCTCATCCAAGAAAAACATCAAAGAGAATTCACAAACCAGAAAAGGTTATACTAATGGTAGCGGGTCTAGGCCCATGCGACTCCTGTCGATAAATATTCAGAGAGCTCAACATTACAAAAACGTTTGAACTCTTCATCGTAGAAGTGTAATGCACGCACACAAGCAAACTGTACCAAGGGGAGGTGATATTCATATTACAATACAAGAAGAGCCAGGAACTACCCTCACACAGACTGGCGGTTTTTGAGAAGCAACCATTCTCCAACGTCTTATCGGGAAATCAAGAACATCACCAGGGCATAACACCTGAATAAACCAGGCACGTAGCTTGTAGACAGTCCCTTCTACTCCACTGGAGAAGTCCAAAACTGACTATCCTTAGGAAATAGTGGTAATGTTGTCACAACAAATTATAAGAATTTCCTGTTGACAACATAACTGTTCCATAAAAATTTCCTGTTGACAACATAACTGTTCTATAAGAATTTCCTGTTGACAACATAACTGTTCTATACGAATTTCTTGTTGACAACATAACTGTTCTATAAAAATGTCCTGTTGACAACATGTTCTATAAGAATTTCCTGTTGACAACATAAATGTTCTATAAGAATTTCCTGTTGATAACATAACTGTTCTATAAGAATTTCCTGTTGACAACATAACTGTTCTATAAGAATTTCTTGTTGACAACATAACTGTTCTATAACAATTTCCTGTTGATAACATAACTGTTCTCATAAGAATTTCCTGTTGACAACATAACTGTTCTATAAGAATTTCCTGTTAACAACATAACTATTCTATAAGAATTTCCCGTTTATAACATAGCTGTTCTCATAAGAATTTCCTGTTGACAACATAACTGTTCTATAACAATTTCCTGTTGATAACATAACTGTTCTATAAGATTTTCCTGTTGATAACATAACTGTTCTATAAGAATTTCCTGTTAACAACGTAACTGTTCTATAAGAATTTCTTGTTGACAACATAACTATTCTATTAGAATTTCCTGTTGACAACATAAATGTTCTATAAGAATTTAATGTTCGCAACATAACTCTTCTATAAGAATTTCCTGTTGACAACGTAACTGTTCTACAAGAATTTGTAATTTAAGATTTTTGTATTTACTAATGTCTAACGCAATAGTAAACGGAGTAACTTGTAGTAATCCAAGTAACTGTAGGATCTAAAAGTTTGAATTTTTTGATCTGATTCCAGTAAACCCTGTAGGATCAAGAGGTATCACCAAAAAGATCGAAACGTTCTTGGTTCTAGCAATACATTACTGGTCTCTGCCACATATTGTATGTTCACTGAAGGAAGTGCTGGAGGGTCCTCTTCCTCAGGAATTTGCAGTCTTTATCATAAGTATTACGGCTGCAGATACGCACTGCACTACATCAGTTTTATTCACTGCTGATTCTTCCGTTCTTCTACTGAAACAAATTGGCAGCCAAGAACTCTAAATCGAGGATACTTACTGTTCACTGCACTATTAGAATATAAAATTATCAGAAATAAATATCAAAACTGAAGAGAACTTGGTAAATACGGAATATGGGTCTCACGAACGTATATATTTTGTCACTCGTCAATATCAACCCCACGAATACGGAACCATAGGAATTTTTCTGTGGAAATACAGATTTTTGACAAAAATATATAAAAAAAAAAGCAAAAAATCATTTTCAGGCCAAAAACGATGCATTTTACAGTGTTGTGTTGTTTTCCTTCTGAAAAAGAATATGACCTCCATTTCTTCTTAACAGAAGGACAAACTGAGATGTTTAACAATACAGGTTAGGTTACTTTAGGTTAAATAAGATAAGGTTAGGTTCGCAGTGCATATTCACGGCCAACTTACCTAACCTAGCCCCAACATTACCAGACCTAACCTAATATAACTTAACCTAACCTAATTTAACCTAAACTAATCCACTTTTTGGTTGAATATCTCATTTATTATTCGTTGTATGAATGATTCAATGTCATATTCTTGTTGAGGAAATAAAACTACAAACGATTAATGTAAACTAAAACGATTAATACATAGTTTTTAGTGTAAACAGTTTTATATATTTTTTGGTCAAAAGTAGGTACTTCCACCGAAAAATCTCTATGGATTCGTGTTCGTGGGGTTAAAATTGACTAGTTTATATAATAAAAAACAGAAAAAAAACCATGACAATTGGGTGTGACCCCTATATTTCATATTTATTGCGAGTGCTTAAAATTATTCATGTTACTACGTTTAATGGCGTACAAACTTAAGAAATTTCAAACATTGAAGAAAGAATGAAGTTAGAGAATGAACTATCCCTGACTTAGATGTTATATGAGGCCATTACCTGTGGCAGAAGGTGTAACTGTGGCCACTGAAGAACTCTGGCCTTCTCCAACCTTGGTAAATGCAGTGACGAAGCACTCGTAGACGTAGGGCTTAGTGATGCCTCTGAGAGTATAGCGCAGGTTACCTGGAGGGTGGTGTGTGTTCTTCATGTCCACTTGATGACCGTTGTCCATGGTCCTGACATAGACGCCGTACTTGAGAATGATGCCGTTGGGATGGGCGGGTGGTAACCAGGCGATCACGGCGCTGTCGGTGCTCTCTTGCATAGCCTTTATGTTCGCTGGAGGATCCGGAACTACAATGAAAGAAGTGGTAACGATTTTATTTAAATAAGATGACTTTAAAAGGAAGTTGAATGGCCCAGTAGCATAGACATTAACAGTTATTTTCCGCAAACACATTGAATTGAGAGTACTCTCTGGTATTACAACAGGTCTTGAAAAACCACTACGCATTCGTAACAAAATAACAGGAGAAGAAAGGAAATATTGAAAATAAAATAAAAAATTACGATTAAAATAAAAAGGTGTTCAGAGTCTACATAGAGAAAAAGAAACAGAGGTCGCATTGTTATAGCTGCTGTGAACACCTCAAAGGCAGTTATAAATAGATTACAACTAATGTACGTATTTATTAATTTGAAGTAATAATTGCTAATTTATCCTAGAGTATTTGGAGGCAATAAGGAAGAGGTTGACAATGTGCTGGACCTTACATATTCCTGGTGAAATAGAGAAATAACTACTCAACACATATTTAGCGACTATGAATGCGACCTCTGTTTACTTCTTCCCTATGGCGTCTAAATATTGATCTTTTGTCTCATACGTTAGTTTCGCAACCACTCAACAACTATTCTCCAATTAAATGAAACCATCAAATAAGCCCTAAACATAACGAAATGAGCAATCATTAACTATGTGATCCATAGTTATTCGGCTCCACAATCACTTGACTGAATTTGCCATTCGACCTTATATTTCCAGAAGCAACTTTCCAAACCTGTGCTAAAGCGACTCAGCATAGTTCACTCCTTACGAGGAAGGTTCATTCCATCGATGACAGTCTTATTTAATTGTCTCTCCAAGGCGCTGTGAGACTGTCTCGGAAGTTAGAAGGTCTCACTCTATTTATTCATGAGGTTGGTTAACCTGGGAGATGTCTCTGTTGGCAACATTTATAATTCATCGTGTTATGGAGATACTTGGTCACCTCCTGTCAGAGGAAACACAAAGAGAATAGCTGTTCTAGTTAGACCTACAGACTAACTAATAATATCAGTTGTTCGAAACGTCAGCGATATTTAATATTTAACCCCCTAATTTGTGTCCACAGCTTGTAAAAGATTTGATTTTTAAATATGCCATTAAATAAATATCAACCCAATCTACATTTAGAGTGTAGTAATAATAATAAAAATTCTTTAATGCACTAAAACAATACACATTGCATTGCATACATCATGAGAAGAATGAAAATTTAAATCAAATCAAATCAATCAAATCAAATCGTTTATTGTTCATTGACATTTAACAATGTTTGGAACATAGTCAATCAGTGTTTTTATAAGGTCTAAAATGATTTAAAATACAATGATATATATAAGAACATCATTAAATATAACAGTTATACCTATCAGTGAAAATCATTGATTGCTTAAGAACTCGTCTATTGAATAATAAGCCTTGTCTAAAAGATATTTTTTTAACCTGTTTTTGAAAACCCTCTCACTATCACTTTTTCTAATATTATCTGGGATGCCGCCAAATATGACCGGGCCAAGATATGCAGATGATTTCTGAAATATGGCTTTATGATGAAGAGGTATGATAAAATTATTTTTACTTCTTGTATTGTAGGGATGACTATGGGTAGGGAAAAGATATTGATTTTTGAAGACAAACAGAGCATAAGTGTAAATGAATAAGGATGGAAGGGTTAAAATAGACTGATCACGGAACACCTGCCTACAGCTGTCTCTAAATCTCAGACCGAAAACAATCCTAACTGCCCGTTTTTGAAGCTTGAAAACTCTATTAAATGATGTGACTGGGGCTGTCCCCCAGAACATGATTCCATATGACAAAACAGGAACAACGTATCCAAAATATATGATCTTTAAAAAAGATGTGTTGAGGAAGCCAGAGAGATATCTAAGTGAAAACAAACAAGAGCTCATCCTAGAGCATATATTTGAAATCTGAGTGTCCCATTTTAAGTTTGAATCGACATAAATACCCAAAAATCGAACAGAACCTCCATGAATGTCGTCAGTATAGTATTAAAATAGAAATACCTGGAACATTCAAACATACATTCTGAAAAAAAAAATTCTTTCAGCGCATTCATTCGATACGATAATACGATTGTTGTTTAACAGTGTTTCAATGTTATTAGGAATCACTTGGGGTCCAAGATCTACTTCAGCTAAGAATCAAGCTAAGAATCAACTTCAGAATTTTTAATAGGACATTCTCGTATGATATATTTCTTAACGCTATCATTTCAAGCTAAAAATGATAGTGAAATCAGAATTTTAAAAGGATGTGAATCGTTTTAAATCTACGAATTATTTTGATATTTTATTTATTTTGTTATCGCCTATGTATTTTACTAATTAAAACTACTTTATCACGCATTGCAAATCAAAATTAGGATAAAAATACAAATCTGCTTTTGTTTAGCCATAAGGGAACGTCCCTAAATTACGTAACGCTTGAAGGGGGAGGGGGGTTTTCCGTCGTGTAATGTACCGTTACGGGGGAGGGGTTCTATGCATCGTTACGTAACTATTAAACCTCAGCAATTTGTTTGATTTCATTCACAAAATTTGATCGTTTTTCCCCCAAAATACAAGAATCTAAAAAAAAAAAAATATTTTACAGTTAGTAGGTCTAATACATTCACACCCCCATTGAAAAACAAATAGGACAATCTAAAATATGACTTTATCATAAATCAAAATACAGTATGCATGAAAGTGGATGAAAAAGGGGGGTTGCTGACTGCGTGCGTAATTTTTGAGGAGGGTCAGTATTAATTACCAATGCACGGGGGGAGGGGGGGATTTGAAAAGGCTGAGTTTAGTGTTACGGAATTTAGGGACGACCTTAATAAAGCCGTTTGAATTAGGAAAATATAAAGGTGGTGACTAGATAAATAAAGTAACAAAATAATTGATAACCGAACAACGACAGATATTTTTAAAATAATGACTTCGCTGTCATTTCCATCCTAAAATGACGAAGTTAAATGAATTATCACGTGGCCTATTTAAAAATAAAAAAAAAAAAAAAAAAATAAAAAAATTTCAAAGTTGACTTCTAGATCTTGGATTACAAGTAATCGCTAATAACATTGAAACACTCTAAATGTAGTATAGGTTAGCATTAATTTATTAACATATTCAAAAAGTAAATATTTTATAAACTGTGGAAAAAGAGTTAGGGGGGAACTGAATAAACTCACACTGTATATTTAAACCATGTTCATTTTATTTAAAATTATAGTCGTTATGACGAAAAGGTTGTTATTGACTGAAATAGCTCTGGCAAGAAAAAATAACATTTATATTTCCAGGCAACATTTCAAGTAATTATGTTTAAGGAGAGAAACAATTTTATTTGAAGTACAATGTATTAACAATACAAAACCCTACACAAAGGTAAGACATTATTATACAAACTGTTTTAACTTCACAACACAAAAAGTTTCTCTTTGAAGTCTACCTTATTTCAGGCTTTTAGTAAATGTTTCCAAAACTAAACATTATTAAAATAAAAAATGTTAAGTAAAGAGAAATAAAATGCGAATTTGGATTCTCACAATAATCGAATATTTTTCTACGGATCAGACTTTATACCCATATAACCATGTAAGGAAGACCCTATCTGTTCATTTCAGTTTAAGCCCCTCGAATGGAATAGTCTGTGCTAAGATGCATCAGTCAGTGATAAGTCATATTAAGTCAGTGAGAAGAAGTATGCAGTCGATGATAAGACGCATGAAGTCAGTGATAAGACGTATGAAGTTAGTAAGAAGAAGTATGTAATCGATGATAAGACGCATGAAGTCATGGATAAGACGTATGAAGTCAGTAAGAAGAAGTATGTAATCGATGATAAGACGCATGAAGTCAGTGATAAGACGTATGAAGTCAGTGATAAGACGTATGAAGTCAGTTAGAAGACGTATGTAGTCAGTGATAAGACGTATGCAGTCAGTGATAAGACGTATGAAGTCAGTGATAAGACGTATGAAGTCAGTGAGAAGACGTATGTAGTCAATCATAAGACGCATGAAGTAAGTGATAAAACGTGTGAAGTCAGTGATAAGACGTATGAAGTCAGTGATAAGACGTATGAAGTCAGTGAGAAGACGTATGCAGTCAGTGATAAGACGTATGCAGTCGGTGATAAGACGTATGAAGTCAGTGATAAGACGCATGAAGTCAGTGATAAAACGTGTGAAGTCAGTGCTAAGACGTATGAAGTCAGTGCTAAGACGTATGAAGTCAGTGATAAGACGTATGAAGTCAGTGAGAAGACGTATGCAGTCAGTGATAAGACGTATGCAGTCAGTGATAAGACGTATGAAGTCAGTGATAAGACGTATGAAGTCAGTGATAAGACGTATGAAGTCAGTGATAAAACGTATGAAGTCAGTGAGAAGACGTATGAAGTCAGTGATAAGACGTATGAAGTCAGTGATAAGACGTGTGAAGTCAGTGATAAGACGTGTGAAGTCAGTGATAAAACGTGTGAAGTCAGTGATAAGACGTGTGAAGCCAGTGCTAAGACGATTGTTCATCACATGAAAATGGTTCAGTTAAAGTTAAGTCTGCCTGACCCCTCCCCGCCCAGGTGGCATGTCTCACCCAGCTACTCTTTATCTATACTCGATAGTATATTTTTGTAGTATAGTTTACATGAAATAAACTTAATAAGTTTATTTTATGTCAACTAAGAAAGTTGTTTATACTGAAGGCCACTAAAATGTTTTATAACTTAAGTTTTTCTTTTAATTAAAATAATATTCAAAATTGACAATTCAATATATTTTCAATTTTGAATATTTTTACTTAATTTTAGCTGCCTCAAATTGATTTAGTTTACTATCAGTAATGTTTTTAGTTACATCATGTTGTTTCATTAGTTTTATGTATCTAGAGAATTGTTTTACTTTTAGAACAACAAAACAATAGTTCTTCACCACCAAATAATTAAAAAAATATGACATTATACAACTAACCAAATTGTTAATAAACTCAATTTCCCTTCATCATTATAATATAATTGTAACCAGTTTTCTATTTACAAGCATTTATGTAAAAAGAAAAGGTCGCCGTTAAATAATAATTACCTTTAACGGTGATAATATTAATAATTTCAATAATTATCTAATTACTTATTCAAAAGATAATTAACGGGAAATAAAAGTACACAAATAGAAGTCGAACCGGCATGGCAACTTGGCAACGCCGCATATCTGTCACTGGACCATTTTCATGCGCTGAACTCTAATGTGGAAGATTGACGTTTGGCAACCGACGATCCAAATTCATAGGTCACCTTGTCTTAAATCTTAAATTATATTATAGGTCGAGTAGTACAACAAATTAAAGGTTTTTAGTAGTAGAACATAAACCCACAAATCCGACCTCAGAATGTTTGCTCTTTAAACAATTACGCTTGTTAAATAATTAAAAATTTCACTGTATGTTAGGTTCTAGACGGTTTAATATTGTTTTCTTGGCTAAAATCGGGAAAGTAAATCTTTTTAAATGCCTCCTGGAATTAAGAATAGTTTTGTGGGGTAGTTGGTGACTCTCCACATCCAATAGAGGATAGTCCACAAGGAGTTTTATAAAAATATTAAACGTAAGCATAGCTCGAGATATATGTCGTTTTGAAGGGGCTGTCTAACACAGCTGCATACCACAAACAGCACTTAAAAAGGTTGATGCAGTAGAAAATTGCAGATGTTCAAAAATGTGAATGGAAAATGTTAACTTGATAAATATTTTTAAAGTAGAACTTAGAATTGATAAACCTTGTTCATAACTAACTTCATAATGCACATTTGTACGGCAGGTATTACGCATACAGCAGAATGTTTTCTTCGATTATCAGTCCATTTGAATTGTGGCTACTAAAACAATGTCTTACTACAACCAAGTAAAATCTTTGAGCAGCTGCCATTTTGTACTGGATTTAATAGCTGTTTGTGGTATTCGGCTGTGTTAGACAACTCCTTTAAAACTTTATACATCTCGATCTATGAATGAAATGAAAAATGACTATTGACAAAGTATACAGATGTCGACGAAGTTAGGACTATTAAGTCCTCTGTTACACTTAACCAACAATAACAACCACAAAATGCGAGTCGTAAAATAAAAAAATTAAACAACTAACTTTACTAAACATTTTTACTAGTGTATTAAAATTAATATATTTATAAACTTGTTTTCAAATAATAAAAAATAACAAACCATTTTATTGAGTATATAATAAATAAACAAATTGAAAACATTGTTTTTGTAGAAACATTAGTTGGTCAAAAGCAACAAAATTCATATAACGATCATTTTTGAAAATCCAATGGAAAATCTAATTTAGAAAAACATTTTTTAGACATTAATTTTTTCATGAAATTACCGTCTTCCTGAGTTCTGCAAAAGATGCGATCGGACCTGGCTCCGTCGCCGACTCTGGTGAACGCCAGGATCTCAATACTGTAGTTGGTGTACTTCAGTAGTCCATGAAGTTTGGTCGCCAGTGCTGTCGTAATCTTCGTTTGCACTTCTGTCACATCTGCAATCCAATCTATGCTACACTTAACATCGACAGTCTCACATATTGGGAGGTAAGATAAGACAGATTATATTTAATGTTACTTGTACGTAGTTTATACAAGCAACAAATGTATTTTTATATGGTGGCTCGTTTGTATGGCAATTATTGCAAAAATTGAATTGTTTGACAAATATTTATTGCAATAACACTAAAAAAGTCCAACAGAAGCAACAAGAATAGCCAAGAACCGTTGGTAAAATATTAATGCTTATTGGTAAATTATACGAGTGACAATTCATGGAATTTCAGTAGTACAGGTACATAGAGGAATATTTATACCACAACAACCACCCACCCACACACTTATAATGGAATTGAACTACCCACCCACACACTTATAATGGAATTGAACCACCCACCCACGCACTTATAATGGAATTGAACTACCCACCCACACAATTATAATGGAATTGAACCACCCACACACACACTTATAATGGACTTGAACTACCCACCCACACACTTATAATGGAATTGAACCACCCACCCACACACTTATAATGGAATTGAACTAACCACCCACACATTTATAATGAAATTTATCTACTCACCCACACACTTATAATGGAATTGAACCACCCACCCATATACTTATAATGGTATTGAATCACCAAACTATATACAATTGAACTTGTAGGGCATTGAACCATCCACCCATACACGTGCGGCGCAATGAACCCACCCAACCATACACGTACGGCGCTGTGAACCCACCCGACCCTACACGTACGGTACTATGACCCACCCAACTATACAATTACGGCGCTATGACCCACCCAACCATACACGTACGGCGCTATGACCCACCCAACCATACACGTACGGCGCTATGACCCACACAACCATACAAGTACGGTGCTATGACCCACCCAACCATACACGTACGGTGCTATGACCCACCCAACTATACACGTACGGCGCTATGAGCCAACCATACACGTACGGCGCTATGACCCACCCGATCATACACATACGGCGCTATGAACCCACCCGACCATACACGTACGGCGATATGACCCACTCAACCATACACGTCGGCACTATGACCCACCCGACCATACACGTACGGCGCTATGAGCCCACCCAACCATACACGTACGACGCTATGACCCACCCAACGATACACTTACGGCGCTATGACCCACCCAACCATACACGTACGGCGCTATGAACCCACCCGACCATACACGTACGGCACTATGACCCAACCAACTATACACGTACGGCGATATGACCCACTCAACCATACACGTCGGCGCTATGACCCACCCGACCATACACGTACGGCACTATGAGCCCACCCAAACATACACGTACGGCGCTATGACCCACCCAACCATACACGTACGGCACTATGACCCACCCAACCATACACGTATGGCGCTATGAACCCACCCAACCATACACGTACGGCGCTATGACCCACCCAATCATACTTGTACGGCGCTATGAGCCAACCATAAACTTGTAGTGTAATTGACCCTCTCATCCATACATAAATTGTTTTCTAACGAATAAAACCAAATAATAGTTTATGTAATGATATCTCAGCCTAATAAAAGACATAAACTCATTCAAGTACTCTTGGTTTTCTTGAAAACATATAATAAAAATAAATCATCACTCATAGAAATAATAGTCAAAACAGTAAAACATATACAAATATAGAAATAGATGCCGGCGTGGTGGCTCAGTGGCTAAGGCTTCGGACTGCGGAGGAGGGCAAGGTCCAAGGTTCGAATCTCCACTGAGCCAACGGTCGGTACTTCACTCGTTGAATAAAGTTGACGCACAGGCCTGTAGGCCCATACCAACTGGCGAGTTAATAAAAAAAAAAAAAAAAAAAAAAAAAAAAAAGAATTCCTACTACTGGCATAAAATATAGACTATACATTAATATGGAATCTGTTATGTGTCAAACTTACCTTGATTTTATTAAATTAAGAAGTAAGGCGTGGACATTTTGTGACATAAAAAATAAAAGTAAAAATATATATTATTTAAAAGCTTGATAATATATTGTATTATAATATCTGTAATATAAAAATTAACTATAACATATTTTTATAGTTTACCATGGTAAAATATAAAAATACAGCAGTTAGTTTTCTATAATACTAATTGTTACAAACTACCGCAGTGATACTAAATTTATTCAGTAATCCAATTAGGACTTGCACAATATTTGCATTAACTGATTACTGAAGCATTCCTATTGCACGGTGACTGGCATTACCGGTCTGAGTGTATTGGAAAGGTATTAACCCGAGATGAATTCTGTTTAACGTCAAAGCTATATAATTGACTTGATATATAAACAACCTGAATTGCGCACTCAAATGATTAATTGGGCAAACTGATGGATTTACACCCTGGGGAAGTAGGAGAGATAATTAAGGCTACATGTCTATTTATAAATTATATCGGTGCGGGAAACACGTTTCCCTGATCTTTATGGTGTGATATGACTTACTGGAACAACTTGCCACATTCAATATAATTTTTTGTACATTACTAAAGTGTAGCACTTGATTTGTTCTGTCCCATTTGATGTACATTAGAGCAGTATATCACTTGATTTGTTCAGTATCATTTGATGTATATAAGTGGAGTACATCATTTGATTTGTTCTGTATCATTTTCTTTACATTAAAGCAGTATATCACATACTTGTTCTGTGTCATTTGATGTACATTGGAGTGGTATAATACTTGCCTACTAATGTGTCATTTAATGTGTATAAGTGCAGTACATCACTTAATTTGTTCTGTGCCATTTGATGTACATTGGAGTGGTATAATAATTGCCTACTAATGTGTCATTTAATGTGTATAAGTGCAGCAAATCACTTGATTTGTTCTGTGCCATTTGATGTACGTTGGAGTGGTATAATACTTGCCTACTAATGTGTCATTTAATGTATATAAGTGCAGTACATCACTTGATTTGTTCTGTGCCATTTGATGTACATTAAAGCAGTACATCACTTGATTTGTTCTGTGCCATTTGATGTACATTAGTGCAGTACATCACTTGATTTGTTCTGTGCCATTTGATGTACATTAGTGCAGTATATCACTTGCCTACTATTGTGTTATTTGATATAAATTAGAACAGTAAATCATTTGATTTGTTCTGTGCCATTTGATGTACATTAAAGCAGTACATCACTTGATTTGTTCTGTGCCATTTGATGTACATTAGTGCAGTACATCACTTGATTTGTTCTGTGTCATTTGATGTACATTAAAGCAGTACATCACTTGATTTGTTCTGTGTCATTTGATGTACATTAAAGCAGTACATCACTTGATTTGTTCTGTGTCATTTGATGTACATTAAAGCAGTACATCACTTGATTTGTTCTGTGTCATTTGATGTACATTAAAGCAGTACATCACTTGATTTGTTCTGTGCCATTTGATGTACATTAAAGCAGTACATCACTTGATTTGTTCGGTGTCATTTGATGTACATTAAAGCAGTACATCACTTGATTTGTTCTGTGTCATTTGATGTACATTAAAGCAGTACATCACTTGATTTGTTCTGTGTCATTTGATGTACATTAAAGCAGTACATCACTTGATTTGTTCTGTGCCATTTGATGTACATTAAAGCAGTACATCACTTGATTTGTTCTGTGTCATTTGATGTACATTAAAGCAGTACATCACTTGATTTGTTCTGTGCCATTTGATGTACATAAGCAGTACATCACTTGATTTGTTCTGTGCCATTTGATGTACATTAGTGCAGTACATCACTTGATTTGTTCTGTGTCATTTGATGTTAAAATGCAAGCATACATCACTTGATTTGTTCTGTGTCATTTGATGTACATTAAAGCAGTACATCACTTGATTTGTTCTGTGTCATTTGATGTACATTAAAGCAGTACATCACTTGATTTGTTCTGTGCCATTTGATGTACATTAGTGCAGTATATCACTTGCCTACTATTGCGTTATTTGGTATAAATTAGAACAGTAAATCATTTGATTTGTTCTGTGCCATTTGATGTACATTAAAGCAGTACATCACTTGATTTGTTCTGTGCCATTTGATGATACATTGAGTGGTATAATACTTGCCTACTAATGTGTCATTTAATGTGTATAATGCAGCAAATCACTTGATTTGTTCTGTGCCATTTGATGTACGTTAAAGCAGTACATCACTTGATTTGTTCTGTGCCATTTGATGTACATTAAAGCAGTACATCACTTGATTTGTTCTGTGCCATTTGATGTACATTGGAGTGGTATAATACTTGCCTACTAATGTGTCATTTAATGTGTATAAGTGCAGCAAATCACTTGATTTGTTCTGTGCCATTTGATGTACATTAAAGCAGTACATCACTTGATTTGTTCTGTGCCATTTGATGTACATTAGTGCAGTATATCACTTGCCTACTATTGTGTTATTTGATATAAATTAGAACAGTAAATCATTTGATTTGTTCTGTGCCATTTGATGTACATCAGTGCAGTACATCACTTGATTTGTTCTGTGCCATTTGATGTACATTAGTGCAGTACATCACTTGATTTGTTCTGTGTCATTTGATGTACATTAAAGCAGTACATCACTTGATGTGTTCTGTGTCATTTGATGTACATTAAAGCAGTACATCACTTGATTTGTTCTGTGTCATTTGATGTACATTAAAGCAGTACATCACTTGATTTGTTCTGTGCCATTTGATGTACATTAGTGCAGTACATCACTTGATTTGTTCTGTGCCATTTGATGTACATTAGTGCAGTACATCACTTGATTTGTTCTGTGTCATTTGATGTACATTAAAGCAGTACATCACTTGATTTGTTCTGTGTCATTTGATGTACATTAGTGCAGTACATCACTTGATTTGTTCTGTGTCATTTGATGTACATTAAAGCAGTACATCACTTGATTTGTTCTGTGCCATTTGATGTACATTAAAGCAGTACATGACTTGATTTGTTCTGTGTCATTTGATGTACATTAAAGCAGTACATCACTTGATTTGTTCTGTGCCATTTGATGTACATTAGTGCAGTATATCACTTGCCTACTATTGTGTTATTTGGTATAAATTAGAACAGTAAATCATTTGATTTGTTCTGTGCCATTTGATGTACATTAAAGCAGTACATCACTTGATTTGTTCTGTGCCATTTGATGTACATTGGAGTGGTATAATACTTGCCTACTAATGTGTCATTTAATGTGTATAAGTGCAGCAAATCACTTGATTTGTTCTGTGCCATTTGATGTACATTAAAGCAGTACATCACTTGATTTGTTCTGTGCCATTTGATGTACATTGGAGGGGTATAATACTTGCCTACTAATGTGTCATTTAATGTGTATAAGTGCAGCAAATCACTTGATTTGTTCTGTGCCATTTGATGTACATTAAAGCAGTACATCACTTGATTTGTTCTGTGCCATTTGATGTACATTGGAGTGGTATAATACTTGCCTACTAATGTGTCATTTAATGTGTATAAGTGCAGCAAATCACTTGATTTGTTCTGTGCCATTTGATGTACATTAAAGCAGTACATCACTTGATTTGTTCTGTGCCATTTGATGTACATTAGTGCAGTACATCACTTGATTTGTTCTGTGCCATTTGATGTACATTAGTGCAGTATATCACTTGTCTACTATTGTGTTATTTGGTATAAATTAGTACAGTAAATCACTTGATTTGTTCTGTGCCATTTGATGTACATTAAAGCACTACATCACTTGATTTGTTCTGTGCCATTTGATGTACATTAAAGCAGTACATCACTTGATTTGTTCAGTATCATTTAATGTACATTAAAGCACTACATCACTTGATTTGTTCTGTGCCATTTGATGTACATTAAAGCAGTACATCACTTGATTTGTTCTGTGCCATTTGATGTACATTAGTGCAGTACATCACTTGCCTACTATTGTATTATTTGATATAAATTAGAACAGTAAATCATTTGATCTGTTCAGTGCCTTTAGATGTACATTAGATCATTTGCCTACTATTGTGTTATTTTATGTACATTAGTGCAGTAAATCACTTGATTTGTTCTGTGCCATTTGATGTACATTAAAGTAGTACATCACTTGATTTGTTCTGTGCCATTTGATGTACATTAAAGCAGTACATCACTTGATTTGTTCTGTGTCATTTGATGTACATTAAAGCAGTACATCACTTGATTTGTTCTGTGCCATTTGATGTAAATTAAAGCAGTACATCACTTGATTTGTTCTGTGCCATTTGATGTACATTAAAGCAGTACATCACTTGATTTGTTCTGTGCCATTTGATGTACATTAAAGCAGTACATCACTTGATTTGTTTGTGCCATTTGATGTACATTAAAGCAGTACATCACTTGATTTGTTCTGTGCCATTTGATGTACATTAAAGCAGTACATCACTTGATTTGTTCTGTGCCATTTGATGTACATTAAAGCAGTACATCACTTGATTTGTTCTGTGCCATTTGATGTACATTAAAGCAGTACATCACTTGATTTGTTCTGTGCCATTTGATGTACATTAAAGCAGTACATCACTTGATTTGTTCTGTGCCATTTGATGTACATTAAAGCAGTACATCACTTGATTTGTTCTGTGCCATTTGATGTACATTAAAGCAGTACATCACTTGATTTGTTCTGTGCCATTTGATGTACATTAAAGCAGTACATCACTTGATTTGTTCTGAGCCATTTGATGTACATTAGTGCAGTATTATATCACTTGCCTACTATTGTATCATTTGATGTACATAAGTGCAGTATATAACTTGACTAACTCAACAAATTATGCACTCTTATGTCATGACCAAAAGTACAATAATTAATATGATATATCGGACCAAAATATCGATTTGGCTGATATTATCAAATGAAAAGATCGATACTAATATGTCGATATATCGAAACATATTTCCGAACACACTACCACTGTTTCCGATATCGATATATCGTTGCCATCCCTAAGTAGAGGACTGTAATCCACTAGTGGCCTTAGCTGAAGGAAAGGACTGCAGTGACACTTTAGCTTATACATATTTTAAAATTAATTTGACAGATCACATGGATCACATGGACCTTTAGATATTTATTTAAAGAGTTAAGTACAGATTTACTGTTGGAATAATTAGTCTTTGTTCGCGGCAGTGTTGTTACTAAACAATTTAATAAAAAATATTACAATAATAAACACCAGCTGATGGTAATAATAGATGTTTAACACTTCCTCAAGACAACTGTTTGAGAAGGCTAATGTTTATATAAAAGCGGCCCCTCTTCACTCCTCCCCTATGTCCAGCTGTCACAGACCGTGCGCTCAAACTAACTGTTCAGTCAGTAGCTCAGTTCTGGCGAACATACCTTGCGCCCGACCCAAGCTTTAGCCACGGAGGTACCACACCGGAAAAAGTTGTCCTAACTTGTACTTGATGTTAGGATAATGAATGTAATAAAGGATGAACAGGTGATTTTTCCTGACCTTGCATGTCTTCCATGGGTTCGTAGTAAAGGCGGTACCCTTGGATGATGCCATGGACCAAAGTCTCTGGAGGTGGCTGCCACGTCACTTGAAGAGACTCCGGAGAAGCCGGGCTGCACTCAACTTGGCGGGGCGACGCCTCAGGAACTGCAAACACAAGAAGCACTGGTTGTCTCACAGTCTGGATCAAGTGATTGTTGAAAAATAAACCTATCTTTTATATCAAAACAGGGCAAGTGAACGTCACATAACACAATTATTTAAAAATGTACAAAATATTATGGTGGTCGATTTCGGTAAACGTGGTAATAATAATAATAATAATAGGAGAGCCAGTGGTCGAGTGGAGAGAGAGAGAGAGATAGAGAGAGAGAGTGAGAGAGAGGGAGAGAGAGAGAGAGAGAGAGAGAGAGAGAGAGAGAGAGAGAGAGAGAGAGAGGGAGGGAGGGAGGGAGGAGGGAGGGAGGGAGAGAGGAGAGAGAGAGAGAGAGAGAGAGAGAGAGAGAGAGAGAGAGAGAGAGAGAGAGAGAGAGAGAGAGAGAGAGAGAGAGAGAGAGAGAGAGAGAGAGAGAGAGAGAGAGAGAGAGAGAGAGAGAGAGAGAGAGAGAGAGAGAGAGAGAGAGAGAGAGAGAGAGAGAGAGAGAGAGAGAGAGAGAGAGAGAGAGAGAGAGAGAGAGAGAGAGAGAGAGAGAGAGAGAGAGAGAGAGAGAGAGAGAGAGAGAGAGAGAGAGAGAGAGAGAGAGAGAGAGAGAGAGAGAGAGAGAGAGAGAGAGAGAGAGAGAGAGAGAGAGAGAGAGAGAGAGAGAGAGAGAGAGAGAGAGAGAGAGAGAGAGAGAGAGAGAGAGAGAGAGAGAGAGAGAGAGAGAGAGAGAGAGAGAGAGAGAGAGAGAGAGAGAGAGAGAGAGAGAGAGAGAGAGAGAGAGAGAGAGAGAGAGAGAGAGAGAGAGAGAGAGAGAGAGAGAGAGAGAGAGAGAGAGAGAGAGAGAGAGAGAGAGAGAGAGAGAGAGAGAGAGAGAGAGAGAGAGAGAGAGAGAGAGAGAGAGAGAGAGAGAGAGAGAGAGAGAGAGAGAGAGAGAGAGAGAGAGAGAGAGAGAGAGAGAGAGAGAGAGAGAGAGAGAGAGAGAGAGAGAGAGAGAGAGAGAGAGAGAGAGAGAGAGAGAGAGAGAGAGAGAGAGAGAGAGAGAGAGAGAGAGAGAGAGAGAGAGAGAGAGAGAGAGAGAGAGAGAGAGAGAGAGAGAGAGAGAGAGATATGGCTTCCACTATTGCTGGGTAGGTGCCTGTGGTGGTCGTGTTTAGTGGTGGGGGTTGTACATCCATAGAGCAACACTCAGGTATTGATGCAGTTTTTTTTCAGTTGGTATATAAATTAAGTTTGCTGATGGGGAAGGGCTTGAAGGGAAGTGGTCTATCTTATGTTCATATTAGGTGGGTCACGGAATTTTGTTATCCATTGGCATGCTAATTCCATCCTTCAGAGTTGGGAACTATTGGCATGGGAAGGAAGTAATCTGATTTCTTACGCATTTTTTTTCGTAAACAAATAACAAGTGGGATTTTCAACAAAAAAGTTCGGTTATGTTATGTTAGGTTAGGTACGTTGTTAAGATAATAACAGATGACATGTAAGTTCTTATTCGTAGGGTAATATAGTTAAAAAAGCATGGAAATCGTATGGAACTATTATATTCAATATTTATCTCACTTTTATCTTTGATGATTTATGCTTAGAAACGTATTGTCACAAGGAAATAATCAGACTGACCAATATATAGCACATTATGCAACTAGTAAGTTGTAATATTACCACAGTATACAGTATCGGAGCTCAGCCGTTTTTTCTTGCCAACGGAGCGATGCTAGCGACGCTAGCGGTGTTATAGCAGACAACTAGTGCGGTAAGCGTAGAGAAACCTTAGCTCTGCGATACGACCACTAAGATCGCTAGAGTCGAGCAGCTAATCATCGCTACTGTGTGTTTATATTATAATGTGATATTACCTTTAGTATACAAGTAAGTGGTGAGTGTTACGCAGGGTTGCCACCTTTTCTTTTAAGAAAAAATCGTGACGAACCCATCAGTGTTTGAGCTGCACCCTCCCCCCCACCCCAGAAGATAATCAACCCAAAACAAATTGGGAATAACAATAAATTTAAAACGAAGCTTTTTTCATAAGTAACAATAAAATAAACAAATTAGGCGAATTTATTAAAAATGTGTGCGTCAAAAGTAAACTCGTGCTTTTCTTAAAATGGCCTAGTAAAATACAAATTTACTTCATAAATCAAAATATTGGGACAATATGCGTACCCGGCGAGTTACGGAACATAAGGGTCTAGTCTTATATGGATTCTGTGAGGCCGGTTTTCCTGTTCGGTAAAACTAGTTCTTGTTCAGTGTTTGCAGGTAGCGCTAGAGGTATCCCCTCACCCCCCTCTCTCCAAGTCACGCTGAAGTGAATAATAGCTGAGCTAATAGTACACAAACAGGCGCCCGAGTGCTAATTTGAGACAGTTCACCGTTAGATATCAGCACAGGTGTGCGTCAATGATGTTACTTACCCTCTAGTAACAGGCTGCTACTAACACTTAATAAGTTGCTGTAGTTTTAATATTATTATGTCCTTAAAGTTTAGTGAATACTCAAATTTAGAGCCTTTAGGGCTGTTTATGTGTTAAGAATTTAGGAATTTGGGTAGTTGAGCTATGTTGTAGAACACATAGTGTGTTGCCCATCTGTTTCATTGAACTCACCGTCCTCCAGGGTCTGGGCCATAACTTCCGGACTCAGCGGACCGGCACCTCGCTTGTTGTACGCCTGCACCACAATAGCGTACTTGCAGAATTTGTTCAGTCTTGTCAGCCGGACTTCTTCCCTCCCTGAACTCCTCATCAGCACGGTGGTAAAGTTGTATTGCTTCTGGCTGCTTACGCTTTGTTTTTCTAGATCGCTGAAACATAGTAGTTGTGACTTGGTGAATTAATTTGAACAATGAATACATACAAAATATTGTAATTAACTAAAATTATTATGAGAATTAATTAGAAGATCGCAAAGAAAAAAACCTCATGCTCATAAAATATTGTTATGGTGACAACATTTACATATTGTCGTCTTAAAGTCGTTATCTATAAATCACCGCATAGGTATTCGTAGTTGTTGGGTAACAGGGAGAGCTTTCAGGGACATATGTATTGGTTGGGTGGGAGGGAGAGCTGTCGGGGACATATGTAGTGGTTGGGTGGGAGGGAGGGCTGTCGGGGACATATGTAGTGGTTGGGTGGGAGGGAGAGCTGTCGGGGACATATGTAGTGGTTGGGTGGGAGGGAGACTGTTAGTGACATAGGTGGTTGTTGGCCGGGAGAGAGGGCTGTATTTGATATGCGTGGTTGTTGGGTTGCAGAGAGGGCTGTCAGTGACATGGTAGTGTTTGAATGGGAGAGAGGACTGACAGTGATATATATATTGGTTGGGTGGGAGAGAGGGCGGTCAGTGATATACGTGATTGTTGGGTGGGAGGGAAGGCTGTCAGTAATATACGTAGTTGTTGGGCGGGAGAGGGGGATATCAGTGACTTACGTAGCTCTTGGGTGGGAGAGAGGGCTGTCAGTGACATTCGTGGTTGTTGGGTGGGAAGGAGGTCTATTAGTGACATACGTGGTTGTTGGGTGGGAGAGAGGGCTGTCAGTGACATTCGTGGTTGTTGGGTGGGGAGGAGGGCTATTAGTGACATACGTGGTTGTTGGGTGGGAGTGAGGGCTGTTAGTGACATACGTGGTTGTTGGGTGGGGAGGAGGGCTATTAGTGACATACGTGGTTGTTGGGTGGGTGTGAGGGCTGTTAGTGACATACGTGGTTGTTGGGTGGGGAGGAGGGCTATTAGTGACATACGTGGTTGTTGGGTGGGTGTGAGGGCTGTTAGTGACATACGTGGTTGTTGGGTGGGAGTGAGGGCTGTTAGTGACATACGTGGTTGTTGGGTGGGAGTGAGGGCTGTTAGTGACATACGTGGTTGTTGGGTGGGAGTGAGGGCTGTTAGTGACATTCGTGGTTGTTGGGTGGGTGTGAGGGCTGTTAGTGACATACGTGGTTGTTAGGTGGGAGTGAGGGCTGTTAGTGACATTCGTGGTTGTTGGGTGGGGAGGAGGGCTATTAGTGACATACGTGGTTGTTGGGTGGGAGTGAGGGCTATTAGTGACATACGTGGTTGTTGGGTGGGAGTGAGGGCTGTTAGTGACATACGTGGTTGTTGGGTGGGAGTGAGGGCTGTTAGTGACATTCGTGGTTGTTGGGTGGGGAGGAGGGCTATTAGTGACATACGTGGTTGTTGGGTGGGTGTGAGGGCTGTTAGTGACATACGTGGTTGTTGGGTGGGAGTGAGGGCTGTTAGTGACATACGTGGTTGTTGGGTGGGAGTGAGGGCTGTTAGTGACATACGTGGTTGTTGGGTGGGGAGGAGGGCTATTAGTGACATACGTGGTTGTTGGGTGGGAGTGAGGCCTGTTAGTGACATACGTGGTTGTTGGGTGGGAGTGAGGGCTGTTAGTGACATACGTGGTTGTTAGGTGGGAGTGAGGGCTGTTAGTGACATACGTGGTTGTTGGGTGGGAAGGAGGGCTATTAGTGACATACGTGGTTGTTAGGCAGTAGAGAGGGCTATTAGTGACATACGTGGTTGTTAGGCAGTAGAGAGGGCTATTAGTGACATACGTGGTTGTTGGGTGGGAAGGAGGGCTATTAGTGACATACGTGGTTGTTAGGCAGTAGAGAGGGCTATTAGTGACATACGTGGTTGTTAGGCAGTAGAGAGGGCTATTAGTGACATACGTGGTTGTTAGGCAGTAGAGAGGGCTGTTAGTGACATACGTGGTTGTTAGGCGGGAGAGAGGGCTGTCAGTGATATACGTGGTTGTTAGGCAGTAGAGAGGGCTGTTAGTGCCATACGTGGTTGTTAGGCAGTAGAGAGGGCTATTAGTGACATACGTGGTTGTTAGGCAGTAGAGAGGGCTATTAGTGACATACGTGGTTGTTAGGCAGTAGAGAGGGCTATTAGTGACATACGTGGTTGTTAGGCAGTAGAGAGGGCTATTAGTGACATACGTGGTTGTTAGGCAGTAGAGAGGGCTGTTAGTGACATACGTGGTTGTTGGGTGGGAAGGAGGGCTATTAGTGACATACGTGGTTGTTGGGTGGGGAGGAGGGCTATTAGTGACATACGTGGTTGTTGGGTGGGAGTGAGGGCTATTAGTGACATACGTGGTTGTTGGGTGGGAGTGAGGGCTGTTAGTGACATACGTGGTTGTTGGGTGGGGAGGAGGGCTATTAGTGACATACGTGGTTGTTGGGTGGGAGTGAGGGCTGTTAGTGACATACGTGGTTGTTAGGCAGTAGAGAGGGCTGTTAGTGATATATGTGTTTGTTATGTGGGAGAAAGGGCTGTCAGCGATATACGTGGTTGTTAGGCGGGAGAGAGGGCTGTCAGCGTCATACGTTGTTGTTGGGTGGGTGTGAGGCCTGTCAGTGGCATACGTGGTTGTTGGGTGGGTAAGAGAGCTGTTAGTGATATACGTGGTCCTTGGGTGGGAAGGAGAGCTATTAGTGACATACGTGGTTGTTGGGTGGGAGTGAGGGCTGACAGTGACATACGTGGTTGTTGGGTGGGTAAGAGAGCTGTTAGTGATAAACGTGGTCCTTGGGTGGGAAGGAGAGCTATTAGTGACATACGTGGTTGTTGGGTGGGAGTGAGGGCTGTCAGTGGCATACGTGGTTGTTGGGTGGGAGTGAGGCCTGTCAGTGACATACGTGGTTGTTGGGTGGGTGTGAGGCCTGTCAGTGGCATACGTGGTTGTTGGGTGGGTAAGAGAGCTGTTAGTGATAAACGTGGTCCTTGGGTGGGAAGGAGAGCTATTAGTGACATATGATGAATTACAGTTTAGCTAGCCTAAAAACAAACTGTTTAGAAATGGGTGAAGAGAATTACAACTTATTGTGTTTAATTAAAACAAAACTACAATCCTAAGGACATGCTGAGTTGTTAATACTTACAACAGCAGCATTCAGCACTTCCTTACAATAGTATTTAAATAAATTAACTTGAATAACTAAGGTTTTATGACCTAGAGATTAGATTATCGTCATCTTAATTAAGTTACATCGAACATAGTTGTTTCTATTTATAAGACCACAATATGTACCCATTTGTTTCTGTTTGTTGGTCCACAATATATGCCCATTGGTTTCTGTCTATTAGACCACAATATGAACCCATTTGTTACCTGTTTATTAGTCCACAATATGAACCCTATTGTTTCTTTTTATTAGTCCACAATATGAACCCTATTGTTTCTGTTTATTAGTCCACAATATGAACCCTATTGTTTCTGTTTATTAGTCCACAATATGAACCCTATTGTTTCTTTTTATTAGTCCACAATATGAACCCTATTGTTTCTGTTTATTAGTCCACAATATGAACCCTATTGTTTCTGTTTATTAGTCCACAATATGAACCCTATTGTTTCTGTTTATTAGTCCACAATATGAACCCTATTGTTTCTTTTTATTAGTCCACAATATGAACCCTATTGTTTCTGTTTATTAGTCCACAATATGAACCCTATTGTTTCTGTTTATTAGTCCACAATATGAAACCATTTGTTTCTGTTTATTAGTCCACACTATGAACCCTATTATTTCTGTTTATTAGTCCACAGTATGAACCCATTTGTTTCTGTTTATTAATCCACAAAATGAACCCTATTGTTTCTGTTTATTAGTCCACAATATGAACCCAGTTGTTTCTGACTATTAGTCCATAATATGAACCCATTTATATCTGTTTGTTAGTCCACAATATGAACTGGTTGTTGAATCGGTTCCGAACTGGAGTCGGCAGGTGTTACTAATGTAAATACAAATGAGGATTCATAGTAGATCAGTGATGTGATTGCGCGGTGTCTATCCAAACAATGGATCATATAGTTCAGAGTGCCCCTTGTGCTTTTTTATGGAGAGATTAGCTAGCATAAATATAATCAGCGAGCCAGGTCTTAAATGGCTCTTTGAATTGGATTTGGCTTTGTGACAGGATATCAATTGGTAATATTTAAATTCATATCAATATCTAATTATTTTTGGAGGTTTTTCAAGTATGAAACTCAGTTTTTGTATAGTTTTTTTATTAAAAAAATGGTGGCTGACAAAAACCCATACGCTATATAAACAGTAATAATTTTGTTTTTCCATCCATACATTTCACTTATTATCCTTTGTAAAACACAATCCTACCTCAGAGAAGAAGGAAACATAGGTCGTATCTAATAGTTCGTTGAATGTGTGTCGAGTAGTTATTTCTCCACTTTGCCATGCTATGGCACGACCAGGACCTTGTCAGTACATCCTTCACTACCCCAACATCCTCAAGTATTAACGTAGTAATTATTACTACAGATTTATAAAGATGTAAATTAGTTGAAGTCATCTTATAACTGCCACCAAGGCGTTCACTGCGGCCATAAGAAAGTGACCTCTGTTTTTTATCTGTGACTGAACATGTTTTTAATAAGTTATTTTATTAGACATTTTAGTCTAGTTTATTCACATGTAAGTTACTTTTTATCTTATATGTTAATTTAACTAAATCGGTATATGATGGGAAAATGTCAAAAACATACGTCTCAGTGAAGAATTATTCATTTTGTAGGCGTATGTTCCGTAAATACACTTATAAGTGGGCGTGGCAATCGTATTTACAGAGAGTAAAGCGCCTGTCGCCGATAAATGCAATATGAGTACTGAATGCATGTTGCCTACCTAAATCCCACGGCGTTCTTGAGTTTTATCATAGACCTTTAATAGAAAATTGTATCTATATTTTGAGGCAGACATGCTTATAACCTTACTCGAAAAGAAAATTCATAAGTCTGCACTTTTCCACGTTATTGCAGTTTAGGTTTAGCCGTGATGCTCGAATTCTGCACAGTGATTCACATTTATATATAGATAAAGAATAACTTAAGAATACGTTTTAGTTCCTAGTTACATATGATTAAGTATAATGTAAAAAAATATTTTTGTTTATATTTACTTATGGATACGTTTACGTGAAAATATATTTTAGTTCTTATTTACGATTAAGTATAATGTGAATATATATTTTAGTTCCTAGTTACTTATGATTAAGTAAAATGTGAAAATGTATTTTAGTTCCTAATTACTTTTGATTAAGTATAATAATAAAATATATTTTAGTTCCTTGTTACGATTTAGTATAACGTGAAAATATATTTTAGTTCCTGGTTACGATTTATTGTAACGAGAAAATATATTTTAGTTCCTTTTTACGATTTAGTATAATGTGAAAATATATTTTAGTTCCTTTTTACGATTTAGTATAATGTGAAAATATATTTTAGTTCCTAGTTACGATTTAGTATAACGTGAAAATATATTTTAGTTTCTAGTTACGATTTAGTGTAACGAGAAAATATATTTTAGTTCCTTTTTACGATATAGTATTACGTGAAAATATATTTTACTTCCTTTTTACGATTTAGGATAACGTGAAAATATATTTTAGTTCCTAGTTACGATTTAGTATAACGTGAAAATATATTTCAATTCCTAGTTACGATTTAGTATAACATGAAAATATATTTTAGTTCCTAGTTACGATTTAGTAAAATATGAAAATATATTTTAGTTCCTAGTTAAGATTTAATATAATATGAAAATATATTTTAGTTCCTTGTTACGATTCAGTATAAAATGAAAATATATTTTAGTTCCTAGTTACGATTTAATATAACGTGAATATATATTTTAGTTCCTAGTTACGATTTAATACAACTGAATATATGTTTTAATTCCTAGTTACGATTTAATATAACGTGAATATATATTTTAGTTCCTAGTTACGATTTAATATAATGTGAATATATATTTTAGTTCCTAGTTACGATTTAATATAACGTGAATATATATTTTAGTTCCTAATTACGATTTAATATAACGTGAATATATGTTTTAATTCCTAGTTACGATTTAATATAACGTGGATATATATTTTAGTTCTTAGTTACGATTTAATATAACGTGAATATATATTTTAGTTCCTAGTTACGATTTAATATAACGTGAATATATGTTTTAATTCCTAGTTACGATTTAATATAACGTGAATATATATTTTAGTTCCTAGTTACGATTTAATATAACGTGAATATATATTTTAGTTCCTAGTTACGATTTAATATAACGTGAATATATATTTTAATTCCTAGTTACGATTAAGTATAATATGAAAATATATTTTTGTTTCTAATTACTTACGATAAAGTATAATTTTAGTTCTTCCATGATCCTCTTTGATGACTTAAATACTGACGGTAAAACTACAATTGGTTATAAACAACTGTTGCCAAATTAGGTTCGATGGTGATCCGGGACACGGTCCATGACAGTTCGGCAATGAATGTACATGCCGGCAGAATGTAACGACTCAGCAGTTTAGCCAGTCATTAATCCCCGGTCGTGACAATTCAGAATGAAGGTGCTCTGCAAAACTATTTCAATTTGGCCAAGAATTGTCGAGCACGATCTACTTGAGACGGATTTGCCAATCTCAAACTGCATTACGGATCACATATTTTATAGTGAGAGAACTTGTGATTATATTGAATCAGTTTAGTGTTTCCTGTTCAAAACTAGTACGTATATAGCATACTAGGGAACACCCCTGCACGCTTCGCGTGCCAACCAGAAACTTGCTACGCTCGTTACACCTCGGCCTCTGGCCTCGGCCTGTGACTTTTGACTACAAAAAATAATATTAGGTTGACTGCAAAACGTAAAATCGCAATATTAAATTTATTTACAGAATCTCTCTAACACTACTTTTGCTGCATACCCTATTTAAAATGTTTTCATTCATTTGTTTTTGTTAAACAACCGAAGATTAATTACATTAATTAAACTATATTAGATTACCATTGAACCTTCAAGTTCAATTGATTGGAGCTCTACAATCGAATGTGAATAAAACCGTGCTTACAAAATGTTTTTAACATTATGAAACATCTAAACTCCTCAATATTACAAACACCATTGTTTACATTCCAACAGCTGTTAAAACTTTTTGGAAATCATTATTTACATTTGAACATGTGTTACTTTTAGATTCATTTAAATCTCCCTCCATGTTATTCTTATGACTGAAAACTTACTTTGAGGGCTTCTCATACGCTTCAGGGTGAAAATATTGAAAATGTAAGACTTTATTGCACAACTACAAACGGAGGCAAATCTTTTGACATATTAACAGTTTAAATTGGTCAATAAATAAGAGAGGAGTTTCGTTGATAAAAATAAACTGCTTCACGTATTATAAATAATGATTTGTGATAATTTTACTTAATTTACCTATTTTTATCATTTATATTACTGTAACTGTCATTAAATGTCAAAATATATGTGAAAAAAATGTTCGGAAAACACAAAGTATGAAATGTACAAAATATTAGTTTTTTACGATACAAGATTAATAATGTCTTAGTATATCACGTGATGGTTGAAATACATGATAATTGAAAGACACGTAAAACTAATTAATTGCAATAAAGTACAAAATAGACGAATATTATGGTGATCGATTTTCAGTAAATCCCTTAGACCAGACGGATTGTGTAAGGAACTGATGTGAATTCCTTTGGTCTGAGGATGGTAAACATGGTTTGCTTACTTTATATAGATCGTCATAATATTTGTATATATTTTGTTCTTATATTTTTGTAAATTCGATTTACCTGTTGTTTACTTATTATGTATTTCAACCTACGCGTAATATCTTAATTAAGAAACTATTGAACATTGCTGAATTCGAAAGTTCGGTAAAACTATTTCCAATAATAATTTTTTACCTGGGTTTAAAATAGCTATAACAACCGATATCGATCCTAAATAAGAACACAACTTTGAGTAGTAGAAAAGAAAGAGTGAAATACATTGACCACACCCTTAACCTGGCCAACAAGTTGAAACACGTTCAAGTTGTTTTGTTTATACAACGGCACTGGTGGTGCTACTTGGGGACAAAGTGTTTGGGAGATAATAGGCGAATGGTTACATCCTTGGTCCTCTTAATACCTACATGGTGTCCACTCAATGGTTGCCATCGACGTGGACACTAATAGAGAAGTCTGGGGTGTCCATGTTAGATGGTAGTCAAGGTTCAGATGTCAAGTAGGTAAGAGGCTGAGTGTCAGACTTGTCAGTTAGCTGAAAATAAGACCAACACTACGTGGTTAGGATTCCACGTAAAGCTGTAGGTCTCATAATTGCCTTTGCTAATGGGCTATTAATAAATAGTCCTTTCTAAGCTAAGTCGACCTCAGATAGTAACAATAACTACACTCGTTTATCTACACTCATCACACTCATTCGAAATCCATATTCACTCATATCTTGAAGATCGGCGTGTTAAGAACAAAATAATAAAAAAAATTTACAAAATCAGTTTGCACTGAGTCCAAACCACGAAGCGTTAGTTCGATTTTCAGTTAACTAACAAACCTGACAACTAATTCGCTTCCCTACACAACATCTACCCTACACCTTGACTACCATCCAACATGGACAGTCCAGTCTTCTCTAGTAGTGTCCACATCGATGGCAACCATTGAGTGAATGCCGTGTCGGTATTAAGAGCATTAGAAACCTATCGCCTACAATCACCTCAAAATTTTGTTCGCAAGTAGCTTGGTTGCAGCACTGCACCACTAGTGCTGACTGTATTTTTATATTTATTTTAAAATTTATATACTGTAGTTATATTTTGAATTATTTGATGTCAGTGTTTAAAACAAATTGAAAGGCTTCACGAATAAACTCTTATTTTATTGGATTGTTTGATTATTTACATTAATTTAATCCTAAACTAAAATACAAAAATAAAAGCTATGACATTCATTTATCACTGCAAACATCCAACAAGGAATAGCTATAACTAGGATGTGTTATCTCAGCGCTTACGTGGTGAAAAATGAAATTATAAACTGTTGGGGTCTAAAAAGACCCCACCATGATAGTTAAGGGTTAAAATCACTAATGTTAAATAAATATTAGAAATATATCTCGATAAATATAGATATGCTTTGTTACTCACCCAGCCTCTCTGTAGCCTACGTAATGGCCCAGGAGAACGCCGTTCCACTGGTCACTAGGTGAGGGGTCCCAGGATACCAGGAGCTGTGTGGAGGACGTCGCCTCCACCTTGATGTTCCTGGCTGCCGCCGACGGAGCCTCCTCGTGAGTAGTCACCCTCAGCTCCATGCTAGGCTCTCCCGTCCCCAAACTGTTCTCAGCTACGATCTGGACGGAGTAAGTGGTCGCCGGATGTAGGTTACTTATGACACCCACAACTTCCTTGCCTTCCACTGATGTCTCCAGACTGCCTTCTACCCAGGAATCACCTATCACATAAACACATTAAACCCAAGAAATGCCTTAAATTATCTCATATAAAAATATAATTTGTACTTTCAATCCTCCAATAAACACCAGGTGTTCAAAAAGTCTGGAACCCACTTAACATTTTACTATATAATATTAATAAACACAGAACAATTAAACTCTAGAATTACGTCTTCAATGTGGTTACTGACTTTTTGGCCATCTTAATTGTCCTTTTTCGCTTTAGGGGGGACGTCCTATGGATGAAGTCTACAAAATCATGTAAGCATAGGTCGAGTTATACCTAATTTTAAAGGTCATTATTAGAGGAACACATTGTTGCAACTCCAACTGAAAAAGGACCATTCGTTTGGAAATATCAGCCTCTCAAAGATTCAATGAGGCCAAACTTTTAAATGCTGTTATTTCCAAACGAATATGCCTTTTTCAGTCGAGGTTGCGGCAATGTATTTATCTAATAATGACCTTTAAAATGAGGCATAACTCGACCTATGCTTACATTTAAGATTTTTTCAGATTTCCTTCACAGGACGTCTCCCCAAAGGAAAAAAGGACAGTTAAAACAACCACAAAGTGAGTAACTACAGTGAAGACATAATCCCAAAGTTTCATTGTTCTGCGTTGATTAGTAAAATAAATATTAAGGGGGTTCCTGACTTTTGAACACCCGGTATATCTATACTTTAGTGAAATCATCATCATACAATCGTTTAATAGAACATTCACTTTCGGCGTGGTAGCTGGTTAAGGATTCTGAATGATGTTTCTGAGGTTCGAATCCTTAACTAAGCTGATTAATATGGTTGATACCTCTCTCGTTAAATAAGTTCACGCACAGGCTTGATGGCTTTGTGAACTACTAAATTTTTTATTATTACATGTTTCAGCCAATCTGTCCAACACGAAAAACACTAGACCCGTTTCAGAACGAGTGATCCATCTTTAGGTATTATGTTTCACCTTTGTTAGTTTATAAAAACTCACATTACACTTAAACAATAAAGTTCACACACATTACGATTGAAAAAAAAACAAACAAAAAACAACCCCAGTTCCAGTTCATCTCACGTATCGGAATTGGAAAAAAAATGGAGTAAGTCACAATTAAAATGTAATATAATCGTGATATGTGTAAAATTGGGTGTTTAAGTATCACGTGTATTTTTATAAACCTATTAGAGTTGAACATAATACCTGAAGATAGATCACTTCACGAGCGTAGCGAGTGATGGGGTTGGCACGCGAAGCGTGCAGGGGTTTCCCCTAGTCTATATACTATGAAGCTCGATGTAGTGACTCACTGACTCACTCACGGACACTAAATGTTGAGGCACTTCCCGGCGTCTTAACCCCATAAAGTGTGTACTTGAATTGAAGCTCTCGGCCTGAAACCTCCAGGAAAATTTAGAAAACGTGTCATCCACTTTATTCATGTTGGGCTGTAAACACGAAAGTAATAGTTGATCGTCCGTCCGGGGGGCTAAAATGACTACTTTTAAGACTTTTTTTATTTAAAAAAGGCCTAAAAAACAACTAATACCTACATTTACAAACCAATTTAAAACCAAAAAGCAGACCTTTTGAAACCAGATTTTAGTATTGAAATGAACAAATATACTGTCGATATGAATTAAAATTTAATATTATTTATATTATATCGGATATTTCTTGTTTGTTTCATTCTGTAATTTAAGAGTTTACGAAAAGCACAACAAGATTTCCTGTAAATAACACAAAAATATTTCCTCGAAAACACGAAATTACTTCATTTTTAATTTTTAAACATGGCTAGATTTCCTGGAAAAAACGAAAAGATTTCCTGTAAAAAACACGACTAGATTTCCTGTAAAAACACGGTCTGTTTGTGGACGTGTTAAACAGAAGTCATTATTGAATAAAAAATAAAACAAATGAAAAAATCAAATCAGTTATTTATTGAAGTGGACATAACATTCGTTACAAAAGTAAATGTCAGTTAAAAGACTAATAAATGCCTAGTCAACATTTAATATCACTCACGCTTCTCCCAAACATACAAAATTTATGCGCATTCATTCTACCAATCTCCCAACCTCCAGTGTCAGCTTACCAACTGTGTGGTTTCCAAGTTGTTTACCAAAACTTACCCACAGTATAAAAAGCATGGTAGGCTAGAAAACTATTTAATTCTAGCCTTCAGCGTTATGGCGATTTATACAGGGTGTCACAAAAAGGTTGGGTTGGCTATTCATTTCTCCCACCTATGTGTGTTTGTAAAATAGAATAATAGAATAAGTTTATTCCAAAATTTTACATAATTGTGGCTCCACTAAGTAACAAAAAATACTTGTCAGCGAGGTCCATATTAACTATAACATATAATACATCAAATAAATTAGTACATAGTATAAAAACGAGGAATAATATTTTTTCAATTTCCACTTTGTTGAACAGCTAGACGCCATTTTTTTTCCGTAAAAAAATTTATATCTTTGTTGTTATTTTTACGTTTATTACAAAACTCGGTGAACAGGTTCAAGTTAGTAGCTAGTATTTAACAATGCCTTGTGGAGGGTGGCAAACCCAAAGGCTAAGGGAGCAAACCCCGACAGAAAGATCCGGCAGCCTGATGCCGTTGATGGCAACCCCACCATCAGGATCGGAAGAGGTGGGCTAATAACCCGCTTCTTCTTAAATTCAATTTATTACTGAAACTGCAACAAATGAAGAAAACCGGACGGATCAACTGGCACAGACTTTTGGCATGAAAATAAGGACACGTATTGGAATTTGGAATGTTAGAACAATGACAGATAGGGGCACACTGAGTGTAATAGAAAACGAACTAAAAAACTACAGAATTGAGATAATGGGCCTCAGTGAAACTCGGTGGAATGGTTTTGGAGAGATCAATACCCAGAAGGGAAATGTATTGATATTCTCGGGAAATGAGAATGAAAATGCGCCAAGACAAGCAGGAGTGGCAATATTAATGACTCCAAAGGCAAAACTTGCGCTTACTGATTGGAAACCAATCTCTGAGAGAATCATCTTGGCTAGATTTAAGACCAAGGTGAGATATGTGACAATTATACAGTGCTATGCCCCAACTGAAGAGGCAACAGATGATGAGAAGGATAAATTTTATGAAAAACTAGAGGCACTGGTAAAGAAAATCAAGAGACAGGATATTATCCTTCTAATGGGGGACATGAATGCCAAAGTGGGAGAGGATAATAGTGGCATTGAAAGGATTATGGGTAGACATGGTCTAGGAACGATGAATAATAATGGAAGTAGGCTTGTTGAGTTTTGTGGAGACAAGGAGCTAGTGGTTGGAGGAACTTTGTTTCCCCATAAAAAATGCCATAAATTAACTTGGACCTCGCCAAATGGAATTACAGCCAACCAAATCGACCATGTAGCAATTAGTAAGAAATGGAGGACATCTCTCTTGGATGTGCGGTCTAGAAGAGGAGCTGACTGTGGCAGCGATCATCACCTTGTAACAGCAGATATAAGATTAAAAATAGCTTCAACAAGGGTACAACTAGAGAAGAGACAGACAATGTTTGATTCAAACAAACTTAGAAAGAAAGAGACAGCCCAAAGGTTTAGTCTGGAGCTACAGAATAGGTTTGCTGCATTAGACAGGGAGACAGAGGATATTGAAAATAAATGGGAAGAAATAAAGAAGACCTTTATAGATACTGCCAAAGAAGTCATAGGATACAAGAAGAGAAAGAGAAAACCATGGATCACAGAAGAGACCCTGAAAAAGATTGAAGAAAGGAAGAAGTTAAAAGAGAAGAAGAACCAAGCAAAAGAATACGAAGAAATTATAGCTACTACACATGCATACAATGCAAAACATAGAGAAGTGCGAAGGAGTTTTAGGAGGGACAAGAGAATCTGGGCTGACAATTTGGCAAAGGAAGCTCAAGAAGCTGCAATGCAAGGAAATAGTAAAGAATTGTACAAAATTACTATGACTCTGGCCAACAAGAAATTTATTGCAAAAAAACCTATTAAAGACACAAGTGGTAAGGTAATAGTAAATGAAGAAAAGCAAAGGGAAAGGTGGAAAGAATTCTTTGAAGAGCTGCTAAATAGACAAGTAGTGATGGAAGAGGTGGAAATGGAAAATATAAATCAGAGACAGATAGAAAACGAAGTACACATAGAAGACCACAGAATAAGCACAGTTATACCATCGAAGGCAGAAATTGTAACGGCACTCAAGGAAATCAAGAATGGGAAAGTGCCCGGAGTGGATGACATATCTCCAGAAATGCTAAAAGCAAACCCAAACCTTACAGCAGAAATTTTCTATGACCTATTAAAAGATATATGGGAAAAAGAATTAATTCCAGATGATTGGAAGAAAGGGTTGCTGATAAAAATTCCAAAGAAAGGGGACATTTCACTGTGCACAAACTGGAGGGGTATTACACTGCTTTCCGTGGCTAGTAAAATTCTCACCAGGATAATTTTAAACAGAATCAAAGGTATAATAGATACAAAACTGCGGAGAGAACAAGCGGGCTTTAGGAAAGACCACTCATGTATAGACATGATCATCACCCTTAGGATTATAGTTGAACAATGCTCCGAGTTTCAGTCACCAGTGTATCTGTCCTTTGTGGATTTTGAAAAGGCTTTTGACTCCATCAGTAGAGAATCCATTTGGAAAGCGTTATCTGAAGCGGGTGTGCCTAAAAAAATCATTAACCTCATAAAATAAATATATAGAAATTACAGATGCCAGGTAGTACACGAGGGTAAATTATCCTGTCCATTTGAAATTGGAACTGGAGTAAGGCAAGGCTGTTTGCTTTCACCAATACTATTTCTTATGGTTTTAGATAGCATAATGAAACAAGTTGTAAGTAGGCCCAGGGGTATACAGTGGGGACTGATGGATAGACTGGAGGACATAGATTTTGCGGACGATCTATGCATAATGTCTCAAACACTGAATGACATGAAAGGAAAGCTTGAAGACCTTCATAACAAAGGAGAAAAAGTTGGCCTAAAAATAAATTTTGAAAAAACAAAAGAAATGAGGATAAATAATAGAAATAATCAGCCGCTGGTGGTGAATAACAAACTTATTGAGCAAGTGGAACAATTCCAATACCTGGGAAGCATTGTTTCTAAGACGGGTGGAACTGATGAAGATGTAACCAGTAGGATTAGGAAGGCCAAAGGAGCATTTGCCCAACTTGCACCAGTTTGGCGATCAAGTCAAATAAGAAGAAAGACAAAATTAAGGATTTTTGAAACCAATGTAAAGTCGATCCTTCTATATGGCTGCCAGACATGGAAAGTCACTAAAACAGTAACAAGTAAACTGCAAGTCTTCATAAATAAGTGTCTCCGAAGAATCTTTAACATATACTGGCCAGATAGAATTTCAAACGAGGAATTGATGCGAAGAGCAAATGAAAATCCTATTGGTGATACCATTAAGAAGAGGAAGTTTGGGTGGATAGGCCATACACTAAGAAGGCCCATTAACAACATCAGCCGACAAGCCCTAGATTGGAATACCCAAGGAAGTAGAAAGAGAGGAAGACCGAAGATAACTTGGAGGAGGTCAGTCGAGAGGGAGATTGGAGAGGAAGGCAAGAGTTGGGAAGAAGTAAAGCAGCTGGCACAGGATCGGGTGCGATGGAAGGCATTTGTTGCAGCCCTACGTCCCCCAAGGGAATACAGGAATTAAATAAATAATAATAAATAATTTAATAAAACATATTTTTAAATTATCTTTAATATTTTCAAAATAGCATCCATTTTATATCTATTTGAACAAATATCTAAAAAAAAAAAACCACTGGTTTTATAACATTTGTGAGACACACAAAAAAGTGTTAAAACCACTTTCCATTTCCAATGATCCCTCATTTGTAAAAATCAGTTAAGAAATAACTATTTTATGAATTAACCTTAATTCACATGCAGTTCAAATACTGTCAAATTAGTAGCCATTTAATTTGCATTTGAATTAAAGACGTTGTTTCTATAATGTAGAAGTAGGATAAAGGCAAGATTCTCTGAAATCAACTTTTTCGATTATCCGAATCACTCTTTTTTGTAGTCTGAACACTCCCAAGAGCTGATTGATTACTCACACTGGCTCCCCACAACACTATTGGGATATTAATACCCCACCTCCAGTACCAATTATTGGGATAAGGTAGTTTTTAAGACTGCAAGGACAAGGTAAAAACGTATGATGGCATGAAGAAACGTCAAGGCATAAAGAAACGGTAAGAGCCAATGGGGATTATGACTGTAAATTGGTATTTTCCTATGCTTTGGCGTGACATCAGGAAACCATTTGTGTAAATAGTAATAGCGTTCAATCCACTCAGATGAAACCAGGAAACATTCTTAGCATCTTAATTACGCTGCAAGTATGTTCTGTTAAGATAATAGTTTCTCTTGGAACTTAGTATCAAAGTTGGTTCCCTGAATATTGGATCTTGAGATCTGACCTGGATCGAATAGAAATTTTAAGTAATTAAGCCTTTTTATCTTAATTCATGTCTTTAATAATTAATTATAAGGCTGGCTTATTATCTATAAGCAGTAAACGTTCTTAGGCTTGCTGGACAAGAACTTTTTCTCAGCACTTTTCACTCAGTCCACCGCTATACAGTGTGTTTCTGGAAGTAAAGTCCAAACTTCGGGAAATGATTATACAGGTTAAATAAATAGAAAATCAAGTATATTTTTTCCCCAAACGCTTCTTTCACCAGATATCCGCCATTTTGTTTTTTCACAAAAGAATTTTCATGTCCGAGTTGGCTCAACTGATCTTTATGAAACTCGCTGTGCATGTTACAATAATAGAGACCTATTTTATAAAAAACAATAAACTTTATTCAATCTGTAATTTCAAAATAGCGGGCATTTAAAATTTTTAAACATAAATTGTGGGAAAACGGCAAAAAATACAAAAATTGATGAAACTATGGTTTTATTTAGATAATTTTATTACAAATCTGTCAGTATGAAAAAAGTTAGAATCTGACAAAAAAATAAGCGAGACACATTGACATAATATTACGTGTAGAGACAGCAAAAAACCTAAAAAAATGGTTTTTTTGCTGCCTCTTAACACAAATGTCAATGTGTCTTAGTTATTTTTTGTCCGATTGTAACTTTTTTGATAGTGACAGATTTGTAATAAAATTATGTAAATAAAATGTGCTTAGTAATTATTAGGATTTTTGCCGTTTTCCTGCAATTTTCGTTTCAAAATTTAAAATGGCCGCCATTTTGAAATTTTAAATTAGATGAAGTTGATAGTATTTTCTAAAATAATTCCCTATTATTTTAAAATGCACAACGAGTGCTATAAAGATCAGTGTAGCCAACTCGGAGGTAAAATTCTTCTGTGAAAAAAAAAGAAAAAAATGGCAGATATCTGGTAAACGAAGTGTTTTTGGGAAAAATTGATTCTTCATTCTCTCTTTATTTTGACCTATATAACAACTTCCCTAAGTTTGGCACTTTACTTTCGGGACACCCTGTATTAATAAAATTGCTATTGGTCCTTGGAGGTAGAGATTGGGAACCACTGAAATAGACGCTAGAGAACATTGTATTCTGATAGTAAAACGTATCATTCACTTAAATATTTTGCAATCCTTAAAAGTTACTTATGTATATTTGGCAACAAGGGAACTACCTGCTCATAGTTAAAAAAAATTTACACCAAGCCTAAGGACACTGTTTAAACAAAAACCTATAAACGCAATATGAATAAATCTGATGAGTAATACATTGTTTGCATAACCATCGTTATTATATGCTTTTCCACCTTAGAATATTGAACGCATTTTACTTTATGTGTGAAGCCGAGAATTGGTAAGTTAAGTACAGTAACTGTTTATGTGCTCTTCGGCCAAAGAAACACCTTTATAGGCTCATGTGGGATGTGGGTTTATTCGACCATTCACCGATGGTAAGCCCTTTTATCGACCGTAAAACCAATTCAAATAAGAAGTTTATAGGTTTTAGTACCCGTGTGAGAAACTTAGACATTAAAGTTTTGTTTGAAGTACGCCACTTACATGTCTGAACCAGAGTATATGAGGAAGTAACTTTAGACAAACTTAGACCTTAAAGTTGTGTTTGAAGTACGCCACTTACATGTCTGAACCAGAGTATATGAGGAAGTAACTTTAGGCAAACTTAGACCTTAAAGTTGTGTTTGAAGTACGCCACTTAAATGCCTGGACCAGAGTATATGAGGAAGTAGCTTTAGACAAACTTAGACCTTAAAGTTTTGTTTGAAGTACGCCACTTACATGCCTGGACAAGAGTATATGAGGAAGTAACTTTAGACAAACTTAGACCTTAAAGTTTTGTTTGAAGTACGCCACTTACATGCCTGGACCAGAGTATATGAGGAAGTAGCTTTAGACAAACTTAGACCTTAAAGTTGTGATTGAAGTACGCCACTTAAATGGCTGGACAAGAGTATATGAGAATGTAGCTTTAGACAAACTTAGACCTTAAAGTTGTGATTGAAGTACGCCACTTAAATGCCTGGACCAGAGTATATGAGGAAGTAACTTTAGGTAAACTTAGACCTTAAAGTTGAGTTTGAAGTACGCCAATTAAATGCCTGGACCAGAGTATATGAGGAAGTAGCTTTAGACAAACCTAGACCTTAAAGTTTTGTTTGAAGTACGCCACTTACATGCCTGGACCAGAGTATATGAGGAAGTAGCTTTAGACAAACTTAGACCTTAAAGTTGTGATTGAAGTACGCCACTTAAATGGCTGGACAAGAGTATATGAGAATGTAGCTTTACACAAACTTATACCTTAAAGTTTTGTTTGAAGTACGCCAAAAATGGCTGGATACGAGTAAGTAATTTTAGATAACCTATTTTTTAAAGTTGTGTTTGAAACGCGTCACTTAAATTACAAGACCAGAGTATTTAAGAAAGTAACTTTTGACAAACTTACTCCTTAAAGTTGAGTTTAGAGACACTTAAATAAATAGCGGGCCTGAATATATGAGTATATAACTTTATAATCACTTACGCCTTCACAAGTTGTGTTTGAAGAGAACGCCACTTAATTGGCTGGACCAGAATATACGAGGAAGTAACTTTAGACTTACGCAAAAATCTATTAATGTATCGTTTATCTAAGGCAATTTAAACCTTCATTTATCAAGTTTTGTTAGTTTCTTCATAGAATCTCAGAATTGAGATAACACATCAAGTTCACCATTTTGAATCACAGTATGGGCGTTGTGAATAACATAAAACTAATAAATATTTCTATATCAATGAATGTAAACAATGCAGTTTGAACTACGAGCATGCAAAATAGGCTTCGTTAGCAAGTTAAACTCTTAAACTGTTTGGAGAAGAAATATGAAGATAACACGTCTAAGACGGTACTTAAATATAGTTTATTTAGTGGGTTCTGTTATTTTAATTAACTATGTGATTAAAAAATACGCCCTTATGTATGCTGCACCGTTTCAACTTGAGTCCAATGCTATTAGCACACAAAATGTACAAAATCATTTCGTCCTCTCATTGTATTTTTATGTTTATGTTTTCTGCATTAGTGTTTCGAACTTTACAATGTCTCGGAATTTTTACAGTGTTAATAACCCGAGTATAAGTGTACCATATCCTTGGACAAGCCTACAATTCGTGTTGGAGTAGCTAAATAAGTCCGTTGAGTCAACGTTAGTAATTTACATAGGAAAAAATAAAACAATTATCAGGGAAAGTATAAATGAATTATTATTCATTGGAATATGAATATGTGAGAAATTATATGAAGAAGTATTATTTTGACCACTATAAAATATAATAATATTGTGAATTACTTTTGATTTAATACGAAATTACAAATATAAATATAGATTTACATAGATATTAATTTACAATAAAACATATTCGAGGACTTATAACATTAGTATACTTAAATTCTTAAGTAAGTTTTTAAAATACAAGTAAGGCAATTGAAGAAACATTAATGACGTAGACCATTTTCTTTAATAAATTCTATTATAAAATACTTGAGGCTAATGTCATCGTTGAATGAATTAAGTGTAGGGGTTGGATGAGTGCCAATACGGAGTAGCCACTCTCTCCCCTATGTCAACTAACACACCGTGTCAGACCTTTACTCAGCTTCCCTATTTCTGTGCAGTTAATTAAGTGTAAGGGTTAGATGAGTGCCAATACAGAGTAGCCACTCTCTCCCCTATGACCACTTACACACCGTGTCAGGCCTTTACTCAGCTTCCCTATTATTGTGCAGTTAATTAAGTGTAGGCGTTGGATGAGTGCCAATACGTAGTAGCCACTCTCTCCCCTATGTCAACTAACACGCCGTGTCAGGCCTTTACTCAGACTGCCTATTTCTGTGCAGGTAAATAAAAGTAGGGGTTGGATGAGTCCCAGTAAGGAGTAGCCACTCTCTCCCCTATGACCACTTACACACCGTGTCAGGCCTTTACTCAGCTTCAATATTTCTGTGCAGTTAATTAAGTGTAGGGGTTGAATGAGTGCCAATACGTAGTAGCCACTCTCTCCCCTATGTCCACTAACACGCCGTGTCAGGCCTTTACTCAGATTGCCTATTTCTGTGCAGGTAATTAAGTGTAGGGGTTGGATGAGTGCCAATAAGGAGTAGCCACTCTCTCCCCTATGAACCACTTACACGCCGTGTCAGGCCTTGACTCAGCTTCCTTATTTCTGTGCAGATAATTAAGTGTAGGGGTTGGATGAGTGCCAATACGTAGTAGCTACTCTCTCCCCTATGAACCACTTACACGCCGTGTCAGGTCTTTACTCAGCTTCCCTATTTCTGTGCAGTTAGGTAAGTGTAGCGGTTGGATGAATGCCAATATGGAGTAGCCACTCTCTTCCTTATGTACCACTAACACGCCGTGTCAGGCCTTGACTCAGCTTCCCTATTTCTGTGCAGATAATTAAGTATAGGGGTTGGATGAGTGCCAATACGTAGTAGCTACTCTCTCCCCTATGAACCACTTACACGTCGTGTCAGGCCTTTACTCAGCTTCCCTATTTCTGTGCAGTTAGGTAAGTGTAGTGGTTGGATGAATGCCAATATGGAGTAGCCACTCTCTTCCTTATGAACCACTTACACACCGTGTCAGACCTTTACCCAGCTTCCCTATTTCTGTGCAGTTAGTTAAGTGTAGGGGTTGGATGAATGCCAATATGGAGTAGCCACTCTCTATCCTATGTCCACTTACACGCCGTGTCAGGCCTTTACTCAGCTTGCCTATTTCTGTGCAGGTAATTAAGTTTAGGGGTTGCATGAGTGCCAATATGGGGTAGCCACTCTCTCTCCTATGTCCAATTACACGCCGTGCCAGGCCTTTACTCAGCTTCCTTATTTCTGTGCAGGTAATTAAGTGTAGGGGTTGGATGAGGGCCAATACGTAGTAGCCACTCTATTCCTTATGTACCCCTTACAAGCCGTGTCAGGCCTTGACTCAGCTTCCTTATTTCTGTGAAGATAATTAAGTGTAGGGGTTGGATGAGTCCCAATATGGAGTAGCCACTCTCTCCCCTATGTCCACTAACACACCGTGTCAGACCTTTACCCAGTTTCCCTATTTCTGTGCAGTTAGTTAAGTGTAGGGGTTGGATGAGTCCCAATACGGAGTAGCCACTCTCTCCCCTATGTCAACTAACACGCCGTGTCAGGCCTTTACTCAGCTTCCCTATTTCTGTGCAGTTAGTTAAGTGAAGGGGTTTGATGAGTGCCAATACGTAGTAGCCACTCTCTCCCCTATGTCCACTAACACGCCGTGTCAGGCCTTTACTCAGACTGCCTATTTCTGTGCAGGTAAATAAAAGTAGGGGTTGGATGAGTGCCAGTAAGGAGTAGCCACTCTCTCCCCTATGTCCACTAACACACCGTGTCAGACCTTTACCCAGCTTCCCTATTTCTGTGCAGTTAGTTAAGTGTAGGGGTTGGATGAGTCCCAATACGGAGTAGCCACTCTCTCCCCTATGTCCACTAACACGCCGTGTCAGACTTTTACTCAGCTTCCCTATTTCTGTGCAGATAATTAAGTGTAGGAGTTGGATGAGACCCAATATGGAGTAGCCACTCTCTCCCCTATGTCCACTAACACACCGTGTCACACCTTTACCCAGCTTCCCTATTTCTGTGCAGTTAGTTAAGTGTAGGGGTTGGATGAGTCCCAATACGGAGTAGCCACTCTCTCCCCTATGTCAACTAACACGCCGTGTCAGGCCTTTACTCAGACTGCCTATTTCTGTGCAGGTAAATAAAAGTAGGGGTTGGATGAGTCCCAGTAAGGAGTAGCCACTCTCTCCCTTATGTCCACTAACACGCCGTGTCAGGCCTTTACTCAGACTGCCTATTTCTGTGCAGGTAAATAAAAGTAGGGGTTGGATGAGTGCCAGTAAGGAGTAGCCACTCTCTCCCCTATGAACCACTTACACGCCGTGTCAGGCCTTGACTCAGCTTCCTTATTTCTGTGCAGATAATTAAGTGTAGGGGTTGAATGAGTGCCAATTCGTAGTAGCCATTCTCTCCCCTATGTCCACTAACACGCCGTGTCAGGCCTTTACTCAGATTGCCTATTTCTGTGCAGATAATTAAGTGTAGGGGTTGAATGAGTGCCAATTCGTAGTAGCCATTCTCTCCCCTATGTCCACTAACACACCGTGTCAGGCCTTTACTCAGATTGCCTATTTCTGTGCTGGTAATTAAGTGTAAGGGTTGGATGAGTGCCAATAAGGAGTAGCCACTCTCTCCCCTATGAACCACTTACACGCCGTGTCAGGCCTTTACTCAGATTGCCTATTTCTGTGCAGGTAATTAAGTGTAGGGGTTGGATGAGTGCCAATATGGAGTAGCCACTCTCTCCCCTATGTCCCCTAACACGCCGTGTCAGGCCTTTACTCAGATTGCCTATTTCTGTGCAGGTAATTAAGTGTAGGGGTTGGTAGAGTGCCAATAAGGAGTAGCCACTCTCTCCCCTATGAACCACTTACACGCCGTGTCAGGCCTTGACTCAGCTTCCTTATTTCTGTGCAGATAATTAAATGTATGGGTCGGATAAGTGCCAATACAGAGTAGCCACTCTCTCCTCTCTGTACCATTTACTAGCCGTGTCAGACCTTTACTCAGCTTCCCTATTTCTGAGCAGGTAATTAAGTGTAGGGGTTGGATGAGTCCCAATATGGAGTAGCCACTCTCTATCCTATGTCCACTAACACACCGTGTCAGACCTTTACTCAGCTTCCCTATTTCTGTGCAGATAATTTAGTGTAGGGGTTGGATGAGTCCCAATATGGAGTAGCCACTCTCCCCCCTATGTCCACTAACACACCGTGTCAGACCTTTACCTAGCTTCCCTATTTCTGTGCAGTTAGTTAAGTGTAGGGGTTGGATGAGTCCCAATATGGAGTAGCCACTCTCTCCCCTATGTCCACCTACACACCGTATCAGGCCTTGTTTCAGCTTCCCTATTTATGTGCAGATAATTAAGTGTAGGGGTGGGATGAGTACCAATACAGAGTAGCCACTCTCTCCCCTATGTCCACTTACACGCCGTGTCAGGCCTTTACTCAGCTTCCCTATTTCTGTGCAGATAATTTTGTGTAGGGGTTGGATAAGTGCCAATACAGAGTAGCCACTCTCTCCTCTCTGTACCATTTACACGCCGTGTCAGACCTTTACTCAGCTTCCCTATTTCTGTGCAGGTATTTAAGTGTAGGGGTTGGATGAGTCCCAATATGGAGTACCCACTTTCTCCCCTATGTCCACTAACACGCCGTGTCAGACCTTTACCCAGCTTCCCTATTTCTGTGCAGATAATTAAGTGTAGGCATTGGATAAGTCCTAATATGGAGTAGCCACTCTCTCCCCTATGTCCACTAACACGCCGTGTCAGACTTTTACTCAGCTTCCCTATTTCTGTGCAGATAATTTAGTGTAGGGGTTGGATGATTGCTAATACAGAGTAGCCACTCTCTCCCCTATGGCCACTTACACGTCGTGTCATACCTTTACTCAGCTTCCCTATTTCTGTGCAGATAATTAAGTGTAGGGGTTGGATGAGTGCCAATACAGAGTAGCCACTCTCTCCCCTATGTCCACTTACACACCGTGTCAGGCCTTTACTCAGCTTCCCTATTTCTGTGCAGATAATTTAGTGTAGGGGTTGGATGAGTGCTAATACAGTGTAGCCACTCTCTCCCCTATGGCCACTTACACGTCGTGTCATACCTTTACTCAGCTTCCCTATTTCTGTGCAGATAATTAAGTGTAGGGGTTGGATGAGTGCCAATATGGAGTAGCCACTCTCTCCCCTATGTCCACTTACACACCGAGTCAGGCCTTTACTCAGCTTCCCTATTTCTGTGCAGATAATTTAGTGTAGGTGTTGGATGAGTGCTAATACAGAGTAGCCACTCTCTCCCGTATGGCCACTGACACGCCGTGTCATACCTTTACTCAGCTTCCCTATTTCTGTGCAGATAATTTAGTGTAGGGGTTGGATGAGTGCTAATACAGAGTAGCCACTCTCTCCCCTATGGCCACTGACACGCCGTGTCATACCTTTACTCAGCTTCCTTATTTTTGTGCAGATAATTTAGTGTAGGGTTTGAATGAGTGCTAATACAGAGTAGCTACTCTCTTCCTTAAGGCCACTTACACGTCGTGTCATACCTTTACTCAGCTTCCCTATTTCTGTGCAGATAATTAAGTGTAGGGGTTGGATGAGTGCCAATACGTAGTAGCTACTCTCTCCCCTATGTCCACTTACACGATGTGTCAGGCCTTTACTCAGCTTCCCTATTTCTGTGCAGGTAATTAAGTGTAGGGGTTGGGTGAGTGCTAATACGTAGAGCCACTCTCTTCCTTATGTACCACTTACATGCCGTGTCAGGCCTTGACTCAGCTTCCCTATTTCTGTGCAGAAAATTAAGTGTAGGGGTTGGATAAGTGCCAATACAGAGTAGCCATTTTTCCCTAATGTCCACTTACACGCCGTGTCAGGCCTTTACTCAGCTTCCCTATTTCTGTGCAGGTAATTAAGTGTAGGGGTTGGATGAGTGCAAATATGGTGTAGCCACTCTCTCCCTTATGTCCACTTACACGCCGTGTCAGACCTTTACTCAGCTTCCCTATTTCTGTGCAGGTAAATAAGTGTAGGGGTTTGAGGGGGGGGGGGGGGGGGGGGGGGGGGGGGGGGGGGGGGGGGGGGGGGGGGGGGGGGGGGGGGGGGGGGGGGGGGGGGGGGGGGGGGGGGGGGGGGGGGGGGGGGGGGGGGGGGGGGGGGGGGGGGGGGGGGGGGGGGGGGGGGGGGGGGGGGGGGGGGGGGGGGGGGGGGGGGGGGGGGGGGGGGGGGGGGGGGGGGGGGGGGGGGGGGGGGGGGGGGGGGGGGGGGGGGGGGGGGGGGGGGGGGGGGGGGGGGGGGGGGGGGGGGGGGGGGGGGGGGGGGGGGGGGGGGGGGGGGGGGGGGAAAAAAAAAAAAAAAAAAAAAAAAAAAAAAAAAAAAAAAAAAAAAAAAAAAAAAAAAAAAAAAAAAAAAAAAAAAAAAAAAAAAAAAAAAAAAAAAAAAAAAAAAAAAAAAAAAAAAAAAAAAAAAAAAAAAAAAAAAAAAAAAAAAAAAAAAAAAAAAAAAAAAAAAAAAAAAAAAAAAAAAAAAAAAAAAAAAAAAAAAAAAAAAAAAAAAAAAAAAAAAAAAAAAAAAAAAAAAAAAAAAAAAAAAAAAAAAAAAAAAAAAAAAAAAAAAAAAAAAAAAAAAAAAAAAAAAAAAAAAAAAAAAAAAAAAAAAAAAAAAAAAAAAAAAAAAAAAAAAAAAAAAAAAAAAAAAAAGTAAATAAAATAGGGTTGGATGAGTGCCTAAGGTACCACTCTCTCCCCTATGACCATTACACGCCGTGCAGGCCTTGGACTCAGCTTCCTTATTTCTGTGCAGATAATTAAGTGTAGGGGTTGAATGAGTGCCAATTCGTAGTAGCCATTCTCTCCCCCTATGTCCACTAACACGCCGTGTCAGGCTTTACTCAGATTGCCTATTTCTGTGCAGATAATTAAGTGTAGGGTTGGAATGAGTGCCAATTCGTAGTAGCCATTCTCTCCCCTATGTCCACTAACACACCGTGTCAGGCCTTTACTCAGATTGCCTATTTCTGTGCTGGTAATTAAGTGTAGGGGTTGGATGATTGCTAATACAGAGTAGCCACTCTCTCCCCTATGGCCACTTACACGTCGTGTCATACCTTTACTCAGCTTCCCTATTTCTGTGCAGATAATTAAGTGTAGGGGTTGGATGAGTGCCAATACAGAGTAGCCACTCTCTCCCCTATGTCCACTTACACACCGTGTCAGGCCTTTACTCAGCTTCCCTATTTCTGTGCAGATAATTTAGTGTAGGGGTTGGATGAGTGCTAATACAGAGTAGCCACTCTCTCCCCTATGGCCACTTACACGTCGTGTCATACCTTTACTCAGCTTCCCTATTTCTGTGCAGATAATTAAGTGTAGGGGTTGGATGAGTGCCAATATGGAGTAGCCACTCTCTCCCCTATGTCCACTTACACACCGAGTCAGGCCTTTACTCAGCTTCCCTATTTCTGTGCAGATAATTTAGTGTAGGTGTTGGATGAGTGCTAATACAGAGTAGCCACTCTCTCCCGTATGGCCACTGACACGCCGTGTCATACCTTTACTCAGCTTCCCTATTTCTGTGCAGATAATTTAGTGTAGGGGTTGGATGAGTGCTAATACAGAGTAGCCACTCTCTCCCCTATGGCCACTGACACGCCGTGTCATACCTTTACTCAGCTTCCTTATTTTTGTGCAGATAATTTAGTGTAGGGTTTGAATGAGTGCTAATACAGAGTAGCTACTCTCTTCCTTAAGGCCACTTACACGTCGTGTCATACCTTTACTCAGCTTCCCTATTTCTGTGCAGATAATTAAGTGTAGGGGTTGGATGAGTGCCAATACGTAGTAGCTACTCTCTCCCCTATGTCCACTTACACGATGTGTCAGGCCTTTACTCAGCTTCCCTATTTCTGTGCAGGTAATTAAGTGTAGGGGTTGGGTGAGTGCTAATACGTAGAGCCACTCTCTTCCTTATGTACCACTTACATGCCGTGTCAGGCCTTGACTCAGCTTCCCTATTTCTGTGCAGAAAATTAAGTGTAGGGGTTGGATAAGTGCCAATACAGAGTAGCCATTTTTCCCTAATGTCCACTTACACGCCGTGTCAGGCCTTTACTCAGCTTCCCTATTTCTGTGCAGGTAATTAAGTGTAGGGGTTGGATGAGTGCAAATATGGTGTAGCCACTCTCTCCCTTATGTCCACTTACACGCCGTGTCAGACCTTTACTCAGCTTCCCTATTTCTGTGCAGGTAAATAAGTGTAGGGGTTTGATGGGTCCCAATATGAAGTAGCCACTCTCTCTCTTATGTCCACTTACACGCCGTGTCAGACCTTTACTCAGCTTCCCTATTTCTGTGCAGGTAATTAAGTGTAGGGGTTTGATGAGTGCCAATACGGAGTAGCCACTCTCTCCCCTATGAACCAATTACACGCCGTGTCAGACCTTTACTCAGCTTCCCTATTTCTTTGCAGGTAATTAAGTGTAGGGGTTTGATGAGTCCCAATATCGTGTAACCACTATTTCCCTTAAGTCCACTTACACGCCTTGTCAGACCTTTACTCAGCTTCCCTATTTCTGTGCAGATAAATAAGTGTAGGCGTTGGATGAGTGCCAATACGTAGTAGCCACTCTCTTCCTTATGTACCACTTACATGCCGTGTCAGGCCTTGACTCAGCTTCCCTATTTCTGTGCAGATAATTAAGTGTAGGGGTTGGATAAGTGCCAATACAGAGTAGCCATTCTTTCCCTAATGTCCACTTACACGCCGTGTCAGGCCATTACTCAGCTTCCCTATTTCTCTGCAAGTAATTAAGTGTAGGGGGTGGATGAGTGCCTATACGGAGTAGCGACACTCTCCCCTATGTCCACTTACACGCCGTGTCAGACCTTTACTCAACTTCCCAATTTCTGTGCAGGTAATTAAGTGTAGGGGTTTAATGAGTCCCAATATGGAGTAGCCACTCTCTCCCTTACGTCCACTTACACGCCGTATCAGAACTTTACTCAGCTTCCCTATTTCTGTGCAGGTAATTAAGTGTAGGGGTTGGATGAGTGCCAATACGGAGTAGCCACTCTCTCCCTTATGTCTACTTACACGCCGTATCAGACCTTTACTCAGCTTCCCTATTTCTGTGCAGGTAATTAAGTGTAGGGGTTTAATGAGTCCCAATATGGAGTAGCCACTCTCTCCCTTATGTCCACTTACACAACGTATCAGACCTTTACTCAGCTTCCCTATTTCTGTGCAGGTAATTAAGTGTAGGGGTTGGATGAGTGCCAATACGGAGTAGCCACTGTATCCCTTATGTCCACTTACACGCTGTGTCAGACCTTTACTCAGCTTCCCTATTTCTATGCAGGTAATTAATTGTAGGGGTTTGATGAGTCCCAATATGGTGTAGCAACTCACTCCCTTATGTCCACTTACACGCTGTGTCAGACCTTTACTCAGCTTCCCTATTTAAGTGCAGGTAATTAAGGGTAGGGGTTTGATGAGTGCCAATACGGAGTAGCCACTGTATCCCTTATGTCCACTTACACGCCGTGTCAGACCTTTACTCAGCTTCCCTATTTCTGTGCAGGTAATTAAGTGTAGGGGTTTGATGAGTCCCAATATGGTGTAGCCACTCACTCCCTTATGTCCACTTACACAATGTGTTAGACATTTACTCAGCTTCCCTATTTTTGTGCAGGTAATTAAGTGTAGGGGTTTGATGAGTCCCAATATGGAGTAGCCAGTCTCTCCCTTATGTCCACTTACACGCCGTGTCAGACCTTTACTCAGTTTCCCTATTTCTGTGCAGGTAATTAAGTGTAGGGGTTGGATAAGTGCCAATACAGAGTAGCCACTCTCTCCCTTATGGCCACTTACACGCCGTGTCAGACCTTTACTCAGCTTCCCTATTTCTGTGCAGGTAATTAAGTGTAGAGGGTGGATAAGTGCCAATACGTAGTAGCCACTCTCTCCTCTCTGTATCACTTACACGCCGTGTCAGACCTTTTACTCAGCTTCCCTATTTCTGTGCAGGTAATTAAGTGTAGGGGTTTGATGAGTGCCAATACGGAGTAGCAATCTCTCCCTTATGTCCACTTACACGCCGTGTCAGACCTTTACTCCGCTTCCCTATTTCTGTGCAGGTAATTAAGTGTAGGGGTTGGATGAGTACCAATATGGAGTAGCCACTCTCTCCTCTCTGTACCACTTACACGCCGTGTCAGACCTTTACTCAGCTTCCCTATTTCTGTGCAGGTAATTAAGTGTAGGGGTTGGATGAGTACCAATATGGAGTAGCCACTCTCTCCTCTCTGTACCACTTACACGCCGTGTCAGACCTTTACTCAGCTTCCCTATTTCTGTGCAGGTAATTAAGTGTAGGGGTTGGATGAGTACCAATATGGAGTAGCCACTCTCTCCTCTCTGTACCACTTACACGCCGTGTCAGACCATTACTCAGCTTCCCTATTTCTGTGCAGGTAATTAAGTGTAGGGTTTTGATGAGTGCCTATACGGAGTAGCCACTCTCTCCTCTCTGTACCACTTACACGTCGTGTCAGACCTTTACTCAGCTTCCCTATTTCTGTGCAGGTAATTAAGTGTAGGGGTTGGATAAGTACCAATATGGAGTAGCCACTCTCTCCTCTCTGTATCACTTAGTGGATTAAGTGGACATAAGGAAGAGTGTGGCTACTCCATATTGGGACTTATCAAACCCCTACACTTAATTACCTGCTCAGACATAGGGAAGTAATTAAGTGTAGGGGTTGGATAAGTGCCAATACAGAGTAGCCACTCTCTCCCTTATGGCCACTTACACGCCGTGTCAGACCTTTACTCAGCTTCCCTATTTCTGTGCAGGTAATTAAGTGTAGAGGGTGGATAAGTGGCAATACGTAGTAGCCACTCTCTCCTCTCTGTACCACTTACACGCCGTGTCAGACCTTTTTTCAGCTTCCCTATTTCTGTGCAGGTAATTAAGTGTAGGGGTTGGATAAGTGCCAATACAGAGTAGCCACTCTCTCCCTTATGGCCACTTACACGCCGTGTCAGACCTTTACTCAGCTTCCCTATTTCTGTGCAGGTAATTAAGTGTAGAGGGTGGATGAGTACCAATATGGAGTAGCCACTCTCTCCTCTCTGTACCACTTACACGCCGTGTCAGACCTTTACTCAGCTTCCCTATTTCTGTGCAGGTAATTAAGTGTAGGGGTTGGATGAGTACCAATATAGGAGTAGCCACTCTCTCCTCTCTGTACCACTTACACGCCGTGTCAGACCTTTACTCAGCTTCCCTATTTCTGTGCAGGTAATTAAGTATAGGGGTTTGATGAGTGCCTATACGGAGTAGCCACTCTCTCCTCTCTGTACCACTTACACGTCGTGTCAGACCTTTACTCAGCTTCCCTATTTCTGTGCAGGTAATTAAGTGTAGGGGTTTGGATGAGTGCCAATATGGAGTAGCTACTCTACCCTATGTCCACTTACACGCCGTGTCAGACCTTTACTCAGCTTCCCTATTTCTGTGCAGGTAATTAAGTGTAGGGGTTTGATGAGTGCCAATACGGAGTAGCCACTCTCTCCTCTCTGTACCACTTACACGCCGTGTGAGACGTTTACTCAGCTTCCCTATTTCTGTGCAGGTAATTAAGTGTAGGGGTCGGATGAGTACCAATATGGAGTAGCCACTCTCTCCTCTAAGTACCACTTACACGCCGTGTCAGACCTTTACTCAGCTTCCCTATTTCTGTGCAGGTAATTAAGTGTAGGGGTTGGATGAGTACCAATATAGAGTAGCCACTCTCTCCTCTCTGTACCACTTACACGCCGTGTCAGGACCTTTACTCAGCTTCCCTATTTCTGTGCAGGTAATTAAGTGTAGGGGTTTGATGAGTGCCTATACGGAGTAGCCACTCTCTCCCTTATGTCCACTTACACGCCGTGTCAGACCTTTACTCAGCTTCCCTATTTCTGTGCAGGCTAATTAAGTGTAGGGGTTGGATGAGTGCCAATACGGAGTAGCCACTCTCTCCTCTCTGTACCACTTACACGCCGTGTCAGGACCTTTACTCAGCTTCCCTATTTCTGTGCAGGTAATTAAGTGTAGGGGTTGGATGAGTACCAATATGGAGTAGCCACTCTCTCCTCTCTGTACCACTTACACGCCGTGTCAGACCTTTACTCAGCTTCCCTATTTCTGTGCAGATAATTTAGTGTAGGGGTTGGATGATTGCTAATACAGAGTAGCCACTCTCTCCCCTATGGCCACTTACACGTCGTGTCATACCTTTACTCAGCTTCCCTATTTCTGTGCAGATAATTAAGTGTAGGGGTTGGATGAGTGCCAATACAGAGTAGCCACTCTCTCCCCTATGTCCACTTACACACCGTGTCAGGCCTTTACTCAGCTTCCCTATTTCTGTGCAGATAATTTAGTGTAGGGGTTGGATGAGTGCTAATACAGAGTAGCCACTCTCTCCCCTATGGCCACTTACACGTCGTGTCATACCTTTACTCAGCTTCCCTATTTCTGTGCAGATAATTAAGTGTAGGGGTTGGATGAGTGCCAATATGGAGTAGCCACTCTCTCCCCTATGTCCACTTACACACCGAGTCAGGCCTTTACTCAGCTTCCCTATTTCTGTGCAGATAATTTAGTGTAGGTGTTGGATGAGTGCTAATACAGAGTAGCCACTCTCTCCCGTATGGCCACTGACACGCCGTGTCATACCTTTACTCAGCTTCCCTATTTCTGTGCAGATAATTTAGTGTAGGGGTTGGATGAGTGCTAATACAGAGTAGCCACTCTCTCCCCTATGGCCACTGACACGCCGTGTCATACCTTTACTCAGCTTCCTTATTTCTGTGCAGATAATTTAGTTTAGGGTTTGAATGAGTGCTAATACAGAGTAGCTACTCTCTTCCTTAAGGCCACTTACACGTCGTGTCATACCTTTACTCAGCTTCCCTATTTCTGTGCAGATAATTAAGTGTAGGGGTTGGATGAGTGCCAATACGTAGTAGCTACTCTCTCCCCTATGTCCACTTACACGATGTGTCAGGCCTTTACTCAGCTTCCCTATTTCTGTGCAGGTAATTAAGTGTAGGGGTTGGGTGAGTGCTAATACGTAGAGCCACTCTCTTCCTTATGTACCACTTACATGCCGTGTCAGGCCTTGACTCAGCTTCCCTATTTCTGTGCAGAAAATTAAGTGTAGGGGTTGGATAAGTGCCAATACAGAGTAGCCATTTTTCCCTAATGTCCACTTACACGCCGTGTCAGGCCTTTACTCAGCTTCCCTATTTCTCTGCAGGTAATTAAGTGTAGGGGGTGGATAAGTGCCTATACGGAGTAGCGACTCTCTCCCCTATGTCCACTTACACGCCGTGTCACACCTTTACTCAGCTTCCCTATTTCTGTGCAGGTAATTAAGTGTAGGGGTTGGATGAGTGCAAATATGGAGTAGCCACTCTCTCCCCTTATGTCCACTTAAACGCCCGTGTCAGACCTTTACTCAGCTTCCCTATTTCTGTGCAGGTAAATAAGTGTAGGGGTTTGATGGGTCCCAATATGAAGTAGCCACTCTCTCTCTTATGTCCACTTACACGCCGTGTCAGACCTTTACTTAGCTTCCCTATTTCTGTGCAGGTAATTAAGTGTAGGGGTTTGATGAGTGCCAATACGGAGTAGCCACTCTCTCCCCTATGAACCAATTACACACCGTGTCAGACCTTTACTCAGCTTCCCTATTTCTTTGCAGGTAATTAAGTGTAGGGGTTTGATGAGTCCCAATATCGTGTAACCACTATTTCCCTTAAGTCCACTTACACGCCTTGTCAGACCTTTACTCAGCTTCCCTATTTCTGTGCAGATAAATAAGTGTAGGCGTTGGATGAGTGCCAATACGTAGTAGCCACTCTCTTCCTTATGTACCACTTACATGCCGTGTCAGGCCTTGACTCAGCTTCCCTATTTCTGTGCAGATAATTAAGTGTAGGGGTTGGATAAGTGCCAATACAGAGTAGCCATTCTTTCCCTAATGTCCACTTACACGCCGTGTCAGGCCATTACTCAGCTTCCCTATTTCTCTGCAGGTAATTAAGTGTAGGGGGTGGATGAGTGCCTATACGGAGTAGCGACTCTCTCCCCTATGTCCACTTACACGCCGTGTCAGACCTTTACTAAGCTTCCCAATTTCTGTGCAGGTAATTAAGTGTAGGGGTTTAATGAGTCCCAATATGGAGTAGCCACTCTCTCCCTTACGTCCACTTACACGCCGTATCAGAACTTTACTCAGCTTCCCTATTTCTGTGCAGGTAATTAAGTGTAGGGGTTGGATGAGTGCCAATACGGAGTAGCCACTCTCTCCCTTATGTCTACTTACACGCCGTATCAGACCTTTACTCAGCTTCCCTATTTCTGTGCAGGTAATTAAGTGTAGGGGTTTAATGAGTCCCAATATGGAGTAGCCACTCTCTCCCTTATGTCCACTTACACAACGTATCAGACCTTTACTCAGCTTCCCTATTTCTGTGCAGATAAATAAGTGTAGGGGTTGGATGAGTGCCAATACGTAGTAGCCACTCTCTTCCTTATGTACCACTTACATGCCTGTGTCAGGCCTTGACTCAGCTTCCCTATTTCTGTGCAGATAATTAAGTGTAGGGGTTGGATAAGTGCCAATACAGAGTAGCCATTCTTTCCCTAATGTCCACTTACACGCCGTGTCAGGCCATTACTCAGCTTCCCTTATTTCTCTGCAAGTAATTAAGTGTAGGGGGTGGATGAGTGCCTATAACCGGAGTAGCGACACTCTCCCCTATGTCCACTCTACACGCCGTGTCAGACCTTTACTAAGCTTCCCAATTTCGTAGCAGGTAAATTAAGTGTAGGGGTTTTATTGAGTCCCAATATGGAGTAGCCACTCTCTCCCTTACGTCCACCTTACACGCCGTATCAGAACTTTACTCTCAGCTTCCTATTTCTGTGCAGGTAATTAAGTGTAGGGGTTGGATTGAGTGCCAATACGGAGTAGCCACTCTCTCCCTTATGTCTACTTACACGCCGTATCAGACCTTTACTCAGCTTCCCTATTTCTGTGCAGGTAATTAAGTGTAGGGGTTTAATGAGTCCCAATATGGAGTAGCCACTCTCTCCCTTATGTCCACTTACACAACGTATCAGACCTTTACTCAGCTTCCCTATTTCTGTGCAGGTAATTAAGTGTAGGGGTTGGATGAGTGCCAATACGGAGTAGCCACTGTATCCCTTATGTCCACTTACACGTTGTGTCAGACCTTTACTCAGCTTCCCTATTTCTATGCAGGTAATTAATTGTAGGGGTTTGATGAGTCCCAATATGGTGTAGCAACTCACTCCCTTATGTCCACTTACACGCTGTGTCAGACCTTTACTCAGCTTCCCTATTTAAGTGCAGGTAATTAAGGGTAGGGGTTTGATGAGTGCCAATACGGAGTAGCCACTGTATCCCTTATGTCCACTTACACGCCGTGTCAGACCTTTACTCAGCTTCCCTATTTCTGTGCAGGTAATTAAGTGTAGGGGTTTGATGAGTCCCAATATGGTGTAGCCACTCACTCCCTTATGTCCACTTACACAATGTGTTAGACATTTACTCAGCTTCCCTATTTTTGTGCAGGTAATTAAGTGTAGGGGTTTGATGAGTCCCAATATGGAGTAGCCAGTCTCTCCCTTATGTCCACTTACACGCCGTGTCAGACCTTTACTCAGTTTCCCTATTTCTGTGCAGGTAATTAAGTGTAGGGGTTGGATAAGTGCCAATACAGAGTAGCCACTCTCTCCCTTATGGCCACTTACACGCCGTGTCAGACCTTTACTCAGCTTCCCTATTTCTGTGCAGGTAATTAAGTGTAGAGGTCGGATAAGTGCCAATACGTAGTAGCCACTCTCTCCTCTCTGTATCACTTACACGCCGTGTCAGACCTTTACTCAGCTTCCCTATTTCTGTGCAGGTAATTAAGTGTAGGGGTTTGATGAGTGCCAATACGGAGTAGCAATTCTCTCCCTTATGTCCACTTACACGCCGTGTCAGACCTTTACTCCGCTTCCCTATTTCTGTGCAGGTAATTAAGTGTAGGGGTTGGATGAGTACCAATATGGAGTAGCCACTCTCTCCTCTCTGTACCACTTACACGCCGTGTCAGACCTTTACTCAGCTTCCCTATTTCTGTGCAGGTAATTAAGTGTAGGGGTTGGATGAGTACCAATATGGAGTAGCCACTCTCTCCTCTCTGTACCACTTACACGCCGTGTCAGACCTTTACTCAGCTTCCCTATTTCTGTGCAGGTAATTAAGTGTAGGGGTTGGATGAGTACCAATATGGAGTAGCCACTCTCTCCTCTCTGTACCACTTACACGCCGTGTCAGACCATTACTCAGCTTCCCTATTTCTGTGCAGGTAATTAAGTGTAGGGTTTTGATGAGTGCCTATACGGAGTAGCCACTCTCTCCTCTCTGTACCACTTACACGCATTGTCAGACCTTTACTCAGCTTCCCTATTTCTGTGCAGGTAATTAAGTGTAGGGGTTGGATAAGTACCAATATGGAGTAGCCACTCTCTCCTCTCTGTATCACTTAGTGGATTAAGTGGACATAAGGAAGAGTGTGGCTACTCCATATTGGGACTTATCAAACCCCTACACTTAATTACCTGCTCAGACATAGGGAAGTAATTAAGTGTAGGGGTTGGATAAGTGCCAATACAGAGTAGCCACTCTCTCCCTTATGGCCACTTACACGCCGTGTCAGACCTTTACTCAGCTTCCCTATTTCTGTGCAGGTAATTACGTGTAGAGGGTGGATAAGTGCCAATACGTAGTAGCCACTCTCTCCTCTCTGTACCACTTACACGCCGTGTCAGACCTTTTTTCAGCTTCCCTATTTCTGTGCAGGTAATTAAGTGTAGGGGTTGGATAAGTGCCAATACAGAGTAGCCACTCTCTCCCTTATGGCCACTTACACGCCGTGTCAGACCTTTACTCAGCTTCCCTATTTCTGTGCAGGTAATCAAGTGTAGGGGTTGGATGAGTACCAATATGGAGTAGCCACTCTCTCCTCTCAGTACCACTTACACGCCGTGTCAGACCTTTACTCAGCTTCCCTATTTCTGTGCAGGTAATTAAGTATAGGGGTTGGATGAGTACCAATATAGAGTAGCCACACTCTCCTCTCTGTACCACTTACATGCCGTGTCAGACCATTACTCAGCTTCCCTATTTCTGTGCAGGTAATTAAGTGTAGGGTTTTGATGAGTGCTTATACGGAGTAGCCACTCTCTCCTCTCTGTACCACTTACACGCCGTGTCAGACCTTTACTCAGCTTCCCTATTTCTGTGCAGGTAATTAAGTGTAGGGGTTTGATGAATGCCTATACGGAGTAGCCACTCTCTCCCTTATGTCCACTTACACGCCGTGTCAGACCTTTACTCAGCTTCCCTTTTTCTGTGCAGGTAATTAAGTGTAGGGGTTTGATAAGTGCCAATACGGAGTAGCCACTCTCTCCTCTCTGTACCACTTACACGCCGTGTCAGACCTTTACTCAGCTTCCCTATTTCTGTGCAGGTAATTAAGTGTAGGGGTTGGATGAGTACCAATATGGAGTAGCCACTCTCTCCTCTAAGTACCACTTACACGCCGTGTCAGACCTTTACTCAGCTTCCCTATTTCTGTGCAGGTAATTAAGTGTAGGGGTTGGATGAGTACCAATATAGAGTAGCCACTCTCTCCTCTCTGTACCACTTACACGCCGTGTCAGACCTTTACTCAGCTTCCCTATTTCTGTGCAGGTAATTAAGTGTAGGGGTTTGATGAATGCCTATACGGAGTAGCCACTCTCTCCCTTATGTCCACTTACACGCCGTGTCAGACCTTTACTCAGCTTCCCTTTTTCTGTGCAGCTAATTAAGTGTAGGGGTTTGATGAGTGCCAATACGGAGTAGCCATTCTCTCCTCTCTGTACCACTTACACGCCGTGTGGGACGTTTACTCAGCTTCCCTATTTCTGTGCAGGTAATTAAGTGTAGGGGTCGGATGAGTACCAATATGGAGTAGCCACTCTCTCCTCTCTGTACCACTTACACGCCGTGTCAGACCTTTACTCAGCTTCCCTATTTCTGTGCAGATAATTTAGTGTAGGGGTTGGATGATTGCTAATACAGAGTAGCCACTCTCTCCCCTATGGCCAATTACACGTCGTGTCATACCTTTACTCAGCTTCCCTATTTCTGTGCAGATAATTAAGTGTAGGGGTTGGATGAGTGCCAATACAGAGTAGCCACTTTCTCCCCTATGTCCACTTACACACCGTGTCAGGCCTTTACTCAGCTTCCCTATTTCTGTGCAGATAATTTAGTGTAGGGGTTGGATGAGTGCTAATACAGAGTAGCCACTCTCTCCCCTATGGCCACTTACACGTCGTGTCATACCTTTACTCAGCTTCCCTATTTCTGTGCAGATAATTAAGTGTAGGGGTTGGATGAGTGCCAATATGGAGTAGCCACTCTCTCCCCTATGTCCACTTACACACCGAGTCAGGCCTTTACTCAGCTTCCCTATTTCTGTGCAGATAATTTAGTGTAGGGGTTGGATGAGTGCTAATACAGAGTAGTTACTCTCTCCCGTATGGCCACTGACACGCCGTGTCATACCTTTACTCAGCTTCCCTATTTCTGTGCAGATAATTTAGTGTAGGGGTTGGATGAGTGCTAATACAGAGTGGCCACTCTCTCCCTAATGGCCACTGACACGCCGTGTCATACCTTTACTCAGCTTCCTTATTTCTGTGCAGATAATTTAGTGTAGGGTTTGAATGAGTGCTAATACAGAGTAGCTACTCTCTTCCTTAAGGCCACTTACACGTCGTGTCATACCTTTACTCAGCTTCCCTATTTCTGTGCAGATAATTAAGTGCAGGGGTTGGATGAGTGCCAATACGTAGTAGCTACTCTCTCCCCTATGTCCACTTACACGATGTGTCAGGCCTTTACTCAGCTTCCCTATTTCTGTGCAGGTAATTAAGTGTAGGGGTTGGGTGAGTGCTAATACGTAGAGCCACTCTCTTCCTTATGTACCACTTACATGCCGTGTCAGGCCTTGACTCAGCTTCCCTATTTCTGTGCAGAAAATTAAGTAGAGGGGTTGGATAAGTGCCAATACAGAGTAGCCATTTTTCCCTAATGTCCACTTACACGCCGTGTCAGGCCTTTACTCAGCTTCCCTATTTCTCTGCAGGTAATTAAGTGTAGGGGGTGGATAAGTGCCTATACGGAGTAGCGACACTCTCCCCTATGTCCACTTACACGCCGTGTCACACCTTTACTCAGCTTCCCTATTTCTGTGCAGGTAATTAAGTGTAGGGGTTGGATGAGTGCAAATATGGTGTAGCCACTCTCTCCCTTATGTCCACTTAAACGCCGTGTCAGACCTTTACTCAGCTTCCCTATTTCTGTGCAGGTAAATAAGTGTAGGGGTTTGATGAGTCCCAATATGAAGTAGCCACTCTCTCTCTTATGTCCACTTACACGCCGTGTCAGACGTTTACTCAGCTTCCCTATTTCTGTGCAGGTAATTAAGTGTAGGGGTTTGATGAGTGCCAATACGGAGTAGCCACTCTCTCCCCTATGAACCAATTACACGCCGTGTCAGACCTTTTACTCAGCTTCCCTATTTCTTTGCAGGTAATTAAGTGTAGGGGTTTGATGAGTCCCAATATGGTGTAACCACTATTTCCCTTAAGTCCACTTACACGCCTTGTCAGACCTTTACTCAGCTTCCCTATTTCTGTGCAGATAAATAAGTGTAGGCGTTGGATGAGTGCCAATACGTAGTAGCCACTCTCTTCCTTATGTACCACTTACATGCCGTGTCAGGCCTTGACTCAGCTTCCCTATTTCTGTGCAGATAATTAAGTGTAGGGGTTGGATAAGTGCCAATACAGAGTAGCCATTCTTTCCCTAATGTCCACTTACACGCCGTGTCAGGCCATTACTCAGCTTCCCTATTTCTCTGCAGGTAATTAAGTGTAGGGGGTGGATGAGTGCCTATACGGAGTAGCGACTCTCTCCCCTATGTCCACTTACACGCCGTGTCAGACCTTTACACAGCTTCCCAATTTCTGTGCAGGTAATTAAGTGTAGGGGTTTAATGAGTCCCAATATGGAGTAGCCACTCTCTCCCTTACGTCCACTTACACGCCGTATCAGAACTTTACTCAGCTTCCCTATTTCTGTGCAGGTAATTAAGTGTAGGGGTTGGATGAGTGCCAATTCGGAGTAGCCACTCTCTCCCTTATGTCTACTTACACGCCGTATCAGACCTTTACTCAGCTTCCCTATTTCTGTTCAGGTAATTAAGTGTAGGGGTTTAATGAGTCCCAATATGGAGTAGCCACTCTCTCCCTTATGTCCACTTACACAACGTATCAGACCTTTACTCAGCTTCCCTATTTCTGTGCAGGTAATTAAGTGTAGGGGTTGGATGAGTGCCAATACGGAGTAGCCACTGTATCCCTTATGTCCACTTACACGCTGTGTCAGACCTTTACTCAGCTTCCCTATTTCTATGCAGGGAATTAATTGTAGGGGTTTGATGAGTCCCAATATGGTGTAGCCACTCACTCCCTTATGTCCACTTACACGCTGTGTCAGACCTTTACTCAGCTTCCCTATTTAAGTGCAGGTAATTAAGGGTACGGGTTTGATGAGTGCCAGTACGGAGTAGCCACTGTATCCCTTATGTCCACTTACACGCCGTGTCAGACCTTTACTCAGCTTCCCTATTTCTGTGCAGGTAATTAAGTGTAGGGGTTTGATGAGTCCCAATATGGTGTAGCCACTCACTCCCTTATGTCCACTTACACAATGTGTTAGACATTTACTCAGCTTCCCTATTTTTGTGCAGGTAATTAAGTGTAGGGGTTTGATGAGTCCCAATATGGAGTAGCCAGTCACTCCCTTATGTCCACTTACACGCCGTGTCAGACCTTTACTCAGCTTCCCTATTTCTGTGCAGGTAATTAAGTGTAGGGGTTGGATAAGTGCCAATACAGAGTAGCCACTCTCTCCCTTATGGCCACTTACACGCCGTGTCAGACCTTTACTCAGCTTCCCTATTTCTGTGCAGGTAATTAAGTGTAGAGGTCGGATAAGTGCCAATACGTAGTAGCCACTCTCTCCTCTCTGTATCACTTACACGCCGTGTCAGACCTTTACTCAGCTTCCCTATTTCTGTGCAGGTAATTAAGTGTAGGGGTTTGATGAGTGCCAATACGGAGTAGCGAATCTCTCCCTTATGTCCACTTACACGCCGTGTCAGACCTTTACTCCGCTTCCCTATTTCTGTGCAGGTAATTAAGTGTAGGGGTTGGATGAGTACCAATATGGAGTAGCCACTCTCTCCTCTCTGTACCACTTACACGCCGTGTCAGACCTTTACTCAGCTTCCCTATATCTGTGCAGGTAATTAAGTGTAGGGGTTGGATGAGTACCAATATGGAGTAGCCACTCTCTCCTCTCTGTACCACTTACACGCCGTGTCAGACCTTTACTCAGCTTCCCTATTTCTGTGCAGGTAATTAAGTGTAGGGGTTGGATAAGTACCAATATGGAGTAGCCACTCTCTCCTCTCTGTACCTCTTACACGCCGTGTCAGACCTTTACTCAGCTTCCCTATTTCTGTGCAGGTAATTAAGTGTAGGGGTTTGATGAGTGCCAATACGGAGTAGCCACTCTCTCCCTTATGTCCACTTACACGCCGCGTCAGGCCTTTACCCAGCTTACCTATTTCTGTGCAGGTAATTAAGTGTAGGGGTTTGATGAGTGCCTATACGGAGTAGCCACTCTCTCCCTTATGTCCACTTACACGCCGTGTCAGACCTTTACTCAGCTTCCCTATTTCTGTGCAGGTAATTAAGTGTAGGGGTTTGATGAGTGCCAATACGGAGTAGCCACTCTCTCCCTTATGTCCACTTACACGCCGCGTTAGGCCTTTACCCAGCTTCCCTATTTCTGTGCAGGTAATTAAGTGTAGGGGTTTGAGGATTCCCAATATGGAGTAGCCAGTCTCTCCCTTATGTCCACTTACACGCCGTGTCAGACCTTTACTCAGCTTCCCTATTTCTGTGCAGGTAATTAAGTGTAGGGGTTTGATGAGTGCCTATACGGAGTAGCGACTCTCTCCCTAATGTCCACTTACACGCCGTGTCAGACCTTTACTCCGCTTCCCTATTTCTGTGCAGGTAATTAAGTGTAGGGGTTGGATGAGTACCAATATGGAGTAGCCACTCTCTCCTCTCTGTACCACTTACACGCCGTGTCAGACCTTTACTCAGCTTCCCTATTTCTGTGCAGGTAATTAATTGTAGGGGTTGGATGAGTACCAATATGGAGTAGCCACTCTCTCCTCTCTGTACCACTTACATGCCGTGTCAGACCATTACTCAGCTTCCCTATTTCTGTGCAGGTAATTAAGTGTAGGGGTTGGATGAGTACCAATATGGAGTAGCCACTCTCTCCTCTCTGTACCACTTACACGCCGTGTCAGACCTTTACTCAGCTTCCCTATTTCTGTGCAGGTAATTAATTGTAGGGGTTGGATGAGTACCAATATGGAGTAGCCACTCTCTCCTCTCTGTACCACTTACATGCCGTGTCAGACCATTACTCAGCTTCCCTATTTCTGTGCAGGTAATTAAGTGTAGGGGTTGGATGAGTACCAATATGGAGTAGCCACTCTCTCCTCTCTGTACCACTTACACGCCGTGTCAGACCTTTACTCAGCTTCCCTATTTCTGTGCAGGTAATTAATTGTAGGGGTTGGATGAGTACCAATATGGAGTAGCCACTCTCTCCTCTCTGTACCACTTACATGCCGTGTCAGACCATTACTCAGCTTCCCTATTTCTGTGCAGGTAATTAAGTGTAGGGGTTGGATGAGTACCAATATAGAGTAGCCACTCTCTCCTCTCAGTACCACTTACACGCCGTGTCAGACCTTTACTCAGCTTCCCTATTTCTGTGCAGGTAATTAAGTGTAGGGGTTGGATGAGTACCAATATAGAGTAGCCACTCTCTCCTCTCTGTACCACTTACATGCCGTGTCAGACCATTACTCAGCTTCCCTATTTCTGTGCAGGTAATTAAGTGTAGGGTTTTGATGAGTGCTTATACGGAGTAGCCACTCTCTCCTCTCTGTACCACTTACACGACGTGTCAGACCTTTACTCAGCTTCCCTATTTCTGTGCAGGTAATTAAGTGTAGGGGTTGGATGAGTACCAATTTGGAGTAGCCCCTCTCTCCTCTCTGTACCACTTACACGCCGTGTCAGACCTTTACTCAGCTTCCCTATTTCTGTGCAGGTAATTAAGTGTAGGGGTTTGATGAGTGCCAATACGGAGTAGCCACTCTCTCCTCTCTGTACTACTTACACGCCGTGTCAGACCTTTACTCAGCTTCCCTATTTCTGTGCAGGTAATTAAGTGTATGGGTTTGATGAGTGCCTATACGGAGTAGCCACTCTCTCCCTTATGTCCACTTACACGCCGTGTCAGACCTTTACTCTGCTTCCCTATTTCTGTGCAGGTAATTAAGTGTAGGGGTTTGATGAGTGCCAATACGGAGTAGCCACTCTCTCCCTTATGTCCACTTACACGCCGCGTCAGGCCTTTACCCAGCTTACCTATTTCTTTGCAGGTAATTAAGTGTAGGGGTTTGATGAGTCCCAATATGGTGTAACCACTCTCTCCCTTATGTCCACTTACACGCCGTGTCAGACCTTTACTCAGCTTCCCTATTTAAGTGCAGGTAATTAAGTGCACGGGTTTGATGAGTGCCAATACAGAGTAGCCACTCTCTCCCTTATGTCCACTTACACGCCGCGTCAGGCCTTTACCCAGCTTACCTATTTCTGTGCAGGTAATTAAGTGTAGGGGTTTGATGAGTCCCAATATGGAGTAGCCAGTCTCTCCCTTATGTCCACTTACACGCCGTGTCAGACCTTTACTCAGCTTCCCTATTTCTGTGCAGGTAATTAAGTGTAGGGGTTGGATAAGTGCCAATACAGAGTAGCCACTCTCTCCCTTATGGCCACTTACACGCCGTGTCAGACCTTTACTCAGCTTCCCTTTATCTGTGCAGGTAATTACGTGTAGAGGGTGGATAAGTGCCAATACGTAGTAGCCACTCTCTCCTCTCTGTATCACTTACACGCCGTGTCAGACCTTTTTTCAGCTTCCCTATTTCTGTGCAGGTAATTAAGTGTAGGGGTTGGATAAGTGCCAATACAGAGTAGCCACTCTCTCCCTTATGGCCACTTACACGCCGTGTCAGACCTTTACTCAGCTTCCCTATGTCTGTGCAGGTAATTAAGTGTAGGGGTGTTATAAGTCCCAATATGGAGTAGCCACACTCTTCCTTATGTCCACTTACACGCCGTGTCAGACCTTTACTCAGCTTCCCTATTTCTGTGCAGGTAATTAAGTATAGGGGTTTGATGAGTGCCTATACGGAGTAGCGACTCTCTCCCTTATGTCCACTTACACGCCGTGTCAGACCTTTATTCCGCTTCCCTATTTCTGTGCAGGTAATTAAGTGTAGGGGTTGGATGAGTACCAATATGGAGTAGCCACTCTCTCCTCTCTGTACAACTTACACGCCGTGTCAGACCTTTACTCAGCTTCCCTATTTCTGTGCAGGTAATTAAGTGTAGGGGTTGGATGAGTACCAATATGGAGTAGCCACTCTCTCCTCTCTGTACCACTTACACGCCGTGTCAGACCTTTACTCAGCTTCCCTATTTCTGTGCAGGTAATTAAGTGTAGGGGTTTGATGAATGCCTATACGGAGTAGCCACTCTCTCCCTTATGTCCACTTACACGCCGTGTCAGACATTAACCAGCTTCCCTATTTCTGTGCAGGTAATTAAGTGTAGGGGTTTGATAAGTGCCTATACGGAGTAGCCACTCTCTCCTCTCTGTACCACTTACACGCCGTGTCAGACCTTTACTCAGCTTCCCTATTTCTGTGCAGGTAATTAAGTGTAGGGGTTGGATGAGTACCAATATGGAGTAGCCACTCTCTTCTCTCAGTACCACTTACACGCCGTGTCAGACCTTTACTCAGCTTCCCTATTTCTGTGCAGGTAATTAAGTGTAGGTGTTGGATGAGTACCAATATAGAGTACCCACTCTCTCCTCTCTGTACCACTTACACGCCGTGTCAGACCTTTACTCAGCTTCCCTATTTCTGTGCAGGTAATTAAGTGTAGGGGTTTGATGAGTGCCAATACGGAGTAGCCACTCTCTCCTCTCTGTACCACTTACACGCCGTGTCAGACCTTTACTCAGCTTCCCTATTTCTGTGCAGGTAATTAAGTGTAGGGGTTGGATGAGTACCAATATGGAGTAGCCACTCTCTCCTCTCAGTACCACTTACACGCCGTGTCAGACCTTTACTCAGCTTCCCTATTTCTGTGCAGGTAAGTTAAGTGTAGGGGTTGGATGAGTGCCAATATGTAGTAGCCACTCTCTCCTCTCTGTATCACTTACACGCCGTGTCAGACCTTTTTTTAGTTTCCCTATTTCTGTGCAGGTAGTTAAGTGTAGGGGTTGGATAAGTGCCGATACAGAGTAGCCACTCTCTCCCTTATGGCCACTTACACGCCGTGTCAGACCTTTACTCAGCTTCCCTATTTCTGTTTAGGTAATTAAGTGTAGGGGTTTGATGAGTGCCTATACGGAGTAGCGACTCTCTCCCTTATGTCCACTTACACGCCGTGTCAGGCCTTTACTCAGCTTTTTCCTATTTCTGTGCAGGTAATTAAGTGTAGGGGTTGGATGAGTGCCAATACGGAGTAGCCACTCTCTCCTTTATGTCCACTTACACGCCGTGTCAGACCTTTACTCAGCTTCCCAATTTCTGTGCAGGTAATTAAGTGTAGGGGTTTGATGAGTGCCAATACGGATTTGGCACTCTATCCCCTAAAAACCACTTACACGCCTTGTCAGACCTTTACTCAGCTTCCCTATTTCTGTGCAGGTAATTAAGTGTAGGGGTTTGATAAGTGCCAATACGGAGTAGCCACTCTCTCCCTTATGTCCACTTACACGCCGTGTCAGACCTTTACTCAGCTTCCCTATTTCTGTGCAGGTAATTAAGTGTAGGGGTTTGATGAGTGCCAATACGGAGTAGCCACTCTCTCCCTTATATCCACTTACACGCCTTGTCAGACCTTTACTCAGCTTCCCTATTTCTGTGCAGGTAATTAAGTGTAGGGGTTTGATGAGTGCCAATACGGAGTAGCCACTCTATCCCCTTTAAACCACTTACACGCCATGTCAGACCTTTACTCAGCTTCCCTATTTCTGTGCAGTTAGTTAAGTGTAGGGGTTTGATGAGTGCCAATATGGAGTAGCCACTCTTTCCTATGTCCACTTACACGCCGTATCAGGCCTTTACTCAGCTTTCTTATTTCTGTTTAGATAATTAAATGTGGGGGTTGGATCAGTGAAAATATGGAATAGCCACTCTTCCCTCTGTACCTCTGTACCTGAACGCCAGTCTACATTGGCATGCAGGCCTGTGCGTGAACTCTATTTTACGAGTGAAGTACTGACCTTTTGCACAATGGGGATTCGAACCTTGGACTTTACATTCCACGGTCCGAAGCCTTAGCTAGTGAGCCACAACGCTGGTAATTTTTTAATATTCTATTTATTTTATTATTCAAATGTTTTTCATAGTTTAGGTTCTAAAGCCAGTGTTGCCAATGAAATAGATCTTGAATGCCGCCTTTTTATAACTCAAACGATATACTTTATAAAATAGTTTAATTTATAGGTCATGTTCGAGTCCTGGCATAGACAGTTAGTTTTTATCAGTAATATTCACCTTGTATTATACTGATTCTCCCTCTTACTCTGCCAGATGAGTTACGCTCTCTCTCACACACACATGCACACAGATCGACAGTCTAGTAGGGCAAGGTTAAAAAGGAGATCGGCCTCTCATTTTATTATGTATAATAAAGTAGTGGTTTGTTAATCGTATTAGCCAAAGCTACTTGTTTTCTGGACATAAACGTACAACCATTATGAATCAATCCTATCTCCCGGGGGAGCGTTGGGGATGCTGTTTGTTGTGTCAAGCCGTAGCGCTCAACAAACGACTCGTAATAGATGGAGTTCCTTCAACCAGACCATTTCTTACGTACTTTGTCCAAATTGTAATCAGCCTTAACCACATCTTAAATGTTTGTTAGTGCTGATAATGTTGATAAAATTCTACCAGAACAATCATTATTTACTCATATTAATTTGTTGTATTAAATTATAAAAACTTTTAAGATCTTGAACTGAGAATTGTTATTCATTTCTTACCATTCCAGATTGTCAATGTGCCACGAGGTGATGGGAAGAAGGGTATTTTTACATATTACCAATATATTTTTTAAATTTACCGGTGAATAACCTATTTGTGGGTGGGATAAACACACGTTTATCTTACCTCTGGAAACAATAATCAGGTCTGATCATTGTATTTGTTTCCTAAAAAATAAAAATTATACCATCTTACAATTAATAAAGTTCATATTCAAACTAAAAATATTATATTTATACAATTAATGTTTTAATATTTTGAATTAATTTAATGGAAAGACTCCAAATAAATAATTATTTAAATTACTAAAATGTTTAAATAAAGCATAAAAAATTACAATAATACTAATGAAATGTCTGTTTTGCAATTAATATTAACATATAATATGCATTAATGATTTAATCTTAATATATAATAAAAAAATTCGTTTGAATGGATGTTCCTAAATAGTAGTGGTTTGTGACAAAAAGGGATGATTTAATGATGTCCAAAAACACACGAGGTAGGTGTTGGGTGTTGTCTTTCTGTACCTTCGACTTCTGAAAACAAATTGATTCCTCAATAATATTAATTGAAAATCATGTTACAATATTTTCCTTTCAAGAACAATCCTTTGCAACACCTCTATCATTACCTCTGTACGTGAATGAGTTGGCGGGTTAGGCATTACCACTGTATGTGTAGGGTGGGAGGGTTAGGCATTACCACTGTATGTGTATGGGTGGGAGGGTTAGGCATTACCACTGTATGTGTATGGGTGGGAGGGTTAGGCATTACCACTGTATGTGTATGGGTGGGAGGGTTAGGCATTACCACTGTATGTGTATGGGTGGGAGGGTTAGGCATTACCACTGTATGTGTATGGGTGGGAGGGTTAGGCATTACCACTGTATGTGTATGGGTGGGAGGGTTAGGCATTACCACTGTATGTGTATGGGTGGGCGGATATGTCATTACCACTGTACGTAATGGGTGGGCAAGTAAGTCATTACCACTGTATGTGTATGGGTGGGAGGGTTAGTCATTACCACTGTATGTGTATGGGTGGGTGGGTGGGTTATTACCACTGTACGTAATGGGTGGGCAAGTAAGTCATTACCACTGTATGTGTATGGGTGGGAGGGTTAGGCATTACCACTGTATGTGTATGGGTGGGAGGGTTAGGCATTACCACTGTATGTGTATGGGTGGGAGGGTTAGGCATTACCACTGTATGTGTATGGGTGGGAGGGTTAGGCATTACCACTGTACGTAATGGGTGGGCAAGTAAGTCATTACCACTGTATGTGTATGGGTGGGAGGGTTAGTCATTACCACTGTATGTGTATGAGTGGGTGGGTGGGTTATTACCACTGTACGTAATGGGTGGGCAAGTAAGTCATTACCACTGTATGTGTATGGGTGGACAAGTAAGTCATTACCACTGTATGTGTATGGGTGGGCGGGTTAGTCATTACCACTGTATGTGTATGGGTGGGTGGGTTAGTCATTAACACTGTATGTGTATGGGTGGGCGGGTTAGTCAATACCACTGTATGTGTATGGGTGGGCGGGCAGGTTAGTCATTACCACTGTATGTGTATGGGTGGGCGGGTTAAGCATTACCACTGTATGTGTATGGGTGGGCGGGTTAGTCATTACCACTGTATGTGTATTGGTGGGTGGGTTAGTCATTAACACTGTATGTGTATGGGTGGGTGAGTGGGTTAGTCAATACCACTGTATGTGTATGGGTGGGCGGGCAGGTTAGTCATTACCACTGTATGTGTATGGGTGGGCGGGTTAGGCATTACCACTGTATGTGTATGGGAGGCAGGTATGTCAATACCACTGTATGTGTATAGGTGGATGGGTGGGTCATTACCACTGCACGTGTATGGGTGGGGATTGATTACACATTATACGATTGTAATGTAGTAAATTAGATTAAGCGTTTCCTAGTGGTAATGACGATCTGCAGCATAGATATAGGTCAGTAGTTATTGGCTTCCCTCAGGTCTCCATTTTTTAAAATTCGCATGATTTTTGTTTTTTTTTTTTTTTAGAGCAGGAGGAAAGACACCAGATCATCATGAGGAAAGACACAAATAATGTCAACTCAACTCGTTAGTTATAGAGGTCAGGGGGTACAGCAGATAATTGCAACAATGTTTCATCATCCACATCGACGTACCATATATATCTATTGATGTGTTTGCGGGTAATTAATTATATTATGGTTCCCACCACCTCATCAGCAATCACAGGATACAGTATCAAAGATGTAGATGGGCTATTACAATTAACCCTCATTACTCCCTTGCTCGTGGTGGGATCAGGTTTACCAACAATTTCAAAAAAATCTTTAAAAGCGTTTGCCACTCTTTAAAGTGCACTAATAAAAACACCACTAAACCAATATTTGTATTAATATTTTTATGGTTTGACCATTTGATTAATTAATTACGTGTATGGGTGGATGAGAACTCAAGAAACAAGAACGGAACAATAAAGATCAGCCCGACATCCAGGGCTTACAACTAAGAATATTAGCGGGTACAACAATACAACCAGCCGCATCGATTAAGTCATCCCCAATACAACACCCATAAGTATGGAAATAATCCTCTCTTCGACTTAGAGAGGATAGAAGATTAGACTCTTATTACAGGAAATCCCCAAGACTCCAGTGAACTTGACCGGAGGGTCCCGACGTTATCGCAAGATAACGGAATCAAGCAACGTCGAGCGTGACTGTCCCTTAGATGGATAACCCATCCGTGCGATCCCGACCTTGCACGCAGCCCGCCTGCCCGGTCACTGGTGGTGGTTCGAAAGTCACCCTTAAGCCGTTGGTCCCCAGGTTAAGTGTTAGAGAGAGCTCCTTAGCCATAACTTCACCTGGTAAAATAAGACGATCTTTAATTTTTTTTTAAACTTTAAAACCCCAAAAATCATCCGTATACCAGAGGATACGGGAGCTACGACGAAGTCCACCAAGGTATTCGACTCAAAGCAAGCGGAAGTATACCACAGGATACGGGAGCTACGACGAAGTCCACCAAGGTACCCGACTCAAAGCAATCGGAAGTATACCAGAGGATACGGGAGCTACGACGAAGACCACCAAGGTACCCGACTCAAAGCAAGCGGAAGTATACCAGAGGATACAGGAGCTACGACGAAGTCCAGCAAGGTATTCGACTCAAAGCAAGCGGAAGTATACCAGAGGATACGGGAGCTACGACGAAGTCCACCAAGGTATCCGACTCAGAGCAAGCGGAAGTATACAAAATCAGTTAGTCCTTATTATTTTCTCATTTAAAACCCATAAAACCTGACGTACGCAAGATACTTATTATGACTTTGAAAAATTAATATAGTATTTTTTTCCCATTATGCTACTTTGAGTGGTATTTCGTTTAGAGTATTATTTTAAAAGTAAGCCAAGGAACGACGCATAACTCAATACTGTCCTTACGGTTATTCCTTGTAAACCACTTTTTGCAACTATTACTGCTATAAATCCCGCCCATAAAACAATTATTTCATGTTGGTTTCATACAGAATACCTTGTATTCAAAGGCCTCAGTAAGAGGTAATGCTGTAGTATCTTTACTATGGACCAAGGAATTTGTATTAATTTGTTCATCAGATTAATTAAGTTCGAAATAAAATTAAAACACTGCACACAACCATATTTGACTTACTGGATATTATAGTTACAATTTTTTTTTTTATTTTGTGAGGCCTTTCAGTAACGATGTACCAAAAGGTTATTTCTGTGCGCAGACACGATCTAGGCAATGCTAAGTAGCATAAAACAGTTTGTAAAAAGGGTTTGTTAATCCCTAGCATGAACTCGGCAACTTTCTCCACAGGTAGCGACGAAGGGGTCTTGGTCGGTTGTTGACTTGGACAAATTCGTCCAGGTGACTTTCTCCGCAGGTAGTGTTGAAGGGGTGGTCTTGGTTGGTTGTTGGCTTAGAAAAATTCGTCCAGGCGACTTTCTTCGCAGGTAGCGACGAAGGAGTGGTCTTGGTTGGTTGTTGGCTTGGAAAAATTCGTCCAGGTGACTTTCTCCACTGTTAGTGACAAAGGGGTGGTCTTGGTTGGTTGTTGGCTTGGACAAATTCGTCCAGGTGACTTTCTCCGCAGGTAGTGACGAAGGGGTGATCTTGGTTGGTTGTTGGCTTGGACAAATTCGTCCAGGTGACTTTCTCCGCAGGTAGCGACGAAGGGGTGGTCTTGGTTGGTTGTTGGCTTGGACAAATTCGTCCAGGCGACTTTCTCCGCAAGTAGTGACGAAGGGGTGGTCTTGGTTGGTTGTTGGCTTGGACAAATTCATCCAGGCGACTTTCAGCCATACAGTTGCGGCAAATACTGGATATTGCAACTCATTTATAGGTTTATCAAAAGTCTTAAGAATGTACACATCCATTCGAGCGTCAGAATAAACAGTGTAGAAAAGTGTAATCAAATAAAACTGACTCTAATACAAAGAGTAGTAAACATATTCATACAAAACTAAGTCAACCAGCTGATAAAAAACTAGAATTTGTTAGATTGTGTCCTCTGTTGATGCTGCTAAAAACAAGTAAAATCGATGAACAGATAAAGTAATGATGTTTTCAGTAGCTAATTTTTATTAATTAATATACATATTTAACCACTGAGATTTCAAAATTGTTTAAAAGTACGTACGATATTTGTAGTAGTTTTATGAATATCGTTTTTCCGTTAAGATCTGTACAACAAATTATCAATAACTTTAATTTTGGAATTTGTTTTATTGGCCACTTATTTGTGTTTTTATTGCATTGTGTATAACGTTATACAATATATTAATCGAATTTCTCCTTGTTAAATTTTATGTATGTTAAATGTACGCCCACATTATAGCCTCTTTATTATTGGTTTTATAAATATTTGATCATGTTTCTTTTATCGGGTGCTATCATTATTCTGCTTTTACTTATAAATGTGATATGTTTATATTTTTATATGCAACGTTTGGTTACAAACTGATTATATATATAAAAAAAACTAAAATCAACGATACATATAATAAAGTACCCTTTTATTCATTTTTTATAAAAAAATATGACTAGTTTCGGCTCTTAGGCCATCTTCAGATAGTAAATAATATAACCTAAAATAAATTAACAAATTATAAAAATAAAAATAAAACAGATGAAAATAATATAACATATGATTAATTTAGTGTGTGGGTAAGTTGAATTTTACTTTTTGATTCTTATGTTTTTTAACTTCTCTTATTTTTTCGTATATAGGATTGTTCATGTTAATTTGTGTATTTAATATGTTCTTTGGTTCATTATAATTGTTTATGTATATGTGTAAATTTTCTTTACATTAACAATTATAATGAACCAAAGAACATATTAAATACACAAATTAACATGAACAATCCTATATACGAAAAAATAAGAGAAGTTAAAAAACATAAGAATCAAAAAGTAAAATTCAACTTACCCACACACTAAATTAATCATATGTTATATTATTTTCATCTGTTTTATTTTTATAATTTGTTAATTTATTTTAGGTTATATTATTTACTATCTGAAGATGGCCTAAGAGCCGAAACTAGTCATATTTTTTTTATAAAAAATGAATAAAAGGGTACTTTATTATATGTATCGTTGATTTTATTAAAATAGTAGCCCTAATGTGAACTAGTTTATACATATAAAAAAAAACTGTTTTAGAAATTAATTATAGAAGCTTAAGATCACATTTTACTCTAACCTTAACCTAATAACAAGTCGAAAATGAAATTATAAAGCACTATTATTTAATATATCAGTGTAAAAGAAAGTCAACGTTTAAACAACGTTAGGATCATACTGAATACTATTTGTTAAAATCAATTTTAATTAAAGTTGTTTTTATTAACTGCTAAAACTGTTTGTTTTATTATAAGACTTTCAGAACTCACGATACATTCAAATTCGTTTACTATTTATTTAGTTTTGGGAAAAATTTAGATGTTTCAATTTTGACACATATGCGTTTGGCTTGTGGTGGACGAAATTTTAAATAAAAATAACTGATATGGGATACGTTTATGATAGAATTAAGTACCTACTGCCACTTATTCTAAAATAGTTGCTGAGTTCGTGCCTTTCTGTTGAGTAATTTTTATGAAAGTTGCCGAATTCATGATCTTTCACCGGGGCACGTAAAAATAACCGAATTCGTGCACTCCTGTTTGTGTCTGATAATTGTAAGATTGTTACCGAAAGTCCCCACAAAATAAAAGAAAAATAAAACTCATTGATTCCTTTCATAGACTTAAATTACAGCTGTGTTAATTTAATTAACAAATTATTACACGATCGAATGCGTTGAGTATATTGCTTAGTAGAAATAAAGAAAATAAATTCTATTAACTCTCGGTCCGTATCATGGGATTGATATAAATCATGATTAGGAACTGGCGGTGATAAGCAAAGGTAGTCTCAACCTGGCGGACTCGGACGGAATGTCTCCCTAGTGGAAATTCTCATTTAGGTACAGGCGTGTAATTAAGTTAGCCGCAGAAGGGCCCTTAAGCTTTTTAAGGGGTTTTATTCCAGCAAGTTATTTTCGTTTGCGCTAGAAGTAAGGGTTACATGAATAACTAAAATTTATTTGGAAGTGTAATAATTGCGTTTACATCTGGGGTTTTATTTATACAGGGTGTCTAAAAAAATTAAATAAAAACACATTTAGAAGGAGTATGTTTATTTGAGAAATACGTTTAGATAATTATTATTTTTATTTTGTAATATAGAAAAGTTCTAAATGATAAGCTTTACCTGTAATACATCTACAATGACGTGCTAAACAGATTGGCAAACTAATTTTATTGTTGTAGGGAATTTCATTAAACTTCAGGCATGCCAATATCATGCTAAAATAGCTGTTTTAAACTATCAGTTGACACACATATTTTAAATTGATATACATATCTTAAATTATCAGCTGACATACGTGTTTTGAATTATCAGCTGACTAACGTGTTTTGAATTATAAGCTGACTAACGTGTTTTGAATTATCAGCTGACATACTTGTTTTAAATTATCAGCTGACATACGTGTTTTAAATTATCAGATGGAATAGTTTTTCAGTCTGTAAGTGTTTCCTTCAGATTATATATCAGTTCAAATATGTATATATTTTATTGAGAGCACGTCTTGGTAGATGTATTGGAATGAACGGTTATCATTTAAAACAATCATAAGTTCATATTACAAAAAACACATATATTTTTTTTAAAAAGTTTTCTTCGAATAATTACACACATTCAAAATGAGCATATATTTTTTTGAGACACCCTGAACAGTTAAACACGTTAATATAATTAAATCACAAAAAATTAAATGATCGATTTTTAATAATAACAAAGCAAGTTTCCAAGATACAACAACTCTTAGAATTTTGAAATTTTGAATATTTTGTTTTCAGTACTTAACGAAGAAAGTTCTAAATACCTCTCAGATAACTTTCAGTTCAACTCAGAAGTTAGTGCAGCTCAGTCTCTTCAATATTAGGTATATCTATTAATAGAACATCCTTCTCCACTAATTCTTTATCTGCTACTAACTGCAGAGAACGGAATAAACTCCCTCCAGATTCAAAGAGTTGTAACAATCGACGTCGGTTCACAGCGTCATTAAAAGCATTTTTGTTTGAACGGATGAATCTATAAGGGTGGCTGGGATGGGGGTCCGGGGTTACGGTCGAAGGAGCGAATGAGTGAGAGAATGGATGAAGTTAAATTTACAGAGAATTTTTATTTTATCTGAAATGTAACATTTCTTTCATGTATTATAATCAGTTATTACATTTAAGTTTAGTTATAGAATTTCATGTTTATTAAAATTACGCTTCATTGTGGATTCACTGTTTAAAATATAAATGTCAGCTGTAAGAGGGGACTTTTTAGTCTTGAAAATGTACGTAAAAATCTTGTACAGTAAAACCATTATTATTATTTAATTATATTTATTTCGAACGTTCGAATAGTTCATTCTAACATCATAAGGCCAATCGTATCGTAACATTAACATTACTTTCGGAAGAACTTTGCTTAAACACTCACATTTTGCCATACTCACGGCTTCTGAATAAATGTAAACCTTTTTCGACCGGACTTTTGTTTGTTCATTTAGTTCTTTATGCGTTGGCTGGGAAATCGGAGATGTGGCAGTCTAGTAAAAGATTGTTTCAGTAAATACTGAAACCCATCCGAGTCACATGTTTTATTTTAATTAGTATATATTAACCTCACAAACGAGAATCCATGGAAATATTTTGGCAAAAATAACCAATTTTCGAAAAAAAAAATAAAAACACCAAAATTAATGTGTTTTGCATTAATCTTGTGTAACTTTTCTCCTGGACACGAATATGACGTCAAATTATTCTGAAGAATAATAATGAGATTTACAACAACAAAATTGTGTTAGGTTCGGTTAAGTTAGTATGTCGACAGTGAATACATATTGCCAACCTTATATAAGCTAAACTAAGAAAAAATACACCAAAATCAAGTATATTTCATTAATCTTGAATATATTTTTTTCTTCTGAACACGAATAAGAAATCAAATTATTCATACGAATGACAATGAGATTTTCAACAAACAATGTGAATAACCTAACCTAATTTGTTAGATATCTCAGTTTTTATTCATGGCAGGAAAAAATGGGTGCCATATTAGTGTTTGGAGATAGAACTACATAATGCTAATGTTATATTCATATTTTTTGGTGTAAACACGTTTTTCCCAACTTTTTTAATTACAAATTTCTATGGATTCGTGTTTGAAAAGTTGAACGTGTTTGTGAATAGTTTTAAAATATCGTGAAGAAATCAGGAGGGGCCCCGATATTTTGTATTTACCAATTTGTTCGTTAAGACGGTTGTCCCGGTGAGAGTGTTTTGCTTAAGGACTGCTTCAGACACGAACTACTAAAAATCAGGATAAATTTTGATGGTGACTTTAATTATGTAGAGCATACTTAATTATGTTTGTGTAACATTATATGATCCTAAATATCAACTGGTTATTCAACAAATCAAAGGGAAATTTACCGAAGGGTTGAACATTTGTTTTGTATTCGTTTATTCATCTACCAGTGGAATGGACATAAAGCAGTAAATGACGGTACCACCGTACGTATAGGGGTGGGTGTGTGAGTCAGTACCACCTTACTGTAATACGAATAAATGTAGATGGGAAGGTGGCTCGGAAAATATTATACAACTGTACTTGCCTAATTTATAGAAGAAAAATAGAAACAATAACTTTAGATAAAAACTTTTTAGAATTTAATATCCAAAGCAATGGCTATATTAATTAAGGTTTTAATTGTCTTTTGTCTGTATGAATTAATTAATCTTTTAAAGGTGAATTATTTGTATCAAACTCTTGATTTTTTGTTCTTTGATGTTGTACTTGTTTTTTCTATATTTTTTACTAAAACACTCATTGCCTTTAGTTCAAAATAAAATAATGCCTTTAGATTAAAATAATTGTTACGTTAAAAGATGACGTATTACGAAGAATAAAATAGAGAAGCTGACAAAACATTATAAAAAAAATCTTTGTACAAAGAACATAAAAGTACTTTCTATGTAACACAATATGATTTTATTCCTTTAAAAATGCAGGTCCATGCCTTTTTTTGTAATATTTCCTCGTTATAGGTCTGTTTGTAATTTACCGACATAGTGACAAACTTACGTAACGTACAAAATCGTAGAATCGTACTTTTTATTGTCATTCTAACATCTAACATCGTACAGGGTCAATAAATGAAAAAGTACATATAATACATAAGTTAACTGGTCTAGATAATAAATCCAACACTGATTATTGTGTTTTTATTTGCACTTGGAAATTAAATGAAATGAAAAATGACTTTATTGTACAATTATGTTACAAATAGTGAGGTTAGGACTTAAAAGTACTCTTACATCTAACCATAAATTAATATGAATACAGATGAAATATAACAAGAATAATTCAAAGAATTAAAGTATTAACTACAAAGAACAGATAATGAGATCTAAAAGACATTTAATACATCAGTGTACAATACCTAACTAGCTTACGAACCGAATCCTTTGATCTAAAAAAGTTTTATTTCGTACTTTTCGTATCTTACAGTAGTTTCAAAATTTAACAAAACATTGAGAATATTAATTTTTCACAATTTCTGTACCTATGAATTGATAACTTTGTTCAGTTAACAAACGATTTGTAATTAAATATTTGAATTGAATGGTTCGGGAAAAACTGAAACTATTCTCTAAATTAAACATTTTAATCAAAATTTTAATATAGTTGTAATAAATAAAAATACTAAAGGAATAATAAGTAACACAATTTGAAAAGGAATTCTATTATATTTGCCATTTTTATTGTAATGCTTTTATCTATTTAAATATTGCATATTTAATGAATATCTAATGGAAAAATCTGTCGATGAAGAGGGTGAGTTGACAAGACTGATACTTGCATAGAGTGTGGAAACTAGACACGAACGGGTCCTACGTCATCAATTATTTATTTTTACGGTACATGTCAGTCTGATGATATTTGTATTTATTTTGTTAGGACTGGTAAGAAGACAAGAGAAGAAACTTCTAAATAGATGGGATAGGAAACTGTCGAGAAAGATCTTTCAACCAGCCATTGGTGTGGAGGATGTGAAACCAGGAGCTTCAACAGCTACATAATCAACCTGGAATACTTGTAGACGAAAACAGAGCAATACTAGAGGAATACGTAGAAAGTCTTCCGACGAAGACCAGAAGTATGTAAACCAAAAAGAATGCCATGGAGTCTTATTGGATGGTCCGATGACGTACAAGACGACCTTGATAGAATGTAAATATTTGAGAGGAATAGAGAATACATCATAACAGAGAATCGAATCAAATAGATGTGATTTGTGGAAAGGGAAAAGAGACCAGGGTCCTTTATGTGCTGCATTGCCAAGGAGTCGTTTGTTGAGTATTGAACACGAAGGGCTCTATGTATTGCTGTACACAGTCGAAAGTATAGAATGGATGATATCCTGATTAAGAAGAGAATGGGAAGGGACGTTAAGTTGTACGTTTAGTAGGTCTGACAACATTTACCTCTCTAAAATCAGTAAGTCGATCTGATCTTTACGAACGAATACAAACATCCAACTTTGTACATATTGTCAAATTTTCCAAATGAACAAATATCATACTAATTACTTACGAGTTTTAGTTGATTTATTTAACATAGTTTCCATTAAGTTAATTAAATACACATGAAACTTAAACACCAAAGTTCACACTCATCACGATTTTTAGTTTTACTTCATTTTAACTGTATTAAAATGAAAAAAAAGAAACGAAAAAATACATGCCGGTGCGTGGATGAGCGACGGACAGGATTCGTTATCGATGCGTGCCGGCACGTGCTTTTTCATTTCTTCGGGATTTTCATTTTAATAAACATAACATAACTGTGTTATGTTTACGTAAGAAAGTTAATAGTGACGAAAAATTAGACCTGAATAGAATCTTTCGATCTGAAACGCGTCGTCCAGTTCTTTCATGTTGGGCAATTGACTGATACTCGCAAGCAATAGTTGATCATCCGCCCGGGTCTGAAATTACTGATTTAATAAATCTCATAATACATTTAGGCTTACCCATTATAAATACAATGAACATGCCCATAAGCGGATTTCATCCGTCGTACGTAAAACGCAGTAGAAACCCCGCACGTCAGAGCTACACAACAATAGTGAAGCCTACTCTTGTGAAAATTGCAACCGGCTCGACGCTAGCGCTCGTAGTGTTCAGGTAACGCAGATCTACTGTATCTCTCCGCTAAATAGCACGGCAGTACACTTACGTTGCAATGCAACTGAGAATGAAGCGTTGAAGTGTTATGAATGAAGAACTTACGAAGCAATATTTGGCTCAAATTACATTAGTTCATAGTATGTTTTATACTTTTTCTATTTACCTAGATTATAAATTTTAACACCACCTTTTACATAAACAACAATCACGTGTGACAACAGCTGTTACCACGCTACCTCACCACTAGGTTCGCTAACATCGCTGGTAAACGGGAAAAAACGACTGATCTTTGCTACTGTATTTATAATATACTGTTGCTACAGTCTAATTCCACTAAGCGTGCTCATGACAAGTCGGGCCATTCAATAAATAAACTAGGAGTACACTAGGTATTTAGCTTACCTTGGAGGGGTGCGTATTTGATAATGTATCGAGTTATGGGACTGTTGCCATCTTGAGGGGGGCTCCAGGACAACTGGACCTGCCTGCTACTCTGATCTACCAATCTTACGTTGAATGGTTTCCCTGGAGCATCTGTGAACAAAGAGCCAAAGAAAGTTAAAGGAAACGCCTTATCATAAAACTATTACATGGTTGGTGTGATAAAAAATATTAAACTACTAACTCAACCGTGCCGCTCCTTGCCATGTCTTTAGTTGATTTTATCTTAAATAATGTAAGTTACAGTTGTTTTCACAAATAAACAATCATCTGGTCACAATAATAAACTTACAGGATATAATTTGGATATAATATGTACATAAATCAGCTGGTTACAATAGAACTTTCTCAGCCCTAACGTTTATTTTCACTTTCTAATGTAGGTAGGTCGGGCAATAATTGAAATTCCATATTCCCGTGTACAATTTTAGGAACTAAACATATAACCACACTCTTGTACATAAGGGTAATGTTGTGTAAATATTTAATTTGAATCCATTATCTACATTTCGAATTTTATGTACAAACTCGAACGGTACTAGGTTGTGTACATCAGGAAGTTTGGCTTAGTGATTGGTAGAACTGTACTAAACTGACTTTAATAGTATCTATTACTATTCAAGCAAACTACACCAGTGAACGCCACACAAAAACAAAAATCCATTACAACATAAGTAAAAATATACAAATATTATCGTGATCTATTCCTCCGTGAATCTCTGCTCCGAGTTTGGTAAACGTGGGTTACCAAACTAGATTTCGATAATATTTGTACGTTTTTTACTCATAAATAAAATGTGTAGTGTGACGTTAACTAGTTTTGTAATCTTACTAACCCATATTTGCCCAATATTTTTACTTTATTTTTGACGATTTTATGCTTTAATCGTTGGATGGATGACGCTCAGACAGTCACCCATCCAAGGGACATCTACGCTCGATGTTGCTTGACTCCGTTATCTTGCGATAACGTCGAAACCTCCGGTCAAGGCCACTGGGAAAGTTAGTGAGCAATGGGAAGAAAAATCACAAAACTACACGAGTGACGGGGTTGGCACGCGAAACGTACAGGTGTGTCCCCTAGTTTCAAATGTAAATAAGCCTACCTTGAACCAACAGGTGGAGAGTGGTCTGGTCGTGGCCGTAGTGGTTCCTGCCGATGCAAGTGTAAGTGCCACTGTCATCTGTCCTCACATTTCTAATGGTCATTTCTGAAATCAGCCCTCCTGATATTGTTGAGTTCTTTAGGCTGTAACAGAATAAATCGTAATAAACACTCAATTGATATAAAAACAACGCATACCAATTCTTTAGCCTACATTTATACGTATTAAATTATATTTGGTTGTTTTCATTACAAATACATTTTTTCAGCAAAGTAAATTATTAGGCACCTTAATTATTTAGTAAAAAAAAAAATACAGCACATTTTCTCTTTTTCTAAGCTACAAAATTATCTGTAAATATGGAATATAGGGCCCCTGCCGATTTTTATTATTTTTTTTTAAACTAGTCAAAACACGAATCTATAGACGTTTTCGGCGGAAACACAGATTAAAAAAATAAATAAATAATTGATACCAAAAGCGACATATACAGGGTGAGGCAGTACGTATAGCGGGTGTTTTATGGTTTGGTGAAGAGCCATAAAACAAGATGCTTTCCCTATAAACAGCACATTCGAGTCCATTAAAACAATGTAAATTAAAATTGATGTACAGTGTCCTCCAAAACTAACGTTTCGTGGGTTCGAATCTCTCAAACATTTTAAATGTAAAAATTGGACAAGTAATGCATAATTTTAAAGGTCTTGTTGAAAGAAAACCATTAGTGTAAAGAAATTTCACTTATCTTAATTGGTTAAAAATGTCGGTAATTTTTTATGAACATTTTGACATTTACGGAATTCCATCTAATTTTCTTTCAATTTTATATATGTCCATCCCAGTGTCAAATTATTACTCACTAAATAAATAAATAAAAAAAAAAAAAAAAAACTCACATAAGCCACATGACTACATTTATGCGTATTTTGATGTTGGTTCCCTAAAACGCGAATTTTGAACAATTCAAATTTCCTATAAGTCAATAATTTTAAAATAGGGACATGCTTCATTTTGCATGTTATTTTAAAGGTCTCGTTAAGACGAACAAAGTTTATATTTACATTTTTTATTGTAGCTACCGTGGTTTTCGATAAATAAGCGGAAATGCGATTAGAAGGCCTATGTCCAATGTAACGTAAAACACTGAGGAAATTACGTTAAAACAGAATTTCCTCTTATTCCTCTAAAACCACGGGAGGTACAATAAAAGAGGTAAAAACAAACATTGTTCGTCTTAACGATACATTTAAAATAACACACAATATGATGCATGTTGCTATTTAAAATTTTTGACTTATAGGACTTTGAACTTTTCAAAAATCGGGTTTTAGGGGACCAACATCAAAATTCACGTAAATGTATTCATGTGGCATATCATAGTAAAGCTAATTTTTTTGTGAGTAATAATTTGAAACTGGTATTGACATACCATAAATGGTAAGAGAATTAGAGTGAATTTCGTAAATGTCCAAAATTTCATCAAAAACGTCCACCATTTTGAAATGAATTAAAATTTGTGAATTTTATTTACGCCAATTAGTTTTTTCAATAAGACATTTAAAATGTTGTTTTGCTTGTAATATGTTTACATTTAAAATTTTTGAGATTCGAACCCACGAGAATAGTTTTAGAGGACACTGTACTATACATCGATTTGTATGAAAATATTTTATAGTACAGTAACTATAAATTGAACTCGGCGTGTGCCGTTTATAGGGAAAGCGGTTTATTTTATGGCTTTAAACCAAACCGTTCGCCCGCTATGCATGCATTAAACAATTTTAACATTGATTGGGTCCCGTATAACATTAAGATGTTATGAGATTTTCCCTCCTGAACACGGATATGACATCCGTTTAAAATAATAATCCCAATAAAAACTGACAAGTTCCGTTAGGTACGTAGGTTAGGTTAGGTTCTGTTCAATGTTATGTTAGCAATATGTATTCACTGTCAACTCACCTAACCTAACCTAACCTAACCACCTAACCTAACCTAACCCACATATTTAGTTGAATATCTCAGTATTATTTATCGTATGAATAATTCGGTGTCATTATATTTGTGTTAACGAGAAAATACTATTGAAGATTTATATAGTACAAGTAAACGTCACAAAACACAAATCTATTACAATATAAGCACAAAATCTACAAATATATTACAATACAAGTACAAAATGCACAAATATTTACTTTTGTGAATCCTTCTGGTCTGAGGAAGGTGAGCGTGGTTCACCGAAATCGATAACCATAAAATTTGTGCATTTTGTACTTGTATTGTAATATATGTGTGCATTTTGTGCTTATATTGTAACTAGCCGAGTACCCGTGCTTTGCTATGGTTATTTACTTAATTACTTAGCGGTAAGTTAATTGATAATCATTACAAAAATTATTAAATCGTGTAATGGAACACAAATGAAAATTATAACATTTCTTTGTAGACAAAGTTCTTTGTTTGACCCTGTGGTTGAAGGATCGTTAAACTTTCCGAAGAGCTAACCCTTGAGCAAGCAACATATGAGCAACATGAGAGAAGCAGTCTTCCCTCAGATCAACGCTGGCCATTTTCAGAGACTGCCCTTGTGATTTATTTATTGTCATAGCAAAGCAGGGCTTCACAGGAAACTGCAGTCTTTTAAACTGAAAATGGTAATCCGAAGTATTAGGGGAACACGTGGAAAGAAGACTACTTCATCCTGATCACATCAAGTAAATATTGTTGCTTCTATGACGTTTTTGTGCAACGCTTTTATTTGTAGCCTAATGCCGTTGCAAAGCTTAGGTGGTACCAGGTTTCTTAGCAACATTATTGTAGCTCCAACCTTAAGGTAAAGATTGTGTGGTGGAATGCCTGGAGGATTAAGCGTGTGTAAAAACTACCGGGTAGTGTAACGCATCTTCTACTTCCACCACAGAATCCACCGATTGGTAACATACAGTCTCAGTTGGCAGTTTTTCCAATAATATATTATTGATACTTGTAGCAGTGTCATTCTTTGGTGTAAGGATAGCTCTTTCTCGAAACCAAAACAAATCTTTTAAATAAAAATTTTTTAAATCTGGGTAAATGTTTTCAGCCAACGCTTGCAAGTCACATACAACTTTACATAAGTCTGCTGTAATACTAACTCTGCCGTTTTTCTCAGGTAGATTTCCATTGCCGATCTTTAAAAGTAAATTTGAGAATTCTCCTGCATTTAAACTGCCTTTAAGATGAACCTGAATATTTGTTTTCAAGGCAAGAACTTGGACTTTAGGCCAAAGAATAGACCTCTTAAGGCAGGCTTTGACTTAATCAGCTCGAGTTCCTTTAGGTACAACAGGCAAAGTTTGTCTGAAGTCTCCAGCCAATAAGAGCGTTACTCCACCCATCAGGTTTCTGTTATTTCTAATGTCTTGAAGAGATCTATCTAAAGCTTCAATTCCTGTCTTGTTGGCCATTGTGCATTCGTCCCAAATTATTAACCTGCAATATTTGAGAACCTCCGCCACGTCGCTTTGTTTTGAGATGTTACACGTTGGAGTCTCAGAGTGGCGTAAGTTTAAAGGCATTTTAAACGCAGTGAGCCGTCCTCCCTCCATCCAATAATGTTGCTGCTATACCTGAAGAAGCCACTGCAATTACGATGTTCCTGTCTTTTCTTAATGAGGCTAAAACTAAATTAATTAAAAATGTCTTCCCTGTACCACCTGGTGCGTCAAGGAAAAACAGTCTTCCAGCTTCTGACTCAACGCTAGCCATTACTTCATTGTATACATCTTTCTGCTCGTCGTAAAGTTTTGGCAATTTTTCTGAAACCAACTGAGATAAATGAACCGCGTTGTAAGAGAGCTCTTTTAAGTACTCGTGATTCACTGCAGTACTGTTTGGTCCTGGACTTGGAGAAGGAAGACCGAGCTGTTGAATTGAATGGTGGGACATCGAACGCACTAAGTTTTCTAATGACTGTAGGCATTTATTGTAAACAATGTTGTTTAGTGGTTCAAGTGGTAAATCAGGGCATTCATGTTGTATTTGTCTCTTAAAGTCCTCTGACATACTATCTCTGTGTTTTTCCCATAGCCCAAAAGGATTTGCCGATTGACAAAATAGCAAAATTACTGCGAAAATCTGTCTGATTTTTGTAGGTGATTCCGACACAGCAGCTTCTTCCAAGGTTATGTCCCAGTTACTGTTATCTTCAAGTAAACCTAACGATCTGCAGGCAGACTGATAAGTGGGATGAACTACACCAGATACCCTTTTAAGATCAATAACACTTGTAGGCCCTTTAACTTCATAAGAAGCATGTGGAGATAGTAACATTCTATTTTGTTAGGTTGTACTGTGTAAACTCGACCAAGTACATGATCTTTTTTTATCCCTGGATGTCCTGGAACGGCTTTGCCTTGTTTACGATGACTAAACTTGTTATTTTTCCAGGTATAGTAAGCAGGTACTTCACTGTAAATTAGATTTCTGGCAAAACTGTCAGATTTGCAAAGCTCAAAGAATGCCAGAAGAGTCGTTTTTGGTGTATTTAGAAGTTTTTCTTGGACATTCTTGGGGTTGAAATAAACCCTCTGACCATTTTCAAGATGTACAGCTAAATGCATTACTGGAGGATATCTTTCATGGATTGGGAAACAAAATATACGCCAAGCTGCTTCGGAACTACTGATGTAACGGCCTGCTTCATAGCTTGATACTTCGTCTCTCTCGTTTTCCAAAACAAAAGCTGCTTGATCACTGCCCTTGTTCACGTATTTACAAATGTATTTTATTGACTTGACAGAATTACACAATTCCACGTTGATGTGTGCTAAAAAGGTACGTGACATAACAGGATTGTACGGCACTACCCACCGACTGTCTAGGTCAACTCTATTTATGTTGACTGTGTAACCACCATCAGCTGGAGACCTTCGACGGTACTGAGGGTAGCCATCGTCAGCAGTTTGGGTTTCTTTGGATAAGTGACGTGGATATATTTTGGAGCATGAGCCATTAACCATGCAGAATGAACTCCTATTTAAGTTGCCGCAAGGACCGTGGATCATCATAGACTTGATAATTTCATGTAGTTCAGGGTCCATTTCAGGGTCGGGCATCTCAGCACTAATCACATTATCTGTTTCGTCAGCCATGATCCTATTTTGCAGCCACAGAAAAATGTGTACATGAGGCAAGCCACGCTTCTGCCACTCCACAGTATACATGTAACACCTACTTTGGCCAAAAATTGAACCTTTAGTTAAAAGATTAATCAGTTTTTTCACTTTCAAATGGAACACCCGAGCTATAATGTCTTGTCTATCTTGAGGTTTTTGGCCGTCTTTTAAGGCAGTTCCAATTTCTGTCCATTTCGGATTACACGTAAATGTTATGAACAAATAAGGACGACCATAGTGACGAACATACGTCCTGAGTTCTCTTGTGCATATAGCGCTGACCGCCAGTAAAACTGGATGGTAACACGACCATTTGTCCTATATCTGAAACGTTAGCATCTAATTATGGCACATGGCGTCTTTAAGGTGAACATAATTTTCCACTCTGATTCTCTGATTACTCTGATTAAATCTTATGAAGTTTAGTCTCTCCGTCTCAATTTAATATACATATCAACCAAATACTGATTGAAAAGGCTGCGGTACAGTAATAAGTAACTTCCATCGCCTTTTCTTTCCATTATTCTGTAAGCGTAAAAGTCGCAAGCTGAGACCTTTTTATTGAGAGGTACGTTAGATATTGGATCACGTTGTAAGATATTGATAGCGTAGCCATCTTCTCCACGACAGAACATAAGAGGATACTGAAGTGCGTCATATGCTCGATGCGTTTCACTTATCTGTATTAAATTTGCGTTTCTACTGTGTAAAATAATATCTCTCTTTTCAAACTCCTGGCCCACAGTAACCAAAGCGACCTCTCTTGTTGCTGGTGCGTTGAAACGACCTTTATGTCCATCTGCAGGTTTCCTATCCGCATGAATAACAACCTTGAATTCCTGACCTTCCGGAACATTTTCAATTGCAGTTTTAAAATCTCGAATATAAGGATTATTACCATGCAGAAATTTTTGAATTTGACTAACTAAAGAAGGTTTAACTATATTAAAGAGGTTGGCTCTTATTTCCGTTTCTCTTTCGTCGTTCCCAACAAAATAAATTTGTAAAAAAAGAGGGATTTAGTTGGTAGGAGGTAGCAAACTTCCCATTCGATGGTAAACTTACCCTTGTACCTTAAAAGTTGGCATGAAATTTCCTTCGACCACCTCTTTAGCTCCGAATGAAGTCATTTGAAAACAGCCGTTATACTTTCTGATATTTGATAAAAATGTTGAGACTGAGGGTGGTTGTTAGTAAAGACTATGGAGTGGTTCGGGAAGCTGTTGAATAGAAGGAATATAAACCTTGTTATTGCTGCAGCATAAGCCAGGACTTTCCACTTTTTTGCATGGCACCACTTACATTCAATGTAGCCACCAAGAGAGATAACCTTGTCATTACTGTAATCTGTGAGGCGTTCATATTTAAATCCAGATAAAGATTTTGTTTTCCATGGAATCAACTGCTTCTTTCCATTGTTGCCTTCGAACAGCTTCCTGATTAACTTCCACATGTCTAATTGAGTATTTAGCTCCCGAACACCTGTTAACATCAGGATTGTTTTTGTTATAGGTTTTTACAGCCTCTCTGTGTAATTCCGGATTATTTTTGTTGTATTTTTTCACAGCTTCTCTATGAACTTCAGGATTACTTTTAGTGTACTTTTTCACAGCCTCTCTATTTACTTCCGGATTCAGTGAAAAAATACCATAAAAGTATGGTATTTTTTCACTGCTTCTCTGTTGATTTCGGGACATTTTTTGTTGTGTCTATTTACGGACTCTCTATGTTTTTGCCTTTTGATTCTATCAGTAACTCTAGAACGTCGATTTTTTCTTCTTTTCTTACCAACACCTACATCAACAGTTGAGATTATTTCGGAAGAAGAGGAAGTAATTAGGTCAGCACTGGACGTTACTTTAATATCACGTTTAACAGATTTTAACAAATAGTTAAGTGGCAAATCATCGTCTGTGCTGTCTTGAGCAGTTTGTTCATCATCAATATTTTCTGCATATTCACTCCTACGCAAAGTACAATTAATAGGCTTATCAACGACAGTTGTTGCAACTGCAGGTGTGTACTGAGGACAAAGAGGTTCAAAGTGGGCATTCATCATGGGTCCAGAACACTTAAATCGCAATATTGGCGTTTCCTGTTCATACTCATCAGGCTGTACAATCACCAAACCATCACGATAGATCACCAGATGGTAAGGGTATATTTCGCTAGTGGCTTGAATTTCACAGTGCGTTGCATATGTGGTGTAAAGAGATATGTCAGCACGGTATTCAGCTAAACTTCTATAAATGTTACCACACGGCATCATTGTATGCTCATGAAACCGGTGCCCAACGCCTGCTCGCAGTTGAGGCGCATGGGAGACATTTCCGTACATGAGGTAAGACAGGGAGTAAAAAAAGCACGACCCATCAGCACCCACAGGTACAATACGATGAGGTACCATAACCCCATCAACATTAATATGTTCCATCATCGCAATTGTGTTTGTTGATCAGAATCTATTTTCACGTACCAAACTCAAATGTACAAAAAAAGAAGCTTAGAAACTGAGAATCAAAAACAAAAATGTAGTGTACCAACACGTATTATGCTAATTAAAAAACTATTTAAGATTTATGTAACATACATAGTTTATGGTGTAAATATTGTCTTTTACCGAACAATATTCGTGGATTCATATTCGTGGAGTTAATATTGGCTAGTTGAACAAAATAATGAAAATCGGACGGGACTCTTATATTCCATATTTACCAAAGTGGGTGAATTTGACTTTATCTAAAAACTAATTTAAAACGTGGCTTACGTTTAAACATTAAAATTGTGCATATCATGAAAAACACAATGTATAATGGATATTAACAAAACTGGTATCACAAAGCAGAATTAATGACAACACATACAAATGTAAAGTCAGGCACGGATTGTCTACCAGGCCTGAACACCACCACACAAAGTTCCAACAAGACGGTCCACCCAAGTAACTAAATTACTTGCTTATGAATAGTGAATAGTGGATAGTGAATAGTGAATAGTGGATAGTGGATAGTGGATAGTGGATAGTGGATAGTGGATAGTGGATAGTGGATAGTGGATAGTGGATAGTGGATAGTGGATAGTGGATAGTGGATAGTGGATAGTGGATAGTGGATAGTGGATAGTGGATAGTGGATAGTGGATAGTGGATAGTGGATAGTGGATAGTGGATAGTGGATAGTGGATAGTGGATAGTGGATAGTGGATAGTGGATAGTGGATAGTGGATAGTGGATAGTGGATAGTGGATAGTGATAGTGATAGTGGATAGTGGATAGTGGATAGTGGATAGTGGATAGTGGATAGTGGATAGTGGATAGTGGATAGTGGATAGTGGATAGTGGATAGTGGATAGTGGATAGTGGATAGTGGATAGTGGATAGTGGATAGTGGATAGTGGATAGTGGATAGTGGATAGTGGATAGTGGATAGTGGATAGTGGATAGTGGATAGTGGATAGTGGATAGTGGATAGTGGATAGTGGATAGTGGATAGTGGATAGTGGATAGTGGATAGTGGATAGTGGATAGTGGATAGTGGATAGTGGATAGTGGATAGTGGATAGTGGATAGTGAATAGTGAATAGTGAATAGTGAATAGTGAATAGTGAATAGTGGATAGTGGATAGTGGATAGTGAATAGTGAATAGTGAATAGTGAATAGTGAATAGTGGATAGTGGATAGAGGATAGTGGATAGTGGATAGTGGATAGTGGATAGTGGATAGTGGATAGTGGATAGTGGATAGTGGATAGTGGATAGTGGATAGTGGATAGTGGATAGTGGATAGTGGATAGTGATAGTGATAGTGAATAGTGGATAGTGGATAGTGGATAGTGGATAGTGGATAGTGGATAGTGAATAGTGAATAGTGAATAGTGGATAGTGGATAGTGGATAGTGAATAGTGAATAGTGAATAGTGAATAGTGGATAGTGGATAGAGGATAGTGGATAGTGGATAGTGGATAGTGGATAGTGGATAGTGGATAGTGGATAGTGGATAGTGGATAGTGGATAGTGAATAGTGAATAGTGAATAGTGAATAGTGGATAGTGGATAGAGGATAGTGGATAGTGGATAGTGGATAGTGGATAGTGGATAGTGGATAGTGGATAGTGGATAGTGGATAGTGGATAGTGGATAGTGGATAGTGGATAGTGGATAGTGGATAGTGGATAGTGGATAGTGGATAGTGGATAGTGGATAGTGGATAGTGGATAGTGGATAGTGGATAGTGGATAGTGGATAGTGGATAGTGGATAGTGGATAGTGAATAGTGAATAGTGAATAGTGAATAATGTATAGTGTATAGTGAATAGTGAATAGTGAATAGTGAATAGTGAATAGTGAATAGTGAATAGTGAATAGTGAATAGTGAATAGTGAATAGTGAATAGTGAATAGTGAATAGTGAATAATGAATGATGAATCATGATTGATGAATGGTGAATGACCCTGCGTTATTGTTATTATTATTATTATTATAATAATAATAATAATAATAACAATAATGTAAAATATTATTTTTGCTCGAAAAATACACCTTTTACTTAACTAACCAAACGTAACCTAACTGAACCTTCTATACACTCGCCGGCGTGCTGGCTCAGTGGTTCAGTCTTCAGACTGCCGAGGGAAATTTCCAAGGTTCGAATCCCCATTGAGCCATGCGCGGTACTTCACTCGTTGAATATAGTTCACGCACAGGCCTGCAGGCCCATGTGAACTGGCGAGTGAAGTAAAACAAACTTATATAAATGAAAAATTTTTGTAAAACTCAACAAAACTTCGTAATTTGCGTTATAATCGTTTGCATAGCTTTTTGCATGGCAAATTTGATAAAATAACAATAGTTATGTTTTACCATTCTCTTCTTTTTAAATACATTTAAAATGAGGTGTCACTTGGTAAGGATTCTCTTTAAAATGTAAATTTACCTCTACAGTTCAAATTTTACAATTTAACTCCAATCTTCGAAGAATGGGTCAAACGTTTTAATACACGAAAAGATTCCTCAGTTCACTTAAACATTTCCTGAAATAAATCACTTCATCTGTATTCATAAAACATTAATGTGGGGGGGGGGGAGATTTTTTAAGACACCTTGTATATATCAACAGTTATAATTACCCCTATTTTTCTTTAAAATAATTGTAAATCTCCTGTTTACATGAAATATATGTAACATAATCTTGAAGTGAGGTTTCAATAAACATGGTTTTAAGAAATATAGGAATTCAGTTCAACGGATTTTTAATTCTGTTCAGTAACCAGATTGTTGAGTAAAATATTACGTTAAAATATTCGTAAACTGAATTTAAAATTCTATATACTCCGTGCCCCACGACCATTTGAACAATCTTTGCCACGCTGTTCAGCAGCTAAATACTAAGAAATAATAAAATATAGAATGCTTATCTCGATTAATTTTTTTGTCTATGTGTGATTTTTACAAAAATCTAAAAATATAAAAACTGTTAGAGATAAAATAATGGAAGGGATAAATACTGACTAAGAATATTTATATAAATAGGATATGTTTTACTGGAAATATTTTATTTCCATAGAAAATCTGTTTTAAAATGGTGACAGTAAAAAATGTCATAGCTTTTTTTAATTTTTGACAATGCAATTATTTAGCTGTTGCTATTTGAAGTGGGGTTTTCGAGGAAAACAACAATTTCCATTAAGACGTATCCATTTAGATATACAATCTTACAGAAATTCATGTCTTATTTAAAACAGTTTTTGAGATATTTAGATTTTTGTAAAAATCACGTACAGATAGAAAACCAAACAATATAGGGCATTATTTTATTATTTGTTATTATTGACCTGCTGAACGTCGTAGTAAATTTTGTTCAAATGGTTGCGGGGCACCCAGTATAATATGAGAGTATAGAGATATACTAAACATAATCGTTGCGTAAGACACAACGAGAAGTGAACGAATAAATGAATACATGATAAATGAAAAAATGAATTTATTTCCTTCAAAGAAACACGACAATTTATAAAAAGTAAAAAATGGAAATTGAGTAGCTACTGTTGCTGGTAACGTGGCTCTTAGAAAAGACAAACTTAATGTAACTAAAAATTAAAACGAACATTGACTCTGGCTCGTTAGATTGTAAAATAAACAACTGATTACAATAGAACATAAAGTAAATACATAATTATAACTAATTAGCCGCTAACCTGAAGCACCTGCTTTAAAATAACATTTTCTTTATTAACTTAAAGAGTTAGAATAGATTTAATGTACAGTAATAAACAAAAAACGTTTAAATAGAATATAATGTGGAAGAGGCAAGATTAACCAATTCACTATTTTCATACTGAGCTGAAGTTAAAAAATCAATATCCGGATTTATCAATAACCAGTTAGAAAGAGTTTTACAAAAACGTCTGAAGGAAGTAATACTTCTTATATCATTAGGGATGTTTAAAAAAATGTAGGTTCCAAATACCGAAAAGAACGTTTGAAAATTGATTTATTCACTTTGGATAACCTTAAGACCACTTATGACAAATCTTGTACAATAAAACAGAGGTGTCTCTCGATTACCACTCCTAATATATAACAACCTTAATACCTTGAAAATGAAAAGGTGTTGGATAGGGAGGACATTTAAAGATTTATAAAAGTGAAAAGAGCTCTCACGTCTACTCTTCGTATGGGAATGGGTGCGTATGGTACGTAAAGGAATAATAATTAATATGCAAGCCAGAATGTAATTGTAAGGACGTGAGGCAATTTAGCTTAATAGGTCTGACACACTGAAATGACCGGGATATCTCCACGCTTCTACCACCAGTTTCTTCCTTCCTAATTTAATTAGACCGTAGTCTAATTGAATACGGGATACCAGGACAAGATAGCTATTAGGGTAACTTGGCCCATGACATGATGGCCATAAGAGTAACTTGACCCATGAAAAGATGGCCATAAGGGTAATTTGGCCCAGGACAATATGACCATAAGGGTAACTTGGCCCATGGCATGATGGCCATAAGAATAACTAGGCCCAAGACAAGATAGCCATTAGGGTAACTTGGCTCAGGACAATATGGCCATTAGAGTAACTTGGTACAAGACAAGATGGCCATAAGGGTAACCTGACCCAAGACAATATGGCATAAGGGTAACCTGTCCCATGAAAAGATGGCCATAAGGGTAATTTGGCCCAGGACAATATGACCATATGGGTAACTTGGCCCAAGACAAGATGGCCATAAGGGTAACTTGGCCCATGACATGATGGCCATAAGAGTAACTAGGCCCAAGACAAGATAGCCATTAGGGTAACTTGGCCCATGGCACGATGGCCATAAGAGTAACTTGGTACAAGTCAAGATGGCCATAAGGGTAACCTGACCCAAGACAATATGGCCATAAGGGTAACTTGGCACATGAAAAGATGGCCATAAGGGTAATTTGGCCCAGGACAATATGACCATAAGGGTAACTTGGCCCATGACACGATGACCATAAGAGTAACTTGGCCCAAGACAAGATGGCCATAAGGGTAACTTGGCCCATGACATGATGGCCATAAGAATAACTTGGCCCAAGACAAGATGGTCAAGGATAGCTTGGTCTAGGACAAGATGGCCATAAGGGTAACCTGACCCAGGACAAGATTGCCTTAAGGGTAACTTGGCCCAGGAAAAGATAGCCATTAGGGTAACTTGGTCCATGACATGATGGCCATAAGAGTAACTTGCCCCAAGACAAGATGGCCATATGAGTAACTTTGTCCAAGACAAATCTTCGGGTATCCCATTTACATTAATAAAAAAATGTAAATGGGTATCCCATTTACATTTAATAAAATTTAACGAAAATACCACATAGTCTTCATATGGATTACCATTTAGATTATCTTCAATCTGCCTAGATTGTTGTTATTAGTATCCTCATACAAAATATGTGAAGCCATATTATGTTAAGGGTGTCCGATCGACAATTATTTTTAACATTTTTTAATAACAATGTTAGAATCCATGTAAGTAATAAATGTGCTACGGGAAACAATTCTAAAAAAATCTTTATGGAGATATGCCTGCCCAAAGTGACTAACTTGGCCTTTTTGGAGCATAACTTATGAAAAAAACATAGTATAGTAGACAAAAGGTACTAACCTACCTATTACATAGGAAATAAAAAGAAATATTTTTGTTAAGTATTAACAATTATATTTCTATAAATGATATTTATTAAAATTTTGAGTTGAAATTTGTACAATTACCCTTGGCTAAAAAGTAGATTAATAATATATATAAAATTAATTGCTAGAGTTTACTATAATTGAGGGAGTTATGTCCTTCTGTCAAATTTTTGGGGTGGGGCAGGGCAGACGGGGACTATGAGGAGGAGAGATGGGAGGGGAATACATTGCTTGTTCGTTAGTGAGTCAGGATCTTTACGACTTTAATTTAGTTACGATAAAAATCTAGATCTAAATTCCTTAGAGCAGTAAACTGGACGCTCGGACGAGCACCCTCCTCCCATATTACTTAGTAAATTTTGATGATTGAGTTGTCAAAAAAGTTGCCCTTAAAAGTACTTAGATACTAAGATCTTCAACCAATATTTTCACCCTGAGGGACACCAGAAGTCCTCAAAGTACATTTTTCGGCCAAAGGAATAACATGGAGAGAGATTTAAATTAATTGAAGTAAAAGGTGTTCAAATGTAAATATTGATGTGCATGAAACTTCAACAGCTGCTAGAATGAGAAAAATGAAAAAATCATAATATAGAAAAAGTTACAGATAGAAAGATAGAGTAAGTTTGATTCAGAGGAAGTTTTGTTTTTTCTATAAATATAAAAAAGTGATGCACATGTAATAAATAAAAAAAATGCGTGCGTATGTGTGTAAGTGCGTGTATGTGTGTGTGCGAGTGTGTGTGTGCGAGTGTGTGTGCATCTCTGTTGGTGAGTGAGAAAGTTAACGTTCACACTGTGTTCATGCTCGTTTATTTATAAACTATAGTTAGCGTTATGTTATTTTTTATTTTTACTGCTTTTCAGTTCACTTTTAATTACTTATATTGTTAGTTTTATTTTTATCTTAATTATATAAATTCCAGAAGTTTGTCAGTTATAAGTAACATGACTGATAAATGGCTCAGTCCCCGCCCACAGGTTCTTCCCATGTGGGGGTTATATTTGAATGTCTATGTTGTTTTTTCTTGTACTTGTGTAACGAAAATCGTATACATATATAAGATAAATAAATAATGTTTTGATTTGATTTGACACCTTAAATTATGTATGGTACATTTAAATAATGACTTACAATGTTTTAATAAATGAGCTATTGTCAGTGAAATTGAAATGATATAGATATCAGGGAAAAGCTGTTTATTTTAATTAAAACATGAAAACCTACCAACTTTATATATTACTACATCATTCATCCGATCGCCATGAGACTTTGCGGAGTAATGTATTTTTTCCAGGAAATGTTTATAAGTATGGTTTTATTCGCATCCAGCTGAAGAGCACTGCCCCACTGGCCTTTAGAATTTAAGTTGTTTTTTGTCTTATTTATTTGTATTTTTACTAGTCCACAACTCATTTTAATGAGTAATACAGACCTGAATCTGCCTCCGATGTCTATAAAGGTGCCTTCCTTTCGCCAAGAGAGAGCAATAGGCAGATCACCATGGGCCACACAACGCAGCATCGCAGTACCGCCTCTGCGCACAAGCTCTTTCTTGGACCGAACTTTGAAGTGGACAGGGGCTTTCATGAAACAAATTCGATACGTGTATAAGTAATGACAACTATATAAAGCATTTATCAACTAAAAATTACTAAAATAAATTTGTTTAGTTAATGAGGTCCGCCACTACAGCTGATTTAAACTGCATTATATTTACACGGGACTACACTAGCGCTCCACAACTGAGCACAAAAAAAAAAAAAAAAAAAAAAACTGATAATTTGAGACATAACATTTATAATTGGCGATAAATGTGAGTGTATTAAGACAATAACAGTCTTAATAGAAAGAACTGTCTGTTAAGACAGTTTGGTAATTTATTTACTTAATGTCTAAGAATATCTTGACTCAATTCAAAATCACAAAAGATATAATTAATTAATATAGTACGTATTTAAATAAAATGAACATAAATAAATTGATGCATAAACATTTATAGCAACAGGTGTAGTACAACTTACTTTAAATATTTTTCAAATTTAATTTGTTACAGTTATGAAGCATTTATCACCAAAATTATTGTATTTATGTTACATTTGACATAAGGTTATAAAAACTTATTACTGGACAACATTTAAAGCTGATATTTCAAATTTAAACAATACATCGAATCATTTAATATAAAAAGCGTTTTATTTGCAAAGAAACAAAGCAATAAGTACAATGAATTAACAACAAATGACACATAAAACAAAGAATGGTCACTTTTATTATATTAGGAATTAGAGAAATTCTAATGATTGTTATTTTGATCTTCATAGTGAGAGAGGTGGGGTACTTATTCATTAATACTTATACTTATACATTAATGCCTTTCTAACATCCAAACGTCAGGATGTCAGTTGAGATACAACAGTTATTATTAACGTTCATTCATTAATGCCTTCCTGACATCCTAACGTCAAGACGTCAGTTGAGATACAACAGTTATTATTGACGTTCTAAAATATCCAAGAGGTGTAGATTGCCTTATCACTAGCCATGACGTTGGTGAGAGAGGTGGGTTACTCATTCATTAATGCCTTCCTGACATCCTAACGTCAGGACGTCAGTTGAGATACAACAGTTATTATTGACGTTCTAAAATATCCAAGAGGTGTAGATTGCCTTATCACTAGCCATGACGTTGGTGAGAGAGGTGGGTTACTCATTCAATAATGCCTTCCTGACATCCTAACGTCAGGACGTCAGTTGAGATACAACAGTTATTATTAACGTTCTAAAATATCCAAGAGGTGTAGATTGTCTTATCACTAGCCATGACGTTGGTGAGAGAGGTGGGTTACTCATTCATTAATGCCTTCCTGACATCCTAACGTCAGGACGTCAGTTGAGATACAACAGTTATTATTAACGTTCTAAAATATCCAAGAGGTGTAGATTGTCTTATCACTAGCCATGACGTTGGTGAGAGAGGTGGGTTACTCATTCATTAATGCCTTCCTGACATCCAAACGTCAGGACGTCAGTTGAGATACAACAGTTATTATTAACGTTCTAAAATATCCAAGAGGTGTAGATTGTCTTATCACTAGCCATGACGTTGGTGAGAGAGGTGGGTTACTCATTCATTAATGCCTTCCTGACATCCTAACGTCAGGACGTCAGTTGAGATACAACAGTTATTATTAACGTTCTAAAATATCCAAGAGGTGTAGATTGCCTTATCACTAGCCATGACGTTGGTGAGAGAGGTGGGTTACTCATTCATTAATGCCTTCCTGACATCCTAACGTCAGGACGTCAGTTGAGATACAACAGTTATTATTGACGTTCTAAAATATTCAAGAGGTGTAGATTGTCTTATCACTAGCCATGACGTTGGTGAGAGAGGTGGGTTACTCATTCATTAATGCCTTCCTGACATCCAAACGTCACGACGTCAGTTGAGATACAACAGTTATTATTGACGTTCTAAAATATCCAAGAGGTGTAGATTGTCTTATCACTAGCCATGACGTTGGTGAGAGAGGTGGGTTACTCATTCATTAATGCCTTCCTGACATCCTAACGTCAGGACGTCAGTTGAGATACAACAGTTATTATTGACGTTCTAAAATATCCAAGAGGTGTAGATTGTCTTATCACTAGCCATGACGTTGGTGAGAGAGGTGGGGTACTCATTCATTAATGCCTTCCTGACATCCTAACGTCAGGACGTCAGTTGAGATACAACAGTTATTATTGACGTTCTAAAATATCCAAGAGGTGTAGATTGCCTTATCACTGGCCATGACGTTGGTGAGAGAGGTGGGTTACTTATTCATTAATGCCTTCCTGACATCCAAACGTCAGGACGTCAGTTGAGATACAACAGTTATTATTGACGTTCTAAAATATCCAAGAGGTGTAGATTGCCTTATCACTAGCCATGACGTTGGTGAGAGAGGTGGGTTACTCATTCATTAATGCCTTCCTGACATCCTAACGTCAGGACGTCAGTTGAGATACAACAGTTATTATTGACGTTCTAAAATATCCAAGAGGTGTAGATTGCCTTATCACTAGCCATGACGTTGGTGAGAGAGGTGGGTTACTCATTCATTAATGCCTTCCTGACATCCAAACGTCACGACGTCAGTTGAGATACAACAGTTATTATTGACGTTCTAAAATATCCAAGAGGTGTAGATTGCCTTGTCACTAGCAATGACGTTGGTGAGAGAGGTGGGTTACTCATTCATTAATGCCTTCCTGACATCCTAACGTCAGGACGTCAGTTGAGATACAACAGTTATTATTGACGTTCTAAAATATCCAAGAGGTGTAGATTGCCTTATCACTGGCCATGACGTTGGTGAGAGAGGTGGGTTACTCATTCATTAATGCCTTCCTGACATCCTAACGTCAGGACGTCAGTTGAGATACAACAGTTATTATTGACGTTCTAAAATATCCAAGAGGTGTAGATTGCCTTATCACTGGCAATGACGTTGGTGAGAGATGGGTTACTCATTCATTAATGCCTTCCTGACATCCTAACGTCAGGACGTCAGTTGAGATACAAGAGTTATTATTAACGTTCTAAAATATCCAAGAGGTGTAGATTGCCTTATCACTAGCCATGACGTTGGTGAGAGAGGTGGGTTACTCATTCATTAATGCCTTCCTGACATCCAAACGTCACGACGTCAGTTGAGGCACAATAGTTATTATTGACGTTCTAAGATGTCCCTAAGATTAGTAAGCATTTTATCTGAAGAGAGTTATTACAATACAGAGTTACTATAAACGAGAGACAACAAGCATATGTAAAAGAAAGATATAAGTAGTACATCAGGAACTCATTTCACGGATAGGAATTGCATTAAAATTCCAAACTATACGTTATAATATACTAACTAACCTGACAACATGGCCCATTGAAGCAGTGCTATATTGGTCAAGGATAATATCAAGTGCTATGAGTTATGTGGGTTTAAAGAGGATAATCTTCAAGCTTCCACCATTACTCTCGAAGAGATATTAGGACCTCATATACTCTCTCCAATAATACCGAGAGTAACTATCAAGTGTTACTACAACCGAGAGTGCCTACGACCGAGAGTTACTAGAACTGAGATTTATTACGATCGAGCATTACTACAACCAAGAGTAACTACAACTGAGATTTACTACAACTGAGAATTACTACGGCCAATAGTTACTACGACTTTCAGTTACTAGCACTGAGATTTATTACGATCGAGAATTACTATAACTAAGAATTACTACAACCGAGAGTTAATACGATTTAGAGTTCCTACGCCTTATAGTTACTACAACTGAGATTTATTACGATCGAAAATTACTATAACTAAGAATTACTATGACCGAGAGTTACTACGATTTAGAGTTACTAGAACTGAGATTTATTACGATCGAGAATTATTATAACTGAGAATTACTACGACCGAGAGTTACTACGACCGAGAGTTACTAGAACTCAGGTATATTACGATCGAGAATTACTATAACCAAGAGAAACTATAACTGAGATTTACTACAACTGAGAATTACTACGACGGAGAGTTACTAGAATTCAGATTTACTCGTATTACGATCGAGAATTATTATAACCAAGAGTAACTATAACTGGGATTTACTACAACTGAGAATTACTACGACCGAGAGTTACTAGAACTCAGATTTATTATGATCAAGAATTACTACAACCAAGAGTAACTACAATTGAGATATGGCATTTTTGAAAGTGTCATAATTGTTCTTCCAGTAACTATTTCAAGCTCCGGCCAGATCAAACTTACACATCATAGAGGGAGGGTTTCTTACCGTTGACCGTAAGCGTGACGACGGAGCTGAGACCTTCACCAATGCCGTTGCTGGCTTCACACAAATATTGTCCTTGGTCCTCTTGCCTCACGCTCTCAATTACTAAAGATCCATTGACCAACACTCCACTGGAGATGTCCCGGTAGTGTCCCAAGGTTTCCCCTAAAATATATCCAACAATTTCATGCTTAAGATTTATGTACAAACTAAAATACTATACGTTTTCAGCTAAACAGCACTTACGTGAAGCCCATATAAAATAAGTAATTTAAATGATTAACTCTCATTAATACATAATGCAAACTGTACAACGTCTACATACATTGATTCTTCAACATTACAAATTATGTTGGAAGTTACATTTGGTGGACAACACACATTTCCTTCAAACGAACTTATTTTAGTAAAGTAAATGTTTTATACTTACTGTATCTATTATTTATAAGCAAGCTATTAAACTTAAGACCTGTCGTTTTAAGGAAAAAATTTGAAATATAGCGATTTTACTATGGGTGTGTTCTGTGTTTTCTGAACTGGTGATGGCTGATACGTTTGTGGGGAGAATCATAATACTATTATACATAAACCCAAGTTAAATGGCGTGTGGTCAACGCATGCGTGTCAGATGCTGTCTCCCACCACGCTCAATCACCTGATGACGTTCAGTGTCTGACAGCAGTGACTGCCTTGAACACGCTTCCAATGGAGAGGAACTGTGGTGAGAGAACTTCTCCGTATCTCTAACACTACTGTACGCGCCATTTCCGTTGGGTTTATGTTTAACAAGGGTGTTTGTTTTACAGCTTCTTATTCGTCTCTTCTTTAATCCCACTCCAATATTTGCCATAGACTATTGATCTGTGCGGGAAACTTGTAAGGCAGAGTAGGCGGGAGAACCAGTTCAGTTCCATTTGAATATTACGGACAAAAAGTAGCAGTCAGGGCCAAGATTCGAACCTGCGCTATCTCTAACTCAGGTACTAAATCCTGACGCATTATACCACTCGGCCACGGGTATATTACTATAAAGTAGGTACAATGCTTATTTTAAAATAAATTTGGATAGTGTCTTAAACATAACAAGACTTACCTGATACCTTTTTCCACAAAACGGTAGGCTGTGGAAAGCCCTCGACTTTACAGTCAAGGGTGGCAAGTTGACCTAACTTGGCAGCTTTGTTCTGGGGTTCCACCACCCAAGTTGGCGGGACTGCAACAGCAACCTTAATCAATATGTGCAGTTTCAAAATTTGAGTAAAAATTACAATATAGGTTGTAGGCATGAAGAACATAACTATAGCATTACGAGCAAACGTAATATTAGAACTGTAAAAGACAGTTTTAGTTGAAATTTAATAATGATATCTACAAATAATGATATTCGTAATTTTTAGTCATTTAAAAGGTATAAAACAGTATAATTAACTATGTTCAGTGATTCTTTGACAATATATATAAACATTGCTCTATGTATCATAGTCTTAACCTTTATTTAATTCTGAGAAAAAAGAATTCACAGTTAATCCAATCAAAATAATACACTTTATATAGTATTATTCGGTCCTTAAGGTTTGTTTGAAAACTGTGATTAGTTTTAATCATGTTAATATAAATAATTTATTTACTATGACAAAAATAATTTATAGAACGGTACATTTACATCTTAAGCAACATAACCATAATAATAGCTAGATGTTTGCAGGGAGAAACATAGCAAAATATGAACACCACGACTGATAAGAGGTAAAAGATAGATTAAGCTGCTTCTTGTCAGAGTGGGCAGTCTCATTCCACAGTTATCGTGGCCTTCGAACCGTTCAGTCTCAAGTAGTAGGACTGCGCCGGTTTGAACACCACTGAGCAAAACACAGTGAAGTGCCTGGGCGCGGGACCGTCCTGAAGGAACGCGTCCACAGGCCATCCAGATATAGATAGTAGATGCAGTGAGAGTCTTATGTCTAGCTTGGTATATCGTAAAATGTTAATACTATAATATTACTCAGTCAATCTAAAATGTTTACATGAAAGTTAATACATTTTTGGGTCGTTAAATAACATTATTTAGTGAACATCAGGTGTCACAAACACATAGTATAATTAGTGGTACTTTAGTATTCTCAAAGCCGCCCATTAACAATGCAATATGGCTGTCATGGTTAGGTTAGGTCAGTTATTATATTGTACAATAAACTTGCATTGATGTATTTTAACTGTCGCAAGCCACTTTTCAGTCAGGAAATAGCAATAAAATTCATGTTCTACAATATAACCTAACCCAAACATAACTACAACGGTGTAATGTAAGTAGTGTACACTGATGCAACACATTTACATAGCACCGTGATAATTATGATTAAGGTTATGTTATGTTATGATATTGTGAAAAATGTTTTTAATCACTATTTCCTGACTGAAAAGTAGCTTGCGATAGTTAAAGTACATCAATACAAGTTTACTATACAATATAATAACTGATCTAACCACGACAGCCAGCACACGATGTAAATAAATTGGCTCCGTTTAATACTAAAAATCGCTATTTTCTCACTCAAAAATGGTTTGCAACACCTAATTTTTAACTAAATACTGTTATTAACGTCCAAAAATTTACCATAATTCCTGAAAATATTTGAAATTGACTAAGTAATAGAATATAATTACCCGTAAAACAATTAAAAGTCTATAGTATTACGTTATTTTTGAAGGTTTGCCAGTTGAGATGTCAAAAAATTATTAGCGAAATTTTGAATTTTAATAAACACATATTTAATGGATTTTAGATAATTGATATATAATATTAATTTACCTAACATAAGTTATTTTAGTGTTGAAAAAATAATTATTATTTGTTCTAAATACATTACTTATTCAAATTATTTGTATAAATATAACTTAAAGCCAGTAGTTGTTCAATGTTTAATATTAATGAACATTCATTTAATATAAAAAGTAATTTCTCGTTAATATTATTGAAGTGACATTTATATAACAATATATTTTCATTATTTATATTTAGATAATGTTACATTTATTTATATTACTGTTTATATTATGTATGTAAACAATTGTTTTATGATTGATTGATCTTTCATTTAAACAAAAATCAATATTGTCGAAAATTCTCCTCAGGTACATAAACTTTTGAATTTTCGGCCCATTTACGGTCTGAAAGATGAATCATATAAATGTGCAGAGACGTTGCCTTATGGATTTCCTACATATAAAAATATTTTCAGAAATACTGTATGTATTTTTTATCATTTATTTTATTTAAAGAAAATGAGATGATCATCTGCTCTTTATCATTACTCTGTCTATTCCCCTTAGACTATTGATCTGTGCGGGAAATTTATTAGACAGAGTAAGAGGGTGAACTAGTACAGTACAAGGTGAATATTACTCATAAAAATTAACAGTTAAAGCCAGGATTCGAACCTGCGCTATCTCTAACTTATATACCAAGTCCTGACGCCTTAGACCGCTCGGCCACCGGATCTCCCATTTTTATAAAACGAAATATGTTTCTCCAGTTCATATGCTAAGGGCCGATAAAACGCTTTAATGAAATAACAATGCTGTATTGTATAATTACATTTTATGAATTAAAGATCCAAAATAGTTCACCCGAAAGTGAAATCATTCGCATTTATCAGAAAATATGAACCAGACTGTACTTATTGTCATAGTCATTAACAACAATATTGAATCAGTACAACACTCCGGTCCAGTCTTTTATTTTTGTACGTGAGCAAGCGCCGTCCAAAGTAATTAAAGCTTTTTTAATAACATTAATTTATAGCAGAACTCACTAGAAAAAGAGGAAAAGAAGTGAAGCAGGAAGCTGAAAGCGTATCGCTGTTTCGAGCCATTGAGTGAAAGTAGGCTGCGTGCAAAGCTAGGCTCATGTTTTCGCACAGCTTTCAGCTTGTCATAGCAATTAGAAAAATATAATTTGAGATGTTTATTTACTCTGATTCTATTTTAATCCTTATGTTAATGAAATTATAAATTAGTGTTAATGTGCTTAATTGGTGGTTATAGAACTAAAATAATAGCGCTAAAATAAAATGGTGTTGTAAAAATCGTTAAAATAAAATTCGTATTTTAGTGTACAGGCAAGTATTACTGTATTTTTAGTTAATTTATGTATGGCGAATGAGTTCTAATCCCATAGTATGTTATCTTGTTTGATCAGTTCATGTCATCAATAAATTTTATTGTATATTTTGTAGATTGTGTTACGTATAATTTGAACTATAAATCAAAATGTTTGGAAAGTAAAAAAGACAGAACAAAAATAGGTGTTGGCGATTAAAGTAATATTTTACACAAAACTGAAAAGTTGATTTTTAAATTAAGACTCTTCTATTTATTGTTAGTTCATATTTAAAAAAATGTACTGTATTAAATATTTTTCGACCTTCTTGAACCATACGACATTATACCTTATTGAAATATAGTTTAGAACCAAGTATTTTAAGCTTATTTGTTATTAATGAGCAATTATTTATTAATTATCGATTACAATTTATAGCGAATTGATTCTATTAACTAAATTGATTCTAAGTTTTCCAGATAAAAAGTCCAGGTAAAAAATAAACAGTATTGAAGAGATACGTGAATGATAAGAACGTTTATAAAATAGCTTTAAAAGTACAAAATATAATTTGGTGTATGATGAAAAGTAAAATAAAACAGCAAATTTTTAACACAAGTTTCATTTTTATTCGGTCTCAATGTGCTTTTTTGACGGATAGAATGAAGGACAGAAATATAGGAAGCGAATGCGAAGAGAAGCAGTTACCTGATGCTGAAGATAGAATTAAGGTCAACCGCGTGTCATCCAAGGCGGCGATAGCACACTCCAAAGCTCAACAAGAACCATGCTAGGACACTACAACAGCTATATATATACACCCTTTACACACCACCACCTCCATTCTTTAACGATACACAATAGTGTTATACTAACCTAATTATACATACATCTTTTAAGTTTTTGTTTCTATAAAAAAAAGATATTTAAAAAATGATAAATAAAATAAATGATAATTTTATTTTACAAAAAGAACTGTTTAACTGATATTTATTACAACATTTCTCTCACTTATTTGATGATAAAATATTTTAATTAAAAATCTAGATTTTAGGAAATAAAACTAAATTGATAAGAGTTCAAGTTTTTCAACTAAAGCTCATTTATTGGCTTAATATAAATGACGTACAACATATATTTTAGTACTTTAATATTTTTCTCGGGAATGTTTACAATACAGAAATTTGACATACTGTGTTACAGATAGTTAAGTTTTATGATCATTGATAACTATATCTGCCTGAACATATATTTTTTAAGATAATGTGCAATTTTGTCAGAGAAGTTAATACTCAGTCAAGAAAATTGCTTAAAGTTTAAAAGTATTTTGTGGTCAATGATGTAATATAAATGTTATCTAATGGAGGAAGACCCTCAATGGAATGTTTATTTATATTATTTAAAATATATTTCGAGCAAACTAGGTTTTATTTTGCTAAATTATGTTCAGAACTCAAAGGACATAATAAAATATAATTAATTTCAGTTTTCAAGAAGGAAACATCTCAAATATTAATCAAGCATAACATTTAACAACTAAAACATATATATTATGTTTAGTACTAAAAGTATAACTTCAACACATTGTCATAAATTTATATATGTGTTTAGTGAATATGTGGATCGTATTTATGAAATGTGCAGACAGAGCTTATATGCCATTGAAATGAAGTCTTTACACTGTTGTCACATAAGGACGATATTTATTTTACAAAAAGTTAGTAATGCAATAAAGCTGAAGCCGAGCGTAGCAAGCAAACGGTGGTGGTTGTAAAGAGTGTTTACCAGTCACTAGGAGGGTTGCTGTATAGATGGCACGCTTGGCTGGGTTGCTCGCCACGCACGTGTAGTTCCCGCTATGCCTAGAGTCAACGTGAGGGATCGCGAGGACACTGGAAAAGTCCTCCAGGTCTCTGATTATGGTAACATCTGAGTCAGGAAAGGTCTCCAAGTCGAGAGGGTGAGAATCCTTGAACCAGTTTATCGTGACCGGAGGGTCTCCTCTCTTAACACTACAAGTGACTCGTACCCTCTCCCCCAAAGAGAGCTCTCCAAAAGAGAAAGGCGTGATTGCTGGAGGAACTGGAACAAAAAATCTACTTCTACACACAGAACCATACAGGATCGACAGTCTACCAGCACCACTGATGCCAAAGAATACGCAATATTTGCTAGAGCTTGAAATTACAGGTGAGTTTGCTATAACCTAGGAACTGGTAGAGTCGATCGCAGTACAGTATGAATGCTAAATTTGAGTACCATTGACGGAGAGGCTGGCCGTGTGGTGTGACCGGGCCACAGTATTACTGGCCATGCAAGTGTAGTTCCCCCCGTGGTGGCGAGCTAGAGCACCAATGCTCAGAATACTAGTGAACTCGTCTAGCTCCCGGATCACAATACTGGTACTCCCCTCAGAGAGAGTTAGCTCCAATCCATCCTTGAGCCACTGTATACTAAGTGGTGGGTCTCCCTTGCTGATCACACACTGAACTCCTACTCGCTCTCCAAGCAGCAGATCCGACCGAAAGCTAAAAGGTGTTATCTTAGGGGGTACTGAAAAATAAAACAATCCACATTTTTAATACATTACAGGAAATACTCTTAATCTTACATATAAGTTTCACATTAGAACTAGGCTTCTGCTGTAAAAAAAGTACTAAAAAGTTATATCAGTTATATTGTAAAGTGTTTACTGGCATAGAATTTATCAAATGAAAAATGGTGTGATTAATTTAGTCTGCAAGGTTGCCAAGTGCACTGTCTCACCTCATCAATCTGTCCTTCTTGAGAATATATATTTAAATTACAAATTATGTATTTGAATTTAGTTCACAAGAGATAAAAATAAGTTTTTAATCCTATTTTTAGCATCATTTGGTTAGTTTTGCTAAATAAAATGTTAACTAATTGTATTATTGCAACTAAATAAAATTTAACTAAACTAATCTATTAAAATGCTTCCAAGTGTTCAGTGGACTATTTTACTTTTAAGAACAGGATAAGCTGAAACATATATAAATTAATATTTTCATTTATATTTCTTTTTTTTGTTTGTTTTGAAATTGATTTGAAAGGTTTTGTATTAAATAATTTAAATGCAGTAAATATTTACGTATTTATATTTTCATAAAACACGAATATACAAGTACAACGATAGACTCATGAATAATATATAAGTTAGGGTGGGAACTTGGTAACCCCACATTATCTGTCAGTGGACGACTTTTATATGGTGAACTTAAGTTGGGTAGACCTTGTATATATATTTATGGTATCTGAATACATACTTTTTCACCATTTACCTCAATACTGATGTAAACTTTACTCGTTTACTGAATAATAAGATTCATTGGGCTAATATAAATTGAAAGATATCTAAATAAAGAGTAAGGAGAACAGCTGATTTAATAATGAATCCAAAGTTAGTTAGTATTAAGTAAATAAGGACGATTTTAAATACGAAAACTATTTTAAAACGAAAATCAGTACATCCATACAATTTTATGTGCTATGTATGCCAGGAGTTATTTCCTACTAATATTCCTTTTAAATAAACACAAAATAACCTATTAAACAACATTTTACAACTGTAATATTCAATATAAAACTAACAAAGATCTATTTATTTAATACTAAAACTAATTCTATTCTATTAATTGTTACTCCTTCATTTCATTATCTCAGTAATTTGGAACCCTTTTACTAAGAAATAGTTCATTAACTAAAACTATTGCTTTGTGGGTGAGGAGAGTGGTCTGAGACTTAGTTACAAGCAGACGGCAAAATGCACTCCAAGTTTTATTAGCATAATCTAGCTGTAAAAATATCATATATACGCAAATATATTCATAAATTGGATTGATTTGTCTCACTCGTGTTTAGTACTAGTTTTTTGTTGTTGTAATATTACAGATGATTCTCATATAGCATATGAATATAGTATTAATTATTATTAGTATAGTTCAATAATGTTGTAATACTATCTCTTTATGTTTTGCACGTATTGTTAGTTTTCAACATTTATGTTGATTTGATTACAGTATAGTTAACTATCTAAGAATAAGAAACACATTTAAACATTTACTTGAGTATTGCTTACCTTTTATTATATGGTTAATTTTTTACTGGGCATAGATAATTGTTTATACGATGTAATATATTTGGTCATTTTTATAATCATATTATTTATTCATTATTATTCACTATTCATCTATAAGACGCCGATCGTAGAGATAAGGGCGAATATGAGGCTGAATGAGTGTAGATGAACGAGTGTAGTCATTGTTACTATCTGAGTTCGTCTTAGCTCAGAAAGGACAATTTATTAATAGCCCAATAGCCAGGGCAACTATGGGACCTACAGCTTTACTTGGAATCCGAACCACGCAGTGTTGGTCTGATTTTCAGCTAACTGACAAGTTTAAAACTTAGTTCTCTGCCCTACACAACACCCGAACCTTGACTACCATTCAACACGGACACTCCAGACTTCTCTAGTAGTGTCTACGTTGATGACAACCATTGAGCTGACGCCGTGTCGGTATTAAGAGAACCGAGCATGGAACCTATCGCCTACAATCTCACAAACACTTTGTCCCCAAGTAGCTGAGTTACAGCACTGCGCCACCAGTGCCGACTCATTTTCATACCTTATTAAAATTTTTACCAAAACGATTTAATAAAATTAGCTAAAATTGATAAATATGGTCAAAAACGTTAATATTGTTATGATACCTTTTATGGTGTTTTAAGGTCCAGCAAGTAATTTTTAGGTCATTGTATTCTCTATTATTGACAAAGAAATAGTTGTTGAGATACAGACACATAAAATCGTAGAAAAAATATCACATTAAAGGTTACCATTCCTATTGTTGCATTGCCATACATGATACTAAAAATACTTTTAATTTTCTTGTAAGTGTATATAAAAGACATTAGAAATTTTTAATTCAATGAAAAAACCACCATTACCACTGTCTGCATATGGGTGGGAAGGAGGGCATTGCCACTGTCTATGTATGGGTAAGTGGGAGGGCCATTACCACTGTCTGTGTATGGGTGGGAAGGAGGGCATTGCCACTGTCTATGTATGGGTAAGTGGGAGGACCATTACCACTGTCTGTGTATGGGTGGGAAGGAGGGCATTGCCACTGTCTATGTATGGGTAAGTGGGAGGGCCATTACCACTGTCTGTGTATGGGTGGGAAGGAGGGCATTGCCACTGTCTATGTATGGGTAAGTGGGAGGGCCATTACCACTGTCTGTGTATGGGTGGGCGGGAGGGCATTGCTACTGTCTATGTATGAGTGGGCGGAATTGCATTCTTCATAATCGTAGTTTACGTTCTTCATAGCCATAATTTTCATTCTTCATAATCGAAACTTATATCTCCATCGTCATAACATGCTCTTTTCATCGTCCAACTTATACCCTTATTTAGACGATACTAACTTATACCAACTTATTATGTAAGGCTCAAACTTTTATTAATATTACTATTTAAAGAAATACTATTTCGTTAAATAGTACTTACTATTTAATTATTTTTGGTAAATTATTGAAGTATGTTTAGAATAAATACAATATATGAAAACAAATACAATTACAAACATCATAAATATATGATAAATCACATTTTAACTTCATAATTTTAAAGTTATTGCTCTTTGTGTCCATGTTGAGCTGTTGTCAAGCTTCAGATTTTGTATAGGGAAGAGAACTGAGTGTAAGGCTTGTCAGTTAGCTGAAAATCAGACCAACACTACGTAGTTCGGATTCCACGCAAAGCTTTATGTCCTTTGATTGGCCTTGTTATTGGGCTATTAATAAATAGCTATTTATAAGGAAAATTCAACCTCAGTTAGTAACAATGACTACACTCATTCATTTACAATATTCATATTAATCTGCTTCTTATTATGCTATCTTATGCTTCATTAGTAAGACGCCCATGTCTCTACCACTGCGTCTTAATAATGAATTCCATGAAATCAGTAATGAATTCCACTTTCATGTGATGAGGCTTTTTTTTTTGTCAAAGACTACTTAATCCGATCGAAACACAAGTCGATACACAACATAGCAAATATTTATAGGTATAGAAAACAAAACTTATATTTAGAATAATAGAGTTATATACATGTTAACAAAGAATAAATTATTATAAAAGTAGAAAAAAGTAAAAAATATAAAATTAAAAAATAAATTATATAAATGCATATTTAAAGATTTAAATAAGTTAATGAGAGGGATATTTGAAACTTTAGGTTCATTGATTACAAGGTATCATATTATATAGTAATAATAATAATACCACATCACACCAATATAAATAAATAAAAAATAAAAGGACTAATAATATATTGTTCTGTTGTTATTTTAATATTATTTATATTTATATAGTTTGTGTACTGGTATAGTACCATTCATTTTTATACAACTAATTCAGTAAGAAATATTAAAACTATGTATTAAAATATTATATTAGCTGTTAGCCAGAGAGATAATGTCACAGAGAAATTGAAAGTGATCTGTAAAATGTATGAATAAATAAATTAAAAACAAGAAAAAGGTTGTGTTCACTCTTTTTGATATCAATGGAGTATAAATATTCATAGTCATTTACTTTTTTAATGAAATTAAACGTAGAAAAATGAAATGTGTTCTATGAGTACGTTTGGAATTTTATTTTAAATTGCGTTAACTGTTTTTATTATCTGGGTTTTAAATTTCTCATATTTTATCCACATTAACAATGCATTTCATATATGCCAGTTTGTTCTTTGTCTTTAATTTTTTGATTTTTAAATATAAATTTAATTTGGTTTCCTAAAATATATATTCCAGTATTTTATTTTAAAATGTTTAAATTCATATTTGAAGATGAATAACAAACGAGATGTTTGTCAATTGTTATTTTTAAAACGTCAAGTGCATCAGAGGGGCGTGTGTTAACTCCGTGTTGTAAAGTTTGTATTGGAGGACCTGAAGGACATGGGTGGGAAGGCAAGAGAAGTGAGTGGACACTTAATCGGGATGATAGGACATTACTGCGGTTCAGTTGATACAGGACCGGAGAGAGGCTCATTTATTTCAAGGAATTAAGGTAAATATGCAATTATAAGTTCACAAATTGTTGATAACATTTTGTATTTTTGAGGAAAAATCAATGCTATGTGATGAAAAAATACATGATGATAAAAGCCGAATTTCAAGACATAAAACGAATAGTTTTGAAAGATCAACTATTCTATCATACTAAATGATTAGTGAAGTTATGAATAAAGTTATTTTGATGGTGACAAGTATTATAACTGTAGACCATAAATGGAGATGCCACTTTTGCTACATAAGTAATTTTCCTCGTTTGGTCAACACTCGAATGAAAAAAAGTAAAGATACTTTTCATTATAATTTCCAATGGCTGTCGGCCATGATAGTTTTAATCCTATAAGAACAATGTTATTTGTGAATCCATATTTTTTCGTTATTTATTTACCAAAATTTGTGTATGCGGTGCCATTGTAAACGTTATTATATTGCGCATTGGGTTTACTTTTGATATTTTGAATACATACGCCTAGGTTTGAAAAATAAGTGAACATAAAAACTTCAAACTAAATATTTTTTCTATAAAACTAATTAGTAATTCGTGAAGCAATTCAAACGTGTAATTTCATTCCTGATTGAATGCCATTTGTTTGGAAAAAATCGGTTTAAAAATAACTGTCTAATTTTGATACGCGTGATGGTATGTCCGGTTATAAAATAACATTGTTCTTACCGGATTAAAACCAACATGGCTGACAGCCTCTTAAGGAGAAAAATGTATGTTTAAATATTCTTAAAAAAATTAATGTTTTCTAAAAGGGCGAAGAAATGTTCATTACTTTGGAACCTGAATAAAAAAATGCTTTCGTTTTGAAATTATTTAATAACTATTTTCACAAAACTATATTTACCTCGTATTTCAAGTTTTAACTAAAATCATAAAACAAGTTTCACTGTACACAAAGTATCTATGAGTGATTACTCTCTTGCGTTTATTATGTTAGTTAGCAAATTGTACCTTCCGGAAGATATTAATATATTTTAGTTCGAGCACCTTACCTATAAAAATGTCCAAATGCTGCACAACTGTTGTAACTTGTAATTTAGACATTACCAAAGTCAAAAGTTTAATCCATTATATTAATAGATAAGAACGAACATATGATAGCCAGCCAGTTTATCTTAACTAAGAAAGTTCTTGTTAAACAATGTAATTTTTTATACATTTGGCAATAATATTTTTAATTGTTGCCATTTTGAAATGAAATTTTTGAGGATAACAAAAGTTTTCAGTAACGGTATTTTATCATGGATAGATTATGAGATACGGTATTTAGATTTTTGTAAAAGTCACATACAGACACAAAGACAGAAAATCAATCGAGATAGAACTCGTGTTATATATTGTCTTATTTATTAGTGTTCTACTGAACAATGTGGCAACGTCTGTTCAAATGGTTGCGAGACATCCTCTATATAGAATTCTATATTCAGTTTACAGGAATTTTTAGCGTGAGATTTTACTGGACAAAATTAAAAATCTATTGAACTCAATCAAGTTCTTAATCAATGTATATTAAACTTCGTATAAAGATTATGTTAAATATATATCATGAAATCAGGAAATACAAAAGCATTGTTTAGAAAAATACTGGAAATTATATATTGTTGATATATACAGGGTGACTTAAAAGTCAGTAACCTCATATTAACTTTTTTATGAAAAGTGATAAAGCGAATACTTTTGGAAATTTGTACATGACTATTGAGGAGTCTTTCGATGTGAAAAAACCTGTTATACACCACCTTAAAAATTTACGTAGTTTGGGGCTACTTGCTAAAAAGAACTCTTAGCAAGTGATAGCTAGCAGAACAGCAAACTGGATACGGCACACGTCGTAACTGTATTATTTGTTAGTAGGCTATTGCTCTGTTAAACAATATGGAAAAGTTTTTTTGTAATGGTTACGGGATTCTGTATATTTTAATCTATACACTAATTGATTACTCTCCAAATAAAATGTCAACATAACAGATGAATTATTACTATTGGCGCAGAAATTAAGTGCACCCAAGTTTGAGGGTTGTTTCCTAAGGAACTAAGAGACATAAGGAAAATATATTCACACCATTGTTTTCCTCAATGGTTTAATTTAATTGTACGTTATTACATATGCATTTTCGTTTTACTACAAGTTTTAATTATTTTTATCCTAGTTGAAACTAAAAAAAGTACCAGAATTTTAACTAGTTTTCACTGTACATCAACTTTACACTGTTATTTCTCTAATACCTGATTGATATGAATGTTTTCTATAAGTTTTATACATTTTAGAATTTTAAGTTTTCGACAAAAAAGTTGTTATCAATTCCCTGAACGTTATTTTCTTGACTTCTAGAAGTTTTCAAATTGATAACTTGGTCTTGTAATTCTTATGACACGTATAGTTAAGATACATTACTTTAATATGACCAAGTATATGCAATCCTTTTATATCGATTTAAATCAGTTAAAAATAACTATAAATTTATCAATTTAATTTTATTTCAATCAATATAAACACGCTGAATTTATTTACACACATATAATTAATGTATCCTAACTATATAATGTCATAAGGATTACAACAAGAACAAATAATAAAATTTAAAACCTCTAGAAGCCAAGAAAACAATGTTTCAGGAAATTGATACACTTTTTTATAGAAAAGTAAACTTATACAATTTATAAAGCTTGTATAAAACATTCCTTATTATTACATAAAACAACCAGTTATTAAAATATAAATACGATACATGAACGAGTTTTTGAGAAATAATGGTGTAAAGGTAATGTAAAGTGAAAACTAATTAAAATTTCGGTACTTTTTTAGTTCCAACTAGGATACAAATTAAAAAAATTTAATAAAATTTAAAATACACATGATATAACGTACAATTAAACGAGGAAAACAATGGTATGACTACATTTTTCGTAGGCCTTTTAGTTTCATAGAAAACAACCTGCTAACTCGGGTGCACATAATTTCTGTGCCGACAGTAGAAGTTTATATCAATAGACTTTTTTCTTGTAACAATACTAGAAAAGTTCGATGAGAGCTCACCCATGACTTTAACGTTGACGCTCCCACTGGCCGACCGGCCCAGCTTGTCGGCAGCCGTACACCGATACGCTCCACCGTCACCATCACCACCAGACTGAACTTTCTCTATGATCAGCGTCCCGTTGGGGAACACTATGTGGCGTCTGTTCAGAGGAAGCACTCTGTCCCCTGGAACCAAACAAATTATTTAAGTATAGCATAATAAGTTTGAAACTTTTGATAATAACTCAGTAAATATACGTTTCATCATCTCATAATGTGAGAAGGAACTGTGAACTATAAAATATGGAACAAAAACTAAACTAGTCGATTCTTAGCCAACGGAAATTATAAAACAATTTGTTAATTACAAAAAAATCAATGCTGGGGTATTATTCGTATAATGCGAGGGCTCATTATGACTCACAAAGATCTTCTTGAGTGGTGAAAATAAGAGAGAGAGAGAGACCATCAGATACTGTTTGTCCAAAATACGAAAATTTGCCAACTGCACAAAAATTGCAATCCTTCATAACTTTTATCCGTCATATACTTTGATTAACTTTTAGAAACTTTGAACATTACCAGTTCGAATCCCAAATATGTTTTTTTCACCATAACTTAGTAATTAGTCAAGATTAGACATGCGGGTTTTACTAAAACATTTTAAATTGTAATGTGCATATTTTATGAAAATTTAATCAAAATCGTTATGGCCGTTTTTGAGAAAGTCTATTCTTGTATGTTTTTTGCCCATACAACTGAAAAACTGAAAAAAGTTGAAAAACTGAAAAACTGAAATTTCAAAAAAGTGAAAAATTGATCTGGAGATATTGGCATTTAGCCAATGGGTTTATTAAAAACCTACATACCAAATTTCATAAAACTTGATCCATCCATTTGGTCTCCAGTTAACTGCACATACACACAGACAGACACATACCGACAGACATCAAAATTCGTTTTCGAAAAAACCTCTCTTTTGGGTTCGAGGGATCCTAAAATGGATTTTTAGACCAACTTGTTCACACATTTTTTGGACGATCACAAAACCTTTTCTATGCTAACGCATATGAGAGAAAGTAAAAACAATATTAAAATAAAATAATCAAATAGTATAATAGCATATTGTTAATTACTATTAATTGTAAGAATGTACGCAAATATCCTTTTGATAACATGCATCAACACGTGTTTTTGGTGAAACCAATTAATATAAATAAACCTAAGAATAATTTATAGTAATGAAATGTAAAACAGTACCACATCAACACAATGCTTATGGCAATAAATATAAGCTTTACAACTATTGTAATACAATCCAAAGGTCAAAACCCTTGCCCGAAGCTGCTATTCTGCTTCATTACCAGAACCCTCAGAGGTAAAGGCTGTATTGATCATTCAGCCCGTTCTCTGTAAATTGAGCTGGATGAATATTTATGAGGATTGGATCCGAACAGAGCAACGCGCACTCTGCACACCTGTGTAGCATATCGGCACTAACACCTCACGTGGACATTAGGTTTATTTCACTGCGCTTGTACGACATATAAACAACTGTTTTGTCGTAAGCTTTTATATAGTAGCATCTTTATTATATTACGACACCAAAACTTCGTGTGGAGAGCCAGATACGATTCGAGCCATAATTTTAGTCATCTTTTATTTCACTGCACGTGTGTGATATATTAAGACAAACGCTTCATGGGAATGAAGTGTTATGTAGTTAGCTTGTACTTCACTACACCTGAACGGTTTATCAACTCTAACAGCTCATGGGAATGAAGTGTTATGTAGACGGCGTTCACTTCACTGCATCTGAACTGTATATTGACTCTAACACCTTATGGGAATGAAGTGTTATGTAAACAGCTTTTACTTCACTGCACCTGAACGGTATATTAACTCTAACACCTCATGGGAATGAAGTGTTATGTAGACAGCTTTCACTTCTCTGCACGTGTGTGGTATATCAACTCTAACAGCTCATGGGAATGAAGTGTTATGTAGACGGCGTTCACTTCACTGCATCTGAACTGTATATTGACTCTTAACACCTTATGTGAATGAAGTGTTATGTAGATAGCTTTTACTTCACTGCACCTGAACGGTATATTAACTCTAACACCTCATGGGAATGAAGTGTTATGTAGACAGCTTTTACTTCACTGCGTCTGAACGGTATATTAACTCTAACACCATATGGGAATGAAGTGTTATGTAGACAGCTTTTACTTCACTGCACCTGAACGGTATATTAACTCTAACACCTCATGGGAATGAAGTGTTATGTAGACAGCTTTCACTTCACTACACCTGAACGGTATATTAACTCTAACACCTCATGGGAATGAAGTGTTATGTAGACAGCTTTCACTTCACTGCACGTGTGTGGTATATCAACTCTAACACCTCATTGGAATGAAGTGTTATGTAGACGGCGTTCACTTCACTGCACGTGTGTGGTATATCAACTCTAACACCATATGGGAATGAAGTGTTATGTAGACGGCGTTCACTTCACTGCATCTGAACTGTATATTGACTCTTAACACCTTATGTGAATGAAGTGTTATGTAGATAGCTTTTACTTCACTGCACCTGAACGGTATATTAACTCTAACACCTCATGGGAATGAAGTGTTATGTAGACAGCTTTCATTTCACTGCACGTGTGTGGTATATCAACTCTAACAGCTCATGGGAATGAAGTGTTATGTAGACGGCGTTCACTTCACTGCATCTGAACTGTATATTGACTCTTAACACCTTATGTGAATGAAGTGTTATGTAGATAGCTTTTACTTCACTGCACCTTAACGGTATATTAACTCTAACACCTCATGGGAATGAAGTGTTATGTAGACAGCTTTTACTTCACTACACCTGAACGGTATGTTAACTCTAACACCATATGGGAATGAAGTGTTATGTAGACAGCTTTTACTTCACTGCACCTGAACGGTATATTAACTCTAACACCATATGGGAATGAAGTGTTATGTAGACAGCTTTTACTTCACTGCACCTGAACTGTATATTAACTCTAACACCATATGGGAATGAAGTGTTATGTAGACAGCTTTTACTTCACTGCACCTGAACGGTATATTAACTCTAACACCATATGGGAATGAAGTGTTATGTAGACAGCTTTTACTTCACTGCACCTGAACGGTATGTTAACTCTAACACCATATGGGAATGAAGTGTTATGTAGACAGCTTTTACTTCACTGCACCTGAACGATATATTAACTCTAACACCATATGGGAATGAAGTGTTATGTAGACAGCTTTTACTTCACTGCACCTGAACGGTATGTTAACTCTAACACCATATGGGAATGAAGTGTTATGTAGACAGCTTTTACTTCACTGCACCTGAACGGTATATTAACTCTAACACCATATGGGAATGAAGTGTTATGTAGACAGCTTTTACTTCACTGCACCTGAACGGTATATTAACTCTAACACCTCATGGGAATGAAGTGTTATGTAGACAGCTTTCACTTCACTACACCTGAACGGTATATTAACTCTAACACCTCATGGGAATGAAGTGTTATGTAGACAGCTTTCACTTCACTGCACGTGTGTGGTATATCAACTCTAACACCTCATGGGAATGAAGTGTTATGTAGACGGCGTTCACTTCACTGCACGTGTGTGGTATATCAACTCTAACACCTCATGGGAATGAAGTGTTATGTAGACGGCGTTCACTTCACTGCACCTGAACGGTATATTAACTCTAACACCTCATGGGAATGAAGTGTTATGTAGACAGCTTTTACTTCACTACACCTGAACGGTATATTAACTCTAACACCTCATGGGAATGAAGTGTTATGTAGACAGCTTTCACTTCACTACACGTGTGTGGTATATCAACTCTAACACCTCATGGGAATGAAGTGTTATGTAGACGGCGTTCACTTCACTACACCTGAACGGTATATTAACTCTAACACCTTACAGGAATGAAGTGTTATGTAGACAGCTTTTACTTCACTGCACCTGAACGGTATAATAACTCTAACACCTCATGGGAATGAAGTGTTATATAGACAGCTTTTACTTCACTGCACCTGAACGGTATATTAACTCTAACACCTCATGGGAATGAAGTGTTATGTAGACAGCTTTTACTTCACTGCACCTGAACGGTATATTAACTCTAACACCTCATGGGAATGAAGTGTTATGTAGACAGCTTTTACTTCACTGCACCTGAACGGTATATTAACTCTAACACCTCATGGGAATGAAGTGTTATGTAGACAGCTTTCACTTCACTACACCTGAACGGTATATTAACTCTAACACCTCATGGGAATGAAGTGTTATGTAGACAGCTTTTACTTCACTGCACCTGAACGGTATATTAACTCTAACACCTCATGGGAATGAAGTGTTATGTAGACAGCTTTTACTTCACTGCACCTGAACGGTATATCAACTCTAACACCTCATGGGAATGAAGTGTTATGTAGACGGCGTTCACTTCACTACACCTGAACGGTATATTAACTCTAACACCTTACAGGAATGAAGTGTTATGTAGACAGCTTTTACTTCACTGCACCTGAACGGTATATTAACTCTAACACCTCATGGGAATGAAGTGTTATGTAGACAGCTTTCACTTCACTGCACGTGTGTGGTATATTAACTCTAACACCTCATGGCAATGAAGTGTTATGTAGACAGCTTTTACTTCACTGCACCTGAACGGTATATTAACTCTAACACCTCATGGGAATGAAGTGTTATGTAGACAGCTTTCACTTCACTACACCTGAACGGTATATTAACTCTAACACCTCATGGGAATGAAGTGTTATGTAGACAGCTTTTACTTCACTGCACCTGAACGGTATATCAACTCTATCACCTCATGGGAATGAAGTGTTATGTAGACAGCTTTTACTTCACTGCACCTGAACGGTATATCAACTCTAACACCTCATGGGAATGAAGTGTTATGTAGACAGCGTTCACTTCACTACACCTGAACGGTATATTAACTCTAACACCTTACAGGAATGAAGTGTTATGTAGACAGCTTTTACTTCACTGCACCTGAACGGTATATTAACTCTAACACCTCATGGGAATAAAGTGTTATGTAGACAGCTTTCACTTCACTGCACGTGTGTGGTATATTAACTCTAACACCTCATGGCAATGAAGTGTTATGTAGACAGCTTTTACTTCACTGCACCTGAACGGTATGTTAACTCTAACACCTCATGGGAATGAAGTGTTATGTAGACAGCTTTTACTTCACTGCACCTGAACGGTGTGGTATATTAACTCTAACACCTCATGGCAATGAAGTGTTATGTAGACAGCTTTTACTTCACTGCACCTGAACGGTATGTTAACTCTAACACCATATGGGAATGAAGTGTTATGTAGTCAGCTTTAACTTCACTACACCTGAACTGTATATTCATTCTAACACCATATGGGAATGAAGTGTTATGTAGACAGCTTTCACTTTACTGCACTTGTGTGGTATATTAACTCTAACACCTCATGGGAATGAAGTGTTATGTGGACAGCTTTTACTTCACTGCACCTGAACGGTATATTAACTCTAACACCTTACAGGAATGAAGTGTTATGTAGACAGCTTTCACTTCACTACACCTGAACGGTATATTAACTCTAACACCTTACAGGAATGAAGTGTTATGTGGACAGCTTTTACTTCACTGCACCTGAACGGTATATTAACTCTAACACCTTACAGGAATGAAGTGTTATGTGGACAGCTTTTACTTCACTGCACCTGAACGGTATATTAACTCTAACACCTTACAGGAATGAAGTGTTATGTAGACAGATTTTACTTCACTGCACCTGAACGGTATATTAACTCTAACACCTTACAGGAATAAAGTGTTATGTAGACAGCTTTTACTTCACTACACCTGAACGGTATATTAACTCTAACACCTTACAGGAATGAAGTGTTATGTGGACAGCTTTTACTTCACTGCACCTGAACGGTATATTAACTCTAACACCTTACAGGAATGAAGTGTTATGTAGACAGCTTTTACTTCACTGCACCTGAACGGTATATTAACTCTAACACCTTACAGGAATGAAGTGTTATGTAGACAGCTTTTACTTCACTGCACCTGAACGGTATATTAACTCTAACACCTCATGGGAATGAAGTGTTATGTGGACAGCTTTTACTTCACTGCACCTGAACGGTATATTAACTCTAACACCTCATGGGAATAAAGTGTTATGTAGACAGCTTTCACTTCACTGCACGTGTGTGGTATATTAACTCTAACACCTCATGGCAATGAAGTTTTAAGTAGACAGCTTTTACTTCACTGCACCTGAACGGTATGTTAACTCTAACACCATATGGAAATGAAGTGTTATGTAGACAGCTTTTACTTCACTGCACCTGAACGGTATATTAACTCTAACACCTCATGGCAATGAAGTGTTATGTAGACAGCTTTTACTTCACTGCACCTGAACGGTATATTAACTCTAACACCTCATGGTAATGAAGTGTTATGTAGACAGCTTTCAATTCACTTCAGTTGTGTGGTATATCAAGAATAATACTTCATTGAAGTGTTATGTAGACAGCTTTCACTTCACTACACCTGAACTGTATATCAAGACTAACACTTCATGGGAATGAAGTGTTATGTAGACAGCTTTCACTTCACTACACCTGAACTGTATATCAAGACTAACACTTCATGGGAATGAAGTGTTATGTAGTCAGCATTTACTTTACTACACTTGTGAATTATTATACCTCATGGGATAATTTTGTACTGCACTTGTGAGATATTTAAACACTAACTTTATCGGTAATGCAAAACGGCGAAAGCTTATTTTTTTAAGTGTACTCGCTTTCCATTTATGAGCTTAAGCGTTAGTTTTAGGTTAGTTGTTGGGTAGGCCTAAATGTTTCACTCCGTGCCATGTCTTATATGACCAGAAGTTTTGTTTTGTTTCAAATTTAAATGTTGAATTCTCTTTAAAATTTATTTACATTTGTTCACTTTGAATCCAGGTATTCTGATCAACAGATAGTTATGTAAACAAAACTAAAAATAATTCTCAAAATCACACCACAATTTGAATCTCAAACAACAGTCGTAGATGGCCAAGAAGCTCATAAATACTATAAAATTATATACAGCTAAAATATGATCGTCAATTTCATCTGCCTGCTAAAGACTACTAAACAATTAAAAGGAGAATAGCATTATTACTATATAAACTGTTATGATATAATAGTGAGTCCACTGGAAGTCTCTGAGTATGAGATAATCATTAGCAAGCATTGGACTTATTCGTTAACTCACTACCACTACTTTGGTTAGGTTATGTTAGGTTTAGTTATGTTAGAATATTATGTTTGGTTTGGTTAGATTATATTAGGTTTGGTAAGATTATGTTAGGTTTAGTTATGTTAGAATATTATGTTTGATTTGGTTATGTTAAGTTTAACCTAAGTTATGGTTATACGAGTTGGTAGTAATGAATTAACGGAAAAGGATCCTAAGAATTCATTACATAATTAATAAAATTTAAACCCCTCAACATAAAATTAAAAGTAAGTTATTATTTTACTACTAAGTAAATGAAGTACAAAAATAACAAAAAATTAACATTCAACAATTGTTACGCAAAACATAGGCAATCCTGGTTATTTTGAGGTTATTTAACGATTTGACTCGTTTCCGACGCCTAAAGTGTAGAGATATAGAAATAACGATCCACTTACCTTATATTCGTCAATAAGTCAATCAGGCCCTCCCTACCCCCGACCCCTCAGCATCGATGCCTCAATCTACTTGCCTACTCACCCGACCAAACAGCACTCCTCGGAGTTTAGAGTGCCAGTTAACCAATACGAGAACTATAACTCAACTACTCCAACTCAAAATTGTCTGCTACCTGATTTTTCTACCTCTATCTAACTGGCAAATTCTTATTTGACGTTCATGCAGACGAGTATACTATTTAATAAACCCACTTGCTCAATTAATGAAATTTACGTTTTATCTATGTTCTCAAATAAATATAGAATCTCAATTGTCCGATGTAAATGGACTGTGAAGACGTTGGATAGCTATAATGAAATCCGTAAAGCTGGTCAAACCTATATTATAATATAGGCGTATTTAATTTTATCATAAAATCTTACGTATGATATCAGACAGATGTACACTATTTCTCACCTGTAACTTTTTGCAACATATTTGACTGATAGAAATCATTTTTCCAGATCTAAAATGTAAAAGGTGCCTCTCACAGGTAATTAAATTACCTACATATAAAAGTCATTGTATTTTAACATCTTTGGTTGATTTTAATTACCCACTCACATTACACATAGTGGTAATAACTCTCCCGCCCAGCCATACACGTAGTACTGATGGCCCTCCCACCAACTTATACACATAGTAGTGATGACCCTCCCACCCACCCATATACATAGTGGTGATGACCCTCCCACCTACCCATACACATAGTGGTGATGACCCTCCCACCCACCCATACAGATAGTGGTGATGACCCTCCCACCCACCCATACACATAGTAGTGATGATCCTCCCACCCACCCATACACATAGTAGTGATGACCCTCCCACCCACCCATATACATAGTGGTGATGACCCTCCCACCTACCCATACACATAGTGGTGATGACCCTCCCACCTACCCATACACATAGTGGTGATGACCCTCTCACCCACCCATACACATAGTAGTGATGATCCTCCCACCCACCCATACACATAGTAGTGATGACCCTCCCACTCACCCATACACATGTGGGTGTAATAATACCCCTGCACCTGTATGGGTGGGCGGGTGGGTCAAATATCACTGAGTGTATGAGTGAGTCCGTCAAATACCATTTTTCCATAAATATAGAGGAAAAATATCGTATAGTAGGAAGTGATAGTAAAACAATTTAATAAAATTTATCTTCCAGGGATACTACAACTCTTTTACGTTTGGAAGACATTTCAATATGGCTAAGTCCAATAAAACTACAGTAATGTACAAGGAATAAACAAACACGACTTAAACTACAGAACTGTGTACAGTAAAAAATACAATTTTGAGTCTGAAAAAAAATTAGTAAAAATAGTAATTTGATAAATACAGTAAACCTTGCATATAAATTCTATTAATACAACGAACTAATAAGTATGACCTGTCAGGAAACTACTGAAGAAGAATAAGGGCTCACGAGTTACGTGATCGCTATTCCCCCTCCCTACAAGCCATGTCTGCTTGAACATTCCGTAGCCATAACATATAGAAAACGTAATGTAATGTGCTCACATGGTACAGTCCCCACTCACTGTAGTCAAGCACAGTAAGCAACAAACCAGTATACTGTTTTGGAAAATGCCTTAGTAGCTATATAGGCCTACAGTTTACAAAATTACAGAACAATAATCCATTTTAATATTTTCATACCGGGACCAGTGCGTCGGTTTAAACGAAATGTCCGATAACAAGACTGGAATTAGTATGCCTACTACGAAGTCATCTATTAATTGGAAATTTTCAACTAACGAAAAATAATTGAGTTTTCTGTAGTTGTCATACGCATATGCTGAATCAAACACCACGATCATGATAAAGATAGATAGTCATGATGAGTGGCTTATAAGATGAGACGAACCTGGTAAATTTTTTTTATAATATTTACGACTCATATAGCAACGATAATAATTATTATCTAAGCATACGAATGTTAAATAGACTTTCTATGAACAAAATATTCATTATGTTGGCAGTATAACATAAAATTCTGACGTATGTATTCTTCTTCTTTACTTCGTATAACAGTTGGCAAGTCGCCTCAAAGTAACTTTAAGTCAACAAACGAAGTGTTCCCACCAAATCATACGTAAGTTGTGTCGATTTCCTAACGCATGTTCCTGATATTTTGTCCTTTTGTAGTAAATAAGGCAAAGAATAAGATCATATCGTTTCTTAATGTTAATTTTAGTTTTTATTAGTTTTTTAGTATGTTGTATTGATATTATTTTTATTATCATTATACATTTACATTATTGTGGTTATTAGCAGTATGTTGAATACATATTATCAACTGGACTTATTTCTGATGGAAAATATTTGTATCATTTAGCCTTATTTTCTTATTGAAAACTTAATACATTATTTTTTATCCATTGTAGTGAAGTTAGTCCAATTTTCAAAAATATTTACCACCACTATTAATTTGATTTGTGTGACTTAATTTTTCAACTAATGTACATTAAGTTTTGTACTTTTATAGATAATAGACCAACAAACCAAAATACATCCTAAAAAATAAATTGTTTGTGTCACCGTAACATTTTGAATATATTTTTCAGCAATTGTTCAGTACCGTAATAAAAATAATATACGACAAAATTATAAAATATATATTAAAATGTACAGTATCGATTTTGTATTGTATTTTAGGAATATTACTAATAAATTTATGCTATAAATAATTTTGATGTGAAAACAAGCAAAAAAGAGAAGATGATTTTTTAATAACATGACTGCATCTTCTCAATATTAACCTCCGTATTCCTAGGTAAGGCCATAATAAATTCACAAAAAAGTATGCATCCAAAATGTTTCCAAAATTGTTGTCACCCTAAAAACGTTATAAGGTTACGTCCGATGGTGGCGTAGGTGATTCGACCAGTCCCCTTCCTTCCTCATTTATCTATAGACTATTTTCTTTTCCTATCGTTCGTTTGATAGACAGTTCAGTCATATTACTAATTAAAACTATTATCTACTTTATTATTATTTATTATTTTATTATATTATTATTATTATTATAATAAATAATAATACACATGAACTTCATACAATGTGGGTTTTGATCAACCTAAAGTAATACATTACAATTTAATTAATGTTAATAATAATAATAAAAAAAGAAAAAGGCACAGTTTTTGTTCATTTGTATTTTTATAATTGTTGCTGTACCTATACTACTCCTACTTAAAAGCAGTTGATGGAGGTAGTCCTGTCAAAGGACTTAAGACTACATACTTTTGACTTAGACAAAACACGTTGTACAAGATCTACAACAAGCATAGTGTCAAGGACACAAGACTACATACTTTTCACTTAGACAAAATACGTTGTACAACATCTACAACAAGCGTAGTGTCAAGGACACAAGACTACATACTTTTGACTTAGATGAAATACGTTCTAAAAGATTTACAACAAGCGTAGTGTCAAGGACACAAGACTGCATACTTTTGACTTAGACGAAATACGTTGTAAAAGATCTACAACAAGCGTAGTGTCAAGGACACAAGACTATAGACATTTGGCTTAGACGAAATACGTTGTACAAGACCTACAACAAGCGTAGTGTCAAGGACACAAGACTATAGACATTTGTCTTAGACAAAATACGTTGTACAAGACCTACAACAAGCGTAGTGTCAAGGACACAAGACTATAGACATTTGGCTTAGACGAAATACGTTGTACAAGGTCTACAAGCATGTTGAACTTAATAGCTCCTTGAGGCTAGTTTTCCCTATATATGAGTAGAAATAGGAAATTTTCTAAAAGGTCGAATATACGCCTCATAAACTCATATTTATAATGATCTAAAACAAATTTGTCTCCTCTACACCCCCAGTACTCCGTAATAATATCAAATTCTTTCAAATGTAACATTAATCGAATCACAACTAAAGTCACGAAAAAATGGTAGAACGTGAATTTCCGCTGTAAGAAGAAAAATATTATGAACTTAAACTATGATCAAATTATTACTAAATTAGCATTTTTTATACAACTTTCTAACAATATTTGCAATAAACAGGCTGTATTTTTCCTTCGTGCTATTTTCTGTGCTGGAATAGATAGTTAAATACGCATTTTAGATATAGTTTTTAAAGAGTGTCCGAGAATGAGTGTCATGGCGACTCCTAGAGAAAAAACATCAACAGAGAGTATTCTTACTAAAGGGGAAAAATACATCTCGTTTTTTAAGGGATTTTAAATATCACTATTTTTAAGAATAATAATTATTATTAGATATATTTTTAAAGGGCTTAAATTAGTAAGTTAAAAGTAACACATTGTTAAAACATATTGGAAAATTAAAATTATCAATACTCTAGACAAATATATAGGTTTACATTTTAAACTAAACATATTAGAAAAAAATCAATTTTGACACTAGGAGTAAAATGGGTGATCTGTACTTCCTTTGTCTATTTTCTTTGTTAATTTTTTACCAAACAAATTAATCTTGGACTTGATGTCTATGACAAGGAAGTATTTAAACAAAACCAAATAAGCACAGTGTACAAATTCTAATAAAAATACAAAAAATATAAATTTGAAATTGCTACAATTACATAAATTCATCATACATAATAAATAAATACATTGACCAATTTGTTTGTAAAATGTAATAACTACTTATCACAACCAATAACAAATTATAAGAAGATAACTAAACGATTTTTAAAAAGAAACATCACATAATACAGCATACAAATGAGAAGGGAAATCGTGTGAAATTAACACACGAACAATTATAGAAAGAAAAAAAAAAAAAAAAAAAAAAATAGATAACGATAAACAGATAAACGAGCTTAGAAAAGAAATATAACATAATTACAACATACAAGTGTGCGTGATAAAACTAACAGTGGGACAAATATATCAAAATATGAAATTATACTAAACGATCTAAGAAAAGAAACATAACATAATTGTACAGGAAAATCGAGTGAAATTAACAACCACAAAAATAACAAAATATGAAATCATAAATAAATTGTAATAAATCTCGTAATTGTAACAGAAAAGTGTACAGGAAAATGGTGTAACAACGATTTTATCGCTAGATGGACTACCTCTGAACCACTTGATGGTGTAGATGGGATATCCGGCGACAGGACAGGCGATGACAAGCGCTTCCCCGGCCACAGCGGACACCTCCCCCATGGGACGGACCTGGGGCAGGCCTGCAACATAGAAATGATTCATCTATAGTCTGTTTATAACTGCTCCAGTATTGGGGCGGCGGGCCTTGCGGGTGGTGGGGGGCGACACTGTTGCCACATTGTCGGCGGTACCATTGTAAAAGCGATCAGCTGGTTCGCCGATTACGTACCACCAATTCCAGTATGATTGATATTCCATAAGAGCCATGTTAAATACGCTATTTAAATAATTTGAAAGTTATAATGTTTACATCAATTGAAAGAGCGTCAAATATACTAAAGGATCTAATTTCGATTGTTTAAATTTGCATTTTCTTTAAAATATAAACTAATGCACTAAATTTCTAAAGTTTTATTTAATGAAAATTCAATACTGTCTAAGAACAAAATAATAACTTTTACGCTTTATGAAACTATGAAAAAAATCATTAGTTCAGTACCTGAACGTAAAAACAGGACATTACTATGAAATTCTGTAGGAAAGCAACGATTTGACGTCCAACCCTTTAGTTCAAACGTGACCCCAAACTGATAGGCGTTGTTTATTGTTTAGGGGTGAAAACCACCCCTAAAAATTTTAAAATGACGGTCTAAAGCGTATTATTAAATTACGTGTTAAAAGCACGTTTGTATACTCAGAAGAATGCATTGTATTTCCTGTTGTAGAACATAGTTCATTTATATATCATAGAGTTCAACCCATTAAAACCACCACTGCTGAGAAAAATTACAATAAAGGCATTTATATGTTGAAAATATGATGAATTAATGTTTATATATTAAAAACTAGCAGAAAGTACCCGTGCTTCGCTACGGATTATGATTAAGGAACACTTACATTAGGACCTATGTACGGGTTGTGTATTTTCGCCGAGGAACGAAATAATTAATTGTTAGTAACTCGAGTACATCTGCCCGTTGGTTTACCAGAATTAAAATTGAGAAAATGAGTCTGGCGTATCCAGTCTCGCCAGGGGGAGGCCGGAAGGTAGAGACCATATTTACAACTTATTTAAAAAAAAAAAAAAAAAAAAAATATATATATACAACATTTAATTAAAAACACCGGGTAGTTTTATTTGGTAAGGCAGTCACCCTAGCCTCTGCCGGAACAGTCTCACCGGGTAGTTTTATTTGGTAAGGCAGTCACCCTATCCTCTGCCGGAACAGTCCCACCAGGTAGTTTAATATATGCAAGTACTTAAATATATTTTAGTACATTTTAGTCTGATAGATATATACGGACAGCCAAAATTGATGTTGTTGTTGTTTTCTTAAGTGCTTAGTACCTCTTTGTAAACAACATTTTTAGTCCTTTTTTCTGGCTGAAGGACGACCAGACTGTCAGATGAGCTTACTCTAGAACATGCTACGTATAACTAACTGGCCATGGGAGAAACAGTCATTGCTCAGATCTACCCCAGCCATCTTCAAACTTTGCCCTTGTGCCTTGTTAATAGTCATGGCATAGCATAATTTTACAGGGAACTGCAGACGTTTGAATGCAAAATGGTAGTCTGAGGGAATAAGAGGAATTCGGGGAATAAAAACAGTTTCTCTTTGACCAACGCCTGTAAATATTGTCGCTTCAATAACATGTTTATGCAGAGTTTTCACCTGCAGCCTGGTACCGTTACAGAGTTTGGGAGGGTTTAGGTTGCGGAGTAGCATTATTGGAGCACCGACTTTTAGAGAAAGAACATGAGGTGGAATTCCAGGGGGGTTCAGAGTGTGGAGAAACTCCACTGGATAGTGAACAGCGTCTTCTGTCTCAACCACTGAGTCCACAGATTCATACCTCACAACAGCAGAAGGCAATTTTTCTAACAACGAAAGGTTTATTATATTTGCTGAGTCGTTAGTTGGGGTAAGAATCGCCCTCTCTTGCAACCATGTTGGACTATTGTTCACATTGTCATTTAAGTTAGGATATATCTTGTCAAGCAGTGTCTTCATATCACTAACAGTATGACAAAGATTTTGAGGTATTGCACATTTACCTTCATGATCTTCTAGCAGTTTACCATCACCTATTTGTAAAACTAATGTAGAAAATTCTTCTGCTTTCAAATCTCCATTCAAATGAACTCTCATGTTAACTCTCAAAGACAGGATTTTAATTTTTGGCCATAAGAAGGATGACTTAAGGCACGCTTTCACCTCATCAGCCCGAGTTCCTCGAGGTATCACGGGCAAGGTTTGCCTGAAGTCTCCAGCCAGCAGAACTGTTACTCCGCCCATTAGACGTTTGCAGTTCCTGATGTCTTGAAGTGTCCTGTCCAGAGCCTCTATACCTCCTTTGTGGGCCATGGTACACTCGTCCCAAACAATTAATACTGTTTCTTTGAGTACCTGGCCCATATTGCTTTGTCTTGATATGTTGCAAATAGGTGTTTCTGAGTGGTTCAGGTTGAGAGGCAACTTGAAAGCTGAATGAGCCGTCTTTCCACCATCGAGCAGTGTCGCAGCAATGCCAGAGGATGCAACTGCGATGGCAGTCTTTTTCTCACTCCTTATTTTTGCTAACAACAAATTGATCAAAAATGTTTTTCCGGTACCACCATGAGCGTCCAGGAAAAAGAGTTGCCCAGATTCTGAAATAATACTGCAGGTAATTTCTTTGTAAATATTCAGTTGTTCTTCGTTCAGCTTTGGAACATTTACAGCAACCATTTCACAGAGCTGGACTACATCGAAAGAAATTTCTCTGAGGCGTTCCAGGTTGTTAGTGATGGACTCTTGCTCGCGAAGTGGTGTAGGAAGACCATAGTTTTGGAGACGGTTGCCAGACATTGAATACACCAAATCTTCGAGTAAAGCCAAACATTTGTTGTACACAATGTCCATACGCTGTTGCACATCCCCAAACTCTGTCTCCATCGACCTCTTTACGTCGTCCGCCAAACTGTCGCGGTGTTTTTCCCATAATGTGAGAGGACTTCTTACTTGGCAAAACACCAACATGATGGCAAGTAGTTCGCGGATCTTGGACGGGGAGTCTGAGAGTGAAGCTTCTTCTAGTGTTCGATCCCAGTGAGTGTCGTCTTCGAGCAAACCAAGAGCTGTACATGCAGACTGAAACGTTTGGTGGACCACTCCATTTACGTTCCTAAGATATTCAAATGACGTAGGCCCTTTAACTTCGTGTAGGAGAAGGCGTAGAAAATAGCACTCAGAGTTATTAGGGTGAACAGTATATACCCTGCCTAAAACCTGATCTTTTTTACCCCGGGATAGCCTGGTACTGATTTCCCTTGCTTTCTTCTACAAAAGGTATTCTTTTTCCATACGAAATATGACGGAACTACAGAGTAAAGGAGGGTTCTTGCAAACGCATCGGTTTTGCACAGATCGAAGAAGCCCAAAAGAGTAGTTTTTGGCGGGTTGTTTAGCCTTTTCATGACATTTTCTTCGTTAAAATAAACTCTTTGGCCGTTTTCAAGATGAACTGCAAGATGCATGACTGGGGGATGGCGATCGTGTATTGGAAAGCAGAGAATTCGCCAGACAGCTTCAGAAGTACTAATGTAGCGTCCTGTCTGGTACCTTGTCACCTCTTCAAGTTCATTTTCAACTGTAAAAGCTGCTTGATCGGACCCTTTGTTGACGTATTTGCAAATATATTTGATAGACTTGACAGAGTTGCAGTACTCGACGTTGATATGCGCTGAAAAGGTGCGAGACCGGACAGGGTTAAAAGGTACCACTCATTGATTGTCAAGCTTTACCCCGTTGATGTCAATAACAAATCCACCATCTGAAGGAGAACGCCTACGGTATTTAGGATAACCGTCTTCCCCAGTCTGTGTTTCTCTTAGTAGAGGACGGGGATACTTTTTGCTGCAAGCTCCATTAACCATACAGGGCGAATTTCTGTTGAGAGCACCACATGGGCCGTGGATCATAGTTGACTTCACAATCTCATGGAGGGCAGGGTCTAGCTCTGGGTCAGGTATCTCTGCACAAATAACTTTGTCAATCATGTCTGGTTTAATCTTTTCTTCTAGCCAAAGGAGAATGTGTACATGAGGAAGGCCTCTTTTTTGCCATTCTATGGAGAACATGTGGCATCTACATGCTCCAAATATAGACCCTTTCGTTAGTTTCATCAAATGCTTCACTTTTAAGTAGAAAACCCGCGCTACCAAGTCATGTCTGTGCTGAGCCTTCTGACCTTCCTTGAGCAGTTCACATATCTCTCGCCATTTTGGGTTGCACGTAAAAGTTATAAAGAGATCTGGACGACCAAAATGGCGAACATAGGTCATGGCATCCTGAGTACGCTCATGCATGTAGCGAGGTCCTCCAGTGAAGCTTGATGGCAGTACAACCATCTTACCCAGCTCCGATACCTGAGCATCAGCTTTTCTCATGGCATCCTTCAAGTGAATGTAGTCTTCACTCCTCAACTTTTTTTGGTTGTTTCGAATGAAGTTTAGCCGTTCTGTTTCAATTTTTGCGTACATATCAACCAAAAATTGGTTGAGGAGGTTGCGAAACAAAAGTAAATATGGTTCTTCACCTTCTTGCTCCATTAAATTATATCCGTAGAAATCAGCTGCAGACACAGTTTTCTTAAGTGCTGTCTTGGTGTTTGGGTCACGCTGAGGGATGTTGATACAATAGCCATCTTCACCACGGCAGAACATGAGAGGATACTGAATAGAATCATACGCTCGATGTAGCTCACTGATTCTTATCAGTTTGTCTTCCCTACTGTATAGCACAATGTCTCACTTTTCAAACACCTGGCCTACAATCAAGACAGCAACTTCGTTAGTGGTAGGAGTATTGTAACGTCCCTTGTGAGCACTCGAAGGCTTCTGGTCAGCAGTGATAACTACCTGGAAATCTTGCTGATCTTTGGGAACAAAATCAATAGCAGCTTTGAACTCTTTGATATATTTGTTATGTTCATGAAGAATTTTTTTGAGCTGGCCTACCAATGCTGGCTTGACATCTTGAAAGTACCCACAGCGAATGTCTCTTTCACGGTTATCATCACCAACAAAATATATCTGAAGGAAAGACGGCTGCTGTTGTTTCGAGGCATTAGACTCCCTTATTCTATGATAAACCTGGCCTTGCACCTTATATGTTGGCATGAAATGGTCTCCTTTTATCTCTTTTGCTCCAAACGACGTCATTTGGAAACAACCGTTGTATTTGCGAATATTATTAAGAAAATGCTCAGCCTCAGGATGGTCGTGAGAAAGAAGGCTATGTAAGGGGTCGGGATATTTTTGAAAGGGAAGCAGTTGAACTTTTCCATTACTGCAACACATTCCGGGGCTTTCGTCTTTCCATTTTAAAGCATGGCAGAAATTGCACTTTTCTCGAGGTCCAGGTTGAACTATTTTATCTGTAGAATATTCAATGTTTGGGTCATACTTGAAACCTGAGAGTTTCTTGATTGTCCATGGCAGTAACTTTACTTGTGCACGCCTCTCATTGTACTTTGACGTAGCCTCACGATTAACTTCAGGATGGTTTTTTTGAGTACTTCTTTAGAGACTTTCTGTTAATCTCGGGGTTGTTCTCGGTATATTTTTTAACAGCCCTTCTGTTTACTTCTGGGTGGCTCTCGGCATATTTTTGAACAGCCCTTCTGTTTACTTCTGGGTGGCTCTCGGCATATTTTTGAACAGCCCCCCTGTGCACTTCAGGGTGGCTCTCGGCATATTTTTTAACAGCCTTTCTATGCATTTCAGGGTGGCTCTCCGTATTTTTAGCAACAGACTCCCTAACCTGCTTTTTTCGGATGGAATCAGTGAATCTTTTCCTTCGTTTTCTACCTCTAGATTTTTGAGGTGTGATCACTGTTACGATTGATTCGTCCGAACTCATGTCTAAGGGAGTTTCAAGGTTTGATAGGATGGGCTGAGAAGAGCCTGGTTGGACTGCAACAGGTTCATAGACACAAAGGGAAGATGGGCCAGGTTTGGATGTAATAGGGTCGGTGGGCATAGATTCAGAAAAACCAGGTTGGGATTTTAATGTTGAGGCATAAGATTTTGAGGTATGTAGACTGTTTTGAAAATAATTTGGTACATAAGGTTGTTCGCAAGGTATGAGAACGTCAAAGTGCCCTGCCATGTCATCACCAGAGAACTTAAGTCTTTTTATTTCCTGAACCTCATCCCCATAACAGGCTAAGAGTTTTCTGTCACGAAAGAGCTCGAACTTATAAGGAAAGACCTCTGCTGCAACCATGAGCTCACAAAAGGTTCCATAGAAGTAAGGCTGTGACATATCGGCGATGTACTGACGTTTAGTTCTGTAAGGGACTTTATTTATGGTCAAGGTGTAAGGCTTAAGTCTGCGCCAGTTGTTGGACACGTGACGCACAATGTCAGCGCGCACTCGGAGTGTTAGTGAAGCTGTACAGTGGACCAGATAAGATAAAGAGGAGAAAAAGGCAAGCCCCGTCCCCAGTGATCTTTATGACATGGTGAGGTACTGCCACACCATCAATATCGAATGTTTCAATAACCATTGTCGTGCAACTGTTCAGAAAAAGTATTAAGATGAATAAAGAAAAATTTAGCTTTGTATTTTAGAAGAATAAGATGAAGTGAAAAGGTTCAAACCCAAGCAGATGATCTAGAATTGAAGCAAGCAGTAAGTAAAAGAAGCAAATAGTTAACAGAATAAAATACCAATATAAACTCATGTAGTAAGGGAACACCCTACCCAAAGTGGAGTGGCCGGAGTTGTAACTACAGAGTTATGTCAACTGTATCAAGTTTGAACCAGGAGAACTACTAAGAATGTCAGAGTTATGACATGAAAAAAGGTAAAAAAATGATTGTATGAACGGATGTGAGGCAATCGAATACTATGGTAGCAAATAGTGGGGCAAAAGAAAATATTTAAGAAAAAGTAGGTAGTATTCAGAAGCAATAAGCAATGGACAGAACTGAACAAACAGCAAAGCAGTGTTCAGGTCATAAGCGTGTACTGGACTGATATGAGCCGAGCCGTACTGCGGTGCGGTGCTGGTGAGGTGCGGGGAGTGGGAGGGAGGGCAGAGGTCAACTGATAAGAACCGGCCTTCTAGTGAACAGCCAAGACTGCTATCGCTAATTTACAATCAGCCGAAGAATCATAGTATCAAGTTTATTTGTGATCTGTTGTCTAGGTTTAGAAAATATACAACAATCGTTAAGTATCGAGTTTTTTGCTGTTTGGTTTGAAACGTGATTGAAATGGTTTTTTTTTATAAGCAATTATGCAAAGTATAAAGAGTTATAGTGCCGAGCAGAACCAAACTTGTTGTAAAATTTTTATTACAGTTCATTTAAGACCTAAAAGAAAGCTTAGCACCAATTTTAGTTGCGATCTGCTTTGTAAGTTCAGAAAAAACGTCCCAGAATTCATCTTAGACCTAAAAGGAAGTTTAGCACCAAATTTTCTTTTAATCTAATGTTTAAGTTCAGAAAATTCGAAAATTAAACGTCGCGTTTTACGCGGTTTGGTCGAGAACCCGATTTAATTTTTTGAAACAGTTTCTCAGAGAGCACCTACAACTCTAGAGAAAGCTACATACCAATTTGCATTCGAATCCGTTCCTTAATCATAATCCGTAGCGAAGCACGGGTACTTTCTGCTAGTTCTTTATAGTGCTGAAATGACCCGAACTTTGTGAAAACTTTTTTCTAGAGTTCATCTAAGACCTAAAAGGAAGCTTGGTACCAAGTTTTGTTGCAATGTGATTTGTAGGTTCACAAAAAATACATAAATTTAAAAGTCGCGTTTTTCGCGGTTTGGTCGCGAACCTGATTGAATTTTTTGAAACCGTTTCTTAGCGAGCACCTAGAGGAAGCTACGTACCAAGTTTCATACGAATCCGTTCGGTGGTTTTTGAGATTTCGTGTTTAGTCAGTCAGTGAGTGAGTGAGTGGTATTTGGCTTATATATGTATAGATGACAATTGTTTCTTGTTTTAGAACATAATTATGTCACTTGCTTCAACCCATAAATACCATCCCTTTATAGCAGAGGACCTTACTAAATTATTTTAAACACAGTCAAAGATATTTACAGTAAATTTTTTATCCATAAATTTTTTGAAAATTTAATGCATAACTTTGCAGTTTTTTGTAGTAATTATTTATCGTTTGGAGGTCAAATCCGCTGGGTCCCGCCTCTTTTCGTTAGGCTTTGCGCACGAAAATAATAATACCTTAAAACGTTCGGCATGCCATTAGGATATCATGGGCACAGTTTGGAATAACAAGAAACATACCTAAAAATTTTTCTGGACACTATTCGGGCAACGTACTTTTTCAGTAATGGAATCAATTATGATAATCAATTAAAATCAATTGAAATTAAAACTATTTAATTTCAATTGATTTTAATTTTAATTAATCTATTAGTAATAAATAAATACTGTATGCATCTTCGTGCACTTGATATCAGAATTAACCCACACACGTATACAACAGCATGTTTACGTGTATTCAAAATTGCTGTAAAATATCCTCTAATTAAATGCAATTGATTTTTTAACGATAACTTCTTTAATTTTTAAGTTGTCAAATTGTAATTTTCCTAAAAGCATTACATACCGTTCCTAAAAGCATTACATACCGTTCCTAAAAGCATTTTGTAGTGAATTTAAAAAAAATTGAAGTTAAAGTGCACCGATACATTGAGTTTGCATAAGGTAAACATTTCTAACAGCGGTATCTATTAGTTTTCATCTTAGAAAAAAAATTAAAATAGCGAAATATTTGCCAAGAAAAAAGCTAAATTTTTATATTCTATTGTTTTTTTACGTAAATTTACACATACGTACGCACGCACGCACGCACGCACGCACGCACGCACGCACACACACACACACACACACACACACACACACACACACACACACACACACACACACACACACACACACGTACACACACGTGTATGTAGTCTATGATTATACTTATGTCGAAGGGTTAATAAAGAAGTATATTCAATAACAAAGTTATTTTCAAAATTTTTAAATTATTTTGAAAAGAAAAAATATTTTTAAATAAATTGAAAAATTGTTATAAATTTAAAATTAACTATTTTTATAATGCAATGAAAACTCCTAGAACTGTTTTACACCACATTGACAAAGTAAATTATAGATGGACCAAGGTAAATTCGTAAATTTCGTAAATCTCAGTAGTTAGTAAGCCAATTTTTCCGTAACCAAAGCGTAACCAAAATTGTTCTTTAAATCAAAATTCCGTCAAGTTCAATGATATGGACTTGGCCAAAAACTCATTTTAAAGGTTCTTTCACTTAATATAAAAAATATTTATAGGTTTTCATTGAATAATAACTCGTAGTTTTTCTATTATTCGGCGATGAAGATTTCTGTTTCAATAGTCGGAAAAAGTCATGACACCTTTGGCGAACCGTACCTTTATCAAAATTGCACATACGAAAAAATAAAACAGAAAAATAAAAATTTTTGGTATTTTATAAGGTTTATTTTTGATGATAACATTTTCTCGATAAAAAATCCGAACTATTCTATGTTATTCGTGAAAAACCATTAGGAAACACAGTTTTTAGTCTTAAATTGCCTCTTTAAATCAGAAAAATCTCCGAAAATATTAACATTTCGAAAAAATGTTTAAGAATATTTTAAGCTTAAAATAAGACACTATATCGATTTCTGAAGCTGTTTTGCATGTCATAATTTACTCCCTAAGAAGGGGTGGTTTTTACCCCCAAGGCGAGAACGCCTATCCGCATCGTGCCACATTTGTTTTTAGTCTTTCCCTAGTTACTACCAAATTTTCAAGTGAATTAGTATTATCGTAAAGAACTTCATCCCCAAAACGTCCAGGTACTGGACTACACAATTCCCTGATAAATCGTCCAAGCCGCATGCCACATTTACCATTTCACTTGTGGAAAAAGAGTAAACTCCTTTAATAGTTTTAAGTAATAATGATGTTTTTCCAAATTCTACTAGACATTTAAAGTTCAAGTGGAATTCATTCGAGTACTTTAAAACAGTAAAGTGCCATTACCGAAAAACTTATGGCCAGTCTTATAATGTTATGGGCAAGATGTATTCTATGATTATACTTATGTCGAAGGGTTTATAAAGGAGTATATTCAATAACAAAGTTCTTTATTTATTTAATAACATGCTGAATTCTTTTCCTTTTAAAAAACAGGTAAGTTATTTAAAGGTAAATATGGAAAATTTTGTTTTAAATTAAATATTAATATTTTATATTCATAACTCTTGAAAGTATTATCATCAAATAAATTGACATTTGTTTTCGATATTAAATATTGGACAACTGATTTTATTTTATCATTGTCTTGTTGAATAATAAAATTAAACACTTTGTCACAATTTAGATGTCTCTTAAGATGTGTTTTTCAACAGATGATAAACTGTCCACACTTGAGATTGGTTCCGCCTTGTCACTGTGGTCTGATAAAGTTGTACCAATATCCTATTATTTGTTGTTTGAAAGTTATTTATTATCATTGGATTGTTCATGATATGTAGATAATATTTGGAGCACAACGTTTCGACAGGTATGACAAACTCTCGCCGTCTTCAGACGTACTTACTAACTTAGCCTACATCTAAAACATTTTTTTTCTTAACCCATACTAAATCAGAAAAGACTTAATACTACATGCTAGATACTAAAGATTACAGTTGAAAGTTAACAGTTCTTAAAAAACTATTACACATAAAATAATTATACAAAATATAATACACAATATGAAATACAAAAGAAATGCAAAATATGAAATCAGTCCACAAAACACAGAGCAAATTATTAAATAGACCAAATACTCAATGACACAAAAATAAATGAAATGAAAAATATCAACATAGCATATATTATTATTAAACAGGTTATTAAAAAGAAAAAAATATTCAATGAGACACGAAATAAATGCAAAAATGTGAAAAAATTCGACAAAACATAGAACTGGTTGTTAAATAGACAAATCACATATCATCCTATTGTTGTGATATGTGACGTTTTGATGTACTTGGTAGATTAATTTGACTTTCTGGCACCCAAGACATATATGCATATTTACGCATTTCCATCTATTTTGGTAGTTTCACCGAAAACATTCATAACTGGATGTACATTAAATCTATGGATATGAGTAAAATAAAATGAATATTCAATTTCAATAGAAGTATCAATTTTGAAAAAACCTATTATTTATTGTACTTTCTTTTGTGAAGGATCCTTGCTGTATGCGTGTACTGGAAATCACCTACATGCAACGACGGTCGTCGTAAACCATGCATTATTGATCCACTTTGTTCAAAACGGATAGTATACGGAATATTTTCAATACTTTTTTGTTTAAATTATCAATATTTTCAAATGTCATCCTCATTCCATAGTTATCAACTATTATTTGACATGTATTAGAAAATTCAACCTTAGTACAGTATAGCTGTCGAGTCCTTTGTCCTTGAGTTCTGAAATGTGGATATGGAGTACCAACTTTTAAAACACATACTTGAGGTCAATGGGTGGATTTCCGGTTTCATTGAAAAAAGTATATACAGTACAAGTAAACGTCACACAACACAAATTTATTACAATATAAGAACAAAATGCACAAATATATTACAATACAAGTACAAAATGCACAAATATTATGGTGATCGATTTCGGTGAATCACGCTCACCTTCCACAGACCAGAGGGATTCACAAAAGGTTTTATTTGTGATGTGTAGGACGATAATAGCCTTGCTATCGAAAGGCCTCAATAATACATTTTTTATTGGTTTTAAATTGTGTTATTTTTAGCAATTATATACAAAAACCAATACAGCTCCATCTTCAACATAGAACGTGTTTATTGTCAAACAGTTTTGGCAAGTTAAGAATTGGACATTTGGAGGACCTAGTAACTTTTCTACAAGTGAGCACAACTTGTTTATCGTAACAAAAAGACTTTGATAAGTAACAAATTGGACAATTGGAGGGAGTCTAGTTATTTGTTCCAAGTAAACAAAACTTGTTCAACGTCATAAAAAGTTTAATAAGTAACAAATTGGACAACTGGAGGGAGTCTAGTTATTTGTTCCAAGTAAACAAAACTTGTTCAACGTCATAAAAAGTTTAATAAGTAACAAATTGGACAATTGGAGGGAGTCTAGTTATTTGTTCCAAGTAAACAAAACTTGGTAAACATCATAAAAAGTTTAATAAGTAACAAATTGGACAACTGGAGGGAGTCTAGTTATTTGTTCCAAGTAAACAAAACTTGTTCAACGTCATAAAAAGTTTAATAAGTAACAAATTGGACAACTGGAGGGAGTCTAGTTATTTGTTCCAAGTGAACAAAACTTGGTAAACATCATAAAAAGTTTAATAAGTAACAAATTGGACAACTGGAGGGAGTCTAGTTATTTGTTCCAAGTAAACAAAACTTGTTCAACGTCATAAAAAGTTTAATAAGTAACAAATTGGACAACTGGAGGGAGTCTAGATATTTGTTCCAAGTGAACAAAACTTGGTAAACATCATAAAAAGTTTAATAAGTAACAAATTGGACAACTGGAGGGAGTCTAGTTATTTGTTCCAAGTAAACAAAACTTGTTCAACGTCATAAAAAGTTTAATAAGTAACAAATTGGACAACTGGAGGGAGTCTAGTTATTTGTTCCAAGTAAACAAAACTTGGTCAACGTCATAAAAAATGTAATAAGTAACAAATTGGACAACTGGAGAGAGTCTAGTTATTTGTTCCAAGTAAACAAAACTTGTTCAACGTCATAAAAAGTTTAATAAGTAACAAATTGGACAACTGGAGGGAGTCTAGTTATTTGTTCCAAGTAAACAAAACTTGTTCAACGTCATAACTAGTTTAATAAGTAACAAATTGGACAACTGGAGGGAGTCTAGTTATTTGTTCCAAGTAAACAAAACTTGTTCAACGTCATAACTAGTTTAATAAGTAACAAATTGGACAACTGGAGGGAGTCTAGTTATTTGTTCCAAGTAAACAAAACTTGTTCAACGTCATAAAAAGTTTAATAAGTAACAAATTGGACAACTGGAGGGAGTCTAGTTATTTGTTCCAAGTAAACAAAACTTGTTCAACGTCATAACTAGTTTAATAAGTAACAAATTGGACAACTGGAGGGAGTCTAGTTATTTGTTCCAAGTAAACAAAACTTGTTCAACGTCATAAAAGTTTAATAAGTAACAAATTGGACAATTGGAGGGAGTCTAGTTATTTGTTCCAAGTAAACAAAACTTGTTCAACGTCATAAAAGTTTAATAAGTAACAAATTGGACAATTGGAGGGAGTCTAGTTATTTGTTCCAAGTAAACAAAACTTGTTCAACGTCATAAAAGTTTAATAAGTAACAAATTGGACAACTGGAGGGAGTCTAGTTATTTGTTCCAAGTAAACAAAACTTGTTCAACGTCATAAAAATGTAATAAGTAACAAATTGGACAATTGGAGGGAGTCTAGTTATTTGTTCCAAGTAAACAAAACTTGGTCAACGTCATAAAAAGTTTAATAAGTAACAAATTGGACAACTGGAGAGAGTCTAGTTATTTGTTCCAAGTAAACAAAACTTGGTCAACGTCATAAAAAGTTTAATAAGTAACAAATTGGACAACTGGAGAGAGTCTAGTTATTTGTTCCAAGTAAACAAAACTTGTTCAACGTCATAAAAGTTTAATAAGTAACAAATTGGACAACTGGAGGGAGTCTAGTTATTTGTTCCAAGTAAACAAAACTTGGTCAACGTCATAAAAAGTTTAATAAGTAACAAATTGGACAATTGGAGGGAGTCTAGTTATTTGTTCCAAGTAAACAAAACTTGTTCAACGTCATAAAAGTTTAATAAGTAACAAATTGGACAACTGGAGGGAGTCTAGTTATTTGTTCCAAGTAAACAAAACTTGTTCAACGTCATAAAAAGTTTAATAAGTAACAAACTGGACAGCTGGAGGGAGTCTAGTTATTTGTTCCAAGTAAACAAAACTTGTTCAACGTCATAAAAAGTTTAATAAGTAACAAATTGGACAACTGGAGGGAGTCTAGTTATTTGTTCCAAGTAAACAAAACTTGTTCAACGTCATAAAAAGTTTAATAAGTAACAAATTGGACAACTGGAGGGAGTCTAGTTATTTGTTCCAAGTAAACAAAACTTGTTCAACGTCATAAAAAGTTTAATAAGTAACAAATTGGACAATTGGAGGGAGTCTAGTTATTTGTTCCAAGTAAACAAAACTTGTTCAACGTCATAAAAAGTTTAATAAGTAACAAATTGGACAACTGGAGGGAGTCTAGTTATTTGTTCCAAGTAAACAAAACTTGTTCAACGTCATAAAAAGTTTAATAAGTAACAAATTGGACAACTGGAGGGAGTCTAGTTATTTGTTCCAAGTAAACAAAACTTGTTCAACGTCATAACTAGTTTAATAAGTAACAAATTGGACAACTGGAGGGAGTCTAGTTATTTGTTCCAAGTAAACAAAACTTGTTCAACGTCATAACTAGTTTAATAAGTAACAAATTGGACAACTGGAGGGAGTCTAGTTATTTGTTCCAAGTAAACAAAACTTGTTCAACGTCATAACTAGTTTAATAAGTAACAAATTGGACAACTGGAGGGAGTCTAGTTATTTGTTCCAAGTAAACAAAACTTGTTCAACGTCATAACTAGTTTAATAAGTAACAAATTGGACAACTGGAGGGAGTCTAGTTATTTGTTCCAAGTAAACAAAACTTGTTCAACGTCATAACTAGTTTAATAAGTAACAAATTGGACAACTGGAGGGAGTCTAGTTATTTGTTCCAAGTAAACAAAACTTGGTCAACGTCATAAAAAGTTTAATAAGTAACAAATTGGACAACTGGAGGGAGTCTAGTTATTTGTTCCAAGTAAACAAAACTTGGTCAACGTCATAAAAAATGTAATAAGTAACAAATTGGACAACTGGAGGGAGTCTAGTTATTTGTTCCAAGTAAACAAAACTTGGTCAACGTCATAAAAAATGTAATAAGTAACAAATTGGACAACTGGAGAGAGTCTAGTTATTTGTTCCAAGTAAATTTATCTTGTTTAGAGTTATAAAAGGCTTTGATAATAAATAACAAATTAAAAATCTGGAGGTAGTATAGTTGTTTTTATGTAAGTAAATTTACCCTTTTTAGTGTTATAAAAGACATTGATATGAAATAACAAACTGGACAGCTGGAGAAAGTCTAGTTATTTCTATGTAAGTGAATTTAAGTTGTTTAGAGTTATAATAGATAGTGATAGTAAAGAAGTAGTCTTGTTATTTTTTCGTAAGTGAATTTGATTAGTGCTATAAAAGACTTTGATAGTAAAAAACTAACTGGACAGCTGGAGAAAGTCCAGTTATTTTTTGTGAAAGTGAACAAAACTTATATAAAGTTATAAAAAGTTCAATAAGTAACTATTGGACAAATGGAAGGAGTCTATATTTTAGTACAAGCGAAGGCAATTTGGTCCGAGCAATACAAAAGAGTTGGAAGTAACGAATTTGGCAACTGGATAACGAAAGGCACTGAACATTCTTTATGTGGAAGAGAAGACAGCTGGGCCACTTTGCGATTATTATAAGCTTTCTCAAGAAAGTAAAACAAATATTTTTCAGATCTTTATATTATGATTGTCTTGAAGAGAGAATTTGACCAGTTGAGCGAGCTTATATTTATATATCTGCATTGACTCATCTTAACCAAGGGTTTTCTGAATTGGATTTCGACTTTAATTTACCCTTGGGGCAGTTTTATGTTGTAAATGCAATCTAGTATTTCTTTTGTTTTAATCGTAAATTTCTTTACAACGTTCTGTAGAGATGCTGCACAGAGATCAGTGTTTCATCTCCTTTATTAAATTACCATCGACTTACCTCTCTCGGTTAAAAACAAGTTTCTATTCTAAGCATATCATCTGACTTCCTAATTTCTTCGATTAAGTTGTTAACTATACAAAAAATATTTTTATATTTTCTTCTTTCCCTGTATTTTAGTAAAATCTTTACTCACCAGTTTACATGGGCCTGAAGGCCTGTGCGTGAACTTTATTCATCGAGTGAAATACTGACTGTTAGTGCAGGTGGGGATTTGAACCTTGGAATTTGCATTCCGAAGTCTCACGGTGGTGTAATCGGTTTTCGGTAAGTTAATTATTTTCCAATTTTGTAATCAAAATTAATTGATGTACTTTCCCTTGAGACAGGAAAAATATATTATAAAATGTTAACCACTACATTAGAACTTGTGGGCTTTTGAAGAAGTGAATTTTACTGATTTAAAATCAGTTTTAAGACAAAACTGTTCGAAGTACAAATTTTAACTTTTTTATAACAGTTATATAGTTTTTTATATATAACTGAACGATTAAGAGGGTTTTCATTTTTTTTGTAGATGTAAAAATATTTATAATTTTAAACGTGTAAAAATACCTCTTTTACCTTAAAATTATAAATATTAGTACATTCAAAAAAGAATCTTAATTCCTTCAGTTATGTGTAAAAAATGTAGCTATACAAAAATTTAATTTTGTACTTGGAACAGTTTTGTCTTAATGCTGATTTAAAATCAGCTAAATTCACCACTTCATAAGTACACAAATTCCAATGTAATGGTTAAAAAATCTTTTTATGTATTTTTCCTGTCTCAAGAGAAGGTATATTAACTAATTTTGACTATACAATTGGATTATAATTTGATATTTACTAAGACATCTATGTGTAAAATCTGGGAACTGTATTTATTTTCATTTAGATATTAATGAATACATTGAATGAAAAGTGGCTTTATTAGATGGAGTTAGGACTATTAAGTCCTCTCTTCCACTCAACTCAACTCAAAAATATATATTACTGTCGGCGCAGAAAATATATGTACCTGAGGTTGAAGGTTGTTTACTAAGACACAAAGAGACTTATGAAAAATCCTATCACGTATTTGTTTTCCTGGTTTAATTTTTATAATATGATATATGCAGTTTTAAATTTTATTTTGAAATTTAATTATATTTATAACACTGTTGGAAGAAACAATAAACGACATTTTACTAATATTCACTGTTCATTAACTTAACATTTTTACTAATAACAACCCCGTTATTGTACCATATTCTGATTTAAATACATGGCCACTAAAATGTCTTTTATATGTTTCATACATTCCAGAATTTTAGCTTATACAAAATAAAGTCCTTAGAAATTAACTGAAGTATCGTTTTCTTGGCTTTTGGTAACCGTAAAATTAATTAATTTATCACGTTGTAATACTAAAAAATCAATGTTTATGATACTTTATGGTAAAATTAACGTATTATCGCTATTGATTTTATAATGATTAAAACGTGACTAAGGAACAGGTTTTAAGATCACTAGCTGCAAATAAAAATTTGCTTCAGGATATTAATAAGAACTTTTTTCTTGAAAAGTTAAAAGACTGAAATTTACTAAACTTTAAAAAACATTTTTGGCAACCATAACACCTGAATGCGATACAATAGTGGTTTTTTGCTTGGTAAAACCGTAAAGTTGATGGTCAGTGAAAACTATAACAATTCCAAAAACATTTTCTTCCAACTAGAAAGTAAATATTAAAACTTAAAATACAAGCATTTTTGAAAGCTCTTCCGAATGGAAAATTATATAATTTATAGAGTTAAATTGTAATATTCTAATAATTTAAATTGTATTTAATGAGGCCTTTCGTTGTCAATTACTAAACATAAACATCAGTTATGTTTAGTCTGAATATGTTTGATGTTTAGTCTGAAGATGTTTAGTATGAAGATGTTTGATGTTTAGTCTGAAGATGTTGTTTGATGTTTAGTCTGAAGATGTTTGATGTTTAGTCTGAAGATGTTTGATGTTTGATCTGAAGATGTTTGATGTTTAGTCTGAAGATGTTTAGTCTGAATATATTGTTTGATGTTTAGTCTAAAGATGTTTGATGTTTAGTCTGAAGATGTTTGATGTTTAGTCTGAAGATGTTTGATGTTTAGTCTGAAGATGTTTGATGTTTAGTCTGAAGATGTTTGATGTTTAGTCTGAAGATGTTGTTTGATGTTTAGTCTGAAGATGTTTGATGTTTAGTCTGAAGATGTTTGATGTTTAGTCTGAAGATGTTTGATGTTTAGTCTGTTTGATGTTTAGTCTGAAGATGTTTGATGTTTAGTTTGAAGATGTTTGATGTTTAGTCTGAAGATGTTTGATGTTTAGTCTGAAGATGTTGTTTGATGTTTAGTCTGAAGATGTTTGATGTTTAGTCTAAAGATGTTGTTTGATGTTTAGTCTGAAGATGTTTGATGTTTAGTCTGAAGATGTTTAGTCTGAATATATTGTTTGGTGTTTAGTCTGATGATGTTTGATGTTTAGTCTGAAGATGTTTGATGTTTAGTCTGAAGATGTTTGATGTTTAGCCTGAAGATGTTTGATGTTTAGTCTGAAGATGTTTGATGTTTAGTCTGAAGATGTTGTTTGATGTTTAGTCTGAAGATGTTTGATGTTTAGTCTGAAGATGTTTTATGTTTAGTCTGAAGATGTTTTATGTTTAGTCTGAAGATGTTTGATGTTTAGTCTGAAGATATTTGATGTTTAGTCTGAAGATGTTTGGTTAGTCTGAAGATGTTTGATGTTTAGTCTGTTTGATGTTTAGTCTGAAGATGTTTGATGTTTAGTTTGAAGATGTTTGATGTTTAGTCTGAAGATGTTGTTTGATGTTTAGTCTGAAGATGTTTGATGTTTAGTCTGAAGATGTTGTTTGATGTTTAGTCTAAAGATGTTGTTTGATGTTTAGTCTGAAGATGTTTGATGTTTAGTCTGAATATGTTGTTTGATGTTTAGTCTGAAGATGTTTGATGTTTAATCTGAAGATTTTTGATGTTTAGTCTGAAGATGTTTGATGTTTAGTCTGAAGATGTTTGATGTTTAGTCTGAATATGCTGTTTGATGTTTAGTCTGAAGATGTTTGATGTTTAGTCTAATGATGTTGTCTTTAGTAACGGAAGGCCTCATTTAATAAAACGTAAATTATTGGTATATTGCAGTTCAATTCTATAAATTGTATTAAAATAAAATTTGAAATGAATATATTATGACGTGAAATTAAACTAGGAAATGGTGGTGTGGATGAAATGTTCATAGGTCTATAATTAATCGCTAAACAAACTTCAACCTCAGGAACACGTAATTTCTGCACTGGCAGTAGTAGTTAATTTATTTTTATTTATTCATTCATTCTGATGATGCCGGTAAGGGTGAATTGATTTCTGATAAGTGTAGACGAGTGAAAGTATTTTTTACAAACGAAGGTTAAGTATTCCTTAGAAACATCCGGTGGTTATGAGCTGATCCATTTCAAAACTTGTTATGATTCTGATTGGGATCGAACTGAGAACCTTGAGCTTATGAAGCTAGGCTTTAACAAAAGTTTGATTCAAAATCAGCACCAAAATACTTTATGGATCAATTTTACGCCTGGATATTCAATAATCCACTTAATGATTTTTTAGGTTTTTAGGCTTATTTCAATAGAGTTTTAATTAACATATTCATCATGCAAAATTATTGTCATACGAAGATCCAGTCAGAAATGTCAGCGTATGATGTACTTCACAATGTACCTGAATACGCCCCGCCAATTCTGATTACATAAGCCTTTTGAGACGCGGATTGCAGCGTTCCACTCTACTGGCTGAGCTCTTTAAAATGAGGTGTCACTCGATCTATGCTCACATTTAAGATTTGTATGACTTCCTCTGTAAGCCGTTCCCCCATTGTAGGCAAGTCATGGTAATAGCAAAGAAAATTAGTTTACATATGACACTGCACAAAGTTATAGATGTTATCTGCTATGGTTTATTAAATATTAAGCTATACCCAGATTTTATACTCCCAGTATAATCTTTGCTGTAAAGCTAATTAGAGTTTAATTACGTCTTAATCATGTAATTTATTTAGTACATTTAGAGCAAGTTTGTTTCAGTATAACAGTCGGAACAAGTGGCGCAGTATTGGAACCAAGCTACTTGCGGACAAAGTGTTGTGGAGATTGTAGGCGATAAGTTCTATACTAGGTCCTCTTAATACTGACACGGCGTCCGCTCAACGGTTGCCATCAACGTGGACAACAGAAATGTCTCGAGTGTCCATGTTGGGTAGTAGTCAGAGTCAGGATGGTGTGTAGGGAGAGGCCCGGCTTATCAGTTAATTGAAAATCAGACTAATAATACGTGGTTTGGATTCCACGTACATCTATAGTTCCCTTAGTTGTCCTGGCTATTGGGCTATTAGTAAATAGCTATTTCTAAGTAACAGTTGACCTTAGTAACAATGACTACACTCCTTCATATACACTCATCACAAACATTCGCTCCTCATATTAGCGCATATCTCTACGATTGTAGTTATGATAGATAATGAATATACCGCTTTAATACATAACATGAAAGAACTCTTTTATAAAGCCATAGAAATGGTTTGTATGTAACTTTAGTTTTTTAATTAGCATAATACGTGTTGGTACATATACAGTACATGTGAACGTCACACAACACAAATATATACAATACAAGTACAAAATGCACAAATATCCTCCGTCTGGTCTGAGGAAGGTGAGCGTGGTTCACCGAAATCGATCACCATAATATTCGTGCATTTTGTACTTGTATTGTAATATATTTGTGCATTTTGTACTTATATTGTAATATATTTGTGTTGTGTGACGTTTAGTTGTACTGTATGTAACTTTAACCAATTTATAATTTAAAAAAGTATCACAGAGATTCGTATCATAGTTGAAGTTAGTTGACAAATGTTGATGCTATGGTAATATATGCAGTAACTAGCCGCATGGCTCAAACTTACATCCAACTGTCAGAAATACAAACTTAAGCAAGGCAAAACTCCACCCAGTCCGGGTCTAATTGTACAGAATAATTCTAAGTAATAAACAACGCAGTGACATTCGCATTGGTTTTAGCACAGGACTATTTTTATAACCAAACAAATAAAATAATGTGAAACGGATAGTATATTATGCATTTTTTTAAAGTACTGTACTCAAAAGGTAAACATTCTCATTTTGGTAAAAAAGATTCAAAATACTAACTGTAAGCAAAAAGTCAATCCATAGCGATATTTTATGGCGATATTCTACTTTATACAGAATAGGTAATATAATATTTAAAGGAGCAGCAAAACACTAACGTAGTATTCAAAGAGAACACATTTTAGTCTGATATGTTAATGAACTAGCTGTGAGTTAATTCTCTATGACATATGAGTAACATGAACGGAAATAAAAAATAAAATTGGATTAAATGAAAAGTACGATATAATTTTAGATAATTTAATTGAGAACAAGATTTGAATACTCTGAAATGTTTTTCAGTGATTCAGGGAGAAACAATGTACTGTCCAAACTCTAAAACCATATTCAAATATGTGATGTCGACACAGCTTGAATGAATTTTAAGGCAAATTTGAATGATTACATGAGTGTAGTATGAGTGTGGATGACCCGTGTAGTTTTGTTACTGACTGAAGTATATTTATCTCAGAATGATCATTTATTAATAGCTCTATTACCATGACAACTAAGGGACCTATAGCTTTACGAGGAATCCTGACCACGTAGTATTGATATGATTTTCAGCTAGTTGAATTGCCTGACACTCGGTTTCCCTCCCTAGAGACCATCCGGACACTGACTACCATACAACACGAACATCCCAGACTTCTCTAGTTGTGTCCAAGTCGATGAAAGCAGTTGAGCGGACGTCATGTCACTATTTAGATTTTAGAGGATTGAACCTTCAAGGTCTCCCATCTTCACAGTTTGGGAAATGGAGCGACAATGATATAGAGGCGTGTCGTTACCACATTAAAGAATAATCAAAACAATTTTGACTTTGCAACAGTTCAATATTGTTCAGTTATTGGAATTCTTTAAACATCAATAGTTTTATACTAAAAATCCTCAACATAGACAGAAGTAGACCAACAAGAGTATTTGAGCTAGTACGATCAGCCCAACCTTTGAATGAGCATGTTTAACTAAGGTTTTCGCAATATTTCACACCACTGATTATAGACACAAGAAGACTGTCCCGCTCATATTGATCCCATGAAGTTGGGTTTCCTTTCTTATGAAATTATTTCTTTTTCTGTTTTCACAGGCAACGCTTTGGTCTCTTCCTTTCTATCTCTCTTCATCCCCATCTCTGTCTCTGCAGAATACGCTGAAGTAACTATTGTTTAGTTATTAAATGACCCGACTTAACTTCAGAGCGCTCTTACAGAAAGTGCTGGGACTACGAGGAGTTTAATAACGCTGCAACCAATGGCGTGACGATGTAAGCCAGTCGCAGCCACAGCCATGCCTTTACATTATAAATTGTTAACACTTTTCAGTTATGTAAATACACATGTTTTATAACCTGCTATTTGATATTGTGAATTTGAGTGTCCGGCTTTCCTATTCTATGAAATTATTTCTCGTTCTATCTTCATAGGTAGCGTCTGTGAGCGGTATCCCTTTCTCTCTCTCCCCAGCACACGCTGAAGTGACTAATGGCTGAGCGTTGGGCTGAGTGACATCCAAACAGACTAACGCTTATTTGAGAAAATTCACCGTTAGATAGAAGTACAGCCTTTGTATTGCTTAGGTCCTATTTTCAAAGTTCATACAAACATGCAGCAGATTGTGGGTCCAAAATTGAACATCTATAATCGACTTCGAAACTTGTTCACCAAGATCCATTCCACTTGAAAATATCTTTATTGTACTCTTCAAATGGTAAACTTCAAACGGAAAACTTCATATGGTAAACTTCATACAGAAAACTTCATACGATAAACTTCATACGGAAAACTTCATACGGTAAACTTCATTTATTATATCGCTTTTTTATAGATATATTCCGTATTTTATTTAAATTTATACAGAACAGACTAATGAATTTAAACTCAAATTTGTACTTCATACAATCGAGCAAAGTATAAGAGAGAAGGGAGAGAGAGGGAGAGAGAGTATACTCCAACTAAACAACTACAGACCTATCTGTATTTTTCTCAGTGGTCAGCCACAGATTACCGTAACTAGCTCAAAGCCATAACCCTCTTTCATGAGAAAGAATTGTAACAATAAATAGCAGGACTTTTATAGTTAAATGGTTTCATTCAGTTTTCACAAAGTAACATTTCAGTTTTCTTGTTTTTCGTTCCGTAAAATAAAAGAGCTCCACACAGCTAAATACTTCGTCCTTTAAGACAACTTCAAATAAGTTTTTGAAATGAATTCGACTTTTTAAACATAAAATATCTTATATATTGTAACACACATATATATATATATATATATATATATATATATATATATATATATATATATTTAAATATACTTTTTATAAGTAAAACTATCTGATATTTCAACTAAATTTAAAGGCAAATAACTAGCTGTAAATTATTAAAAATGTATGTTTATTTAAGTGACCTATCAGAACCTTGTTTTTATGATACACAGTAATACAATAAATCTATATGTGTCTTGTTGAGTTACCGTATACAAAAAGCTCTGCACTGTGTGACGCCTCGCCCACTCGGTTGGTCGCCGTACACTTGTAGTTCCCACCGTCCTCCACTCGCACGGACGTGATGTTCACATGACTGATCACGTCCCCGTGGCTCGGCACGTACTGGCCGATCACGAACCTGCAAACGTGCAAACAATCATAAACTACTCGTCCAGAAAAACTGAAAGTGTTTCAAGTATTACAAGATACCAAAATAGATAATTTTCAGTGCAAGTTGTCGAAATGCATAGTTAATACAGCTTAGCCAACAATATTGGTTGGCAATATTGAATCCAGATTGTAAACATGTAATCTTAATATTTATAATAAAAAACGATGTACTCACTCATCACGAAATATCCAGAGCCACTGAACATATGTTGATGAAATTTTTAGAGAAGGTAGCTTTTGTATTAAAGACCCCCTAGAAAAGGATTTTTTTCTTTTTTTTACTTATTTAAATATAAATGCATATTTGCTATCAATAGAGGGAAAACTTTTGGTTTTTACTCCACTTGAGTGTTTTTTGCAGAATCTTATAGTTTTTCTTTCTTTTTTTTTAATGGATCAGATAAACATTGTCTCTTCCAAAACCTAATTTTATTTTCAGACCTATTAAAGAAGAAGGCCTATTAAAAGACCACTTGGGTGTTTATTTACATTTCAGTACACTCTCCAAGTTTATTTGGTTGTTGAAGTATATCTTAATATATTAAATCAAAAAACGATGTACTCACTAATCACGAAACCTCCGAGAACACAGAACAGACTTTGATGACATTTGGAAGGAGTTTATTTTTGTGTCATAGAGACCCACTGAGAAATGATTTCTCGAAATTCCATTTATATCGTTTCCTTTTTCAATAAGATTGGCAGTAATTTAGTTTAATAATTTATTACAAATATCTGATACAAAAACCATAAATTTAACACATAACTTGGCTAATTTGGTTTTCATTGTGAAATAAAGGCAAACTATCCAGACTCGAAGACAACATTGCAATATTTTGCATCCCCTAAACTAGACGTACAGGCTTTTCATAACTATAAAACTGTGTTATATGAGGAAACGGCAGAAGGCTTTGCTTTTATTCTTATGTGATGGTTTAAAGAGACGGAGAGAAGGGTAAGAACGCGCAGAGAACCATCTCGTAGCGAAGCAAGGCTAGTACGTAAATAAATACGTAAATAAGTACGTAGAGGTATTCATTGGAACGTTTCTTTCCACAGCTTGTAAGCTTGGTAGTACTTGAGTAGCCACAACAGGATGGGCTACTGAAGTTGAGCATTGTCGCAACTCGAGCACAGTATTGGAACCCTCTGGGACACCGGAATTAGTGTAGATCGTAACTCTAGGAACTCGTGTACCACTACAAATACTGAATTTATTATTAACTTTACATTAATAATTCAGACGAGACGATCAAACTTGACAGTCTTGTCAACGTCCGTTGGGAACAAAAGTGTTCTGACGGGAACTTTCCGGCCCTGGCTCTATGGGACTCCACTTCAGCAATGCTCACCCCAATAATCTTTTAATTAATTTATTCTATGATTTAAATACAATTAAATTTAATGAAGTCGTAATTTATAAAAAATATGTATTTTTTGAGTCCAACTAAGTAGAACAAGATTTCTCGGTTGATGCTCCCATAAAAATAATTTCAAATAATGACTTTTGATTTATATAAATATTACAATTCAGTATGCAGTGGTACTAACTCAATACAAAGTTACAATTTTATGCAAATTTTATCTGTCTCAGTAAACAGCAGATTTTGAACATGTTCGAGTTTAGGAGGGCCAGTGGTGAGTGGTAAAAGGCGTCAGGATTTTGAACCTAAGTTAGAGATAAAAGAAAGTCCTACTCCTGGCCTTGACCGTAAGTTTTTATCAGTATTGTTCACCTTGTTATGAATTCGTTCCTTCCCTTACTCTACCAGATAGGTTCCCCGCACCTATGTGTTAAGTAGTTCCTAGTGTTAAGTAGTTCCTAGTGTTAGGTAGTTCCTAGTGTTAGGTAGTTCCTAGTGTTAGGTAGTTCCTAGTGTTAAGTAGTTCCTAGTGTTAGGTAGTTCCTAGTGTTAAGTAGTTCCTAGTGTTAGGTAGTTCCTAGTGTTAGGTAGTTCCTAGTGTTAAGTAGTTCCTAGTGTTAGGTAGTTCCTACTGTTAAGTAGTTCCTAGTGTTAGGTAGTTCCTAGTGTTAGGTAGTTCCTACTGTTAGGTAGTTCCTAGTGTTAAGTAGTTCCTACTGTTAGGTAGTTCCTAGTGTTAGGTAGTTCCTAGTGTTAAGTAGTTCCTAGTGTTAGGTAGTTCCTAGGGTTAAGTAGTTCCTAGTGTTAGGTAGTTCCTAGTGTTAGGTAGTTCCTACTGTTAGGTAGTTCCTAGTGTTAAGTAGTTCCTAGTGTTAGGTAGTTCCTAGTGTTAGGTAGTTCCTAGTGTTAGGTAGTTCCTAGTGTTAAGTAGTTCCTAGTGTTAGGTAGTTCCTAGTGTTAAGTAGTTCCTAGTGTTAGGTAGTTCCTAGTGTTAGGTAGTTCCTACTGTTAGGTAGTTCCTAGTGTTAGGTAGTTCCTACTGTTAGGTAGTTCCTAGTGTTAAGTAGTTTCTAGTGTTAGGTAGTTCCTAGTGTTAGGTAGTTCCTAGTGTTAAGTAGTTCCTAGTGTTAGGTAGTTCCTACTGTTAGGTAGTTCCTAGTGTTAAGTAGTTCCTAGTGTTAGGTAGTTCCTAGTGTTAAGTAGTTCCTAGTGTTAGGTAGTTCCTAGTGTTAGGTAGTTCCTAGTATTAAGTAGTTCCTAGTGTTAGGTAGTTCCTAGTGTTAGGTAGTTCCTAGTGTTAAGTAGTTCCTAGTGTTAAGTAGTTCCTAATGTTAGGTAGTTCCTAGCGTTAGGTAGTTCCTAGTGTTAAGTAGTTGTTCTAGTGTTAGGTAGTTCCTAGTGTTAAGTAATTCCTAATGTTAGGTAGTTCCTATTGTTAGGTAGTTCCTAGTGTTAGGTGTTCCTAGTGTTAAGTAGTTGTTCCTAGTGTTAGGTAGTTGCTAGTGTTAGATGTTCCTAGTGTTAGATGTTCCTAGTGTTAAGTAGTTCCTAGTGTTAGGTAGTTCCTAGTGTTAAGTAGTTCCTAGTGTTAAGTAGTTCCTAGTGTTAAGTAGTTCCTAGTGTTAGGTAGTTCCTAGTGTTAAGTAGTTCCTAGTGTTAGGTAGTTCCTAGTGTTAAGTAGTTCCTAGTGTTAGGTAGTTCCTATTGTTAGATAGTTCCTAATGTTAGGTAGTTCCTAGTGTTAGGTAGTTCCTAGTGTTAAATAGTTGTTCTAGTGTTAGGTAGTTCCTAGTGTTAAGTAGTTCCTAGTGTTAGGTAGTTCCTATTGTTAGGTAGTTCCTAATGTTAGGTAGTTCCTAGTGTTAGGTAGTTCCTAGTGTTAAGTAGTTGTTCCTAGTGTTAGGTAGTTCCTAGTGTTAAGTAGTTCCTAGTGTTAAGTAGTTCCTAGTGTTAGGTAGTTCCTAGTGTTAAGTAGTTCCTAGTGTTAGGTAGTTCCTAGTGTTAAGTAGTTCCTAGTGTTAGGTAGTTCCTAGTGTTAAGTAGTTCCTAGTGTTAGGTAGTTCCTATTGTTAGGTAGTTCCTAATGTTAAGTAGTTGTTCCTAGTGTTAGGTAGTTCCTAGTGTTAAGTAGTTCCTACTGTAAGGTAGTTCCTACTGTTAGGTAGTTCCTAGTGTTAGGTAGTTCCTAGTGTTAAGTAGTTCCTAGTGTTAGGTAGTTCCTAGTGTTAACTAGTTCCTAGTGTTAGGTAGTTCCTATTGTTAGGTAGTTCCTAATGTTAGGTAGTTCCTAGTGTTAGGTAGTTCCTAGTGTTAAGTAGTTGTTCTAGTGTTAGGTAGTTCCTAGTGTTAAGTAGTTCCTAATGTTAGGTAGTTCCTATTGTTAGGTAGTTCCTGGTGTTAGGTGTTCCTAGTGTTAAGTAGTTGTTCTAGTGTTAGGTAGTTCCTAGTGTTAAGTAGTTCCTATTGTTAGGTAGTTCCTAGTGTTAGGTGTTCCTAGTGTTAAGTAGTTGTTCCTAGTGTTAGGTAGTTCCTAGTGTTAGATGTTCCTAGTGTTAAGTAGTTCCTAGTGTTAGGTAGTTCCTATTGTTATGTAGTTCCTAGTGTTAGGTAGTTCCTAGTGTTAGGTAGTTCCTAGTGTTAGGTAGTTCCTAGTGTTAAGTAGTTCCTAGTGTTAGGTAGTTCCTAGTGTTAGGTAGTTCCTAGTGTTAGGTAGTTCCTAGTGTTAGGTAGTTCCTAGTGTTAGGTAGTTCCTAGTGTTAAGTAGTTCCTACTGTTAAGTAGTTCCTAGTGTTAGGTAGTTCCTAGTGTTAGGTAGTTCCTAGTGTTAGGTAGTTCCTAGTGTTAGTTCCTAGTGTTAAGTAGTTTCTAGTATTTAGTAGTTGCTAGTGTTAGGTAGTTTCTAGTGTTATTGGATGCGACCTCTGTATTTTAATTTTCTGAGATGAAACATTATATTTCCATCCTCACCTCTATACATATGGAGAGAAGGAACCGTGTAGGCATATACCACTAAAATAATTGAAACGTCTTTAGTCAATTAATTTACTTATGTACAGTTGTATGATGTTACCTCTCATTTTGGGGAAGAGCGAAACCGTCCAAGGTCCACTTGATGTTGGGGGTCGGATTACCAGTGGCCACGCACTTGAGCGACACCGAAGGTCCTGGCTGGATGGTCTGGCGAATGAAGCGGTAGGCAATCTGTGGCGGAGTATCTGCAGGACAATTGCTTTCTGATTATTACATGTGGTAATAAACAACAAACAGGCAAAACACCTTATAAGCAAGGATATTTTAGTTCTTATTTTGTCCTGGACCTTTTCCGTTCAGCCACTACCACTTCTTTGGTTAGGTTGTTATATGTGTTTAGGGTTGGTTAGGTTACGTTAGGTTTGTGTATGTTATGTTAGGTTTTGTTAGGTTATGTTATGTGTGTTTAGGTCATGTTAGGATTGGTTAGGTTACGTTAGGTCTGTTTATGTTATGTTAGGTTTGGTTAGGTTATGTTATGTGTGTTTATGTTATGTTAGGTTTGGTTAGGTTATGTTATGTGTGTTTAGGTCATGTTAGGCTTGGTTATGTTATGTTAGGTTTGGTTAGGTTACGTTAGGTATGTTTATGTTATATTTGGTTATGTTAAATTAACTTAAGTTAAGGTTATAGTAGTGAATTAACGGAAAAGATTCTGTGTCTTTTCTATTTGAATAAAAGCGCAAGCAAGTTGCTTATTTATAATGATACCTTACAATGTTTTATATTTTAAAACCATATATTTAAACTATTTTACTTTAATAGAATTCTTTAAATGTTAATATGTAAGGGCTTTCTTCTTGTATTTGAGATTAAAAAGTAGGAAAGTCATTAAGAAACAAAATTAACTGTCACAACAAATAAGATTCGTTGTCCCATTCTGCGCCTTACCTACCTATATTAACATACCTACAGGTTGAACTGTTTGATGCTGCGCAGTGTATTTCAAGTCAAACTAGTCGATAATGAATGTTATTAAATTCATTGTTACTTTATTTAGATAAAAATAAACATTTACCTTATAAAAGAAATGAACAAACCTCAATAAAAAAGGACACTAATTAATTTAATTTGAGAACGTCACATGGTTAGTTTTCGGCAGAGAAATTTTACAAAGTAAGCTCATATTCTGGAAAAATGCCAAATACACATGGACGAATGTGACACACTCACTATTTCTACAAACATATTCGTGACATGAATCATATTGAGTGACCTTAATAAATTAGATTGTTTTATAATTAATAAATCTGAAATATAGGAATCCCAATCTAAATTAACGATTTTTTTACTAGTTAGTATTAACCCAAATAGAATTTTTTTATGGAAGGACCGATTTTTTACAAAAACTGTTTAAGATAAAATACTAAAATTTGGTAAGGACGTTTATCTAAACAGGAAATACTTTACTGATCAATTTAGTGAACGTATCCAGCCCTACATAACCTAACCTAAACCAATTTAACCTAACCTAACCTAACCTAACCTAACCATGTATATAAGTAGACTTACAAACATTTAAGACCAATTGACGAGGGGTTACGCCCTCAACACCGTGTGAACGTATCCAGCCCTACATAACCTAACCTAAACCAATTTAACCTAACCTAACCTAACCATGTATATAAGTAGACTTACAAACATTTAAGACCAATTGACGAGGGCTTACGCCCTCAACACCGTGTGAACGTATCCAGCCCTACATAACCTAACCTAAACCAATTTAACCTAACCTAACCTAACCATGTATATAAGTAGACTTACAAACATTTAAGACCAATTGACGAGGGCTTACGCCCTCAACACCGTGTGAACGTATCCTGCCCTACATAACCTAACCTAAACTAATCTAACCTAACCTAACCTGACCTAACCTAATCATGTATATAAGTAGATTACAAACATTTAAGACCAACTGAAAAGGACTTACGCCCTCAACACCGTGTAAACTTATACAGCCCTACATAACTTAACCTAACCCAATCTAACTTAACTTAACCTGACCTGACCTAACCTAACGTAAACTAACTTAACCTAACCTAATTCTATGGAGTAACAGTAGCAGTGTGTCTGAAATTTTGATCCTTCAAAAGAAGATAATAAGAGTAATAACAAATTCACATATGTTAGAACACTGTAAGCCTCTTTTTATTCTTACAAAAGTTCAAACAGTCATAAACTTAAACCTGTGTGACATAATACAGTACACTTTTAGTCATCAAGAGAACATACACGTAAGACGAAATTCTACCCATGAAACCCGTAAAAAATAGGAATTATTGGTTTTCGTAGATTGAGTAAAAGTTTATCCAGCCACCCGGCATATTGTATATTCTATCAAAATATACAATAAATTTTACACTTAATTAATAAGTATTCACCTTGAAGTGTTTGAATCTTAATTTTACAGCTGGTTACTCAATAACCCCTTTTACTCAGTTGATGAGTTTTTGAGTTTGGGTTTAATAGAATTTTAATATTTTATTCAGTTTTCCAAAAGTAGTCTTTCATGTTCTCGTTGTTTTCATCCATTTTAAATCTTTATCATTGTTATTTTTAGTAATTAATTTTATTAAAGGTTTTTCATAAACCAATTATTTATTTTTTAATTAGGTTATGTTGATTGTGTTCTATTATATACGCCGGTCTTAAATATTTTTTTTGTACTTTTTGTACTACCGTATTAGTACCGACTTGGCAATCAGCTGCAAAGCAATAAAGAATGATTACCCACCCTAACATAGTTTAATCTAAAAAAATATATATAAATAAAAATAAAAAAGAGTGGCATCTTAAACCACTAACCGCTTGCAGTGAAGTCAATATCTAGAGCCATTTTCCTTAAAACATTCTCAATAGAAGTAGACATTTTCATTTGTTAAAAATATTTATTAAATTAATTTGAAAATTGATTTATCAAATTTTACTTTACAATTACCCTTTTTAACGTAACGCGTGATGAGCCATTTTATTGTATAGAAAATGGTAAACAAATTAACTTTGGATCTAAGCTTTCAGTGTCCAATATTGGATGGCTGACTAACTTCAGCATTGAAAGTTCTTTGTTGGACAAGACGGAATGCGGATTATTTGAAGCCTCTTCTCATTATACTCTGGATAAAGTTTGATTAAGATATTTTGTCGTTAATAAAGATATTTTTTTAAAGAAAATGCCGTACCTAATGTATTCATGAAAAATTAATTCAACTAATTATCTAAAGAAAACAAAATATTATTATATTGGTAAATTTGTTGGACATTTCCAACGCTTCACGTGTTTTAAAACTAACACAACGTTTTGACAGGTATGAAACTCCTGTCATCTTCAGGTGCTTCTTACTACTTTATCCTAGACATAAAACTATTTTATTTATTTATTTTATAATACTGCTTACCAATATCAACTAAGAAAACCCTTAATAAATCCCATGCTTCTAGATTAAAGTTAAAGTTCGTCTTATTTTACCAGGGGGCCACCCTACTCCCCACAACACCCCTCCATAGGAAAGATGTGGATAAACTAGACCATAATAAGCCGTAATCAGTACCTGACTTGGGCAGTATTTGGCCAAAGATCTTAAAACAAATATCCCCGATGACAATTTGGCGCTAAGATAGTCAATATGACGGTACAATGTGAAACCTCGATCGAGGTATATTCCAAGGAGCTTTGAGAAACTGCTTTACTCTAGAATGGAGTCTGCAACCATGACGGTAGGTCCCCCCTCAGACTCTGTAGAGCGTAATGAAAGATTTAGAACATTCGATTTTGATAGGTTTGTTTGAAGATTGAGTCTGTTAAATTGTTGAACGCAGTTGTTTCCGTCAACTAAATTTGTTGCCTCCAAATTTAGTTTTGAGCTTTCTTTAAAACAGAGAATTGTGTCATCAGCGTACTGCACCATTTTTTCGTGCAGAAGTGATGAACATATGTCATTGAGATAAACCAGGAAGAGAATAGGACTGAGAATTGAACCCTGGGGAACTCCATATCTGACTGGAGTTTGTTTTGAACAATGATTTGCTTTTTGGATAACTTGTTTTCTATATCTTAAAAACGAACTAAGCCATAAAAGTGGCACGCCTCGAATGCCATTGAATTCTAATTTGTCAAGCAGTATTCCGTGTTCAACGCAGTCGAATGCCTTATAAAGGTCAATAAACACGCTTAAAGTGTGTCACCCCCCAAGTTTTCTCATCTACTTTCATGCAGATTATGATTTATGATAGTCATTGTTTTGATATTGTTTCGGTTGTATTCTAATGGGGGGAGAATATATTACAACCTTTAACATTTTATTTAAAATCTGGTGTTTTTGACAAAAATGGTCAAATTTTATGAATGAATTCAATCAAATTGTTTAGGTTTACTAGTTACGTAACGCTGCGTAGAAACACCCCTCCTTCCCCGTAACGGTGTTTAACGCTGCCAAAAACCCCCTCCCCCATAAAGGCGTTACGTAATTTAGTGTGGTAATATTTTAAGTGATGTAAATATTTTAGTGTGGTTTTAAAACATATGAGTGTACAAAACGTGATCATAATTAAAAGAAAACCTGTTAAATAAAAACAATTTAATTTGTATATTTAAGTTAAAAATATTTAATTTTTTTCTGTTGCTTTTAATAGTCCTGCTGTTAATGCCAGTGACCTTGACCGGACGGTTTCGAAGTTATTGCATTAATTAACTAAACTCAAAAACTAGTCAAGTTAGAGACATTCGGTTTTCACTAAAATATTTTAAATTGTAATTCACATCTTTCCTAAAAATATAATCAAAATCGTTACAGCCGTTTTTGATAAAATTCCATTTTCGTATGTTTTTGCCCATAAAAATAAAAAAAATAAAATTTCAAAAAAATTAAAAAATATTTAAGAGATATTAGTTACATACACCTACATACCAAATAAAAAAAAAAAAAGATCCATCCGTTTGCTATCCAGTGAACAACACATACACACAGATAGACACAAAATATTTTTTCGAAAATAACCCCTGGCTTTGACTAATAGTTTTTATCAGTATTATCCTTGATTATTTACACCTACAACAGATATTCCATCTAATAAGAATATTGGTGCCTGTAATTTGGTTAGTTAGTGAGGCCCGCAACCACAACTGGTTTAAACTGCATTACATTTACATGGTACTACACTAGCGCTCCACAATGGACCACAAAAACAGCTGATATTTTGAGACTCAACATTTAACATTGATCAATGGTTACATTCGCTTTTTATACAGTACTAGTTCTCCCCTTTACTCTGTCTGATAAGTTCCCCACAAATATCAATAGTATATGGGGAATGGGGAATTGGGTAAGTAAGATTAAAAAGGAGATCGATATCTCATTTTTTAGAGAAATAAATGGTTCCAAAGAATTGGCACAAACTTTCCCCCATGTTAAACATTAAAAAATCAAAAGTTTTAAAATTACCAGTCTGATTCCCAAGTCTGTTTTTTTGCCATAACTCAACAACTAGTCAAGTTAGAGACATGCGTTTTTTACTAAAATATTGTACATTCTAATTCACATCTTTCCTGAAAATGTATTCAAAATCGTTATGGCCGTTTTGAAAAAAGCCCATTTTTGTATGTTTTTGCCCATAAAAATAAAACACTAAAATTTCAAAAAAGTGAAAAAAATGGTTAGGAGATATTGGCTAAGTACACCTACATACAAAATTTCATAAAAATGTATCTATCCGTTTGCTATCCAGCGAACTGCACATACACAAAGATAGACACAAAATATTTTTTTTCGAAAAAAAACCACTTTTTGGGTTCAGGGGATACTAAAATAGATTTTTAGACCAACTTGTAAACATTTTTTGGAGGATCACAATACATTCCTTATGCTAATGCATATGGGAGAAAGTAAAAATAACAATTTTAGATGCTCTGATCTGAAGCCTGACCTCCAAGTCGGAGCTCAGCAGTAGCCTGCGCCGAGTCATGCTCGTTGCTGACGAAACACTGGTACATGCCCTGGTCCTCGCGAGTCACCATGCCCAGCCTCAGCACGTCTCTCTGACCGCCCGTCTGGATGCTCTGTCCGTCTTTACTCCAGGCCACACTCTTGATTGGGTTACCTGCAACATCACTCTTTCCGTCAACATACAGAATTGATGGTAGATATGGAAGATAAGGGTCTAACCTGATTTTCACATTTTTTTTAAAACCTAGTTAATATTAACCCCATGAGCACAAATCCATAGAAATTTTACGGTGGAAATTCCGAATTTTACTGAAAAATTGGAAAAATAAAAGACCTTTTTACAGAAAAAATATTTGTTCCCAACAATAATATTATGATATTTTCCTCCTAAACACCAATTTGATAATCATTTATTCTTACGAGATATAAAACTGAGATATTTAACAAAACTAGGTAGGTTATGTAAAAATAAGTTAGGCCAGGGTAAGTTTCGTTAAGTTAGATTAAGTTTGGTTGGTTAAAGTTAGGTTAGGTTAGCAATAGAATTCATGGTCAATACATATTATCCTAACCTTACCTAACCCAATTGTTTGTTAAATAACTTAGTTATCATTCGTCTTTTGAAGAATTTGATGTCATATTCGTATTCAAGAGAAAAAAGTTATTTTTTCAATTCGTTTATTAAAAATCGCCATTTCTGCCGAACATTTTATATGGCTTTGTGTTTGTGGGTATAATATTTACTGATTAGAAAATAATCATGGACATTGGCTAAATATTACATATATACCGATCTGAGTCTCAGTTCACTAATCTCATGATCTTGTATTCTGTGAAGAATTAACTGAACCTCAAAGTCTATTCTAGAAACATAATATTAAGTATAGTCTAAAACCACAGTATAATATAAACAGACAGTAGCGAAGCTCAGTCGTTCTACTTGCCAAACAAACGACGCTCGCGGTCCTAGCGGTGGTATAGCACACAGTTGTATTGCAACTTAAGTAACCTGCCATGCTATCCCGCGAAGAGATACAGTAGCTCTACCACTAGGATCGCTAGCGTCGAGTAGTTGTTATTTTCGGCAAGAGTAAACTCCGTAGATTTACTTAAGTTGCAATACAATCAACTGTGTGCTATACCACCGCTAGGACCGCTAGCGTCGCTTTTTTTGGCTTGTAAAACGACTGAGCTTCGCTACTGTCTGTTGTTATATTATACTGTGATAAAACAATATTATATTATACTGTGGTCTAAGTTTTATTGGTTCGTCGAAAATAGACATTCCAAACTTGGTATCCACCACAATGAACAGATACTGAGTTAGCGTTTATGTGCTTATACTCTAAGTTCCCACTTTAGTTGGCAGCACTGAGAGCTCTTCTGCTAGCCGGTCAGCTGACATTACACTACGCCACTAGTACAGTCGTAATTAATTATGTATTTAGTTTCTGACAAAGTAAATTATTTGCACAGAACTTCCAAGATAACTTTTATTGTTGGATAACAACATATTTAAATTAATTATCACAAACAAATGTCTCAAGTGTGTACGTTGATATCAGCATTAATTAATAAAACCAATACGATCCTAATAGAAAGATTCAGAAAATGTTTTGAATTTAAAATCCAAACCTTAAATTCACCATGGAAATTGATTAATCAAATAAAATAAACTTTTTAGATTTGACCATAAACAAAATAAATAACAAATTTGACTACAGTATTTACAGAAAACCAAACCATCCACTCTACATCTTATCATCCTTCATCACAAAAGTATGCAGCATACAATAGTATGATATACAGAATGTTAAATGTCCCCCTATCACACAATAATTATGAGAAAGAACTAAACATAATTAAACACATCACTCAGTCAAACGGATATGAATCCAATATGGTTGACAGGCTCATAACACAACAAAGAAATATACAAAAACAAAATAATATAGAGCCACTATACAACATACTTTATCTAAAGAATTGAAAAAAACATGGAATTGAACTAGCTTTCAAAACAAATAATAAGACGCTCAATCAATTAAATAACACTAAAAAAGATATTGAAAAAGGTGACAAATCAGGTGTATATAAAATTAAATATGCTAGTTGTCCAAGCATTTATATTGGAAAAACAGGCATATATAAAGAACACCACCTAACCCAAAAACAGACAAACAAAAATCAACATTCACCCAGCATCTGGTTGACAAAAACCATGATATTAGTGATCTAAATACTGGCCTACAAATTCTACAAGCATGCAGAAAAGGAAATAAACTAGATACTCTTGAAGAATACGAGATATATAAAGCACATACTAAAACAAAACCACAATGAAAATATTTTAAATGATAAATTACAGTTTAAGTCCCATTTTATTTTTAATAGTATTTTAAGTCAAAAACAACACCAAGGAAACAAAGGCCAGCTAATAACACCACTACACCTGGAATAACTGAATTATTATGACAGACACATCTTTCTATATATTTTTAAAATGTCAATTTATACTATTTTTGTTTATAAAGTTCATTGAAACCTTTATGGCATTGTATCTGAAGATGACATAGTTATGTTGAAACGATCGTTATACACATCACAACAAATTTGAACTGTTGACAGAGGTAATTTATTTTATATAATACTAATAGAAAGGTTTGGGAAACTGTAATAAAATACTTTATTTATATTATTATAACATTGTTGTACGGATTCCAACGGCAATATTCCTATGTACAGAATTCAAATTTAAATGTCGATACTGTTAAGGATTGATGTGACTAATTTTAAACTTTTATTATTATTATTATTATTATAAAATTTATTATTATTATATTAGAAAATAAATTTATTATTATTATATTAGAAAATAAATGTATTACTGTTATATTAGAAACATCTACCCAATAACTATTGTTTCATCCAAATAAACAATAGTTGTGTTTTATTTCCAGATATTCCTTAATTTTGTGAAAGTAAGAATGTCCTCAACAGCAATATAATATTATTAGTAAAGATTTTTTGTTACATTTTCGAAAGTAAAGCAATATCTTATTAATTTCTTTAATTTTATTCTTTTAAAATAGATTTCTAATACTTTAATTATAACTAAAATCCTAACTTAAAACTAATTATTTTAATTGATTTCACAAACAAATTTATAATATCCACATTTTAATAGTTTACAATCGTTCCTTTACATGATAGTGAGTTTAGTGTTACTAATATGTTATTAGAACATGTAGTAGCGAGGCTGCTCTCTATACGCCTCGTATTGTCAACTAAAGTGTGAACGGAGAGAAGTGATGTTAAGTACATTGTTGAAAAAAAAAATGAATGGCTATAATTTTTGAAAATTAATTAATTTTAAAAATTACTTTTTCTATTTGGATGCAGTGGATTGAGCAGTTAATTAAATAAAATATTATACGTAGTCCTTTTTCGTGCTTAAAATTGTAAATGAAATTATTGTAATTTATATAAATTAAAATTATTTTTGTCACCTAATATTTGGCATTTAATGTTTATAAAACAATTAGTCCGCTGGTTTATATAGTAAATTTGCTGATTTTTGTTTTAAACATTTAGCTATTTGTATAGTATTGTTGTTAATTTATTATTAAATAAATTGGTTGATTATTTTCCATAAGGATGAAAAAACAATGCAACCAAACATCTAAAAAAAAAATAATAAAATAATTGCTTTTCATGAAAATTCATATTGTACACGTATAAATATACTGAAGGAAGTAAATTATTCAATTTAAACAGTCTACGATTTATAAGTACTGTAGGAATAGTTTTTAAAGAGATTACAACGCTGTTCAATAGCACTGGTAAGCTTTTTTTTTAATTGAAAACTATCCAGGACTACATAAATACTTTTAGTAAAATAAATATTTCTAGCGACCAAAATAACTCTATGTAGCAATAAGAATTACATTAATGACTCCAATTGTAACTAACAAAACTTCACTTGTCAACGGTACTTTTCTGAGATTCTGTCCCAAAAGAAGAGAACCGTAAAGAGGACGATGCAGTGTGTACTGAAATTCCTTCTCTATAAAAACTTCCCTCTTATTATTGTGGCAATAATTGGAGTGGTGGGCTGGCGCAGTTTTTCCATCTTTACTCCCTTTTCCTGTCCCCTTGTCTCCTGCCCCCCGTTGTCTATCAGATTATGTTCCCTGATTATTCTTGCTTTGATGAATCCTATCTAATTAAGCTCCTTAAATTAGGGTAGACTTTGATATATTTTCTTGCGTCAATTCCTGTGTACAATTTTTAAATTAGTTAGTTAGTTTTGAACAATTTTAAATTGTTGCCTTAAAGCCTGTGATTCCCAGGTCATGGTGTTCTAACCGGTGGGTGCTTCTGTGCCATATTTGTTCCTCTCAACAAATATGAGATCGATGAGTAAAATACTTAAAATTTTCACACAAATTCAGAACAGTGAAGAGTCAGATGTACTGAGAGTTAAACACTCTAAACGTTGACGCCATAACAAACTGAAAAGTCACTTTTGGGTGGGTAAAAAAAAAAAAAAAAAAAAAAAAAAAACTGAGAAGCATTCCAACTTTCGTTGGTGTAACCCATTCATTGGACATCCAGCGTGTCCGGTTACAGTTAAAATATCTAGAGCTGACCATTATTCAGTGGGATAAAAATAGTGATGATTGTTTTTATTGTAACGTGTATTTAATGTGGGATAGAAGAAAAATATGGCATTTGAAACTGAAATTCTCTAAAGTTATGATTAGGGTACTAAATCCCATGAAGTCAGCTTCCACAAACCGGTAAATTATTCTAGAAAAAAAATTGACTATATAAAAACAGTATTTGATTTTAGTAACTTTAATGCCTTAAGACTATTGTTTCATGTTGAATGAGTACCGGAGGTAGTGCAGTGGAAGGTAGCGGACCGCCCCAGGGCGGCTGTAAGTAGAGCAGGAGTTACATGGGCAGAAAGAGGTGCATGGACCTGCAGGGTAATGTCCAGGCGTGAGGACCCTGCACTGTTAGCAGCTATACAGGAGTAGCGGCCGCTGTCCGAGCTGGCTACTCTAGGGATGACCAGGAGAGCGCCACCACCAGACACGTACCGGTGTTCACTGTCCACCACTGGACTGTCCTGCAGCTCCCACCTGAACATTGATCAAACACATTGTTAGCAGCTATACAGTGTAGCGGGCACTGTCCGAGCTGGCTACTCTAGGGATGACCAGGAGAGCGCCGCCACCAGACACGAACCGGTGTTCACTGTCCACCACTGGACAGTCCGAAATTTCAAGTGTAAACCCCCATCAAGTGAAACCTCATTTTAAAGGTATTTATATAAGAAGAACAATGCCACAAATTAGAGGTCTCTATCGCAATCCAGTCAACATTTAAACTAAAAATTACATCTAAAATCAATAAAAAAAACTCTTTTGGATTTAAAGCAGGAATAAGATAAGTTTAGAATAATTTAAAAAATCTAAGCAAACAGATTATTACCAAGTAAGTACAAAGGTCACAAGTCCGAATAGATGAATCAACAAAACAATTGTTTTTTTAGCGTAAATTTTAATAAACCTTCGACAGGCTGTAGTTTTGTACTGCATTGAGATAGAGACCTCTAGTTTGTGGAATTGTTATTTTTGTATAAAGACCTTTAAAATGAGGTGTCACTTGATGGGGGGTTTCCCCTTGAACCTTTGGACTTGCCCCCTCAACCCCCCATTTTTTGGTTGAGGAGTTAAGTTATTGCAAAAATCATCATTAGTCATTACATAAATATGAGTATACCATTAGTTTAGATTAATGAAACTAACGATACAAACAAAATCACGTAAAAGTACATTCTACAAAATAACATGTCAATGAAAGAACACCCACATATAACATTTTAACACTTAACAAGATAAGTAAATGTTATATGATGATATTAGCTATGAAATCCTTATGATATTAGTTTTTCATTCCGTTCAAATTTTACAGGGGAGGACACCTTGTATAGGTTTCCTCTCAGTAAAAACTTAAGTTTAAATTGATAAATTATGTGGTTACATTCTGTAAAGATGTAAAAGAATTAATATATTCAATTTGTTCCCAGAGCTTATAAACATAGATTACCACTAATAAATATTTTTCTAAGATTTAGTAGATTTAAGTAGAAGTTAGTTTGAAGGAAACAATGACAGAAGCTTCTCAAACTGATTGCACAGAGACTAATGCTTTTCACTCTTCTCAAAGACAACAGATAGGATTGGTTGGACCCCTTTGCGACTACTGAAAAGTTATTTTAAAAATAAAAGCATTTCTAACAATACAAATAAACGTTATGTTGTAAACTTGAATGATTTCCGTATTTTTTATCGTAATCGAATGTGCATAATTTAATTGCTCTTATTCTTTGTAGTACGCATTTTTATAAATGACATTATGCAAGGACTGGGAAATGAAATAGAAAATTAGTATTCATTTAAGGCATAACAAAAACCAAAAAATAATGTATACATCAGTTAAATTTTGATAAGTAATCAAAATTAAAACTATTCACTGCAAATTAAACTATTCACAATTAAAATAAACCAATACAGTACAATTTATATTTTCTGACTACTTCGGGTAAGTTTACATAGTAATGCAAAGTATATTGGGCAGTAATGAGATATTTCAATTATGCCAGAATGCAAAGTTATAAATAGTTGGGATGAGACAAAGTATAATTAGTATTTAATTAATTTCATAAAACTCAGTACGAAAGGTTGTTTTGTGGGAGCGTGCTTAAAATCGGGCCGAATTAAAATGTTTCGCACTGAATTTAATTAATAATCAAACAGGTTTCAGGTTTTTGATAATTTAGGTTTTAAAAATATAATCTAAACTGCTAGCACCACGAGTTCTGCTAACCTGGGCGAACCAGCTTTTAATGAACACCGAATTTGAAAGTTGAAATTTAATCGTAAGACGGTTGGGCAAGAAGAGGGAGAATCCCCCACTCCCAACAACCGATCATATTTTAGGTTCAGTACAAGTAAACGTCACACAACACAAATTTATTACAATATAAGCACAAAATGCACAAATATACTACAATACAAGCACAAAATGCACAAATATTATGGTGATCGATTTCGGTGAACCACGCTCACCTTCCTCAGACCAGAGGGATTCAATTGTGCATTTTGTGCTTGTATTGTAGTATATTTGTGCATTTTGTGCTTATATTGTAATAAATTTGTGTTGTGTGACGTTTACTTGTACTGTATATGTACCAACACGTATTATGCTAATTAAAAAACTATATTTTAGGTTGAAGTGACCTTTGACCAGACCAACCGGCGACGTCTATAATCTCAACGCCCACTAAATAGCGACGTTCATAGTGACTACCGAACTCGACTAACGTATATACAGGGTGGGAAAAATATGGTAAAGCTTTCACAAAAACGTTATTCTTTCCATAGATAATTTGAAAATTAAATTTTTTTAATAATTGGGTTCCATAAAGTATTATTTTTGATCAGAATAATTTACTTAAAACTTTTAAATAGCGAAGAAATAATATTGTTCAAATTAGTTACTTTGAAATTCTAATGACCGCTACTCTGGAAGGGTAAACCTTTCGAATTCCGGTTTTCGGCAATTAATGTTTCTTGAATAGATCTTTCATTTGATACCAAACTCGATCTAGGATTACGTTGAAGCGTTTCGTTCAACTCCTCGTAGGCCGTCCCACTGAAAAAAATGAGATATCACTAAAGACATCGAAAGTATGTTTTTTTTAACCATGATCATGTATAGGATTTCACTTTTACATGTGAAGTCATACAAAAGGTGTGAAAGCGTTTCCATATTTTTTCCACCCTGTATATGTGTGTCTATTATGTCTGAAAACACCAAAAAGTATTCTTAATTAATCAAAATAGAAACCTGAAACCTGTTACAATCGTGATATAAATAGGGCACCTACTTTTTGAAACAATGTTTAGTCATTTCATACTAACGGGGGACGTCCTGTTGAAGGTATCGTCAATACCATTAATGGAGGCCAATACCTTGCGATACATCATTTTAAAGGCAATATTTTACTGAATTTAATGCCATGAACCGCATCTCTAAGGAAACACTCTATCAGAAAATAGTGCACTTGGAGGATTAAAAAATTTATGAAGCAATTTAATTTTAACTTCATTGTAAAACTGAAGAGGGAAGACAGTTCAAAAATTTACTTTGACAACAAATAGTGCTAAAAGGTTGACCTCAAGCCTCCTATAAAATCATAAATTAATATTATTTTAAATAAGAACTTGATTAAATAAATCATTACTTACACAATTATATTATAATAACACCTACCACATTTGCAATAATAAAACTGCTTAGAATGAAAATTTGGTATTATTTCAATCAAACATATTTACAAAATGTTAAAAAATTAGTGTAACACATTACTGTGACAAGAACCAAGTTAAAATTTAATTGTTGAACATCAGAACATTTTCAATAATTAAAGTGCTATATTTTCTTATAGAGTGATTCCTTAGAGATTCAATTTGTAGCGTTCAATTAAGAAAAGTATTACATTTAAAATTATATATAACAAGAAATAGGATTCCACTAATAATATTGACGATACCATCAACAGGACGTCCCCCATTAGTGTGAAATGACGAAATAGTTGTGCAAAAAGAAGGTGCCCAAAGTTTATTATAATTGTAGAAGATTTCAAATTTCTATTTTCATACAAAAATAATATGTTTGGGTGTTTCCAGACATAATAGACGTTGCAGTTATAAGCTAGTAATAAGCGTAGCGCACAAGATACTGGGCATTATGAAGGTAGATACCACTCATGGTAGTCATTTATCGTAAGACATATAATACAGGAGATGCGATATTCTATACAGCACAATATACGATGTCGTATTTACTAAGTGAAACTCAGGTGTGTTAGTAAATTAGTGTGATGAAACTCCGGTCAATTCGTAGAGGTTAGTTACTCCCGTGGTCATTTTAGTTAATTATTGTCGTAAAACAAAGTCCATGTCATCATCGGTTATTTACATGAGATAATAATGTAAAATTAACATGTGACATAACCACCTAGGCAACGGGTGGGTACAACTATTTGTTAGACTCCACGAAAATTTAGTGCACATTAAGTGAGCCAGAGGATGAATACGCCTAACGTATTTTGTGGTTAGTCAATGTAACGGTATTTAGTGTTGAAATTAAAGTGTTCTCATGAAATTAAGAATAGTTTTCCATTAGTTATCTGAATCTCGCTAGAAGAATTCACTTTCATGTGTACTACATCTCACTTGAACAACTCACCAATTCTATTGTATTTCGCCAGAAGAAATATCCGTTATGTGTATTGAATCTCACCAGAAGAAATCACCACCAGGTGTATTGAGTCTCACCAGAAGAAATCACCACCAGGTGTATTGAGTCTCAACAGAATAAATCCCCACCACGTGTATTGAGTCTCGCCAGAATAAATCACCACCAAGTGTATTGAGTCTTACCAGAAGAAATCACCACCAAGTGTATTGAGTCTCACCAGAATAAATCCCCACCACATGTATTGAGTCTCACCAGAATAAATCACCACCAAGTGTATTGAGTCTCACCAGAATAAATCCCCACCACGTGTATTGAGTCTCGCCAGAATAAATCATACCACCAGGTGTATTGAGTCTTACCAGAAGAAATCACCACCACGTGTATTGAGTCTCACCAGAATAAATCACCACCACGTTTATTGAATTTGACCAGAATAAATCACCACCATGTTTATTGAATCTCACCTGAATAAATCACCACCACATGTATTGAGTCTCGCCAGAATAAATCCCCACCATGTGTATTGAGTCTCACCAGAATAAATCCCCACCACGTGTATTGAGTCTCATCAGAATAAATCCCCACCACGTGTATTGAGTCTCGCCAGAATAAATCCCCACCACGTGTATTGAGTCTCGCCAGAAGAAATCACCACCAAGTGTATTGAGTCTCACCAGAATAAATCACCACCACGTGTATTGAGTCTTACCAGAAGAAATCACCACCAAGTGTATTGAGTCTCACCAGAATAAATCACCACCAGGTGTATTGAGTCTCACCAGAATAAATCCCCACCATGTGTATTGAGTCTCACCAGAATAAATCCCCACCACGTGTATTGAGTCTCATCAGAATAAATCCCCACCACGTGTATTGAGTCTCGCCAGAATAAATCACCACCAAGTGTATTGAGTCTTACCAGAATAAATCACCACCAAGTGTATTGAGTCTCACCAGAATAAATCACCACCACGTGTATTGAGTCTTACCAGAAGAAATCACCACCAAGTGTATTGAGTCTCACCAGAATAAATCACCACCAGGTGTATTGAGTCTCACCAGAATAAATCACCACCAGGTGTATTGAGTCTCACCAGAATAAATCACCACCAGGTGTATTGAGTCTCACCAGAATAAATCACCACCAAGTGTATTGAGTCTTACCAGAAGAAATCACCACCAAGTGTATTGAGTCTCACCAGAATAAATCACCACCACGTGTATTGAGTCTTACCAGAAGAAATCACCACCAAGTGTATTGAGTCTCACCAGAATAAATCACCACCAGGTGTATTGAGTCTCACCAGAATAAATCACCACCAGGTGTATTGAGTCTCACCAGAATAAATCACCACCAGGTGTATTGAGTCTCACCAGAATAAATCACCACCAGGTGTATTGAGTCTCACCAGAAGAAATCACCAACACGTATATTGAATCTCACCTGAATAAATCACCACTACATGTATTGAGTCTCACCAGAAGAAATCACCACCAAGTGTATTGAGTCTCACCAGAAGAAATCACCACCAAGTGTATTGAGTCTCACCAGAAGAAATCACCACCAAGTGTATTGAGTCTCACAAGAATAAATCCCCACCACGTGTATTGAGTCTCGCCAGAATAAATCACCACCAAGTGTATTGAGTCTTACCAGAAGAAATCACCACCAAGTGTATTGAGTCTCACCAGAATAAATCACCACCACGTGTATTGAGTCTTACCAGAAGAAATTCCCACCAAGTGTATTGAGTCTTGCCAGAATAAATCACCACCAAGTGTATTGAGTCTTACCAGAAGAAATCACCACCAAGTGTACTGAGTCTCACCAGAATAAATCACCACCAGGTGTATTGAGTCTCACCAGAATAAATCACCACCAGGTGTATTGAGTCTCACCAGAATAAATCACCACCAAGTGTATTGAGTCTTACCAGAAGAAATTATGATCGTATGAACTGAGTTTTCACAAAACAACCCCATCAAGCACTCTGTCTCTTTATTATGAACTATTATCTTGTATAAGTAACGGTAGACCTTCAATACAGGTTTTATATTGTATATTTCCTTAACAGAATACAATTTTTTATCAATATATTTTGTAAGTGTTGCATGTTTCACTTCCGCATTCTCTGTTTCATCAACAAATTCTAGAGTTAGGTAGAACATTGAGTTTCACTATAAAGTGACCTGAGTTCACTCAAAAAATGGTTTGCCCTTACGCTTCTTCATTTTTTTATTATAATGCACCACTATTCAAATTTTGAGTTCTCATAATGACAAAACCATGTATAGAGATTTACTAAGAAACTGCAATATTGAGGCAAATATATTTAATCATATTAATAGACTACCAGGCATACTGGGTCACGTTAAAATATTTCCTGAAAGGTTCCTTGAATTTCATGAAAGCAGTTAATTACAACTTTATTTGAGTTTCAGTAATTTAATTTACTATTACGTATTGAATTTCATCAGAATAATCTATAAACAGACTTTCTGGTTTTGTTACAGGGATTATTCTCTACTAAAAGTTAGTTTTTGCATTCGAAATATTCAATGAGTTCATCAAGCTAGATAATAATTTGTACTTAATTGAATTGTGCATTAAATTGTATACACCCAACAATCTTGTATTCGACAATTATAGCTTTGCGTTTTTTTAAGGTCTTTACATTTGTATAATATATTGATATGTATTTACGGCCTACATATAACAACTATATTTGAAATATTATCAATGTCGAAAATGAAAATAAATTTTTCTCTAGAAACTTCTGAACGGATAACTCTAAAAATGTTTATATTACATCCTAGAATAATGAATGTCTCTTTATTTAAAGTTGTATTATGAATTGAAAATGTATTTGACACATATAGTATCTTAAATCATAATTAACCTGTTAAAATTGTACTTCCCGTTGTAAGGATTCAGGATATGTGATAGTTTTGGATGGATTTTACGGCATTTCAAATATACGAAAGTTATAACAAAAGTTTGAATATAGCGAACGGCTCGTAAATAATACGATCTGGAATGTAGTTAAAAGTGCAGACGGTGAGAATGTACAGTAAATGATCAATGAGTTATTGAGTGTTGAGCAGCAGCCGTTGACGTACACTATTGATCTGCGCGTCTCTGTAGGTCATGCTAATGACGTTGAGCCCGGCAACGACAAGTTATGCAAATAATTCACTCCAATTATTCCAACACAGACTGTCTCCGAGGCTCGTTAGTCTACCCCCCAACCCCCACTTGCCCTTCATGTCCACCAACATTTTGATAAGCCCTCTTCTAACGGATCAACATTACACCATTACTGCCAACGTTTTTCTCTCTCAAACAGTAGTTTCTGCGTTATTTTCAAAACGAGTTTTGTTCCAGTGCATGCAATTTCCAATAATTTTCAGCAAGGTATTAATGCAATGTGCGAACTGTTAGAAGTGTTGTATGAATGGACAAGTGGCACAACAGTATCTCAATTGCAATATACCAATAAAGGCTACCTTGCACTAGGTATCACTTGTGATATGTTTCACAAGCCCACTCTATAAACTGTACATCGATACTGCAATATACCAATTAAGGCTTCCTAGTACTAGGTATCACTTGTGATATGTTTCACAAGTCCACCAATGTAATGATAATCGTCCCACCCTCCCAAGTATTTACAGTGGTGATGTCCCTGTAACCCAACCATACATGTACAGTAGTAATGACCTTCTGGCCCAACCATATATGTACAGTGGTGATGAACCTCTCACTAACCCATGTGAACAGTGGTGATGACCCTTTCACTCACCCGTACATGTAGGCTACAGTGGTGATGACCCTCTCACCCAACCATACATGTACAGTGGTGATGACCCTCTCACTCACCCATACATGTACAGTGGTGATGACCCTCTCACCCACCCATACATGAACAGTGGTGATGACCCTTTCACTCACCCGTACATGTACAGTGGTGATGACACTCTCACTCACCCATATATGAACAGTGGTGATGACCCTCTCACTCACCCATACATGCATGCATGGGACAGTAAAATTTAATGAAGTGTTTGGTCGACGAAAAAAGTAAGATATGTCAGTGAATCATTTTTATTACTTTGACAAATTTAACAAAAATAAGTTTTTATGTTAAAAATAAGTATGTAGATTTTTGCTGATATTTCAAGAAGCTTGAAGCATTGCCGATCAAAAATTTATACTTAATTTTATAAAATTAATATTAATCATAGGATTATGTAAATATAAGTTAGGTTTTTCATCAGGCAATCAGCTTCTTTTATTATATAAAAAATATTACCTGCTAGCGCATTGAACTCTTACATAAATAATTATGGTATACTACATTACACAATTATGAACTCCCACTCACACAGATAATAAAGGTTGAGTAAACCTCAACATATTGAAGGGGTACTTGCCATTTTCTATTATTTACAATTATTCCTGTAAGTGATATGGAATGAAAACCAAAATACGCTGGAATTAAACTGGGTGGTAAAATTAGAGACCAATATCCTTGGTTTCCGTATTTGCCAAAATAATTAAAATGCGCGATAAGGTCTCAATAACAAATTTGTCAAGTTTTTTTTGTCCAAATCACTTCTTATTCAGAATTGGAGCCAGAGGTCTTGCATCAAGCAAATTGAGCGTGGCTGTTCCTTGGATTGGTGTACTATTACGTCTTAAAACCAATATGAGGTTAGAGATTAACATTAACGTAAGTTGAATAAAAATATGTTTCAATCATAGTTCTTTTGTGCATACCTGTATTCTGGAGGTGGGTAGCCCTGGGCAAAACATGGAAGAATTACTAACTCGTCCCTTCGGACTTGAATGTCTAGCGATCTGTCCAGGAACAAGGGTAGGCTGGCCTTGTGAGGCTCTGTAACAAGCGAATCAAATAAAAGCTTGCACTCTTCTTCATATCTCATTATAATATACTTATACATATAATATATTGATTAAATAATATAGTAGTAGATCATATTATAATTACAAAAACATATCCATTGTACAAAGCTTGGCAGTAGGAAGAAACAACCTAGAAGTATGAAAATATACAAAACACCTTTATCAACGCATATTGTAAATACTCGATCAGAGTAGTTAATTAGTAATTAGGGACTATTTCTATGGGGAAAAGACAAAGTAAGACATATAAGGAGATCAGCATCTCCTTAAAAAAATTTTTAATCTACAATATTTCAATTAAGAATCTTCATTCCGCAAATATTCGAATCCGAAACGTTAATACAGCCATGTCGAAATCCGAAATTTTGAAAACGATCTCCATATTGCAAATCACCGAGTTCAAAACACTTTATATTGTGAATCACAAATGATCTTTATATTGTGAATCGCCGAGGTTGAAACGCTGATAATGATCTTTATATTGTGAATCACCGACTTCGAAACGGTGATAATTATCTTTATATTGTGAATCGCCGAGTTCGAAACGCTGATAACGATCTTTATATAGTGAATCCCCGGGTCCGAAACGTAAAAAACTATTCATGCTATGAATTGCTGAGTTGAAATGTTGAAAAAAATCTTCATATTTGGAGCAATGAGTTCGAAACATTAATAATGACTTTCCTATTACGAATTCCCGAGTCCGAAACGTTGAAAATAGTCCTCATATTGTGAATTACCAAGTCCAGAACGTTAATAGACTTTCCTATTTCGAATTGCCGAGTCCAAATTGTGACTAAAACGTTGAAAATGATCTTCATTTTGCGACTCACCAAGTTCGAACCTTGAAAATTATCTTCAAATCGCTAATCGCCGGGTCCAAAACGTTTGATCACACTAACAATGGGAAATGTTGACAATAGTCTCAAACTGCTTGCAAACATCCATAGTTAAAAAAAACAACTTTAAACTAAGGACTTGAGTATTTTGTTACAATTACTTTTCTTATACTTGTAACTAAAATTGGCTCTGTTTCTGGGACTTTTTCCGTTAACTCACTACCACTACTTTGGTTAGGTTATGTTAGGTTTGTTTAGGTTGTGTTGTTTTTGGTTAGGTTATGTTAGGTTTAGTTATGTTATGTTAGGTTTGGTTTGATAATTTTAGGTTAACCTAAGTTATAGTTATGTTAGTGAATTAACGGAAAAGATCCTGTTTAAGTTATGAAAAATATTTAGGATCACAAACAATTTTCCACATAGATGGTCGTATGTGAAATAAGAACAAATTTCTTACATCTAAAAATATATTTTAAAATGTTTGAAGGTGTTGGATTTCCATAGTCAATATTAACATACTAAGGGAAACCCTGCTCGCTTACGTGCCGACCTCATCACTCGCTGCGCACAAGACACGTCGGCCAACGGCTTCGGCGTTTGACTTTTGTCTTAAAAAATTAGTGGTTAAAATTCGGTTGGTAAAATTATGTAATAAATTATTAAAATGTTATGAAGATCATGTTATTTAATGTTATTTAGATAATCTCACTAACTAAATTTGATTTCCAGTATATTTACAGTGTAAATATAAACAGTCAATGTTATTACTTAGCCTATTTAAAAGGTTTTCATTTATTTTATATTATATAACATATATATAAAACATATATATATAACATTTACATTTAATTTTATGTAACATAGAGACACTGACAGACACACATTATCTTTTTTATATTTTATAAATCAAACAATAAATGCTATGAATAAATCAAACTTACTCTCTCTAATATTAAGAGAAACTATAACTTTCTCAGTATTATAAACATACATTTACATTTCAACAGCTGCCAACATTTCATACTCATTAATATTTTATATTAACAGCTGTTACTTTTTGGCTTATTTAAATCGCTCTTCGTATTATTCTGTTGGCTGAAAAACGTATTGTACTTTGAAGGCTCACTGAGACTTTCAAGGTTAAAATATTTAAAATTAAAGACCTTACTGCACAACTCCAAATACATGCACATTTTTGACACCTCAATCACTAAGATTAATCAAGAAGTAGGGGAGGATGCGTTTACAAAAAAATGGCTTCAAGTATTAAATAAGGTGGGTTTTAATGCAGTCTCCCCACCAATTTTTCTTCATTGTGTATTAAAAGGATTTTTAACCATGTAAATCATTCTACATATACAAACCCTATTTTTTGTGGCATTCAAGACCTTTAAGAGTCATTTAGGGTCCAAGATGTGGAGGTCAACTTCAAAATGTTTAATGAGAAGCTGGTCATATGACATATCGTTTAACATTGTCTTTTTTCCTGAATACAATGGATCAATCAAAACTAAAAAGGGTTGTAACGTTTTCGAGATATTCATAGGTTCAGGATGAAGGAGGTAGATTGAAAGTTCTAAAAAGAAACTGGTCATGTGATATATAATTTGATATTGTCTTTTTTTCTTACTACAATGGTGCAATCAAAACTAAAAAGGGTTATCTATAAACTCCACTACAGAACTTATATGACCTTAAGAACTGAATTACAGTCACTTGCGGCAATATCACAGAAAACATCCTAGGTATTGCTAGTGATGAATTGTTGAACAGATTACATTACTACCAGGAAGTAGATGGAGGATTTGAACACTTACTTTAGGTGAGGCACCTCTTTGTAATATCACTTCATTAAATAAGAATTAAAAAACATTATCAATCAATTTCAATTTTAATAACTTGCACTTCATAGGCTTAACGTTTAGTAGCTTAAGTTAGGGGTTTTAAAATTTTAATTTTAATAAATTATTACAAAACAAAAAAGTAATCACATTTTTATTGCACCACTTATTACCGTCGTACATTTATGGGAGGGTGAGTGGGTCAATACCGTCGTATTTTTATGGGAGGGTGGTGGAATAAACACCATCGTACGTGTATGGGAGGGTGAGTGGGTCAATACCGTCGTACTTGTATGGGAGGGTGGTGGAATCAACACCATCGTACGTGTATAGGAGGGTGAGTGGGTCAATACCGTCGTATTTGTATGGGAGGGTGAGTGGGTTAGTACCGTCTTACGTGTATTTAAGGGTGAGTGGGTCAATACCATCGTACTTGTATGGGAGGGTGAGTGGGTCAATACCGTCGTACTTGTATGGGAGGGTGGTGGAATCAACACCATCGTACGTGTATGGGAGGGTGAGTGGGTCAATACCGTCGTACTTGTATGGGAAGGTGAGTGGGTTAGTACCGTCTTACGTGTATTTAAGGGTGAGTGGGTCAATACCATCGTACTTGTATGGGAGGGTGGTGGAATCAACACCATCGTACGTGTATAGGAGGGTGAGTGGGTCAATACCGTCGTATTTGTATGGGAGGGTGAGTGGGTTAGTACCGTCTTACGTGTATTTAAGGGTGAGTGGGTCAATACCATCGTACTTGTATGGGAGGGTGAGTGGGTCAATACCGTCGTACTTGTATGGGAGGGTGGTGGAATCAACACCATCGTACGTGTATGGGAGGGTGAGTGGGTCAATACCATCGTACTTGTATGGGAGGGTGAGTGGGTCAATACCATCGTACTTGTATGGGAGGGTGAGTGGGTCAATACCATCGTACTTGTATGGGAGGGTGGTGGAATCAACACCATCGTACGTGTATGGGAGGGTGAGTGGGTCAATACCGTCGTATTTGTATGGGAGGGTGAGTGGGTTAGTACCATCTTACGTGTATTTAAGGGTGAGTGGGTCAATACCATCGTACTTGTATGGGAGAGTGAGTGGGTCAATACCGTCGTACTTGTATGGGAGGGTGGTGGAATCAACACCATCGTACGTGTATAGGAGGGTGAGTGGGTCAATACCGTCGTATTTGTATGGGAGGGTGAGTGGGTTAGTACCGTCTTACGTGTATTTAAGGGTGAGTGGGTCAATACCATCGTACTTGTATGGGAGGGTGAGTGGGTCAATACCGTCGTACTTGTATGGGAGGGTGGTGGAATCAACACCATCGTACGTGTATGGGAGGGTGAGTGGGTCAATACCGTCGTACTTGTATGGGAAGGTGAGTGGGTTAGTACCGTCTTACGTGTATTTAAGGGTGAGTGGGTCAATACCATCGTACTTGTATGGGAGGGTGGTGGAATCAACACCATCGTACGTGTATAGGAGGGTGAGTGGGTCAATACCGTCGTATTTGTATGGGAGGGTGAGTGGGTTAGTACCGTCTTACGTGTATTTAAGGGTGAGTGGGTCAATACCATCGTACTTGTATGGGAGGGTGAGTGGGTCAATACCGTCGTACTTGTATGGGAGGGTGGTGGAATCAACACCATCGTACGTGTATGGGAGGGTGAGTGGGTCAATACCGTCGTACTTGTATGGGAGGGTGAGTGGGTTAGTACCGTCTTACGTGTATTTAAGGGTGAGTGGGTCAATACCATCGTACGTGTATGGGAGGTTGAGTGGGTCAATAACGTCGTACTTGTATGGGAGGGTGGGTGGGTCAATAATGTCGTACGTGTATGGGAGGGTGAGTGGGTCAGTACCGTCTTACGTGTATTTAAGGGTGAGTGGGTCAATACTATCGTACGTGTAGATACCATGAATTTTGATAAAAACATGCTAGTAGCCTTTTAAGTACTAAACTTGCAAGTAACCCGGAAACGGTACAACCCTTTTTAGTTTTGATTGCACCATTGTATTCAGGGAAAAAGGCAATGTTAAACTATATTTCGCATGACCAGCTTCGTAATAATTAGAATCTTGGACCTCAAATGACTCCCAAAAGTTTGGAATGCTACAAAAGATAGTTTTTGTATATGTATAATAATTGGCATGGTGAAATATCCCTTTTAATTTACAATGGGGGGGGGGGAAATATCCCTTTTAAAGATAAACAGGGGAGGGGACCTGCTTTAAAAACCAACCTGTTTATATAATATTAGATGGTATTTTTAAATATTTTAAATTATAGTGGTATGTTTTGTTTTTTAAAAGAGATGAGGAGACGTTTATTCTGTCGTTCTCGGTACTAAAGTGAATCACATTGTGAAACAACCTCTCTTCAAAGTAGATAAGTGGATTGAATTGCCTTAAGCCTCTGTTACCTCCCTTTTTCTTCTTACATAGGAGGGTTTAGATTCATGTTTTAACTAATTATGGAAGCTGGAATAAAGAAATATAATACAAAAATAAATACTGGCAAAACTAAGCAAATGCATTTTAATTTTTATTTATCGAACACTTTTAGTGTCAGAGGAATTTTTAAAGAAAACCTTCTGTTAGTTAAAAGTGGTTTGTACACATTTTTACAATGTGTCGTTATATAATTTCTATCCCTGTAATTTATTACAAAAAATTAATAATTTGTCTACCTAATTATACACGAATAAATGGTCTATTAAAATAACATACTAAAAATAGCCTTACACGATAGAAGCTATTTTAATTAAAAGTAAATTTACTAGATAAAAAGTTTTGTTGTCTCTTTTTCCTTTAGGTACTCTTATGACCATGATAGAAATAAGTGGAATGTATTCAACCACTTAACTGCGAAGACAATTTAGTCATTGACATGCTAATGAAAGTACACAATAATTTCTTCACACATAAAAAAGTTATTGCAGATTTTATGTTGTTCAAAACAGCTGTAAAAAAGTTCTTTTTGGAAAGGATTTGGAACCTTTTGTATCAAAATACAAGGCGTTGAAAACGTATGGACTGCTCTCATTTCTCTTAAATTAAAACATACTACAAATAGAAAGTATGTTTTGATCTTTTGATGCAGTTTGTAATTTTTTTCAACCTAGAGGGGAGCGCGCGCGGAGGATTTCGTAAAAGGTTTAAATGAAATGCTTGAATGAGTTACCCATAATTTTAAAGCCTATTTTTTTCTGAATAAGATGCCACAAGTATCAAGTAAAAAGAACCACCCTATCAGAAATGGCGACTGGTTAACCTTTCTTAGCACTGATATTTGAGTGGGAATTCAATATGCTATAAAATTAAGCTAAGTATTTGATTAAAAAAAATAGAAAAATATCTTAAAATGACATTATTGACATATTTGTACAAATTAGAACAGAACAGAACTTCTAAAACATATCGAATTCCCACTCAAATATAACTGCTAAGAAAGGTTAACCAGTTGCTATTTCTGATAGGGTGGTTCTTATTACTTGAAACTTGTGGCATCTTATTCAGAAAAAATAGCCTTTAAAATGATGGGTAACTCATTATAGCTTTGGTTTCAAAATGTTTACAAAATCCTCCACTGCCCCCTCCCTCTAGATAAAAAAAATACGAACTGCATCAAAAGATAAAAAAAAGTTCTACAGAGTTATACTAAATATCAATTATTTATCTGGACCCATTTAAGAGAAATGAAGTTGGTTCCATACTTTTTCAACACCCTGTATAACTGAATACTGTACAAACATACTTTTGAGCAATATACAATTAATTTTGTTGTTGTTGTAAAAGTATATATTAACAAGATAGGTAGTTATTTTTGAATTTGTTAAAGAGTTTTGATTATAACGTCCAGTCAACAGGACGTTGGCACTTTATGAATAGATGTGTAGACGTCCGGATAACAGAACATTAGAACTAAAAGGACTTGGAGTAAAATATAATACAAGGTAGAGTCTTTATTGTACGTGGCCGTAACTTTAACCGTTGACGGAGTGTTTGAGACGTGCATCGACGGACGTGTATGAGTGACCGACGTTAGGTCTTTCTGTTTTTTTTTATATAGTTGTTTTCTTACAACACCGGAGACATATTTTACTGTTCCACCGTTGTAATGGTCCAAACCCATCAAGCTATGTTTTGTTGGACCTCCCGAAATTTGAACCCGTGACATTCTGCGTTGAAATCAGCAGTGCTAACTATTAGGCTACCAAGAGGCCCCCTGTATTTATCTTAGCGCAAAATCTCCTTGGTTGAACAAGCCAATGAACCTTCCATCATTATCATCAATGTTCTAATTAAAGTAACATATGGTAGGTGTATGATAATAAGGAAACCCCCATTTAGAAACGGAACACTATTCAGAATAAAATAAAACAAAATTTGTTTGGAATCACAATCAATTATTTTTCTACGGGTGATGGTATCTTTTATGATGTTCCATACAACATTGTTTAAGACTTTTTTGATTAAAGGTACTTGTATTTTCATGAGCAAAACAAAATTATTTATGAAAATGTGGATAATTTGGCTTTCCTAGGTACATAACTCATTAGGGAACCGTACGATGTATTCTATTAAAATGTTGAGAATATAGTTAACAGAGGGTACTAATATACCAAATGTAAAGCAAAAATTTTAAGAAATATATTTAAAAGTATATTAATAATTTTTATATGAATGAAATCAGTACAAATTTTCAGTCTATATTTTTTAAATGTGGCACGTGACTCTGCAGTTCAATCGCTTAAATCCTGCAGAGGTAACATATATGACCCTCAATTGATTGCCAACTCATTCAATTCATTCTTTTCAAACATAGGCTTATCTACCTCCCTCAGCAGTGCTAACTGTGTGTTGAATTCTTCAAAAGTAACTCCCATTGGGAGCAGTAGTCCAAAGTCAATGTATTTATTTGAAACATCTAAGATAGAAGTGGAGAGTGAGATCCTTGCACTGAAACCCAAGCATTCGGCAGGTGCAGACGGTGTATCTTCACACCTACTACGGCTTGTGTCTGACCTAGTGTCATCACCCCTCTGCTACATTATCAACCTCTCGTTTGATACTGGCAGCTTTCCTAAAGCGCTAAAACATGCTATAGTACGGCCAGTCTATAAGAAAGGGGATAGAACGGATCAAAACAATTATCGACCGATTGCTCTCCTTTCTACTTTCTCGAAGGTCTTTGAAAGGGTTTTCCTCTCCAGGCTACTGTCGTTCCTCGAGCGCAATAGTCTTCTTTCGTCCCATCAATATGGGTTTACCAAAAACAAATCGACTGTTGATGCTGTAAATGCTTTCGTATCTGCGACAGCTCAGGCTCTTGACGGTGGTAAACCATCAGTCGGCATGTTCTTCGATTTACGAAAGGCATTCGACATGGTAGACCATAAAATACCGCAAGAAAAAATCAGTTCTATGGGTATTAGGGGTAAAGCCCATTCGTGGATCTGCTCCTATCTCAGTGGTAGAACTCAGCAGGTAAAAATGCCTTTTACTGACTCAGGGAACTGTGAACAGTGGACCACCTCTTCTACGGAACTGGTTCCTGCGGGGATTCCTCAGGGTTCGGTTTTGGGGCCTGTATTGTTTCTTATATTCATAAATGATCTTCCCTTAGGAGTGGGTGATCAACTAACAGAGATTTGCCTATTTGCTGACGACACTTCTTTGTCCATTTCAGCTGCCGACCGGACAGACATTATCGTTAAGGCATATGAAAAGGTAAATGTACTCCTTCAGTGGTTCAGTTCAAATAAAATGGTTATTAATAGTGATAAAACGCAAATAATTGATTTCCGAATAAATAAAAGCGAAGATGCTAATCCACTTACATTCTTCATAGGAGACTCAGAAATTAATACCACCTCCACAACGAAATTTCTTGGAGTGCAAATAGACCAACATCTTCGCTTCAAAGAACACATAAACCAGGTTAGCAAGCGTCTAAGCTCTGGGGTCTTCATTCTCAGAAACATATCATCATACCTGGACGCTAGTGTGGGATTGGCTGCTTACTATGGGGTAATTTTTCCGTTCTTAAACTACGCTGTGGAGGTATGGGGCTATGAAAACTTCAGAACTAAATTTATATTCAGACTCCAGAAAAGAGCGATTAGGACCATCTTTAAGAAACCCTTCCGCTTTTCATGTAAGCCACTTTTTCAGGAGCACAATATTCTAACATTTCCATCTCTTTACATCTTAAAATCAATCTGTTTGTCCGTAAAAATATAAAGCTTTTCCAATCCAATAGCAAAATCACACACACTTACAATCTTCGCTCAAAACACAACATCAGTTTACCGCCTCATAAAACAAGCTTCTATGGGAGACAAGTTTCATGCAGTGGGGTCAAGCTCTTCAACTCACTACCGGACTCATTAAAATCTGAAAGAGACGTGGTCAGATTCGAAAAAAATATGAGAGAAATAATGCTGCGGGGCGCTTTTTACAGTGTTCCGGAATTTTTGTCAATGTCATTGGTTCCTTAATTGCAGGTAACTTCTTTTGTTAGAAGTAGTAATAATATTGTTTTAAAATCTATGATTACTGTTATACTTATGGTTATTTTTATTGTTTTATAGATGATTGACGCTATTATGCAACTGTTTGTGTTGTTTATTTTAAATAAAGATGATTTGATTTGATTTGATTTGCACATAATATTCTGAAACATACCAGCACTGAAAATTTTGTTTATCATTGTATAACACCACACAGAAGAACGAAATAGAGGTCGCATGGAATAGTGCGCTGAATTTGTGCCAAATTAGTATGTCGAGTATTTCTCCAGTTTGCCACGCTGATAACTGGTCCCTCACTATTGTCAGGCCTTTATTCCTTCCATATCCTCAAGGATAAACGTAGAATTACTACTATAGATAGGTCGCTTAGAAAGTGACCTCTGAAACTACCTGAGATGCATTGAGTGGTGGAAGTGAGATAGTGAACTACTCCCCACCCACTGTGTAATTATATTTAATGTTGGCATGGCAACTTGGAAGACGTTAGGTCGTGAGCTGACAGTGCAGTACCAAGCTCCACCCACTACATCATTAGCAGCAGTGGCCTTTGGTAGGTTTGATTAACACTAACAAATCAAGCTTTGGCCGATTAAGTTAAATCATTATTTAGTATCAAATAACAATAACACAATAAATAATAATATAAACCATAAATAGATATTAAACAAACTTGTACAGTTTATTACTGTTATTTTTTTTCAACTAAACCCTTCTGAAAACTCTATATGCGCTAAATAAAATACACATATATGGGCTTACTGTCCGGTCTAATTATACAGAAGTATACAAATGTATATTAGTTATAATCTATTTAAAACTGCCGCTGAGGCCATAAGAAAGTGACGTCTGCTTCTTTTTTTATGTGGTAACAATTATACAGTGGGATATTTAGTATGGTATACCCATGGCTTAGCCACTCTTCATTCCATTGAAAATTGCAAAGATTCCTGTGGAGTATCTATTATCTGTGTTGTGAGATGGTTCATTTATATGTAATATCTACAACTTTTAAAATGGTAATACAAATTTATACTGTTTGGTTAACACTCCACAGGTATTAAAATATGAGAAGGTAAAATACTGCAAGTTTAAAAAATACCAATTATTTTTGGTTTCATCAATAAATATATCTAGTTTCGGAATATTCTCTGTAACAGTCTATCTCACCACAAACAGCCTTCGCAAGGACAATTTTACTTCATCTACTTCGAGTTTTCTCAAATGGTTTATTCAAACAACTTTGATGTTTTCTGGAAATTCTTTCCTCTTTTTACACACTCAAACACCAATTCATCAACTTCTAAGTTAATATCTCTTCATATTCCGTCTAAGTTGAATCTCTTTAGTCTTTTACCTCTTAGCAATTCTCTCTTATCACCTAAATCATATTATTTACCTTTCAAAATGTTAAAATATGAGTTTCTACTTTAACAAAAACCACAATTTTTAATGGACCTTAGATCTCATTATTGGTTTTACAAAGGATTGTAAATAGACGATTTTCGTTGCAATAAAAAAATCTGCTTTAAAATAGTGTTTTAAAAAAAAATTTATTGGAGGGGATTTCTTTTTCAAACTTAAATTATACAAATGATTAAAACAGTCACAAACTCTTTGAAGAAGGAACTCGTATTGAACATTTCGGGTCTCGTATTTTGCTGTAAATAAAATTAAAAATGAAACACAAATTGAGGATAGAGGTTCATAGCCAAAAATACTTGGTGTATGTGATTACTTGGTTTTAATTCTAAAAAGATGGAATACCAAATACTAAACATTTACTATAGAAACTTAAAGCATGTTTGATTAGAGCACACAATCTACAAAAAATAAGAAACATAATTGGAGCAAACTTGACGTAACGTTTGTCTTATATCTTTTTCCGACACTTTAATTTCAAAACATCTTTTAAATTATTTAAAAACTAAAAAAATCAAAAATTTAACCATAAAATTGTATAAATCACTAAAATAATTTAATTAGGCAGCTGTATATGTTTTGTGGTTGATTCATTTCATTCAAAGTCAAATATTGACTATGGGTGGAATTATTATTAAATGCTACCCACTAACAAACACATGAACGGTAATCAATGTGGGTATTGAAATCGTAGAACTATGGAATGTATTATTTGAAATAACAACCCTGCTCATTTACCCATTTGGATAAATAATACTAACATTTCACAAAAAATGATTAATTAATATTGGGTACCTCCCACCTAGCCAACATAAACGTAAATAAATTAGAAATTTCGATGAAGTACGAGTATATCTTACTGCATAGATAATATCAAAAATTTTCCATTTGATTTAATAATTATAACTACATATTACTGAACAAATCTTTTTACGTCATATTGGTTCTTATTCCTAACAATCTCATGAGTTGCATTAGTGATCGTAATAAAGCGACCCGTTTTTAAATAGTGAAATTGTTCTGAAATTTATGGCTGTAATTATTGCCAATTTTCCAGTTCTAGACCAAAGTATACGAGTAAATGACAGGCTATCTGATCGTATAAGGGCTGCATGATACTCATGACAGGCTATCAGATCCTAGACTAGCTGCATGAAACTCATGGCAGGCTATCTGATCGTATAAGGGCTGCATGATACTCATGATAGGCTATCAGATCCTAGACTAGCTGCATGAAACTCATGGCAAGCTACATGATCCTAGAAAGGCTGCATAAAACTCATGGCAAGCTACTGTTCTCTGATCCTAGAAGAGCTGTATGAAACTCATGGCAGGCTATCTGATCCTAGAAGGGCTGTATAAAACACATGGCAGGCTATATGATCCTAAAAGGGCTGTATGAAATTCATGGCAGGCTATCTGATCCTAGAAGGGCTGTATGAGATTCATGGCAGGCTATCTGATCCTAGAAGGGTTGTATGAAACTCATGGCAGGCTACATGATCCTAGAAAGGCTGCATAAAACTCATGGCAGGCTACTATTCTCTGATCCTAGAAGAGCTGTTTGAAACTCATGGCAGGCTATCTGATCCTAGAAGGGCTGTATAAAACACATCGCAGGCTATCTGATCCTAAAAGGGCTGTCTGAAATTCATGGTAGGCTATCTGATCATAGAAGGGTTTTATGAAACTCATGGCAGGCTAACTGACCCTAGAAGGACTGCAGAAACTCATTACCCCACACACGTCACGGTTCTCGACAAACATAACATTGCTTTGGAACTTTATTGTGCGAAGTGAAAAATACAACCAGCACACAAATCATATCCCTGTGATCGCTGTAGTTTAATGGTATAATATGTCTACTTGAAGTCCGTATTGGGAATTCGACTGTGTTTTTTTACGTTTCACTGGTTTTCACACCTGGTCCTCTGCACTTTTAAATAATTGAACATTCATGTTTATAATATTCTCCATTTATTGAATGCTTCAAAGTAATATTTCATAATTTTGATTGTTTTTAGTGGAAGTTTTTTCACTAAAAATTTGATATTAGCAAAATGTTAAACTGAGTAAAAAATACCATATTATTACTTTTTTATGTGCTAAATCTATTGTTAGGACCTAATGGCATGTGGTTATTTTTGGTACATTCATACATAAACCTAAATTTAAAAAATAAACAGTATTATTGTGAGTTTACTAACTTTTTATATTGATATATTCGTTGAATTGGATTTGAGCTGATTAAATAGGCCCATTCAATTCCATGCATTAACTTTTATTTAGTTTACTATTACATAGCTATTACTGCTATTAAAAGTGATACAGTCACTTCATGCAGAAAATTATTACCATTACACTACAGTTTGGGAAAATGCATTAATCTTATGTTTAAACAAATTTTTTTTATCTTAGAATTAGAATTTTATGAAGGGTTCAATTTATATTATTTCTGGCAGAATATTAATATACATATTCCAGATCTCTTTTATAACTAAAAGAGGTTCATTGACAGCCCTCGCTATAAAAGCCCCAGACACGACGCCGATCAACTACCATGAGCGGCCTCGTACCTTATCCACAGCTATCTTCTAAAGGCGTTTTTTAAGGAGTTCCCGATCTGATCCGAGATATAGCTCAGAAGTATTCATCTTTTTCAAATCATTGAATTTTACAGTATTAACCCTTCGTAATTAAAAATGTACCACTTCACCAGTAATTTTCTTTCCGGGGAATAATTCGTTTCTGCAAAGATGAAAGCTGTCAGAATATCTTGGATGATCCTGGATATATTGCTTTCTCTGAACTGAGTGTTATGAGACTAGCAGACACTTACATACATGACAAGACAAACTAAAGGTGTTAACTAAAACTAGCGTTAAAACCAGTGTAGTTTATGATGTTCCTCCTAGGACCTTGGTGTTCTCCTTGCTGACATATTCTCGGAGGGGAAGCTTTGACTTTCAATTTTATTTGTTCACACTTTTGTCTCTCTCGATCACTCCTCCACATTAGTGAGGTTTAGCTGTTGTTTAAGATCTTGATTGTGAAGTTTTTACGAATTTTGGACCTGGCACAAGGACAGGTCCACCGGTGACATGACGTGTTATAATTCCTGTTCCAATAATATCTCTTCAGAACTGCATTACCTCTTTGACTTAGTTTTCTGCACTGTTCTTTTCTACGTGCCCTTCCAGGATCTATGGATACACATAACAAAAGTTAGAAAGTTAAAGATCATCTTATTTTGCAGGCGAAGTTAGGGCTAAGAAGACCTCTCTAACACTTAACCTGGGCAGCAACGACTTAAGAGTAACTTCCGAACCACCACCAGTGGCCGGGCAGGTGGGCTGCGTGCAAGGACGGTCACACTCGATGTTGCTTGACTCCCTTTTCTTGCGATAACGTCGGAAACCTCCGGTCAAGGCCACTGGCAATGGTTTACTACGAATGGTACGAGATTTTTGGACTCATTCCATTCCATTTCCACTTAAAATTTACTCGAAGAGATAACCGATAGACCACCATTGTCCAACTGGTGTTTAGGATTTTGGGCAGTTTAGATGCATTTCAAACCATATAAGAAGTCCAAGTCCTCAGACCAATTTAAAAATTAGACACATAAATTCTTCGGCATTTTAAATATAAATACACTGCTACATTGGAGAGTAAACTTTGGGAGATGGCTGACTCTTGTCTCTCGAGTCACTTTGTGAGTGACTAGTACTCATAAGTCGAGAAGCAACCTGTTTGGTCGACGTTTAGGATATTAAATCCATGGTTCACAGCATGTGATACATAGTGCATGCATTTAGGAACCTACCCTCTACTTGTATCCTAGTGTGTTTCACGCTGACTCTTGTCTCTCCAGTCAGTTTATGAGTGACTCGGCACTCATAAGTCGAGAAGCTTACCTGCTTGTCCAACGTTTAGGATATTAAATTCATGGTTCACAGCATGTGATACACAGTGCATACATTTAGGAACTTACCCGCCACTTGTATCCTAGTATGTCTCACGCTCACTCTTGTCTCTCCAGTCAGTTTGTGAGTGACTCGGCACTCATAAGTCGAGAAGCTATCTGCTTGGCCGACATTTAGCACCATGAGTTCCCCGGTAGGCAGCATGTGAAACTTGCCATCTGAAACATATTACAAGCACAAATAAAATTTTTATATGTATATGAATTAACGAATATCAATTAAGAATAGTATGATCAGTAATTTGAGATCAATATAATAATATGAGATGTTATTTATTGGTTTAAACATTGTATGCTTGTTATACAGTGTTGAAATTAGAGAGAAAGAGAGAACAATATACTATCATAGAACGGATACAATAAAAAAAACCATGAATGGCTAAAACTGAGGAACGAATCCAAGTACACGAAGTTACCAATCGATCTGACTGTAGCTGTAAATATACACAAGTAGATTTAGAGTGGAACTGAAAGACGAAAACAGAAGAAAATTCACTGAGGAATGAAGAGCAATGATGAAAAAAATTGATCTTTTTCACAGCTAATAATAACAATTAAGTATCATTCATACAAGTATACGCAATGACTAGTGTACAAATGTTAGAAAAGTAATTAATTTTTTTATCATGCCAATAGTGTGTTGACGTTTATTTTCCCATAATTCAATAGAATACGCAATGAATAGTGTACAGATGTTAGAAAAGTAACTTATTTTTTATCATGCCAATTGTGTATTGACGTTTATTTTCCCATAATTCAATAGAATACGAAGTGAGTAGTGTACAGATGTTAGAAAAGTAACTTATTTTTTATCGTGCCAATAGTGTATTGACGTTTATTTTCCCATAATTCAATAGAATAAGCAATGACTAGCGTACAGATGTTAGAAAAGTAACTTATTTTTTTATAATGCTAATATTGTATTGATGTTTATTTTTCCATATTTCAATAGAATACGAAGTGACTAGTGTACAGACGTTAGAAAGTAATTAATTTTTGTATCATGCCAATTGTGTATTGACGTTTACTTTCTCATATTTCATTTTGTTAAATATTGAAGAAATATTAAGTTATGATACGCAATGGGATAAAAAAAAAAAAAAAAAAAAAAACAAACAAACACACATCTATTTCAAAATTACATATGTTGAAATAGTCTGATAGTGGTCAGTGTAGTTTTGCGCTTGTGCGCTACTTAGTAAATAGGGGGTTTCGTAGGAAACGTCAGAGTCAAAGGAAAAGTTAAAGAAATATTTATCCAAGGTAAATAAAGTTAAAGTTGTTCAATAAAAAGGAGAGCTGTTGGTCGTAAGTGGCGAATGGATGAACAGTGTTCCCCTGGCACACTTGGTAATAGGGTTTCCATGTACCGTGGCGAGGCTTATTGGTGGAGTGGGATCTGCCCCCACCCGCCCCTAGGAGACACAATAACACTCTCGCTCCTGACATATCCTCCATTCCTCTTTACCATATTTCTCTTTCCCCTCCCCCCTCTCGTTCTGAAAATTAGCTTGTGGACTGTTGAGGACAATGCCCCATCATAGTTAAATATTCGTTTCAAAAGTATCTGGTTTGTGAAGTTGTTGCCATTTCATTTGGTTATATATTTTTTGTCCCTATGTTTCATATTAATTTTATATTCATAACACACAAAATTGAACTTTTCTAAAAGATAATAAAATATAGCAGCATCAGAATATACACTTGTATAAATTTAACATAAACTATTTATTCATAAGACGCCAATCGTAGAGATATTTGCGAAAACTAGGGTCGCATGAGTGTGACGAGTGTAGATGAAGGGGTGTAGTCATTGTTACTAACTACGTACTTCTGAAGTAAATGTTTGTCAACTCTATTAGTGTAGTGATGTAGCCTAACTACTCAAGATCAAAGTTGTGTGTAGATTGTTTGTGACAGGTTCTATTCTTGGTCTGGCTAATACCGTTACAAAGTCCGCTCAATGATTACTATCGGCGTGGACGACACAAGATTCACTGGGGTGTCCGTGTTGGGTTATATCAAGATTAAAATGCAGTCAAAACTAGAGGAGAGAACTGATTATCAGGTTTGTCAGTTAACAAAAAATTAGACCAATTCTACATGGTTCGCCTCCCACGACAAGCTATAGGTTAAATCCCTGGCTATTGGATTAGTATTACTAATGGTCCATACTACAGACCAGCTCACACAAATTCGTAACAAAAATTTGCCCATATCTCTATGAGCAGTCAATTAATTATAAATTAAGATTTCAAAATCGTGTTTCAATATAAAACACTCTTTGAATTATACGTCTAAAATGTAATGGCCAATATACATATTTATTTTATGAAAAAAAAAATATAAATAACAAATTATGAGCAAAGGAATTAGTCAATACACTATTGTGTTCGTATGAGAAATATCAATGCACGTTTATAGGTGGGAGGGAGGGCCAATACCACTGTACGTGTATGAGCAGGCGGGTCGGAAAAATTAACTGGCTCGAATTTCAACCAAGCCTGCCAAAGTAACAGATTGTATTTTAATAACAGAAATGTACGTGTAAACAAACATTATTCTGGAACCAAACTCCAGTAATAAAAAAAGTGTTATTGTCTTAACAGAAAATAACTACAGACATAGTTCTTGACTGAATTGCAAGGAAAGGGGATATTTATGCAAAATTATCCCTCGCAGATCAAATACGAGTACACATTTTATTTGCGTAACTAAACAGTTAAGGATAATTATAGAACAGGGGCCTTGTTTGATTTTTTTACCTGAACGTACTTTCATAATAGATAAATAACTAAAAAAACAAGAATATGATGTTTTTTATTTTATTGGAAAAGTCTGGAAAATTACAAAAATGAGGAAAAACGGAAACATATATTTTTCGTAAATATGGCATGTTTGGCCATCAAACTGTGTGGAATTTTTTCCTGATCACAAATATGAACTATTTTTAAGTAAGCACCGGAAATATTCAGTTTCAGTAAGATTATGCTTTAATATGATAGGCTTAGGTTGTGTATTGTTAGGTTATATTATGTTTGGTTAGATTATGCTATGTTTGGTAAGGTTATATTAGATTTGGATAGGTTATGTTAGGTTTGGATTTGTAATGTTAGATCAGGTTTTGAGAGTAGGTTGGTGTTTTATATTCGTGTTTGTTAACCCAATCTAAACAAACCGAACCAAACAACCTAACCTAACCATGATAACATAATCTAACCAAAACCTAATATAACATAACCTAACAATACCCAAACTGGGTGGGCCTTTCCTATCAAAACATAACCTAACTGAAACTGGACATTTCCGGCTCTAGCGTGGTTAGTAATCGTTCGATTGCAAGCGCCTTACCGTATTCGTGTTCAGGACAATACTCAACACAATTTGGTACACAATACGCTATATTTACGAACAAAATTATTTTTCCATTTTTCAGACTTTTTCGCTAAAAAAACTATCATATTCTCATTTATTGATTTATTATGAAAAAATCAGCGAAAAAATTGACAAGGTCCTTGTTTTATATGCTCACCCAGTAAGGAATATTGAGCCTGCTGCCTCGAAATGCATTCAGTCCATTAATAAGAGACGAAGAGGAACTCATGTCAACCTATTAATTTGGACCAATCTGAATAACCAATAGGAGAGGACGACCTATTGAATTGCTTCCCAGAATTGCTCACTGTCTACATCCAATCCAATTCAGAATAATTGTAACCATTATTTTACAGCAATTTATACATTATTGCAAAAAAATTAGGTTATCATGCACTTTCTAGACGTCTTAAAATACGATTTTTCTGTTGAAAAAGTGGTGAAGTATGCGTTTATATCTATTGAAAATGTTGATTTCAACATTTTTTTTATCTGCTAATGAGGAAAAAATAACTTTTAAAAGTCAGTATATTTCAAACTAAAAGTTTATCATTTTATATTTGTTGAATGCTGATCACGAAGATATAGTTCGTTTTACAATTTAAATATATTTCTACCTGAAAAATAAAGCGTTTACTTACACAACCAAACATAACCTAACTTATCCTAATTGTCTATTTTACTTAACTAAAATTCGCCATTTGCGTTAAAAATTGGGTGCCTGGCCTCCGAACCTGCCTGCCAGCCGTCCTTCTGATGGAAATAAATGCAAATTAATTTTTCTGGTTAGCCATATATCTTTTTATCAATGCGCATATTTCGATAGGGGATTTGCCATAAAACTTGTTTTGTATGATATCTCGTTGTTTACCAAAATAGTTTTAAAATTCGTATTCAGCAAAAAAACTAGATAACGTTAAAAAAACTAAAAATCAAGTAAAACAAAGTAGATATAACAAAAATTACATTTTTAATATTTAATATTTTGCGACTGTTTTGTACAACAAGTGTTTTTCGCGGAATAAAACGTATTTTTCCAGAAAATATAGACCTTATTCTATGGAGAATACTGGAGACACTGGTGAGAAAAAAGTCAAGATTTGCAAAGCATGCAAAAAGTACATAAACAACAACACGTATTAATCCTATTTACACACCCTAAATACTTTTAGAAAGCTAAAAATACTCACAAATTAATGACAGTATTACAAACATAATTTCCACACACTATTTTGTAAAAGGAATCATAAAAAGAGTATAATATAAAATAAATTAACCAAGTAATTGATAATCAATATTTTTCACAAACAATTATCTTACTATGTTCTAAGGAAATGTCAACGGATGATGATTAAATGAGTGTAAATACTTTAAAATATTTATATTTAAATTATTGTTACAACAATAGATTTAATGATTTAATGAATTTTGTTAAAAATAATCATTTTTGGGATCACAATAAGGATATTTCAATAAATTTTGTATTTACTTAAACACATTTTAATACGCATCGTGTTTTAAAAGAATTGAAAATTAAATGTAGTTGGATGGTAAACGCCCAAACTATAGTAAATAGCGCGTAGGGCGGGTAGTGTAGGAGAGAGAGAGAGAGAACTTCCCTCACCACAGTTCCCCTCCAGTGCAAGTGTGCTGCAAAGTACAGTCAAGTTTGTTTTGTCAAGTTAGCTTAATAAAAATAGGTGAAGTTCACAATTCACTCTTTATTTATAATTACTTTTCAAAACTATGGATAGTTTTCTTAAAAACATGGTTTTACGCAATGAGTATTTATGGTTTTACGCATAAACGACATCAAAGAAATAATACTATTAAAATGGTTTGCAATGCAACGTAAATTAAAATACATCAGCTGTTTTATTTAATATAAAATTTATAAATAGATAATGTTTACATAATAATTAGTTAAACGTTAGTAACGTATTTCATTAGTTACTGTTTGTAACGTATTAAATTGTCTAATAAAATGATAGCATGTCTAAGATATGTGGCACGTAGAAAGAGAATTACACATTCTGACAGGCTGGACATAACCAAGTGATTGTGCGTGTTGTCACGCATGCTCCGTCCACACGCCATTTACCGTGGGTTTCTGTATAGTTACCCACTTACCTCCGTCGCTGGAGGGATATATGTTAAATGCGTGATCTTGCAGCCAGGAAGTTACTGTGAGGTAGTCCCGTAGGAATGTAGGCACTATGCAATGCAGAACTGCTATGTTCCCTCTGCTAACCGTAGACCCACTGACGTCTACCTCGAAGTCCTGTAGGATTACTGGAACATGTGAAACAGCACGTGATTTCAGGAACTAAGACATTGGATACCTATACTACCTTACCTAACATTGCCTAAACTAACATAACTTCCTAACCTAACTTAACTTAACCTAACCTAACTTAACCTAACCTAACTTAATCTAACCTAACTTAACCTAACCTAACCTAAAAATGTAACCTAACCTTACTTTCATAACATTACCTAACATATCTATTTTTGTTGAATTCCTCAATTTTTATCATGGGAAGAAATGTATGTCATATTCGTGTTTAGGAGGGGAAAAAAATCATAGTATTAATGTTACATACATAGTTTGTTGTGTAAAATTCCATTTTCTTCTTGCATATTTCGGTAAAAAATTCCTCCAAAAAAAGTCTGTGGATTGGTGCACAAGGGGCTAATATTGAATAGTTTAAGAAAATGGGAAAATCGGGTTGTAACCCTATATTTCATATTTACCGAAATTGCCACTCATGGAAGGTAACACTACATTGGAATTCGACGAAAAAATCCCAGGGGTATCGTCAGCATGGACATCTATAAAATAGATGGATGGATTGCTATAAAATATACTTGTCTGAGCAAGAGGGTTCTCCTAGCAGTAGTAATTGCTGTAAAATATACTTGTCTGAGCAAGAGGATTCCCCTAGTAGTATCAATTGCTGTAATATATACTTGTCTGAGCAAGAGGGTTCTCCTAGCAGTAGTAATTGCTGTAAAATATACTTGTCTGAGCAAGAGGACTCCCCTAGCAGTAGTAATTGCTGTAAAATCTACTTGTCTGAACAAGAAGATTCCCCTAGCAGTAGTGATTGCTGTAAAATATAATTGTCTGAGCAAGAGGGTTCTCCTAGGAGTAGTAATTGCTGTAAAATATACTTGTCTGAGCAAAAGAGTTCTACTAGCAGCATCAATTGCTGTAAAATATACTTGTCTAAGCAAGAGGGTTCTCCTAGCAGTAGTAATTGCTGTAAACTATACTTGTCTGAGCAAGAGGATTCCCCTAGCAGTAGTGATTGCTGTAAAATATACTTGTCTGAGAAAGAGGGTTCTCCTAGCAGTAGTAATTGCTGTAAAATATACTTGTCTGAGCAAGAGGGTTCTCCTAGCAGTAGTAATTGCTGTAAAATATACTTGTCTGAGCAAGAGGATTCCCCTAGCAGTAGTAATTGCTGTAAAATCTACTTGTCTGAGCAAGAGGGTTCTTCTAGTAGTAGTAATTGCTGTAAAATATACTTGTCTGAGCAAGAAGGATCTCCTAGCGGTAGTAATTGCTGTAAAATATACTTGTCTGAGCTAGAGAATGTAATTAAGTGGTAGAGAAGACTTCAGACACTTTCATAATTAGGGAGAGCCTGAAAGCATTCCATGTAGTCACAAGTGTATTTCAAGAATGTTTCATAGTCTTGTGTTTAATGGAATAAATTCGATTACTTGCCTAAGTTGCCTCTCAGTCCATGTCTAATACATTTAAACTGGTTCATGTGATAGATACATAGTTTCTCGGCTTATGTTTTCATCACATTTATTTCACTTATTCAGTCATATCAACCTCTAAAAATAAAATTGCATATCATTGGTCGCTATCATTTCGGTCGTTTTGTTTGTTTTTAGTTTAGTTCAAGATTTTTGTGAGTTTTTTTTTTTTATTTATACGTATCATAGTTAACATTATCGGAGGTCATTATGGTTTTTTTTTTTTTTTTGTAACTTCTGAGTTGGTTTTGTGCGCAATTGTATTCACATTTTTTTCCTATTTATGTTTGATGTGATGGAGGGAACCCTAATCATGCTATGCCTGAGGGCACCGATTATTGTGAATGTCGTAAGTAATGTATATTTTGTTGTCATGTATATATATATATATATATTATTATTATATCGAGATGACCCAATGGTTCAATTGTTTATAGTAATACGTCCCCCCCGTATTAGAATAATGTTGACGCAATGGATTGCAGATTCTATTTTGGTTGTCTTGTTTATACTACTTGTATGGTTATTAAGACTTACTTTCATGACATTTTAATAATTAACATTGCAAACAATAATTGTCGTAAGATACAAATGCGCTATTAGTATTATTATTATTGATAATTATAGAACATTTAGTAATTTGGTACGTACAGTGATGTATTATTTTGTTTAAATATTCCCATTGATCATTGGTTTTGCCATGAAGGTATATTAGTATATGGTAATTTAGTCATCTTTTCAGGGGAACGGGCGACGAGGAGTTGAACGAACATCTTCCATGTAAGCCTAGGTCGAGTTTGGTATCAAATGAAAGATCTATTCAAGAGAAATTAATTTCCACGATTTTTGGACCTTTCGAAGTCCAAATTAATTGGACTTCGAAAGGTTTATCGTTTCCAGAGTAGCAGTAATTTGAATTTCAAAGTAACTAATTTGAAAAATATCATTTCTCCACTATTTAACGACTCGAAGTAAATTATTCAGATCAAAAATTATCCTTTATAGAATAGAATTACTCCAAAAATAAAAAAAATTAAATTATCTATGGAAGAAAATAAAGTTGTTGTGAAATCGTTTCCACATTTTTTTGTCCACCCTGTGTGTATGTATATATATATATTTTTTTTCCTTCCTTTCAAATTGAAACGCCATTAGTTTTCCATGATAAATATGTTCAATAAAAAATAAATGGGTACAATCTATATCATGGAAAAATATTTACCTTATATTTTATTATATTAGGTAATATAAATATACCTTATATATTATTATATACCTAAATATTTAAAATGGTAAATTCGTATATTTTTCCATATAAACAGTTTATCTAAACTGTTTATATGGAAAAATATACGAATTTACCATTTTAAATATTTAGGTGATATACTGGATGAAAGATGTTCGTGGGGCAAACCAATAACTTTAGTACATATTAAAGTAAGGAAGTCCATTAGAAAATTGTATTTCTTGAGAAATTTTTGTGACGAAGCTTTGCTTAGGTCGTTATACTTCGCTCTAATTAATTTTCGTTTGGAATATGCTAAGTTTGTTGGGAGGGGGGGATTTAAAAACTTTCATTAGTAAACTAAGAACTACTCAAAATTTTTATTTGCGAGCAATTTTAAGAAAAGCTAAAGGAGAACGCTCTTTCCCTTTTAACTTTTTTAAAATACTTTTTCGGTATTATTTTTAATATAATCCGATAAATTGATGACAATACCGACACAAACAAAACACCTTCGTTTTCAAAGTGCTAAAATTATTTTATTCGGCGAGATCATACTAAAACACAAAACTTTTTGTAAACCTCGTAGCTGTAGTAATAGTTTGGTCCAAACTCCAAAAGTAAAAAAGAAAAAATATAAAATACTCAATCATTGTTTAGGGCCACATTTTAAAAATAAATTACATGAATATTAAAAAAAGGTATCATTTTAAATTGTTAATAATTGGGTTCTTCAAAGAGAAGATGTGACTTCCTTCATAGTATACATGTACTACATAATATTTGTGTATGAGTAGGCTATATTTTCCACATACATAAATATTGTGTCTATTTATTTTACTTTTAAAGCTTTATTTTTGTTGGCAACACTACAGAGGTGGTGAATTCCACTTTTGTTTGTACTGTAGGCTAACAAAACTCAATCATTTTATTTTGACATTCCTGTTTTATTTTTATTATTAAAATATTGATCTAGAATACTTGTAATATTTAATCAGAACGTTTTACTAGTTCAAAAAAATATGTATTATTTATGGAGGAAAACAAGTTCATTATTCACTATTCAAATGTTCTCTTTCCCTTGGTTTTATCGTAAAAATTGTATCATCTTTGTTTTATAAATCTAAAATCATAAACAAATCTATATCTAGTGATTTGTAATAATTGTCCTGTGATAAATGAAGTTAATATTGATATTTTACTTAGCAGACATAACACATAAAAATACATAGATTTTTGCGTTTGAGTTTTAACAAGTCTATGTTTATGTAATTATTTACAATGTATAAGATGTTTTAATTAATTATATGAGGCGTGTGAAAACTATTTCACTGTATTTATCTCAAATATAACTTGATAAACCTAATTATTTTATGCTTTCAAGTCAAATTTGTCGTCGAAAATTTAGTTTCAAATTAAATGAAATATGAAATAATCTGCCAATTTGTCTGTAAGACTGAATATAGATGTCAGAATGAACATTGATATTAAAGTGATTGTACTTGATGTAGTGAGTGTAGTTTTCGTAAGTGATCGTACTTGATGTAGTGGGTGCAGTTTATGTAAGTGATCGTACTTGATGTAGTGGGTGCAGTTTTTGTAAGTGATCGTACTTGATGTAGTGGGTGTAGTTTTTGTAAGTGATCGTACTTGATGTAGTGGGTGCAGTTTTTGTAAGTGATCGTACTTGATGTAGTGGGTGTAGTTTTCGTAAGTGATCGTACTTGATGTAGTAGGTGTAGTTTTAGTAAGTGATTATACTTGATGTAGTAGGTGAAGTTTTTGTAAGTGATCGTACTTGATGTAGTGAGTGTAGTTTTCGTAAGTGATCGTACTTGATGTAGTGGGTGTAGTTTTTGTAAGTGATCGTACTTGATGTAGTGGGTGTAGTTTTTGTAAGTGATCGTACTTGATGTAGTGAGTGTAGTTTTCGTAAGTGATCGTACTTGATGTAGTGGGTGTAGTTTTCATAAGTGATCGTACTTGATGTAGTGGGTGTATTTTTTGTAAGTGATCGTATATGATGTAGTGTGTGTAGTTTTTGTAAGTGATAGTGCTTGATGTAGTGGGTGTAGTTTTTGTAAGTGATCGTACTTGATGTAGTGGGTGTATTTTTTGTAAGTGATTTTACTTGACGTAGTGGGTGTAGTTTTCGTAAGTGATCGTACTTGAAGTAGTGGGTGTAGTTTTCATAAGTGATCGTACTTGATGTAGTGGGTGCAGTTTTTGTAAGTGATTGTACTTGATGTAGTAGGTGAAGTTTTTGTTAGTGATCGTACTTGATGTAGTGTGTGTAGTTTTCGTAAGTGATCGTACTTGATGTAGTAGGTGTAGTTTTCGTAAGTGATCGTACTTGATGTAGTAGGTGTAGTTTTCGTAAGTGATTATATTTGATGTAGTAGGTGAAGTTTTTGTAAGTGATCGTACTTGATGTAGTGAGTGTAGTTTTCGTAAGTGATCGTACTTGATGTAGTGGGTGTAGTTTTTGTAAGTGATCGTACTTGATGTAGTAGGTGTAGTTTTTGTAAGTGATCGTACTTGATGTAGTGAGTGTAGTTTTCTTAAGTGATAGTACTTGATGTAGTGGGTGTAGTTTTCGTAAGTGATCGTACTTGATGTAGTGGGTGTATTTTTTGTAAGTGATCGTATATGATGTAGTGTGTGTAGTTTTTGTAAGTGATAGTGCTTGATGTAGTGGGTGTAGTTTTTGTAAGTGATCGTACTTGATGTAGTGGGTGTATTTTTTGTAAGTGATTTTACTTGACGTAGTGGGTGTAGTTTTCGTAAGTGATCGTACTTGAAGTAGTGGGTGTAGTTTTCATAAGTGATCGTACTTGATGTAGTAGGTGAAGTTTTTGTAAGTGATCGTACTTGATGTAGTGAGTGTAGTTTTCGTAAGTGATCGTACTTGATGTAGTGGGTGCAGTTTTTGTAAGTGATTGTACTTGATGTAGTAGGTGAAGTTTTTGTTAGTGATCGTACTTGATGTAGTGAGTGTAGTTTTCGTAAGTGATCGTACTTGATGTAGTGGGTGTAGTTTTCGTAAGTGATCGTACTTGATGTAGTGGGTGTAGTTTTTGTAAGTGATCGTACTTGATGTAGTGAGTGTAGTTTTCTTAAGTGATAGTACTTGATGTAGTGGGTGTAGTTTTCGTAAGTGATCGTACTTGATGTAGTGGGTGTAGTTTTTGTAAGTGATCGTATATGATGTAGTGTGTGTAGTTTTTGTAAGTGATAGTGCTTGATGTAGTAGGTGTAGTTTTTGTAAGTGAACGTACTTGATGTAATGAGTGTAGTTTTTGTAAGTGATCGTACTTGATGTAGTGGGTGTAGTTTTCGTAAGTGATCGTACTTGATGTAGTGGTTGTAGTTTTCATAAGTGATCGTACTTGATGTAGTGGGTGTAGTTTTCGTAAATGATCGTACTTGATGTAGTGAGTGTAGTTTTCGTAAGTGATCGTACTTGATGTAGTGGGTGCAGATTTTGTAAGTGATCGTACATGATGTAGTAGGTGTAGTTTTGTTAAGTGATCGTACTTGATGTAGTGGGTGTAGTTTTCGTAAGTGATCGTACTTGACATAGTGGGTGTAGTTTTCGTAAGTGATCGTACTTGAAGTAGTGGGTGTAGTTTTCGTAAGTGATCGTACTTGATGTAGTGGGTGCAGTTTTTGTAAGTGATCGTACTGGATGTAGTGGTTGTAGTTTTCGTAAGTGATCGTACTTGATGTAGTGGGTGTAGTTTTCGTAAGTGATCTTACTTGATGTAGTGGGTGTAGTTTTTGTAAGTGAACGTACTTGATATAGCGGGTGTATTTTTTGTAAGTGATTGTGCTTGATGTAATGGGTGTATTTTTTGTAAGTGATCGTACTTGATGTAGTGGGTGTAGTTTTCGTAAGTGATCGTTCTTGATGTAGTGGGTGTAGTTTTCGTAAGTGATCGTGCTTGATATAGTGACTGTAGTTTTTGTAAGTGGTCGTACATGATGTAGTGGGTGTAGTTTTCGTAAGTGATCGTACTTGATGTAGTGGGTGTATTTTTTGTAAGTGATCGTACTTGACGTAGTGGGTGTAGTTTTCGTAAGTGATATTACTTGATTTAGTGGGTGTAGTTTTCGTAAGTGATCGTACTTGATTTAGTGGGTGTAGTTTTTGTAAGTGAGAATTTGACAGAATATTAAGAGTTACTTTTCTTGGTTTTTAATTTTGGGAAGTTTTTCTGCAAAGCTTTGTAATGTGTTATTTTAGGTGCTTTAACTTAGTACAAAATTTTTACTGATTTTGGTGTTGTTAGTTAATGTGAAATATTTTAAGGAAATAAAAAGTATATTTATATAAAATAATGCTGAGATAACCCAATACTAACTTGCTCTAAGCCTAACTTCTCTGCTGACGATCCGCCCATGTGAGTTAGTGGCCACGCATCGGTATGAAGTCCTGTGCACCTCTGTGCGGAACTGGGCGCTGGAGAAGGGTTGAAAGACCAAAGTGCCGTTGGGCAACTGGTATCGCAGATCTGGGGTCGGGGCCAAGGGGCTTCCATCCTCCAGGGTCCACTGGATGGCCGGTGGAGGACTGCCTCGGGCTGCACACTCTAGACGACCTCCTGTGTTGTTTCCCCAGTCTGCTCGAGCAGGAGGTTCCACGACGAACATAGGCCCTTGGCCGTCTAACACTCCGGTCATCCCTCCTGCACATGAGAATAGCCAACTGAACCACAATCCATTATAATTTTGATGTATTAATAATAAATACGGGGTGTTTATTTTAAAACGCAACCATATTTACAAGTTAAGAAAATGAAGGTTTAAGATAATTACAAGTTCATAGGTTGGTAGACCTGGTTCTTCTTCTTCTTCCTTTGCTGTCAGCTGATTTACATTGTTGCATCGTTGTTCACTTTATTTGGGTTTCGTGCAATGTCATTAAGTTGGGGTTAGAAACATGGTTTGAGCGACCAGAGAGTGTTTATTGAGGAGGAATATTTTAAAACAAAATCGTTTGTTTTATGTGAAGATGCTTTTGAACAGTATTCTGAACCCATTGTATTAACTATATGAAGGCCTATTGTTAATTTTATGTGCAGTATTGTATTGAAATTCAAACTATTTCAAATCATAGGTTGCGTTTTAAAAGAATCACCCGCTAGAAGGAAGCAATTTTTAGATAAAACCTTAGTATGACAAGTGCTTACAGTTTGTCTTCACACTTGAGGGTCTATAATGGATTAAACATAGTATTTACCAATGACATTTTAAAATTATTCCAAGTGGAATATTATATTTTCAACCACTAGCTAAACTCGGCCACGCTTTGCTCTGGCTTAGTATGATATTAATATTGTACGTTCATTTTTACTTTAGTTCTTAGTAAATATTTACTTTAATTTTTTGTAAGGTTGTGTAAACTACACGTAAATGTTTTCTGTAAACCTTCAACTAAAGGTTAAATGTATACTCAATGTTATCTGAAATAAAGTAACTTTCAGTTTTTTTCCATAGATAATCATCTGGTCACAGTAATAAACCTGCAGGATATGATTTGGTTTTAATTTACACGTAAATCAGCTGGTCATACTGTTTCACAACTGACATTTATTTTCATTTTAATGCAAGCAGGTCGGGAAATTCTTGAAATATCCTATTCCCGTTTACAATTTTAAGAACTAAAAATATAAAAACACTCTTGCATGTAAATACAAAGTTATGTAAAAATGTCAAGTGAATCCATTAACTAACCTTTCGAGTTTTGTGTACCCATATACACGGAAGTTTGATTTTTATATTTTACTAGGGGACACCCCTGCCCGACCCCAATCCTCGCTGCACTCGATACACATCGGCATGTGAATTTAGACTACAAGTAATAGTAGATTAACTATATAACATAAAACAACAATATTAAACCTATTTACTGTATCTCACTCACATTACTTCCGTTGCTACCTATTTATTAGTATAAATATCCAATGGTATTACTTAGCCTATTTTAAACGTGTTCGTTTCATATTTTTGTTTTGTTTAACAGCTGAAGATTAAACTCTTATTTATTTACAACCAGCTGTTATTAATTTACTATTTATTTACAATTAACTTGTTTATTTATTTACAAACCAGCTGTTATTAATTTACTAAAATCAACCCAATGTTATTCTTATGGAAAAAGAAAATTTCGAGTGGCTGTTTGTACCCCTTAGGAATGGAATTTCGAAAAATCCTTTCTTAGTGGGTCCCTTCGATACTAAAGCTAACTTACTTTAAAATTTCGTGTAAATCCGTTTGTTGGTTTATGTGGTTACGTGATGAGTGAGTCAGTTAGCGTGGTATTTGGTTTTTATATCAGAGTGTTGAAAACGTATTTAACCACCTTCATTTCTCTTAAATGGGTCCAGATAAATAATTGAGATTTAGTATAACTTTGTTAATTGTTTGTGTCTATCTTTTGATGGATTTTATAATTGTTTTTTACCTAGAGAAGAGGGCCTGTGGAGATTTTCGGAAAAAGTTTAAATAAAAGGCTATGATGAGTTGCCCATCATTTTAAAGACTATTTTTTCTGAATATGACGCCACAAGTTTCAAGTCAAAAGAACCACCCTATCAGAAATGGCAACTGGTTAATCTTTCTTAGCAAATTAACAAATTCTTGAGTGGGAATTCGATATGTTGTAAAAGCCTGTTCTGTTCTAAGAGTTATTTGTACTATTATGTTAATAATATAATTTTAAGATAATTTCTATTTCATACTTCGTTCCAATTATGAACATGTTGTGAAAACCTAGCTTCATAATTGGTTTTCACAACATGTTGAATTCCCACTCGAATATCACTACTAAGAAAGATTAACCAGTCACCATTTCTGATAGGAAGGTTCTTTTGACTTGAAACTTGTGGCGTCTTATTCAGAAAAAATAGGCTTTAAAATGATGGACATTTTATTATAGTCTTTCATTTAAACTTTATATAAAATCCTCCACGAACACTCCCCTATAGGTTGAAAAAAATTAAAAATTTCATGAAAAGATATAAAAACTGTTTACAGAGGTATACTAAATCTTAGTTATTCATCTGGATCATTTAAGAGAAATGAAGGTGGTTCCATACTTTTTCAACACCCTTTGTATAGATCACACATAGTTTTAAATTGTCTCTAAAGGTTTTAATAAATTTTATATTATCATTTATTCATACAATAAATATTTTTACTGTATTTTCTTTATTATAAAAAAACTCCTCTCATGGATGGAGTGGAAGTTTCCGGAGTTTGGTGAAGTGGAAACGCATGCAAAACTGAAATTATCAACCTTTTTAGCTTGTCTTGCTGTGACTGACATGTTATTCTTTATAAAGTGCTTGATGACCACGCAGGTTCAGTAGAGGCTGGTCCAAGAGTTCCAGAATATACTATTCACTCAGGAGATATACATGGGAGAGCCGGTAGCCGAGCGATTTAAGGCGTCAGGACTTTGAGCTTGGGTTAGATTTAGCCGTCTACTGTACTGGCTCGCCCCCTTACTCTGTCTGAATAAGTTCCTTGCCCAGATCAATATTCTATTATGAATGGGCAGGGTAAGGGTAAGAAGGAGATTGGCCTCTTCTTTAATTACAAAAAAATCCATTTGTTTCCTCATACTTTGGAGATCCAGCGGTCAAATGTGCTGGAATTGCAAACAAGCTTCAAACCCTTGATTTTTCAATAATGATTATGGCAGGTTTTTTTAAAATGCTGAAATAAGCAGTAGATTTTGGCTGAGTTACTACACTTACATTCAGCTAGTTTAGCCCAACTTCCCTACTGTTGCATGTTTGGGCTTGAAGGCTCTTTTGGACACTTGAGAGTTAAACCAGGTGGTGTCATTGACCAGTGGGAGGTTCTGTGGTACGTAGGGGTAAGTGCTACCCCTTAAAAAATTATAATATGCATATTTATTTACATACAAATTACTTCTTGACAATAAAACAATCTATTTGATTTCGGTAAAAACACCCCTGTGTTGACATACATAGTGAATAAACATTTTTAGTAAGCAAACTTATAAAAAACTATGGAAGGTAGAACAAGATGAATATTAATTATCAAGTGTTATAAAGGATTTTAATATATCAAGATAAGTTAAAAAGGTCATTTAGACCAAAGGGTGGAGCATCGGTATAAATTAAGAGTGAATTATAAGCAGGTGATTAACATTCATACCTAAATTACTTTATTACGAAAAGGCTGTTTAAAAATTGTATCGCTAACGTCAACCTATCTATTCTAAAAATTTCCCTTTGATTCTCTACAATATCATATAAATACATACAAAGTTGGAGTCACACTCTTATTCATACCTAAGTAAGAAGCCATTCCACTTCCGGTGTGAGTTATGCCAACTAACTGGTCTCCCATTCATGGTGAATGGAACTCGTCCACACCATAAAACACTTTTTATAGTGTTTTTATCAAGAATTTTTTGAATCGAGTCTTTTATGCCTTAGGTTACTCTGAGCAAATTTGAATTAGTTCGACATATGTTGATTAAACGAACACCTGCCTGAAAGATGTTCGAAAACCACAGTTCTGTGTTGCCCAGTTTGGTAGTTTTATCTACCTCTGGTATTGTATGTATATATTGTCTGATATTGTATTGTCTGGTATTTTATTATGTATTGTCTGGTATTGTATGAATGTATTGTCTGGTATTGTATGTATGCATTGTCTGATATTGTATGTATGTATTGTCCGGTATTGTATGTATGTATTGTCTGGTATTGTATGTATGTATTGTCCGGTATTGTATGTATGTATTGTCTGGTATTGTATGTATTTATTGTCTGGTATTGTATGAATGTATTGTCTGGTATTGTATGTATGCATTGTCTGATATTGTATGTATGTATTGTCCGGTATTGTATGTATGTATTGTCTGGTATTGTATTATGTATTGTCTGGTATTGTATGAATGTATTGTCTGGTATTGTATGTATGCATTGTCTGATATTGTATGTATGTATTGTCCGGTATTGTATGTATGTATTGTCTGGTATTGTATTATGTATTGTCTGGTATTGTATGTATGTATGTATTGTATGTGCCACGTGTTAGTGTGTATCTTGACATACAAAAGAGAATTGTTTCTAATATGTAGACGCAGATCAGTGTGAACAGATTTTGAACGCGTTTCAGCATGAATCACAATTTTTAATTTAATCTAGACTGGTTTTCCTTGTTATAATCACTGCAGTCTGAATATTTTCAAAAAAAAATTGTATTTGAATAACTACTCCAGAGGACCACGCCATAGGATAGGTGTCGGTAGATAAGCCCGTAATATACCGTCATCTGTACTTGAGTTGGGCAGTATTTGGATAGTGCTTTCAGAACATTAATTCCTGAGGATAATTTAGATGAAACATTAATTGGATTGATTAACCCATGTTAAACATAAATCGAGGTATATTTCCAGGAATTTAGTGGATTTAATTTCTTCAAGTTGTGTGTCTTCCAGCATTAAAGTTGGAAAGTCTTATCATTAATTTTGATACAAATTAAAACTTACGTAATTTGATTTTTATGTACTATTTTTTTTAGTTTGTACTATTTAAATTTCGAACTAAATAATTTAGTTCGATTCACTATTTCACAATTTTCACAATTTCATAAGATTCTCCACCACAAATGTAGTGGAGAATCTTATGATCTAAGAGATCTACAAAATCTCATTTAGAAAAAAAAGTATTGTACTTGGATGATGTTAAATAATTATTTTATGAAACATGAACATGCATTAACATGTTTACATAGAACTATTCTAAGAAACAAAACAATCTTATTTATATGCACTAAGAAATCATTTTCGTACGTATTAATCATAATATTCATAAACACGTGTAGAAACCTAAACAAAATCAAATATTTTTATCCAGAAACTGGTTGATTATCTAAAATATGAACAAGGATACTCAAATATCTCATGGCTGATTAATCGTTTTCAACTGAGAAAACGTTTTCCCTTAACAGAAAACTCATAAACACATTAATCAACGTCATACTTAATGTGCCCGAACTTTGAAACAACTGAGTTCTGATATTGCAAAACAATTAATATTCAGGCTTCGAAATTCCCATCAGAAACTTTTAATTTGTATTGAAAAAGACAATGGGTTTTTAGAAGAAAATAACTTTCTCCCATGCTGGAAATAAAAAAAAAAAAAATACTCCAGTGTTTTATGTTCTTTTACTCAAATATTACAGCAGTGCAGACCTTCGAAATGTTAACCACTTGACTATTCTCTTGATTAATAATACGTCAATAGAGAATTAGCAGAATTATCTGCGTTATAGATAAAATTAAGAAAAACATGGGGATAAGTAGACATTTAAGGTTTTTTAAAGCGATATTTCGACCATAGATGCGATCAATCGAATAGAGGTATTTAATAACGAGGATCCCGCTTAAAAAGGAGGTATTAGTTGAAAATCCGCTTAAAAAGGAGTAGAGAAAAATGTACTCCTTTTATAATAGAAAATTATCATCAGAAAATATTTAACTATTATTTAAACTTACTAATAATAATTAATGAACACGAAACAAACGTTTTGTGTTGGCTGTGTGGTAGGGCTATTTGTAATAGTGTTATAGAAATAGATTCAAAGTAGTTTTCATTATTTGTGTTAGGTTTATTAAATATTTATAAAATCAAAATGCCACCGACTCACTCATTAGAATATCTCAAAAACTAGTCTGAAATTCTGTAGGATGATTTTATGTTTATGTCTGCAATAACTAGGGATTTTTACAGTTTGAATTATTCGTAATTCTGTGAGGCCAGCAGTTTTAGTGGGGAAAATTTGAAATGTCACAAACTGTGTTTTCCTTGATTGTCTGATTCATATTTTGGTTAAACGGATGCTGTTATTGAAAGATTACAATGATTTTCAGTAACATATTTGAGACAATTTATAGCTTTTTCCTAAGACTATTTGCTCTATCTCACCTCTTCACATTTAAGTAGATTAGATAGATCTCACCCCTTAATTTTCACTTCTTTATGAGTGTTAATAAAAATTGCTACTTTACGCACTCTGAAAGTAGACTTATATGGTTTTCTTGACAAAAAACATTTTATATTTAATTTATTAATAAAAATTATTTAGGAAAAAATAAAAATCCTTACAGTAGCAGCAACCTTCAAATCGAAAGGACGTGGAAACAAGGCAAGAACCACTGATTCAGGCACTTTGCACCATATAAAATTAGACTAACTGATTTTTATATTCTATAAAACTTTGTTATGTAGAAGAAAAAAAATTTATGTTAGTAAGACAATTTCATAACCCACGAATTCAGTCATACCATGCTCATAGGAAATTGCAAAATCTGTGTAAAAACCTGCTTTTATATCTCACTCAATCATTGGTCTATGAAACTGAAATTTGGCACGGAGGATCTTCTTTTGGTGTAGATGTGTAAATTAAAGCCGTAGATATAAAAAAGTGCCGTTTGTGTGTTTTTCATTGTGAAACGTTTAAGGTGATATCTATCAACTCTGACATAATTGCTGTACTTAACACCCGCCTAAAGTTGACTAAGAGGATTTCTAGACAATAAAACTTTGATATTAGGAGAACGGCCGCAGACTGAGCTTTTATATTGATGTGTAGGGTAAGACGGAACCACGGGAAATATGCAAGTGTAGAGAACCACCAAAAAGCAGTAAGTAGCGAATTTATTTTACTTCAAGTTAAGTCAAGTTAAGTTCAAGTTTTACTTACTGCTGTAAGTCGAGAAGAAAAGGAGGAGTTTGTGTTTTGGTTAGGGCAGGTATGGAATGGGAACAATTGAATGTATCTCAATTTTGTTCAGAAGATGTCTGTCATTTGGCAGCCACAAAGATTATTAGTCGAGAGGGTCCTGTTATAATTCTAGCAGTCTATAGAGTGCCTGGATATAGCTGTGAGGATTTTTTCGATTGTATGAGCCAGTGTTTGGATAGGATCCTTCATATATCATCAACCATTATAGTTCTTGGGGATTTTAATATTGATGTTCTGGGCCAGGATAATTCTAGTAAGGCGTTTTTGAATATAATGAAATCATATGGGCTGCGCTGTACAATCGATTCTTTTACGCGGGAGTTTAAAAATTCAAAGAGTGCCATCGACAACATTTTTACCAACATTCCAGAAAGTAGCATATCCAGCCAAGTCATCGTAGCTGCGCTGTCCGACCACCATGGCCAGCTTGCAGAAGTTAACTTTGCACCTAAGTCTGCTTCGAAACCGGCATTTAGGGAGGCACGACAATTTTCACCACAAAATATTGCAATTTTTAGAAAACTTCTTGAAAAAGAAGATTGGCAGGATGTTTATACTGCGGTTGGAATTAATAGTAAATTTGACCAATTCAATAGTATTTTTCAGCATTATTTTAATATAGCTTTTCCAAAAATCAAGAAAAAAATTAACCACAGGGGGCCGACCGGGAAGTATACGGTTACAAAGGAAATATTGCATCTTAAGAATAGGCTTCATTTTCTGTATGATCTCACTAAGGATCTCGATTCAAACCATCCCCTAAGAGTTCAGTTTAGACAAACAAAGAATTCGTATAGGAAAGAAATTCGTAAGTCGAAGTCACAAAATGTTTTGAAAAAAATTAATAGCTCCTCTAACAAATCCAAAACCATATGGGGGATAATCAATGATAACATGCCCTCAAAAAAAGTAGAGAGCGGGAATATAATTTTGATTGACGAGCATGGGGGACGTGTTAGTGCTCCTTCTGATGTAGCAGATATGTTTAATAGCTTCTTTTCGTCGGTTGGTCATGGTGGTGCCAGCTCTGTGGGCGGTGGTGCTGTGCCCGACAATACATTTCCTAAGTCCCCCAAAAAATCTATGTTTCTGCCTCTTGCAACACATGTACAGATAGTGGGCGTCATTCAGTCGTTAAAACCCAAAACATCTGCCGGTTGGGATGAAATTTCATCTAAACTTCTAAAACAGGTATCTGATCTTATTTCCCAACCCTTAGCACACCTGATAAACACTTCGTTTCAAGAAGGTAATTTCCCTGACGCTCTGAAACATGCTGTGGTCAAACCTCTTCATAAAAAGGGAAGCAAGACAGAATGTAATAACTATAGACCCATATCATTACTTCCTACCTTTTCCAAAATATTTGAAAAATTATTTGCTGAGAGTCTTGTTTCGTTCTGTTTTAAGAATAACATCTTTTCCCCTAAACAATTTGGTTTTACAAGGGGGAGGACAACTGTTGACGCAATTCACCATGTGGTTTCCTTTTTGGTTGAGGCACTTGATTCAGGGGAATTGTCTTTAGCAATATTTTGGGACCTCGCTAAGGCATTTGACACTGTCGTTCGTAAGATCTTACTAAGGAAACTTTATAAATTGGGTGTTAGAGGGGTCGCTTTGTCGTGGATTGCTTCTTACTTGAGTGGAAGGACCCAAACTGTTCAAATGCCCTATACGGATGGTACTGGCTGTCGGCGATCTATGAATTCTTCAATATCCAATATTGACATAGGCGTTCCTCAGGGATCTATTTTGGGTCCACTCCTTTTCCTCCTTTTTATTGTTGACTTGCCTGATTGTATATCTGAACTTTTTGCTGAGATTTGTCTTTATTGTGATGACACCGAGGTTTCTCTGAAGGCAAAAACCATTAAGGATCTTGTGGCGAGAGTCTTTGGTGAGTGTGAGAAGATTATCCAGTGGTTTGTTGACAATAAATTAATTATCAATAGCACAAAAACGAAGGTAATGAATTTCTCTATATCTAACTCAAAAGAAAATAGTCAATCTTCCTACTTGATTGGAAATAATGTGATCGAAGTTTGTGACTCAACAAAGTTTCTTGGCATATGGATAGATAAACATTTGAAGTTTGGTGATCACATTGATTATGTTTGCAATAAGCTGAGCTCTGGCATATTTGTTTTGAGGAATTTGGCTGCTTTCGCTGATTCTAAGGTGCTTCTTACTGCATATTATGGGATGATATTTCCACATTTATCATATGCTGTTGCAATTTGGGGGAGTGAATGTTTTCGAACTAATTTCGTTTTTAAACTACAAAAGAAAGCAGTGAGGATAGTTTTTAACTTACCGTACAGGGCATCTTGCCGTGAAATCTTCAAGCAGAAAAAGATATTAACTTTTCCTTGTTTGTACATGTTCAATTGTGTCACTTTTGTAAAGAAACACCCTCAAATGTTCCGCGTTGATCACAAGCAAAGTAGGTACAACCTCAGGCCAACAAATAATGTTGACATTCCTTCTCACAAAACAAGTTTCTTTGAAAGACACCTAAGATACCGAGGGGCCCAGCTCTTCAATGCACTGCCTGAGACTCTTAAAGCGGATGGCGATGTGGGAAGGTTTGAGAGGGGGGCAAGAAGCATGTTCCTTGAAAAGGCCTTCTACGGTGTCGGGGATTTTTTGTCCACCTCTCCTCCTGTAAACAGTAATTAAGAGACGGCCACCTAAATAAATTGTAATCGAGTCTTTAGTTTATTAAGGATACTGTTAATTATTTTATTGTTCTTTGTTTTTGTAAATATTATGTATATCATGTATAGCATGTATATTATGATAATTTGACGCAATTATGCAGAGGTATTTCTGTTATCAATAAAGATATTCTGATTCTGATTCTGATTCTGGTTAAAACTGTATAACGTATCTAGAAGTAACGTAAACCACTTTATTTGTGTTGTTTAATCAACGGAATTCCTGATTATTTGTAAATAACTTTGATAAAATACGTTCCAAAACTAAAAAAAAAAAAATCATAAGTTATTGGATATAGGGTCTTCTGAAAAACATTTTATTTCAAATGATAAATCCACTTAAAACTAAACAAAAATCGTCAAATCAATCAAATGTGGTTCTCAATATTTTGGACGTGCTTTTTGTCTATATGAAGTGAGTGATACTATATATTATGATCTTTTTTTGTAAGCTAGTTTAAAATGGTGGATTAAACATTTTTTTGGTTATCTGGATAGTATAAAATCCAACCAAATTTAATAGTATATATAAGATTAAATAAATGACTTCGAATGTTATATACTTTTCTGTATTATTTTAACTATGTTAATAAACTTAAAAAGGAAAATATCAATATTTAATATATAATTTATGCAGGTTCAATAGTTACTATCTCAGTCCTATATTAGGACTAATTTGGGTATTGATAGGTAGGTTTATTTTGGTTAGGTTTGGTAGGTTAGGTTATTTTATGTTTGGCTCCGTTTAGTAGGCTAGGTTATGTTATGTTTGGTTACTTTGGTAGGCTAGGTTATGATATGTTTGGTTAGGTTTGGTAGTTAGGTTATGTTATGTTTGGTAGGTTAAGTTACGTTTTAGTACAAGATAAAAGTTGCACGTTGGATTTACGTAGGACTAAAAAAATTATATGTTTGTAAAAAAAGTACAAAAATTATTTGTTCAACATTTGTTGTAAAATTATGGGAATGTTTGGAGATACGTACCGTTAGAGTTTGTGGGAGTACGTTTTGTTAAATATTATTTAATATACTAACCAACAAATGAATATAATAACGCGTGAATTGTTATTTTTTAAATTAATTTGTTCACAATAGTCATAATCAGGTTGTATGTTGTATTAGAAAATACAAGAACCACATAAACACAAAATTGTAGCCTGCAGCAGAAATTTCCCGGAAATACAAGTTTATGCTATTTTCATTATTGATTCAAATTATAATTGATAAATAATAATTTTGCAATTAATGTGATTATTAATCTAATACGTCTGGAGTGTCTGGCTACTGATAACATAGGCTGAGTTTCACTGTACTGGCTGAGGAAACAGTAACATGACGTATCTATAAATAGAACATTAACCATGTCAAAGACAATACCTTGTTTAGACATAAACTACAAAACAAAGCGCTTGTGGTAACTATCAAACATGCCTTTATCACAAAGGTAATTATACAGAACAGGGACCTTGTAATTTTTTTTGATGAACAATTTTTCCATATGAGAATACAAAGAAACAAGAATATAATAATTCTTCTCAGCGGAATAGCCGGAAATTTTACTAAAAAGATGCAAAACGGAAAATATATTTTTCGTAACCCAACGTGTGTGGAGTTCGTTCTGATTACGAATCAAACCATTATTAAGCATATTAACGCCATAAATACGCCAGTTTCAGTAAGGTTCTGTTTTTTTTAGGATAGGCCTAGGTTGGCATTGCTAGGTAGGTTTGTTTAGGTTAGGTTTTGTTAGATAACAAGATTTAAAAAGTTAAAAAGATGTCTTATTTTACCAGGTGAACATTAGGGCTAAAAAGCCCTCTCTGATTCTTAACCAAAGGCTTGAAGTCGGGCTACGTGCAAGGACGGGATCGCTCAGATGGTCACGCATCCAAGGAACAGCCACGCTCGATGTTGCTTGACGCCGTTATCTTGCGATAACGTCGGAACCCTCCGGTCAAGGCCACTAGCTTACGGTTACGCTGATTTTTTTTAGTTTTTGCTTCCCTAACCCTATAAAACTTAACTTAACCTAACCAAACAAATCTAGTCGAACCTAACATAACCTAACAAAAAATACTCAATAATATAGGCATATCGTATCTAAACATAACAACACTGAAAGACACATTTCCGGGGCTAACATGCCCAATGGTTCGATTGCAAAACCATTGCCATATATAGGACAAAATCCCACAAAATTTGAGTACTTACGACACTATATTTATATATTGTTTAGAAATATTTCCTCACTTTCATTATTTTCCCGCCTTTTCCGCTGAAAATAACAATCATATTCTTAGTTATCTCTATCTTCTAATTAAAACAATGTCGGCCAAATAAGAACATGACCCATGTTCTACATAAATTGCATCACGAAATGATTAATCGTTAAAAATTTACATCGTTAAGTTTAAAGGTTGTAATGATAGCGTTGTTTTAAAAGCTCGTTCAGGCATAGATACCTAACTTGTAGTTTAATTTAAACGTGATTTGCTATGTTTGCTGTGAAATAGCAACCATTGAGTTTACTTTCATTGCAAAGTTATAGTTGTTTTAGAATAGCAAATAAATGTAGGGGTGTTATTAAAATTCTATTTAATTACATTTACTCTTTAAACATCAGCCATTACAAATAATTGTAACTGAGAATAATAACATCCTATTCATAAGAAAATTATTTCATTTTGATAAAAGAAGTTTGTTTTTGTTTTCGTTGAAAGGAGTAAAATTAGGTGGCCTAACAAATTTCCTCATTTAACACGAGGAAATGGAAGTAAAAATATGCTTATGATCGTAAAACTAAGGAATAACAAGATGTAGGATATAAGTAGCTACGCAGATTGTGTAGTAAAAGGTAGGATTAAAAGTTAATTAAGGTATGAGGCACTAGCAGATAGAGAGAGTTTTTATTTCAACTAATTAAAACGTAATTGATAGCTTTTTATTACCAAATGAGGAAGGTTTAATCAATCTACAATTACCTCTACCCAAGTCAGTCAGAATATTTTCCGATTTGCCTGTTATTCTATATTAAGAAAAGTCAATTTTTAGTACAAGGGAAGAGCAGTTTCCACTTAATGACGAGATTTTTATCAGAGAGAATATTAATATTAACTATGTCAAAAGAGGTCTTTGTGAAAAATATTACGTAGTTAATTGAATTTTTGATTCAGTTAAGACTAAAGTCAATTATAAATAACTAAAATTAAATATATATTTTTAATAAAGAGTTGCTCTACATTTTTAAGTTTTACGATGTTTAAGAAGTCTTTGGAATTTTTAAATAAATTGTTATATTTTATGCGCAAAAATGTGATTTTACCGGTCTGGTAAATTGCACCACCATCACAAACGGCGAGAAGTAGGAGGTAAGTTTATACTCAGGTGTGAAATTTAAGGACTTATTATTTGATATTACTTCATGTCTTCTGTATGAACAAAATGCTTGAGAACAAAAAAGGATAACAGCTGTAAATAATCCTCGGGCAATCGGGCTGCTTGCAAAGACGGGTACGCTCAGATGGTCACGCATCCAAGGAACAGCCACACTCAACGTTGCTGGATTAGACCAGGAACTTCTTTACAGTTCCTTCAGAAACATAAATATGACAATCATGTCTTCTTAAACATGTAAAGACTGAGATATTTAACAAAACAGGTTATGTTATGTTAGTTAGGTTAGGCTAGAAATATGTATTTTTGGTCAATACTAACATTGCCTAACCTAAATTGTTCATTTAATATCTATTTTTATTTGTCATATGGATAATTATATGTTATAGTCATTTTCATGAGAATAAACTACACTTATAATGTAGTGAAAATGCATGTTTAAATTTTAATTTCTTCTGTCAAACCTTTGTATTTACGCTTTAAAATGTTTTTGGATTTGTTTTTCTGGAGTTAATTTCGATTAGTTAAAAAAAAACCATGAGGTCAGGTCTATGTGGATATATCTTTCGTATTTATAGCAAATTATTTTCCATTAACTTCAATTACTAAATAGTTTACATGTTATGGCATTCATTCTTTGTAAACCATATTTATCATCCTCATACCTGAATAATTCATAAAAGAAAGGGGTTGACTAGTATGACAAACCCAATGTAGTCAAATCCAAAGTATTCTTTTGTAAGTCTCTTTGGTCTGAGGATGATGAATGAGTTAAAAAAAAAAAATAGCAGTAAGAGTTTACCATCTTGTACTGAAACTGTACAATTGCTAACTGTACACGTACAGTGGTACTGACCCACCCACTCACCCATACACGTACAGTGGTATTGACCCACCCACCCACTCATACACGTACAGTAGTATGAAAGTTGTTGATAACAGCCAGGACTTTCACATTAAACGGCTAAAATATGGAATGTACTTATTCTTTCGGAGAGTTAAGCTAATTTAAAAAAAAACTACTGAAGGAATTTCCCTGGTTTACTGCTGGAAAATGTCCTTTTCTCAGTTAGAACACGTGTACAAGTATTAAAAGTAGGTCCATTCAGCAACCATATTTCATTACTGGATAATAATATAGAAATTATTATAGCTAATTTGTTTATAAATTTGTCACGAAGAACGTAAAACTGGGAAACTTTTCTGGAAGTAATTCAATTAAGTTCCGTTGCTCAAAGGAATGTCCGGGAATTTATTGACAATTCCATTCTGTCTCTTGCTGTTATCCGATTGGTTTATGTTGTTCTGCTGATAGATATTTTTTATGTCGTGAGTTTATAGACTTTGTTGTTTCGCTTTCATATCATAAGATTTATATTATTGTTAGACCTGTTATTTATAATACTCTTATTTGGAAATTTTAAAAATGCGTTCGTAACTTTCCACTTATCAAATCAAAATCAAATTTATTCTCAAAAAGATTTTACAAGCCTTACAAATATAATAAGTGACTTTACTCCTTGCGTAGACTATACATCTGTGTGTGAGGGGGGGGGATTAGTAAGCCTTACATAACTAAATACAAATCTAAATTAAATTCTTATACTAAATCAATTAAAACTATAACATTAGAAGAACAATAAATGAATAAACAAGTAATACATATACCCTATTAATTGTTATATTTACAAATTAAATGTACCTAGCCTGACAGTAATTGTATTATCATGACAATGATTTGTCATCAACAACTGCAAAAATGTCTATTTAGTATTGTAGTTGCTAAGGATTTTAGAGGTGCAGAAGTCTCGTTACATTGCAATATAATGATAAAATATTCACTTATAAGTAAAATTATTTTAAATAAACTGTAGTTTTTATAAATTTAGTGTATAGAAACAAACTTTAGATTCATTACATTTATTTTAAAAAAAACTTAATTAAATAATAAATAAATAAGGTCTTTATTTTGGAGCGGGTTTCAACAAACAATGCTGATTTACAAAACAACTCAAGTCATATTACAATTATTTAAAAAATTAAAAGCTAATTTTAATTATTCATAATTAAAACAAAGTTATGTATAAAGTACAGTTATATATGGATATATCAGCTTGTATTATACATATAATATTTATATATATTCTTTTTATATGTAGTTTCAGATACACCCTGGCCTGTTAAGCTGGAGGAAAATTCATTAAATAATTTGGGAGCAAATTAGGCAAATCTTTTTCTTTCAAATTCACGGCGAACGCGAGGCATCTCCAAAACTTGATCCTGTCTAGTGCTGCGAGATAGGATCTGAGACCTGTTTTTTAGTTTTTCCCTCAAATATCCCGGCCTGCCAGTGGTAAGGATTCTATAAAATAGGCATGAGGAGCACAGAGTACAGGTATCAGTCACAGTCAGCAATCCCAGTGATCGTCGCACCTCCGAAACATGGTCAAACCTTCTTAGCCCACATACATACCTGACACACATATTTTGCACTCTCTATAATTAACACGAAAATACAGCGTTGGAAAAGGTTCTACAGGCATTACGTATTATAATGTTAATGGCAAATACTATAAATACACAGAATGTCCCACAACCGTTTCAACAGACTTTTCCACACTGTTCAGTAGATCAATACTAACAAATAATAAAAAATAACATGAGTCCCTATCTCGATTGGTTGTGTGTGTGTGTGTGTGTGTGTGTGTGTGCGCGCGCGCGTGTGTGATTTTTACAAAAATGTAAAATTCTCAAAAACTTCATAAGATAAAATACTGAAACTCGGTAAGAATATTTATTTAAATATGATACATTATCTGGATATATCTGTTTTCCTCGAAAAATCTGTTTCAAAACGGTGAAAGTTAAAACAAATTATGGCTTTATTATTAAATATTTAGCAATGAAATGATTTTACTGTCAACATTTTTTTAAGGAAAAATAAAATTTCCACTAAATTTATTCTGTGTAGATAAATGTTCTTATGCAGTTTCTGTATTTTACCTTTTAGAGATATTAAGATCTATGTAAAAATCACATTGTTACAGAAAACTAAATGAAATAGAACACATGTTATATTATATTATTATTTAGTCAATGTTGACCTGTTGAACAATGTGGCAAAGTTTGTTCAAATAACTGTTATACACCCTGTTGAACTGTTATATACAGGTTAACCCATTTAAAATTAGTATAATAAAATATATCCGTGGTTGCGGTCAGTATGAATTACTCCGGCATACGAGAATTTTCAGTTTATACAAACTTAATAGTTATAATGTAAGAGGGGGGGGGGACATAAGATGTTACTCAAGGGTTTGGGGTTTTCTTGAGTAGTAAACAATTGTAGTAGTAAACAACTAACTTTAGTCGTACGAGGACTTAAGGAATTCGGTAGTTCTCATAATTGATTGTATATTATGCATAAATATTGTTTATTTGATCTGACAGTCACTAAATTTTTAAGAACAATAGTAACTAAAGGTTACATGGATGCTGTAGTAAATATTTTAACCAAAATTAAACCCTATTATCTGCTTTGAATTGGTTGGTTTTGTCTGCTTGTATTATTTTGGTTTTATTCTCATATTTTGGCATGTTTTAAATGTTCCTCTTTGTACTACAAGTCTTGCTTTAATACGTTTCACATAGATCGTGTGTGTGTGTCTGTTTTTTTTTTTTTAATATACCTGAAATTATAAATAAATGAATTATCCTGAATGTTTATAAAGAAATATTGCCGTAGTATTTTTAAAATTGATAAACGGAAATAAATATTTCATTACGCCTAAAATCAGAACTTTCAAAAATTTGCATTTGCAAAATTTCTGTAATAGCTGATATCATGACATCATCACAACAAATTCTTAAAAATAACAATTTGAGGACGATGGGAAAATTTCTTTAGGTATTTTCCAAATAGGCAAATAATCTCTAGTCTAGTGTGAAAGAAGAAGGAAAACACGAATTCTGAAATTACGAATATATTATTCTTCGCATGAAGAAAAAACCACATATAACCGATGAACAAAGGTACAAATATTGAGATAAAGCTTTTACATTTTTTTAAAAGAGACACCAATTTCTTTTTTTAAGTTTACTCTGTCGATTCCCTTAGACTATTCATCTTGCGGTGAACTTATCAGACAGAGTATGGGGGAAACCAGTACAATGTGAATATTACTGATAGAACTTTCAGGCCAAGACTCGAACCTGCGCTATCTCTAACTCAGGCTATCTCTAAAGTCTTAGGCCACCGTCCACTCTACATATTGGAATCGAATGTTTTCGTCAGTACTATGTACGAATACCTACTTTTTAAAGACATTTAGAGTCTTGAAATGTGAGGATGAATTCTTTATCAAGGTGAATGAAAAGAGAAGGTATCCTAAATCAACAATAGTTTAACTAAGTATAGGTAAACAATTTATGTGATTGATTTTGTAATGTCGGATTAATATTGGTTAGCCAGTGGGTATATCAGTTTGTACGAGCTACGTTAATACTCGATCTACCTGAATAAAGCAGTGACAGCACCAGACATATCCTGGGAATGATGGAGATGGATAGCTCACTGGACATCTGAAAAATAACAATAAATATCACGTTAATAATAATATATAATCAAATCAAAATTACTAATAACTAAAGCGTCTGGTAACGACCGTGTCAAGTTGTTATTTATAGTATTTTCATAAAACGTTCATTCATACTGTAATATGGCATCCTCAGTGATATCTCTGAGACTGAGGTGGCAATACAATCTCTCAGCTATATACAGTCTGCGCTCGTTAAACCAGTTCTACAGGAGAAGGGGCAACGCCAACCACGTGGTCCACCCTGAACCAACATGGCGACACCCCACCAATCAAGTGATTATTGGTGTCCATTTTGTTTTAATCTGTACAATACCGTTACAGATATTTACTGTTACAAATCATGAAACAATACATAATACTGCATAAATACGTCATAAAACTAAATATGTTACTGCCATAACTATAGGGATTTTAATTTTAAGAGTTTTAAGTAGTACATCATTTATTACATATAAATAAAGTCGACAGAATCAAAGTCCATGACACCGTAATAGCAGCTTAACAACAACTATTCTTGTCTCCCAAAGGCGTTGACATCGACCTCTACCTTCAGGTACTCGAGCCGTACGTTGAAAAGGTGCTTTTCATAAAATGTTTATTATGTGCTGGCACTTGATTATTATGTATTCCTGAACAACACGGTTTCCAGCAGATCTATTACGACTAATCTGGCTGCCTTCACAAACAAGATCAATTCTGCCTTCAGTGGAGGTAATCAAGTTGACTGTATTTACCTTGATTGATTTGAGTAAAGCATTCGACAGAGTTGGCCACTTGCAACTTTTAAGGAAGCTCAAGGCTCTAGGGGTTGCTGGTTCATTAATTGCATGATTTGAGAGCTATTTGACTGATCGTACTCTGCAGATCAAATATTCATCAAGTACTTCAAGACCAATTTCAATTGTATCTGGTATCCCTCAAGGATCTCGTCTTGGACCTTTCTTATTTAGTATCTTTATTAATGATATTGGCAACCCTCTAGATAGCCATTTTCTTATATTTGCAGATGACGTGAAGATTTTTATGGAAGTATCATCCAATTCTCAGCAACTTTTACTGCAGAGTGATTTGGTGAAGATCCTAGATTGGTGTATGTTGAATGGGATGAAACTTAATCCCGCCAAGTGTGTTACTATCTCTTTCTCCAGAGCTCGAAGTATTCTGTAGTTTGATTACATACTCCAGGATGGTGCCAGCGTGCAGTGAATACGCTAGTGTTGTCTGGGCACCCTATCAAGCAGGGCAAATTTCATCAATTGAATCAGTGCAGAAGAGGCTCCTACGGATGATCGGACTGAGGCTTGGCTACCAATATTTGGAGATCGATGTGGAGGAGATGTCCCAAGTCCTGCAGTTTCCACTGTTGAGTGCGCGCAGACAGCTGAAGGACCTAATGTTCCTCTTCGGGACCATCAATAATGTCATCGCCTGTTCTAACATCCTCTTGGTATGATACATTTTCCCGTACCACATAATACCCGTAACCACCAGCTGTTTGCCAAATTTAATTATAGTACGAGTTATCTCTACCACAGCACGTTGCCTCGGTTGATGAGGAATGGCAATGAAGTCTGCTTCCGTTTGGAAATGTTTGGCCTACCTCTGAACGTATTCAAGAGGAATGTTTGGGCAATGATTTATGGACTCCGCCCATAATATAACCTACTATTGTTGATAACTCTGTTACGATTATATCTGTCATAGTTTGTACTTGTCATTGATTATTGTTTTGTTGTTGTATTACCATAACATCTATTAATTTATTGTAGTTATTAAGTCTCGTTATGATTATTATATTATAGTTATAATTATTATTAACTTTGATTTTTTGAACTTGTTGTTTTCTCTGTTAGCTATTAATTGATTTTTACTCGATGATATTACTTGAAGTAATATTGTTTTTGTTGTTGTTAGCTTGTTTCTGTTATTGAGTTCTTTTACAGTTGTATGCAAACTCACATTACTGGCTTGATGTTATTGATCGCTTACTATTTTTATGTATGCCAATATTATTGTATGCCATCTATTAAAAATTGTATGATGGTGTTTTGCCGTAAACAAACAAATAAGTATAGCTCGTAATGCTGATTAACACGCCCTACTTTGTAAAGATGGGATACTAACTGATTGAAAAATAACATGGCATATAATGAAAAATAACATGGCGTATAAATAACATGGCGTATAATTGAAAAACATTCATGAGTTTCTTAATTACAAAAATGGAGTAAATATGAAAGCAATGGTTCTCCAGTTTGATCCAGAGGTGAACTAAGACGAGGGAAATAATCTTTTTATTTTTAATTGAATCTTGTAGCCAAAAATCAACATTTTTGTAAATAGTTCTTATTTGTATTAATTTTCAATATATAAAAACAAAATATTAATACAGCACCACTGTTTGTTCAGTTCCCCTGCACTTTAAATTTACTCCGATCGATTTTCATCTGCATACATGAACAAGTCCTTTTTTGTTTATAAGAAGATCGACAAGCAATATCACGTGAATATATAAATTGTCTAGGCTTTGTGATGGGATATCAGCGGTATATACTTTGAACAGAATTGGAGTAAGTACAGACCCCTGTGGAAGACCATCCCTTAGATGTCTAAATTAAAATAAAATACTGTAAGTAGGTAAGAAGATTTATCAGAGAAAATTTTTAATTTGTAATGTTCTATAAAATTTAATTTTATCGGAATTAACCTTATCATAGAAAAAGACCTAGTATTAATTGAAAATTATCCTAAAAAACTTAAAATATAATTTTTATTAATTATTGAGCAGCATCTTACTCTCGTACATCGTTCTTGTAGTTTTAGTCTACGTATTTGTAACGGCTAATACTCATAATGGCTATAGCTGTTTCTTCGGTGTTTGCTTATTTTACTGCATGCCAATGTTCCAAAACTCATTTTGACGATAAAATGTCTTAATTAAAATAATAGTATCAATAAATTTTCGGTAAATATGGGACATGTAGTAGTCCTGCCAGAGTTATATTGTTATATATATTTTAATATAGTCAATATGTACACGGCAAACACGAATTCGTAGAAATTCTTCGGCTAAAATACTGATTCTTACAAGAAAAATTGACAAACTACATATAATAACAATAATACATTTTAATCCATTTAAATTTTACATTGTTTACAATTAAATTATTACAATAATGTATATAGAATTAATATTATGGGGTTTCCACTCATGAACATGAATATTTCATAAGTTCCTACCATAAAAAAACTGAGAAATTAAAAAAAATAAGTTAAGTTAGGTTATGTTATGCTACATTAGGTAAGATTACGTTATATTAGTTAGTTATATTAGGTTAGACTAGGTCACCAATAAGTTTCTCGGTAAAATGAAATAAAAGTTACCAACTCACAACTACTCAATTCACATGGAATCGACTTGCACTCTAACTAAGGATGACTGTAATAAAAGTTACTAACTCACAACTACTCAATTCACTAAGAACGGACGTACTGTAACTGTACCTGTGGATACCTGTAATAAAAGTTACCAACTCACATCTACTAAATTCATTTAGAACGGACGTACTGTAACTGTACCTGTGGATACCTGTAATAAAAGTTACCAACTCACATCTACTAAATTCACTAAGAACGGACGTACTGTAACTGTACCTGTGGATACCTGTAATAAAAGTTACCAACTCACATCTACTAAATTCACTAAGAACGGACGTACTGTAACTGTACCTGTGGATACCTGTAATAAAAGTTACCAACTCACATCTACTAAATTCACATTGAATCGACTTGCACTCTAACTAAGGATGCCTGTAATAAAAGTTACCAACTCACAACTACTAAATTCACATTGAATCGACTTGCACTCTAACTAAGGATGCCTGTAATAAAAATTACCAACTCACAACTACTAAATTCATGTAGAACGGACTTGCACTGTAACTGTACCTGTGGACGCCTGTAATAAGGAGTACATATAATAAATTAAAACACAATTTTGTGATGTTTATAAAAAAAAATTAATAACTTAATAAGTAGTATTCAGTATAAAAAGTCCATACTCAAAAGAATATTGTTCGTAATTTGTACTCTAATATACTGTATAAACAAATGGTAATAAAAATATACTTCAGTAAGTAACAAGTCCTAAGAAAGAAATGTATAATTGAACATCTTTTCTTGTCGTTCTCATTAGCTAACTTCAGCCTCCAGTACTGTTCCGAGTCATTGGCTCTTGTAGATTCAGATTCCACGTTTTAACAACATTGTCTAAGAAAATTGACTGTTTCATATTTCTGTTACAACATTAAATAAATGCAAACATTCGTAAATTCAAACCCGTGTTGAATACTTATTTAATTGCTAATTGATAAGTAAATAAAATTTTATTTAATTTAAATATTTTGCTACTAAAGAAAACCATTTTAGGACGAATTACTGCAATGTGGGGCGGTGACATTTTAAATACAACTAAATACTAAAACCGCTTGAATTCAATTACTATTACAGCTAAAATAAAAGGTAGCTTACTTGAGATGGTGCGAGAGGGGAAGGGGATCTTGAATGGTCAAGCACGTAGACACTGTAAACGGTGACGTGGCTATCAACTCAACAGGAAAGTAGCTTACTTGAGATGGTGCGAGAGGGGAAGGAGATCTTGAATAGTAAAGCACGTAGACACTATAAACGGTGATGTGGCTATCCCCTCAACAGGAAAGTAGCTTACTTGAGATGGTGCAAGAGGGGAAGGAGATCTTGAATGGTCAAGCACGTAGACACTCTAAACGGTGACATGGCTATCCACTCAACAGGAAGGTAGCTTACTTGAGATGGTGTGAGAGGGGAAGGAGATCTTGTATGATCAAGCACGTATGCACTATAAACGGTGACGTGGCTATCCACTCAACAGGAAAGTAGCTTACTTGAGATGGCGCGAGAGGGGAAGGAGATCTTGTATGATCAAGCACGTATGCACTATAAACGGTGACGTGGCTATCCACTCAACAGGAAAGTAGCTTACTTGAGATGGCGCGAGAGGGGAAGGAGATCTTGAATGGTCAAGCACGTAGACACTCTAAATGGTGACGTGGCTCTCCACTTAAATCCTTATTTTCTCCTTCCTTCATTCAATACGTTCATTTTAAAGCACACGTACGATCATTTAATTTATTCTTATTAAACTAAACATTGGTCATTTTTTATATTTATCACTACTATCTTGTTTTTCCTTTTCATATTTTTACCCTTTTTCTAATATTAAAAAAACAGTTTTAGGTATTTACGTGCAATCAAAAAAAGAACACTGGTACTGTTATACATTAACTGTGGTAACATACAATATTTGATTTACTATTACATTAATTATTTGTGACATTAATTGTATAGAAAACATTTCAAATATAACGCGAAAACAAAAATATTTAGCCTTCCTTTAATTACATTCGATAATGAATTTATATTTATTTTATATTTAAGTTACTATTCAAGTAGCCGTATGTTTTACTGAGTTACCCTATTACTTGAATATATTTGACATTCAATTCATTGCAGCCTATGCGTTTAAAATTCTGTACAACTTAGTATTTTGTGACATATTTCCTTTCTAATCATCTTTTTCTACGATTTCCTTGCTCATATATGATCATATAGATTACCCAAAAATAGTCCCTGAGATATTAGTTTAAAAGTTTTAAATTATTCTCTTGTATTTTTATGCCAGCAAAAATGCAATTCCAGAGTATTTTTGATAAAGTATAAAACATAGACAATCAATTTACAATAAAATAGCACATAAATAATAATGTTATAATCTAACTTGTTTAAAAACAATAAATTGTATTATTTATCGTAAAAAAAGAGGCTTGTATGGTTGGTAAATGAGAGAGATGAGTGTATTCATTGTTACCAACTAGGGTTGATTGTTGCTTAAAAAATCCATTTATTACTGGCCTAATCTAGGCAGCTAAGGGTCAATAGTCACAAATTTTTAATTATGATAAGAGGGGGAGTACAAGTTTTTAACTATGATAAGAGGAGGAGAACCAGTTTTTAACTGTGAAAGAGGAGGTTTAGCACACGTTTTTAACTGTGATAAAATGAAGAAAATACGTTTTTATCTATGATAAGAGGAAGAGGACACGTTTTTAACTGTGATAAGAAGAGGAGAATACTTTTTTAACTGTGATAAGAGGAGGATGACACGTTTTTAACTGTGTTAAAGGGAGGAGGAGCACACGTTTTTAACTGTGATAAAATGAAGAAAATACGTTTTTATCTATGATAAGAGGAAGAGGACACGTTTTTAACTGTGATAAGAAGAGGAGAATACGTTTTTAACTGTGATAAGAGGAGGATGACACGTTTTTAACTGTGTTAAAGGGAGGAGGAGCACACGTTTTTAACTGTGATAAAATGAAGAAAATACGTTTTTATCTATGATAAGAGGAAGAGGACACGTTTTTAACTGTGATAAGAAGAGGAGAATACGTTTTTAACTGTGATAAGAGGAGGATGACACGTTTTTAACTGTGTTAAAGGGAGGAGGAGCACACGTTTTTAACTGTGTTAAAATGAGGAAAATACGTTTTTATCTATGATAAGAGGAAGAGGACACGTTTTTCACTGTGATAAAGGGAAGAGGAGCACACGTTTTTAACTGTGATAAAATGAGGAAAATAAGTTTTCATCTTTGATAAGAGGAAGAGGACACGTTTTTAACTGTGATAAGAAGAGGAGAATACGTTTTTAACTGTGATAAGAGGAGGATGACACGTTTTTAACTGTGTTAAAGGGAGGAGGAGCACACGTTTTTAACTGTGATAAAATGAGGGAAATACGTTTTTATCTATGATAAGAGGAAGAGGACACGTTTTTAACTGTGATAAAGGGAGAAGGAGCACACGTTTTTAACTGTGATAAAATGAGGAAAATACGTTTTTATCTATAAGAGGAGGAGGACACGTTTTTAATTATGATAAAAGGAGGAGGAGCACACGTTTTTAACTGTGATAAAATGAGGAAAATAAGTTTTCATCTTTGATAAGAGGAGGTGAACCAGTTTTTAACTGAGATAAAAGGAAGAGGAGCACACGTTTTTAACTGTGATAAAATGAGGAAAATACGTTTTTATCTATAAGAGGAGGAGGACACGTTTTTAATTATGATAAAAGGAGGAGGAGCACACGTTTTTAACTGTGATAAAATGAGGAAAATACGTTTTTATCTATGATAAGAGGAAGAGGACACGTTTTTAACTGTGATAAAGGGAGGAGGAGCACACGTTTTTAACTGTGATAAAATGAGGAAAATACGTTTTTATCTATAAGAGGAGGAGGACACGTTTTTAATTATGATAAAAGGAGGAGGAGCACACGTTTTTAACTGTGATAAAATGAGGAAAATACGTTTTTATCTATGATAAGAGGAAGAGGACATGTTTTTAACTGTGATAAAGGGAGGAGGAGCACACGTTTTTAACTGTGATAAAATGAGGAAAATACGTTTTTATCTATAAGAGGAGGAGGACACGTTTTTAATTATGATAAAAGGAGAAGGAGCACACGTTTTCAACTGTGATAAAATGAGGAAAATACGTTTTTATCTATGATAAGAGGAAGAGGACACGTTTTTAACTGTGATAAAGGGAGGAGGAGCACACGTTTTTAACTGTGATAAAATGAGGAAAATACGTTTTTATCTATAAGAGGAGGAGGACACGTTTTTAATTATGATAAAAGGAGGAGGAGCAAACTTTTTAACTGTGATAAAATGAAGAAAATACGTTTTTATCTATGATAAGAGGAAGAGGACACGTTTTTAACTGTGATAAGAAGAGGAGAATACGTTTTTAACTGTGATAAGAGGAGGATGACACGTTTTTAACTGTGTTAAAGGGAGGAGGAGCACACGTTTTTAACTGTGATAAAATGAGGAAAATACGTTTTTATCTATTAGAGGAGGAGGACACGATTTTAATTATAATAAAAGGAGGAGGAGCACACGTTTTTAACTGTGATAAAATGAGGAAAATACGTTTTTATCTATGATAAGAGGAAGAAGACACGTTTTTAACTGTGATAAAGGGAGGAGGAGCACACGTTTTTTAACTGTGATAAAATGAGGAAAATACGTTTTTATCTATAAGAGGAGGAGGACACGTTTTTAATTATGATAAAAGGAGGAGGAGCACATGTTTTTAACTGTGATAAAATGAGGAAAATAAGTTTTCATCTTTGATAAGAGGAGGTGAACTAGTTTTTAACTGAGATAGTAGGAAGAGGAGCACACGTTTTTAACTGTGATAAATGAAGAAAATACGTTTTTATCTATGATAAGAGGAAGAGGACACGTTTTTAACTGTGATAAGAAGAGGAGAATACGTTTTTAACTGTGATAAGAGCAGGAGAACCAGTTTTTAACTGTGATAAAAGGAGGAGGAGAATACGTTTTTACCTGTAACAAGAGGAGGAGAATACGTTTTTAACTATGATAAGAGGAGGACTTCATGTTTTTAACTAGAATATGAGGAGGATAAGACGTTTTTCTTGATTTTTTTCAGATTGGTTGTATTTTTTTTATCTATTTTGATATAACATAGGTTTAACGTACATTAAAGAACAAATATAACTGGATATAACAATTTACATAAAAAAGTGAACATAAAGGAAATACAAGCAATAAACATTAACATTAATATTTAATCAATAAAAATTAGTATAAATAAAAATATACGCATAGAAAGGGTTACTTTAAAAATGACATATCAATTAAGAAAACCATTTTTACCAACGGGAAGGAAATTAATTAGTGGAGGTGGTTAATTAAGTAATTAATGATAATGACAGTTCAAAATAGTTAGTCAAGAAATGTTTAAGACACGCACCAGTACGTTCTCTTTAAAATATTGCTAATTTAAATTATCGTTTACAAATTCATATAGTTTTAACAGTCACAGGCCTGATGTTACCGTTATTGATGGTGGTAGTGAGGATAATTTTGAGCAGGTAATTGCACGTTTCAATTAAAAAACATATTTCACACGATCTGTAGCAAAAAAAATTTAAAGTTTAAAAGCCATGTCAGGATCTGTATCAAGATTAAAACAGGAAAAGATAAACGGTTGGATGGGGCTGTAATGTTTAATTTTTCAAACATAGTTTCGATTCCATATTATATTTATGCTCAATAAGGATTAATTTGTAAACCACAAATGGTAAAATTATACTTAAATTATATATATTGTATGGTTTTATTGGGCCAGCTACGAAACTAATAAATGATTAAAAAATTAGACGGATAAAAAATATCTAAATGAAATTAAATCTACATTGCAAAGTACTTGTGTCTTGGTGTTTAAATATCGATAAACAAGTCACACACTGGTCACGTGTTCCACGTCTCTTAACAATTCAACACCTGCTTCTCCGATCGAATGAAGACCAGCTAACCCCCCTGAAAAGATCGCACTGGGTAACCATTAACTATGTGATCCATAGTTTCTACTTTAATCAGCCATTTGATTGTGGAGTCGTTCAAACTATACTTAAAATAATAACACTCTAAAAAAGATTGAAAATAACTAGTTTCAAAAATATTAAATGTATAAATTGTTGCTAATTCTACTGTACTTTAGGCCCATATAGACTAGAGTATAACCTCGCTTAACCGAAGTATACGGACCGTGATGACGTCGGATAAATGAAGATGTCGGATAATAGGGAATTTCAATAAAAACGCTAATTGTTGTATAACTAAGTCTTTAAATCATTTTACTAAGATTTAACACGTTAGTACTATTTTAACAATCATTACTTTGGGTTATAGAACACAAAATAAAACTTATAACAATAAGAAATACAACGTAATAACATTTCAGTACAGTATAATGTATAAGTTGCAAATACAAAGTTATTTAACAATACCTAAAACTAAAGGTAAATGAACAAAATGTACTAAATATAAAATTAAACAAATTATAAATGAACTTTATACACGAGTCTAAAAATACACTTTTTATAAGTACGCTCCGCTCACACGGTACAGCCCGCGCTAAAACTGAACGTAAGGTCGGACAGTAAGCAACAAAATTACTGTATCTGCTCACTCAAAAATACAGTAGCTGACCAGTTACTTGCTGCTGTATTGCATTGTTACATAATTCACGTAATACAGTGTATGTACTAGAGTACACAATCAAATTCTGTAACAAATTGACCAATTTTCGTTGTATAAAAGTCAGTTCCGTTCCCGACTATCTTGGAAAATCAGACGTTTTTACGGTAGCAATTCAACGTATGTCGGTTGAAACGGAATATCGAATAACAGCATGTCGGATAACGAGGCTCTATTGTATATTTAAAAGACAATAAGATTTATTGTTTTTATAACCTTGACACACGGCTCTATAAATTTAATGCTAACACATACTTAACAAACTTATTAGATTCTAAGTTCTTGATATACCCTACTCCGATAGATCAGCAAACCCATTCAAAACCATCATCAACATGACGTATATTAAGTATTGTAGGCCTAATGAATGGGCCAAGGCACTTTGGAAAAATTATGCCATATGACGTGATAAAATCAGGTGCGAGATCATTTTCCCCGTATGCCCTTTACGGAGCGTTTGTCGGGTCTAGGCGTGACGTCACAGACCTTTAAACGCTGCCACCACTGCAATATAAGAAGTGGGCCAACCCCCTCTTGACTAACCTTGGTATTAACCCACCCGTATTCGGGTATATGGACGTATTCGTCCATATACGTACAGTATTGCCACCCACCTCTACTGGTACGGTGGTATTGACTAACATAGTTTAGATTTTTATGGAAGTAATGTAAAATCGATAAAACATATTAGATAAATAATTTATCTATTATTCATGTGGAAGTTTAATCTAGCTCATCTCGATAGGCTTTCTTTTCTTCCGTGAATAAATCTTTAGTAAAAATGGCAATAATAAATATGTGCACATTATTCTGTTTGGAATGTACACTTTCACATCCACTAATGTTAATCTGAGAGAATTTCCATCAAGATGAATAAAAACGTAATACTATTTTCCATCGAATTTTAATTTTGTTAGAGCCTGTTCACATAACGTGTTTGCAAAATGAGCCCTTTTTGTTTAGTGGTTCAGTAATGTTATATAATTATGAGACTATACCAAAAATATTGTATTAATGTCCAATTATTAAAAATATCTCCCAAACGTAAAATAAATAAAGGTATTTTCATAGATCATTAAACACTTTTAGAACCTGACGCATCTTTCTTAAGTTTATTTCCATGAATAAATTTACTTATTAAACACTGCATTTTTTTTTAAATAATAAAGTGTATACAGTATATTAATTTACAATTTAAAACTACATACTTTAATGAAATAACAAATATTTGTCCATAAACATGGAATAAAAGGAGAGATGAAACACGACGTATTTAATGGAAAAGAAGACATAAACTTTAATTATTTTCCATAATTTTTAAGGACGCTATAAAAACATACCACAAAATATAAAACGTATATTTAATCCATAAACCTGTCGAATGATTATGGCCAACCTTTAGTGTTTTCTGTGAAAAAAATCGTAAATCCACTACTGTACAGTTAAGCCGATAGTAACCATCCAAGAAAAGACCTAACAAAGTAGGGTTGCGTATGAAAGTGAAGCCGGTCGTTGAAGTTGGCTGGCATATAAAGGGTCTAGGGGGGGGGGGTAGGCTCACTTCAACTAACGACGCTTACCCTAATGAGCTGACACTGGCTTATAACTTTATCAGCCTAACATCACTTATTTTGACTTTCTGTTGTTTCAGGTAGACCATGCAGAGTTTCTTTCATCTTGTTTACATGGTCCGTACTGTTACAATGTTACCGTCTGTAGAGAATCGCACTTGCAATTTTGAATAGTGTTAAATTGCGTAGCAATAGAATATAGATTCCCACTCGCTTTTTAAAGTTTTTTTAAAACTAGTTTATACTAACCCCACGAATACAAATCCATAGAAATATAATTAAAAAAGAAACATATTTTTAGTTTAGGTTAGATTTGGTTGGTAATATGTATTCACGATCAACATACACTAACCTAACCCAACCTAACCTAACCTAACCTAACCAAACCCAACCTAACCTAACCTAACCCAACCTAACCTAACCTAACCCAACCTAACCAAACCCAACCTAACCTAACCAAACCCAACCTAACCTAACCTAACCCAACCTAACCTAACCCAACCTAACCTAACCTAACCTAACCTAACCAAACCCAACCTAACCTAACCTAACCCAACCTAACCTAACCTAACCCAACCTAACCTATCCTAACCTAACCTAACCTAACCTAACCAAACCTAACCAAACCCAACCTAACCTAACCCAACCTAACCTAAGCTAACCAACATTTTCTTTTATATCAGAATTATTATTCGTCGTATGAATTATTCATGTTATATTCGGGTTCAGGAGAAACACTAATTTATAATAATATAATACACGTAGTGTTTTGCATAAATATGTTTTTTTTTTATTTTTTTCATAAACCTGTATTTACTCAGGATATAAACAGTCAAATGTCTTATAATATGTTTAAAGGTTAAGTTACTTTTGTTTTGAAACGTTTCTAAAAATTTAAGGCTTACTAAAAGAGATATACTCGTATATAAAAAATTAAAAGAAAAATGTTATTTGTTTAATACCTGTCGAACGTACACGTTTCCTGACTTATGCTACCTGTTAAAAATGGAATATTCTTTATGCTAAGCTGTGTTAAATAAAAAATTCGATGCAGTATAGAAAACATTAGTTGTGGTTTTAAATGTATCCCCTTAAATTTAGTATAGTTAATTTAACGGCGTAGCCTGTTTTTAGTTGTTACAGACTATGCATTGTTTCAACAAGAGATTTATTGTAAATTGTCTTAATATAATCGAGTTCTAACGTCGTCAATAAGTTTATAACAGTCTATTAAGATTTCTATAGTTTCAAGTGTTTTGAGAAACAAACACAACGTTTCGAAAGGTATAAAACTCTATCTTTTTCAGGGGTTACTTACTACCTTAACCTATATTTAAAATTTTTTTTTCAACCATCCCATGGTAATTTACGAAAACCTTTAAAAACTACATGTCTGTAGATTATGGTTGACTGTTAAGAAAATTATGAGAAAAGATACAACACAATATAAAATATCAAATAAATTAAAAATGAACAAAGAACAAAATATGGAAACATTATAAATAAAAAATCTACTCTGAACTAAAAAAACTAGTTTTAAATGTAGGTTAAGTTAGTAAGTAGCACCTGAACACTGTCAGAGTTTTATACCAGTCGAAACGTTGTGTTTGTTTTTAAAACACTTGAATCGTTTTAAATCTCCAACAATTTTACCGATCATGAAAAATCCATTTATGAATCACCAATTATAAGTCCGGGTGATTCGCAAGTTGTGAATCCGGACACTGACCATATTGGGTGGTAGTCAGAGTCCGGATGTTGTATAGGGGCGAGAACTGAATATCTGCCTGGCATGTCAAGTTAGCTGAAAATCAGACCAATATTGCCTGGTTCGGATTCAACGTAGTAAAGCTGTAGGTCCCTTAGTTACCCTGGCTGTTGGGCTATTAAGAAAATGACCCTTTCTAAGCATAAGTCAAACTCAGTTAGTGACAGACTACACAGGTCCTCCACACTCATCCTACACTCATGTTACCATTCAAATCAAACTTAAAATACGAAAAAATTTTGTTCGCGTCTCATATCCAAGAATCCAACGCCAAAAAGATTTATCAGAGGTTTCTTGTTTAGAAATCGTCACATTTTAAAATTTTAAAGAAATTGCTAACTTGGTGGATAAAGTGATGCAGAGAACCGTGTGAACTTGGGAGTGAAGGGGTAAAAATAAATAAAAATTCACACTTTAGGTTGAATATAAGGTTATGAGTAATATTCTTGACTTATGAATATCATTTTGAGTGAATACAAAACCTTGAGTGGCTCCTGCGAATGATAATGGACGAATTCAGTTTTTAGGTTGATTTAACAGTAAGCGTATTGAGTCAATTTAAGGGTTAAACATTTCAATATAGTTTTTAAATATACAGATATAGAGTTACTTGAAATTTATGTAACACTAGGGGACTCCCCTGCACGCTTTGCGTGCCAACCCCGACTCTCGCTGCGCTCGATACACCTCGGCCGTCGGCCTCGGCATGTTACTTTGACTACAAATAATAGTAGATTATTTGTATAACGTAAAATTACAATATTACATTTATTTACAGTATTTCACTCACACTGCTTGCTTTGCTACCTATTTATTAGTATAGGGTATTACTTAGCCTATTTCAAACGTGTTTATTTCAATTTTTTTTAACAGCTGAAGATTAAGTTCTTAATACATCAATAGGGTAATGTCAAATATACAAAATAAACATGTTTATTTATTTAAAAAACAGCTGTTATTAATTTTCTATAAGCGACCCAATTTTATTCTTATGAAAAAAAGGAAATTAATCCCTTAAGAATTAGTTTAAGTATTGTTGTGCACATGTTTTATGTCCGTCTACCAATATGGCATTTTTTGTTTTTAGTCTGTGCTACAGGTGGATTTATTCTAAATTTACTTTTATTATAATTTTTACTTAGGATAAGGGTGTATTTCAGTAATTGTGTTAGTATAGTTAATTTTAAATATTCAAATATTGAAGATAATCGATTATTTTTATACTGGTTGTTTATTTTGATGATTGTTTGACTCTTTATATAGTTTTGTGTTCTTTCTGTTTATCATTTATTGCATATATACTTATAATTTTACAAGCTTAACCTATGTTGTGTCTTGATTTTTCAATTATTATTTGTTATTAGTATTATTACATTCATCTACAGCTTAATTATTATTAAAATGTTCATTATCATTATTATTTATTATAAGTGTCACCATGCAGCAGCACCACGGAGAGCGGTGTTGTTGACTGTTATTATGTATAAGTAGTCTGACTCGCTTGTTTTATAATTGTAATTAATTTAATGTTATGCTAATCACACAACTGTGAAAGTGATTAGCTTAATTTCCTAGTTTATTTTTGTACCATTGTATGTTTTGTTAATGATGGAAATAAAGATTATTATTATTATGTAATTTCGAAAAATCCTTTCTTAGTGAGTCCCTTCGATACTAAAGATAACTCAAAACTTCCGTTTGGTGGTTTGAGATTTCGTGATGAGTGAGTCAGTCCTCATATCATCATTCATTTTCACCTTAAAATACGCACAATATTGTGTCGGCTTCTCATAAGTAAGAATAAGAATAAGTCAGTGTTATTTAGCTCTTTTATATATATATATAGATTATTTACTGTCATTTTTTATTTTATCCAAGATGATCATATTTCGATTAATGGATCCCTTGTAAAAGCAGCATATTATATTCCTCAATGAATATTTCTTTCACATTTAGTAGTTTCAGATTTCACTACCCAACGTTCAATATAGTGTACACGTTCGGAAATACAGAGTCGGTACTAGTGGCGCAGTGCTGTAACCCAACTACTTGGGGACAGAGTGTTGAGAAGATTGTAGGTGATAGGTTCCATCCTCGATCCTCTTAAAAACGACACAGCCATCACTCAATGGTTGCCATCGACGTGAACTCTACTAAAGAAGTTAATATGAATATTCATTCTATCCGTGTTGGTTGTTATTCAAGGAAGATAACTGAGTATCAGGCTTGTCAATTAGCTGAAAATAAGGCAAATACTACGTGGTTTGGATTTTATGTAAATCTGTATGCCTCTTAGTTATCCTGGCTATTGGGCTATTAATAAATGGTTTTTTTTCTAAGAAACAGTACAAGTTAATTAGTAACAATGACTACACTCGTTCATCTACATTCATCCTCTCATTCGCATCTCATATTAAATCATAATCGTATCTCTACGGTACGCTGTTAATGAATAATTGTCCTATGTCAGTCTATTGCCAACAACCAAAATTTCCTATCCAAAAAGATTTGACAAATAAATTACTTTTAAAATTATTTAATAAATTCGTTAACTTATAAGATCAAATGGTTGGACATACTTTCAAACTATAATGTTAATAACTCGACTTGATGTGTCATATACCCACAATGTGTTCAAGTAAAAATAATAATACTAAGACAAAAAAAATCAAATTAACTTAAAGAAAACATACATTTGAGACATTTAAGAATAACTTAACTAAACAAAAACACTGGATTGCTCTAAAATCTAACCGTAGATTTCTGTTTACCTATTTGGCAGCAAAATTCCATGAAGTAACATTTCCTGATAATAATTGGGGTTTTAACACACCCAGTAAAAGAGGGCTCCGGGGAAAAGGGGGGTCGGCGGTCGCAAATTAGGCAAGCGACACTCAAGGCAACCTCGGCGAAATCGTTTTTCTATATTGGGTTAGTGCTACCACCACAAAGTGAGTTAGGGCCGCCCCCTGTCCCCCGCCATCAGCGTTCCCATCCGTGGAACTGAACTACCCAGCCTGACGCGTACTAAGGACGATCCTCAACTCTACAACAGACACTGCATAACGTCATTTAATTTTAATGTCTATATTTTTGTTATTATTAAAATATATTTTAATTCCCTAAATTTAAAAATAGTTTTCAGTTTAAAAACACTGATTATAAAAATGATCATACACTGAAGTATTATTCGGATATAGGCGATTATGGCAGAGTGAAAAATATTCAAAATATAATTAGTGGAAACTCTCGCATGATACACCTAGTGAACTATACAGTTTACGCACAGGCATGTGAACTGGCGAGTGAAGTTTTAATTAAAAATTCTTTTTTAAATTCACAATTAATTGCAGCACAATTCACAGGTCAAGAAATCGTTGTTTTTACAGGTTCCTATAGACGATACGCCATTGTCAGATCACCGAAGTTACAATGCGTTTACCCTTTTTACGTTGAAGTCGATTTGTATGGTCCTTTGAAAACTCTAATATTTTACTAAGATATAAATCATCCCAGTAAAATTTTAAAGTCTGTAGTGATTGCTACTGAAAAATTGAGGGAATACAACATTTCCTTGAAGATGTAGGGATGGGAGACTGTCAAGTCATACTTTTGTAATAAGTAGACGGGCTGTCAGTCAACGACGTAGGGAAATATTTGGGTGGATGGGTCAACAAATATGACGTGTGAGTAGGTAAGTGGACTATCAACAAAGTAGGGACATGGTTAGGTGGAATGTGAACATCGCAGGGATATGGTTGGGTGGAGTGTCAACGACGTAAGGCAATGGTTGAGTGGACTGACACTGACGTAGGGAAATGGTTGGGTGGACTGTGAAAATCGTATGGAAATGGTTGGGTGGACTATCAAAGACGTAGAGAAATGGTTTGGTGGACTGTCAATGATGTAGGGACATGGTTAGGTGGAATGTGAACATCGTAGGGATATGGTTGAGTGGAGTGTCAACGACGTAAGGAAATGGTTTAGTGGACTGACACTGACGTAGGGAAATGGTTGGATGGACTGTGAAAATCGTATGGAAATGGTTGGGTGGACTATCAAAGACGTAGGGAAATGGTTGGGTGGACTGTCAACGATATAGGGAAATGATTGGGTGGACTGTCAACGAGGTAGGAAAATCGTTGGGTGGACTGACACTGACGTAGGGAAATGATTGGTTGGACTGTGAACGAGGTAGGAAAATGGTTGGGTGGATTGTCAACCTCACAGGGAGATCGTCGAGTGGATGTATCGTCATTGTTGACGTGTGAGTAGGTAGGTAGGTAGACTGTGAATGTCGTGGGGAGATTTTTGTGTGAATGGGTGTGCGATTCAGAAGTCACCCTTTGGTGCTTTGGTTGATTGTTAAATACGGCTCCGTAGCCCTAACTTCACCTGGTGAAATGAGATATCGTGTAACTTTTTCTCTGATTTTTATTTCAAGTACTAGATATTATTCTCCCACTCGCCTACTGTTTGATGTTAATCATGTGAGTAAAAGTGATATACATAAGCTATTAGTTCAAAATACTAAAATAATTAGTAGTTGATCTCATACAATTGGATTACTAGTTCTGAGCAAAGTTACAGTCTCAACTGCATATGTCATAATACATGTGATACATATATCGTTGATGATTATCGTTCCATTTCACCCACATAGACCACGAGCTACAGCTACCAACTGGACAAAAAACTATTCCTTTTTTTTAAGAAAAAAACTTAAATTTTTCAGCCCATAATGATCTAGTGATAGGAGAATTGAGTTAAGATAAGAATTGAGTGATTCGATTCCGATTATTAAAATAATCCAATAAATAATAGGATGCAAAAATCAATTTACGTATATGATGTTGTTGTTGCAATACTCACCCTTGCCCAAGAGAGTAAAATAGTCTGTCTCTGCGTGTCTAGAGTTCTTTATCGTTTCGACTTTTTATTTTTTACCTCATGTTATATTAAGTAGTATTTGTTAAGATATCTATACACTTGCAATAATGGCATTAGTATTGTAATGCTATCTAAACTGTAAAAGTGCATTGAATCCTTGTTTCAGTACTTTATAATATAGAATTTTTACTCGCCCTTAAGTATATAAATATAATTATTTTGTTCATTATTACATTATTAAATTCAAATAATGAATATAATACGATAAAATAACTAACATTTACAAACAACTAAATACAAAATAAAATTATTAAGATTTTCTTTATTTTACACTACAAAGTAAATAAATACAAATAAACCAAAAAATTATACTTTACTAAGGATATTATTTAACATATACGCATATAATCGTATATAAAACTGTTAAGTTAATTATTAATGTAGTAATATTTTAAAATATAATTGACACAGACAAAAATCGATGTTTCTAAATTCAAGGAGAATCTAGAATGTCAAATGAAGTCAGTGCATAGGCCTGTTGATATTTACTTGAATCTTACTAAGAACCTAGTTATACTAGCTCAAATCCCAGAGTCGATTTGAAATAATCGAGTAGTCGATTCAAAGTCAATAATCGTACACTCGATTCTTTTTTCAATCGATTCGCCCATAACTAGAATGCTCGTCGTCAGAATAATACGAACGAATCTAGACTTTACAAACGGGCATCACATCGTAGTAGAAAAAGAGTTTCCATGTTGAAAGATCAGCAATCTTGAGGATTAAAGAGTCATATTCATCAAAGTTGATTGAAGTGTGTTCAGTTCATACCAACACCTCAGGGAGCGACCCCATCACATCAGCGTCATTTCCCAACATTTCCCAACCTCTTTCCTACATAACACTTCATACATATTACAAGTTTTATTAATTTCTTAGGTTTCATTATTTACCTTCAAAACATTTTGTTTATCATATTATTCTTTCTCTCTTGTTGATTCTATTGATATTTTACCTCCCTGTACCTCTTCACAAAATTGTTTGGTCCGTACAAATCTATATGCTATAAAGCTCCATGTAGTGTCTGACTGACACTAAATGTTGAGGCACTTCTCGACGTACTACCCCCATGAAGTGTATGCTTGAATTAAAGCTCTTGGTCTAAAACCTCCAGGAAAATTCACAAAAGCTTACTTTTTTCACTCGTAATCAAGATGACGTCTTTTTTTACCCCAAAACTTCCTCAATGTATTTCTTATGGGAAAATCACAAAAAGTCGTTTTTATAATCTAACTTGAGAAAAAGCTTGAGTAAAATTGGCAATCCTTCACAGTTCTACATGCTTAACAAGCGTGCACCTTGTATATGAATTTCAGCTTAAAATTAAACAAATCAGGGTATCGGGGGCCATTAAATTGAAGTTTCTGTAAATACAAATTTTTTTAAACTGATCTTATCTACTCAAGTATCAATTTAAAGATATTTGTCTCCTGAACCCAAATATACCATCAGATTTTCAAAAGGGCATATAATAAGGGGTATATGCCCCTAAAACAAAGTAAAATCTCCTAAAACCAGAAAAAGTGCAATACTAGAATTAAACGCGCAAGTGGGGTATCAAATTAAAGGCATTTGATACCCCACTTGGTATTCTCTTAGATACTAATTCACCATCAGATTTTAGAAAAGACTATGTTTAGGGCTCCACTGCCCCAAAAACCAAAATTAATGCTCATAATGGTAAACAATCTTGGCGAGGCAGTAGGCCGATCTTCCTCACGTGGTGACATGCCGAGATCCACAAATGGGACTGTAGCAGAGTGCCTTGGTTAGGCCGAAGGCCGAACTTTCCCCTGCGAGACCGTAGGCCGAGCTCTCCTACGAGGCCACTGGCAGAGTTTTACAAAGGAGCTAAAAGCAGAATTCCCAGGCGAGGCCGCAGGCCGAGCTTACTTCATGAACGTAGCGAGTGACGGGAATGGCACGCGAAGCGTGAAAGGGTTTTCCCTAGTCTAGACATATAAAATCCGAATACCACTAACTGACTGACTGACTCACTCATCATGAAATCTAAAAAAACCAAGAAATGAATTTACACGAAATTTTAAATGAAGTTAGCTTTAGTGTTGAAGGGACCCACTGAAAAAGGATTTTCCGAAAGTCCATTCCTAAGGGGTACAAACAGCCCCTAAACATTTATTTTGTTCCATAATAATAACATTGTGTTGATTTCAGTAAATTAATAACATTTGTTTTTTAAGAAATGATCATGTTTATTTTGTATATTTGACATTGCCCTATTCATTAAGAGTTTAATCTTCAGCCGTTAAACAAAAACAAATGAAGTAAACAACGCTTCAAATAGGCTAAGTAATACCCTATACTAATAAATAGGTATGGCAAAGTCACATGCCAATGCCGAAGGCCGAGGTGTATCGAGCGCAGCGAGAGTAGAGGTTGGCAGGGGGTGTCCCCTAGTTAATATTAAATTTTCTTTTTTTATTATCATTTGCTTTTAATTTATTTTTGTCGGCTTAGTATTTAGTTTTCATGTGACATGATGTTATTTTTCTACTATTTGTTTTACAGTCAAGAGCTTATGGTATATTTAGAAATCACTTAATACTGTTAACTCACGCACGCAAACATTCATATATATTTTTCTTTGAACTTTAGTATCATTTTCAAAATATTATTCTAAATTATTTTCTGTAGCAGATTAAGTGTCTAATTTAAATCTTCTCTATTTATTATATGTATGAATACTATTTAATTTTCTTATCAACTATTTAATGTTCTTTTGTATACCGTGGAAATAAATAAAATTATAATTATTAGTTAAAATATAAAATACAATATAAAAATTCAGAAAAAGACTGTTTAAGATCAGTAATAAATAGTTTTTTGATATTAAGAGATATTAAGAACACAAAAGAAGTGAACGCTACACAACACAAATTCAGTATAGGAGAAGTATAAAAGTTGATATATTTTATTTCATATTAATTAGTATTCATTAAGATATGAATACACTTGCAATAATAACATTAGTATTCGTTAAGATATGAATACACTTGCAATAGCAACATTAGTATTCGTTAAGATATGAATACACTTGCAATAGTAACATTATTATTAGTTAAGATATGACTACACTTGCAATAATAACATTAGTATTCGTTAATATATAAATACACTTGCAATAATAACATTAGTATTCGTTAATATATGAATAAGCAATAGTAAAATTAGTATTTGTTAAGATATGAATACACTTGCAATAATAACATTAGTATTCTTTAAGATATGAATACACTTGCAATAATAACATTAATATTCATTCGGATATGAATACACTTGCAAAAATAACATTAGTATTCGTTAAGATATGAATACACTTACAATAATAAAATTAGTATTTTAATGTTATGTAAACTGTAAAAGTTTTCGAATTTTATTTGATCCCTTGTTTCAATATTTATGGTGATAGGCATCTTCAACCACGTTTACTCTCCTCCTATGGCCTATGGCATTCATTAAGGAAATCAGTTATATTTAAGTATGTACTATACTTATATATAACTGTATATTATATACTATTAATGATTACTAGTGAATATAATGATTATTAATCTCGGCCCATACATATTTAAGTATGGTTTTATTTAACGTTGCTTTCAGTGCTGTGCAACATAGCTCCTCCCGTTGTAAGACGCTGGGAGGCACTTCTCAGAGAGTTTAAAAAGATCCTATCTACTTCGAATCTCCTCATTTTGTAAGACATACCACAACGAGTAGAGTGACGAATCTATAAAACCACCTCTTAATCTCACGACTGGGAACTTTCGCAAAAAACCAACTGGGCGTTAACTTGGTATATGTTAGACGGTCGAGGCTTCTGGTATCAGACCCTATGACCGTCATCGGTGAATGAACCTTTCTCGTAAGGACTATGTTGAGTTGTTTTCGCACGGGTGCGGGAAGATGCAACTTGGAAATCTTTTATTTTTATTTTTAAACTGAAACTTCACTCGCCAGTTCATGTGAGCTTGTAAGCCTGTGCGTGAACTTTATTCAACGAGTGAAGTACCGACCGTTAGCTCAGTAGGGATTTTAACCTTGGAACCTGCCCTCCGCAGTCCGAAGCCTTAGCCACTGAGCCACCATGCTTCGTGGAGAATGGTAAATGATCTGTCATGTGATTACGGAGTCGAAGTTCAAACTATGGATCACATAGTTCATGAGTGCCCATTGCGTTCTTATCAGTGGGAACTGGGTCTTCATTTAATCGGAGAAGCAGGTGAAGACGAACTTTTATTTAAAATGGTCGTGAAACTTTAATTTAGCTCTGTGACGGGAAAACGATATTTAACCACAATGAGCAAGTTGAAGACAATTCAAATTTCGGAAGGAACCCAACCGGTTTAGCTATATGCTTACTAGTGGACAAAGCCGGAGTAAGGAAGGACAACGCCTACCTGCTGTTGTGGGAAGAATGTAGGTTTCTATTGTGTTCATCCACTTCTACATTCTAGAATGATCAAGAGTACAACAAGCGATCAGCTGCGTCAGAGTTTTAGATGTTCTTGAACTCCTTGAATCCTCACATTATTGGCTCCATCCTGTTATTTATTCGTTTATGAAGCCCCTAGGGACACACGTCTGAACAGTGAGCACGAAATGTCTAGTTAAACGTTCATAATTCTTTGTTAATTAATTTTTATTATTTTTTTTTTAAGTATGAAGTATTGATCCAATCACCCACATACGTAATGTGGTATTGGCCCATCCTTGCATTCATTACAGTGATATTGATTACCACCCACCCTTATTTACACAACCAGAATGTCCAACCAATAAAGTTCAGACTTTCAAAAATAAGTTGACTCTATGTCTTAAAGACTGCTACAAATAAAACTTCAATTATTCGGCTTACGGTTCTGTTATCTTCTTAAATAACGTGTACAGTAGTGCTGTTGTTCGAAAAATTCATTATCCTATTTAATATAATATCCCCTATATTGAGATTTAACAAACATTTCAATTTACAGGCCAAAACGTACTTTTTCAAGTGACCGAATTAAAATGTTACCATCTCGTCTTTAAGAGAAAGGGATAGTGTTGACAATGTTTCTATGGTTTCAGACTTCAAATTCACTTCAAGTTGCATGGCTTTGGTAAAAAATTAGTAAAAAAGTATTTAATTTTATTTCTGTGATTAAACTAAAATAAAACTGCTGTTTGGTATTATTGAATGAATATTTTCACAATATTACCGGTAATTCATGTAATTAATATTGCTCTTCATCCAGGAGTTTTCCATTATGCCCTCTTCAATTATTTCAATTTGGAACTAAATCCAAATAATTAAAATCATTTGAAATAAATATCTATTCTTCTCACATTCTTAAAATCATTGATTAATCAGTCTTAAACACTTAAGACACCTTCTGAAAGCAAAATTTCTCTATAAATTGGGGGATTTTATTTAAACTCAGAGGGGTAAATGTTTTGGTATGAAAAAATTTTTGAAAAAACATTTGTCACTCCATATTAATAGTAGTGTTATGTGGGGACTTGTGTAAACATCTTACGGCAATTTAAAACGTAAAGCTCATACTAACAAACAACTTCTTTATACGTTAAATTTAGCTTGGTGTTCCACAGGGATTGGCTTGAGGACCACTTTTATTTTTATTTGTAATTAAAAAGATATATATTCCTCTATTTCTATCCATTCATTAGCTGAAGACCAGTTACACTTGACTTTCCGAACCTATAGTGTTCTCTCTGGTCATTTTCTAATGATAATATCATTTTTAATCTTAGTAAAGTTTAAGATTACCTCTGTAGTAAATTACTAGATAAGATTACTACTTCATAAGATAAGATATAAAGAGTACTACTGCATATTTAGTCTCCAATCCAACAGATCATCTTATTAGCCCAATTCACAATATCCTAACAAAGTTTAATATCCTGACAATTCTATTGTAAACCTTTTTCAAAAGCGTATTAAAAACAATTTACCAAAAGTGAAAACAACCTAAATATTTTTCACTACACCAAACATTCTTTTAGTATGTAGGCCTAAGATACTAAAACACCTCGATCCTGTCATCGCAAAAAAAATTATTATAAGAAATCAGCTATTCATAAGTAGGATACTATTCAATAAACTACCAAAACATATTCAAAATGAATAAACTTTCAATAGAGGAGGTTGCTGTTTGGGTTAGGTATTCATGGCCAGCTCTTGCCGCGCCTCTTTGGTATTTATTAGGTTAAAAAATAATGAAAGTCCTCTCGTATGATAAGCTTTAAAATTCTTTGTAACATTGGACGTTAAGTTTTGGTTACACTAACCAACTTGCGTGGTTTTTTTTAGAATACTGCATTTATTCCAAAACCTGGTATTATGAATATTACGTATTCATACGTTCCTTAAAATATGAATAAATTAATAATGAATAAATGAATAAATAAATGATTTATTTCCAACAGCACTATACAATAATAAAGACAGATACCAAACTCGGAAATTGACTGACCACTTAACCAGTAGTGTGGCCAGTTTATAAAGGAAAACAACTAAAAATACATTTTTATTTAGAGTCTAGCATAGTCATATAAAAGAACAAAAAGACGCTCTCTGCAATGTTTGTTTTTTACTTACATGAAAAGTTGACGTCGGTAAAACTAATTTGTTTGAATTAATATATCAGTACTTCATTGTTATATACGTATAGATATCGTATCTTTTGGGTTGGAAACTTAATTACTTATTTACGTTTTTTTGATTATAATTTTAAAACTAAAAAGGTCATTTTAATGAGATACCTAGTTCCACTTTTCTTCTTGTTATTTTACTTTTTGGCTTTTTCTGTATTAGACTTCATATAACGAAGAGTAGTATATCTAATATTTATTAAACATTCTACTGTACTTTTATTAGTTATTAAAGTATACACTACACCTTGTGCATTAAATTGTTGTAAATGAGATAAGCTGGAAGTTAAAAAAGATTTATGTAACTTTAATTGTACTTATTTCTTGTTGGAATTAATTGTGGAAATAAATTTCTTTCTTTCTTTCTTTCTTTCATATTTCTTTATATACCCCCCCCCCCAAACTATGTCATAAAGCTGTAATCATGTAACCTAACCTAACCTATCTACCTACGTACCCACCCACCTAATTACCTGCCTACCTACCCACCTTAAGCTAAGCTAAAACAACAGAAGCTAACCTAATTGTATTTGGGGGGCATATAACGGAATCTGACCATTAAACATACTATTCTAGACAGAATAGTTATTAATAGTATTCAATACAAGTGAACGTTACACTTCTCAAATATATTACAATTTAAGTACAAAATGCAATAATATACAACAATACAAGTATAAAATTCACAAATATACTACAATGTAGGTACAAAATACACAAGTTTACTACAATATAAATAAAAAGGTAGAAATATTATGGTGATCGATTTCGGCAAATCGTTTACCTTTCTCAAACAAGAGGGATCCACAAAAGAATGGAAACTACCCTATTTATATACTGTCACGCGACTCGTTATGATTGGCTACAATCACCAGAATCATGACTACTGAAATATTATTGGATAATTACTATTGACTGTAACTTGTGTTCCATTTCAGAATCAAAATTAACCTCTGCTCATTCATTCATAATTTTGTCAGGATCCTTCAATTTTTCTTTAAAATTGATAACTCTTCCCATACATCCATGATCCTACCTTCATTACAAACTAAAGTATTAGAGTATAAAAATATAGAATAGAAGGAAAAAAATGGAATATAAAAAAAAAACAAACATTGGAATTAATTTTTTTTTCAAACTGTGGGTACAGTTCAGAAGATGTTTTAATACATTTGACCTTTCAGGTTTCTTATTTTTAAAAGCAGAGACGCAGCAACTTTACGTCAAAAATGAACTTTTGTAAAATAAAACGACCGAACTAAAACTATTTCAAAACCAACTGAACCACCTGATCCTAGGAATGTTTTAGCAGGTGTCGCACAGCTTCCATAGCATCATTCATCGACTCCTTAGAGCTGGCAACATTGTCGTTGCGCAGGTTGATTTCTTTGGTCAGCTGGAGTATTACTTCAGGCGTGAGTTGAATAAAAGTCAACGAGTTGCTCTGCATGATTGAACTTAATAAACAGTGTGAAAGTAGTTCACACCGTTTATTTGTTCACAGTCAACAACTATTGTTTCCTCGACATAGGTTATATTTCTTAGTCCTAGTGGCTCTGTTGTAGTAGAATAAGGCAGTTTACATTACAATTGTTTATTTGTTGTTAGTTACTCATTGCGTTGTTGTTATTTTATTCATATATTTATTGTTTCTTTAGTGGTGCGATATTGTACGTATAATACATCTAACTTATGTTTGAATATGTTGCATTGTCTAAATGATGATTAATAAATTTGTACTATTTATTGCTGAGTTTCTAATTGTTGTTTTTCATTGTTATTCTTATTTTATGTCATTATTTACTGTGTTATTGTTTTTGTACTATTATTTATTATGTTATTGCTCGTTATTGTTTATAATGTTATTATATATTAAGTTAATGTTTATCATATTACTGTACTGATACACTCTAAAACTTGGGGATTTTATCTAAACTCAGAGGGGTAAATTTTGTGCTATGAAAAATGTTTTGAAAAAAAATTGTGTCACCCCATATTAATAGTAGTGTTATGTGGGAACTTGTGTAGATATCTTACGGTAATTTTAATACTTAAAGCTCGTACTAACAAAAAACTCCTTTATAAGTTAAATTTAGCTTGGTGTTCCACAGGGATTGGCTTGAGGACCACTTTTATTTTTATTTGTCATTTAAAACAAATATATTCCTCAATTTCTATCCATTCATTGGCTTGTATCCATATTATGTTGTAATAGTGAAAAGGCAATAGTGTAATGTTTTGTGTGTTGGTAGTAGTGCAACTGTATGTATATTTTAGTATATTAAGCTTAGTTTACTATTCATAGTGATTCTCGGTATTTGGACATCATCAACTCATACTATTAAGTTATGAATTTTCGTTTATTCCGTTGATAACTTGAGCTTGTCTAGTGACAGTAATTTAAAGTTTGCTGCTTACCAACTCGGACTATGTTGTATCTTAATTTTATATCTTGCCAATGTATATATTAATTTATAATTGTAATATTTGTAAATGGCTTTGTCCATTAAATAAATAAATAAAAACGCAACCTAATTACAGCCATCTTACAATATTACGTATTCATGTTGTTTAAGGATAAATTAATACTCTATCCGGTCAGCATACTACGAAGTTAATGTTTTTGTCCACAAGACTCAAACCAGATATTTCACTTGTAACTGCTATCCTCAAAATACTAATACGGATTTGTCAAAGAAGCCGTTTGTACAAAACCCAGTTACAAGAGTGGAACTGATCCTCAAGAAGTGTGTAATGTATTTGAAAGGCTACTAGTTGAACGTTCTTGTCTTTTTACCTCAAGAGAAGAAGTCTTCTTCTTTAAAACAAGATCGAAATTAAAAATTGTGTTTCTATGAAAAGTAAGTAAATATATATTTTTCAAAATACAACGTTCATTTGAAGAACTACTTTCATTATACTATGTTGTCTGCTAATTGATTATCAACTAACAAAATCTATTTTGTAGAGCAGTCTATAGGGATGAAGCAGTCTTCTTAACTCTATTGTTACATCAGATTGTAAATATAGATTATATTCTGTTTATATTTATGTATACTGTATATAACACTTATATCATTGTCATAAGGTTTAATGGTTATAAAAACTTAAATTTGAAAGATATCAATGATGTGGTTGAACATTTCAATAAAAAACGTAAATAAAACTTCTTTGGCGTGATACTGCTTATTGAAATGGCTCAAATATTCTATCCAGACTTTATACGAGCAATTTTGAAATATTTAGATAGTTAAATAATTTGTGGAATTCCAGAAAACTGAAAAGATTTTTTGTAGAGAAATAGAAAAATTTATTTGTTTTATAACAACGCATTTTCAAAAACAATTTTTTTAAATTTTGTTAAAAAAGTAAAGGAATGCTTTATCTAGATCTTAACTAATTATAGTCCTGTATTATTTCAGTAAATAAAATAAAACTACAAGTACTAGCTTGCTTGTAACTATTTGTATTTTCAGTGGTTATAGTTGACGTCGTACAGTTTGCTTGTAACTATTCGTATTTTCAGTGGTTACAGTTGACGTCGTACAGTTCTAGCCATTTATCCTTTATTCTGTTTTGTTTAAAAGTAACTGTTGAATCGGAATGTAGGACAGTCACAGCATAGTGTCGCTGTACGCTGATCAATAATCACTGATGAAGGCAAGCCAATGAAATAAAAGCGGCCCCACCTCCTGAGCACTGACAAACACACACACAGACAACAAACACAGACCGTACGCAGACATTAACACGCGTCTTTTCAGACCCAATTCATGGTATTTTATGTAATCTTCCATTTATTCTCAGTTTTCTTTGATGATGCTGCAAACATAATTTAACTCACCATGAAATTTTATAAACTTAATAATATAGAACATTTGTATGAGGTAAGCAACGGAACCAATACTTGAAACTTAAGTACTATATTTATTATTTAAATATAATAAACGACATAATAATAATAAACTTTATTTATGCCTCAAAAAATATATAAAAACATTTTACATAAATTATAAAGGAATTACTAGCCACTGTTTCCAGTAATCGTGGCTAGCTCAACTTAAACATATAGTAAATTAGGTTATTTTTAAAAAATGTTCTGGGTTAGAAAAATTAGATTCTACTTTATATAGTTGCCAACAAGAATTCTTTGGCATACTGTATTCCATGTGGTAACCTTTTGGTCTGTAGTTTAAAATAGTGTGTTTATAAATTAATCGATAGATATCTGGTTACAGTAATTTACTAAAATATATATTTTATAAAATAGCTGTTCTTCAAAAACAGGAATATTAAATTTTTAAACTTATAAACAACACAGAGGCTAAAACACTATTTCTGTAAGTGGTTATTGCTAATACTTGAACCCGAGTATTATACTAATTCCAAGTAGCATTGAATGAAGAATTATTGTTAAAAAATTCACAAAATGGTACAAATGAATTACAAAATAGATTCTGGTGTCAAGACAGATAATGGTGTACTACAACACAGTTTTGGACAGTGTGTTTTATTAGTTCATAGTAATACAAGCTTGGTTCCATGGAGTCGCTTGAAAGGCAGTGCAGGATATGAGGCACTGTTGAAGTGCCAAACTGCATTGCTGAAATGTCATATGCCAAACCGCACTGTTGAGGTGTGATATATGCCAAACTGCATTGCTGAAGTGTCATATATGCCAAACTGCATTGCTGAAATGTCATATGCCAAACTGCACTGTTGAGGTGTGATATATGCCAAACTGCATTGCTGAAATGTCATATATGCCAAACTGCATTGCTGAAGTGTCATATATGCCAAACTGCACTGTTGAGGTGTGATATATGCCAAACTGCATTGCTGAAGTGTTATATATGTCCAAAAACACTTTTGAGGTATCATATATACCAAACTGCATTGTTGAGGTGTGATATATGCCAAACTGCATTGCTGACATATGCCCAACAACACTTTTGAGGTATCATATATACCAAACTGCATTGTTGAGGTGTGATATATGCCAAACTGCATTGCTGAAGTGTCACATATGCCAAACTGCACTGTTAAGGTGTGATATATGCCAAACTGCATTGGTGGGGTGTCATATATATGCCAAACTGCATTGTTGAGATGTAATATATGCCAAACTGCATTGGTGGGGTGTCAAATATGCCAATCTGCATTTTTGCAGTGTCACATATGCCCAACTTCACACTTGAGGCTTGATATATGCCTAACTGCGTTGTTGGGGTGTAATATATGACTAAATGCATTGTTCGGGTGTCATATATACCCAAATGCACTGTTGGAGTATTATATATGCTTAACTACATTATTGGGGTGTCATATGTGACCAATTTCACTGTTTGGTTGTCATGTACTCGTATAACTAACCACACTATTGGGATGTCATATATGACTAATTTCACTGTTTGGTTGTCATGTATGACTAACCACTCTGTTGGTGTGTCATATATGACTAATTTCACTGTTTGGTTGTCATGTATGACTAACCACACTGTTAGAGTGTCATATATGACTAATTTCACTGTTTGGTTGTCATGTATGACTAACCACACTGTTAGGGTGTTATATATGACTAATTTCATTGTTTGGTTGTCATGTATGACTAACCCCTCTGTTGGGGTGTCATATATGACTAATTTCACTGTTTGGTTCACATGTATGACTAACCACACTGTTGGGGTGTCATACATGAGCAAATTAACCATCAGGGTGTCATATATCTCCATCTGCACTGTTGAAGGGTCATATATACCTAACTGCACTGAGATGTTACATACACCTAACTGCACCGATAGGGTGTCATGTATGCTTCAGTATTAGGGTGTCATATGAGGCAAACTACATTGTTGAGATATCATTTATATGCCTAACTGTACCGTTTGGATGTCTTATTTGTCTAAGTGAACTGTTGAGGTTTCATATATGCCTAACAGAAGTGTTGAAATTGTATATATGCCTAACTGCTAAGTTAATATTTACTTAGTTATTTTACTATACTTCAATACGAACATTTGTATTATCTCTTAATGAATCATAAAGAAACCCAATCATATACGTTACGTCACGTACCTGGTAAGGACTGGAGAAATGTCACACAACACACGTTTAATGGTATATAACTACAAAATGTATCGTGAACGAATACGGCCAACGATATTTATCATACACTGAAAAGCAATTCACAAAGGAATCTATGTTAAACTGTAACTAGAGTGAATAATCCCTAAGGCATTGTTGAGGTATTGTTGAGGTGTTGTTGAGCATTCTTGTGAGTTCAAAGTGCAGTTCCTCTAAATAACTTTACTGTGAGATAGTAAACATAGTTTATTAAAATTAATTTTCATTGAATCTTCCAGTTATAGTAACATCCTAAGTGTTGTTATTTATAATGTATGCTAATAATTTTATTACTTTTAAAAAAGTTTGTTTTAGTTTTGACTGTCTATATTTCAACAAAATATAGTAAAGAAATCAAAATAAATGTTAGTTTTATAAAGTTTTAACAAATAGTGACAAAAAGGAGAACTATAAATAGAATTATCAGTGGTTACGTACTGTGGTGTTACACACAACGGCATTGAATCCCTACACAGTAGCTCATTTAAATTCTGATGAGATAAGATACGTCGAGGTTTACTGTGGCTGGTGTATACATGATGATAGTAAAGCTCCACAACGAAGTACGCGCTGATTTACATACAGATGGTATTATACTATTTACCTTCATGTACAAACATACTTTATCAATAATTTTGACAGACTATTTTGTATTAAATAATAATACAAAATAAGTAGTATTTTAGTTTTTAATTCTTGTAATATAAATATTATTTTGTAACAGTATTTTATTAAGTTGATTTACATTGCAACTACATTAAAGACGAGATACACTTAGGAAGGAATACATTAATGTATGATGTAAAACTATCTATTGATGTTAACACTCATCTATATATTGACACACACAACTGTATACCGAGGTTTACTGTGATGTCCACATAGACACGGAGAAGTGCTACAACAAGGCCCACTCTTATTTACATGCGGATAAGTTAGTGTTAAGTTTAATCAGTGTTGATGATAATCTACATATAGATAGGACACGAATGTGTACCGATGTTCACTGTGATGTATACATAGACACGAAGAAGTGCTACAACAAGGCCCACTCTTATTTACATGCGGATGAGTTAGTGTTAAGTTTAATCAGTGTTGATGATAATCTACATATAGATAGGACACGAATGTGTACCGATGTTCACTGTGATGTATACATAGACACGAAGAAGTGCTACAACAAGGCCCACTCTTATTTACATGCGGATGAGTTAGTGTTAAGTTTAATCAGTGTTGATGATAATCTACATATAGATAGGACACGAATGTGTACCGATGTTCACTGTGATGTATACATAGACACGAAGAAGTGCTACAACAAGGCCCACTCTTATTTACATGCGGATAAGTTAGTGTTAAGTTTAATCAGTGTTGATGATAATCTACATATAGATAGGACACGAATGTGTACCGATGTTCACTGTGATGTATACATAGACACGAAGAAGTGCTACAACAAGGCCCACTCTTATTTACATGCGGATGAGTTAGTGTTAAGTTTAATCAGTGTTGATGATAATCTACATATAGATTATGATGAATTGTTGTAAGTCTGTAGCAAGTCTTAATTAAATAAAGCCCAGAATAATTAAAAACCCTATTTGTTGGACAAAATTTTTTGAAAGATTCCTTGAAATAAAGACCTGTAAATAAAATATAAACATTCTGTATGTTATGTAAGATTAAATGTAATAATGATCAATGATAGCAACTGCATATGAACAAGCACGTTAATTGTTTTAAGATGGGTGGATTTTTGGCAACTGCCGCAATTGTATTCATTCCCATCAGACGGAGTTTTCTACTAGTAAATATTGAATATATGTATAAAACCCAAATATTTTAACGTAAATTTAAACATTTAATAAGTGATCATATTTTGTATATAACTTTTATTAATTATTGGCACAAGACTTAAGTAGGTTAAAAGTGATGAGTTGCAAGAACATTAAACAACTAAGCTGTATCAGGCGTGGAACTTGGGGAGGCGTGAAAATCCAGGCTGTGTTAAGCCACTAATCATCAAGCCTGAGTCAATGACTGTGAACCGGCTGTTGATAAACCAGTGATAATCCACTGATAAGCCTGGTTTTATCCTCGTTCTAATTGATATACTGTATAAACTTGACATTTCGTAGTTTGCAACGTTAAAAGTAGCTTTATTGGGATAACGTAGGTATGTTATTTTTCATACGCACTAAATTTACAACCCAATAGGTAAAATTGAGGAATTATTTTATTTTTATTTTATCATTAATGTGCACTGAAACATGCCAACATTGGCGCAATAAAATTACAAAATACATATTACTATAGTATGGGCAGTGAGAAAAAATAATTAATATAGTAAATATAAGGAAGGAAGAATACGCTGTATTATAAGAAATGTACTGTTAATATGTGAATTTAATATATTTAAAATCTCATAGCGGTTATTGATTTTATTTGTTATCTTTTAAAAATGGATTGGTATAACAATTCATATACATAATGTATTTTTGCGTATAACACATAATTATTCAGGTGCTATTATTTTTATTTTATAACTTATATCAAGTAAGTTATCTTAAATATTTACACAACAATAAATTATTTATTGAAATATCCATATTTTCATGTTACAATATATTTATATAAATATTTTTTGTACAAAATCTTAACATTTTTTAATTGTAATCATTAATAAAATATTTATTTTCAACCACATTCATATAAATATTTGTAAGGATATAAATGGATAAGTTTATATTATCCATTTATAGTGTATTTGCATTTTATATATCAGATTCAAAATTGCAACATTGTTATTTATAAAAGTAAATTTAAAGATGTACAAATTTGAACCGCTAACATATCTCATGTAAATAATGGAATGAATATATTTAATTTGAATAAAAGATATTTCCAGCATCCTGTTTACATACTAAGTAAACATCACAGGTGCATTTATTAACACAGTTTATTATCATTTTCACTAACAGCTGGCCGATCGGGATGATTTTACATTACTGTGTTTTTGGGCATAGTTAAAATACAAATGTGTTTATTTTACGTTTCAAGAGAACTCCATACGATAAAAGAATTTATTTTCATAGAAGCTCTTATCTACAAAACAGTTATTAATCCCAGGAATAGTTTTAAAATGAAATTACATAATTTGCAAGTCTTGTTACATTTTCTCGCCCATCTTACTTTAAAAAAATGAACGCGATTGAAATGAGCCATCTCATTGGTTTTCCTACAATTTTTTGACTTATTAGTACATAAAAAAAAAAACTCCTCTTGCCGTTTTATAATGAGCCTAAAAGCCTGTGCGTGAACTTTATTCAACGAGTGAAGTAGTAACCGTTGGCTCAGTGGGGGTTCGTACCTTAGACTGCCATCCACAGTTCGAAGCCTTAGCCACTTAGCCACCCACCAAGCTGGCTTTAACAGTACAAGACCCTGCATTTAAATTACATTATTTTAATTTAATTATTTTACTTAACGGCATGGTAAATATTAGTGTTGAATTTGACACATTATAAATGTTGCAACATAATGTCATCATTGGCAATAAATGTTAAAATTCCAAGCATCTTTTTAGAATTTAAAATAATTTAATGAGATTTTGTTAGATTTATTTCCTATAGTTATAATTAAATGATATAGAGATAATGTAGTGACCCCTTGACATGTGAAATATTGAATTTTATTCACATAAAATAACCAGTTTTTTACAGTTAAGTACTTATATAAATAATTAACAATTTATTCCAGTCATTTGGTTAGGAAATACAAAGTTAAATGCAAAACAAATAATAAAAATAAAAGTCCCATCTTGTTTTGCCACCTCAATTATTTTCAGGTCCCCATATCATCTTAATGTTAAAAGAGGAAGTGTGTGTGTGCGCGCGTGCGTGCGTGTGTGTATGACCTGATTCCAAAAATGTAAGTCCTTTTAAGAGAACATGTTAGTTACTAGAATGAACTATGGTAGTTATGTACTAGATACATTCATTTATAGCCAAAGAGCGTTCTTTAGTTGCTTTTTAATTGAACATTATGCCTTCATTATCCCAATAAAGTTAGTTTTAACTACGTAGTTTTGTAAACTACGAAATGTCAAGTTTATACAGTATATCAATTAGAACGAGGATAAAACCAGGCTTATCAGTGGATTATCACTGGTTTATCAACAGCCGGTTCACAGTCATTGACTCAGGCTTGATGATTACTGGCTTAACACAGCCTGGATTTTCACGCCTCCCCAAGTTCCACGCCTGATACAGCTTAGTTGTTTAATGTTCTTGCTTAACTCATCACTTTTAATCTACCTAAATATTGTGACAATTATTATCTTGTGCCAATAAATAATAAAAGTTATTTTGAAAAATATAACATCTTTATGTAACTTTTTAAATTTTACGTTAAAATAAATATGTTGTACAGGTTATGAAAAGCATTAGTTTTGAAGATTCCAAATTTATTGAATATATGCATTTTAGTTGATAGTGAGATAACAATTGCATCGAAGTAATAGTGAATTAACATGCAATAGTCCAGCAGTAATTTATTGTGACAGTGTATTGGTGTCCTCCAAAGCGTATGCTAATAACGTTAATGAATCGTAATATAGAACATGACATCAATCAATGATATACACAAAATTATTCAAACATTTATAAACCAAATATGCATAAAACCTCTATGCATATTTGGACGAGAATCAGAAGGTTATGGAGGTGACAATATAGTTACATTATTTTCAGTAGTCCATCCTTTGAGATTTATTTTTACATTGCTTTAGAAATCGATCATTAGTTGATTTACTTTTGCCAAATATGAAACAAGTCTTAGGTACATAAATGGTTAGCAATAAATAATAATAAATAATCAATAAATACTTGTTAAAGCTAGAAATTTAACATATTGATAATAATGATTTATTTCCATCCATTTTTAAAAATATAAAACGATAATACGGCTCAGAAAAAACTGACCACACTTACAAGTATTTGTGGCCAGTACAAAATTATTTACAAAATACTAAAAAAACAAAATATAAATTAATATAAACATATTATAAACATGGAACATGAGTCCAGCGTCTACATTGTAAAAATAAAACTCTCCGTGGCGCATGAAACATTTAAAAGTTATCTTACATTCATCTTACACTATATTTATTGCTACTTAACTTTAAATTTCTTATATAAAATACCTTATAAGACTAAAATAACAAGAAACCATATTAATTGCAAGAAGTGTCAATATTTATATTAAACAACAATCCAAATAGTCTAGATCTTGTTTCGTAAATAGCCAATTCTTCAAATTCATAGAAAAAAATTTCAAATTTGTTCTACCTTTTATGTCATGTGGTAATTGATTAAAATATTTAGGTCCAATATAATGAAAAGATTGTTTAAAAACACTTTTTGATACTTTAGGGAGTTTAAATATTCTACTTGCCCCACTCATCGTATTATGTAATAAATTTGTAGTGCCAGTATTACCACTTTTGACATAAAACAATCTTAAAACTTTATAGACAAAAAGGTGTTGTATCGGGAGAATTTTCAATGTAAAATATAATGGAAAAGAACTGTCTCTGCGATTTTTATTTGTAATTATTCTAATTATATGATTTTGTGTTTTTCTGATTTTTAAAATGTAAGTCTTGCTAGCACTTCCCCAACACTGTATTCCGTACTGAAGTCTCGAATGTATAAGAGCAAAATAAAGAGTTTTCATAGTCATTTCGTCACAAAAATTCCTTAAATAGTAAAATTTTCTTATCGATATTTTTATTTTATTTTGTATAATTTCTAATCTAATACGTATTTTGTTTTTTGCTTCTTGTTTAGAGTCAGTATAGTTAACGTTATGTTTTTACGTAAATAAGCAATTTTACAGGAAACATTTTTAATTATTTGAATAGTTTTCAGATAGTTATCATTATTAAACAAATTATTCTGGAAAATTATTTTTGAGTTGCAAAGTATTCTATACCTCTCCTGCCCACAGTTAAATTTCAGGTTATCACGTGCCTATCAGTAGAGAATCAATCAAGACATGAAATATGAGCAGTTATGACTGGGAAAGACATAAATAAATGTATTTAGGAAAGACAAAATCCATTCATCTCAGGAAAGTCAATAATTATGTCTGGTTACATACAGATAGTATCATTAATTTATTTAATAAATAAATAATATTAAGTATTTATTTGATTGTAAAACTACTAAATTTAGTTTTAACTAATCTTCATGTATTTTTATTTATTTATATTTTTAAGGCGAGGCCGATCTCCTCCTTAACCTTACCCTGCTCATTCCTCATAGACAATTGATCTGTGCGAGGAACTTGTTCAGACATAGTAAGGGGGCGGCCCGGTACAGTAGAAGGTGAATATTACTGATAAATCTTCCAGTCTAGGCCAGATTCGAACCTGCGCTTTCTCTAACCCAGGCTCAAAGTCCTGACGCCTTAGACCGCTCGGCCACGGGCTCTCCCACTGATATTGTTTACAAACAGATTCAGATTTTTATTCACCAAAAAACAAACATTGTCACAGGATTGTTTTGGTCAACAAAACATAGTATATACAACAAATTTTAGTCTAAGTAATACAATGCATTCAGGGAACAAATTAAGTCATTTACAAAAAAAGTCTCGGATGCAATAGTATTCACCCTGTATTAAGAAAGCTTTTAAGGGTTTTTTAATTTGTTTAAATCGGCAGTTGACTTTAAATAAAGAGGAAGAGCATTGTACAGTTTAATACAATTAAACTGGACTTATTTATGAAAAAAAGAAATTTGGTGACGTGGAATATCTAAATAGTCATAATTTCGAAGTGAGTAAGAGTGTATTTTATATAGTTCAGAGTTAGTAAACAGACACAAATTTTCGATGGCAATGGTAACACATTGTTCATGAGGAAGATGTTTCTACAGGATTCCCTAGCAGAGAGGCCACAAATGATGCGTAAGGCTTTCTTTTGTAATCTAAAAATGTGTAGATTACTTAAAATTTAAGATCCCCAGATTGCCACCGCAGAAGCCGAGTGGGGGTATACACACCTATAGAACGCTGATAGAAGGACCCGCCTATCTGTAAAGCAAGCTAGTCTTCGTTGAATGAATAGTGCCTTGCTAATTCTGCTACACACCAAGGCAATGTTGCTTGAGAAAACAAGCTTGCTGTCAATTACCAATCCTAGGAATCCAACCTCTGAACTCGGCGTTATCTCTGAGTCACCTATAATGAAATTGTGATCTAGGTTAAAGTCAAAAGAATGGATGTGGAATCTAACCACTTTAGTCTTTTGTGCACTGGCAACAAGTTGATTACTTGTAAACCAATGTAACAAAGTGCCACCATTTAAAAAAGCGTCTATTTCTGCTGCTGAACTATCTTGATTAGATACTAGTAAAGAGGTGTCATCCGCATATAGACATAAGTTGGCATGGTTCACACTGTTAGGGATGTCATCAATAAAAATAAAAAATAAAATTGGTCCCAATATGAAAGTAAGAATTGGTTTCCGTTCTGACAACTGACTTATCATGAATCCAAAACTATCCAAATATGAAATCTTCACAATCGGATGGCGACCCACAAGAAAAGAATAGAACCAGTCAAGGGCAACTCCCCTAATGCCCGTGTTCTCCAGTTTTCTCAGAAGAATTTTATGGTTGACCAAGTCAAAAGCTCGACTCAGATCGAAGAAAAGTCCAATAGTATGCTTTCTACTGTCCAAAGTCGTGACAACTTGTGATGCAAAGTTGTACATGGCATCAACAGTTGACACGCCTGGTCTGAAACCAAACTGTGCTGGAATTAAAATCTTATTTGTTGAAAAATGGGGCAGAAGACGATTGAGCATGAGTTTCTCCAACACTTTAGAGAAGGATGACAAGATGGAAATAAATCTATAGTTTACACAGTCAGTTTGATCACCAGTTTTATGAATAGGTGTTATAATTGCCTGTTTTAAAGAAGAGGGGAAACAACCTGAGGTGAACGAAGAATTAACTAGGTGTGTCAGGGGAGAAGCAAATTTTTTTGCGCAATTTTTCAACAGATTTGATGACACTCCATCAACACCCGAAGAACAACTAGAGGATAAAGACACTATTACTGATACTACTTCCTCCTCTTTAGTAGGCGATATAAAGGAAGAATGAGTCACCCGATTTGTAGTAATGGAAGGTGGAGTAGATTTATTGATACCTAATCGGTCGCCAATATCGGTAAAGAAAATGTTGAAATGGTTGGCAACCATTTGTGGATCGATGATCGATTTGTTAAGATCATTTTTAACTTGTAATGGTTTAAATGGTTTGCAAGAATGTTCAGGTCTCAAGTCATTAATCACCTCCCATACACCCTTGATCTTATTTTTCGAGGAATTAAGATGGTCCAGAACTCTTTGTGCTTTTGAAGACAGAATGGAAGACCTAAATTGTTTCCGGAGTTAAAGATAAGATCGTTTTGATGTTGTTTGGAATCAAGGTCTTTGGAAAGGTCATGGAAAAACAATAGACGATTATTTAAATTTATTTGAATTTTGTTGAGCTGGATTTTTTAAGAATACGTCCTATTATGACAATTCTATTATTATATTTTCTACTTCATTTGATCACAACTTGCTACAGACTTACAACGATTCATCATAATCTATATATAGATTATGATCAACACTGGTTAAAATTAACGATTTAACTCATATGGGTATAAATAGGGGTGGACTTCGGTGCAGCACTTCTTCGTGTCTATGTGTACATCAAAATAAACATCAGTACACAGTCGTGTCCTATCTATATGTAGATTATCATCAACAATGTTATGATTAAACTTAACACTAACTCATATGCATGTAAATAAGAGAAGCCTTCGGTGCAGCACTTCTCCGTGTCTATGTATACATCACAGTAAACCTCGGTATACAGTTGTGTGTGTCAATATATAGATGAGTGTTAAAATCAATAGATAGTTTTACATCATACATTAGTGTATTCCTTCTTAACTGTATCTCGTATTTAAAGTAGTTGCAATGTAAATCAACTTAATTAAGTACTGTTACAAAATAATATTTATATTACAAGAATTAAAAACTAGAATACTACTTATTTTGTATTATTATCTAATACAAAATAGTCTGTCAAAATGATTGATAACGTATGTTTGTACATGAAGGTAAATAGTATAATCCCATCTGTATGTAAATCAGCGCGTACTTCGTTGTGGAGCTTTACTATCATCATGTATACACCAGCCACAGTAAACCTCGACGTATCTTATCTCATCAGAATTTAAATGAGCTACTGTGTAGGGATTCAATGCTGATGTGCGTGAAGCCACACGAGTATCGTGTAGCGCTTCATCCATAGATATGTATGATTATCGTTTATTTTGAAAAACATTTGAGTTTGATTAAAGTTTATCTAAAACTTTGCTTTTTATTGTAAGGTATACATAGAATTTATTTATTTAAAGTAAAATTTAAATATACGTCTTCATGCTGAAACTAAAGAAAAGAATATGTGTCAATTTAACTTTCGAATCGTTAATATACGAAACATTTTTTTTATTCTTCCTTTTTTTAAGTCACCGTCAATTTAATAATTTTGCAGACACTGCAAAATATTTTTTTACTCCCCAATCTTGATGTAAATCTTGTTAATACTTTCTTCCTCTCCACTAAATCAAACAGATTTTTTTCTCGAACAAATAGGCGAACCAGTGGGCGAGCTGTCTAAGATGTGAGGACTTTGAGCTTGGGTTAGATATAGCGCAGGTTCTAATCCAGCCTAGGCTGCAATTATTTATTACTAATTGCACTGTACTGGTTCGCTTCCTTTCTCTATCTGATCAATAGTCAATGAGGAATGGCAGATTAAGGTTAAGAGTTTGCTACATCTGCTGCCATATTGGATTTGATTCTCATTAGGCCAATTTTAATTTTAAAATAATATTACAGATTTATTTATGAATACAAAATTATAAACTTGATCTTTTTTAAGATGGCACAATGGTATATTGACCCATGAGAGATTTTTTCTAACCGTTTTGGTTTTTTGTTATATATACCAGAAACATTTTCTAATTTAATTTTTTTTAACTAAACAAAACAGATAGAAAAAAAAATATGTCTCAGAGAGCATAAGACACACTTGTACTCTAAAATGTGCTAACATTATTTGAAACACATAAGTTAAAAAATGTAAACGTGAAACGTTTTTGAGTAAAGTAATGCTCAAATGAAAAACGCAGGCGTCAGCTTCTGATAACTGGCGCAGCCTTGTGGCCAAGCGGGGAAGGAGAGTCAACTGCCACGACAGTTCAAATCGCAAAGTGGTTTGGGGACGGACGGACAGACGACAACCGGCCTTCTGTGGTCGACGGAGTTTGCAAGTAGTTCCAAAGACAACACCAGTAGAGGATCGAAGGCTGGAGTGTGACAAATTTATTCATTACAGAAGATTAAAGAGGTTCGGCCATATCTACTATTGAACAAATAAAATAATAATAAGAAAAATTGTACGGTATATCAATAGACGTTGTCTACATAAAATACTACATCAGTTCAAGATGTTACATTTTTAAGAAGTTGTAAATGACAATATATTCAAAACATAAATATAATTTTAAATATTTATTTTAAGAGGTTTAATTAAAATATAGATTGCTCCCTAAGTAAAGTTCCTCCTTTGATATGAGCTTAAAAAAGGTAATTTTTAAAATAGCCGAATGAGTTGTGGGACAATACAGAGAACAAATTGGGTTTAAATAAAGAATTTTAATAAAGTTTAATCTTATTAGTTAGCAACACATCCTGATTAAGATGAGGAAGGATAATAAACTTGATTAACTAAAGTAATAATGAACTGACGAAAAAGTGCATCAATAATATTCTAAGCTAGAAATAAATTGGTCGTGATAAAATACTTTGTAATGGTGCATTTCAAGAAAGGATAATACACATTTATAAAAACATTTCATCCAGGGAATATGTTTGAAATACCAGTCGAAATTACTATTCGTTTTTCACAATTGGAGATAAAATAATTTTGAATAGGAAACTCCTACCTGCACGAACGTTCAGCCATTTTGAATATCCATTAAATAATGACATTTATTTTGCAATGATATAATCGAAAAATAATAAAGCCATCCTGGATGGATGGAGGGAGAGAGGTGTTAAAAATAATTGGGAAAATAACTTAAATGGATAAACAAACTTGTCCTCCGTTTTGCCAAGGAATAAAAGCAATGTCAAGATTGGAAAATGTTCGCCATTCGCCTGATTCTTTGAAATTTGCTTAAAAATATCAAAATTACGAGGTCATACTGCTACCAAATAACTTTTAATCCAACTTCTACAAGCAAAATAAGTTGTATGATTTTAATTGGTATTATAAAATAGAGCAATATTGATTTTACTTTTTATTGAAGAAATATTTGAAGGAGTACAAGATTTAAATATATATGTATGATTATATAATAAACGAGTTTTAAAAAATCGAGAAATACTAAACTGGTTCAGTTGTCCAGCATAAGTTTTATAATCAGATTATATCACAACCATTATTATCTTACAAAACAAACGTAAACCCTTTTATAGTCCAAGTGTTTTATTTTTGTTTTGTAAGAAAATAATGGATATGATATAGTCACACCTACTTATGTTAGAAAAACTAAACAATAAACTAATTTGTTTACTATGTATTCATATAACATCATTAATAATTTCAAGAACTTGACCAATCTTCTTCAGCAAACACTTTTCCTACACTCGAACCTCCTACCTTCTCCTGGTGGTTGACTTTGGAACTGCGTGTAACTCCATTCACTATCACGAGTCCAGTTGTCGTCTGTCTGTCCAGCACCAAACCATTGTATGATTTGAACACTCATGGCAGTTGACTCTCCTTCTCCGCTTGGCCACCAGGCAGCGCCAGTTATCGGTAGCTGACACCACGTTCTGCAGTTGAACATTCCTTTATCTTAGAACTTAGGCTTAAGAGGCCGGTGTCGATACTACTGAAGACGCCACAACACAGTATGGGCGAAACGTCTGGTTAACTTGTAAATAATATAGATATCACCTTGACGCGGTTGTCACCGGAAAATATAGATTCTAATTAGAACATTACTTAACTCGAAAACGGTTCACGCTTAAATTTTTTAACATATTTATTTCAAGTTTTAACATGCTTTACAGTACAAGTGTGACTAGTCTCTCCTGAAACAATTTTTTTCTAAAAGTTTTCATTTAAAAAATTAATTCATAACAAAAGTTATTGGTAAATAAAAAACCAAAATAATTGCAAAAAATATGTCTCAGGGTGCACCGACAGTTTTGTCCTCATTCAAAAAACGTCAAGTTCAAAATTGTACATTCATAAATGAAGCTGTAATCTTATTTTGAAATTGACACTAGCTTTATGAAGAAGCAAATTCAAAATGGCGGCAGATGTAGCAGACTCTTAATGAAACACGTATACAATAGACCAAAACAAAATACAAGGCAGACATCTAGACATAAATATAATTCCACTGAAGGACGACAAAAGTAGCAGTACTTTGCAAAACCCCCAATTTCGTGATGGAACCAAACAAATTATGGTGCACCCGAAATTCGATGAGGAAGCTGATGACAATGAAAAGAATATTATGATCCTAGCCTGAAAATTAAAGAAATTGAAGATAATAAATGTTTAGTAAAATATAGTTTCCCATTTTGTACAGCATTTAAAAATTAGTAAATTTTGAATATATGTATAACACTAGATTTTCATCGTTTTTTAACTTTTCAATAACAACTCCATGAATACGAAACCATTAAATCAATCGGTGGAAACAGGACAACAGATTTTTATTTTTAATTGAAAAAGCAAACCTTTTTACACAAAACACTATGTATATTATTACATAATACTCTTGAATTTGTTTTAAATAAAATAAGAGCGTGTAGGTTTTCTACTTAACGCGAATATGACGTCTCATAGAGCCGATGAATGGCTCAGGCCAGTCACAGGTAGCCGATGAATGGTCCGGGCCAGTCACAGGTAGCTGATGAATGGTTCGGGCCAGTCACGGGTAGCCGATGAATGGTCCGGGCCAGTCACAGGTAGCCGATGAATGGTCCGGGCCAGTCACAGGTAGCCGATGAATGGTCCGGGCCAGTCACAGGTAGCCGATGAATGGTCCGGGCCAGTCACGGGTAGCCGATGAATGGTCCGAGCCAGTCACGGGTAGCAGATGAATGGCTCAGGCCAGTCACAGGTAGCCGATTGGCAGGAGACAGATTACCTCATACAGACTATAGTGAAAATGTTTATCATTTGAAACTTCTATTAACTAATAAGACTATAAGAAATGTTAACAATAACTTCTTATTTAAAACAAATCAAATTTGACTCGTTTTCAGTTCCGTAATTGACATTATAATTTCAGTTTCCGTTTTATTAGATGTAACAAAAACCATGTGTCAATAATACATTTTGAGTTCATTACTGCAGTAATGCAATTTCCAAATTAATCTAAAAGAAGCTATTAAAACCTTTTCTTCAGCACATTTTCACATAAAATTTAATTTGAGAGAAATGTCAATTTACATGAAATTGAGCAATTAATTAACTCAGTAATACTTGACTCGTGTCATAACTGTTTATAACTGTAATCAGGTTTGTGCATTTACATTAGAAGCATGATATTGGATTAATAAAACACGTTGTATATTAATCCAGGAATCGTTTAACTACATGAAATTATTTAATTTTTGAGAGAATAGGTAAATTAGTAGACTTTACTTTGTAGTGTCTCTGTAACTCAAAATATACGGTAAAGTAGAGCCTCGTTATCTGACATAGAATTAATGTTACATTCGATTTTAATCGGCGTACTTGGCTCCAAAAAATACTGCAATAAAATCGTTTGAAATTAATATAATATATTACTGTTCTGTAATTACTAACCTAATTTAAAGAAAACTAAGAGACTCACAGTTAAGCATGGAATCCAAACCAAGGATTATTTTCGACAGTTTCACAGGCCTGGTACTTAATTCTCTCTCTGGACTGAATCCTTGCTGCCATTTTACATAGGCTTCTCTAGTTTTGTTTTAGTTTTTTATTTCATAAAATTATTCTGGTATTTCATCGCCATTTTCACCGTCGTTGAGTACAATTTTGTTATTCACAATTTTCGATTAGATTACTTATGTTTTCTCTCGTAATCACCTTTAAAATAAGGTATTATAACATGGTTTTAGCGACTTTATAAAAAGTGATTACCCTCTTTATAGGCGTGTAATACCAAAATCACAAAATAGTATTTTGTACAGCTGTAAATATGCTAAATTTAATCTTCCATCTTTTCTATGCTCTATAGTTTTAAGTGTATCCAAACATTTATAATACAAAATAAAACTCCATACTATAACGCCTTCAACATTGCTAATGAGACTATTCACGCAATACAGCCGTGTAGCTAAATCACGTGTTTTAACGCCGTCACATCGACGCCGTCCTGTTGCTTTTATATAAGTAGTGAATCATCGGTTTAACAGAAGTAGCCGTGTTGGGGGCCTTAAATCCGATCCCAGTTCGATTGGTGATGGAAATGTACAACCAAATTGTTAATAATTTGTTTTAAAATCTAGTCGGGGTTTTTCAGTCGAATGTACAACTGATTACTAACAGTCTCTGTCCCCCTTTGAACTGTTCTACTCATAGGTAGAAGGAGAAATAATTTGAGTGGATGATCGAATTTTATCTACTTTAATTATATTATTGTTGTCATTTACTACAAACTTTGAAGGTTATTAAGGTTATTGATTCATTATGTCATGTTTATGCGATATTAGCTGTGTATCTTTGTTATGTTGGAACACTTATTATTGTTACACCTTTTTTTGCTTCCATTATTGTTGTTATTTACTTTCAAACTTTTAAGGTTGGTATTGCTGTTTATTAAGTGTAGTGTTTACATATTGTTAAACCTTAATTGTTATCTTATTGTTATCTTATTACTATATCCATATTCTCTACTTGTTATTATGTTATTGCTATTCAATTGTATTGTTTGTGATAGGAGTAGAATTTTGTCAATTGCATCCAGTTAACGTAGTATTTGCTTGGCCTTAAATGCGTTAAATGTTAGCTTATCTTACATATTTAGATCTACTTTACTCATTGTAAAAATTGTTTTGTACCGTTGAAAGTAATAAATAAATAAATACAACTTACTTTGTATCCTTATCATTTTATTAGAGAGGTTTTATTAATTTTTAATGCAAATAAATAAACTATTATAAATCAAGTAACCTATATCAAGTTAATAAATGAAATATTTCGAAAAAATAAAGAAATCTGTTAAGACGACATGTTTACGATCGTCAGCTGACTTACGTTATCAGTCAGCTGACTTACGTTATCAGTCAGCTGACGATTCCGTTGAGCTGGGAAGTTGACATTTCGTACCTCTGTCGCAATATTTTCTTGGATTATGTTTGCAATATACAGGTTAAGTAAAGTGTCTGCAGACACCTGATTATTTTCCTTATTAATTGAAATAGAAATTAGAAACTTTTACAATCTCGATAGCTATTGGGCACCTACTTTTTGAACAATGTTTTGTCATTTAACACAAACGGGGGACGTCCTGTTGAGAGTATCGTCAGTATTCCTTGTGTGAATACCTTGCGACACATTAATTTAAAGGTTATAGAGAACTTAATTGAATACCACAAATCACATCTCTAAAGAATCACTCATTCAGAAATTAAAGCACTTTAAGTTTGAAAATTTGCTGATTTTCATCAAATTCATTTTAACATCATTGTCATGTTAAAATGAATTTGACATTTTTTAACGTCCTGAAGAAGGAGGACGGTTAGAACACTTACTTTGATACCAAATTATAGTTTTATAGCTTAAGGACTTTTCTAACATAATCAATTATTTTTTTATTTTCATGAGAAAGAAATATTTAATGATTAATTATTTACACACTTTGATTGTAATAAAACTGTGTCAAATTGTGGTAATAAAACCAGCTTAAATAAAAATTTTGTTTTATACTAATTAAACATTTAAAAAATTTTTAATAAATTTACTTTAACACATATCGTAACAAGAGGAAATGTTTAATACTCAAAGCGCTTTATTTTATGAAAGAGTGATTCCTCAGAGTATATGATTTGAGGTATTCAATTCAGTTCACTATAACATTGAATCATAAAGTATAACCTATAACCTTCCACAAATAATATTGACAATGCCCTCAACCCCCCGTTTCAAAATTAGGTGCCCAATATTTATCAATATTGTAAAAGTTTAAAATTTATATTTCAAGTGGTAAAGAAAATATTTGGGTGTTTCCAAACAATTTGCACGCCCTGTAGAATGGGTTTGTACGGCTACCTGACTTAGCCTATTATCTAAGTCTATTATGTCGAATAGGCTGATCCCTATTTCATGCTACTAGTCGGATTGCCTGAATACAGAGTAAACTACTGTAAGTTTACAATCGTTTAGCCTGTTACTTCCCAAAAGAAGATGTAATACGTTTTTTCGTATTAAAACAGGGAAAATATACTCCGAAGAACTTTAAATGCATGACTCACTCGAGTGCCACAAGCGTCTCGTTAGTAAGAAGACTAATCGTGGTTCTCAAAGCGAGAGTCACGCGTGTTTGTTAAAGCGAGAGGCACGCGTGTTTTTTAGAGCGCGAGGCACGCGTGTTTGATAAAGCGAGAGGCACGCGTGTTTGTTAAAGTGAGAGGCACGCGTGTTTGTTCTATTAATGCAATAATGCTTAAATTATTACTGTTTGGCGTTTCGCTGCATGCATTTTCCCTTGGAACTAAGCAATTTTAACCAGTTTTACAGACTATTTACTTGTGCTGGTTGTAATTATTTACTTTGCAGCTCTGCACAAAGTGCATGGATTTTGGTAAAGTGACATCAACACGTCATTTGCAGATAAACTTAAGAAGAACTAATAGAACCATTTTACACAGATAACAATTATTAGTGGGAAGTATTCAACTAAAAACAACATTCGTAATATTGACATCAAAAGCAATGAAAAAATATCTCTATCTAATTTGTCATTTCTCCATAAATGTGTCATTTGAGGATTTTATGACCGTTAGACCAAATTAATATGTTGAGGCAATAATAAACGTGAATTTATTCCAAACGTTTTCTAATGATTGATTAAATATTTATGTTCTTGAACGCTATTCCAAACCGAAAGAATGTAATGGATACATACAAGAAAATATTTAGAAATTTTTTATCACCTTTGCTACTGTCATAAAATATACAAAAACACTTTTTTCATGAACCATTTCGGGTATGTGGAATTTTTCTCGATTTCTCTTGGCATCACTATAAATCACTGAATTTCTTTCTTGAATTATTTCTGAATTGGAAAAGGTTATCCTTTTTTAACGGAGTCTCCAGCAAACTCTCTGGCTTCTTGTCTCATCGTCAGCCAGATAATTATTCTGGAAAGACACGTCAAGGATTTCCTGATTTCTGCAATATTCAGTTTCATGTAGTTTGCCAAAATCTTCCCATCTTCTGATATCATCTGAATCCAAACAATACCATCCTGAAATATCAAACAGATCTCTCTGGAAGAAAGCTTCTCCTTAGCAGCTTCAAAAGAACTTCTACCACACTCGCTTATGGGGAACATTAAAATACAAATACTAAAACTAATATATTATGGTCATAGAAAGAAACAAACGCTGGTAAGCAAACAAGTATATTAGGTGATACAACAAACCAGAGGCTGATAAATAAACAAATATAATACGTTGATACAACAAAACAAAGGCAGATGAATAAACAAGCATATTAGGGTGATACAAAAAAACAAAGGCTGATAAATAAACCCGTATACTAGGTTAATACAAAAAAGACTGATTAATAAACAATTATATTAGGTTGGTACAATAAAACAAAGGCTGATAAATAAACAAGTATATTAGGTTTCTACAACAAAACAAAGGCTTATAAATAAACAAGTATACTAGGATGATAAAACAACACAAAGGCAGATAAATACACAAGTATATTAGAGTAATAAAAAAACATAGGCTGGTAAATAAACAAGTATATTAGGGTGATACAACAAAACAAAGGCTGATAAATAAACAAGTATATTAGGGTGATACAACAATGCAAAGACTGAAATAAATAAGTACATGAGGGTGATACAAAAAACAAAGACTGGTAAATAAACAAATATATTAGAGTGATACGACAAAACAAAGGCTGGTAAATAAACAAGTATATTAGGGTGATACAACAAACCAGAGGCTGATAAATTAAAGAGTGGCCATATTCCTTAAGTAAAATACTACAAATCGACTGTATTCATCAAAGGATAAGGATGTGGAGGAGATGGATTTGCTAACTGGATCGGATCTCCTTAGCTTCTAACCAAACTACCACATCACCGGAAAGAACGATAATGGTGAAATTAGCAATGCTTTACTTAACACAATTATTATAATTGATTAAGTAATATTATATAAATTATCATCGTGTATAATATTACCACATATAATAATTTCGATAAATACCGGTTTGGATAAATGGCTTTATCTAATCAAAAATTCTCATAGTAAAAATTCAAAAATGCCTACGAGTAACTTTAGTACACATGTCGAATTTGTAGACATTTACCTCTTACTAACAAAGTAATGAGTATAGTAATCGTAAAATGACCAGTATGTCAATAAAACACACATTAGTTAAATAAACTCAAGGAAACCAAACAATAAACTATTGTCAAGGAAAATGTTTTGTTCTATCACCATTATTTACTATCAAGAGGTGGTTATGCTATTCCATCCTGCCTGACCTTTGAGGTTAAGTTCCTTCTGCCACTCATTCCGAGATGTAAAGGTGTAACTGTAACAGTTACAAGAGTAGTTATTAAAAGTAATATAATGAAACATATCGTAACGTACAATTTGTACATGTTATAGTTACAATAGTAGTTATTGAGTAACATATAATGTACTATCATGTAGGGTACAATTTGTACATGTTATAGTTACAAGAGTAGTTATTGAGGGGCATATAATGGACAATCATGTAACGTACAATTTGTACATGTTATAGTTACAAGAGTAGTCTAGTTATTGAGTGACATATAATGGACAATAATGTAACGTACAATTTGTACATGTTATAGTTACAATAGTAGTTATTGAGAGACATATAATGGACAATCATGTAACGTACAATTTGTACATGTTATAGTTACAAGAGTAGTCTAGTTATTGAGTGACATATAATGGACAATCATGTAACGTACAATTTGTACATGTTATAGTTACAAGAGTAGTTATTGAGTGACATATAATGGACTATCATGTAACGTACAGTTTTTAAATGTTATAGTTATAAGAGTAGTTATTGAGTGACATATAAAGGACAATCATGTAACGTACAATTTGTACATGTTATAGTTACAATAGTAGTGATTGAGTGACATATAATGGACTATCACGTAAAGTACAATTTGTACATGTTATAGTTACAAGAGTAGTTATTGAGTGACATATAATGGACAATCATGTAACGTACAGTTTTTACATGTTATAGTTACAAGAGTAGTTATTGAGTGACATATAATGGAAAATCATGTAACGTACAATTTGTACATGTTATAGTTACAATAGTAGTTATTGAGTGACATATAATGGAAAATCATGTAACGTACAGTTTGTACATGTTATAGTTACAAGATTAGTTATTGAGTAACATATAATGTACTATCATGTAGGGTACAATTTGTACATGTTATAGTTACAAGAGTAGTTATTGAGGGGCATATAATAGACAATCATGTAACGTACAGTTTGTACATGTTATAGTTTCAAGAGTAGTTATTGAGGGGCATATAATAGACAATCATGTAACGTACAGTTTGTATATGGTATAGATACAAGAGTAGCTACTAAGTGACATATAATGGACCATCATACAAATCATTCACTTGTATAAGTGATAGTTAAAAGAGGTGTAAATTAGTATTAACTTTAAAAAAAATAAATAAACACATAAAATTGGAAATAAATCTGCCAAGTTCATGAAATTTGAATTTACCATAGTAAAAATTTCTATCAAAAATAAATACACCATAAAATTCTTAAATTTTGAATATTTACCATAGTAAAAAGTTTTACTTAAAATAAATACACCGTAAAAACGTTTTTAAATTTCGAATATTTACCACAGTAAAAAATTCTACCTAAAATAAATACACCAAAAAAACCTTTTTAAATTTTGAATATTTACTATGGTAAAAAGTTCTACCTAAAACAAATACACCGTAAAAACTTTTTAAAATTTTGAATTTTAAATATTTACCACGGCAAAAGGTTCGACCTAAAAAATACACCGTAAAAACCTTTTTGAATTTTGAATATTTACCATAGTAAAAAGTTCTACCTAAATAAATACAACGTAAAAACTTTTTTAAATTTTGAATATTTACCATAGTAAAAGGTTTTACCTAAAATAAATACACCGAAAAAACTATTTAAAATTTTGAATTTTAAATATTTACCATAATAAAAAATTCTACCCATAATAAATACACCGAAAAACATTTTTTTTTAAATGAACAATATATGTGCTTATGGCTGAACCAACCTTTTTTGTCATTTGTTAAGAGCCAAAACCTTCTTTTTTTCTTATCTGATATGCATATTATTCAATTATAACGTATTTTGAGTTATTTTCTTGGTAAAATCATTAAATGACCATATATATATATATATATATATATATATATATATATATATATATATATATATATATATATATATATATATATATATTCCAGGCATTATAACATAACGGGTCTCCATTGAGATAAATCGGTTTCGTATATTGATTACGGTGGTTTGTAAATTTATAGTAACTATCAGCATAAATTCATGTTGACCTTAAACTGTAATAAAATAAAATCTTACTTATACAAATCGTACTTCCAAGTATGTAGTACAAAGTTTGTACTACATACTTTGTACAGATCGAATTCAAAAAAATCAAGTTTTTGTTTACTAATTGATAAATTTTGACGCTATTATTTTGTTAATATGTTAAGTTAAAGGTTATACATGATAGTAGAAAATTTTCCACGTGCAATTTATCTCACCTTACACAAATAAGCAAGTTTAATGATAGCTTACCAAAGAGTAATTCAATCATATCAACGATGTTACTCAGTGAACACGACAATTGAACTGCACGGTTACAGACATCTCGCTACTGTTTGCATGGGATAAACATGCACAATAACAATACATCGCCAGCTGTCAAGGAGGGGATCAGCTGTCAAGGATCCATTATATTAATTTTCGCATAATTGTTTCTGCCATGGATCACATGACATTGTAATCAGCTTAGTTACGTAGCCACATTATCTGAATTGTATGATAGGAAATTAAATGTTGAGTGCATAAAATTAACCAACTGTCGGCTAATAAATTATGTGTACCCGAGTTAGAAGGTTGTTTTACAGTTATTAATCTATTCATGTTTTACAGTTATTTCTTAGATTTTTTCATCGTATATTTTAGCTTTTATTTAGCTAGTACTTTGGTGTTGACAATTAATTGATTTATAGTTTTACCTCTTTTGTTATTTGTTACTATTACAATTCAAACTGAAGTACACATAATTTCTATGCTAACAGAAGGGAGCATTTCTTTATTATTAATTTTTGACGAACCGTGAAATTCGTACTATTATTAATAACCAAAGCAAATATTCATTTTTATTTGTAAATGGGTGTTTACTGAAAACAAGGAAAACACGATTAAATTCTACCGTCTATCACACTCATATGTATTTATAGGATCGTTTTATTAAGTGCATTGAACCATTGATTTTATATACACAAATAAATTTTCCATCAAATGGTAAATGTTGAGTCTCAAAATATCAGCTGTTTTTTAGGTCCATTGTGGAGCGCTAGTGTAGTTCCATGTAAATGTAATGCTGTTTAAATCAGCTGTGATTAAGGGCTTCACTAACTAACAAAATTACAAGCACAAATATTCCTATTAGATGGAATATCTATTGTAGGTGTGCATAATTAAAGGTTACCTAATTAAGAGGTTTTTGTTAATGTACGAGGCTCGTAAATATTTATAATACCATAGTTAGTAATTAATATTACACGAGCCTTGGAGGAGCTCTCTCTTGTACACAGACCAATAGTATATTGTTAAAGGTTAGGTTAGGTTATGTTAGGTTAGGTTAGGTTAGGTTAGGTTAGGTTATGTTAGGTTAGGTTAGGTTAGGTTAGGTTAGATTAGATTAGGTTAGGTTAGGTTAGGTTAGGTTAGGTTAAGAATGTAAGAGACATTCTATTTGTAATTTTGTATTTTGTGTAATGAAGCAAGAATAAAGAGAATTTGATTTGATTATTCCTACTAAGCGACTAAGAGGCCTATGACAAATCTAATTACTCCATCGCTGTCCTAGTTTGATTGTGAGTTAGCACATATATTTTTAGACGTTGTTATAGTTTAATAGTTTTTATTTTAGTCAGAAAAAAGTACTGGAATTTTAATTACGAGTGTTTTCCGATATGCGTCAACTAAACACTTTTATTACTAAAAAACTCGATAATGTATCGCATTTATATTTTTAAATATGGTTGACAAAATTTTGTTATATAAGTATAGATTTAAGAATGTTAACGTATAAAAAAAGTTGTTATCGATTTCCTGAAACAACAATGTCTTGGCTTATAGAGACTGTAAAATTAATTAGTTACGTTTCAATCCTTATAAAATGTACAGTTACGATACATTGCATAATAATGCTGATCTTTACAGGTCAGCTGTGAACACAGATTTTTTAAAAATCTTCCACCCTGATTTAGCTTCCTAGGTAGCTATAATAGCTAAAGTGCTCATGAGGAATGGTTTTAAACTTTACAATTCTCTATATTTGGTTTAAGAAAAGTTGAGTGGTCTTTTATATAACCTTTCCAATGGTTCATTTGAGGTTGATTTGAAGCTGATGGAGTAGCTTTCACAGTAGTTTTTACTCTTTGTATAGGCTTACTGATAACACTTCTAATGTAATTACAAAATAGTTGCTTCGTTGCATTAGAGGGGGGGTGCATTACTTTTACATACGACAGGAAAAGCAGTATATACAGGGTGGAAAAGACATTTGGAAACGCTTTCACAACAACGTTATTTTTTCCATAGATAATTTGATAATTTAATTTTTTTAATAGTTGTGTTCTATAAAGTATAATTTTTTATCAGAATAGTGGAGATATAATTAATATAACTGCTCTAATTATTTACTTTAACATTCAAATGACTGCTACTCTGGAAAGGATAAACCTTTCCAAGTCCGGTTTGCGGCAATTAATTTCTCTTAAATATACCTTTCATTTGATACCAAACTCGACCTAGTCTTACGTTGAAGGTATTCATTCAACTTCTCGTGGCCATCCCCCTAAAAAGATGAAATGTCGCTAATGGCGTAGAAAGGTATGTTGTTTATAACCATGATGATGTACAATATTTTACCTCTAAAAGTGAAATAATACAAAAGTTGTGAAAGCGTTTCTATATTTTTTTCCACCCTTTGTGTATATTCAGGGTGTTCAAAAAATGATGAAATTCAGGAAATGATTAAATAGGTAAATAAAACAAAAATGTTTCTATGAATATGTGTTTTAACTCACTTAGTTTGCTGTCTGTCTATGTGTTTTTTTAAAAATACCTAATCTACCAAACGGTATTAGATACTCGTATAGTTTTGAAACTTGACATGAATATTTAAGTTTCAAACCACCTTTGAATCTTAAATACCCCAAAGAATACCCCAAAGAACCCATACCCCAAAGAAATATATAATATTTTCTTCCATTTCAAAATGGCGGCCGTTTTAAAATGTTAATGCTAAATTTCATGAAAACCAAAATAAAAGATTATCACGATACCTTTTGATTTAAGGTTTTTACGATTTAGATTATTACGATTTAGCCTAAAACAAGGCAAATCTTTTAATACCTCATCTTTTGTTACAATCAGACAGTAAATAATTGATAAAATGTTATTTTTCTGGTTGTGTACACATGTTTTTTCAATGTTCGTATACTTATGACTATTGGCTTGAACAAAACCACCAGTTAAATTTTGCACACAATCAGAAAAATAATATTTTCTCAGATATTTACTGTCCGATTATAACAAAAAAGGTATCAAAAGATGTTCAATGTTTTAGGCTAAATATTAGGTATCGTGACAATCTTTTGTTTTTCTTTGGTTTCCATGAAATTTAGCATTAAAATCTTTAAACGGCCACCATTTTGAAACGGGCGAAAATATTATTTTATTTTTTTAGAGTATATTAGGTGGTGTGAATTTAAATAGTCATGTTAAATTTCAAAACTATAGCTAATACCGTTTAGGAGATAAGGTATTTTTTGTCAAACAAACAGATAGACAGACAGACGCCAAACTAAGCGAGTTAAAACACAACTTCATGGACACTTTTTTGTTTATTTTTACCTATTTAATTAAGCCCTGAAGTTTTGCCCCATATTTTTTGAACGACCTTTATATATTATATATTTTTAAAAAACACATTTTTTTGTATTAGGTATGTGTATGGGAGAGGAAGTAAAGTGGGAGCGCCGTGAGATCTTGTGAGTAGGCAATATGATCGCAGTACCTATATTGCCGTCTACCGCCGGCAGGGGCTCTCCGGCCAGGGCCCGTTACACTTGCATCACATTCAGTCAGCACTTAATGAAAGTCGTAATACATGACGAATAGTTGGACTGCATAGCTCCATTATTTATAATAATAAATGTAATTATCTCTGTGTAACAATTTAATGATGTAATAAACTCAGAGGAAAATAAAGAGACGTTTACAAGCTTACAAGCACCTACGATAAATTACAACGAGGGCCTTTTTAAATTTAAATCAAGACAACACTATCTGAGCGGATGAGTTTTTATGAATTTATTTTTATTCATATCGTGTATATTTATAAATTTAGAGGAAGAACACTAGTTCCATGATGAGCGTTGATAGAGTTACACATATAAAACACAAATATGTAAACAGGGTTAATAAATTCGAGAACGGTTGAATATTGTTTAGACCGTTACAGATAAAGGTACAAAACTTTGCACATTGCTGCTGGACATAAAAATCTATTTTACCTTGTATTCAGTGATCTACTAGCAGTAGATCACTAAATACATGGTAAAATAGCCTTGTATGTCCAGCAGTAATGTACAAAGTTTTGTACCTTTTTCTTTAACGGTCTAAAAAATATCCAACCGTCCCCGGACTTTTTATTTACCCTGTATGTATAGTATGGTTTTTTTCAGCTACTTTTTTATTTAAAATTATGTAAAAGCTGAGCATATACTGAAAAAAAGGCCAAAAGCCATTACATTATAATGAAAATTAAAAATAAATAGCAAATTATCTACTGTCGCAAAGCTAATTCCAATCGATCAAGTTTTAAATGACATGATGGATTACAAAGCTAATTCCAATCCATCAAGTTTTAAATGACTTAATAGATTAGAATTAGCTTTGTAATCCATGAAGTCATTTAAAACTTGATGGATTGGAATTAGCTTTGCGACAGTAGATCATTTGCTATATATATATATATATATATATATATATATATATATATATATATATATATATATATATTTATTTTTAATTTTTATTATAATGTAATGGCTTTTGGACTTATTTTAAGTATAAAACTCACCTTTTACATAAATTTTACAGTAAATTCAGTGATTTAAAATCAGTATATTCCTCATATCTGTGAATATTTATTTAAATCAACATAAAACCACTTCATTTACTTACGCATATAAAAATAATGTATCGTAACTATAAATGTCATAAGATTACAACGTGACCAAAATAATTTCACGAGTTTTAAAAGCCAAGAAAACGTTTTTTCAGGAAATTGAAAAAGGAAATTTTTATTGTAAAGTTAAAATTCTGAAATATATGATACTTATTGAAAACATTCCTGTCAACCACTGATCAAAATTGTAATGTGATACATAAACAGGGTGATACATATTCAGGGGTTTTGAATAATTAAAGTGGAAAGTTGATGCACAGTGAAACTAGTTAAAATTCCGGTAACTTTTGTTTCTGGCTAGGATAAAAAAAAATTAAAACTCACAATAACATTTTAGGTTTCATATTTAATAACATACAATGAAATGAAAGAAACAACGGTGTGATTGGATTGTTCATAGGCCTCTTAATGTTTTTATAAATAACCTTCAACTACCAATAACCAAAGAAAATATTCATTTTTATTTTTATATTGGTATTTACTGAAAACAAGGAAAACGCGATTAAATTCTACGAATAAGTATCGTCTATCACAAACACGTGTATTTATCGTATCGTTTAATTAAGTGCGTTGTAACATTGATTTTATACACAAATATATTTCCCATATAATGTTAAATTTTCAATCTCAAAATATCAGCTGTTTTTGTGGTCCATTGTTGAGCGCTAGTGTCGACCTATGTAAATGTAATGCATTTTAAACCAGCTGTGATTGTGGGCCTCACTAACTAACAAAATTACAGACACCATTATTCCTATTAGGTGGAATATCTATTGTAGGTGTGCATAATCAAAGGTTGTAGGAACACATTGTACTTCGCCAATTTAAAGAGTATAGCCTATGATATCATTATTACTTACAAATATGGATCTCATGTCATAGGAATATTTGTGGCAGTAATTTGTTAGTTGGTAAGGCCCGCAACAACAGCTGGTTTAAACTGCATTACCTTTACATAAGACTACACTAGCGCTCCACAATGGACCACAAAAACAGCTGATAATTTTTAGACACAACATTCAATTTATCCGTGTTCTTATAAAATTAATGGTATAATTCTTGACGGAAAACTATATGGAACTATTTTCTTTTATATTAACTTTAAACATTTTAAATATGTGCAAGTCTTTATGAATCACAGTGTTTTCTAAAACTGTAATACTGAATAATATATTTATAACAAGAAGTTATGGTACTTAAACTATTGTTTTGATACGTGCGAATTCTTTTCACCATTCATCAATTGTAAGTTATTTTCTTATATTTCTCATTTCTTATATTATTCATTATATTCATAAAATATAATGAATAACTCATTCAAGTGTTTTGTTCTAAAGGCTTTGAAAAACTTTGTTAATCCTGCAGTTTATTTTCTCCTGAATGTGGGAATATGGTAACATGGAATCGTCACAAAGGTACATAAATACAGTGATTCAGGTTGTTTATTTTATCAAGAGTTCTGATTGTAGGGATGTACAATAAAACCTCGCAAATCCGAACCCTGCTAATCCGAACTTTTGGCTAATCCGGACCAGCGTAAACTGGAAATAAAGTAAATATAAAATTACGCATTAAAACTATTTTACAAATGTATAATTGTTATTACTAAAGGTCTATTAATTATTACAACAAAAGAGACATGTCAAGAGATATGTTCTGGAAGACTGGATTTTTCACTACTCAGTTTGTTGTCTGTTTTTATAACATTTCTAAGAATCTTTACATCTACAGTGAAAGAACCCCTACTAGACAACATTTCAGTTCCTTCTACTGAACGTATTAATCTTACAATCTTCTACTTCTCGTCGTGATAATCTGTTTGTTTCATGTCTCCACAGTTTTTGCAATGTGGTGTTGAAAGTGGTGTTACATTTTAATAGAAGTAAACGTTTTAGTAAATGTAAATTTTATTTGGATTATGTAGTAGTATAGTTAAATTCAATACTAAAGAGAAATTGTGACTGTGTAAATAAAAATGTATCTGTCGAGATTGTAATATATTCATTACAGTAAGAGAAGATTGGTGTAAAGGCTTTCACGCGTTGGCCTAGGCCTGGGGTTGTAATTTTATCGGAAAAATCATGCAGAGATGGGAGAGGGAAAGAGAAAAGAGGGAGTCACAGTGGGTTGGCGTAATGAAGTATTGTTATGCTCCTGCCTGTTTGATGGGGAGGGGGGGAGCTTTTATTTCATTGGCTTGGCTTCATCAGCGATTATTGATCAGGGCTTCAGCTCCGGTTCCAAATTGACCCGATTATTAGCCCAAGGATTATTCAGTGCAGGTGTTTGCACGCTGATTCATACCCATGTAAAAATGACATTTAAACTGCACTTTTATAGAGGTTAAACATTAAAAGAAAGTAATATATTTATGTAGGTGAAGTTGGCATTGAATATTGGCGACCTAATCGGAGAAAAACGTTCCCGAATTTCGGAGTGACAGAGGGTAACTGACAGGACTGGACCCGTATCGACTGCAGTTAACCTTAACTAAAAGGTTAAGAGTTTGCAGAGATAGTCGTCTTATTGAATTTATCGTACTATTATATAACAATCTAATGGTGTTCGTCTGCCTGTGTGTGTGTGTGTGCGTGCACGCGCACGTGTTTGCGTGCGTGCGTGCTTGTGTGTGTGTGTGTGTGTGTGTGTGTGTGTGTGTGTGTGTGTGTGTGTGTGTGTGTGTGTGTGTGTGTGTGTGCGTGCGTGCGTGCGTGCGTGCGTGCGTGCGTGCGTGCGTGCACATAAGGGCACCATCCCATGGTATCTAAGAAGTATCACTTCAAGCCCTGTGGTAATTCCAATTTGACAATTGTTTATAATACTTCCATTAATCAGCTGTTGGAATGAACAAACAACTTAACTGTTGGAATAAGTAAACAAACCACTGTCTGCGTAGAGGCTCAGTGGCTAAGGCTTCGGACGACGGAGGGTAGGTCTAAGGTTCGAATCCCCACTGAGGCAACGGTCGGTACTTAACTCGTTGAATAAAGTTCACGCACAGGCTTGAAATCCCATGTGAACTGGCAAGTGTAGTAAAAAAAAAACACACAGTTCTGAAGTAAATACCGTACCAAATCAAACCACTACGCACTTTTGCACTCACGTGTTTTAAGCGGAAGGAACCAAACAGATTTGTAAATATTCTTTTTAAGTATATTTTATAAATCTTTCTTTTTTATTCATTATTATTATTCATTTCTGCGAATATGAGGGGTGAATGAGTTTGAGGAGAGTTTAGATGTAATAGTGTAGTCATTGTTACTATCTTAGTTCGACTTAGCTCAGAAAGGACTATTTATTAATAGCTCAATAACCAGGGAAACTATGGTACCTACAGCTTTACGAGTCATCCAAACCATGTAGAGTTGGTCTGATTTTCAGCTAACTGACAAGTCTGACACTCATAAACATGATCATATTAAAAATCGTTTAAACAACCTAGAGCTTTATTTCATCCATGTTTGGTATTACTAAATGCAGTAAATAGAATATAAATCAACGTAAACCCCGTTCCAAGGACGGGTACTCTGCGAGTATCCTATCAGAGCAATGTTAAAAGCGGTACAGATCTGTGACTTAAAGATTTGTTGAACTATTTTCACATTTTTTAAAGAGCATAAATATAACAATGCCTTTTTTTCTAATTTGATTGATTATTCGTATTATAAAAGTTGACACTTATAAAATAAATATTTGTTTTCCTGACAAATAAACATTTTTGAAAGTCAAAAAAAGGATCCACTAGTAAATTTACACTCTTTCAAAGAATTAAAAATGATAATTTTCCACAGCAAACCATCACAGTGTTGAGCAATATTTAACATTTCTCTTATTGAATTTAAATCCAATACGTAGAGTACCACCGAAGGCTTTAACCTTTTGACTGTTTGAAACTGTAGTATGTTTTTGTTACCCAAATAATATCTTACTTGTTGATAGTACTTTCAAAGTCTTTTCAAAACAAAAACTTTTGTGTTCTTATTTTTAATTATACTTCCTCTTTTGGTTGTCCATAGGCGTTTAGCAAATCAATTTAAAAATATTCAATTCAAAGCTAAAAAACTTTTCAGTTAATAATCCTGAATCAAATTTGGCTCAGAGTGGGCCATCAACGTACGTGTAAGAGTGGGTGGGTGGGTCAATACCATTGTACATGCAAAAGTTGGCGTGTGGGTCAAACTCACTGTACGTGTAGGGGCGGGTGGGTGGATCAATCCACTCTACGTGTAGGGGCGGATGGGTGGGTCAATCCACTGTAGGTGTAGGGGCGGATGGGTGGGTCACTACCAATGTACTTATAATAATAATAGCCGTTTAACATCAAAGGTAAGGCGCCTGAAGTAAGATATGTAGATAATCTAGTCTTTTGACGTTATGATTCTAGACGGATTTTGAACACATAAATAATATACTATTTTAATTTGAAAATGCCCATAAATTTGGAAATTAGATTGGAATAAAGGAGAGTAGGCTATCAGTTTCAAACGGGGTTTTTTACGTTGTTTGTTAAGGACTATTCGATGTTTGAAGTTAAAAGTTAAAGTTAAAGTTAGTCTTATTTTACCAGGTGAAGTTAGGGCTAAGGAGCCTTCTCTAACACTTAACCTGGGGACCAACGGCTTTACGTGACTTCCGAACCACGGGAGCGGCAGGGCAAAATCTATTGGTGGTAGCATCGGGAATCGAACCCGGACCGGCAGCGTGGCAAGCCATCGCCTTAGCCCCTTATCTACGGCCGCTCCGGTTTGTACAGCATTTATAATATTTATAGATGCATTTTAGATCAATTATTTCTTTAACTACGTTTAAGATGCTGATCGTCATGATGCTGATGATATGGGTGAATGAATTTGAATGTATTCTTAGTCACAAAACAATTCCTACTAATCCTAAGAAAGTGTCATTAATTAATAACACAATTAAAAATTAACTTGTCTGATCTCTTTTAGATTTTACTCTGATTTTGGGTTAAACTTAAATCTTCAGCTTTTGAAATTAAGCTTCAAACAACTACGTTACTTACCAATTTTTACGTATTTTACGTTTTACCCGTTTTACGTATTTTCTGTTGATAACTCACACTTTCGAATAACGTTTATTAATTTTCTTCTATTTGTTGTTAATTGGATGTATTGTACTTAGTGTATTGTTATAGTGAATCAAATCTAAAGAGTCATGAAACAACTAGTAAATTTCATGGTTATGTTCTTACCACACACACCTATGCAATAAAACTTCTATTTCTGTTATTTTTTAGTCTAAACCCTCCCTCGCCAGTTCACACGGGCCTGCAAGCCTGTGCGTGAACTTTATTCTACAAGTGAAGTACCGACCGTAGCTCAGTTGGGAATTTGAACTTTGCACCTTGCCCTCCAACATAGAACAGTTCATAATGTTTAAATATACTAGTGATTAATGAACATAATCTAGCATAAAATAAACATTATGTTACAAGTTGTATAGTAAATTCGACAATCCAAAACTGACCAATGAGTATTTTAAAATCATGTATATTGATACAGTACTAACACAAGGAAGGAAGAAAGTTCGCATGTAATAGTGTGCTGAATATGTGTCGAGTTAGTTCTCCAGTTTTTCTTGTGATGGCAGGGCCAGCATCTTGTTGGTCCTCCTTTATTCCCCTCAAAAACCTCAGGGTTTAATGTAGTAATTACTACTACAAATGTATAAAGATGTGCATTTAATGTAATCTATTTATAACTGCAACTAAGGTGTTTTCTGCGGCCATTAGAAAGCGACCTCTGTTTCTTTTTTTCTTTGTGATAATACTCATGGTTGGCTGAAAATAGGTATTCAGACGAATGTTACAACCTGACAAAGAGAGTCTAACCCTTCCAGACTCATCCGATCCTCCGTAGAAGACAGACAGATGTGACAGCAGGAGACATAGGTTGGTTGGCAGTCAGGTCACGCCGGTATTGTCCAAACAGAGGTCTCCTCCAGTTTGAACCTACTCTCCGCTTGTCCAGGCCACTCCAGGTCCAAGTAGAAGACAGGCAGTTGTAACAGCAGGAGACATAGGTTGGTTGGCAGTCACGTCACGCCGGTATTGTCCAAACACGTGTCTCCTCCAGTTTGAACCTACTCTCCGCTTGTCCAGGCCACTCCAGGCCCAAGTAGAAGACAGGCAGTTGTAAAAGCAGAAGGCATAGGTTGGTTCGCAGTTATGTCACGCCGGTATTGTCCAAATATGGGTCTCCTCCAGTTTGAACCTACTGTTCGCCTGTCCAGGCCACTCCAGGTCCAAGTAGAAGACAGGCAGTTGTAATAGCAGGAGACATAGGTTGGTTAGCAGTTATGTCACGCCGGTATTGTCCAAATACGGGTCTCCTCCAGTTTGAACCTACTGTTCGCCTGTCCAGGCCACTCCAGGTCCAAGTAGAAGACAGGCAGATGTGACAGCAGGTGACATAGGTTGGTTGAGTCACGTCACGCCGGTATTGTCCAAACAAAGGTCTCCTCCAGTTTGAACCTACTCTCCGCCTGTCCAGGGCACTCCAGGTCCAAGTAGAAGACAGGCAGATGTGACAGCAGGAGACATCGGTTGGTTGGCAGCACGTCACGCCGGTATTGTCCAAATAGGGGTCTTCCCCAATTTGAACCTACTCTCGGCCTGTCCAAGCCACTCCAGAGCCTTGTAATTTGAAAACATATTCTCCACTGAAGTATATAATTTTTCAAAAATACTTTACGATTCATGTGAACCGACCTTTCATTAAATCTCACTATTCGTTTAATGCAGATATAAAATATATATAAAACTTATATAAAACAACCAGGTTTTAATTTCTGCGTTGATGTACTAATTTTACTACCATAAGTCTTATCAATGTATTACAGCACCAGACTGTTATTCAATTTGAGTATTATTTCCACTATACTGGTTTTTTTATTTCATTGTCACTGAAAGACCAATTACACTAAACTATTTACAATCGATTGGCTTGACTTGAATTGTAATTCGGTCTCGCATTCTTCTTTATTTCGTACCTATTCCAAAAACTGCCATTTGCAAACACAGTTTTCCAATTCCACAATATTATCTGTTTTTCATTTCGTATTAGTTTAGTATTTTTGTTTACTACCGTCACTTAACCTTTTAACCGAGTAATGCAAGTTAATCAAGTAATTAAATATCGGTATTATTATTGACACATAAAACAAATTTTTTTCCATAATTTAAAAAGACTCATTGTGTTTTAGTAAACGCAATAAAACAATATTTAACTGACGAAGTTTGGTAATAGCTCATTATTATTATTTATTATTATTTTTAAATATTTTAAATAATAATATTATGTAATAATTTAGCTGGGTATTCATTGACGTGAGCACTTTATTTTAAATTTTAAACTTCTTTTTTGTTCAATACCTAATGTGTTATCAAATCCAACCTTTTTTATATACTTCGATAGTTAAAAATTATCGAAATATATAACTATAAAGGCAATGTGCTTTGGACGTGGACACATCTTTGTAGTAGGATACAAAGGCTGATGACACCATCTGTATTACTGTATATAATATTTATACAGCAAATAGACATGTGCAATATAAAGCCTTGTTTCCTTTCATTTATTAATAATAAAGGTAAAATACTTTATATTTATTCTTTTTTTGAGTTATTAAAATAATTTTAAAATTCTCAACATTTTTCAATAAAATCCCTAGTTTTAATGAGAGGCCTGTAACCTACGTGGTACGCGTAATAAAGCTTACAAACTGAAACTATTCACTTTGATATTTATAGAAAACCTACTAAAAATTATAGATTTATTATGAAAATTTCAACGCATCCACTATTTAAAAAACAAGTTGACTTCAACTCTTTAATTCAACTGTGTTTGAATGTCTTTAATTCATACACCATGATCAAAAGAAAATTACAAAAATAGTTTAAAATTTAAAATAAAGTGCTCACTTCAGTGAATACTCAACTAAATTATTACATAATTTCATTAAAAAGAAGAAAATATCAGTCAATGAAAAGAAAAGAACTTCTTTAATTAACTCTTTAATTAAAGAAAATCTTATTTGGAAATCTATATGCTATAATGAATAATCAGAAAACAAAGAAGGTATTTAAAAAACACAGTTTATACTTACTTTTTAGAACAATTCATAAATTAAAAATCTATTGGAAAACACAAAATAAAAATAAAATAAGGGGATAAATATAGAATATACAAAACTAAATGTGATAACTGTGGTACAGTATATATTGGTTAGACAAAAAGAAAAATTAAAACCAGATTTAAATAAGGAAAAGCAAATGTAAGTATGGACTGTTTAAAAATGATCAATGAATAAATATAAACTAGAAGAAGGATAAAACTTGAAGCTCTAAAACAAGTTCAATATAATCAGTATTTAGATAAGTCAGAAATATTTTACATTCAAAATTATAATAAATCAACTCTACATAAGGAACCTCCACCCATTCAAAATTCTCTTTTCATACAATATAATTTAACTACAAATGTTATAAAAGTTATATTATTTTATTTCGGATAGAATTTATATTAATTAATTTTTTGATAGTGGATGTGAGATAGAGAACTACTTTTCCCCCACTGTGTTATTCCATTTAATGTTGTCATGACAACTACGAAGGTGGAAGGCCATGACAACGTAGTGGGCTGGCAACGCGTTAACAAGTCCAGCCCACTACGTCATTAGCTGTAGTGATATTGGTCTTTTTTTAGTGACAATAACGAATCAAGCGTTGAACAATTAAATTAAATCGTTATTTTCTGTTAAAATAACAATTGATAATAACTATAACACAATAAGTGTAAATAATAATAAAACTAATCTAACATAATCTAATTAAACCTAACATAACCAAACCTAACCTAAACCTAGGCTTATCTTATCAAAACATAACCTTACTGAAACCGGCAAATATTTAGCATTAACTTACTTCTTATTATGGTCTGATTGAAAACCCCTTGCCATATTCGTAATCAGGACTAAACTCCGCTTAAAATGCTTACCGACAACAATATATTTAAAAAGTATCGTTTTTCATATTGTTCGTCATTTTCCGACTATTTCACTGATAATAATGATCATATTCTTATTAATTGGTAATACATAGCAATGATAAAAATGTGTTCAGCCAAACAATCAACAAGACCCCTGTTCTACATAAATACCGGAATACTAAACTAAGTTCAAGAAATATGTGATTGAGAACTTATACAAAGGAAAAGTCGGATAATACACAAATAATACTTAAATGATGATTATAAAAATGAAGTTTAAAATTAAAAAAAATCCTCACTTCAAAGAATACCCAGCTAAATTTCTAGATAATATCATTAAAAATACGACAATATCAATGAATAAAAAGAAAAGAACTACTGTAATACCTACTAATGAAAAACTTATTTGGAAATCTATATATGACTATTCAGAAAACGAATAAGATATTAAAAAAACACAATTTATACTTATTTTTCAAAACAAGCTATAAAATTGCGGGGTCCCATATAGTGAGATATGTTGTCCGTTATAGCTAAATATGGCTTAGACTTAACTTTCCTAGCTTCAAGGACTTCTTAGAACATTGACAACAACAGATCGATGGACTTTTTTCTAAGAATAGCGTTAATAAGATAAAAACAAATTAAAGAACTGTAGTCCCGACAAGTTATAGTGACAATTCCTTACATTGTTTCCCTGTGTGCTAAATTGTTTAAGACTTTATCGGAGTTATTGTGATAAGTTTTCAACAGTAGGAAGGTTTTTGTTTAACGTAGCGTAAGACATATTACATTTTTCTGAGATTGAATGTTACATAGCCTTGGTCTGAATCCCTTTACATCACATGTACAGTTCGGCCGCTTTTATTTCGACCTTATTATAGAACCTGTGTGAGAGAAACAAAAAGCTAGTCATTGAAGGGAGATAGAAAATAAGTTTTCTCCCACCACTAAATCGACGTGTCACTAACATTTCGTTGTCAAGGATATGCAGTGGGTAGCTCCACCTACTACATCATCGTGCTAGGTGACCATTGGTGGGCAAGGCACGTGGTGGGAGCTGGAATCTAGTACAGCTGGAACATGTGGGGGAAAAGGTGCTGTGAAAGGAGTGTGGAATCAGCTGATGTTTTTTTTTTTGTTTTTTTTTTTTTTTTTTTATATATATATATTTTAACTTCACTCGCCAGTTGACATGGGCCTACAGACCTGTGCGTCAACTTTATTCAACGAGTGAAGTACCGACCGTTGGCTCAGTGGGGATTCGAACCTTGGACCTTGCCCTCCACAGTCCGAAGCCTTAGCCACCGAGCCACCTCGCCGGCAGTAATGTAGGGTAATGTAGGGTGGTTTATTGTCATTACCGAGTTATATTGAGGTTAAATTATAATTAGATATGCGATATAATTGTGTTTTAAGTATATATATGTTTTATTAGAAATACTTATAATGTGATTGAAATGTTCAGTGACCAACCTTCAAAATTAAATAATATTTATCACTACTTTCATTAATGTTTTATTTACAAATTACTTCGTATGCAATTTTAAAAAGTGTACTACAAGATTATGGTTATATTATATGGACTTTTATAATTCAAGCCGTTTTCTCTACTACCTGTTTTCAACAAAAGTTGAAACCTACAACCTACTAACAAAAGGAGCGAAGGAGATGAAGTGCCACGCGCATCGTAACCCACCACAACTTCACCAGCTTATTGTGTCCGTTGTCCCCAATCCCAGCACTGCGCCTCACGCCAACTAAAGACGAAGTGGTGGAACACTTCCCCTCTGCTGCTGGAACCCCTACATGGGCTAAATTTATCACGCAGGCTGATTATTGGTCTAGTATTATTTCAATTGTATCTGGCTAATCACTGGTTTAGTATTTTTTCAATTGTATCTGGCTAATTACTGGTTTATTGTTATTTAAATTGTATCTTCCAAATTAATGGTTTAGTATTATTTTAATAAAATCTAAACCAAATGAATTGTTTTGTATTGTTTTAATTGTATCTGCCAAAGTACTGGTTAGTAATGCAAATTGATCATTTGATTATAAATTATTTTTGTAGAACAGTGCTTTGTTTTTGGAAACATTTCATTATGGAAACATGCATCAATATATACTCTTTGTACAGATTGGAACCCAATGAAGTTTTCATATAGAAGATGAACGTCTGATAGATGGATGAGTACTAAACATTTTGCTGGTCGGAGAGTGAAAGCTTAAATTACTTGTGGCATGGAGGGGATGGTATTCAAACGAGGTCTGCCGCCGGCAACCAGAACAGAAAGCGTTGGGAAATTTCAAGAGGACATGAAAACAGGGGACGTAAAGAACTACGTTTTTAGATTGCTAGTTCAAAATTACGTCGTGTAATATTTTACTCTAAACTTTACATTCAATAAATATGTAATATTATTTTATGTGATGTATAATGGAGCTGACTCTTCGTAGAATAATGTAGAAATACTTCTTAGTACAGTCGAACAAGGGCTGCGAAATAATTGCAGGTTTGGTATCGTCAGTGTCGATATGAATATTGGATTTGGGTTTTGGACTCTTATCTTAACCATAAACAGGTGAGACAAAAATCAAAATGAAACAAAATATTTTTATTTGGTAATTACTGGATTTGTAAGTAAAAAGTACTGGTAATTATTTGGTAAGTAAAAATTGGAATTACATCAACAATCCATGATAAAAAAAATTGAACATTTGGCAATCACTTTGAGAGTAATATTTACCTCGCAGGGAGAAAGTGAAAGTGATATTTGAATAATATACAAAATAATTAGTTCAGAAATTACCCTTATTATAATGTTTGTTTTTATTTTAACTGAACTATTATTGTTTTTTTATCCATATTGAGTTTTTACAAGATTTTTAAAAACATAATATAATATTTAAAGAAAATATTATCTTCTAATGGCATTGTTTGATGTTGGTTTATTAAAGTGTTTTGTTTTCCTGTTTTATTATCTTCTACTAAATATATTTATTTCACTTATTAAGTAATGTGGATGTTCATGAATAAATGAAGTTAATGAACATCTTTTTCGCTACCACCCCAATTTATTGATATTTTGATAATTAGAGTTATTATATGTTTATAATGTAACGACCATTTTGTGGCTATATCAACTATAATACCAGTTAACTTCCACTGAAAGTTACAAAGTTTACCTATAATGGATTCAACAAAATAATGCTGATCATCTGCATGTTAAATTGGTTATTTAGTTTTAATTACTTTTTTATACGTGAACCAATTATAATATTTGGTTCGTTTATAGTTGTAATATTGACATTTTGTAATTTATATAGAATGATAGTAAATTATGCTTTGAGAAATATTTGTTTATAAAAGAACCTTTTTGAATGTTTATTTTTTATTAACTAATAAATGAATTCTGTCACTGTTGACATACATATATAGATTAGCTCAATGCAAATTAAATCCGTTATACGTCATATCATCATCATCAAAGATGATCTGCCCTCAGGCATCCTGATGCAACCTTCAACAAACCTCTCTGTTTTGAGTAAACATGTATACACTGTCCTTATATTGTCCTTCTATAGCTGTTCTCAGCAGGCGCTCTAGTTCTTGAGGATGCCTTCTAGATTCTATATTATTTTGTGTTATGTTAATATTTAATTTAATTGATATAAATTATTTCATTTTTTTAGAATAATACTCTACGAAGACCACCAAAGACCTGATGAACAAAAATCTGACCTTATCCGTTAATTCACTATCACTACTTTAGTTAGGTTATTTTAGGTTTGGTTATGTTGTGTTAGGTTTGGTTATGTTATATTAGGTTTGGTCATGTTACGTTAGATTTGCTTAGGTTATGTTAGGTTTGCTTATGTTATATTAGGTTTGATCATGTTATGTCAGATTTGCTTAGGTTATGTTAGGTTTTGTTAGGTTATAACATACTAAACCAACTAACAGGTTCGGTTATGTTATGTTAGATTTTTTTTAGGTTATATTAGGTTTGGTTATGTTATATTAGGTTTGGTCATGTTATGTTAGATTTGCTTAGGTTATGTTAGGTTTGCTTATGTTATATTAGGTTTGATCATGTTATGTCAGATTTGCTTAGGTTATGTTAGGTTTGGTTAGGTTATAACATACTAAACCAACTAACAGGTTCGGTTATGTTATGTTAGATTTTTTTTAGGTTATATTAGGTTTGGTTATGTTATATTAGGTTTGATCATGTTATGTTAGATTTGCTTAGGTTATTTTAGGTTTGGTTAGGTTATAACATATTAAACCAACTAACAGGTTTGGTTATGTTATGTTAGGTTTGGTTTGGTTATGTTAGGTTAACCTAAGTTATGGTTATGGCTGTGAAATAAAAATCAATACAAATGTTGTGTTATTGTAATACTGTACTAATATTACAATATAATTATGTTTTACTTTTAATAAATTTGTGTTGTACGGGGTTCACTTGTATTGTGTTTCTACCAACAAGTAATATGTTAGTCGAGAAATTATTTTAAAAAATTAATGTATACCCTTTCTTACTATATTAAAGTACATCATCAAAGAAAGATTCTGGCTCAAAACACATTCATTTGTGAATCTGTCTGGTCTGAAGAAGGTAAATTTGGTTTAGGGAAATCGTTCACTATAATATTTGTACATTTTGTAATTATAGAGTAATAAATTTGTATTCTGTTACATTTATTTGGGTTTTATTTCTACCAACAACTAATATTCTGATTAACAGTTAAATAAATAAATCACTATTTAAACATTATAAGATGTTGTAACTTCTTTCTGACTAATAACAAGAAAAATTAATTTATAATATGTTTCCAAATTTATTTTAACATACGTTTTTTCATTACTTGTGTTAGTAGATGTACTTGTTGTAAATTATGTTTATTTGATATTCTGGTGCTAATATTTACACTCTATTAAAACACGCCTTTTTAATAGAGGAACAGTAAACAGTAAAAAATAATAATTGTTTTCTAGAGAGAAGCTGTCAATAATCTTCAAAGGTAGGAGACGGATTCAGAGAAAGAAGACAGCATTATTGATTTTGGAAAGGTGGTGCAATTATTGCCGACATTAAATTTCCTTGTGATTCGTTCCGAACAAACTGGGAAAGGCAAACACAAAGTAAATAAATTATTATTAGAACTAATTCCGACTCCTGGCTTCTTTCTCAAGAATACTTTTACACTTTATTTTCATTGATAATATATTATATATAGCCACTATATTATATACAGTATTTAAACGTAAATGATTGTATTGCTATTTATATATGTAACAGATAGTAAAGTATAAAAACACAATATATGTTACAAACTTATTATTTTTTTTTAAATTTTCTATTAACTTATAGCCTGGTAGTAGATGACCTTTTGAGATCATTAATCGATAGTGATGTCTTCATACAGGGATATGTGAATGACATAGCTTTGATGGTCACCGGTAAGTTTTGTAACACTGTTTTGTGCATCATGAATGAAAGCCTTAAACTGATAAGCAGGTGGTGTTCCAGGGAAAGACTTTCAGTCAATCCCGGAAAAACCATCGTCTTGCCTTTTATGAGAAAGAGAGACCTTGGAACCCTGAGGGGTTTAAAACTTAACGTTCCTTTGGGATGAGATTAACTGGGAAGATAGAAGATAGTTTTCTAGATTTCAGTCGTCATGCACGATGTGGAATATCTTGATAAATCGGAAGATTCGGGGTGGATGGGATATTTTTTACCTCTCTGAGGAGTGCCTCTGCGTTTTATATTGGAGGACCTAAGTTGCATAGCACTGGAAGCCATCATGGTAGAGAGGTTGCAATTTAAAGTCGTGTAGAAATATACTGTAGCCTGGCGAGACGTAAGAGACGTAGAGATCATGTCGTAACCTATATCCGTAAACCTACCTTTATTAGAGAGCAGTAAACTGATAGTACTGAATTGTATACGTCCTTATAATTAATCTTTTACTGTATATCTAGTAGCCTATATTCGTGGAATTGCTATTGCCAAGAAGCTTATGCATTATTGCACCTCAAAAACTGGAATCTCATTAACCATTTAATTCGTAGCTTATAATGTATAGCGTATCAAAACGTATTCCTACACTTTACATTGCATTGAAAGATCAACCTCATAGGTAAATTTATAGCTCATATAATAAAATATCCACGTAACAACAAGGCAATACAAGACGAGAAATCACATCGCATGATATCTACACAAATATTCTGAGTGGGCAGCTTTCATTTTTATTGTGTACAAATTTTAGAATATAAAATGAATGAATAGTAGTTGAGAGTTCGTATAATGGATGAGAGGGAGGTTAGATAGTTTGTACTGTGGATGAGAGATTATGGTTGGATGGGTGGGGGTGGTTGGTACTTGTAATGGTGACCCATCCAACCAGCCAGACACGTTCAGTGGAATTGACCCATCGCCCACCCTACACGTACAATGGAATGGAACGTTGATAATACGTAGAATAAACGGTAGTACACATAAGGAGCTTGTATGAGGAATAGGAGAGAAGGTAGGTAGTTTGTGCTATGGATGGGAGATTATGGATGGATGAGTGGAAGGGACGGGGTATTAGCTACCCTTAATAATGATCCATCCAATCACCCATACACGTAGTATGGAATTAAATAAAACAAGCACATTCGAATTGAACAATAATAATACATAGGATAGACGGTATAGCACGTAGAGAGCGTGTAGGATGGGTAAGAAAACAGATAGGTAGTTTTTACCTACGATTACTATAAATGAGAGAGAATTATAATGGAGGACGTAGGCTAGAAGGATGCCACGACAGACGTAATGAAGTAATGAAAGTCAAACATTGTGTGTTGGTCCCTTGCTGTTGGTATTGACTATCGATGAGATAGTTCCATTGGCATGGCACACTCCCAGTGATCACACCTGCTGTTCAACACCAAATTCCAAACCATGCATTGTTCGGACAAAGCAGACCAGAGTAATGAATGCCTCACATTGTGTGTTGGTCCCTTGTTGTTGATATTGACTATCGATGAGATAGTTACATTGGCATGGCACACTCCCAGTGATCACACCTGCTGTTCAACACCAAATTCCAAACCATGCATTGTTCGGACAAAGCAGACCAGAGTAATGAATGCCTCACATTGTGTGTTGGTCCCTTGTTGTTGATATTGACTATCGATGAGATAGTTACATTGGCATGGCACACTCCCAGTGATCACACCTGCTGTTCAACACCAAATTCCAAACCATGCATTGTTCGGACAAAGCAGACCAGAGTAATGAATGCCTCACATTGTGTGTTGGTCCCTTGTTGTTGATATTGACTATCGATGAGATAGTTACATTGGCATGGCACACTCCCAGTGATCACACCTGCTGTTCAACACCAAATTCCAAACCATGCATTGTTCGGACAAAGCAGACCAGAGTAATGAATTCCTCACATTGTGTGTTGGTCCCTTGTTGTTGATATTGACTATCGATGAGATAGTTACATTGGCATGGCACACTCCCAGTGATCACACCTGCTGTTCAACACCAAATTCCAAACCATGCATTGCTCGGACAAAGCAGACCAGAGTAATGAATTCCTCACATCGTGTGTTGGTCCCTTGTTGTTGATATTGACTATCGATGAGATAGTTACATTGGCATGGCACACTCCCAGTGATCACACCTGCTGTTCAACACCAAATTCCAAACCATGCATTGCCCAAGCACGGCAGACCAGAGTAATAAATTCCTCACATTGTGTGTTGGTCCCTTGCTGTTGATATTGACTATCGATGAGATAGTTACATTGGCATGGCACACTCCCAGTGATCACACCTGCTGTTCAACACCAAATTCCAAACCATGCATTGTTCGGACAAAGCAGACTAGAGTAATGAATTCCTCACATTTTGTGTTGGTCCCTTGTTGTTGACATTGACTATCGATGAGATACTTACATTGGCATGGCACACTCCCAGTTTTAATTAACCCACACCTGCTGTTCAACCACAAACTCCAAACCATGCATTGCCCAAGCAGATAGGTGAGAGTAATGAATTCCTCACATTATGTGTTGATCCCTTGCTGTTGATATTGACTACCGATGAGATAGTTATATTGGCATGGCACACTCCCAGTGATCACACCTGCTGTTCAACACCAAATTCCAAACCATGCATTGCCCAAGCACGGCAGACCAGAGTAATGAATTCCTCACATTGTGTGTTGGTCCCTTGCTGTTGATATTGACTATCGATGAGATAGTTACATTGGCATGGCACACTCGCAGTGATCACACCTGCTGTTCGACCAAAATGGGAAATTTTCCATCAAGAATTTCCAATTAACATTCTCGAGAGATTTAGATATGCTATATCGGATACAAGTTACATTTTTTAACCAAAGACTTTTTTTTTACTTTTATTATATTTTATATTATAAATAGTTACAGTTAACTTACATCGTATGTCAGTTTCGTTCGTACTTAAATAATGTCGTTTTGTATAGCATAATAACAATTAAAAATTTAAATATTATGTTAAATAAATCTTAACGTTGCATTAAACGACCTTTCAAACATGTATCCTAAATAAAAATACGTCAAGTTCGTTTTCGAAAACTATCATTACAAATTGTGCTGATTAACGTTTTATTATTCTTATCGTTAAGTTATTTGATAACATGTGCAAAACGAACTATATACTAACTAGTTTTAAAATTGTATCTATGTCGAATGCCTTTTGCATAGAATTTAGGCTTTATAAGGTCCCATCATAGAGAGTTCATGCATAAAAGATATTTGTAGTTATACTTGAATGATTGATAATGAATATAAAAAAAATCTGATTAAAATAATTGTATAAATAAGTAGTTGGATCTTTGAAAGTTTTTAATTTATGTTTACGTTCGCGTTAAAAATATTTTCAGAAAATATAAATTACAGAAGCTTCAAGCTTCAAGGTAGTGTATTTTACGGGTTCTGGGACTACCTTTTGACCTCTGTATCAGCTTATCACCACGTATTGACCTTAGAGGTCAACTATACTATTGATTGCTACTGACAATCAGTAAGGTCACGGACCTTTCATTGATAATCAACACCAGAGGTTAAGTGTACTTTTACTTACCAAGACAACAAGTGATTGTAAAGGAGCTGGCAATTAACTTCCGGTTTTGATTATCAATGAAAGGTCGTAAACAATAGTAAAGGTGGTAATGTCTAGGGTCACACGTGGTGATAAGCTGATACAGAGGTCAAGAGGTCATCCCACAACTCGTAAAATACACTACTTAAGTAGTATTAAGTTTTTACATAATTTCCTTCATATTTTTTCATAAAAATTATTTAATTATGTTAAATGTCTTACCTTTTTAATAAATTGACAGTCTTGTATATATCTGAAATATAAGAATCACGTGTATCATATGTTTCTGGAAAAAAAAGATTTTAAATCTATATTGATATAACAAATTTAACAATGACGCCCTCCCACCCACGCAGACACTGGTGTGATAGTGGAAACCAACAACCCATACAAGTACAGTGGTGGTGACCCACCCACCTACCCATCAAGTACAGTGGTAATGTCTCACCCATCTGCCTATACACAAGTAGTGTTGATTATCCACCAATACAAGTACCATGGTAATGACCCACCCACTTACCCATACAAGTACAGTGGTGATGACCCACCCACCTATCAATTGAAGTACAGTGGTAATGACTCACCCATTTGCCAATACGCAAATAGTATTGATTATCCACCAATACAAGTGCAATTCAGTAATTATATACTTGAATCTATTTTTTCAGCCGAAGATAACTATCTTTACAAAAGTCCAAGAGACGCATATTGAAGGTAATAATAATGCAAGAGATAATATTCCTGGATTCAGACTTGTTGATTCTATAGGGCATAGGATGTGTAATATTGCATCTTACGTGAAGCATGACATTGAAAATGTGTCAGTTACCCATAAGAGTGATGGTGACATCTTTGTCTTGGCAATCCAAGTGTCAGAAACTACAATAGTTAATGTTTATAAGCCTCCTAACATACAGTGGCCTAACGATAGGATTTTGCCAAGTTTCGAACACCCTATCCTCTATGGGGGGCTTTAACAGTCATCATAGCCAATGGGGTACAACACCGACGATGAGAATGGCAGAAAAAAGAAAGGCAGAGAAAGCTTGACGACAGGGCTGAAATTAATAACCTATTCCTAATCTTTGATGCTAAAGATTTAGTTACTTTTATTCAGCTCGTTGGCGTACACCCTCGACTTAAGATTCTGTTCATGTGAACGATAATCAAGTCCAAAACCAATTTGGAAAGCTCTTGATGCTTTTCCCCACTCTCAACATAGGCCAACGCTGGTTTCAATTGGAATCCAAATTCCTATAATTCGATTTTTTCCTAGGCCTAGATGAAATTTTAATAAAGCACACTGGGAGGCCTTTACCAATAGCCTTGATGACAATTCATCATCCTCCTTCCATAATAAATTAGGATCGTTTCACAAGTCTCGTCTTGTCCATTGCTAAAGCTTGCGTACTGAGAGGATACAGAAAGGAGTAATTGTAAATGGGGATTGACACTAGATCAGTCACGTGATTGCGGGGAGTCTATTCAAACAATATCACGTAGTTACAGAATGCCCCCTGCGCTTTTTTACAGAGGAATCGCCAGCATAAACAGAATAAGTGAGACAGAAATAAATGGCTGGATGGATTCGACTTAGCTTTGTGACGGGTGATCACTTTACATTTTTATTTAGTTAATGTGCAATCATAACTTTTTGATCTTTATTCAAATTATACATCAAAAAGTTATGTAAAGGTTTTTAAAATTCACAAATGGTAGCTGACAATAAATCATGTGATATATATATATTATATATATATATATATATATATATATATATATATATATTATATATAATGTACCTAGAAATACCAAATTAGCCACTTTAGATAGTCAAGTACAGTGGTGGTGACCCACCCACCTACCCATACAAGTACAGTGGTAATGACTCACCCATCTGCCAATACACAAGTAGTATTGATTATCCACCAATACAAGTGCAATTCAATGTTTATGTACTTAAATCTTGTATATATATTTTTATAAAAAATCTTTATAAAGAATTTTTTTTAAATTTTCCCCTCAATACCATTATTATTTGTAACGAAATCATTTTTCCTAATAAAAAATTTCAAAAATAAGTTTTAATCGTACAACCTTAAGTAATATAGTAGTTAAAAAACTGAACATTGGTAAGTCTGTTTATCATATCAGCCACAACATCTGGTTCGGTAACAATGAGATCGTTATCAAGGGTAATCTTATTTACAGTCTTAATCTTCTTGGTCGACCCAGTTAGCTCCTTAACTATCTTCACTTCTGAGAAGGATATCAGAAACTTTTCCTTATTAAGTTATGTTACAGTGTATTTTTAGTGGAGATTATTTCATTAACTTAGCACAGAAATTATTACAATAATAGTTTTTTTTAAATATTTTGTCAATTTTAATTGTAAACTATCACAATTTAAATATTTTATCACGATAAATAAATTTTATGAATATCCTTCTCAGCAAAATAAGATAGTTATGGAGTAAGCAATTGACACTTGACTTGACAATTGACCAAGATATAAATTAAATATTAAAATTAACATCACAAGCCCTTCAGTTTATTTTTTATTTGTTTTTTTTTTTTTATATACGTATTAAGCTGACAGTCATGAATGACGTTGATCATTTATTTTAAAAATATATTCAGGATATTCTGCCTCATATTACACATTATATTGGTGTATTTTAAACACAAATGAAAATATAACAATATTTCTTAACATCACAGCCTGATAATATCATACCATTGGTTAGATTATAAATTTCAATTGGAGAATAAAAGAACCAATTCATTTGAATACAAAGTATAGTTTGTTTATATTTGATACATTTTAATTTAACAATATACGATGCCCGACAAACAATGACCTTTAAACATTATCAAACATTTCACTTTTAAAATAAGTAATATTTTAACTTTTCATTACTTTTAATTATTTTTATGGGAGAGGAGTTGGAACTTATATGGTAAAGTTATAACGCCGTTGCATAATGAATTGCAATGACTCCTGTTTAGACTTGTTCAATGTTCTAGATGAAACTCACCACGTGTTTTCATGCTGAAAAGGTATATTTACACACTAGCTTATTTTCGTTTGAGTATTGTTATCCGGCGTGAACGTTTGCTTTTGATTTCACAGTAAATACTAAACAAAATGTTAAGACGCTCATAATTTTCCTTCTAAACGCAGTAGATTAATGTTTGACTATATCTATACATACATTGAATCTTTAAACAAATTCATGTTTCAACAGTCAGTTGTTTATGGAACATTGCTTAAGGACATATGTTTTATCTTCCACAAACGGATTACTAGTGGTAGTTCCAGTGGTGTAAAGAGGAAGCACAACTCGTATTGCAGCTCCATCTAGCTTACCGTGTTTTCATCATAAAATAAAGTTAAAAGAGGTCTTATTTACCAAGTTAAGTTAGGGTTAAGAAGACCTCCCTGAGGCGGGACCAAAGATTTCAAGATGACTTCAAACCACCACCAGTGACCGGGCAGGCAGGCTGCGTGCAAGAACGGGTTCGCTCAACGTACAAGGAATAGTCACCACGCTCAATATTGCTTGACGCCGTTATCTTGACATCAGAACCCTCTGATCAAGACTATCGGCTATCAAAATCTATTATATGACTTGTTTATATTCTTCAGACAGCTGTTTAGCTATTTACTTGATTTTAAATCAAGTTTGTACTCAAGGGTCTAGCTAGGAGTATGATGAAGTTATAACTAAGTATATGCTTTTAAACCAAGTACGGGGAATATTATTTGACAATTGGTTTTTAAACAGCTTCATTACAATCCAACGAAAAATACATCACGACACCCTTCGTTGATGGAATAACTTGTCCAATGACGTATGATTTGGCAGGTGCTGTTATCATGAACGCCGTTATCCAAGCTCTTACAACTTTGCACAAGATCAACTCCCACTTTGAGTTTTGGAGGAAGTAAAAGTTTTATTTGATGAGTCTAGTTTTACAAGATACTATTACAGAAGTAAGTAATATAAAACTTAAAACTTATACAGGTGAGACACACTCAACTAGCCGACGAATAAAGAAGTTAAAGACATTTTTACAACAAAATACTTTCTCTAAAGAACCTTCGACTAGTTTTCTAACAACAAAGTATGATGAAAACCATGTAAGTTTTAGTACATATCTTCAAATATTGAAGAACTACCTTGATTTGAATGACTTAAAATGTAATAATAGTGATAAATTACGAGTCAAAGTTTGTATTAGTTGTCTCTCTTCTACGTATTTCAGCTTCTTACCGATTTAACTTCACTTGACTTATCTTATCTTGTTAAGTTATAGAATATCTTATACGATTATTGAAAGATTTCATTTACTCTAAACCGAATGAAATTGTCGAGCAACAACAGTTTTCCACTTGTATACAACAAAGCGATGAATCTGCTTCCACATATATGAAAATAATTTTTTTTCTTTATTTCTTAGTTATATTTATCCATACAGTTAACTGTTCTTTTAAGCAGTATTAGCTATTATACTATTATAAAATAACTATATAACCTTGCACCTATATAATATTAGATAAAAAAATAAATAAATAAAACACTGTGCCGTTTTATCCTGTCATAATAGACCATGTTTGAATATTGTTGATTCCTTATGATATAAATAAATTATCTGAACACGATTTAGTTACATGATAGCATGATAGTTATATGATAGCATAACATTTATATGATAACATGATTGTTTTATGATAGCAAGACAGTTGTTTGATAGCATGATATTTATATGATAGCATGAAAGTTTTATGATAGCATGATAGTTATATGATAGCATGATAGTTATATGATAGCATGATAGTTATATGATAGCATGACAGTTTTATGATAGCATGATAGTTATATGATGGCATAACAGTTTTATGATAGCATGACAGTTTTATGATAGCATGACAGTTTTATGATAGCATGATAGTTATATGATAGCATGATAGTTATGTGATAGCATGATAGTTATATGATAGCATAACAGTTATATGATAACATGATAGTTATATGATAGCATAACAGTTATATGATAACATGATTGTTTTATGATAGCAAGACAGTTGTATGATAGCATGATATTTATATGATAGCATGACAGTTTTATGATAGCATGATAGTTATATGATAGCATGATAGTTATATGATAGCATGACATTTTTATGATAGCATGACAGTTTTATGATAGCATGATAGTTATGTAATAGCATGATAGTTATATGATAGCATGATAGTTATATGATAGCATGATAGTTATATGATAGCATAACAGTTATATGATAACATGATTGTTTTATGATAGCAAGACAGTTGTATGATAGCATGACAGTTATATGATAGCAAGACAGTTGTATGATAGCATGATATTTATATGATAGCATGACAGTTTTATGATAGCATGATAGTTATATGATAGCATGATAGTTATATGATAGCATGATAGTTATATGATAGATTTACAGTTATATGATAGCATGATAGTTATATGATAGCATGATAGTTATATGCTTTAGTATTTGATCGAGATATTAAAATTAAGGTGTCCATTTCATCGGTTTTTTTACAGATCAACCATTGTTTTTACAGATCAACCATTGTTTTTACAGATCAACCATTGTTTTTACAGATCAACCATTGTTTTTACAGATCAACCATTGTTTCTTGGCTGTTTAATTCTTGTTAACGTTTAAAGCCAGTAAAATATAAAGTTATTTACAAAAAATGAAAGCTAATAAACAAGTACTACTGTAGTTAGAAGTTATTCAACATGAAATATAATTGTATAAATTAAAGTACTTATATTTTCTGAATTGTACTCGAACACAAAGTGTTTGTAATGATATCCATACAAACATATACTAGCTATACTAACTAGTTTATTTTGTACTGGAAGCGATTACTTACCTGGAAAATAGGTGATGTCACGCTTTAATTAAATAAAAATATAATTGTTTTAATGCATTAAACACACTTGAGTTTATTATACAGTAAATTTCTTGGTGTGAATTCAACTCGAGCCTTGGTTAAAAATCATCTATGTAATTTTCTTTATATGAATAACCAAAAGGCGTATTTTGAGTTTAACAGTAATTGGTAGGTACAATTCAACGCCATTTTTAATGTTAATCGATGAGGAACAAAATTAATCAATTTATTATTAGTACCTTGTCACGGAGAGTTTATTTATATATAAATTGATTGCTGTTTGTATTATATAGTTGCTGTACATTGATATATTAAATATTTTTACTAAATAAGTTTTAAAATGTAATATAACACAAAATAAGTATTTTAATTAACTTAAAAGAAGACCACTTAACCTTCTTACGTAAAATAGAAGAAGATACTTAACTTTCATAGGTTAGAAAAATGAGTACTAATAAATAAGTACTAGAATGAAGTTATTTACCATGAAAACTAATTAAATCATGACATAATTAAAGTACTTCTGTGCTCTGCATTGCACTCGAACAATTCAACACAGTCAATTAAAAAACAAACTGAATATTGTCTACAGTTAATTCAGTTTAACCTTTTATGTATACAGAAACTGACATTAAAAAGTTTAATTTTTGGAGATGTATGGAATTAATTCAAGTGTATTCATGTCAAGCTGAATTGAACAATTATTGTAAAAAAAAGGTTAAATAAATTCTACTACGTAACTTTCTTACTTAACATGTATGAAGGTAGGTAACTTTCTTACTTAACATATATGAAGGTAGGTAACTTTCTTACTTAACATATAAGAAGGTACGTAACTTTTTACTTAACATATAAGAAGGTACGTAACTTTCTTACTTAACATATAAGAAGGTACGTAACTTTTTACTTAACATATAAGAAGGTACGTAACTTTCTTACTTAACATATATGAAGGTACGTTACTTTCATAGTTGAATTATAAAAAGGTACGTAACTTTATTACTTAACACTTATGAATGTACGTACATTTCGTACATGACATATAAGTAGGTACGTAACCTTATTACGTAAAACGAAGGAATGTACGTAACTTTCTTACTTGACATATACGAAGGTACTAACTTTCTTACTTAATACATAAGAATGTACATAACTTTCGTACGTGACATATAAGTAGGTACATAACCTTATTACATAAAACATAAGAATGTACGTAACTTTCGTACATGACATATAAGTAGGTACGTAATCTTATTAAGTAACACATAAGAATGTACGTAACTTTCGTACATGACATATAAGTAGGTACGTAATCTTATTAAGTAACACATAAGAAGGTACGTAACTTTCTTACTTGACATATACGAAGGTACTAACTTTCTTACTTAACATATATGAAGGTACGTAACTTTCTTACTTAACATATATGAAGGTACGTAACTTTCCTACTTGAGATATAAGAAGGTACGTAACTTTACTTAACATATATGAAAGTACGTAACTTTCCTACTTGAGATATATGAAGGTACGTAACTTTCTTACTTAACATATAAGAATATACACAACATTTGTACATGACATATAATCAGGTACGTAACCTTATTACGTAACACATAAGAAGATATATAACTTCCCTACTTGACACATAAGAAGGTAAGTAACTTTCTTACTTGACATATAAGAAGGTACGTAACTTTCTTACTTGACACATAAGAAGGTAAGTAACTTTCTTACTTGACATATAAGAAGGTACGTAACTTTTTTAGTTGACATATAAGAACATACGTAACTTCCTTACTTGCCATATAAGGAGGTACGTAACTATCTTAGTTTACATATAAGAAGATACGTAACTTCCTTACTTGACATATAAGAAGGTACGTAACTTTTTTAGTTGACATATAAGAAGGTACGTAACTTTCTTAGTTGACATATAAGAACATACGTAACTTCCTTACTTGACATATAAGGAGGTACGTAACTATCTTAGTTTACATATAAGAAGATACGTAACTTCCTTACTTGACATATAAGAAGGTACGTAACTTTCTTAGTTGACCTATAGAAGATACGTAACTTTCTTACTTGACATATAGAAGGTACGTAACTTTCTTAGTTGACATATAGAAGATACGTAACTTTCTTAGTTGACATATAGAAGGTAGGTAACTTTCTTAGTTGGCCTATAAGAAGGTACGTAACTTTCTTAGTTGGCCTATAAGAAGGTACGTAACTTTCTTAGTTGACCTATAAGAAGGTACGTAACTTTCTTAGTTGACCTATAAGAAGGTACGTAACTTTCTTAGTTGGCCTATAAGAAGGTACGTAACTTTCTTAGTTGACATATAGAAGGTAGGTAACTTTCTTAGTTGGCCTATAAGAAGGTACGTAACTTTCTTAGTTGACCTATAAGAAGGTACGTAACTTTCTTAGTTGACCTATAAGAAGGTACGTAACTTTCTTAGTTGACCTATAAGAAGGTACGTAATCTTATTACTTAACATAGGAGAAGATGTAGCATTTTTCTTTGTTAATTGTTGATACAGCTGGCTAAACATGAATAAACTGAAATAAATCCCTATTAACTTTAACAAATTAAACATTTCAATGTTACTTTCTGACAGGTTATACAGAATGAATAGTAGGAAATATTTAGTTTGTTTTTTAATTGTAGTTGAACTAATTACAATTTTAAATACACCAAACATAACATTTAATGATATTGTTAATGTTATCAGACTACAGAATGATGTACGTTTCATTGATTTTCTTTTATAAGAATATACGTTATTCTCATGTCACACAGGTTCGTAATTAATTACATTGTATGACGTTAATTAATTAAATTTACTATTATTGACCTAAATGTAATCAACTATAGTACTAATATTGGATGCAGTGATCAAAACCTAATGGAGGCTCTGTGAGCGCCGCCATTTCTGATGTGATAGAGTGGCGCTGCAATATGGAATAATTGAATTAACGTGCAATATTTCCCAGTCTGTTAATTTATCTTCTTTTTCAATTAACAGTAGGCTGGGTTTGATATAGCTTTCCGATTGTAACATTAATGAAAATTTACAGCCCAGCTGCTTCATAAGCTGGCCTTTAAATTTCTCCAATAAGCCAGTTTAATTGGGAAATGAATAGACTATTTTTACAGTGAGGTCTGCTAACAGCTGGTTTAAACTGCATTACATTTACATGCAACTACAGCTGATAATTTAAAACAAAAAAAATTATTATTCATTATTTATTAGAATTAATTATTAAAAAACATTTAATGAGTAATATATCTGTCAGCTGAACATCTAGGGTTTTCTGATGATTACGAATATGACATCCATTTTCTCATACGACTAATAATAACTTATATATTCAATGAAAAAACTGGTTAGGTTAAGTTAGGTTAGGTTAGTACATGTGAGCGTGAATGCTTATTGAACGAAATCAACCTAACCTAACCTGTATTGTTAAATATCTCAGTTTTTATTTATGGTAAGAAGTAATGGATGTTATATTTGTACTTAGGAAAAAACTACATAATATTAACGTTGTATACATAGTTTTTTTATGTACAACTGATTTAATTTTTTTAATTTTTTGTAAAATTATTGGTATTTGCAACATAACATATTACAATTGTTTGTCTTAAATTATCAGCTGTAGTCCCGTGTAAATGTAATGCAGTTTAAACTAGCTGTTGTAGCAGACCTCACTAACTAACCAAATTACAGGCACCAATATTTCTATTACATCATATATATTTATGTAAGTAATACTATGAATGTATTCAATGAATGTATTCAAATGACTAATTTCATGGTTACGTGCAAGAAAGGATTCGTGTTCGTGGGGTTGATGTTGAGTAGTTAAAAAAATCGTAAACATCGAGTACGACCCATTTATACAATATTTACTGGTATGTCCAACCAGTAATAATTTCATAAAATAATCACTTTCTATCCATCTAGAAGTTAAAAATGTGGAATGATTGATAATTAAGGTAGTAATCAAAACCTGAGAATATAATATTGATGAATAAACTGCAATTTACTAGTATTGGATCAAACAGAAAATGAGTAAGGTGTAAAGATTCACAATTTAGTCAAAGCGTTTGAGTAATGCAAACTATTATCTGTTCAAAAATCTAGAATTAAATATAGGTATAACGAGTGAAATATGAACTTGTAATAAGTAACATTTAGATGTACAGAAAAGGTCTGTAGTACTATTGAAGAATTTGAAAACGTTTTTACTTACAAATACATATTTGTTTTCATTCCATTTGGAAAGTATTCTAAACATTTTAGACCCACTACTATAAAATAAACTAAAGCATCTACAAGGAATGTGTAAAAATAACCAGGAAATGAGACTAAAACTGTTTCTGTTATTAGTATATTGTTATTGTTATCGATCACATGCTATATTGATACTATAGCAAATTAGTATGACCCGTGGTTAAATGGGTTTCATAGAGAATCCTTTATGGGAATAGGTGTTGTTCTGTGATGTTATGATAGGCAAAAGAGACAAGCTGTAAGGAGAACTAACAAATGTGGCCCACTTATGTGAGATCCTGGGAATGGTAAACAATAGACCATGTACTTACTATACCTCTCGATCATAACTAGAACACTCCTTTGACAAAAAGAGCTTTGCAATATTCGGGAATATCTACTACACTATCTACTGGCGTAATTGGCAGTTGTTGTTGCTGTATCAGTTTACTATGCTGGTTTTTTTATATTTTCTAACTTTTATCTGTATCATATAAAGAAGATATTTTTCTTTTTTTATGACTGAACTCAAAAATTCAATAGAAATTCTCAATAAATATAAATAAGTTCAAGTAAAACATTTGGGCTTATAGATGTGATGTAAACAATATGCAAATTGTTTTATATACAAAAAAAGTTTAAGGTGTCTTATTTAATTAAGTGAATTTATGGCTGAGAAGACCTCCATGATATTTAACCTGAGGATCAAAGACTTCAAGATTACTTCAAATCACCACCAATGACTGGGCAGGCAGTCTGCGTGCAAGGAGGATACAGGTCAACATCCAAGGAATAGCCACACGCTCGATGTTGCTTGACGTCGTTATCTTAAATAAGATAACATCGGAACCTTCTGGTGAAACAGAGTGGTGAACAGCGTAATTTATCAATTTTAAAGATCAAATTATATATGTATAAAAATAACTGAGAAAACTTAACTGTTTGACTAATTTTTTTTTGTCTTTCCAGGTTTACTATGAAGATTATTTGGAATAACCGTACTTTCGATCACAAAAGTTTACTTTTGTCTGCTATTTATTACTTGAAATAAAACAAAATGATTTATAGTTACATTTTTCGTGTAATAGTTTTACAATGACCTTAATACCTTCACATAAGACCAAATGTTTTTCACAAATTGTAGAGATTTTGAGATATTTCGGTTTGAACATTTTAAACAGCCGCAATTACAAATCGGATGGTTTCGGATATAAAAATGATTTTAAGTTCAATTTTGTACCAAAGATTAATATTAAATCCCAACAGATTTTGAGATCTTTTTATTTTTGTAAAAATCTCATACAGACTCACATACTGAAAACAAATTCAAATAGAACACATGTTATGATTATTAATTGCTTGCTTTGAGCTGATAAACAATCCCGTAAAATTTGGATTATTGAAATCTCATCCATCATCCTGTATGATTTCTTATAACCACTGGCTACGTAGAGGGTCATTTCAACGATTAAACGTAAACTTTCTACTTCCATGAATAAGCATGTATGACTTGCTGACTTCCAAATAAATAGATAGTTTTCCTTAGTGACTAAGTATGCCTAAAAATAATAAAAACATACAACGTAATACCTAATGCATACTTAGCACTGTAAAAAAATAGCATTGTTTATTTGTAGCCATTATTAATTTTAAAATCAACAACGTACAAAGATCAATAATTCAGTATTCCCGGATTTGTCCGACAAATTGTGGCAATCAAATGAATGTCAGTTCGAGTGTCAGCGTAATGAACTCGGGATTGCAAGGGTGATATCGACAGCTTAAGGTGTAATTATACACATGGACGGGATGGAAGAGCCCCTTATTTCACCAAACATAACTTCATACTGCACATACAGTGACTGTCAGTCAAATGAATGTCAGTGCGAGTGTCAGCGTGATGAACTCAGAATTGCAAGGGTGATATCGACAGCTGAAGGTGTAATTACACTGATGGAAGAGCCCCTTGTTACACCAAACATAACTTCATCCTCCACATACAGTGACTGTAAGTCAAATGAATGTCAGTTCGAGTGTCAGCGTGATGAACTGATGGAAGAGCCCCTTGTTAGACCAAACATAACTTCATCCTCCACATACAGTGAGAGTAAGTAAAATGAATATCAGTGCGAGTGTCAGCGTGAGAAACTCGGGATTGCAAGGGTGATATCGACAGCTGAAGGCGTAATTACACTGATGGAAGAGCCCCTTGTTAGACCAAACATGACTTAATCCTCTACATACAGTGACTGTAAGTCAAATGAATGTCAGTGCGAGTGTCAGCGTGATGAACTCAGGATCGCAAGGGTGATATCGACAGCTGAAGGTGTAATTACACTGATGGAAGAGCCACTTGTTACACCAAACATAACTTCATCCTCCATATACAGTAACTGTAAGTCAAATGAATGTCAGTGCGAGTGTCAGCGTGATGAACTCAGGATCGCAAGGGTGATATCGACAGCTGAAGGTGTAATTACACTGATTGAAGAGCCCCTTATTTCACCAAACATAACTTCATCCTCCACATACAGTGACTGTAAGTCAAATAAATGTCAGTGCGAGTGTCAGCGTGAGAAACTCGGGATTGCAAGGGGAGATATCGACAGCTGAAGGCGTAATTACACTGATGAAAGAGCCCCTTGTTACTCCAAACATAACTCATCCTCCACATACAGTGACTGTAAGTCAAATGAATGTCAGTGCGAGTGTCAGAGTGATGAACTCAGGATCGCAAGGGTGATATCGACAGCTGAAGGCGTAATTACACTGATGGAAGAGCCCCTTATTACACCAAACATAACTTCATCCTCCACATACAGTGACTGTAAGTCAAATAAATGTCAGTGCGATTGTCAGCGTGATGAACTCAGGATCGCAAGGGTGATATCGACATCTAAAGGCGTAATTACACTGATGGAAGAGCCCCTTGTTACACCAAACATAACTTCATACTCCACATACAGTGACTGTAAGTCAAATGAATGTCAGTTCGAGTGTCAGCGTGATGAACTCAGGATTGCAAGGGTAATATCGACAGCTGAAGGCGTAATTACACTGATGGAAGAGCCCCTTGTTACACCAAACATAACTTCATCCTTTACATACAGTGACTGTAAGTCAAATGAATGTCAGTTCGAGTGTCAGCGTGATGAACTCAGGATCGAGAGGGTAATATCGACAGCTGAAGGCGTAATTACACTGATGGAAGAGCCCCTTATTTCACCAAACATAACTTCATCCCTTACATACAGTGACTGTAAGTCAAATGAATGTCAGTGCGAGTGTCAGCGTGATGAACTCAGGATCGCAAGGGTGATATCGACAGCTGAAGGTGTAATTATACTGATGGAAGAGCCCCTTATTACACCAAACATAACTTTATCCTCCACATACAGTGACTGTAAGTCAAATGAATGTCAGTGTGAGTGTCAGCGTGATGAACTCAGGATTGCAAGGGTGATATCGACAGCTGAAGGCGTAATTACACTGATGGAAGAGCCACTTGTTACACCAAACATAACTTCATCCTCCACATACACTGACTGTAAGTCAAATGAATGTCAGTTCGAGTGTCAGCGTGATGAACTCAGGATTGCAAGGGTAATATCAATAGCTGAAGGCGTAATTACACTGATGGAAGAGCCCTTGTTACACCAAACATAACTCATCCTCCACATACAGTGACTGTAAGTCAAATGAATGTCAGTGCGAGTGTCAGCGTGATGAACTCAGGATCGCAAGGGTGATATCGACAGCTGAAGGCGTAATTACACTGATTGAAGAGCCCCTTGCTACACCAAACATAACTTCATACCGCATATACAGTGACTGTCAGTCAAATGAATGTCAGTGCGAGTGTCAGCGTGAGAAACTCAGGATCGCAAGGGGGATATCGACAGCTGAAGGCGTAATTACACTGATGGAAGAGCCCCTTGTTACTCCAAACATAACTCACTCTCCACATACAGTGACTGTAAGTCAAATGAATGTCAGTGCGAGTGTAAGAGTGATGAACTCAGGATCGCAAGGGTGATATTGACAGCTGAAGGCGTAATTACACTGATGGAAGAGCCCCTTATTACACCAAACATAACTTCATCCTCCACATACAGTGACTGTAAGTCAAATAAATGTCAGTGCGATTGTCAGCGTGATGAACTCAGGATCGCAAGTGTGATATCGACATCTAAAGGCGTAATTACACTGATGGAAGAGCCCCTTGTTACACCAAACATAACTTCATCCTCCACATACAGTGACTGTAAGTCAAATGAATGTCAGTGCGAGTGTCAGCGTAATGAACTCAGGATTGCAAGGGTGATATCGACAGCTGATGGCTTAATTACACTGATGGAAGAGCCCCTTATTTCACCAAACATAACTTCATACTGCATATACAGTGACTGTCAGTCAAATGAATGTCAGTGCGAGTGTCAGCGTGATGAACTCGGGATTGCAAGGGTGATATCGACAGCTGATGGCGTAATTACACTGATGGAAGAGCCCCTTATTTCACCAAACATAACTTCATCCTCCACATACAGTGGCAGTAAGTAAAATGAATATCAGTGCGAGTGTCAGCGTGAGAAACTCGGGATTGCAAGGGTGATATCGACAGCTGAAGGTGTAATTACACTGATGGAAGAGCCCCTTGTTAGACCAAACATAACTTCATCCTCTACATACAGTGACTGTAAGTCAAATGAATGTCAGTGCGAGTGTCAGCGTGATGAACTCAGGATCGCAAGGGTGATATCGCCAGCTGAAGGTGTAATTACACTGATGGAAGAGCCCCTTGTTACACCAACCATAACTTCATCCTCCACATACAGTGACCGTAAGTCAAATAAATGTCAGTGCGAGTGTCAGAGTGATGAACTCAGGATCGCAAGGGTGATATCGACAGCTTAAGGTGTAATTACACAGATGGAAGAGCCCCTTGTTACACCAAACATAACTCATCCTCCACATACAGTGACTGTAAGTCAAATGAATGTCAGTGCGAGTGTCAGAGTGATGAACTCAGGATCGCAAGGGTGATATCGACAGCTGAAGGCGTAATTACACTGATGGAAGAGCCCCTTATTACACCAAACATAACTTCGTCCTCCACATACAGTGACTGTAAGTCAAATAAATGTCAGTGCGAGTGTCAGCGTGATGAACTCAGGATCGCAAGGGTGATATCGACATCTGAAGGCGTAATTACACTGATGGAAGAGCCCCTTGTTACACCAAACATAACTTCATCTTCCACATACAGTGACTGTAAGTCAAATGAATGTCAGTGCGAGTGTCAGCGTGATGAACTCAGGATTGCAAGGGTGATATCGACAGCTGAAGGCGTAATTACACTGATTGAAGAGCCCCTTGCTACACCAAACATAACTTCATACCGCATATACAGTGACTGTCAGCAAATGAATGTCAGTGCGAGTGTCAGCGTAATGAACTCAGGATCGCAAGGGTGATATCGACAGCTTAAGGTGTAATTACACTGATTGAAGAGCCCCTTATTTCACCAAACATAACTTCATACTGCACATACAGTGACTGTCAGTCAAATGAATGTCAGTGCGAGTGTCAGCGTGATGAACTCAGGATCGCAAGGGTGATATCGACAGCTGAAGGCGTAATTATACTAATGGAAGAGCCCCTTGTTACACCAAACATAACTTCATACTCCACATACAGTGACTGTAAGTCAAATGAATGTCAGTTCGAGTGTCAGCGTGATGAACTCAGGATTGCAAGGGTAATATCGACAGCTGAAGGCGTAATTACACTGATGGAAGAGCCCCTTGTTACACCAAACATAACTTCATCCTTTACATACAGTGACTGTAAGTCAAATGAATGTCAGTTCGAGTGTCAGCGTGATGAACTCAGGATCGAGAGGGTGATATCGACAGCTGAAGGCGTAATTACACTGATGGAAGAGCCCCTTATTTCACCAAACATAACTTCATCCCTTACATACAGTGACTGTAAGTCAAATGAATGTCAGTGCGAGTGTCAGCGTGATGAACTCAGGATTGCAAGGGTGATATCGATAGCTGAAGGCGTAATTACACTGATGGAAGAGCCACTTGTTACACCAAACATAACTTCATCCTCCACATACACTGACTGTAAGTCAAATGAATGTCAGTGCGAGTGTCAGCGTGATGAACTCAGGATCGCAAGGGTGATATCGACAGCTGAAGGCGTAATTACACTGATGGAAGAGCCCCTTATTACACTTAATATAGAGTGAATGTCAGTGGAGTAAATGAAGTGACAGTTTATATGATAATTTGCAACCAAACAGCAATTTTATGGTTTAGTTGGAGCAGGTACCTTTCTATTTATCAATTCTATGTAAATGGAAGAATTTTAAGACCTACTTGAACTAGATACATCAATGTTATATACTTGTTTAAGATTCTTCACTATCATGCACAAATAAATCAATTTAAGTAATATTTATGAAATAATAAACTACCAATTCATAAAAAAATAAATGCTTAATTTTTTGAAAATACATTTATTAATAGATGCAATCACGACTGCATGAATATACTAATTAAACTGTGGGAAATTGATGTGCCAAATTTTAAGTTTCCACGCCTAATACTTTTTACAAACAATGTACCTAAATACCGTTAAACACAATTTTTGGTAATTGAGCCAGACACTATTAAAAACCTCCTCTACCGTAATCTATATTTTCACTGTCCTCTATTTTACTTTTCAATAGTCTTCTCTTCACTCTTTCCTATTTTAGTTTCTTCGTTGTTTCCTTATCAGTCCTCGTAATCCTTTTATGGTCAATGTTTCACAGGTCGTGCTGCACTAGCCAGTCAGTATAATACCAAAACTATTGTCGACTTTTACTCTCGAAATTTTAAAAATATTATTTAGTGCAAAACTCATGTAGCGTTATATATTTTCTGGATCAAAACTAATATGGAGGGTTCCGTCGTTATCGCAAGATAATGGAGTCAAGCAACATCGAGCGTGGCTGTTTTTTAGCTGGGTGACCGTCTGAGCGATCCCGTCCTTGCACGTAACCCGCCTGCCCAGTCACTGGTGGTGGTTTGGAAGTTACCCTTAAGCCGTTGGTCCCAGGCTGTGTTAGAGAGGGATTCTTAACCCTAACTTGACCTAGTAAATCATTAACTTTTATTTTTAATTTTTTGTAAAATAAACAAAATATCGAATTTTGCTCTAAGCTCTTATATTTTGCTCTAAGCTAATATCTTATAGTTCAAACTAATCACATAGAGCGAGTTAATAAATAGCTTGTCTCAATTTACCGTTACTCCACAGTACGTTCAAATATAAAACAATGAACATCGTAAAATGTCATAACTTCCATTTCAATATGACGTGTGTTTCACATCATGAGTAGGATTCGTTCGCTTCCATCAATTTAATTAACAATGCACATACAATATGTGTTCTAACACTATGTAAAGGAGGTGAGTAAGGTAGCTTCCATTAATGTAATATTCCAATCACTTGCCTCTGTACAATCAGTAATACTACATCAAACTATGTACATATAGCTTGTGTGTTAAAAATAATAAAAATGTGACAAATTATTTTATTATTTTTAAAACTAGCTGTTTGTGTAATTAAAGGCTCTCTGAATTAATAAAAACGGCAATTAACTTATAATCTCACTCTTTAAACAAGAAGTGCATATTTGTATCTAAATATAATTTTCAAAGTATAATAAAAAAAATACCATCAATAATGATCGAAACATAAGTTTTATACGCCATAACTGTGTTAAAGATTCCTTGTAATATTAAATAATTGTAATTGGACTTATTAAGCAGATATTTTTTCCAACATAGCCAACAATTTATGAAGTAAATTAACAAACTAACATTGATGTTGGTATAAAAAGTACCATTTGTAATACAATACAACATAATCTCAAAGGTATCGTAGAGAGTTATTTTATGGGATTTCACTTAATTATAAATAACTAATATGATAACTAAGAATGAAAAAGGTTTCTTGGCGTAGTACTGATAAACATCTTAGACGGGTTTACTAGTCTCTCTAAAACCTTATTCCAATAACAGCTTATACAAAGTGACGTAATACAAAAAATTACTTGGTGGGAAAGGAGTTTTGATATTGCACGTTTCTCCCTTTTTTCTGTAATAATCAGATACGTTAAACTTTCATTCCAAATATTTGTATTAGAAGGAGACATAACGTTCAGAATTATATAAACCATACATAATATTTCAACAGAATGGGAATAAATTAAAAGAAAACTGCATCAAAACTGGAATTATTATTAGATAGTCAGCTTGATCCAAGCCGAACGTCAAGTGTATTGAGAAAACAAATCCACTTTCTTACCGTGATGGGACGATTTACGAAGAATCAGAGGTGGATTGCACGCTAAAACTTGTTGATTCCCTCCACCTCGCCATCTCACACGATTGGCAAACTGGACGTCAGTGTCTTGAGAAAACAAAGCCACTTTCTTGGAACAGTGTAATACGATGATGGGACGATTTAAGAAGAGTATGGGGTGGATTGCACGCTAAAACTTGTTGATTCTCTCCACCTCGCCATCTCACACAATTGGCAAACTGGACGTCAGTGTCTTGAGAAAACAAAGCCACTTTCTTGGAACAGTGTAATACGATGATGGGACGATTTAAGAAGAGTATGGGGTGGATTGCACGCTAAAACTTGTTGATTCTCTCCACCTCACCCTCTCACACAATTGGCAAACTGGACGTCAGTGTCTTGAGAAAACAAATCCACTTTCTTGGAACAGTGTAATACGATGATGGGACGATTTAAGAAGAGTCAGGGGAGGATTTCACGCTAAAACTTGTTGATTCCCTCCACCTCGCCATCTCACACAATTGGCAAACTGGACGTCAGTGTCTTGAGAAAACAAAGCCACTTTCTTGGAACAGTGTGATACGATGATGGGACGATTTAAGAAGAGTCAGGAGTGGATTTCACGCTAAAACTCGTTGATTCCCTCCACCTCGCCATCTCACACAATTGGCAAACTGGACGTCAGTGTCTTGAGAAAACAAAGCCCCTTTCTTGGAACAGTGTAATACGATGATGGGACGATTTAAGAAGATTATGGGGTGGATTGCACGCTAAAACTTGTTGATTCTCTCCACCTCGCCATCTCACACAATTGGCAAACTGGACGTCAGTGTCTTGAGAAAACAAAGCCACTTTCTTGGAACAGTGTAATACGATGATGGGACGATTTAAGAAGAGTATGGGGTGGATTGTACGCTAAAACTTGTTGATTCTCTCCACCTCGCCATCTCACACAATTGGCAAACTGGACGTCAGTGTCTTGAGAAAACAAATCCACTTTCTTGGAACAGTGTAATACGATGATGGGACGATTTAAGAAGAGTCAGGGGAGGATTTCACGCTAAAACTTGTTGATTCCCTCCACCTCGCCATCTCACACAATTGGCAAACTGGACGTCAGTGTCTTGAGAAAACAAAGCCACTTTCTTGGAACAGTGTGATACGATGATGGGACGATTTAAGAAGAGTCAGGAGTGGATTTCACGCTAAAACTCGTTGATTCCCTCCACCTCGCCATCTCACACAATTGGCAAACTGGACGTCAGTGTCTTGAGAAAACAAAGCCCCTTTCTTGGAACAGTGTAATACGATGATGGGACGATTTAAGAAGATTATGGGGTGGATTGCACGCTAAAACTTGTTGATTCTCTCCACCTCGCCATCTCACACAATTGGCAAACTGGACGTCAGTGTCTTGAGAAAACAAAACAACTTTCTTGGAACAGTGTAATACGATAATGGGACGATTTAAGAAGAGTCAGGAGTGGATTGCACGCTAAAACTCGTTGATTCCCTCCACCTCACCATCTCACACAATTGGCAAACTGGACGTCAGTGTCTTGAGAAAACAAAACAACTTTCTTGGAACAGTATAATACGATGATGGGACGATTTACGAAGAGTATGGGGTGGATTGCACGCTAAAACTTGTTGATTCCCTCCACCTTGTCATCTCACACAATTGGCAAACTGGACGTCAGTGTCTTGAGAAAACAAAGCCCCTTTCTTGGAACAGTGTAATACGATGATGGGACGATTTACGAAGAGTATGGGGTAGATTGCACGCTAAAACTTGTTGAGTTCCTCCACCTTGTCATCTCACACAATTGGCAAACTGGACGTCAGTGTCTTGAGAAAACAAAGCAACTTTCTTGGAACAGTGTAATACGATGATGGGACGATTTACGAAGAGTATGGGGTGGATTGCACGCTAAAACTTGTTGAGTTCCTCCACCTTGTCATCTCACACAATTGCAACTTCCACCCTGTGTAGATCCTCGATGTGAGAACGTTGCCTTCAATTTGACGTTTATAATTTTTATTTCGGTATTATTATAATACTTTGATTGAGTAAAAACTTAATCAATTGGAGGGTTTCAGTCAAAGCACTTGTGAATATGTGATCAGTTTATTAAATTTGAAATATTATTTACACTTTAAAATTTATAAAATAATAAATTGCCTTGCTAAATATATTAAGAGTTAGAAGTAATGACAAGAAGATGAGCTTCTTTACGATTTCAGAGTAAGTCATAAATGTTACCTGTAATTTATGGGATATCAGTAAAATTATTGGTGCTATTGGTTGTCAGGTTCGAGTTGAAAAGTACATTGTGAAATCTTTTCTTATGCATTTATGAGTTCTATATGCTTGTAAAATATAAATGGCTATTTTATTTCAGTAAATTTGAATTCAATTCTTTGTGTGTTTTTTGTCTAAATGAAATAATAAAGCTGCTAATGTTTAGATTAGATTTAGACAACTTTCATGTTTTTGCTTCTGCATACATTTCTCATGTTCTGTGATTATTTACATGATTATGAAAAACCAAAAAAACGCCTGATATATGATATTAGTTTTTCTTTTTTTATTTTGAAAACTCGTAGTTCATTTTTGATGACATTGTCTAGTTCGTCGATCGAAAAGTATCGACTTGTGCTTGTTTAACTGGCATGAGTAGGGAAATTAGGTGGGCTAGTGAATCACTGTAAATAGTGAATCTAGAATATTCATGAAAAAACTTGAAATTTTATCTATAGTAATATTTTTAAAATATCAATATAATATAATGATTATTACATTACCTTAAAAAAATCTTTGAAAACTCATTTTAGAAATTGTAATTAATCTCAAAATTAAATGTTACCAATAACACAGAGAAAAGGAAACGGAGGTTCCTTTTTTATGGCCGCAGCAAATGGCTCAGAGGCAGTTACTAAACCTGTAATAATAATTGCTACGTGTATCCTTGAGGATTTGAGGGAAATAAAGGAGGGACTGACAATGTTTTGGTTCTGTCATCGCATAGAAAATTGGATAGATAAACTACTCGACTATATCGTTACTAAATTCTTTACTCATCAAGCACACTATTGGATGCGACCTCTGTTTCCTTATTTTCTGTGCCTATAACCAGAAGAAAGAACCATTGATATATCAAAAATTAGTATCTACCTGCAAAGATACAATTATTATTATGTGAAATTTTAAAATACTACAGTTATTTTTTTAATACGGATGCCAGTTAGTTTTGATGATTCAAAAGTATTTTAATAAATCTATTAGTGTAATAAACGGTATTCACTGCTGTTGTATCATCTATGGCCGACTGTGTTTTATTCACTGCTGTTGTATCATCTATGGCCGACTGTGTTTTATTCACTGCTGTTGTATCATCTATGGCCGACTGTGTTTTATTCACTGCTGTTGTATCATCTATGGCCGACTGTGTTTTATTCACTGCTGTTGTATCATCTATGGCCGACTGTGTTTTATTCACTGCTGTTGTATCATCTATGGCCGACTGTGTTTTATTCACTTCTTTTGTATCATCTATGGCCGACTGTGTTTTATTCACTGCTGTTGTATCATCTATGGCCGACTGTGTTTTATTCACTGCTTTTGTATCATCTATGGCCGACTGTGTTTTATTCACTGCTGTTGTATCATCTATGGCCGACTGTGTTTTATTCACTGCTTTTGTATAATCTATGGCCGACTGTGTTTTATTCACTGCTGTTGTATCATCTATGGCCGACTGTGTTTTATTCACTGCTGTTGTATCATCTATGGCCGACTGTGTTTTATTCACTGCTGTTGTATCATCTATGGCCGACTGTGTTTTATTCACATTTATTACAAAGGCTCAAAGGGGATAGTGAAAGGAGTGATAGAATTTGTGTCTTCTATTACAGGATCAAGCAATGTTAAGTGTTATAGAGATGTGCATTCAAATTAACATGCGTGTTTTTCCTTTGAGCCATCACATAACTTTAATATACATTTATTCATATATGGAATGTGATGTTACAAAGAATAAGGATAATACACTGAGAAATAAAGTGTGTCATGGATTGATAGATTAACGGGTATAAAGGGGGGAACACCTACGTAACAAGACGTCTACTGAAGTCTTATTTCTCTTCTTCCTGCAATCACATTAATTCATGTATTACTGTATTTCTGTTCATTGTTGGCGTGGTGGATCAGTCAGTGGCTGAGGCTTCGGGTTGCGAAAGGAATGAGAAGACTTTGCAGTGTCCAAGGTTCTAAACCACCCTGAGCCAACGGTCGATACTTCACTAGTTTAGAAATTTCACGCACAGGCTTTAGGCCTATGTGAACTGGCGAGTTAAGGTTAAAACAACTAAACTAAACAAAAAACAATGGTTATTTTGCTGGATGTGTTGAAAAAATCAAGCAAATTGAATAGAAGAATAGAATTTAACGCACTAGACAATTTTTACACAGTCATTAAAATTGTGGTGGTACAAAAATATATAAACAATTGTTTAACAACTATATTAGAACTTCTGGCCTTTTAAAGAGCTGATTTTATATCAGCGAAATTCACCACTTCACAAGGCCACAAGTTCTAATGTAGAGGTTAAAAAATATTTTTACATATTATATTTTTCCTGTCTCAAGGGAAGGCACTTTAACTAATTTTGATTCCAAATTGGGAAATAATCAGGTCACCGAAAACCGATTGCACCATCTTAGTGCCATTACTATTACACTCAATACTAAGGACTGGCCTTGAAGTTTTGGATCAATAATAGACGATCAGTTAAAATCTGTAGAAAGTGAGAATTAATTAATTATTTTAATTACTCTGTCACGTATAAACTGCCTGTGACTGACAAGGTGCTGGCCTTGTATCCCCATTGAAAACCAGAGAAACACGTTTAGCTCACTATTAATTGAATGTGACCACTTGTTTCTTTCTTGTGATTGATCGTATTTACAATATGTGACGGCGCTGAACCGTGATTCAGGTACAGGCATGTATTGCGGAAATTGTATCACAAATAGCACAGGCGCTTCGAAGATTGTTAGAAAACAATTTGTTTTAACGTACAGTGGCAGATATAAATCTGTGTATGTTATAGCTAATTAGCAATATTGACATGGTTGCATTTTTTCTCTGATATAAATTTAAAATTTCAATTATTAACATTATGTGGCAACTATAATATTTCACTTCTAAGATTAGTGAAATAGTTACTTAATTTACGTTTGTTTTTTTTTTTCTTCATTATTCCAGTTAACTTAGTTATTTTGTTTTACTGTTACTGATTTTGTAGAGTTTGTTTTTTTTTTTTTTTTTTTTTTTTTACTTTCTGTTAGATTATTTAAATTTATTTTTTATTATTGTTATGGATAACATTCATATAATATATTATCCACAATGTGAGCTTTCTTCAATTTGTTGGATTATTGTAAAATATTTATAGTTTTTAGTTTAGTTTAGTTTTTTTTTCATTTAAACCACCAGTTCACAAAGGTTTGTAGAAAAGTGCGTGAACTTTGTTAGGTTTGGTTAGGAATAAATAATAAAAACAAATAAGTAAATAAAATTAAAACAAATAAATAACTTAGTAACACATAATAAGAAAATTGATTAAATATTTTAAGACCAAGAAGATAAGTGACGATAAATTATAAATCTAAAAGAGGATTCCCAGAAGTAATTTCGAATAGATATTGGTAATGTTTTTGTAAGCTCGTACAATTCTAAGAAAAGGCAAGAAATAAAGCCTGTTGGTAAAGAACTATCAGGGCTTGCAGCTTGGAGTTGTAAGATAAAGCCAATCGACTCGATGTGGTCTGAACAATTTTCCCCATGAGGTATGACAGAAAGACTTTTTGTTTGATGTAGAAACATAACTTGGCCATCCAGTAACGCTGTAGTTTTTCATCATTAGTGTGGTACATTTTTCACTCTGGAGGCAGCTTACATTGATCTGCACTTTAGATACCGCCTACTCTAAATAACTGTATTCTAGTGGTATAAGACTTCACACGCACACAATTATACAAGGTGGATATAAATTTCCATCCCCCATTTTTTTCTACAATTCATATTTAAAGTTTTTTATAAAGCTATGCTATTCATTATGTAGGTAGATGTTCAAACTGTTGAAGTATTATGGAACATTGGGAGTAACCTGAGGTCCAAGATATAGGAGTCAAGTTCCGAACTTTTATGAGACGTCAGTCATGCGACATGTCTATTAACAATACCTTTTCACCTTGAAAACAATGGTGTATTCAAAATTGATAATTGTAATGAGAAGACAGACATACGACATATCTATTAACATGGCCTATTCACCCAAAATACAATGGTGTATTTAAAATTCAAAATGTTTGAACAGTTTTAAATGTGAGAAATATTTAATGGAATTTTCAAAAAAATTTTAATATTAATGACAGTGTTAAACAAAATACTGGAAACGGTACAAGCCTTTGTAATTTTAAATGCACCATTGTTTTCAGGGTGAATAGGCAATGTTAATAGACACATCGCATGACTGTCTTCTCATTAAAAACTGTGCATTTTGGATACAGCATTGTTTTCAAGTTTGTAGATATGTCACATGACCGTCTTCTCATTAAAATTGTGTATTCTGAATACAACAATGTTTTCAGGGTGAATATGCAATGTTAATAAATATGTCGCATGACTGTCATCTCATTAAAATTGTGCATTGTTTTCAGGGTGAATAGGCAATGTTAATAGATATTTCGCATTACCGTCTTTCCATTAAAATTGTGCATTTTGAATACAGAATTGATTTCAGCGTGAATAGGCAATGTTAATAGACATGTCGCATAACTGTCATCTCATTAAAATGGTACAATTCGAATACAACATTGCCTATCAAGGTGAATAGACAATGTTAATATACATTACGCATGACCGTCATCTCATTAAAATTGTACATTTTGAATACAGCATTGATTTTAGGGTGAATAATCAATAGACATGTCACATAACTGTCATCTCATTAAAATTGTGCAATTTGAATACAGCATTGTTTTCAGGGTGAATAGGCAATGTTAATAGACTTGTCGCATAACTGTCTTCTCATAAATAATTCGGAACATGACTCCTATTTCTTGAACCTCAGGTTCTTCCCAATATTCTATAATACTTCAAAAGTTAGATCATCTACGTATATAATGAATGGCATAACTGAAAATAACTCTAAATGTAAATTGTAGGGAAAATGGGGGAAGGGACTTTATAACCCCCCCCCCCCTCTATATATATAACCATTATTATTGAGGCCATGAGATCGTAAGAACACGCTTTGTTCTCGGCCACTGCAGCGAGCTGTAGGAACAGTATTACAAATCTAGTAGGACATCTTGAAGAGAAATTTTCAAATGTAAAAATATATATACTTTTCCAGAAATTTTTAAATATTCTATTGTCTCTTTTGTACATAGAAATCGTAATCTTTTATATCACCAGATTTAGCATAATTTTAATTTTCACTCGCACAATCACCTTAAACACCGTGTAAAACTACAATAGTTTAACGCCATCTTGCTTTAAGAATATTTTATTTAAATCAATCGAAATTCCACCAGAACCAAAGACAGAAACTGCCATCTTTTTTAATATGGTGCTAGACTCATTAACGTTCTTCCGGACCAAATAAGTGGAGAGAGCGATTCTAGGCTTTTTTCAAAAAGGTAAAATTGCTTTAGTTACCCTTACACTGTGGGGAGTTTCTTTCCGGAAATATTTATATACAGTGAGTAAGAAAACTTAATTTAAGATTGCTCAAGTTTGGTTTATCAGTTTCATTAGTTTTTATTTTATTTTTTTAAATTTACGTATATATGCACATGCCTTAAGTTGATTTTTTTTGTTTTATTAGTTGTATGTGTATAAACTGTAATGACACTAATATGGAGTACTGAACTGTTAAAATGAAGAATATTTTATCTTATTATTTTGTCAACCGGAAAAGAAATCCTACAACATTGTTCTTACTCATTGACTGTAATATAAATTAGGTATATTTTCCTTATTTTGACGTGGTTTAGATACTTTTTTACTTGGTGGCACATTACTCAGTAAAATAAAGGACTTGGTTATTTCATTTTTATGTCCTTTTATCACTCACTGAAGGTAAGTGCTAAGTCAGTGTAACACAACAAGGTATGGGAGAAATAAATGGCCCACCAGCTTCTAAATCAGCTAATAAATCCTTGCTTGCTATAAATGCCTTAATACACTATGTTATGCCTCTTAGTGGTTAGAACTGCTGCTTCCAACCCAGAGGTTCACGGGTTAAAATCCCGGCACTCAAATGTTTCATTAGGGCTTAATAACGATCTTTAAAATTCCACTGGACAACAATAGAAAATAAAAACTTAGACACGTGCGTCTATTTATAACTACTATCATTGACCAAGCATTAAGCTACAAAATATTGTTTTTCATTACCTTCAGCTGTTGTCCATCAAGCGGAATCTCATTACAGGGTTAGGTATCGTTCTGGAAAGGTAAAATTGTAATATCATACACAATAAAATATAAGATGACATTGGCCACTAAGCTAAAAAAATCATCCTCTAAACATACGTCAATATGTCAACCTCTGAGCAAACTGTTCCAACTTGTAAAAGCCTGATACTTCTTAATGGGATCGTCAACTCACATTCGAGGGTTATTTGAAATATGATTTTGCTTTTATATATTGATATTATAGTTATTTTATAAAAGTTATTATAGAATGATCCGCTACTATAACGCTCCCTCTCTTACTCCTTCAATAACCCCACTACAACAAACGTGTCATAAAATTTAAAGTTTTTCTTATTTTATCAGGTGAAGTTAGGGCTAAAAAGCCCTCTCTAACACATAACCTGGGGACCAACACGGCTTAAGGGAAATTTTCAAACCACCACCAGTGACCGGGCAGGCGGGCTGCGTGCAAGGACGGGGTCGCTCACCCGGTCACACATTCAAGGGACATAATACACAAAACACCGACTCTGGCGATAACGTCTGAACCCTCCGGTCAAGACCACTGTTGGACTGTCATATGTCTTTTGCTGAACTGAAACATTCAGTATGTGTGAAAATGGTCAATCATACCGTAAGTTTCGGAAAATTTTCATTGAAAATTATACCGGAATGTTCGAAAAAATAATGCATGTTGATGTATCACATAGCCTTATAAATGATTGCACGTTGATTTATCACCTAACCTTATAAATGATTGAATGTGGGTGTATCACCTAGCCTTATAAATGATTTTACGTTGAAGTATCACCTAAAATTATAATGCCATAAACGCTTGTGAATCACCCATGCTTATAATGAAATGCATGTTGGTGTACCACCCAATATTGTAATGCAATACATGATTGTGTACCGCCTAATTTTATAATGTGATTTACGTTGGTATATCACCTAGTTTTATAATGTTAAGCACGTTAGTGAATCGCCAAGGCTTAGAATGTAAAGCATGTTAGTGTATCTCCAAGCCTTATAATGTAAAGAACGTTAGTGTATCGCCAAACATTATAATTTAAAGAACGTTAGTGTATCGCCCAGACTTATAATGTAAATCACGTTAGTGTATCGCCAAGCCTTATAATGTAAAGCACGTTAGTGTATCGCCCAGACTTATAATGTAAATCACGTTAGTGTATCGCCAAGCCTTATCATGTAAAGTACCTTAGTGTATCACCAAGCCTTATAATATAAAGCACGTTAGTGTATCGCCAATCCTTATAATGTAAAGCACGTTAGTGTATCGCCCAGCCTTATAATGTAAATCACGTTAGTTTATCGCCAAGCCTTATAATGTAAAGTACCTTAGTGTATCACCAAGCCTTATAATGTAAAGCACGTTAGTGTATCGCCAATCCTTATAATGTAAAGCACGTTAGAGTATCGCCAAGCCTTATAATTTAAACAATGTTAGTGTATCGCCCAGACTTATAATGTAAATCACGTTAGTGTATCACCAAGCCTTATAATGTAAAGTACCTTAGTGTATCACCAAGCCTTATAATGTAAAGCACGTTAGTGTATCCTCAATCCTTATAATGTAAAGCACGTTAGAGTATCGCCCAGTCTTATAATGTAAAGCACGTTAGAGTATCGCCCAGCCTTATAATGTAAAGAACGTTAGTGTATCGCCAAGCCTTATGATGTAAAGCACGTTAGTGTATCGTCAATCCTTATAATGTAAAGCACGTTAGTGTATCGCCAATCCTTATAATGTAAAGCACATTAGAGTATCGCCCAGCCTTATAATGTAAAGCACGTTAGAGTATCACCAATCCTTATAATGTAAAGCACGTTAGTGTATCGCCAAGCCTTATGATGTACAGCAGGTTAGAGTATCAGCAAGCCTTATAATGTAAAGCACGTTAGTGTATCGTCAATCCTTATAATGTAAAGCACGTAAGAGTATCGGCAAGCCTTATAATGTAAAGCACGTTAGTGTATCGCCAATCCTTATAATGTAAAGCACGTTAGAGTATCACCAAGCCTTAATATGTAAAGCACGTTAGAGTATCGGCAAGCCTTATAATGTAAAGCACGTTAGTGTATCGCCAATCCTTATAATGTAAAGCACGTTAGTGTATCGCCAAGCCTTATCATGTAAAGTACCTTAGTGTATCACCAAGCCTTATAATGTAAAGCAAGTTAGTGTATCGCCAATCCTTATAATGTAAAGCACGTTAGAGTATCGCCAAGCCTTATAATTTAAAGAATGTTAGTGTATCGCCCAGACTTATAATGTAAATCACGTTAGTGTATCACCAAGCCTTATAATGTAAAGTACCTTAGTGTATCACCAAGCCTTATAATGTAAAGCACGTTAGTGTATCGTCAATCCTTATAATGTAAAGCACGTTAGAGTATCGCCCAGCCTTATAATGTAAAGCACGTTAGAGTATCGCCCAGCCTTATAATGTAAAGAACGTTAGTGTATCGCCAAGCCTTATGATGTAAAGCACGTTAGTGTATCGTTAATCCTTATAATGTAAAGCACGTTAGTGTATCGCCAATCCTTATAATGTAAAGCACATTAGAGTATCGCCCAGTCTTATAATGTAAAGCACGTTAGAGTATCACCAATCCTTATAATGTAAAGCACGTTAGTGTATCGCCAAGCCTTATGATGTACAGCAGGTTAGAGTATCAGCAAGCCTTATAATGTAAAGCACGTTAGTGTATCGCCAATCCTTATAATGTAAAGCACGTAAGAGTATCGGCAAGCCTTATAATGTAAAGCACGTTAGTGTATCGCCAATCCTTGTAATGTAAAGCACGTTAGAGTATCACCAAGCCTTAATATGTAAAGCACGTTAGAGTATCGGCAAGCCTTATAATGTAAAGCACGTTAGTGTATCGCCAATCCTTATAATGTAAAGCACGTTAGTGTATCGCCAATCCTCATAATGTAAAGCACTTTAGTGTATCGCCAATCCTTATAATGTAAAGCACGTTAGTGTATCGCCAATCCTTATAATGTAAAGCACATTAGAGTATCGCCCAGTCTTATAATGTAAAGCACGTTAGAGTATCACCAATCCTTATAATGTAAAGCACGTTAGTGTATCGCCAAGCCTTATGATGTACAGCAGGTTAGAGTATCAGCAAGCCTTATAATGTAAAGCACGTTAGTGTATCGCCAATCCTTATAATGTAAAGCACGTAAGAGTATCGGCAAGCCTTATAATGTAAAGCACGTTAGTGTATCGCCAATCCTTGTAATGTAAAGCACGTTAGAGTATCACCAAGCCTTAATATGTAAAGCACGTTAGAGTATCGGCAAGCCTTATAATGTAAAGCACGTTAATGTATCGCCAATCCTTATAATGTAAAGCACGTTAGTGTATCGCCAATCCTCATAATGTAAAGCACTTTAGTGTATCGCCAATCCTTATAATGTATAGCACGTTAGTGTATCCTCAATCCTTATAATGTAAAGCACGTTAGAGTATCGCCCAGTCTTATAATGTAAAGCACGTTAGAGTATCGCCAATCCTTATAATGTAAAGAACGTTAGTGTATCGCCAAGCCTTATAATGTAAAGCACGTTAGTGTATCGCCAAGCCTTATAATGTAAAGCACGTTAGTGTATCGCCAATCCTTATAATGTAAAGCACGTTAGAGTATCGCCAAGCCTTATAATGTAAAGCACGTTAGAGTATCACCAAGCCTTATAATGTAAAGCACGTTAGTGTATCGCCCAGCCTTATAATGTGAAGCACGTTAGTGTATCACCAATCCTTATAATGTAAAGCACGTTAGTGTATCGCCAAGCCTTATGATGTAAAGCAGGTTAGAGTATCGGAAAGCCTTATAATGTAAAGCACATTAATGTATCGTCAATCCTTATAATGTAAAGCACGTTAGTGTATTGCCCAGCCTTATAATGTAAAGCACGGTAGAGTATTGGCAAGCCTTATAATGTAAAGCACGGTAGTGTATCGCCAATCCTTATAATGTAAAGCACGTTAGTGTATCGGCAAGCGTTATAATGTAAAGCACGTTAATGTATCGCCAATCCTTATAATGTAAAGCACGTTAGTGTATCGCCCAGCCTTATAATGTAAATCACGTTAGTGTATCGCCAAGCCTTATAATGTAAAGTACCTTAGTGTATCACCAAGCCTTATAATGTAAAGCATGTTAGTGTATCGCCAATCCTTATAATGTAAAGCACGTTAGAGTATTGCCCAGCCTTATAATGTAAAGCACGGTAGAGTATTGGCAAGCCTTATAATGTAAAGCACGGTAGTGTATCGCCAATCCTTTTAATGTAAAGCACGTTAGTGTATTGGCAAGCGTTATAATGTAAAGCACGTTAATGTATCGCCAATCCTTATAATGTAAAGCACGTTAGAGTATCGGCAAGCCTTATAATGTAAGGCACGGTAGTGTATCGCCAATCCTTATAATGTAAAGCACGTTAGTGTATCGCCAATCCTTATAATGTAAAGCACGTTAGTGTATCGCCAAGCCTTATAATGTAAAGCACGTTAGTGTATTGCCCAGCCTTATAATGTAAAGCACGTTAGTGTATCACCCAGCCTTATAGCTAACACAGATTGCAACACACATTATTTAAGTGTGCACCACTATTTTATTGGTTAATTTATATTTCAATAAAACAATAGTCACTATTTCAGTTCATAAAACCTACACTGAATACTTTGATAAGTTAAAAGTTATGTACTTGGGTCCGAGTAGTATAAGTCAGATTGGAAAGCGGATCTACGGAACCTTGTTCCGTTGTGGCATTCTCACAATTATTTACGCGCACATATTATAAGAGTGGTTCAGTTTGCACTGGGAGGACTGTGCATTAGTTTGCACTTCAGCCACCCTTAACAACCGCTGTTGTAAATGCCGAGAAAAGTACAGCCACTCAACCGGCCGGAGTGGAACTCGCTCTTCAAAACCCAATCGTTACGTTTTAGAGTGCTCTCAAGGCTCTCGACAATAAGACAGTTCATCTGTTATCTATTAACACCTACTTCACTAGTAATTTTAGTTATTATAACTGTTTATGACTTGTTTGTGTTTTGTGGTTTTGTTTAAACTTAGCTAATAAATTTTACAAATATATAAGTATACAATTCAAATTCCATTCACCAATAATGATAAGAACAAAATAGTTTAACTTCACAAATAAATTCCCTAGACATTCTATTAAAAAAGAAGCGGAGACAGGGAAGATCCAAATAATATTGTTAAAGCCAGATCAAAAAGTGTCTAGTTTAACCTTAAGATTCTCAATAAGATCAAAAGAAGAGGTAATCCATAAACATTCTGGTTAAAAGACCATATGACACTAATTTTCAGCTTTTTTTTCAAATATTTGTGAAGGAATTTGAGCATTAAAATTGACCAAGCTAAGCAAGCAGAATCCATGTTTATAGTAAACAATGGAATTTAATCAACGAATCACAGGTAATAAGGATAGGAATATATCTAGGCTGGTGTTGGATAATGGTCAAGTAATTTTAGAGTAACAGGAAATGTGCCAAACCATAAATAATTATTTTATGTTCTTACAAGCTAGCTTAAATATTAATTTAAAACCTAATAATTTCGATCTGAATAATGAGAGAATCCGAAAATCTTTTTATATTTTTGAAATTGATGGTAAAATAAATACCACATATAATTAAACATTTGAAAAACAAACATTCTTGTGGAATTGATAACGTAAATGTTTCTCATTAAAAAGAGTGTGGTTATTCCAATACTAAAAAAAACAATTCCCAGTGTCTTGAATTTGTTACCACTGTCGACCAATCTGTTTGTTACCAGTTTTGTCTAAAGTTTTAAAAAACTAATGAAATATGGTTTTATCATAGAGAAATCCACCGAAGAAGCTCTCTCTGATTTTAAAAATGCAGTACTTTATAAAGGATATTTAATTTCAAACAATGTTAAAATGTCATACGACCCAACTATCAAGGTAAGGATAGTAATTTCTGTTGTTAATCAAGAACAGCTGCCGTAATCTCGCGAACCAGTTGGAAGGCGACTCACGTTTTGAGTAAAGGGTTATTGTGGAGAGCATCTTAAGGTAACGGCCATTAAAGCCCAGCAGTCTAGGAGGCAAACTTCACGATCGGTTGTTTGTGCATTCGCAATAGTGATAAACTTTAACAGATAAGGTGTGATAAAGTTATTATTGTAATTGGTTATAATAAAGTGTTTAGACAATATCAAAACATCATGTATCTCTGTAACGATGATTACTCTCACAATACTCAAATTCACGAATAATGTACCCAGACGAATAAACACGTTTCATTATTAAAAAATTACGATTTACTGTCAACAGACTAGTATATTTGTTTCATAGTCCAAACATGTTTCAGTACTATAAAACTACGATTTACTGTCAAAATACTAGCAAATATGTTAAATGACTATAACTACGATTTACTATCAACAGATTAGCAAATTCTTTTCTTAATCCAAACATGTTTCATTGCTATGAAACTACGATTTACTGTCAACAGACTAGCAAACATGTTTCAATTATATAAAACTACTATTTACTGTCAACAGACTAGCAAATATATTTTATTAATATAAAACTACTATTTGCTGTCAACAGACTAGCAAACATGTTTAAATTATATAAAACTACTATTTACTGTCAACAGACTAGCAAACATGTTTCAATGATATAGAACTATTTACTTTCAACAGACTAGCAAACATGTTTCAATTATATAAAACTACTATTTACTATCAACAGACTAGCAAACAAGTTTCAATTATATAAAACTACTATTTACTGTCGACAGACCACCAAACATGTTTCAATCATATAAAAATACTATTTGCTGTCAACAGACTAGCAAACATGTTTCAATTATATAAAACTACTATTTACTGTCAACAGACTAGCAAACATGTTTCAATTATATAAAACTACTATTTACTGACAACAGACTAGCAAACATGTTTCAATTATATAAAACTACTATTTGCTGTCAACAGACTAGCAAACATGTTTCAATTAAATAAAAGTACGATTTACTGTCAACAGACTAGCAAATATGTTTTATTAATATAAAACTATTTACTGTCAACACACTAGCAAACATGTTTAAATTATATAAAACTACTATTTACTGTCAACAGACTAGCAAACATGTTTAAATTATATAAAACTACTATTTGCTGTCAACAGACTAGCAAACATGTTTCAATTATATAAAACTACTATTTACTGTCAACAGACTAGCAAACATGTTTCAATTATATAAAACTACTATTTGCTGTCAACAGACTAGCAAACATGTTTCAATTATATAAAACTACTATTTGCTGTCAACAGACTAGCAAACATGTTTCAATTATATAAAACTACTATTTACTGTCAACAGACTAGCAAACATGTTTCAATTATATAAAACTACTATTTGCTGTCAACAGACTAGCAAACATGTTTCAATTATATAAAACTACTATTTGCTGTCAACACACTAGCAAACATGTTTAAATTAAATAAAACTACTATTTGCTGTCAACAGACTAGCAAACATGTTTAAATTATATAAAACTACTATTTGCTGTCAACAGACTAGCAAACATGTTCCAATTATATAAAACTACTATTTGCTGTCAACAGACTAGCAAACATGTTTCAATTATATAAAACTACTATTTACTGTCAACAGACTAGCAAACATGTTTCAATTATATAAAACTACTATTTACTGTCGACAGACTAGCAAACATGTTTAAATTATATAAAACTACTATTTGCTGTCAACAGACTAGCAAACATGTTTCAATTATATAAAACTACTATTTGCTGTCAACAGACTAGCAAACATGTTTCAATTAAATAAAAGTACGATTTACTATCAACAGACTAGCAAATATGTTTTATTAATATAAAACTATTTACTGTCAACACACTAGCAAACATGTTTAAATTATATAAAACTACTATTTGCTGTCAACAGACTAGCAAACATGTTTCAATTATATAAAACTACTATTTGCTGTCAACAGACTAGGAAACATGTTTCAATTATATGAAACTACTATTTACTGTCAACAGACTAGCAAACATGTTTCAATTATATAAAACTACTATTTACTGTCAACACACTAGCAAACATGTTTAAATTATATAAAACTACTATTTGCTGTCAACAGACTAGCAAACATGTTTCAATTATATAAAACTACTATTTACTGTCAACAGACTAGCAAACATGTTTCAATTATATAAAACTACTATTTGCTGTCAACAGACTAGCAAACATGTTTCAATTATATAAAACTACTATTTGCTGTCAACAGACTAGCAAACATGTTTCAATTAAATAAAAGTACGATTTGCTGTCAACAGACTAGCAAACATGTTTCAATTATATAAAACTACTATTTACTGTCAACAGACTAGCAAACATGTTTCAATTATATAAAACTACTATTTACTGTCAACAGACTAGCAAACATGTTTCAATTATATAAAACTACTATTTACTGTCAACAGACTAGCAAACATGTTTCAATTATATAAAACTACTATTTGCTGTCAACAGACTAGCAAACATGTTTCAATTATATAAAACTACTATTTGCTGTCAACAGACTAGCAAACATGTTTCAATTATATAAAACTACTATTTGCTTTCAACAGACTAGCAAACATGTTTCAATTATATAAAACTACTATTTGCTGTCAACAGACTAGCAAACATGTTTCAATTATATAAAACTACTATTTACTGTCAACAGACTAGCAAACATGTTTCAATTATATAAAACTACTATTTACTGTCAACAGACTAGCAAATATGTTTTATTAATATAAAACTATTTACTGTCAACACACTAGCAAACATGTTTAAATTATATAAAACTACTATTTGCTGTCAACAGACTAGCAAACATGTTTCAATTATATAAAACTACTATTTGCTGTCAACAGACTAGCAAACATGTTTCAATTATATAAAACTACTATTTGCTGTCAACAGACTAGCAAACATGTTTCAATTATATAAAACTACTATTTACTGTCAACAGACTAGCAAACATGTTTCAATTATATAAAACTACTATTTACTGTCAACAGACTAGCAAACATGTTTCAATTATATAAAACTACTATTTACTGTCAACAGACTAGCAAACATGTTTCAATTATATAAAACTACTATTTGCTGTCAACAGACTAGCAAACATGTTTCAATTATATAAAACTACTATTTACTGTCAACAGACTAGCAAACATGTTTCAATTATATAAAACTACTATTTACTGTCAACACACTAGCAAACATGTTTAAATTATATAAAACTACTATTTGCTGTCAACAGACTAGCAAACATGTTTCAATTATATAAAACTACTATTTGCTGTCAACAGACTAGCAAACATGTTTCAATTATATAAAACTACTATTTACTGCCAACAGACTAGCAAACATGTTTTAATAATATACAACTACGATTTACTGTAAAATGGCTACCAATCATGTTTCAGTACTATAAAAGTATAGTTATTTGGCAATTATATAGAATAGGAGCCTTGTCAATATTTTGGCTGTAAATTTTCTTTATGGTTATGAAACAAGATACGATCGTTTATTTCAACGGAAAATCCGGAAGAATTACGAAAATAAGGGAAAACATAAAAATATTTTTTCCTTCAATATAGCGATGTAGTTACTCAAATAATGAAAAATGTTGTTCTGACTACATTGTTTTCTTTCAATTATCAGAAAAGGTTTTTTTTAATCAAACCATTACTAAGCGCGTTAGCTTCGGAAATGTGCCGATTTTAAAAAGGTTACGTTAGGATAGGGCTAGGTTGAGTATTGATAGATTAGGATATGTTAGGTTTGGTTAGTTTATGTTAGGTTTGGCTAGTATTTGTTAGGTTATGTTAGGTTTGGTTAGGTTAAGTTAGGTTTATTTTGATTGTTAGGTTTTTTAGGTAATTTTAAGTTTGGTGAGGTTATGTTAGGGTAGGTAAAACCTATGAATTTTAAAGGGTTTTAAAAAAAATATGCCAAAAACCAATAAATAATAAGTAATCCTTACATAACCTAACCATACCTAACATGACCTAACCAAACTTAACATAACCTAACCTATTACTACTCAACTCACTGAAATCGGCACATTTACAGCACTAATGTGCTTAGTAACGGTTCGGTTGTAAAATCCTTGTGATATTCGTGATCAGTGGAAAATTCCAGACAATTAGAGTACTAACAGCAATATATTTACAAACAAATATGATTTTCCGTTTTTACTTATTTTCGTATTTTTCCGGCTTTTCCGCTGAAAAATGATCATATTCTTGTATCTCAGCTATTGGAAACAATGGAAAATTGTTCAGCTAAACATTTGACAAGGTGTCTGTTCTATATAGCTATTAATAATTGTTTTTAAGTTAGGCCTGGTAAGATCCATCACCCCATAGCTCTTTAGGAGCGCGTCAGTTTTAGGAGCGCTAGTTTCTGTTCATGTTGATGTACAATATTATAATATCATCTATTCTCAATAAAAGCATCTATGTTAAACAATCTGGGTTGTGAATTGGTTAAAATTTAAAAACTCATTA